>HG992029.1:15563377-16959211 GCA_905220475.3 Ennomos fuscantarius
GTCTGGGTGTTATGGGACCATGGTCCTCGTAATTTCTAGATCCCTAGACACAGGAAATCCTAGTTAGGGTTCAGGATCTATGTACGTGATCGTTGGGCGTTATTATTATCATTAAATATTATTATTATGTATTTGTACACAGAAAAAAAGCGCAAATACTTGTTCTGAGTGTGGGTTTTGTAGTCCTCGTAATTTCTGGGTCCCTAATTACAAGGAATCCTAGTTAGGGTCCAGGATCTATGTATGTGATCATTGGGCGTTTTATTATTATTAGGTATCAGCTTATTTATTATATTTTCTTAGATCTAAGTTTTTTTTACAATATTTCTATAAAAATAAATTACAAAAATACTATTAAAATAACTCTTAAACCTAGGCGCAGAGCAAGGAACCTGTAAAAATACGTGCCGTGTCAAGGAGTACTACTTATTATTATTATTATTATTATTGTATTCACTACAAATAATATAGGAAATTGTCCACTTCCGAGAAGCTAGTACTTAATTTTTTCTATTGTGTTTTTTTTTTGTTTTTTTTTTTTTTAATATCCCCACATTCGTGTATTTAGCCAGTGTCGAGTAATTGATAATTTCTCGAGTTAAGTAATATATATATGTGTCAAGTCAAGTCAAGTCACAGTCCAAGTCATCAAGTCATACTCCTAGTAAAGCGGTGGCATCTTTACCAAAAGCTGCTATGGAGTTTTTGAAACAACACGAAAAGAAACGTTTCACCATCATTATACCACTTTCTCACAATCATGCCTGTAGTCCAGCCCTTAACGAATAAAATGCCACCAATTTTATGCACTAACACTGAAAATAACACAAGCTTTGGAAAATAATACAATGTGGCGACGCGACCTTTTTCGTTTTCCCGCCAAAACTCCTATTATTTTGTAAAGATATATTTATTTATTATGTTTCTCGCAATAAAAAGCTGTATTCATTCAACGTTCTCCATCAGTGAGCTGATATAAGATACCTTCCCACCTACAAGGTCTAAGCACGCTTGTATTTTTCCTCGCTTCCGTTTGAATAGATGACACGCGGATGCGTCTGACAGAACCATTGTGGGTGCTTGCCATTCCTTGAGAAACCAGCATAATTGCGCGCATTTTCACAAAGCATTTGCAAGAATATTTCCACTTGTTTGAAAATAGATATTTCAGGATATTCGAGACCCTGTTGTACAAAAACAATATGTGGATGTACCTCCAGTTGGTATGTAGATGACATTTTTGAATGAGTAAAATCTTTCAAAGCTTCTTTTTATTCTTTACCACAAATTCGTTTGGATTTTACAGTTACAATACGCAGATTATGTGCATAGTTACTATGAAAATTTTCTGATTAGGAATGTAATTTCTTCTGTTGCATTGCAATTAAAATTCCGTGATCACTCCCCTGGATGTATACATATAAAATTCAAAGTCCTGACTAACTGACTGACTGACAAACTTATATATCAACGCACAGTTTAAGCCATGGTCCTAAAGACTTGCAATTAAGAGGGTGTGTTCTTTGTAAAGTGTAAGTATCCACTAAGAAAGGGTTTTTCGAAATTGCACCCTCAAGAGGGTGAAAAGGATGGTTGAATTGTCTATGAAAAATTTTCTTCTTCGTTTCCTATAGGCCACGCGGGCGAAGCCGCAGGCAGAAGCTAGTTATATATAATATTTTTATTACCATTCTTATATATACGTATTTTATTCTAATGTAATTTTACTACACCGCCATTTTTTACACCATTATTTTCTTGTACATCCAGGTTGACTGGTAAATAATGCTTCATAGCATAAGCCCTCCTTGTATATTATTTTGTGCTGAAGTAAAAATAAATAAGTAAATATCGTGTTCAAATCGAAAAGAAATCGTTTAAGTAGTAGGTTGAAATCAAGTCCCATACATAAAACACGGATTCGAGTATACAAAGTACTAAAACATGTAATGGTCCAAGTTCCTGTCTACAAATCGGACATGCCGTCGAGACGTCAAAACGACACTGCCATTGACCGAGGCATAAACGCTTCTCATACCGCCGTATATCGCCGCTAGGGTTACCATGATATAATCCTTACTTTTTCATCCTTACTATTTTTTTTTTTATATTAGTGAATGATGTGACGAGCTAGTCGTTTACCTGTTAAGCAACACGGCCGCCCATAACAGAACAGTGTCACTCGGAACCCCAAAAGATAGAGTTTCACGCGACACTGCACTGCGCACATCATCCTGAGACATCAGCACAGACTGGTAATAAAATTACTCGACTGTGAGATCAGATCATAAAGTCTCAATTGCCCAGTAATGTCACTAGCTACAGTGCCCTTCAAACCGGAACACAGTAGTGCTTGCACACTACTGCTTGGCGGCAGAATAGCTGGCAAAGCGGTGGTACCTACCTAGACGAACTTTGCAATAAAGTCCTACCACCTAGTAAAGTACTAATATTATAAGCCCGAAAGTTTGTGTTGCCGACCGACCAACATTTTTTTGTTTAATATTTTTGAATTGATTTTAGCAGGGGGTTTTTTGTTTTATCTGCCATAAAAAGATATATAAAGACAACTACTACTATGGATAGTGCGTTCTAGGTTTTGGGTTTTAATAAATACGTATTTCATTAAATGGTGATCTTATTGTGATTGTACGCGTGCTCAACTCAAATGGGACCTGCTCATCCTCAACAGCTTGTTTGTATAGATGTTTGTTACTCTTTCACGCAAAAAACAACTTGATAGATTTTAATGAAACATAGAATGCACATAGCTTATACGCTATTTTAACATATGGGATACTTTTTATCCACGGGTAAAATTGCGGGACACAACTAGTAGATACACACCACAGAGCACGAGAAAATTACGAGTGTGAACGTCATTTTTTTCCTTGCTCTGTGGTACACACCATATACAGAATTCAACGATTTATAAAACATGAGGAGCAACGCATTATCTGAAAGAAGAAAGAAACACATTTATTCAGAACATCACAGAACATTATCCTCGATGAAACGTCAAATTTATGTTATATTTAATGTTAATATAATAATATATTAATAATTTTTATTACAATGGAAACTAACGTGGTTTTCACACATTTTGTATTATACGTACGGGCTTTACTCACGTTTAAAATTGGCCGGACTATCCGACTATAGTTTCAACTGCATGGCAGCCGTACGAATAATACAAAATTTTTATTACGTTTGTATTTGATGTTACCATATGGAATAACGCGGCGATAAAATTATCTTACGGTGCACATCCTAACCCAGCTGGTGTTTAATTATACATTATATTTACTATGTATTATATTTCAATAAAAATACTATCTAAAAACGAAGAGAGAAAATAGTCTATCGAATAAATATTTGAAGTAAACTTCTTTACGCACGCTTGACTTGGGGAGTAAGCTGGCGTGGCGAACGGAAAATGTTGTTGATTAACGTAGATTAAACGTTAATATTAAAATAATAATTATAATATTACAATAATATTTAAATTAAACAACGTGTTAATAGACGTACGTATATACACATCATATAAATATATTTTTTTTGTGTTTGGCTCCTCACTTTTGTGTATTTAGCCAGTGTCAAGTAATTGGTGATTTTTCAAGTGAATTAATATATATATCTATATATATGTCAAGTAAAGTCACAGTCGAAGTCATCAAGTCAAGTCATTATCTAGTCTAGTCAAGGCATACTCCTAGTAAAGTGGTGGCAACTTTACCAGAAGCTTCTATGGAGTTTTGGAAACAACACAAAAAGAAACGTTTCACCATCATTATACCACTTTCCCACACTCATGCCTTTTGTTTTAGAAAATAATACAATGCGGTGACGCGATCTCTTTCGTTTTCCTACCAAAACTCTCGTCATTAACATTAAACCTTTAGATTCAAATAAATTATATTCATAGCATTCTCCACACATATACCTACGAATCATTCACAAAAGGCACTCTTAAAACACACACACACACACGCACACATACATAAACACTCACATATACACAAGCATACACACACACACACACACGCACACACACACGCACACATACATAAACACTCACATATACACAAGAATACACACACATACACACACACACACACTAGCACACATACTTCCTCACGCAACCTATTATTGGTACATCACACCACTAGTCCATATGAGCATCTGAATGGAACTCGTTAGTGTTTTTTTTTTTCTTTACATTAACATTAATCTATAATATTAACTTACTGTTCTTAAATTATAATTAGAAAAATACTGCCCGATTGTTAATTTTGAGAAATTTTACTGTTCTTTTACTCAATTTTTACTGCTTTTTTTTGCTTTATTGTCCCTAATTTAGTTTATTTTATTTTTTGTAAGCTGTAATATATTAGGTCTTTACCTATGAAATTGCCGTTTTGTTTGAAAAAAGTTAAAGTATTTTTTTTCAAACTTATTTATTTCTTTTATTCAAAGTAATCACCCCTGCAATAAATGCATCTTTGCCAACGCTGTGGCAGTTTATGGATGCTCTTCTTGAAAAAATCAGCAGAACGGGAGACAACAAACTCTTCAAAGGCGTTTTGTACTGCCTCTCGGGAATTGAATTTTTTTCCCGCTAAAAAGTTGTCCAAATTTTGGAAAAAGTAATAGGCGGTAGGCGCAAGATCTGGTGAGTATGGCGGATGAGGGAGAGCTTCCAAACCCAACTCATGCAGCTTAGAGACGGTCTGTTGTGCAGTATGGGGTCGCGCGTTGTCGTGAAGTAGCAGTGGAGACGACCGATTGACCAAAACTGGTTGCAGACGTGCGAGTTTCGCCATCATTGTGGTCAGTTCTTCAACGTACACATCTGAAGTAATGCTCTCGCCGTTTTGTAAAAAGCTATGATGAATCACACCAGCACTAGACCACCAAACTGTGACCATCACCTTTCTAGGGGTCATTTTTCGTTTTGCACATTGCTTTGGTACCGAACCAGGATCTAACCAACTTGCTGAGCGCTTCCGATTGTCAAAAAGAATCCATTTTTCGTCGCACGTAACAATTCGGTTCAAAATTCCTTCATTTCTGTGCCTGTTAAGCAGCGCAAGGCAAGTCTCGACGCGTACGTTGCGCTGGCGATCGTTAAGTTCGTGGGGCACCCATCTATCAAGCTTTTTTATCTTGCCAATCTGTCGCAAATGGACCAATATTGTTTTGATGCTAACATCAAAAGCTGCTGCCAGCTCAGCTGTAGATTGAGATTCATCAGCTTCCACAATCGCCTTTAATTCATCATTGTTGACCAAAGTTTCCGGACGACCACGAGGTTCATTTTTCAAGTCAAAATTCCCAGAACGGAACCGAGCAAACCAATAACGGGTTGTACGTTCGTTTGTACAGTTCTCTCCGTAAACGTCGTTGATATTACGTGTCGTTTGTGCCGCGTTGGTGCCACGACGGAACTCATATTCCATAATTACACGAAATTTCAAAGTATCCATTATGAGGAAAAATGTTGAAATGTAATGAAAATACAACGCTAATCAATAAACAAAAGACTTATATTGTAAATAGAATGTCATATTTTTAAAACAAAATTAATTTGAATTTAGAATTCATAGCCGATCAAAACTTATTTTGTTTGAAAAAGTCTGTACTGCAATACGGCAATTTCATAGGTAAAGACCTATTAATATAATAAAACAAGTTTATGACCCGCGCACACTCGCTAAAACTCGGCTAAGACCTTTGTTCGAGAACTGGGTTATGCTGAAAACCAGCCCTGCGTAGAACATTTCTACGCAGCATAGTGCTGAGCATACTCCTGTTGCCAATTAATTATATTATGTTAGATGTAATATTATTTGTGTGTACCCAGTTTATTTTACTTTTTTTTGGCAATAAACAATTTTTATTTATTTATTTATTTAAACAATCCAAAAACAAAGTTATACCGTCCGATAGATGAAGCTAAACTAAAGTCTACTCCAGTCGTGTGGTCTAAAGCACACTTTCTATTTTACACACATCAAACATCAGCAACAGTAAGGAGCCGCACTGTATAGCCACCCTACTCTATTAGGGGTCCATAGAGTGGGTCATAGTGGCTGGACAAGGTTTTACGACACTCGCTGCGGGTTAATGTGATTAAATGAATGTATTTAGCGATAAGACCGCACTTTATTTGTGACGACAGTTTACGAGGGAGGTTTATTTGAATCTGGGATTCTGTGGGTGAGAATGCGAACACTACATTACGTATTTAGTATCATTTGGTTAGTTTTAGGGTTCGGCGGTATACTACAAGCATCCATTGCTTAGTTTGGGACTAGGTGGCGTTGTGTGAAATGTCCACAAATATTGATTTATTTATTTATTTATGTAGTCTTTCTGTAATAGCCTTCTGTATTTCCAAACAATATTTGTTTTTCTAATAATTGTTGCTTTACGATGGTTTGCCATATAATTTTTACACTAAGCACTTTGTAATTTTTTACGCTTAGTACAATAACTTAATTTTAAGTACCTAATATAATTTGGACTTGTAATAGTGCTAAAGATTTGTTTTGTACAGATAAAATTCAAAGTCCAGACTGACTGTTAATATTAACGCACAGCCTAAATCTCTGGTCCTAGAGACTTGAAATTTGGAGCGCGTGTTCTTTGTAAAACTTAGGTATTTACTAAGAAAAGATTTTTCAAAATTCCACCCCTAAAAGTGAAATGGGTGGTTGAATTATCCATGAAAAATTTTCTTCTTCGTTTTATATAGGCCACGTGGGCACAGCTGTGAGCAGAAGCTAGTTGGCAATAAAATCCTTTGACCTTGATGACACTTATGAAAGCCCGGGAAGCACAGTTATATATATAAATTTACTGTAGAGGTCACCCGTCATAAGAATGACTGCCATGAACATTGATAACTTTACAGGTCCATTAGGGACGTCTAATTAAGCAATGCTATGAGCGAATGCTACCAATAATAAAAAAATCAGAGTGTTTAATTAACCTCTCTACTAATAACGTAAAGCGAGCCAAATCAACTGCTGTAGTCTATTTGCTGCGACTAATCTGCTTACAGCTACATAATTTGTTGCTCGTGATTGCTAAAAGCAGCCTTTACGCTGGGTCTCGCAATTTTTGCACTAAATTAAATAAAAATAGAGTTCATTTTAGTGAAAATAATGAACGGAGACTGTTAATGTTAAATTTTATAAAACAATATTTAATGAAGCTTTGCTATTTTGAACTACAGCGCTTCGCCCGTAATTTACTCGTTTCGCCTCGGTAATTCTCAGTTTTCCGGGATAAGAAGAATCCAAATATTTAATCAATACGATGGTAATGCGAGAGATAATCTACGAGTACCGTGGGCAGAATTTGGAAGGTCAAAGACCAGACCCATTCGCGTTCAATAAGAGAGCCGAGAAAGCCCAGCTGTGGACTAAGACAGGTTGTTGTAGACAAACGTACATTTGAAATAGTACAATGATTTAATAACTAATACTAAAAACTATCTACTACTACTACCATTACTACAAAAAAAAAACATTTGGACTACATATTGGCCGCGATGACCTATAGACAGTCCAAATGCTCCAGCCCACTACCAGTTCGTAGCGTACCCAACATGCTGGCAGCATTGCCCCGTTGAATTGCAATGCTTATTCGTTGTGCCAAATAAGTGCCAGCATTTTGGTCAGGCGTAGCTTCGACCAGGCGCTCTGATAAACTTAAATTTATTACATGCTATGGAGGATGTATGATAAAACATTTAAAACAAATAATTTAAATAATGAAACCATAAACAGGAAGTCTTATAAATGTATAAATAAGCAATTAAAAGTCAATTGCACAAATATAATAGATATATTATGATGACGGTGAAAATATAGGCTTAAAATATTTTTCACTAAAGAATCATATTCACTTGCAAGTGAAAACACAAACTAATATTTTTAATGCGAGTAGGAATAGTAACATATAGGTAACTAAAAGTCTAGCAAACTTAAGTATTCAACTTAGTATTACGTTTAAAAATGTCCTAATGAATATTTAATATCATTTTGGTGTATGTAACTCATTCTCTAAAAAAAAAACACGCCAAACACCCATAAGTACCAAGAGAGCTTTAACATCGGCAAGGTAAAATAATTGCCATTTAAACTGGCTACTAAACACAGACTATTAGAGCTTTTAGGCCACATATAGCAGACAGTTGGCAGCTTGCGACCAAATGTCGAACGGTAGTAGACGGTCAAGATTGCAAAACCACTTAGCGTGGGATTGAAATAGAAACGGTTTTAGTTGTGGTTTCTAGTGCTTTTAGCAGAGTGAAATCTATATAATGTACGGCCTGGGAATGACTTAAAAGTGTTGTTTTTTATGTTAGTGAATGAAGTAATGAGCTAATCGTACACCTGATACTAAGCGGTGGCCGCCCACAGCAGAACAGTGTCACTCGGAACTCCAAATATAAAGTTTCGCTTGACACTGCACTGCGCACATCATCCTGAAACATCAGCACAGTCTGGTAATAACATTACTTGACTTTGAGATCAGACGACAGTCTCAACTGCCCAGTAATTTCACTAGCTATAGTGCCCTTTAAGCCAGAACACAGTAGTACTTGCATAACTGGTAAAGCGGTGGTACCTACACGAACTTTGCAGAAAAGTCCTACCACCTAGTAAATGTACGGCTTTGGAATGACTTAAATGTGTGTTTGTTAGTGTTTAAGTTACATATTTATTCTAGAAATATAAATGGTCTTAATAATAATAATAACGCCCAACGATTACATACATACATCCTGGACCCTAACTAGTATTCCCTGTGTTTAGGGACCCAGGAACTACGTGGACCATGGTCCCACAGCACCCAGACTCAGAACAAGTAATTGCGTTTTTTTCTGTGCATAATGAACTTTTTCTACCAGAAAAATAGTGTATAGTGGTGACTTTGGAATGCAGGTATTGTCGTGTAAAGATTGAACGCTCTTAATCCTAGCCTAAGTATAATGTTAATCCGTAAAATGTTTAGTTAAAAAAGTCAAAAGTGACGCACGATTTCCGTGCCCTAAAAAAGTGAAAGTACTGTGACTTTCATTTCGGGTACAACTCAGGAAACCATTTGCGTCGGCCTTCGATCGGGCGAGGGACGTACTCATTTATCGAGTTACATAAAAAGACGGTTGTTGAGACTTTTAGCATTACAAGGGACGAGGAGTAGCAGTGAAAAGTAGACAGTAACGATTTTTAGGTTGTTTTAAGCAACGGTGAATGTCATACAAGTGGCCCGAAAATGTAGACTTGTACATAATTATCTTTTTACTGCATAAAGTTTATTTTTGTTGAAGCTGCCCTTTTGATTCTTGTATATCAGGTTTGTATGGTTTGTAATACAGTAAAAATACGTTTTTATTATTATTTAAGTAGTGAAAATTATGCGAATTTTGAGTTTATTTTCCCACACTTTTGGGTATTTAGCCAGTGTCAAGTAATTGATTTTTTTTTGGCTTCACACTTTTGTTTATTTCGCCAGTGTCAAGTATTTGATAATTTTTCGAGTTAAATCAAGTCAAGTCACAGTCCAAGTCATCAAGTCAAGTCAATAGTCTAATCAAGTCATACTCCTAGTAAAGTGGTGGCAACTTTACCAGAAGCTCCTATGGAGTTTTGGAATATATATAATATATATATAATAACTCGAAAATAAATGTTTCACCATCATTATACCACTTTCCCATACTCATGCTTGTAATCCAGCACTCAACGAATAAAATGCCACCAATCGTATGCACTAACACAAGTTTTGTAAAATAATACAATGCGGTGATGCGATCTTTTTTGTTTTTCCGCCAAAACTCCTTCATTTTTATTTCTACTATAATTATATAAGACAGTGATTAGTGACAGATCACAATCAAAAAGGATATATTATAATATTGAATTGACAGCCTCTGTGGTGTGGTGGTTGAGCAGGTCGGCTCACAACCCGGAGGCAGCGGGCTCGATTCCCGCGGCAGGGCAAGTATTTGTGCACTTTAGACGTCCACTGCTAAATATAGTCTTCCCCCACAGACCGTAACTATGATCAGCTGCTTGCCTCCTGCATCCATTGGCTCCCCGCAGTTTTGACCTGATTGACGTTTACCTAATGAGGGTTTATGCTGCGTGTTCCGGTCTAATTGAATGTATTATATTTCTGAGAAAAAGAGCCTTGATAGACAAACATAGCTTGCAAACAACTGACAACATAAATATGTATAAAGAAATATAACATACGTGTTCCGTTTTTTTGGACATTTAATAAAATATTTTTTACCCATTTTGTACATTCAAAAATCCGAATAATTCCCTCAATCCGTTAGACCGTGTGTTACAAGTCAATTAACAGAAAGTGGACGCATTTTTACTATTTTTATTTATATTTGGCTCTACGGAGCTGCTGGTGGAAGCCGCGCGATTTATTTTACCAATATTGTGATAACCGTTTCAGTCATAGGAAAATTTTAGCGTTATTTATGTTATGAAATCAGGATTCATTTTTCAAAAATTAGTTTTTTAATCTCATCATACTTCATACACATTTAGAAAGTGTGTACGTGCGATGTTTGTTTACTGGTGCGGCTAACTTGCGCATATTAATTTTTGTTTCGGATATGCTTGCTTTTCTGCATCAAACTTTTATTAAAAAATTGACCCATTTTCCAATTTACCCATTGCTAATGTGGTGTAACAAAAAATCAATGTAGGTAAATATACATTTGCCTAAATCACTTGATCCGTCTGGTATTATAACTTTTGTACAATCAGTTAAGAATGGATGATAATAATTCAAACTTGCATGACATAACTCACATCGCTCGCAGCACTGACTACCGTGAGGAAGAAAGGTTTTAGCTCGAGTTAGCCACGAACCAATTATGGTTCGTGGCTAACTCGAGCTAAAACCTTTCTTACGCATGAATAGACAATACCACGTTGTTGTGTTAATACACAACGTACTGTCTATTCATGCGTAAGAGAGAGTGTCTATTCATGAGTAATGAGATAGGCTTCAGTATTAAGCTGATATACTACTTTGTGCCGCAGAACTACATCCGCGCGCGTCAAAGACGTTGCTACCAGCTGTTTGCTGCGCCTCCTGCCTTACGCACATGCCACGCTTATAATGCTCCAACGGCAAGGGCTGTAGCTGCTATCAACCACTTCCTGCGTGAAGTCCAAGATGCTGAAATACATTCCGACGTCATTGGTCGGCTTTATAAATATATATTGTTTATTCCATATAAGAATTTAGTATAATAATGTGAATGTTTTGGCGTAGATCTAAACAGTTAACAATTATATATAATAAATATATAAATAAATAAATTAGGTTAGGATTAAATGACGGTGCACAATTTAAAAAAATTGTAACGTTTTAGTTGGGAGACCTGTGTTCAGCATTAGACGTGTTCCTATCATGATGATGTTCAATAATGATTAATGATATTTAAACCAATTTTTCTTCCTTTCATTGTAATTATGCAATGGTATTTTTGAGGTAATTTTATAATTAATATGTATGTGAACTATAACAGTCAACTTTATAATACACATACAGAGATTACAATGGAGAGGTTGATCTTGCTCAGTGGCTTTGGAAAGGCGTGAAAACTATCTAGAAAAATATACTTCACTCCGATCGTGTAAGTACAAGGACTTAACCTTAAACCAAACCACTACTCTAGCCCGTATCTTTGTCGTAAAACATTTTTATCTTACCTACGGAACCAATAGCTTTTCTAAGTTGTGATTTACTCGTCTGCCTGACTGTCTACAATTTAGTGAAAAAGAAATAATGACGCATAAAAATACCAACTGTCTAGACAAATATTTAAGTTTGGCTCAGTGTCTTTTAGAAAATCTCCATCGATAATACGTCCCCAGGTAATCTTTTATGGCAAAAGTTTGACGTTAAAGTTCTTAGAAGTTGCGGGAAATACTGAATTTAGTTGCTATTAAATTAATACGACGCTCAAGAAGTTTTGCACATTGAAACATATTTCGGTTGAAAGTTGCCTATTATATACCTCCATAAGTTTACTATACCTGCCCGTGTGTCTCAACCGAAAGTTTGACTAACTTTGCAGTACCTATGATATGGTGAACTTCATAAAATATTGTTCTTACATCTCTGCTTCAGCATAACGATTACAGAATACAGAGAACAGAATTTATTGATAATTTACAGGTCCAGAACACAATAGAATATTATGATTAGTGTAGATCTTTGTGATGTTTTATAGCTTTTTTTGTAAATAATCTGTTCTTTTTTTCAACATTAATGGTGTAACCACAGAAGAGAGTTTTGGCGGGAAAACGAAAAAGATCGCGTCACCGCATTGTATTATTTTCTAAAACTTGTGTTATTTTCAGTGTTAGTGGATAAAATTGGTGGCATTTTATTCGTTGCCACCACTTTACTAGGAGTATGACTTGACTTGATGACTTAGACTGTGGCTTGACTATATATATATATAGTGTATAGTGTGAATATATATATATATAGTGTCAAATAATTGATAATTTCTTAGGTTAATTAATATTACATTAATATGAATTAATATTATATTTTATTATATATATGAATATATATATATATTCATATATATAATAAAATATAATATTAATATAATTCTCTAATTATATGAATTATAATAATTCATATATATAAAATAATATATAATATTAATTCATATTAATATAATATTAATTAACCTAAACAAATATCAATTATTTGACACTGGCTAAATACACAAAACAAAAAAAAAAACAGAAGATTTAAACAAGCGTTAGACGAATGTTAAACTACCTTTTTTGTATGGTTAAGCATACGTTTGACGTCTGTCTAAGCATTGTTTATGTATTTGTGGTAACACGGTTTTACTTTATTTATTACGATTCTAACTGACACTGAGTAAGAGCATTTTGGACTGTCTTTAGGTTAGAATCCAGCCTTATTTATTTATTTTAAACTACCAGCTGAGAGACCAGAGAGTAATTATTGAAAATGAATTTTGCATATTGATTTACAGCGATAATTAAATAGCTGGTTTTATATCTGACTAATATTATGATAAGCAGAATAAAACAAAAAAAAAATATTCCTGGTACCTGTATCAGTTTTACAAAATTCACTAATTATTTTCACAGTGCTTTATTTTGTCCAACTAAAAAGTTTTATCTTATTATTGAAAAACTAACTTAAAATGTTTCGTTTTAAATCTCAAAAAGAGGCATAATACAGTAAATTTACCAATGTGAGCATTTTCTACTGTCACCAAGATATTCTTTTAGATATTTCTACAAATGCGTCCAAGGATGATATATCGCACCCAATGGATATCTTAATAACTCTCTAGCGAGGCATAAATCATGGGACAGTTCTTGTATTTGTCGTTCCGCTTGATCAATAACTGTAAAAATAAAAATGTTTATCCTTTACGAATCTCTAACATATATATTAATTAGTGTGATAATATTTGACAGCCGCTGTGGTGTGGTGGTTGAGCAGGTTGGCTCATGAAACTGAGGTGGTGGGTTCGTTAGTTTCTGGATCCCTAAATACAAGGAATCCTACTTAAGGACCAGGATCTATGTTGATCTTTGGGCGTTTGTATTATTATTATTAATATAAAAGTGATATGTTATTTGTGTGTTTCAATTTAGGTATGTCATACTAAAACGAATGAACTAAAATTTTGCAAAAAATTGCAATCGAATCGAGAACTTTAAAGTCGGTTGAAAAGACAACTGATCTAATTATGTTACGGTGAGCTTTTAGGGATGATAAGATTAGCATCCCTATAAGGTAATCTGGTTTTAACAGCCTCTGTGGTGTGGTAGTTGAGCAGGTCGGCTCAAACCCCTTAGGCGGCGGGTTTGATTCCTACGACAGGACAAGTATTTGTGCACAGAAAAAAAAAGCGCAAATACTGGGTCTGGGTGTTGTGGAATCATGGTACTCGTAGTTCCTGAATCCCTAGATTCGGGGAATCCTAGTTAGGGTACAGGACCTATGTATATGATCGTTGGGCGTATATAGCATAGCAATAGCCACCAATAGCATCCCTAAAAGATCATATGGTTTTTGTACCCTGATTTTGAGGTTAGACTAATCTTATAACTACAATTAATATTAGTGTATATATAACCTACAAACAAGGACGTCTTCAGATACCTAATCATTTAATAATGTTAGTCCAATTTACAAAGCATACCAATTATAATTGTCCTTGAAAGGCTTTCATGTGAAAATCAATATTTACGAACGTACAATTTGGTAAATTATAGTGTCTACTACTCATATTGATTCTAATTGCGTATCAGTATCAGTAGATATCGTGTCTAATTACGTTTAGTTGGGTATCAAAGTCAGTAGAATTATCTTCTTTTCTTTGTTTAATGACATTCTATTGCTTTTTGCGATAATTCTGCCAATGTCAAGTAAGGAATTTTTGTTCAGTTATGTCATGTCAAAGTCTTATTTTGTCAGTCTACGTGGTGGATATTTTACTGAAAGCTCTTGACGAGAATATGAAAAGGAATGGCTTAAAAACTTGGAACCATTTGCCAACGCTCATGCAAGTTCGCGAACACTTAACGTATAATAATATACCCTTATCACACGTTGAAATTCAAAAATACACGGGCTATGAACAATAATGAAAAATTCACAATCACCATTTCCGGATTCTTATCAATGACCTCCGTAGAATTATCAATTAGTATTGAATAAACATGTTATTACGGCGTCTAGATTTGTTTTGTTTTGTAAATTAGTCTCAAAATTAATTCAGTGCATCATTATCTTCAAAATACAGATTTTGATGTTCATATTTCTTACCTACTTTAGTTTTAAAGAAACTTATTATGTTCAACTTGTTTTGAACCCGTCACAACCTATTTAGCTTGGTACAGTAATGTTTCAGTTTTCGTAGAGATCTTTATTGAGTTTCATACTACCTAACCAACTTTGTAATAACAAATTTCTGTTAGATGAATAGATTAGATCATGGGGCTTGTAAAAGTCAATAAAAAAATATTCATCACCAACAGCCTGAACACGTAATATAAGCCTCTTCTAAAAAACGCCACTTTGAGCTTCTTCTTGCCTCTTTCCATAGGTTACACTCTTCCAGTAGATGTAGTCTTTTCGATCATCTTATCCCTGCAACAGCCCAAGCCGAGGCTCGCCTAAGCTCGATTTGCCTCCTTTTAATGGCTGGATGCCTTCCTGCCCGGTGACGCCATAAAGCAACAGTATTAACCCGTTAAAAAATCCGCTTGCCTCTTACATTCATTGCCTTCCCGTAGCCAATTAGTGGGCAAATCATCACTCAATTACTAGTTGAAAATTTGCACACATATTACGATGTAGAATTGTTTATTCAACTGTATACATTTTTTTATTTTTTTTTATTTTACACAGCGCCATCTAGCCCCAAACTAAGCAAAGCTTGATAGCTATACTAGCTATCGTCGACAGTTTCATACGCATAGATTTACAGTTCACTGCCATAAAAAGTATACCTTTCCATATGCAATATTCAACCTAACTTGCCCAGTCTAACCTTTTGTATAGATATCTCCATGCCGAATTTAAACCAAAACATGTTCAGTCATTTAGCTGCAAAAAAGTATCAAACTGAAAGACCGAGAAAGTTACTTTTGAATTTATGATATAATGACTATTAAATATTCTGTGACTGGGCGCAATCAACTGGTAGTTTTCGTGGTTAATACAAATCAAATAGTCTTAATTAATTTTTAGTGGGTATAATTTTGTGTATATCGTGGGTGGAAACCGCATTATTATCATGAGATAAGAATTTGGATTGTAATGAAATGCCGCTTAGTTTAAAAGCAACCTTCATTATTTAAATCATATGATTTAGGATTTCTATTTGGTACGCATGCCAAATTAATATCCAAATGGTAGATTGTCACATGGTTGAAAAGTATATTCGCCAACATATATTAAAATATTCATACGTTAGAATTTCCATATTTTATTAAAAGAGTCAAAAACAAATAAGTTTAACTAATATAAGTATATTTTACAGATATTATCTCAGCAGATTGATCACACCAACTGTACCTAGATACCTAACCCTAAACTGGTACTTTATTTTATTGTTAGGTATAAACATTACACATAGTTAGATTCTAGGTTTCAACTCGATATGTGTAACAACACCAGTTACTATAATATGTATGTACAATCTTGTCTCCGAAGGAGATTCCTGTGGCCTCACTATACTAGTTCTACCTAGTGTGAGGGACAGTGCTTCGACTGAGGTACATTGCTTATGAAAACATAATAACTTTACGCAAAACAAACATGTTACTTCACTACATCAAAGTTTTCAATTCTGCATTGTGCCGGATTGCTCGCACCAGTAGTGAGAAAGAGAACTGCTTTTTTTTCAATCTCATATATTGTAATGGGCTTGCTATATATTATTTGACAATAAGCACTTAGTAATTTTATATGCTTAGTGAAATAACTTAATTTTAAGTACCTAATATAATAAATATTAATATATAATAATATAAAAAAGTCAAAAAATAACGAGCGTTAAAATATATTTATCTATCAGTACAAAGAAAAGAATTCAGCATCTTTCAAAGGAAACTAATATATCTTTCGAGAAAATACAGTTATGATATTAATGTCCTTCTGCGCAATTCTTATTGGATGTTTACTTTGTGGCCCATTATTTTTATGGGGGTCGAATAAATTCTCCTACGACTCGATGATACAGTCTAAACGCAGTAGGGTATCTTAAAATGAACAAAATTGTATTACAACCGTTTAGGATGTACCTAGAAGTGTTAAACATGGAACTGTTTTTATTGAAATTCAAATGAAATGAGAAAAAAATTATAACCAAAGAATTGTGAATTAAACCTTCTCGGAAATGAGTTTGAAATTGTTTGTAGTTATTTGAAAATTTAAAAATTTGTATTTTTTTGTTTTTGTTTTGGCTTTTGCGTATTTAGCCAGTGTCAAGTAATTGATAATTTCTCAAGTTAATTAATCACATCACACTAATATTATAAAGGCGAAAGTTTGTATGTGTGTATGTTTGTTACTCCTTCACGCTCAAACGGCTGAATGGATTTGGATGAAATTTAGTACCAAGATAGCTTATACATTGGATTAACATATAAGCTACATTTTATCCCGGAAAAGTGAAATTTTCCCCTGGGATGAGCAAATAATTAAAATACTTATATCCACGGGTGAAACCGCGGGGCGCAACTAGTATTATATATATATACATATATATATCTGTGTGTGCCTAGTCAAGTCGCAGTCTAAGTCATCAAGGCAAGTCATAGTCTAGTTTAGTCAAGTCATTCATTAAAGTCACTCCTAGTAATGTGGTGGAAACTTCTATGTAGTTTTGGAAACAGCACGAAAAGACGCTTTCAACAGCATTATAGAACTTTCCCACACTCACGTCTGTAATCCAGCACTTAACGAATAAAATACCACCAGTTTTATGCACTAACACTGAACGTAACAAAAGTTTTGGAAAATAATACAATGCGGTGACGCGATCTTTTTCGTTTTCCGCCAAAAACGCATAATTTGTATTTAGGTTAAATCTATATATATTGCGTTCACAGTACAGACCTAGAATATTTTCGTATCTCAATGGTTCACAGTTTTAACTTTACTCATTAGTGATTTTTTAAACATTTTAGTTCAGTTTTTTTAACGTGTATTTTTTGTATTGCAGACAGATAAAACGTTCCTTTGAATTAGATTATTTTTAATGACAAAAAAGAGGGTTGATGATGTTTTTTCTTTATTATTTAAAAAAAAGACAGTACTGTAGCACAAAATTCGCCCTATTATACGCCCAAAGATCACATACATAGATCCTGGACCCTAACTAGGATTCCCTATGTCTAGGGACCCAGGAACTACTATGACCAAAGTCCCACAAACGCCCAGACACACAACAAATATTTGCGCTTCTTTTTTTCTGTGCACAACATATATATATACATATAATTTACATACATTAAACGTTTATTTTTTTATAAGGGGATGCATATGAAATTACTCTCATTACATTGCTATCAAGGTTGCGATATTGTACTTAATTAAAGTTACATGATGACCCCCAAAGAAATGTAAAACTTAATTCGTTACCTACTTTTTTTTTCTTTATAATAAATATACCTATTAAATACATATTAAATACTATTTGACAATATTAAATACATGGAATTTAGTATATTCCTATTTTTACGTTTTTTTTTTATAAATTTGAAGAGACTGAATCTCACGTCATATGTCATTCTAGTGTGGGCTTCAGGGATCAACCCACATGTCAAAGTCAAAGTCAAAAGATTTATTGCAAATAGGCTAATTTTGGCACTTTTACATACATGTTATGTTCTTTTTTACTGTTCATATAAATGAGTTATTATTATCATATAAATACAGGTGATATTCATATTCATCACTATACCTATATAAAAATCTGTCTAGTTTTCTAACTGCTTATTTAACCAACTGTGCGTTCGTTCGGCTCCTTATTGGCCATAACATTAGAACCAATTTAGATACCTACCACTTTAGTAAGAGGGTGCACGTTTATATTAAGCTATGTTCTTTTGTTTGTAACTGTCATATACAAACTGCTTGGCGGAACTATTTAAAAAAAAATAAGGCAATAACAAAATATGTCACATTGAGAAAATAAATGGATTATGTAATGCAATCGTATTTATTAATTATTTAACAAATTGGCGACGATGCCTATCCACGATGTAAAAAAACTTAAAAGAGTACGCGCCTCGTTACGGGGCACCATTACAAGAATTGAAAAATATTTACATACGAATTGTGAACTCTCTACAGAAGAAATTGACATAAGAATCCAATCATTACAAGAAACTATACAGAAATTCCAAGAAATACAAACAGAAATTGAGATAGAAACGGACGAGAATGAATTGGAGACAGAAACTGAATACAGGTATGATTTTGAAGAATCTTACACTAGCCTCAAATGTAAACTAATGAAAATAAGAAAGAGCAATGAAATTCATGCACAAACAATTACTACAACAGATTACACAAGCTGTGTAAATTACGGTCAGCAGGAATCATATCCAAAAATAAGATTTCAACCTTTGCAAGAGAATGAAACGTTCCAAAATTTCAACAAAAGGCTTACTTTATACTTTTTGATGAACCGAGTAAATGATCCACAGTCGAAGGTATACGTTCTATTATCGACATTAAGCCCAGAGTTACATCAAAAGATATATGACTTATGTGCACCAGACGATCCTCTCGACAAAGAGTTCGAAGAACTTACAAGCTTATTAGACGAATACATAGACCCTAAGCCTAGTGTGTGGGCACAACAACACAAATTTATTTCACGTTTACAGTCATCGGATGAAACAGTAGCTACATACGCAACGGAACTTAAGAGATTATGTTCGAACTGTGAGTTCAAATGTCAACATTGTAAAAAGTCTACCATGGAAAATTTTTTGTCCTTACAATTTATAAGAGGTTTGAAAGATGGTGATATTCGAACAAAAATCCTTCAAAACAGAGAAACACATTCATTTTCGCAGTTAATACAAATTGCAATATCTATGGAAATGGGAAAGTCAGAAAATTTGAACATTTGCTCAGAATTAAATAGGAAGACTGACATGATACACAAAGTTACACCATCAACGAGTAAACAAATAAATACTCAAAGAACACAACTGCAACAAAATAACAGGCCACCACTTACAATTAAAGATTTAAAGGGCAAATGTTTTCGCTGTGGCAAATCAGATCACCGAGCTAATGAATGCGGTGCAATTCATTCAACTTGTAGACATTGTCAAAAAGAAGGTCATCTTGCTCGGGTTTGCTTAAAGCGCAATAACAACACTAACAAAGTTGACGATACATCCAGCGAAATATCAACTGACAGCGCTGCAGAAATTAACCTAATAAAAAGCGAAATTTCAGAAAGATATTTAATTACAGTATATGTAGAAGAGAGAATACTAAAAATGGAGTTTGATACGGGCGCTGCGCTATCTTCCATATCTTTCAAGGACTACAAAAGATTAAATTTAAACAAAAAAATATTTAAAACAGACATTAAACTAAAGACTTACACTGGAGAAATTATTCGACCAACCGGAGCAATATACGTCAAATGTAAATACAAAAACCAACCTTTTTACGGAAAACTTTACATAATTAACCAAGATGTCGACCCAATATTTGGAAGAAGTTGGATGAAAGAAATAAATATTCAATTGGCAGATGTCAAAACATTACAGACTCAAACTACAAAACCAACAAAATTGGACGAATTATTAAATGAATACTCATCAACCGTATTTAAAAACGACCTAGGACAAATACTTAATTTTAAAGCTCATCTACAACTACAAGACAATGCAAAGCCAATATTCATTAAACCGAGACGTATTCCGTACGCTTTAAAAGCGAAAGTAGATGAAGAAATTGGACGTCTTTGCACACAGGGTGTAATTACGAAGGTAGACCATTCCGAATGGGGAACACCAATCGTACCGATTGTAAAACCAAATGGAAGTATACGTCTTTGTGCAGATTACAAAATTACCTTAAATAAGGTAATAAAGGACGAACATTACCCGATTCCAATAATTGAAGACATATTTGCAGAAATGAATGGGGGTCAATTATTCAGTACGTTAGATATTAGCCAAGCTTACCTTAATATGATGATGGACGATGAGAGCGCAATGCTACAAACATTAAGCACACACAAAGGAATGTATAAAGTTAACAGACTAATGTTTGGAGTCAAAGTAGCGCCAAGTCTTTGGCAGAAATTCATGGATACTTTGTTACAAGGAATAGAAGGCGTCAAATGCTTCTTTGATGATATTTTAATTCAAGGATCTTCAGAAAATTAGTCATTGTTACGACTAAAACAAGTACTACAGAAACTTAAAGAAAATAATCTTCGTGTAAATAAAGATAAATGTCAATTCTTTAAGCAGAGCATTAACTATCTTGGACATACTATAGACAAAGACGGTCTTCACAAGAATAAGGAAAAGGTAGTGGCAATTACTAATACAACACGTCCTACAAATTTGAACGAACTAAGAACATTCCTAGGTATGGCAAACTACTATAATAAATTCATACCTAATTTATCGACCATTACGAGTCCATTAAATAACTTGCTTAAAAAAGGAACCAACTTCATATGGTCTTCGAAATGCGAAAGAAGTTTTAATCAAATAAAAAAAGAAATTCTTAGTGAAAGAGTTCTAACTCACTTTGATTCTTCAAAAGAATTGATTTTAGCTACAGATGCTTCTCCTACAGGTTTGGGTGCTGTTTTGTCACATAGATTTTCAGACGGATCAGAGCGACCCATAGCCTTTGCGTCGAGATCTTTGACCAACAGCGAAAAGAAGTACAGCCAGATTGATAAAGAAGCTACATCAATCTATTGGGGCCTCAAGAAATTCTTCCATTACTGTTACGGCCGGAAATTTACTCTAGTTACTGATCACAAGCCCCTTACATCGATTTTCCATCCTCATCAAACTTTACCTGCTCTGAGTGCAATGAGACTGTTCCACTACGCTCATTTTTTATCTGGATTCGACTATCAAATAGAATATAGAAGATCTCTACAACATTCAAATGCAGATTATCTATCAAGATTTCCGGTAGAAAGTCCTAAAGAAAGTTCTATTGATCAACATTGCGCATTTCAACTACAGCTGATTAATATTTTAGAAGTTTGTCCTAGGACAATAGCGGAAGAAACAAAGGTTGACCAAGAACTACAGCGATTATTACAATTTTTACAAACAGGTAGATCATTACGAGAACTTGGTTACAAGGACAATGAATTAACTCTCCAGGATGAATGCATTTTAAGAGGCACTAGAATTATGATACCACAAAATTTGCGCACTCGCGTGCTTGATGAACTACATGCCGGACATATTGGCATTCTTAAAATGAAACAATTAGCTAGAATTATTATATATAACAATTAGTTACGTATATTGGAAAAATATTGATCAAGATATTGAAAACAAGGTGAAATCTTGTAGAGCGTGTCGTCTACAACAGAACAACCCAGAAAGAGTACCTCTACATCATTGGGAGAATACAACATTGCCATGGCAAAGACTACATATAGATTTTGCAGGACCGATTTTTGGATATTCTTTATTTATTTTAGTAGATTCGTACACCAAGTGGGTTGAAATCATTCCAACTAAAACCACTATAAGCTCTTGGTGCATACAAAAGCTGAAAGATATATTCTGCACCTTTGGGTTACCGCATATGTTAGTATCGGATAACGGACGACAATTCATTTCACAAGAATTTGAAGATTACCTTAATGATTGTGGAATTACACATAGAACATCAGCTCCTTACCATCCAGCAACTAACGGACAAGCAGAAAGATTCGTGCAAACCGTTAAGAGAGCTTTACATACAATGGAGGGGGAGAGAGGTAGTCTAACCGATAAAATTAATACCGTTTTAAGTAGGCTTAGACGCACACCAAGTCCAAATGGATTGTCACCCTACCAAATGATGTTCGGTCGAGACATCCAAACGAAGTTACATGTTATGTTTCGGAACTCAACTCCGGCCCATATGTTTAGTACCAGTTCTCAAGCAGTCCAAATTAGAGAGTTTACCATCGGTGACAGAGTACAAGCGCGGAGCTACTCAACTCCCAACAGAAGATGGGAGTTTGGCAGAATCCTGAGTCGGTTAGGCCGTCTGCACTATATGGTCCAAACCGATGATGGTATCGTGCGGAAGAAACATGTGGACCAACTCCTGCCAGCGCACCTGGTACCGTAGGCAGTTGGAATTGGCGGTGGAGGACTGTCATATACAAACTGCTTGGCGGAACTATTTAAAAAAAATAAGGCAATAACAAAATATGTCACATTGAGAAAATAAATGGATTATGTAATGCAATCGTATTTATTAATTATTTAACAGTAACCATCTGTACAAAATAAAGGTGAATTCAAATTCTCAATTATTTGTCTATATAGAAATTGTACCTGGATCTATTATTAATGTGAAGCAGACACTCCTTCTTTTGTTGGATTATAAATAATGAATGTTGTGGACATTTCACACAATGCCATATAACTCCAAACTAAGCAAAGCTTGTACTATGGAAACCAGGGGGGTGATCACGAAACATTGATTGCAATGCAACAGGAGTAATTTCTGTACTAACTATGCACATAAACTGCGTATGCAAACTGTCAAACCCATACAAATTTGTGTTTCTATTCGTTGCAATCGAGTTACGTAATCACCCAGCAGATCGTCAATCTACCTAGCAGAAGGCCAGCCTACTTTTTCTGGCGTTAAAATACTCACTACACTGCATAAGTAAGTAGGTATTAATGTCAATGAGCGCTTATAAACAAAACCACTAAATAAATCTTAAAAACTGTCTAAAAAGCAAAAAGCTTTTAGTTACAAAGTAAGTAAAATCCAATCAAGTGAGTTTAATCTTTATATCAACGGGATTGAGGTTCCTATTCATGTGAAGTATCATGGTGAGTTGTAAGACTCTCGCCTCTTTCTACCACTAATTTACGAGCACATAACGTGCGCAATCTCTCTAGACGCACATTACCCGTCTTGCAATTAAGTAGAATAGCAGTTTGTTAGCGTCTTCTCGCATCAGTGAGGAAAAATTTGCTGAATCCATTAGCATGATCTGCTCGCCGATCACGTAACTTGATTGCAACCAATAGAAACAATAATTTGTGTGGATTTGACAGTTTAAATACGCAGTTTATATACATAGTTAGTATGGAAATCCTCCTGTTGCATTGCAATCAAAGTTTCGTTATTACCCACCTGAAGTCGTTTTGGTAAATATTTAGAAAGACATTGCCAGTCTGTTTGTTTGTTGCATGGCTTTCACACCAAAACACCAGATTTTGATGCATACATTACTAACACTAGTGTTGGAAATCCTAAGTGGTTTTAGTTTTAAAAAAATAAGTTTACAATCAAGCTAAGAATATTTATTAAGATTTACTAAGAACCGACAATAATTAATAGAGTGATTTTATAAAACGTCCGTCGCCTCTGAGCGCTGCCCGAAAAGTGAGCCCGAGCCTTCTCCGTCGCTCGTATATATACTACGCCGCTTGCATCAGCTCCCGAAGTGAAGTATTTTGTAACACTAGATATTTAGAACTTTAGAAACTATAGGAACTAGGAACCAGGAGTAAGTAATATCCCGGAAATATAGGATTTTTCTAAGGAGATTAGTTGAATAGTTGAATTGTGGGTGGAATTGCGAGGCGCTTTTAGAATAAAATAGTACAACTTTAATAATACACTTTATTGATACATAACTGTATGAAATATTTGGCTAAAGGTACTGAAGAAAAAGACGCCTCTACAGCTTAACAAAAAGGTTTAGATTAAGTTGACCGAATTTCAAAGCATTCTAGTCGCTGTATTTTTAATTCACATGTGTTCGGATAGCTTAGATAGTACTCGTACCTACTGAAAACAAAGCTTAAAAAAATAATGCTAGTTAAAAATGCAATTATCTACACTGTTTCATTTCATTTTATCTATTCGGTTTCAGTGATATTTTAACTATTTTGAGAGAAAACGAAATAATTCGAGGCGCAAAAAACGTCATAAAGTTGTTTTTGGAATTATCTTTGTTTATTTAAATGTCTGGCATTACAGTTTATTTTAACGCTAACAAATACTATGATAATTTTATATACAGTCAAATTTTGGATTAAACTATTTAATTTTGTAACAGATAAATATTTAGAACTAAATATAGTAGGTAAAAAGAGGCTATAAATGAAATACAGAATTTGAATCAGATCTTGTTACCTATTTCAAAAGCAGGCTTACTGTTCTTAGAATCTATCACTACCTTAGATACCACTACCTTGGCTACGACTACCTTGGCTAGTACTACCTTGACTACTACTACCTTAGCTACTACTACCTTGGCTAGTACTCCCTTGGCTACCACTACCTTGGCTACCATATAACAATACCAACCAAAAGCATTAAAAATACGAATAAAACTTTTATTGCGTTAAATTTCGTTTCGCCTTTACTGTTGATCATAATACAAAATTATAAGTCGAATACCGCTGGAAATATGTACAGCCACATAAATAACATGAAATTGAATAAAGTCACCATACAACCTTCTTATTGAATGACCTTACGCCGCGGATATTTATAGGTCCCGATACAGCCTTCGAAACGGTATCGTCCGAGATAAAATATGACACTCGCTTCATCAGATAAATCGAGTTTCCAGATCGGGCGACCTCCTAAAAAGACAATTTGCCGTGGCCTCACTTTTCCCAGTTTGACAGTTAATAAAGGCCGGATAGAGGCGTAATCTGAATTGCAAATGTTATTTTTCTTTAAATTACTTCGCTTCAGATTAAACGTCTATTATATTCAAAGATTGTTTGCCTCATCGAAGCTTTATTGCAAAGCTTATAAACTGCCGCCTTTGAACGGCCTGGTATTTTTGTGTGATGGAATTAATTTGCAAGTGACTTAAACTAAGTTGCAGGTCCATAGTTCTATATCGCTTGAGGCAATTTAGTGCCTTTGCAGTTTTAATGGTCCAAGTATAATCGTCGGGGAAAGCCTTTTTGTATTATATTTCGTATGCATTTGAAATTTTGTGGTTGAACTGTTTATTTTTGACTGGTTTGAATATTAACAGAAGAAGAAAATTGTTTAAATTATATTAATTAATTGCTTAAAATTAGCAATATATTGGATTGAAAACATATTTCCCGTCCTTTTTTAAATTTTTCCGTTTTTGATAATTAGTGAATATAACTTTGAGAGCCTCTGTAGTTTGGTGGTTTAGCAGGTCGGCTCATAGCCCGGAGGTTGCGGGTTTGACTCCCGCGGCAAGACAAGTATTTGTGTACTAAATGGTAGGACTTTTCTGCAGGCTTCATCTAGGTAGGTACCACCGCTTTGCCAGTTATTCTGCCGCCAAGCAGTAGTGTGCCAGCACTTATGTGTTCCGGTTTGAATTAGTTCAAACGATTTCAGACAAAATAATTTTTCAGTTTGTTTATCAGTATGATGAACAAACTTAAAAAAATCCACAATGGTGAAAAATAAAACCAGTATTTTATGAAATAATTCTCACTTCGTCGATTTCCTTGATAATTTAAGTGTTTGTAAACAAAAGCGCAGTCCATTAAGTAAATGAGAAAATATAATATCGGAAGTATTGTTGGCAGAGGGCGGGACGAGATTCTCGATAATCGATGAACAAATATTGGTCTTTCAATCGAATTAAGTTACTTCTATAATTTATCATGTACATGTGAATCACCTTTCGTTGTTTGTTCTACCAATAATTACCATTTTTTTTTACTTCAAACTTGTCCTGCATTTGACTACGCTCTCACCTGATGGGAAGTGACTCTTCTCTTGAACACGCCCGGGTCATATTTCGTTGGAAACACAGACGCTGGCAGAGCATTTCATTCCTTAGCCGTTCTAATTAAGAACGTTGAGTCAAATCGCTTGGTACGAATGGGTGGTATTTCGACCACCAAAGGATGGCGCTTACCCAATTACTCGATTTTCATATTTTGGTTCCAATTTAGTAGCGTGATACCGATATTGCAATTGGATTAATAGATTTTTTAATAAACGAACTTTTCATTCGAGCAGCAAGATATTCACAATGTAAACTGCCTTCGAAGTTTAATTGAGCAATTTCGTCCAAAAAGCCAGGAATTGCGTTGGACTTCCCCACGTCACTAAACGTTATATTGTCACGCCATTCTATGCCCTATGATCAGATTACTGACCTTTTGCTTATTCAACAATGAATGGTTCTTAAAAAGTTTGTAACTTGGCAGTTCCTATTAAGATGGAAGATCCACTTGAAAGCGAGAATTTCAAACGTTTTTAAGATTTTTTAGCATTTCAAGTGACTATGAAGAGCTAGTACCACTCAGCGCTGAAACTGCTGAATGAGTTTTGATCAATTCACGTATGTAGATACTTTAAGCCTTGAAAGTTTATATATACAAGACTAGCTTCTGCCTGCCGCTTTGTCCGCGTGGACTACAGGAAAATAATTCAACCTACCCATTTCACCCTCTTAGGGATAGAATTTCAAAAAACTCTTTCTTACACTTCACAAAGAACACACCCTCCAAATTTCAAGTCTATAAGACCAGTGGTTTAGGCTGCGCGTTGATATATAAACCATTTAGTCAGTCAGGACTTTGAATTTTATATGTATAGAAAATACATTTGCACATGGTGTAAATAACCAAAAACTAAACTATGAAAAACAGCAAAAAGTACTCAATACCTCATGCCCAATTCTAATTAAAACTAAAACGCATTTATTAGATTTTTAAAAAATCAACTGTTATCTATTGAGCACGTAATGTTGAAAATAAAAATGACTATTATTCTACCATTTGGTAGTGTCGCTAATAAGGATTAAATGTACGGCAAATTTAAGGAAAGAGCAATTTTAGAGAATTTATATTTTGTTGTGTTTAATATCTATTAAACAATGGACATTTTCCGAGAAGCTTATATGTAAATTAGTTTTTGCTTTACTTATCGTTACTTGTAAAAAGGAACACAGCGAAAACAATATAAATGCAGTCTATACAAGAAAACAAAACTTAGATTGAAAAAAATCGTAACAAGATAAGCCAATTTAAAAAAGAAAGAATGAGTTTTGAAATCAATGTAGAAATCCGATGTACCAATCCGTTCCGAAGTAACTTTCGCTCCGAACTTTTGTGTCAATCAACTAGATTGCTTGATTGATGTATTGATTGATAACTTGATTCGGTGCGCCAGGCGGCCTTGACGCTCTTTGCAAAACTTTTTTTTATTTTGTGCTACGTACGATAATTGGTTATGCTTTTCATATTTTTTCATAACTGGATCTACTAATTGTTAGTTATATTAGTACTATATATAGTATTACTAGTTGCGCCCCGCGGTTTCACCCGCAGATAAAAGTATTTTAATTATTTGCTTATCCCACGGGAAAATTTCAGTTTGCTGGGATCAAATGCAGCCTATATGTTAATTCAAAATATATAAGCTATCTTGGTACCGAATTTCATCCAAACCCATTCAGCCATTTGAGCGTGAAGGAGTAACAAACATGTGGGCAGGAACGGGTTGTGCGTAGGTTGCAACTTATATAACTATAGGCCTTCAGCATTTCCACACCGCGCCGTGTCTGGAACAAGAATGCTCCGTAGTTTTTTTTTTTTTTTTTTTTTTTTGAACGAGCTAATGCTGTTGGTCTATCGACCTTTACAGCGTCACCGGGCGGGAGGGCGGGCGCTTAGGGCGCCCAGCCGTAAAAAGTGGGAGGCAACTAGCTCAAGGGCACCCCTGGGGTGCGAGCCTCGGCTTGGGCCGTTGCCGGGATAAGAGGATCGAGAAGACTACGTCCACTGGAAGAGTGGACCCTATTGAAAGTCGCGACCGTTCTAGCTAACCTACGGGGGGTACGTCGACCTCGCCGGCGGGGTCGGTGTCTGATTGTGTTACGCTGGTATCCTATACCGGTGCCGAAAGCGGTACCTGAGCCAGAAGGGCTAGACTGGTCCGGTGATCCTAGCGCAGCCGATACTACGGCTGCTATAGGATCATCCGGGTCGCTCAAGACGTGTCTCGGGCGGCGACGACGGGGTGGCGAGTCTGTCGTGTCTGTACAGTAGTTTGAAGCTCTGACTACGAGAGGGTTGGGGTGATGAGGTGCCGCATCAAAATAGCGGCGGGATGCATCCTTCATAAATTGACGGATGGATGGGAGTTCGAGATCGCAGTGGAGGTCGGAGTTTCGCTGGTACCAGCGAGCCCCGACCACCTTGCGGACAAAGCGGTTCTGGATCACCTGAAGTCGATCCAGATGTACTGAGGGAGTATGAGCAAACGCGACAGATGCGTAGGTCATAATGGGGCGAACGCAAGTTTTGTAAAGCGTCACCTTATTTCTAAGGGACAGCTTACTACGCTTGCAGATGAGAGGGTGGAGGCGGCCTAAGACAAAGGCAGCCCTATCGCGCACTCGCTTAATATGGTCCTTGAAGTTGAGTTTGGTGTCAAGGGTAACCCCCAGGTATTTGGTAGACGAAGCCCAGGGAATGGGCTTGTCGAACAAGGCTCCGTAGTATACCGAGCGGTCCCTTTTTATAGCCAGATGGGTAGGGAAGCGATGACCAATGCCGGTGTTGCCACTGTAATAAATTTAAATGCTGCCACAGAGTAAATTACGGTACAACCCGTTGCGCATAGAGTTTATAACTGGACGTTGCCGCCGACAAACATATATATATATATATATATATATATATACACAAAGACACATACAAACTTTCACCTTACTAATATTTTTTTTTTATTTTTTATGTTAAGGAATGACGTGACGAGCTAGCCGTTCGCCTGATGTTAAACGACACGGCTGCCCATACCAATTCAACCGGAACACAGCAGTGCTTGCGCACTACTGCTTGGCGGTAGGATAACTGGCAAAGCGGTGGTACCTACCTAGACGAACTTTGCAGTAAAGTCCTACCACCTAATAGTTTACTACTAGGACTTTAGTCCCCCCTGGTGGTTACTACAGGGTTGTAAAAATATGTGTATACAATTAAGAGCGTCAATACTTTTGCTATACCACTGGGTATAGTGGGAGCATGGTCCTCGTAGCTCCTGGGTCTTAACTTTGGGTGACTGGGTCAGGGGATCTTAGTAAGGGCCATGATTTATGTGTGTATATAATCATATGCTATTGTTATACAGCGTAAGGCAGCCCGAGGTCGATATAGGTCAATAACTTTTGAATTCTTGGGAATCTATAAAACTGTACAACTGGGTGCCATTGGGTTTAGTGGAATCGAAAAAAGTACGAGTAGAGAGAGTAAAAGTACTGTACGTTAAAGAATACTAGTTTAATAAAACTCAAACTTGAGCGGTGAATATCCTCGACATGTAAGCAAGTTATTATGACGTTTGATCCATAATGCGACGTAAAGCCGAGTGCACACTCACGCGACCATTTAAGGTGATTACCGGCGCGCACGTCCGCATTTTATATCCGCACGTGTGGAGCGAGCCTTACCTCGAATGCTTTATTATTCATACAACTTCGATGCATGGCATGTCGTGAATCACTTCATAATCGCTGTGAAATGATTCCGAAGACCGTTCGATTTAAATGTTTAAGTTTTTGATTATTTCAGCTGAGGTCAATGACCAGTTTTTGAAGAAAAACTCCGTTCAAATGATTGAGTTGGATAGCTATTCTATTACCAAATCAGTGCTGTAGTTGCCCAAAAACTCAATTGTATTATTGACCTTTATCGACCTTGGGCGGCCTCACGATGTGTAACAATCACATATATATACATAGCTTAGATAAATCATAGACCTTAACTAGGATTCCTTGACAATAAGACCCAGGAATTACGAGGACTATGCTCCTACCCATACCCAGTCACTAAGTAAATTAAGACAAAGTATTGACGCTCTTTTTTATGCACAAATATCTATCCTGTATCGGGAATCGACCCCACAGCAAACAGTTTATGAGCCAACGAGCGTAACTACCACACTACCAAAGATTTTTTTTATGTACCCTGTAGTAAGTCGATGAATGAGTGTAAGCAACGTTGTTTGGCATAATTGAAGGGTTGAGAATAAAAAGGGTTTAACTGTCAAATTGATAGTTTCGAGAAAATTGACTTTAAACTTCAACGGCTTCATTTTAATGTAGAGTGCTTATAAGGTAATAGAAAAGGTTTATGTAAGTTTCAGTTGCTTGAAATTCTATTTTAAATCACTAAATATAGTCATTTACACTAATTCATACAATTACTGTAAAAATGTAATATAATAAAATAAATATAATAATGTTTTTATGCTAAGCGAACTGTATTCCTGTGACAGAAAACCATTTTTAGACTCAAAATCTCGAGATTTAAGTCTCATTTCGGTATTTTGAGAATGTATTATTGGAGATAATTTCACGCTGAATCCAACGATACCCATAAATCATTTTGTGAAAAAAATCAGTTAAACCCTTTTTGTTCACAGCCCTTCAATTAGAATCTGGTTAAAATTGAATTAAAAGTTATATCATGATTTACTAAAAAGTGTGGATGAAAAAATACTGCATGCGGTCAAAAAGCAAATGTTAAGATGTGATGTGTGGTGTAACGAATGGACCAAAAAATGAGTATGTAACCCCTTACATACTCATTTTTTGCCTGAGAATAGCCTGAAATTGGCACCAGTGACAGAAAAGTAGAGGAGTAATAGGCTAGCGGGGTATGGCCATGTCATGCAGAGGAATGAAAGCCACGTCACCAAGAGAGTTTTATATGAATGTTATTGGCAAAAAAGGTAAAAGAAGATGGAAAAAAGTGTGGTTGGACTTTGTCTGATGACATGTGTGCGTATGGAGTGAATGTTAAAACAACGTCTGACAGAAATCAATGGAAGAGAAAAACATGCTGCACCGACCGACTATTTAAATGAGATAAGGGTAGGCGGATGATGATTTCACGATTCACCAAATCCCCTAACTCAGTCTACCTATAACACGATAAAATGATTATTGTTTCAACATAATAAAAACTGTGCGAATGTACCGAACATTAATTTGACTTCTTCATTTAATAATTCACAAACAACAATGTTCTGAGAAAGTCATTAATCTTACATAGAAAAAAATAAAACAATACACTCCAAGTATAATTCTGTGTTGCCATGTGGAAGTGTTTGTAAAATTTTCGACCGTCACTACTAAAAGATTTATTTAACTTAAAATAGGTCTGCATTTGATCACTGTCTTACCTGAAAGCTGGAGATGTGTTAATTGAGGGTACATGCTTGCTTAGAAGATACCGTTTTATTTTGACCTTGCCAGATACATTGATACATTCTGTTTCCATATTTGTAACACGTGTAAACGTGCTTGAAATTTTTTGTTTATTACATTTGTATGATTACCTATATTATTTTTTTAAATTCATACTCATTTATCATGTTTACATAACTCGTTATTTTGTTTAATAATCGCACCTCTATAATTGATATAACCTGTATTCTGACTTCTATTGAACCCTCAGTAAATGAGACAGATATTTATTTATATTTGGATATTTAAGACACTGGGTCAGTGAAACTAATTTGCAGGTCCCTTGTCTCACTTAATCAGGTTTCACTGTATCTCAGTAAGCAAACAAAGACGCTGTTACGAGTCAAGTATTCAATGCCATTGCCGTACCCGCAAGAACAGTTTGTATAAAACTTCTACAATATAAAATACCTACCTAAATTATCTGCAGCATAATTATTTTCAGTTCGCAAAGCCTTGAATTCTAAATTTACGCCTGTCCAAAGTTTTAATAAATCATCAAGCAACAAGTTTTAATCTTTGCTATTATTATGAATGGGCGAGCGCTTCTTGCGATTAATAATCGAGTTTCTCGTCTCGGAAGAGGTAAGATAATGCTAACTTTTATTAAGGGGAGAGTCCATGTTGTAATTATTGATCTTATAATACTCTAAAGAGACTTGAAATCCACTATTCCGGAAGTTTCATAAAAATTTTTTTTTAGTGTATCAATTGCATCTGTAATTGTAATAATAATAACGCCCAACGATCACATACATAGATCCTGGACCCTAACTAGGATTCTCTGTGTCTAGAGACCCAGGAATTACGAGGACCATGGTCCCACAACACCCAGACACAGAACAATTATTTGCGGTTTTTTTTATGTGCTACAAATACTTGTACTGCCGCGGGAATCGAACCCGTTACCTCCGGGCTATGAGCCAACGTGCTCAACCACCAAACAACAGAAGTTGTCAAAAATAAAAAAATAAATATGATTAAATCATCTCGCGTTTTGCAAAAGTTACAACGTTAATAGTTTACCGTCAAGCGTGCCGTCCACTTCTTAACGATACGGAAAAAAAAATCTGTATAACCTATCTATTCAACTAAATATTTCTTCGAGTTAGATACGTATGTATATATAGCCTAGGCAGATAGTAGGTTTCTACTTCTCCACTCAATATTTTCAATTGCTCAAATGTTTCGGTTTCAATAGACTATTTTTGGCTTTACTGAGGCGCTTTCTCTGTATAAACTGGATATTTCATAAATGAATTGAACTATCAGTTCTAATTTTATTATAAGACTTTTTTTATGTGTTATCGTAGCACATAAAAGATAGTATACTAACTTTGGTCTGTTACATGTTAATCATGTCATTATTGACCTATCAAGAATGTCATACCTACGTGCAAGTAAAAATTCACAACTATTTTTCAATAAACGATTTTTCATGGTAGTTAAAATCTATCTTGATTGGTGCTCATTTCCCTGGGTTCTCGTTTATTTGCTTAATTTGTGTCATTTTGGCACACCAAATACTGAACGCTTATTAGCTGCCTGTTGATCAATAGCTCTCTTCAACCAATGAGAACAGTATTTGGTGTCTTGATTTGATGAGTTAAACATTCGCCAGAGAAATAATTTTGCCGACATAGCTCAACCAATTAGCAAGCTGAAGTGGCAATGGGCTGGTTATATCTGCCGAAGAACTGATAACCGTTGGGTAGAGTTCTGGAGTGGAGACCGCGAATCGGCAGACGTAGTGTAGGACGACCTGCGGCGAGATGGAGCGATGATATACGCAAGATAGCTGGGAGTAACTGAAAGAGTAGAGCCAAAGACCGGGCTCAGTGGCATGCCTTGGGAGAGGTCTATGTCCAGCAGTGGACTAGTACAGTAGACTAGTGTAGGCTGATGATGATGTTAGACAAACATATGAAAAATGAGGCTGGAGAGATAAATGCCAACTTAGGAGTTCTAAAACTTTAGCGAAGACGGGCATTAGATAATGTCATTCCTCATTTAGCCTGATTTTAACGACAAGCTTACCACTTCATTCTCTTATATACAAACCTAAATTTGTCTAATTTCGTAATTCCCAGTAAATGTGTTGCCATCACCACAAAATTGTAATATCGTGTAATAAAATAGCACGCTACCTGTCCTTGTCATGCACTGAGTAAATAATTAAATAAATTGCATTTCATAATGATAGTGGCTCATAAATAATTCGCGGAATAAATAGCAGCTGCACTGCGCCTGTTGCCAGAACACGATGGTTTTTATTTTGAGCAAAAAATACAGTTTAATGGTACTGTAGAATAACATTGATAAAATTACAATTCATTTTTAAAGTTCATTACGTATATTTTGCTATTGGAATAGCGAAGCTCAACTAGCCGTTTACCGATCGGTAAAGTTGAGTTCAACGTTCACCACGGTCACTGGGATGGGTGACTTCTGCATAAAGTAGTATTTACAACTAAGTGCTACCCTGCTTTGAATACACGGTAAGCTGTTGGTCCAGACCTTTGACTTTTGAATAATCCAATCTCCTGGCTATTTTTTAACCGAAAAAAATCTTTAAAACTAAAGTCTTTGGGTGATCTAGATATTTGCCACTTGCCTACAGGAGAATAAATGAATAGTATAAATGTTTTTATTTTCTCTTCTTTTTAGAATTACTGCACCTCAAACTATACCATCATTCACTAACCCTCAAGTTGGATGTCAAACTTAAACCTCTCAAGTAAAAAAAATTTGCAAAATGTGCAGTTTTATAGAAATAACGCGGAAAAACAGCCAGATTGACTGGAAAGTAAAGCTTAGTTACAATTTGATGCGACGTTTAATTTCAACTGCAATTTTTAATTACGATTCAAATTCACTAAAGTATGCAATTTGGATGCTAAAAATCATTTGCAAATACACAAATTTAAGCCTGCACATGCTTGCAGATGTAACTCTAATTTGAGCAATAAATGTCTTATTATTATAGAAACAGACGTAAGTAGTATTCATACTCGTAACTACGAGTACAACCATGTATCTCGTCAGTGCTAGCCGTGTACTAGTAGTAGTAATAAAGGTACTTACTACTATTTACTACCAATAAAAACACACAAAAACTACCGTTAAAAAAAATAAGCAAACAAGCATAAAAGAAAATTCTACTTTCAATTGGGATTAAAATAAAAACAATTGTACTGCTGATGTAGAAAGAAAAAAGAAAGAAAGAAAAAAATAAAAGACATTTATTCAGGACACCACACAACATTACATTACATTATAAGAGAATACAGTATAATTTATAAAGAAAGAATAGACAATATAACAGATGTAACGTTGTGTAATCTCATGACCAGGTCCCGACTCAGCATGAGATTAAGGTCAACGCGTGACCTTAAAAAACTGATTTTCAGGCGGAACCTGTAATCAAGACATCACGAATATAAGAGAATTTAAACAATTTTAATTTTTTTTTATACACAAACAAGAAAATTATATCACCCCTGATTTTTTCTAATTAAACAAAGCAATATAATTACGAAATACGCTACGATAGCAATAATATTAAAAACATTGTATGTAAAATTGGCTGCAATATCCATGCATGTATGTAATAATAAACATGCAAAGCGGCATGTTTGAGCTCATTAGTATGAAATAGAATCGTAAAGCAGCTTACATTTTATCGTCATAAACATAATAACTAATAACGAAAGCGCGGAATAGTGTTACTGCTATTTCGTATCACTAATACATGGAATTATAAAATTATTAATGAATTGAACAAAGCAGTAAAATTGAGGAAGTATTCCTACAACAGCACCAAATAACATACGGAAGAATTAAAATAAACTAAATAATAAATCTAGGAATGGTCTACACCACTTTGTAGAGCTGCTACGTAACGCGACCGTAGCCTCTTCGAGCTACGACGCCTACGAGATGCTACGCACGTGTCAAAGTTAAAAAATAAATTTAATTGTAGTTTTATTTTAATACATAAAATAAAAACGTGAAATTCTTCAAAACACTAAAAAAAATACGCATTAAAAATATTTTTATTCAATGACTAAATCTAAGCAGGTCTTAAAATTATTTTCACAGTCTTATTCAACGAGAAAGTAAATTAAGTCTAAATTACCCACCACTATTATCAAAGCTGAGAATAAAAGCGAGTAACTCGAGTCTAAACAACAAAAAAGATGACAAATCACCCTTCTTTTGTTTGCTCCAGAATATTCGAGGCAGCTTACTCACTAACTCATTTATAAGCAAGAATTGGCAATGTATTATTTTGTTAAACTTTGCAAGACTTTGAAATAAGGCCAGACTGTGACACAGTGGCATTATAAGATTTATACTTTACAAATACGAAGACAAAAAAACGTAGTATTTAAAATGGTATACTATGTTTTCTTAATAGGGTCTTACACCCTATAGAAAACTAACGATGCTGCATATCGTCCAGCAGAAACTGCGACAAACAAAGATCATTGGTGACGAAGCGCTGGTGAAGGTTAATCTACGAAGCTTTGAGCACCGACGCAAAATAGCCAGCCTATTAGTCTTTAACAAACATTTCGGGAAGTCTGCGATGAAATTGCATAACTTAATTCTCTTTATCCTTTTTACAACTGCACAAAACGACGCATGAAAACACGACATATAAGGCATTCCTCTAATCCGTACAAAGCGTTTCACTACAACATTTATCGCACGCATGGCAATAGAATGAAACAACTTACTGGCGTCTCTGTTTCCTGAAAAATATAATCGGATAGTTTTTGAGGCAAGAGTGTACCGGTGTCTTCTAGGCATGCATGTTCCATCATTGACCGCATCATCATTTACCATCAAGTAAGACAGTGGTCAAACGCAAGCTTACCAAAAGTAAAAAAAATCGAATTGAAAAGTATTGTATTTTGATCTTGGAATTATCAGCAATATGGGTATATAATGCAAAACAAATAATTTCAACCGTGGTTGCGGTGTGAAAACCAGATAAACAAATAAAGCAAAGTTTAACTTTTACTAGTAGATCCCTACAAGGATATTTTTAGATCGGTTTATTAATAGAGCTCCAAAACTTAATTATAATTAAATTGAACAATTAGCTACCTTTTAAGCAGAATCCTATTAAAATATTAACATTTAAAAATTTAAAATGACTTTGACCGCAAAAAAACTCGAGATTGAAGACCAAAACTAACCCAAACTCAACATTGTCTAAGACCAAAATTAACCCAAATGACTTTCTTTCTCTACTATTTTGATTTATTCCAATGAAAATTCTAATCTTCTAATGAAAAGGTAATAACTTTTTAAAATCTTTATTATAATATACTCGGCGCTAATAATTTAATCATAAATAAATAAAACTAGTCTCAAAATTCATTTAAATTGCAATATAATAAACAAAGCTGGCTGAATAAAAGCTTTGAAAAGTTTAGCGAGCTTTATTGAGTATTTCTATACTGCTTTCTCCAAATTATTTTCTTATTACGATTGTAAGCAAAATTAATTTTACTATAGAACCAAAAAAAAGTTATTTCAACAAACATTCAATTTGAGAGAGAATTTATTTTATCGTGTTGTAATTCGTGTATTTCGTATAATGTTCACGAGTAGCTGCTACGCGCGATGAATGATTAAGTTTTTATTCAGTTATATAAAAAATAATAAAATCTATGTAATATGTATTGGGAAAACTTTTATGCCCGTGTATTAAAGTTTGATAGGGTTTTGGTGGGAAAACGAAAAAGACCGCGTCACCGCATTGAATTATTTTCCAAAACTTGTCTCATTTTCAGTGTTAGTGCATAAAGTTTGTGGCATTTTATTCGTAAAGTGCTGGATTACAGGCATGAGTGTAGGAAAGTGGTATAATGATGGTGAAACATTTCTTTTTGTGTTGTTTCCAAAACTCCATAGAAGCTTCTAGTAAAGTTGCCACCACTTTACTAGGAGTATGACTTTGACTAGACTATGACTTAACTTGATGACTTTAACTGTGACTGGACACATATTTACGTGATAACTTGATAAATTATCAATTACTTGACACTGGCTAAATACACAAAAGTGTGGAGTCACGTGTGGAGAAACGTTTCACCAGAGATGTCTAGTTCATAAAACAAAAAGAAAGTACCTTCAGTTTTGGCGGGAAAATGAGAAAGATTGCGTCACTGCATTGTATTATTTTCAAAAACTTGTGTTACTTTCAGTGTTAGTGCATAAAATTGGTGGCATTTTGTGTGACTGTGACTTGAAAAATTATCAATCACTTGACACTGGCTAAATACACAAAAGTCTGGATCCAACCAAAAACAAAAAAAAGTGCCGAAACCACAGAGCAGGAAAACATATTACGCTATTTTATCTGCGGAGGTAAACTCTATGGTTGTATTCTAAAACGTGACATGCTTGAATTTTTTTGAAGTGCAAACAGTGATGTCATAATTTTTTTTAAGGTAAAACTTCTTTACGTAAGCTAGTAAGCTGGATAATGCAAGGAGAACGGAAGTTGAAGTTGATTTACGTAGATTTTCATTGTCAACATAAAAAAGTAAAAAGTTTGTATTATTGTGTTGGTCTATTAATGTCCGGTAAAATGACAATTCATAATTGTCAAGATGGCGACATTAACATTAAACAAAACAAAAGCAAAGTTAGAGCAGTTTTGGCGGGAAAACGAAAAAGATCACGTCGCCGCATTGTATTATTATCCAAAACTTGTGTTATTTTCAGTGTTAGTGCGTTAAAAGCGTGAGTGTGAGGAAATGGTATAATGATGGTGAAACGTTTCTTTTCATGTTGTTTCCAAAACTCCATAGAAGCTTCAAGTAAAGTTGTCACCACTTTACTAGGAGTATGACTTTGACTAGACTATGACTTGACTATGACTTGACTTGATGACTTCGACTATGACTTGACACATATTTGCGTGAAATATCATTAACTTGATAAATTATCAACTACTTGACACTGGCTAAATACACAAAAGTGTGGAGCCAAAACTTAAAAAAAAAAAAAGCAAAGTTATACCGGCCGATAGATGGAGATAAACTTCAGTCGTGTGGTCTAAAACACACACGTATCCTGCTCTGTGAACGAAACGGTTCACCAAACTGTTAACCACGCCCACGGCCACAATGTATGTTTTACGACAAGAAGTAAATGCCTGGTTCACGACTTTACGACTCTAAAACGAGAACATTCTTATGAAAATGAGGCGAAGTACATCGACCGCGAAATCCAGCCGTGAACGAGGGCATAACACTACATACAAGCAAGGTTACACGCGGTTATGGTCGGCGGACGTATATACAGAACTAAACAGTACGTTATCTTTCAAAGATTCAACTATATGGTAGTAGTCTGCAAAGTTCGTCTAGGTTACCACCAGTACCACCATCGGCTACCATTGGTTTGCCAGTTAACCTATCGCTAAGCAGTAGTGCGCAAGCACTACTGTGTTCCGGTTTGAAGGACACCGTAGCTAGTGAAATTACTGGGCAAATGAGACTTTATGACCTAATCTCGCAGTCTAGTAATCTTATGTTGATGTCTCAGGATGACGTGCGCAGTGCAGTGTCACGCGAAACTATATATTAGATTTCCGAGTGACACTGCAACTGATATGGGCAGCTATGTCGCTCGTCACGTCATTTCTTAACTTAAAAAAAACTAATTGTATTTGAACTTACCTCGGATAAGATAACTTAGCCATTTCAAAATTGTTTCTGAGTCTGGGTATTGTGGGTCCCTAGACTCGTAGGTCCTACAACACCTGGGCGCAGAAAAAAAAGCGCTAATACTTGAGACTCAGAATAAGAATTAGCGCTTTTTTCCTGCGCACAAACACTTGTCCTGCCGCGGGAATGGAACCCGCCGCTTCCGGACTATGAGCCAACCTTCTCAATCTCCACACCACAACTGTTTATACAAGACGGTTACTTTGCCCCAATTTCTGTGACAACAAACAATCAATACGAGGCTCTTACCAAATGACCTTCGCTTACATTTGTCTTCAGAAAACACACAGTTTTTTCGTCAGTTGTTCGTCACAGTTTGTACGAAGTTTATTTGCTGTTCATATTTATATATAGTCGCCAACCCGAGCCCCTCGCGACGAATTTCAATTGTAATCAAATATGTCGAGGGTTGCCACCGTCTGAGTAAACAAGATAAAGGCCTCAATGTGTGCTCTTGTAAGCTTGTAATTCTACGCTTTGACAACCCTACCGAGGCAAATGACGAGTGAAATTTGTTAAAGCCCTGCGAACCAATAAAAGCTATTTGCTTTGCTTAGGGTTGCGCCGTGATGTTTGTACGTTTTGCGGTCGAGTATAGTGAATTTTGATGTGGTTTGGTGTATTGAGTTCTGTTGCATAATCTATTGTTTTTTACTGGAATATTCCTTTAATTAATGGTCGTACAGTAAATGTTGCGGTCGGTGATGTTCACGGTATACATAATTTATATTTGCAATTTGGTAAATTAATTTAAATGCCTAATACCGACTAATTGCGAAAGTGAAAAGCATCCGGTAGATTTATTGGATAATGAAATTGATTTTTAATTTCAAAATAATGTTATTAATTGCTGATTAGTTGGATATTAGCAACTTACAAAATATAAGCTAAAACTGTTTCAACGAATTTTTATTGGTATCTCATCAACTTCACTCATAATAATAAATCTGATGAGGGATGCAAGAGGCAATCAGCTGCTAGAAGTGATGATGATGATGATGACGATAATGATACTTTAATATTAAAATTCTCATGAGTGTCATTCATTTTAAATGAATATATTTCCGACTGTTACACATGAATAAATAAATAAATGAATATTTATGGATATTTTACAGAGCGTTATCTAGCCCCAAACTAAACAAAGCTTGTACTATGGGAACCAGATAACTGGTTAAATACTAAGATACATTATTTGTGTCTCACTTATCAATTTAATGCCCGTCTGTACTTAAGTCTATCAAAATACAATTGAAGGGGTGAGAACAAAAAGGGTTTAACTGATTGTTTTCACAAAATTACTTATGGGTATCGTTGGATTGGCTTAAATCTTGAGATTTTGAGTCTTAAAACGGTTTATATGTCACAGGAATACAGTTCGCTTAGCATAAAAATATTATTATATTTATTTTATTGTATTATATTTTTACAGTAATTGTAATATATTTAGGATTTTAAAATAGAATTAATACATTTTCAAGCAACTGAAAACTTACACAAACCTTTTCTTTTACCTTATAAGCACTCTACATTAAAATGAAGCCGTTGAAGTTTAAAGTCAATTTTCGAAACTATCAATTTGACAGTTAAACCCTTTTTATTCTCAACCCTTCAATTTAGCTAAGCACCACTTTCCCCGGGGTTCTTCTTCTTCCCGCAGCTTCGCCCGCATGGTCTATAGGAATCGAAGAAAACATTTTTTATAGATAATTCCACCACCCATTTCACCCTCTTAGGGATGGAATTACGAAAAACCCTTTCTTAATAAATGCCCACATCTTACAAAGAACACACCCTCCAAATTTCAAGTCTCTAGGATCAGCGGTTTAGGCTGTGCGTTGATATATAATTCAGTCAGTCAGGACTTTGAATTTTATATGTATAGATTGTTAAATATCAGAAACAGTCGCCTAATTTTATAATTTTCCTACATAATTGTCAAAATTTTAATCCCTGTCATAAAGGTCAATTCAACCAGCCGCTTCAACGTAACCCTACTTACTTGCCACCGCGGGACGGTTATTCATAGGGCAAAGTTGCGGCTAAACAAAATTTATAGGTAGCTCTATGCACTATAAAAGCAGAGTAGCAACTCTGACCTGCAGTAAAAATAGATTATCAGATTGGGAGGTAAAAAAAATATTGTTTGCTATTAAGGCTCTGGTACTGCATTTATTAAACTTTGGTCGTAATAAACCTCAAGTATATGCAAAGTTTGAAAGCAATGTTCGTCATATCAAATGAGACTTATGGCCTGATCTCACAGTCTAGTAATCTTATTACTAGATTGTGCTGATGTCTCAGAATAACGTGCGCAGTGCAATGACACGCGAAACTCTGTACGTTAGAGTTCCGAGTGACACTGCAACTGATATGGGCAGCCGTGTTGCTTAACATCAGGCGAACTGTTAGCTCGTCGCGTCATTCCTTACAATAAACAAAAAAAATCCCGAAAGCTTGTGATATGACCAATCAAGGCGTTGTCAGAGTTTCTAAATAAATCTATGTGATAATCATTTTTTTATAACTATTGGGTATAAGCGTACAGTATCCTGTAAAAGCGAGAGATTTAAAAGTCCAAGTTCAAAATGTTGCCATCCCTTCTTTCCGACTCGTGTATTCAAGTCCTTATTATGCAAGGCAAAGTTTTTTGTCATATTTAACACCCAACGATGTAACTAATAATAATTTACTAACACTAAAAATAGCATAGCAAAAAATTAAAAAGCCAGTATTCACAATTAGTGCGAGTTGGGTTACTGTCTACGTAACGATTCAGTATTTAAGGGTGCTTAGTCCCTTAGTAAGGGACCATCCAGTAAAATGAACACGATTGTGCAGATATTAGCCGCGAGGTGGCGTAGTAAGCAAATTTAAATTAATAACCGTTTGTATATTGTAAAACGCTAGGTTTATAGGAAGGAGTGCTTTGGGTAAAAAGGGTTATAAGCATTTGTTTTTGTTTAATTAATTACATCAATTCAAAAATATAATACGTAATATTCAACGGGGGATAAAATATCAATGGTTGCTGGTAAGTTTTTCATCAATTGAGTTCCTATAAAGTAAGAAATGCGTATGTATATATACACATATTTGTAAAATTAATAACGGCAAACTCACGTCAATTAAAAAGTCGAAATCTTCCGACCAGGTTTCGGACATATTCGATGTCCTTCTTCTGGTACGTGTTTGCGAAAGCCGCCGCGGCTTGCGTTAGTAACTGACTCCCAGAAGAAGGACATCGAATGTGTCCGAAACCTGGTCGGAGTAATTTCGACTTTTTAATTGATGGAGTTAGTGGTTATTAATTTTACAAAATGTGTCAATATAATACGTGTAGTACAATAGTTTTCAAAAACACATATTTTCTACTAGCTGCGCCGCCTGGTTTCACTCGCGGATAAAAGTATCCTTAGTAGAAATAAACAAACAACCTCGTACTAAGGTACTAGGGGTACTAGCGGTACTGGGGTAGTGGAATAAAGGAATCACAATGATCATTCATAAAAGTCAATTACGGTCTTTTTATAAATATTCTCAGCAGACGCTAAAACATTCATCGCTGGTAAAACGTCAATTTTCCCCTAATTTTCCTTAAAAAAGGAAAAAAGAAGCACTTAGCAGCACAAAGCGGATCGGAGGAATTAAAAAACAAAATGAAGCCCCGACGCAGTACCTCCCGTGTCCCATTATCGAAAGTAAACAGTTTTGTTGAAAAACTCTGATACATTTTGAAGAATGTTTATCTAACGCTTCACTTTAAGCACCTAGAAGTTACTATTATATATTCTGTGTTACAAGATAGCTTCGAGTCTACCTTGCGTCTGATAAATACGTAAGCTGACAATAATTAATTTTAGAACAGTGGATTAGCCTGTCAGAACCGTATAGATCACGTCACAATCCGCATATCAACTAGGCAATCATGGAACTTCATTACAACTAATAAAAAAGCAAATTTTTATACATTTGACAGTTTCAATAAATAGTTTTTTTATATTTTGGCTCCACACTTTTGTGTATTTAGCCAGTGTCAAGTTATTGATAATTTATCGTTATCGATATTTCACGCAAATATGTGTCAAGTCACAGTCGAAGTCATCAAGTCAAGTCATAGTCAAGTCAGTCTAGTTAAAGTCATACTCCTAGTAAAGTGGTGGCAACTTTACTTGAAGCTTCTATGGAGTTTTGGAAACAACACGAAAAGAATCGTTTCACAATCATTATACCACTTTTCCACACTTATGCTTGTAATCCAGCACTTAACGAATAAAATGCCACCAATTTTATGCACTAACACTGAAAATAACACAAATTGTAGAAAATAATACAATGCGGCGTTCAATCTGTCTCGTTTTCCCGCCAAAACTCCAAATAAATAGTTTATGTGGAAAGTTATTATGGAAATTTTCAAATTAAGAATGAAGTTTCTCTCGTTAAATTGCAATCAAAGTTCCGTGATCATCTTACTGTTCGTGCCAATATAAAACCTCAGTCAACCAGAAGTGGGCATCAGCAAGCCTAAACGTTTCCTCATAAATTCGAAATTCGAAAATTCACAGCATCTAAAATATAGGTATCTAGTATTTCAAGTAAGAGGATTTGGAAAAAAAACATGTTTGCTTTAGACCAGACGACCGAAGTAAAAATTATTTAGCTCCATCTATCGATCGGTATAACTTTGTTTTTGCTTTGTTTAATGTTGGTGTTAATGAATTGTAATTGTAATTTTACCGTTATGCCAACATAATAATACAATTTTTTTACATTGTTATGTTGTTATGTCTTCTGGGTAAGCGTGCTCCACCTTCGACTTCATCGTCACTTACCATCAGGTGAGATGTAGTCAAACACAAACCCATCGAAAGTAAAAAAAAAACAATCTACATTAACCAACAACTTTCAACTTGCCTCGCCAGCTTACTCCCCAAGTGAAGCGAGCGTAAATTAGTTTTACTTCACAAATTTACTTCATACTTTTGTTACCCCAAAAAGGAGCGCTACTGTTCTCCACCACCTGCTGATCATAATTATTCCTCAGATAGAAACATTTTTGTTTATTTTTCCAATAGGGCTTTCTATAATATTTAGATGAATACACCATTACGTACGCAAGGCCGGGCGCCATTGTTACGCTAATGCAACTTATTGTCAGAATGCCCGAACCGATCCATACCAGGTACCCATTATCGCGCTCTTTGTCCATAATATGGTTAATGGAAAACTTCCATTTTGGAACAAGCTGGGAGGTTCTTTTCCACTTAGGTTTATATCTTTAAAATTTATTTAAAAAATGCTGTAGTATTTAGTAACATTATCATCTTCACATCATTGGCAGCTCCTTGTCTATCATTTTCATTACAATAAAATCAATGGGACATCAAAGCCTCTGTGGTGTGGTGGTTGAGGAGGTTGGCTCATAATCCAGAGATGGCGGGTTAGATTCCCACGACAAGACAAGTATTTGTGTATAAAAAAAAGGAAAAAATACTTGTTATGTGTCTGGGTGTTTTGGGATCATGGTTCTTGTAGTTCCTGAGTCCCTAGGTACAGAGATCCTAGTTAAGATTTATGTTCGTGATCGTTGGGCGTTAGTATTAAAAAATAAACAATTTTAATTTTAAAAGAATCTTTACAAATATAATAAGTTAAAACTACAATGAAAACAAAAAGTCATTACCATTTAATTTTATAACATCCATACTGCATTCAAACTCAATCGATCGCCTTAATGACAGTGATAAACATCGTAATTTTGAATGGTTCTCATCGCATTGCAGCATTTTATCTAGATCAGATAAAGAGTAATTTCACCTAATGCCCTACTAAGTGACATGGTTTTGTAAAAAGCTGCTTGGTTTACAATAGACGGGACAATGAAGTAAGTAATCAGGAGAATTATCATTCCACCGGTCACCGAATTTATCCAAATACGTGACGGAGTTTCATCAATGAAAGTTTTAAAATGTATGTCGATTACGAGTTTATTTATAGTGTACGATGTAATAAAAAGATAATTTTAATGTTGATGAAAGAAAATGATCATTGAAAAGAGCCGAAAACGTAGGCTTGGACAAAGGATAAGAGATTCATATTTATCATACCCTCTTATACTGTATCAACCTTTCGATGTACCAATTTTATCTACTGTATTGTTTTTTGGTCAAATAAATTAATACTATTATAAATCTCTTCGCGCTTCCTTTAGATATTAAACGTGCACCTTCACTGAACGTTTTTAAAGATAAAGTCAAAGCTCACTATCTCGCGCTATAGCTTCTAACCTACGATGCATTTAGTATCTACTGTTGTTTTAATACTTATTATTTTTGTAATGTATGTATGTATGTATTTGTGTATATATTTATGTACCTTCTTATATATTTATATATATTTTGTTATTATTTTTATAAGCTTTAAGTATAGTTTGTATAGCTTTTCCTGTGTCTGAAAACCACCGTCCTTATTTTTATTGTTTTTTTTTTTCCTACATTTTTGGGTTGTCTGGAAGAGATCGCTTTAAGCGATAAGACCGCCCATTGTGGCACTTAATTCTTAAGTTTGTGCCTGTAAATTGTTCCTACAATGTGGTGTTTCAATAAAGAGTTTTATCTATCTATCTCTCCTCTCGAGAAAACATTTGACCAATAAAAAGGCAAGAGAGGTTTATCACGTGATCGGTCATTAGTTGAACGCTTTTTTAAAAAAAGACATTTGTGGATTATATCTCATATCTAGGGCTCCATTAAAATGTAATATTATACTTAAGTTATACTATGTAATACATCCTTCTTAAATATGTATCTTGTATGTGTCTCTGTGCTAAATAAAATAAATAAAAATACTAGCACTGCTACTGGTTTGGATAGAAGAAAACGCGGTGCTTTGATTGGTCAGTATTTTGCACACTGCTCTGATTGGTCAACTAGACCGTTATACATATCAAGTTCTAACATGGTTCTAATATCTGAGTCTGAAGTGTGATTAATGATTAGCTGATAGTGTATAATTTATTACCGACACTTAATAACGTGATTTTGATGACGAGTATTGTTTTAATAACAGTCTATATTGGAATTAAGTATCTATCAGCGACTATGATAGGGTTTAATTTCCTATACACTTTTGCACCAGGTTTTTTTATGATTGTGTACAAACATTTTAGTGCTTTACTAAGGTGTGTCTACACATAATATACTTTTCACACAAACGTGTTCGCCTAAATATAAACGTAACATGTATATATTTTCCAGTTAAAAAGCATTACAGAAATATTCAAAGTATTTTTACGACTGTGTAAAACAGCTTTATGGACGCATTTGCTAAATTGCAAAACTTTAATACTCTGTTTGAAATAAAATTCGAGTAAATAACTTACGAGGCATTTTGTTTAATGTTCGTTGTCATAAACATATTATTTACCATGTAATAGAAATTGGAAGACTAAACAATTTTTTTTATTTATGCAGTGTTTTTCTTTGTGAATGGCATAGTAAAGAGAGCCTATATAATTTAACCAGCTTATTTTATATCGTTTAATTCAGTACAAGGAATTTTATTCTTTTACTAGCTACGCCCCACTAATTTTCCACGTGGTGAAAGTTTTCCAATTTTCCGCTCAACTTCCTTAATTTTTTCTTTCATAAGAACCTTCTCCTGAAAATAATAAACACAACAAAAAAAAAAATTAGCAAAAATATTCCTTCCGTTCACGCGTGATATGATGATTAAAGGAAATAGAGACTCATATTTATATATATAGATTTAAAAACCTGATGATCTTCATACGCCTAAATATATTTTCTTGAATCATTGCTAAATACACCCAAAACAAAAGCAAAACAAAAAAAACAAAAGATTCATCCATTTGGGAACTATGATGCCTCATGAGCAACAATATTGTCCTCACCACAATAAAATCTTCTGCGACCATCATGATGGCTACCAAACATAATTGATGTCTAAGTATTCAGCGGTGAAAGGGTTTTCCGGGTGAATTAGCTTCAATTCGTTCCTTAAACACCTGTCTAGTCAGACATCACCCTATAATATTATAAAGGCGAAAGTTTGTATGTGTGTTTGTGTGCATGTTTGTTACTCCTTCACGCTCAAACAGCTGAATGGATTTGGATGAAATTCGGTACCAAGATAGTTTATACACTGGATTAACATATAGGCTACATTTTATCCTGGAAAAGTGATTTTTTTCCGTGGGATGAGCAAATAATTAAAATACTGATTTGGCTCTACATTTATCATGCGAACAGCCAAGGAGTGGAACGCTTTACCGTACTTTATCCGTATTTCCCGAAACCTACAACCTTGGAGTCTTCAAATCGAGAGTGAACAGGTATCTTCTTGGCTAGCGTGTTACATCCTAGACTGCATCATAACTTACCATCAGGTGTGATAGTGGTCAAACGCGAGCCTACCAACAAATAAAAAAAAAAAAAAAAACTTTTTTACTCGGGTGAAACCGTGGGGCGCAACTAGTCATAGAATAAACAGACGACTAAAACGTATACTATATAGTGTATGATAAATATCAGTGTATTCACATCACCTTTTCACATCCATTTCAAATATCCTTTGCGTACCAAAAACCCTAACATAATTCATACACAGCAATAATATGTGTCCTACATCATGCCAGAGCTCAGATTAGTCGGCTGGTCGAAATGTAGCGCCGCTTAAGATTCCTAGACAGATATTCACAGATCCGAGACCGCAGATAGGCATACCCGAACTGGGGTAAACGGCTGCATAACCTAAATTTATACCTACATAACATTAGGGTAGCTTCAAAATGTTGTACTGAAATGTTTGGGTCTGGGTATATCAGTGCCAAACATTTCAAACGTAGCTCACATGATGTTTATGATCATTATTTACATAATTTTCCTTAAAAAATGTCAAAATTCTGTGACGATTGTTTTAACAAACGTGTGAAGTTAAAGTGTGTAGTCTTAATATTACTAGTTTTTTTGTCAAGCAGAATTAAACATCATAATAGGGTGTTGAATTATCAAACACTTCTCCTGAAAAATCACATCATTTGCAGAAATAACGTTTTAGCACCTTAACCGCGTTATGCAAAATAACCGGATTTCGAGACTCTCCTAACTGAGCTATGTTTGCATTAGTTTATTGAAATGTTTAGGATCTATTATTACTTTTATATGGTAAGCTGTTTAAAGTTTAAAATTAAAATGAACGCTTAGGTACTAAAAGCATAATTAGTTGTCAGGAATGTCATCTGAAGGATCTCGACGAGTACATTAAATTATTTTTCTAGATCTGATTCCATAATTTATCCGATTGACCTAGTAATAATGCTTAGATGAAAAAAATGGTGCGGGGGGATAATGAAGTATTTAACAGGTTGGGAATTACCGAAACTCACAATATTGTGGGCGGCCGTGCATTTAACATCAGGCGAATGACTAGCTCCTCACGCCATTCATTAACATTAAAATATAATTAAAATACATATCAAATAGTCATCTATAGCGGTGTTCTTTACCTATGTTGAGCAGTGGACGTCCGTAAATGATAAAAATTTAGTTCCGATTACTTAGAAAATAGTGAAAAATATTTTTACTATGACGCTAAAACATTTACTATTATTTATTATTGTAATTCAAAGAATATTAAAAAATTCATTGCGATTACGGAAATCAAGGATCTGGCAAATAAATATCCAAGTTGCAATAATATATTACAGTAAGAAAGTATTTATCTATTTTCTTTTTATATTTTTATATTTAATATAAATATATGATTCTTTTTATAATGTCTGATTGCACTTGATATACTAGACACGTAAAAATAAATTTAATATTAATATTATTTCATATTTTCTACCAACGGGTTATTATAAGTATTTTTTTTTAGTTTTGTCTATTTTAAGTTTTTATGTATAGTTTAGTTTTTTAGGTCTAGTTTAGTTAGTATGTTTATATTAAAATTAAATGAATATTAAAATAAGTTAAACTAAAAGTCTCATGTTCAAAGACAAAATAAATAACAATATTATGTTTACTTTGTTAACTTTTCTGGTCTCTTTCACAAGTCGTTGGCCTTGGTATGACAATATTAGTTTTAAGATAAATGAAAAAAATAAGTTTGAAGTAGTTGATGTTGATATAAATTGTTCATAGTCATCAAACAAGTCACTAAACAATCTTCTAATGGCTAAACAACTTTTTAGTTCCTAAATAATGAGACTAATAGTATAGTATAACATAATATAGTCTCTACATTTTTTAAATATTCATATCATCAAACGTTTTTTCCACGGTATAGTTTCTCGGTATAGTTTTTAACAGTTTTTGAGTTTTTCTTAGATCTTTTTCTGCCTCTGTACCTACACAGTACTATTATTTTATTCACATCAACTTTCAATTTTCATAATATATTTACACAAAATAACTTTCGTTCTAAGTTTATTTTAACGTAACTTTACATTTTTGACAATGTAAAGGATAATATTTATTTATTTATTGAACACCAACATAATGTACACTATTACAATAATAAAACAAACATTAATGCTAATTGTCATTACAATTATGGGTGAAGACTGCATGCAAGTAAATTAGCGAGTACTTAGAAATTAAATATTTTCTTCTTTGCGTGTTAGTCACATTCATTATGTTGTTACAGCATTTACCTATAAGATAATTTTTTTGGTATGAATAACGTCAAACAAAATAAAGAATCATTAAATTTTTGTTGGACAAAAGCTTTTTGTATAAATTATATGAGTTATGGCTTAGTAGGTTTCAGGTAAATTAAAAACAACCTTGTATAAACAAATCTGCTTCATGACATGCAGCTTAATAATAATTTTCCAGCAACTTTATGCCAGCCGCCTTCCACAAGTCTTACCTATAAGGGTCACATTTTATTTACGAAAACGGTTTATATTATTTTATGGTACCACGTAAATACTCTGCCTACGAGGTCGAAGCACGAAACCACTGGCAAGGTTCAAACCAACACCCGGAAACAAATCTGTTATAACAACTAAGCATAATCTACCGTACACCAACTATATCAAACAACTGAAGTGGCCCTGGGCAAAAATGCCCGATTACGCCAAATCCCTTAAGATCCTTTAACTAATTATACCCAATTTTTCTAAAGAATTTTCCTCTTTCGTCTTAAAAGAAACAAGTTTAACTTACCTACAAAAATCCTCTAATCACGAAACACGGCACGTCCTAATTTACAGTTAAAAATACACAGTCATTTCCTTAAAATGTAAAAAATTAACACTTCGCGAGCTAAGGTCCGCGGAGATGTCAGTCGTTATCGGGAGCGGGAGTCAGGTGCGTCCTACCCGCATGGTAGTCGGGCATCGACTGTCATACTTCTTCGCTGGTCGTCAGCTACTACCAACGACGTAGACCTTCGAAGCTGCAATGATTTCCGCGCCTGCGTCGTAGAGCATTTTCTCTTGCAGCTTTACAAACTTACAATTTTTACTGAACATCGTTTTATTCAAATTTGAACTTTATGCGTGTGAGATAAAGTGTGAGTGATTAGAAGGTGTCTGGTAGTGCTCGTTGTGAATCGTTTAAAGAAAGTTCAGGACCACATGTCGGCTCAAACGAACTCACTTTGAGTGGAGTCGGTGGTTTAATGAATGAAACGGTGTGAAGTGAATGATGTCGCGTACTTGCTTTCACGCGGATTTGTGTTTCCGCATTCTTGCTTATGGATTGAAGCGTTTTTACACTTTTGCAGTTACCGTCTTATCGAACGCATTTATGGCGAGAGTGGTTCGAAAATTTTCAAAATGATCAGAGGGTCTATAAATTCTAGTGTAGAGTTGAGTAGTAGAGTAAAGAAGTAGAATAGAGAAGTAAAGTAGAGTATTGGAGTAGATTAGTAGAGTAGAATAGTAGAGTAGATTAGTAGAGTAGAATAGTAAAGTAGAGAAGTAAAGTAGAGTAGAGTAGTAGAGTAGTAGAATAGAGAAGAAGAGTAGAGTAGACTAGACTAGAGTAGAGTAAGTTTTTCGGCATTTTATATTACTTACTAGCTTAGTTTCATATATATCTAACGCTGTTTCTTTGCAGTAAGACCAAATTCATTCTACCCAAAAGTCCCGTGACATTTACCATGAATCTCTTTTGCAGCTAATAAAAAAAATATTTGAAAACGATATCCAAACAATGATATATCGATAGCTTTACAAAAAATGCATCTCATCGTAAAATCTAAGGGCGTTAAAAATTCATACCCAACGCACCCCTAAATTCTCACTCGCGCTTGGGGACTATCATCCCTTTTCTAAATCGCCCCAACACATCGTCACTATAGTTCCCCTAACTTCTGTATTGCGTCATCTTGCTTAAGGGTTTAAATTTGATGAAAAATTCACCCTTCGTGTAATGAAAATGCAAATAATGTGTTCGAAAATTCAATTTGACTTAATTGCATTCCGCGTATTTTTTATAGAACTCAAATTCACTACCAGTTCTACTACACTTCAAAGAGCTAGCCGTTGTCGTAAGATGCCACTTGAGAACCGGTTAGGTGGTGCGCGGGCAAAGTCGGTCATACTTTTAAAGCTAAAATTCTTACAATTCAAGTTTAATAATTCCTTAAAAAAAGGGTTTTAACCGATTTCAATTCCAATGAAAATATCATAGATTCATAGATTTATTCACCTTATAACATCGCGTTACACTGGTACGTCAATTTACAACAAATATATAAAGTCAACAAAATTTAAAATGAAATTACTAATGAAAAAATATAAATATGAGTCGTGAAACGTGACTTAAAAGTAAAATTACACTATTGAAGTTCTTGGACACCAGTTATAAATGAAGATTCTGCCAGAGGCAATCTCATATATTCGTTCAAAGAATAAAATAGATGAACTTGGAAGAAATTTTTAATTTTATTCTTAAAGTTATTATATGGCAAGTCGCTTATACTCAGAGGCAATTTATTGAACATGCATATTTTGTTATAAACGCCTTGCTTTTGTACTTTAGCCAGTCTGTTTAGAGGCTTTCTTAGTGTCTCTTGGCTTCGGGTGTTATATACTTTCTTAATTTTTAGTGTTGTTTTATCATTATAAATTTCTAGTAAACAACTATATATATAAAGGGATATAACAGTCATAATTTTGTTATGTTTAAAGTGTTGCTTAACTGATGTGCGTTTCTTTAGACCTAACATTATCCTTACTGCTCTTTTTGTGCTCTAAGGACCTTTATTACATTTGTTCCATTGCCCCAGACAGTGATTGCATCTCAGACATTTATCTCAGACGTGAATGTATGTAAGCATAATATATCGAAAATATCGCTGATTTGTCCATCAGTGGTTTTAATTTAAATAACGCAAAGCAAGATTTAAAGCAAGATATCATCAATGTAGTCGGAACCGAAATACGTATTATTAAGGTAATGAAATCAAAAACTACTCATCAGAATTTTGATAGAATTTAAATGAGACCACGGGCAGCACCAACTTTTAATTTAAAAAAAAAACATCAAAATCGGTACACCAAATCGAAAGTTCTGAGGTAACAAATATAAAAAACAAAAATACAGTCGAATTGAGAACCTCTTCTTTTTTTGAAGTCGGTTGAAAACTGGTAGGCTTTAAGGCTCGTATAGGCATCCAATAAGCTCACAATAACGCTTTTGTCAGCGTCTGCCTTGCTTTGATAGGAAGACCAACATTTCAAGGAATGGATTTCAATAAACCAAACAATCTTTATCAGCCTAAATACGTCCATTTAACATAGACCTCCTGATAGAGCGCCACTTTAAGTGCTTGTCTCTTATATCCATGGGCTCCAATATGAGTAATTAAACCAGCACCCCTATCGCGTAACTGTTCTGGGAATCGGTTTCGCCTGCCATCCTGCACGCGCCAATTAACAAGTCCACGAGTGCAAGCAAGAGAGGACATGATTAGCATCTCCACCAGACTTACGCGGTAAGGCCCCAGGTCATCAGTCTACCTTGTGGGAACCGCCGGACTCTGCATCAATTTTATGTGGAATAGACGCAGCATAAGCCAGCCTACATACGTATCCTAAGCTGTATCTACGTCAAAAGGATTGTAGCTCCTTTAAACAGTGATTAGATTCTGCACCTTCCAATTCACCGGATTAGATTGCCAACTAAGCTATAGCCGCATACCCCTTTGGTTCTGGTAGTTGCTGAACCCCTACATACACGGAGCACTAGGTGCAAAGATCTGTATGTGATTGTTAGACGTCATTTATAATAATTCTTGTATAAAAAGTAAAGTATCCATATTCTCCAAACTATAACAATATTATCCGGTTCCTATAATACAAGCTTTGTTTAGTTTGGGGGCGAGATGGCTGTGTGAAATGTTCACATGTATGACAATGTAAAATGTCCACAGACATCGATGTCACAAAAATGTTTGTCCATTGTATGACAGAATATTAGGCGGGATAGCGCCTTTGTTTTATTATGAAGAAAAAAGAGCGAAGCAGGTACGATGTAAAACCAAGTTCACTGAGAGAAAATTTGGTATAACGATGGAAAACATCGACGAGACCATAATACTAGAGGTAATGGCAATCCCCGGCGATGCTGGGTAAGTGCTTATGATTACATGTGATGTGAGTGTTTTGAAAGGGAAATAAAGAGGAATAAGAAAGAGTTTTTCTCGGTGGTATGGGCGAGTCATTTGGGGAATGCTGGTGGACCCTCTTTGGGACCTTCGGGTCCTGAAGGATAGTGAGAGGAGTAATTTCGCAGCTGATAATGACTTCACTCGTTGGTGAGAGGATCCTACCACGTCGATGTGGCTCTCGGGTGATTTCATGGTATCAAGGGCGACTCTCACGTTGAAATAAATAAAATAAGAATTGTGACCTTTTTTCCTTTCAATTATTCTCAATAAGATTTCATTTGTGGCGTATATTATGTCTAACCTTAAATTGAACCTCAGGCATGACAACGTAGAAGAGTACGTGTCGTGTACAACTTTGCCACAAAACCAAACCCACAACCTATAGCTCAGAAGGCAAGGCTACTACCAACTGATCTATCGTCAAATAAGTATAATAAATAATAAGTCAGATTCCAGCTTCCAAAGTATATAATATTAATCTATGGATTTCACTAAACGAATTTTTAACTTGCCTCGACGGCTCATAAATAATATTCGTTTTACGAATTAATTGAACTTTAATAAAAATAAATTGAGTATTTCATGGAACCTTAACGAAGAGGAAGAAGGTTAATTGAACATTAATTTCATTTCTGCAGGATGTTAATTTATGAGCCTATTAGAATTAAGTGAAAATGAAATTTCGAATTTTATGTTTCTTGTTCTACCATGGTCCTACTTAATGTGCCAGTGTTTATGCATATCCTATAGCAAACTAGATTAGTGACCTTTTTTAAATCTTTTTAAATAAATAGACAGGCAAAAAACTCTTTGTTTTATAGCTAACTAGCTGCGCCCCGCGGTTTCACCCGCGTGGTGAAAACTTTCTAATTTTCCGCTCAACTTTCTTAATATTTCTTTGATAAGATTCTTCTGACAATAATAAACCCAATTTGGAAAATTATCAGCGAAAACGTTCCATCCGATCACGCGTGATGCGATGGCCAAGAAAAATAGAGTTTCATTTTTATATACTAAGATGAAATATGTATATATATATATATATATATATGTATATTATATATATATATGTAACTCCTAGTTTATATGTGTTAAATTAGTAGTAATTAAGTAGCTATGTATGTGAAATATGTGTGTAATTCTATGTGAATAGGGATACAAGAAAATTAAATGTATGTTAGTGTTTTTATATGTTATCTAGACATTCTATATCTAAGCTACGTTGCACTACCCTACAAAAATTTCCATGTTACACCCAGGTTAACTGGAAGATAATGCTCTCTAGCATTAAGTTCGCCTTTGTACCTACATTTGTTATTTGTGCAATAAAGCATTTTCTATCTATCTATCTATCTAAATACGCGATAGAAAGTGATAGAAACCTCATGAAACTAGGGTTACAATGGGCGGTTTTTTCGGTTCTTTGGTTTAACTAGGTGTTAGGACATTTCTGCAAAGTTTAGGTTTTAGGTTGGTATCTACCTAGACAAGCACTACAAAAGCGGTGGTCGCTTTTGATTTATTCTGCCGCCAAGCAGTAGTGAACACTACTGCGTTCCGGTTTGAAAAGCACTGTAGCTATTCATATTACTGGGCAATGAGACTTTATGATCTGATCTTAGTCTACTCATCTTATTACTAGACTGTACTGATATCTCAGGATGACGTGCACACGCGAAACTTTACTTTAGAATAGTCGCATTCTGAGTGAAACTGGAACTGGTATTGTTAGCCATGTCGCTTAATTTTAGCTTCATTTTTAATTTGTACATTTCCATAGTAACTATAATAATAATAATACTATGTGTGGACATCTAACGACCAGATAACTGATACAATAATTAAATACTTTTTGTTTATAAATACATACATATATATCAATATAACACCCAGACACAGAACAAACACCTATGTTTATCACACAAATGTTTCTCCTGGGTGGGAATCGAACCCACAACCCACAGTTCAGAAGGCCGGGTTACTATCAACTGAGCTATCAGGCCAGTCTACTATGTACATAAACTACGTATTGATATTTTAAAATCCATACAAATGTGTATTTCAATCAGTTGCAATTAATTTCCATGATCGCCTATCTGGTGACTGACAGAATACGGACTTATATACCTTTTTTGTTTGTAGTTACACATGAAGGATTTGAACATTATAATTGGATTAAGGCTAACCATTTGCCAATACGATAAAGAAGTAAGAAACCATCTACAGTTCTCTCATCCTATTAAAGTAAATTGTTCACTCTCCCTGCATTATTCAGTTTAAAGGATATATCACGACACTGGAAATGGCATATAAAATATTAATACAGAATTATAGGCGGTAGCTTTACGACCACCAGCCTTCATTTCAAAAAGTTTCGAACTTTATTTCTATCGTTGTACCGTATAATTTTGAATGGAATTGTATAGCTATCAGGGGATGCACCTCAAGGAAGAAAACTGTCCGTTGTTTCCTTGAAATATAAAAATTTCAAAAGAACCGTAACAATGATTCAGTGTTGCATTAAATATTAGGTACATTGTCAATCAAAGATATCAAGTAATTCATGACTAGATAAAACAATAACGATTATAAAAATGATTTTAATGTTACCCAATTTCTCCAATCTGGATTTTAAGACGTCAAATATAAAGTTGAATCAATCAGATAACAACTGTCCTTATGTCGATTTCGGGAAACAATTATTGAAAATTACTTAAGATTTTCAGAAATGTGGGTTATAAGGGGCGTTTATTCGGCAGTAGACGTTTTTCCAATTAATAATAATACTGTGTAATGGACGCTGGTAAGCTTTGGAGAAAACTGTTGCAATATTTATGTAATGAATGACTGGTTTTTATATAATTGTTGTAACTCTTCGAATGTATACGTGTTCTATGTTTGTGATCGTTGGGCGTTATTATTATTATTATTTTATTAAGTCACGTCCGTGGATCCATTTGTGAGAGGTTTTTTATTTAAGAAAAGTGGACTGCCTTTCAAAAATATATAATCGAGGACTGCCTTTCAAAAAAATCACTCACTACTTTGGTTAAGCGTAAAACTAATCTAAAGACTTGCTTCAAATATTTTATTTATTTATCAAACCTGTTTTTAATCAATTGAAGTAAGCAGATAGATTTTTTTCATCAAATACTTTTTTGCGTGGGGTACCAATGTATACATTGTTAGTCTGCCCACGCTTAAAACGAAACCTCCCACGGCGTTTCAATCTTTGTTCTTTCAGTTTAGCAGTTGAGTAACAAGCTATTATGAAAGTAAAAATTAAGAACCCTGACATAAATAAAAAAAGTAACACGGCATTTTGTGATGGCGGCCATTTCCGTGGATTTAGAATTTATCATAGTGTTATAGTATTCTACTAGTCATTTTATCTGATACCCATATTAAGGGAGTAGTGGAAAAACTTTTTGGTGACAGCCTTTTTAGACTCATTTTTATATAACACTAGCGGCCCGCCCCGGCTTCGCACGGGTATTTAATATATATCTATTATAGATTGAGATATAAACTATCCTATCTCTCAAGTTGGATCGAACTGCACATGGTGTGCGAATTTTATTATAATCGGTTAAGTGGTTTAGGAGTCCATTGAGGACAAACATTGTGACACGAGATTTATATATATTAAGATAGTTAAAGTTAATTTAATGGGAGTCTTCCCATTAAATTAACTCTCAAACAAAAAAAAATATCAAAGTCTGTTCATCAGTTCGGGAGCTACGATGCCACAGCAGGCGCACGCACACACATAGACACGTCAAAATAAAGTCTTATAACACCCCGTCGTTTTACGTCGAAGTTAATAATTTTAAAGGGGAAAAACTAATATTAAAATAACTAATATGGACTAAGTTAAAAATAATTAATATGGGCTAAGTTAAAAATAATTAATATGGACTAAGTTAAAAATAATTAATATGTGCTAAGTTAAGATTTCTTACGCTTCTCTCCTTCCCCCCTCGATAGCTTTCACTACTCTAAAGCTATCGAGGCTGAGACTTGATGACTTTTCTTTCACTCTTTGTGCTGAATAAGTCCGTCATTGTAGCGTACTAAAACGGGGATAATACATATTTTATCTAGGGAATAAAGTTATTTTTTTACTGTAACAATAAGCCATTATATATATTTATTATACTATACAATTACACACAAAAATATTTACAGGCACTCTATAAATAAAAAGTTACAACTAATAACATTATTTACAAAATAAATACGCTATCCAACTCACCACCGCGCGGTAAGGTTCCCAGAACACTGGCAGCATTACCTCGCTGAATTAGAAGACTTAGCTTCTGAGCGAAGTATGTGCCAGCTCTAGGATCCCCCGAGGCAAGAACCAATCGAGTCGAAACTTGTTTAATAATTTTTTTTTGTGTCGGACGACCACAGGCTTAATGTTTCTACGGCCAGCGCCACAAACTCGTGATTTGTGCTGACCTGTGCGTATTTGCGCCATTTTTTTATTTGCGCCTGTTCCGCCGCGGCCCCGACGCTTTGAGCCGTGCTGGAGACGTGAGAAGGTGCCAAGGTATCCACACACGTGGCGTCCCAGACAAGTGTGCGTCCAAGACACCACGGAACTAAGGTGGCACCATCCGGTCTCTTGCCGTCGTGTCTCAGCAACCCAGTCGGCTCCAGCGTAGAGGGCACGGATGCTGTGGAGAGTGCCCGTAAGCCATTATTCATAAGTATAATATTCAGATGTGAAGACTGGAATATTCTTTTTTCGTAAAAAAAGTACGTAGAATTTTATGGTAGAATGCATGCATTGCGTTGTGGCTGCAAAAAAAAATAGCTTTGCTAAAAATAATGAGAATTAATAAAGTACCTACAAATTGAAATGGTGACCGTAATTCATTCTACAACAGTGAAAATGTCGTTATCTGAATGGAGACGTGCAGATGGGAGACAAAAAAAAGAAATAATTTTAAAAGTGCTACCGTGAAAGTCAAAAAGTATTTATTTAAATGCTTACGAAAGGTTTATGAAGTGGAGGTCAGAAAAACGAGTGGATTTGCTTACGGAAGGAGATATTCTTACGTATTTTGATGAAATTTTCTAAAAATATCAAAGTTCAATAAACTTTTTGGAGCACATGCAACACTTATGCTTAATACCTATATTGTATTGTATTATTTTACTTTCACACAATCGCAGTTAAAAGTAGAGAGTAACACCGTGTGTTACTCTCTACTTTAAACGCATTATTTAATAAAAGAAAAGCTAGCTAATAAAAGCTAATAACCCATTATTTTTCTGGTTTTCATTTACTCGTATTTTTTCTATAAAGCTCTTACATACACTGTTTTGTCAATTTGCGAGTTAACTGTTATTATGAGCACATCATAATTGAAGGGGTGAGAATAAAAAGGGTTTAAATGATTTTTTCACAAAATAACTTATGGGTATCGTTGGATTCAACCTGAAATTATCTACAATAATACATTCTTAAAATACCGAAATGAGGCTTAAATCTCGAGATTTTGAGTCTAAAAACGTTTTATCTGTCACAGGAATACAGTTCGTTTAGTATAGAAATATTATTATATTTATTTGATTATATTATATTTTTACAGTAATTGTATGAATTGGTACTATATTTAGTATTTTAAAATAGAATTAATACATTTTCAAGCAATTGAAACTTACATAAATCTTTTCTATTACCTTATAAGCACTCTACATTAAAATGAAGCCGTTGAAGTTTAAAGTCAATTTTCTCGAAACTATCAATTTGTCAGTTACCCTTTTTATTCTCAACCCTTCAATTGTGTAATTATGTTTTCTTTAATCTATTGCTATTCTAAGCTTTTTGTAATTTTATATGCTTAGTGAAATAATTTAATTTTAAGTACCTCATATAATTTTGACTTGTAAAAGTGCTAAAATTAGCCTATTTGCAATAAATCTTTTGACTTTGATTGTCCTGTTTTCATCTAGAACTTATATCTTATTTTTATTATTTTTTTATTACATAAATCACCTGCTGAATAGCACTACTATGTAAGCTAAGCACTTTTGCTTCACTATTAGTTAAGTTCATGCTACTTGTATAATCCTCTTTTGGCCTTATTGTTACCTAAAATGTAATAAAATGTAACGCTATAGTATTACCGAAATAAAATAAAGTACAGCTCTGGAGTAAAACTGCCTCGTATACACTTGGTAATTTTACCCCTTGTATAACAATCTACTATTGATTGTGGCATTAATCGAATGCAGATTGTATAAACTTAAGAAGTAGAAAACCAACCCTCTAGGGCATATTTGAAGGCAAAACCTGCGTCTCTTAAATCATCACAAACACTATCAAGGAAAAAATAACTTTAAAAGCATCATTAAAATGTAAAAGTTGGCGTGGCCATGTAAATGAAGTGACTCGATCTTGTCACATAGCAGTTCTAAACACAGAAGGTGAACTTAGAATTTTTAAATTTTTAACTGGACTCTAATGTAAAGTTTTACATGACGCTGCACTGCTCACGTCATTCTGATACATCAGCAGTCTTGTAATAAGATTCCTAGACTGAGATCAGCTGGGCGATCACGTATCTCTGTTGCAACCGAAACACAAATTCTTCAACAAAACTTTAACTTCTGTCGTGCCACTGTGTATCTATCACGACTTCTCCATAGAAATCCATAAAAAAAAATAGACCACATCTGTATATTGACGTATTATTCTCGTTTCTGAAATATTTGAGTAAGTCAAGCTACACAGTTCAATAAATCTGTCGTAACTTTGCCAAATTCTGTCATGCCGCTGTGTATCTATCACGGTTTTTCCATATACCACATCTGTATATTGACGTATCGTTCTCGTTTCTGAGATGTTTGAGTAAGTCAAGCTACACTGTTCAATAAATCTGTCGTAACTTCGCCAACTTCTGTCGTGCCACTGTGTATCTATCACGGTTTTTCCATAGACCACATCTGTATATTGACGTATCGTTCTCGTTTCTGAGATGTTTGAGTAAGTTAAACGACACAGTTCAATAAATCTGTCATAACTTCAACTTCTGTCCTTCTACTGTGTATCTGTCACGATTTTCTATAGATCACATCTGTATATTGACGTATTATTCTAGTTTCTGAGATATTTGAGTAAGTCAAATGACACAGTTCAATAAATCTGTCATAACTTCAACTTCCGTCCTTCTACTGTGTATTTATCACGATTTTCTCTAGATCATATCTGTATATTGACGTATTATTCTCGTTTCTGAGATGTTTGAGTAAGTCAAACTACACAGTTCAATAAATCTGTCGTAACTCCACCAACTTCAGTCGTGCCACTGTGTATCTGCCACGGTTTTCTCATAGGCTGAATCTGATTATTTAATTATAAAATGCAAATTCGCTTGCCATTCGGCACCCGATGCCGTCCGCCTTCTTTATGGAGTGGAAACTTAACTGTCACGCCCACGAACTGTCGGACAATTTAACAAATACAAGCAAATGCGAGGGGTCTTCTGAAACTCTAAATGTTCTAGATTTATGTTTTCCTTCTACTTTGTTATTACGTCTACTTTAGAACTATGACTACTAAGTTAGTATTAATATGCATTACGTATCTGAAGATGCCTCGTGTAGGCATCCTCGGATACGTAATGTGGAACACGTGCCGCATATACCTTCATAATATAAATAATCGGTTGCATTCGGTCCAATATTTGTTTATTTTACATTTCTAGTATTATCTGTATTTATATAATTAACTTCCACGAGGTTATACCTGAGTCAAGTGAAATTATTGACGAAAATGATACATCCATTAATTTTTTAGGAACCACTTACCTGCTTCGCTTAGGGTTATGAAACGGAAAAAGTTTCACTTGATTAACTATTGCAACGTGTGAACAGTAAAGTTGATTGGCCTTAAGCTGGATCCATTATCTCGCTCATGACTTGTGACAATTTTGAAGATATTAAACGACTGAATTTATACACGAAAAATCTGGCCATACTTGAATCTAAAAAATAGCATAAAAATATTTAACAAATCAAGTTTGTTACTTTTTCACGCTCAAACGGCTGAATGGATTTGGATGAAAAATGCTACCAAGATAGCTTATACACTGGACTAGCATATAGGCTACATTTAATGCTCCCGGCATTTCACTTTTTCGGGATGATGATGGGATGAGCAAATAATTAAAATACTTTAATCTGTGGGTGAAACCGCGGGGCGCAACTAGTATATACTATTAGTTTTCATACATAAAAGGATATAAAGAAAAAAACTTTGATTCTTAAATAACAAAAGACAACTTGCATTTTGTCATCAGATTTTTCAAGTTGAAGATTAATAGGATTCTACTAATGACTCGAGTCACAAATCAACATCTTGTAATTGAAAGCGTAAATTCCTAAAATAGCGCACAGATGACGCTTTAATAAAAGCGAATCAATGTTCGCTCAGTGCCACTGAGCTATGAATAAATTGAACTTCCTTCTAACGTCTTAAATCTTGAGAATAAAAGAATTTATATGGTTTGAATGAAACTGGGAAATAAAGTGTCATCGATGGAAATCTAGATTTCCTGCGGTTTTTTATAGCTCTCTTTGCTAAAGGTTTATCGTTTAGTACTGAAATGATTTTTGTTTGGTTTGATTTGAATACTATCACTATTATTATTTTAAAATGTCCTCCACCAGTTGTCAGTTTTACGAACTATATAAATATAATATAAATAGATATCCGTCCATTCACCAGCTTACTCCCCAAGTCAAACGGGCGTAAAGAAGTTTTACTTAAAAATAATATTTTACTTTAAAAACTTTTCTATCTTTCATTAATGATTTATAAATATGTAGTAACTTTATTGGTTTAAGTGTTAGTAATATTAGTTTATTAAGTTAAATATGGTACTGTTTGTTTCTCCTAAACATTAATTAAATAAAATGAATAAATAGATAGATGAACTCTTTACTGTCCACATCAAATAATAAAAATAAGAAAGCAAAACCAATTATTTATATAAATTGTAACAATGAGCGACCTTATCGCTAAAAACGATCTCTTCCAGGCAACGTTCGGATGGAGAAAATTTGACAAAGTGGTAAAGGACAGGGTGCACATAATTAAATAGATACGTTTATATACTAGTATGGATGTTCGTATATGGGATCCATTGATTTCAGCACACAAATAAAATACGTTTACTTTACGTTACGTTTACTATTTAATTATGTGATCCATACTAGTATGGATGTTCGCATATGGGATCCATACTAGTATGGATGTTCGTATATGGGATCCATTGATTTCATCGTCCATGGTTTTCATGAGATCTCATCAGCACTAACTAGATGTGATCTATCAGGAACATTACCATTTATTGGTGATTAATTTTAATGAATAGCTACGATTAGTTTTGATTATGGAAAGATTAGTTAAACTGTAGGTAATAACTACCGCCTGTGACACAGGTTTATCCTAGTGCAGGTACCTGATTTTGTAAGACTTTAGTTTTCTAAGATTTATAATTCCATGCATGTAAACTTTAGTATAAAAAATATTTTTAATTTTTATTTTTTTAAACAATATCTAATAATTACGCCCAACAATCACACACGTTCCTGAACTAAGTTTTTTCGTATCTAGGGGCCCACGAACTACGACACCCAGGCATAAAACAAGCGCTTTTTTTGCACAAATACTTTTTCTTTCGCGGGAATTGTCTATGGTGTAGTGGTTGAGCAGGTCGGCTTATAGCCCGGAGGTGGCGGTTTTGATTTCCGTGGCAGGACAAGTATTTGTGCACAGAAAAAAAAACAATTACTTGTTCTGAGTCTGGGTGTTGTGGGACCATCGTCCTCGTAGTTCCTGGGTCCCTAAACACACGAAATCCTAATTAGGGACCAAGATCTATGTATGTGATCGTTGGGCGTTATTATTATTGTTATATTATTGAAAAACCGCACCTAAATGTAATATATATTGCAATTTGTGACAAAGGTTCTAAGAATTTAAACGAGATTGGCGTATATTGAAACGCATAGATTTATATTTTATATTTTCCACTAGGTGAGCACGCGTTTGACTAACACAAACACAGTCAGCTTGCTTAGTGAACGTAATGCATATTATTATGACTATCTATTGCTTTCAGGAAAGGTACTTTTTGTTCTCGATTTCAATTTCTAATGTAAATGTAGGCACAATATAAAACAGCAACCTTTTTTTAAATACCTATTTAGAAGAGAACAGTATTTGTGAAAAATAAATGCGTACGCAATCTACATACAAACATTATTTTATAGGATTCTAGAAATAGTCCTTGATTAAACATTTTAAGATAATACGAATGTGTAACAATATATTTTATAAATGAAATAATTATAAAAAACAAGTGTGCTTTAGTAAAACTTCTTTAGTATAGCTCCATCTATCGGCCGGTGTAACTTTGTGTTTGCTTTGTTTAATGTTAATGCCGCCATCTTTTGTAATGGTGAACAATTGTAAATGTATATACCAACATAATACTACAAACTTTTAACCTTTTTATATTGACAATGGATATTCCTGATATACCAACCAACTTCAACTTTCGTATAAAAAGTATACCGGTATAAAAAGAATTTTGATTATGATCAATGTCTCTCTTTTGGAAACCCGCCTCTTAATAAAACATGTATAATTTCCACAAAAAAACCAAATACAAACATATGATTGTCGTGCACATAGTCAAACTTCAATTTAAAGTTATAAGTATAACCTATAATATAAAAATGAATCGCAAAATGTGTTGGTAAGCGCATAACTCAACAACGCCTAGACCAATTTGGCCAATTCTTTTTTTTTAATGTTCGTTGAAGTTCAAAGATGCTTACGGCCAGGAAAATTCGAATAAATGTTGCCTTTTGTAATTTTCACGTACATCAACTCACTACAATATCCGATCGAGAACCAATAGTAAGTTTGATGACGCGCCACTTCCCGCTCAAATATTTGCCTATACCTGACCGGTGGTCTCGGCTTGTTAGCGCAGCGACGGTTGGCTCTATAAAATAACCGCTTTGTGTATTTCTGGTTAACTGTTATTGCGTGTAATGTTTACGGGTCGTGATTGGAGTTTGAGAAGAAAATTCACATGCAACAAAATTTTACTCTACGATCTAACCATTTTGTTCTATCTATATTATGCTTTCTCGGGTATTACAGGTTTCTATTTACTCGGCTTAAAATATGAATGACAAAAGTTTGAAGTGACTCTTTCTTTCTAAATAGAGGAGTATTATATGCCAATAATATGTGTGTGCTTTGTTAACTATTATCGCTCAAAAAATGACAAGGTCTAGAAACATAATATTATATAAACTGACGTGAGTAGTACTCATAACTACAACTATTACACGGCTAAAACACACAAGATACAGTCGAATAACTCGACCGGTGTTCAGTGCCGAGCCACCACCGCCGCCGCGCGTACTCCTTGAGGATGGGCATCTATATTGCCCGAACACCGGTCGAGTTATTCGACTGTATCTCGTGAATTTTAGCCGTGTAATAGTTGTAGTCTAGAAACATTGGTCGTAATAAAAAATAACATTTATGATCTTACAAAAATAGAACACATGTGTCACAATCATCAAAACATTATTTTGACTAACCTCGACGTTTCGACCAAGTTACATTGGCCGTGGTCACGAGGGGACTGGAGTAGCGAGTGTCAGCATCGTGCAGAACTGGCGCCGTCTCCAACTACCCGCATTTGGTCTTATAAATTTTTACTATCAATATCTCGACATAGTTTTTAGTTACTCAAAATAATGTTTTGATAATTTTTGTACGCCAATAGGCCCGTTTTATCTTTGCAATATGAGTTCATTTCTACTATGATAAAGATTAAAACAAATTGGTAATTCACTACATGTACATGCTTTATTATTTATTATTTTCGTAACCATAACTTGTCAGTTTAACAAGATAGACGTAATGTCAAAGATATGACCATAACAAACCGCACTAAAAATGTAGCCACAAAGTCTACTTTGAATATTGTATTGTAAGCTTTCTTCCTCGCTATTTAGGTTCTTCGATCAAGTGAAATGAGAAGATCCGCAGAAAAACAGCTGAGGTGATCAATATAGCTGTCAAAATTAGCAAGTAAAAAAATTGTGCAGGGCAGTCTTTGGGACCTGCCGATAGAAGTGAAAACTAAGGAACTTGTGATGGCAATGGCTCTGTGGTGACAATGGCGAGTTTCACGCTTTTTGTTCACTTAAAAAGTGCTCAACGAGCCTAAAGAAGTTTTCACTTCAAAAAGGCATTGTGAAAACCAAGAAGGTTATATGTTCAACAAGCCACATTGCGCGTAGACACTTGTTTACACTCTCCACATAAAGAAACCTTGAGGCACTTATTTTCTAAAATAATTACTACAATAATGATACAATTCAATGCAGCTATAGATTTTATTTTGAACGGGCTTTGAAAATGCTGTTGGTATCTACCGACCTTTACAGCATCACCGGGCGGGAGGGTAGGTCTTCTTGATGATATATCAATTAAAACGGTATTTTAAACACAGCTGGTCTTGTAACTGTGCTTTTCTACAGTATGGATCGACTAATAAAGGAAAAAAATTCCAAAACAGTAAAAAAATACTCAAAGTAAAAAAATGTTTTAAAGGAAGCGCGCAAAGCACCCAACTGTCTTAAAGTAAACATTACCTTCATTTCAAGTTGCTGTAGTCTAATTTTAAGTTCCGGCTAACCTGCTTAACCCCGACTGTGCATACAACGAGCGGGGTAAAGGCGTTGGGCTGTGTTTACACGGTAGGTTTTTTAATTAAACACGTTTCGGTTCCTAAGGGGTTTAGATGCTTCATTGAATGCTAATTGAGATTGTTTAATTCTACAATACACAATGCTATAAGCGTTATTTCTATTATTTAATTATACCTACTTTCTTGTTGAAAAAACAAATATTTAAAATATAATCTGGACGATTATTGTACAATACTATAAAATAATGCCATAATAATATGTTGACGGTCAGAATCGAGTATTGTACAGCCAGAACCAAGCAATGCACTACAGCCTGTATAACAGATATGTTAAGGAATGACGCGACGAGCTAACCGTTCGCCTGATGTTAAGCGACACGGCTGCCCATATCAGTTGCAGTGTCACTCGGAGTTTCGCGTGACACTGCACTGCGCACGTCATCTTGAGACATCAACACAATCTAGTAACAAGATTACTAGACTGTGAGATCAGGTCATAAAGTCTCATTTGCCCAGTAATTTCACTAGCTACAGTGCCCTTCAAACCGGAACACAGTAGTGCTTGCGCACTACTGCTTGGCGGCAGAATAACTGGCAAAGCGGTGGTACCTACCTAGACGAACTTTGCAGAAAAGTCCTACCACCTAGTAAAATGAAAAGAATGTATTAAAACCTAAAATTTCAAATCCCTGTGCAAGGATTCCGGGCTGTACTTACATTATTGTCTGTATCAAAATTGGTACAGTCCTCTATATCGACTGACCCTATAGCTCAGTTGGTAGTAACCCTACCTTCTGGACTGTGGGTTGTGGGTTCAATCCCCACACAGGACAAACAATTGTGTGATGAACATCGATGTTTGTTCTGTGTCTGGGTGTCATATTGTATTCTATGCATGTATTTACAAACAAATAGTATCTAAGTATTGTATCAGTTATCTGGTTCCCATAGTACAAGCTTTGATTAGTTTGGGACTAGATGGCGCTGTGTGAAATGTCCACAGATATTTTTTCTTTTTTTTATATCACAGCCAGATATTTGGACCCCGATAGTACACAACTTAGCTGTGGTAAGTACGTTTAAATTCTTGATAATTGTATATAACTTAACTGCCGTACGGTTTGATTCTCGTTTTTGCCGTCAGCAATGTATACACCCCCAAGAGCCAACTCGTGGCAACTTGGCAAGTTTTATAACAACTAATCAAATATAAGATGGCAAGTTTCAGCTGGCGACGGCTGCGTTCACGGAATCAGCGGGTTTTCTGCATAAATTTAACTAAGAAAACGACGTCACTTTTTGAAGTGTGTTAGTTTCATTAGTCTTGTAAAAATGTAAGATAAATGCGCTTATTTATTTATAATTAACATTATAGATAAATAAGCGTATTGCAGTACGCCATACAACCTAAAATTCCGAGAAGCATTGGCATCCTTATAATATTAATACCTTTTAAATATTAACTTTTCCTACTGTAATTATAAAAAGTGAAGCGTTGTGTGTTTGTTTGTATGGCTTTAACGCAATGATGGCCGAACTTATATTTATTAAATTTTGTATAAGAATTGCTCATGACAGATTCATCATAAGTCAAGGTCAAATAGTTTATTGCGAATAGGCTAATTTTAGCACATTTACAAGTCAAAACCAAAATAAAATACTTAATTTAAGTCATTGTCCTAAACATACAAAGTGCTGTTTATTGACAATTATAGTAAGTGAATCTATATGCTATAGTATGTATAAATGAAATTTAAAAAATAACTTTTTATCCCCCTACTGATGCAATAGCGTAGAATATTTTTAACCCAGAAAATTAATAGCTTCTATGCGATAACGGAACGAGTAAAATTGGGATGAAAAAGAGACCACATTAGTTTGTTTTTTAATTTTCTCTTCTATACTCGATGGGCTTGCGTTTAGCCATATTTCTATGTAGCACGCTTGCCTTTAGATATGTACTTGAAAAACCAGTATTTTAATTGGTCAAGGAAGCTCTTTTCCTTCGCAAATTTGCACCATTGTTTATAAGTGTTCGATTTCTAAAATCGTCTCACAATAACATTATCGTGGTAGTTGTCCACAACTTTTCTAACTACCCGCAAGGCAAACATTATCATCACCCACTATTATAACATTCATCGTTCAAATCGATTAAAAAGTCGACTGGTACAAATTATTAAAGCAAATAACACAGTTCGGTCTTTAAAAAGTTGATAAAAATTTCATGGGATCGCCGGTATAATCGCCCCGAGGCTGATGAACAGCTTTCTATGAAATGATGCTATGAATTCTTTATGCGATTACATTGTGTGTTAGTGGGCAGTACTCTGATTACCTAGGTACGGGGCGGCACGGCCAATATATAGTTAAATATTTTGTAGTGTTGTTTTATGTGTAGTGCAGTTTACAACTATAGTATGATCACCCTGTGGTCGCCGCCTGAGACACGCCTTGAGCGGCCCGGATGATCCTATAGCAGCCGTAGTATTGCCTGCGCTAGGATCACCGGACCAGTCTAGCCCTTCTGGTTCAGGTACTGCGCTCGGCACTGGTATAGGATACCAGCGTAACACAATCAGACACCGAACCTGCCAGCGAGGTCGACGTACCCCCCGTAGGTTAGCAAGAATGGTCGCGACTTCAATAGGGTCCACTTTTCCACTGGACGTAGTCTTCTCGATCCTCTTATCCCGGCAATGGCCCAAGCCGAGGCTTGCACCCGGGGGTGCCCTTGAGCTAGTTGCCTTCCACCTTTGACGGCTAGGTCCTTAACTGCCTTCCCTCCAGCCCGGTGGCGCTGTAAAGATTGGTAGAGACCAACAGCACGTTCAAAAAAAAACTATGGCTGCATTTAACTGTAGCTAGTATTATTATTGTAGTAATTATTTTAGGAAATATTAGGTCTTTACCTATGAAATTGCCGTTTTGTTTGAAAAAAAATAAAGTATTTTTTTTTCGAACTTATTTATTTCTTTTATTCTAAGTAATCACCCCTGTAATCAACGCATCTTTGCCAACGCTGTGGCACTTTATGGATGCCCTTCTTGAAAAAATCAGCAGGACGGGAGACAACAAACTCTTCAAAGGCGTTTTGTACTGCCTCTCGGGAATTGAATTTTTTTCCCGCTAATAAGTTGTCCAAATTTTGGAAAAAGTAATAGTCGGTAGGTGCAAGATCTGGTGAGTATGGCGGATGAGGGAGAGCTTCCAAACCCAACTCATGCAGCTTAGAGACGGTCTGTTGTGCAGTATGGGGTCGCGCGTTGTCGTGAAGTAGCAGTGGAGACGACCGATTGACCAAAGCTGGTTGCAGACGTGCGAGTTTCACCATCATTGTGGTCAGTTCTTCAATGTACACATCTGCAGTAATGCTCTCGCCGTTTTGTAAAAAGCTATGATGTATCACACCAGCACTAGACGACCAAACTGTGACCATCACCTTTCTAGGGGTCATTTTTCGTTTTGCACATTGCTTTGGTACCGAACCAGGATCTAACCAACTTGCTGAGCGCTTTCGATTGTCAAAAAGAATCCATTTTTCGTCGCACGTAACAATTCGGTTCAAAATTCCTTCATTTCTGTGCCTGTTAAGCAGCGCAAGGCAAGTCTCGACGCGTACGTTGCGCTGGCGATCGTTAAGTTCATGGGGCACCCATCTATCAAGCTTTTTTATCTTGCCAATCTGTCGCAAATGGACCAATATTGTTTTGATGCTAACATCAAAAGCTGCTGCCAGCTCAGCTGTAGATTGAGATTCATCAGCTTCCACAATCGCCTTTAATTCATCATTGTTGACCAAAGTTTCCGGACGACCACGAGGTTCATTTTTCAAGTCAAAATTCCCAGAACGGAACCGAGCAAACCAATAACGGGTTGTACGTTCGTTTGTACAGTTCTCTCCGTAAACGTCGTTGATGTTACGTGTCGTTTGTGCCGCGTTGGTGCCACGACGGAACTTATATTCCATAATTACACGAAATTTCAAAGTATCCATTATGAGGAAAAATGTTGAAATGTAATGAAAATACAACGCTAATCAATAAACAAAAGACTTATATTGTAAATAGAATGTCATATTTTTAAAACAAAATTAATTTGAATTTAGAATTCATAGCCAATCAAAACTTTTTTTTGTTCGAAAAAGTCTGTACTGCAATACGGCAATTTCAAAGGTAAAGACCTATTATATGCCTCAAGGTTTTTTTATGTGAAGAGTGTAAACAAACATACATTCCACCTGATTTGTGTTGACCGTAATTTTTAAACATTTGTAACATTGGAAGTGTCACAAATGCGTTGCTTGAAATAAATTGAATGAAAATGCATAAATCTAGTAATGCATAATGCATAAGTCTAGTGTGTGATTTTAACCACTCAATAGGGTTCTTCGTGGTTTTTATTGCACAAAACATAATAACTGTATATGATAAAAAGGACTTACTCTTATAAAATAAAATAAAAAAGTTTTTATTTCTACTGCATATACAAAATCCACATATCCAGTGTATACCTAACACTTATTTAATTATTTTTGTTGCAGAAGTTGCCTCTGCAGCATAGGCCTTCCCCATTCCTCTCTTTCCCTTACTCTTTACATCCAGTCTGGTCCAGATATTTCCGTAAAAATATTTCTTTACCTTTTCTCTGTCTTCCCTGAGTTCTTTTCCCGTCTAATGGAATCCATTCTGTGACCTTTTTAGTCCATCTTGTATTTTCAAGTCTACAGATATGTCTTGCCCATTTAAATTTAACAGGTCGTATCCGTTCTGATATGTCATATACTCTCGTTTTGTTCTATAACTTGGTTGCTTACTTTGTCTGCCCTTCTTATGCCAACATGCTACGGTCCATTTTTCTCTGACAGATTACGTATTTTGGTAAATTAATATACCTAACTCAGTGCGTGACCGTTTCCTGGAACTCTGAATATTTCCAAAAATTCTATTGTCTTAATGGTCCGATTGTACCGCACGCTTCTATTTAACATTAATCCTAACAAGTCTTAAATACCGCTGACCCGCCCAAGTAATGTTTCCTTTTTTGTTATAGCAAACTTTGAGGAAACAATCGAGGATCACAAAGTCAATATAACAGCCCCTCTATAACGCTTGATACATTTTTCATTCGCGCGTAAAATAAAAACTGTAAAATATTAATAGCCAGTGACATAGAGCGGAGGAAAGGTCGGTTTACACTTTACGATTTCGTACGTTTGTAACGGCCGTAACTTTCGGGCTTAGTTACAATTTACGGCACACTTGTATGCTTTATTTCCTTCCCTGTTATATGACGCAGTAAAATTATAACATGTGTATTTGTGCAAGTGTCACATAATGATAATTTGTTGGTACTTAAAAGGAGAGGTAGGACTCCTGGGGCAGTGATTTATTTTTCTTTTCAAAATGGCTCCGCTGTGTACTATTGAAAGTCTTGTTTTGTGTTCTCAATTATTTGTCTATATAGAAATTGTACCTGGATCTATTATTAATGTTAGCATTAATAATAGATCCAGGTACAATTTCTATATAGAGTATTGTATCGGTTATCTGGTTTCCATAGTATAAGCTTTGTTTAGTTTGGAGTTATACGCCATTGTGTGAAATGTCCACACATATTTACACAACTTTTATTATTTATAATCTAAAAACAAAAAAAGGAGTGTGTATTTAGATACACACTCCTTTTTTGTTGCTGCAGTTTGTTGTGTATTTAGATACACACTCCTTTTTTGTTGCTAGATTATAAATAATAAAAGTTGTGTAAATATGTGTGGACATTTCACACAATGGCGTATAACTCCAAACTAAACAAAGCTTATACTATGGAAACCAGATAACCGATACAATACTTATATACATTTTATATGTAAATACATACAAAGAATACAATATAACACCCAGGACCCAGAACAAACATCGATATTCATCATACAAATGTTAGTCCTGAGTGGGAATCAAACTCACAACCTGCAGTTTAGAAGGCAAGGTAACTACCAAGTGAGCCATCAGGCCAGCAAAGGTTATTGATTGTTTTAAACTAACCTTTAACTTGTACCGTAAACTCGTAATCTCTAATAATTAATGCAAGGACTTCTTTATAGTACTACTTAATCAATGTCAAAGAATCTGCAACATTCTAGAACGGTACGATCGATCACAAATCGATGAGGTATCTCAGCACTCCAATCTAATCGTATAACTCTCCAACCTCAATTACTGTTAAGTGTTCACTCAAAGTAATTTGAACCACTAATTATTTAATTCGATGAACGCTTATGATTAATGATTCATAATAAAATAGAAATGTTATAGAATAATGACCACTGGCTGGCTAGCTTTTCCTGGACTTTCAGTTGTTAATAGCTTTCTAAACTGGTCTTTGAAGGTTGTGAGAGCGAATTAGAACAAATTAGAACTATCGTTCAATAGATTCATTCATTCAAATCAACTATTTGTACCTATTTACCTTTGCAATACTACATTAACTTAAAACTGAATAATTATCTCAATTATTATTATTACTATTTACTTTTGCAATACTACATTAACATATAACTAAATAATTATCTCAATTATTATTATATTTATTATATATATATATATTTATATTGATTATTTATAATTATTATTATAACTGTATTATTGAAAAATATGGAAAATTTCCATGCATTTTTATTTATTTAAGTATTGACGTGACGAGCTAACCGTTCGCTTAATTTTAAGTGACATGGCTGTCCATATCAGTTGCAGTGTCACTTGGAACTCTAAAGTAAAGTTTCGCGTGACACGCGCACCTCAATTTGAGACATCAGCACAATATATTAATGAAATTACTAGACTGTGAGATCAGGTCATAAAGTCTTATTTGTCCAGTAATTTCACCAGCTACAGTGCCCTTCAAACCGGAACAAAGCAGTGCTTGCGCACTACTGGTTGCTGGCTGAATAACTGGCAAAACAGTGGTACCTACCAAGACGAACTTTGCAGAATACTCCTACCACCTAGTGAAACGCATTGACGTTAATGTATACTATAGTGATTTCAGATAATTGTTATTTTCTTCGTAAACTCATTTTGATTACACTCAGCATTGAAAACGTCATTAGTAGTCAGAGTCGCGGGAATCATTTAAGAAATTTCCATTTGGAACAAATGAGGGAAGCTTCTGGAAATCGTGAGCGTAGAAATGTATTCATTTGTATAAATATGTGATCATCTATCTGTAATGCGTCTGCGCCCGCGTGTACCGTCATCTCGATGCTATTAATTGAACCTGCCAGGCACGTTTCTCTTGGAAATGGTTTAGAGTGGATTTGTATGAATTTGGATATGTAATTAGCATGAAGTACTCATATACTAGAAATTATCATATTTTTACGTAAGAAAACAATCCGTCTTCATTTTGGCTCTACTTTATTGAATCTATGTGCGGAATTTACACTCGTTCTTATAGCTGTGAGAGAAAACATCGTGAGGAAATAAAAAAGGCAAGTTTAATAAAATCATTCACCCATCCGCACGTGGCCAGCCTAATGAATAACAATAACGCCCAACGATCACATACATAGATCCTGGACCCTAACTAGGATTCCCTGTGCCAAGGAACTCAGGAACTACGAGGACCATAGTCCCACAACACCGACACTCAGAACTAGTATTTGCGCCGTTTTTCTGTGCACTAGTCTTGCCGCGGGAATCGAACCTACCGCCTCCGGGTTATCGGGTCCGAGCCGACCTACTCAACCACCACACTACAGAAGCCGTGATAGATTATGGTCTCTGTCTCAAGTAAGAAGAAGAAGAAAGAAGGAAGCCGCGTCCCAGCAACATCTTGGGATGATGACGAAAACTACGAGTATATCACTTTGTTATCATTCGACATCTGTTGGAGTAATTTTAGCGTCCAACTTTTGAAGTTACAAGTTCGTCATTGATCTCTAGAAATGGAAATATCTACAAACGCAAAGATACTGATCCGTCCCACATTAAACATTCACTCGAAGTACAAACTTGGCATCAATTTGAGTAAAGTTTAAAACAGACGTTGTCATGAATAAACAATTACATTTCCAGCTTTTCAACTGCGGCACTGAAGATTTCTCTTCGATGGCCGCCGTCAGTATACTAAAAACTACTCGAGATTTGTACAAAAATCTGAATAAAACTTATTTTCCGTTTCAGATGTAAGTATAACTTCTTGAATAAATCATGACGTTTAGTATTAAATTCATCGATATACTTATAAGTCGATATAACATAATTTTACTATAACCTTCAATCAGAATAGTCGTTTCCGATGAAAATTTAAACGAATTAAAGTAAATGCCGTTTAAATTTTTCTCGATATTCAATACAATTTATTTCATTATATTTAAAGTACGCATTTCAATTAAATTTTGGAACTATTAAAAGCCGGGTTCGTTGCGTTTGTTTTTCCGAAATATCACACAGATCTTTCCAAACGTCTGGTCAAAGCAACACGTGACCAAAATGCTGGCCTCTCCTTCAGCCAAAGATTGAGCATTGCCATTCAACGTGGTGTGTTAGATTAGTTTTCATCGATTTCTTATTTTTATTATTTTTCCAAGCTTTTTTTTTATGTTACTGATTGATGTGACGAGCTAGTCGTTCACCTGATGTTAAGCGACACGGCCACCCATAACAGAACAGTGTCACTCGGAACTCCATCATGTAAAGATTCGCATGACTCCTGCACTGCGCACATCATCCTGAGAAATCAGCACAGTCTGGTAATAAGATTACTCGACTGTGAGATCAGATCATAAAGTCTCATTTGCCCAGTAATTTCACTAGCTACATTGCCCTTCAAACCGGAACATAGAAGTGCTTGCACACTACTGCTTGGCGGCAGAATAACTGGCAAAGCGGTGGTACCTACCTAGACGAACTTTGCAGAAAAGTCCTACCACCTAGTTTTACCAGCTTATAGTTTTCTGGTAGTTTAGTTTTACCATAACAACAAATTAAACTTTGCACTAATAAATCATTCAATAAATCATTACATGTAATTAATAACTCAAAATAAAAAATAAATATTTGTGGTACAAACTCAAACTAAGCAAAGCTTGTACTATAAATAACTAGATAACTGAAAATAAAAATAAAAATTGTTTGTAAATATATACATAGAATAATATAACACCCAGACACAAAACACACATCATTATTCATCACACGATTGTTGTTCCTGGGTGGGAATCGAATCCACAACTTACGGCTCAGAAGGCAGGATTACTACCAACTGAGCTATCATGCCAGTAAAAACATTTCGATTAACATTTTCATTTAAAACATGAACAGTACGATAGTAGCCCGTCTCCTTTGCATATTCTAAATATTTAAAAATATTCTCTAAGAATTTGTTAGTGCGATTCCGCCCATCCAAAATGGCGTGTTTCCATTGCATTTGAAAAGTTAAAAAGATCGGAGTAATATTCGCAATACCATTTTATTTTATGCGCTATTCTGGATGCCTTAGGGTTGAAAACCACGGGGTGTATTCCAATCCAGGTGAAGTGCGACGGAACCGTTGGCCATACTATCGTCTCTTATCATACAGGTGACTGGTGATTATTACGAAACTTTGCGCATTGAAAAAAGCTAGTCTCAAAGGTTGTCTCGAAAAGACGGATTTTTAGCGATAAGACCACCCATTATAGCCTACTTATTAGTTAGTCCCTGTTTTTGTATTTGTTGCCTTGGTGTCAATAAAGAGTTTATCTATCTATCTAGTCTAAAGCTGTAAATATTAGTGAACACTTCGCACTAGTCTCATGCTAGTATTACGTACTACACCAAATACGTTTTAAACCAACTTAAAAAAATAAAGAGAATCTATGAATGAATAAAAATAATATACACATGTAATAGCTTCTGCCCGTGGCTTTGCCCTCGTGGCTTATAGGAAACCAAGGGTTTTTTTATAGATAATTCAACCACCCGTTTCACCCATGTAGGGATAGAATTTCAAAAAACCCTTTCTTGGTGGATACCTACACTTTACAAAGAACACACTCTCCAAATTTCAAGTCTTTAGGACCAGCGGCTTAAGCTGTGCGTTGATATATAAGTCAGTCAGTCAGTCAGGACTTTAAATTTTATATGTATAGATTTCCCGAGGTTCCTAAGCCGTGTCTCGTGATTTTTTGTTTCGTAGAAGAACCTTGCGCGGTGTATATTGTAACTTTGGTGAAGATCTTTGATCTTTGAGTTTGTTAGGTATCTACAAAGCTCTTTACCAAACGGAACTTCTAAATGAATAAATTAAAATAGCCGAAATAATATTAAGTACTTATAAATAAGAAACAATTTAAGTAATTTTAACCCCCTTTTAAAGGATACTATTATAGCTGACCCGCCCCGGTTTCGCACGGGTGAATTGGTAAACCTCAGTCAAACGAGATAAAAATTCTTTGTCTGTCTGCTGGTTCTGAGCTACCTTCCCACCAATTTTCAGCCAAATCGGTTTAGCCATTCTTGAGTTATAAATAGTGTAACTAACACGACTTTCTTTTATATATATAGATTATTCTTTTACTTTGGGAGTTTGTAGGTTTCGACCCTAACGATGGCCTGTTCTTGCAATTCATATTATATGTTGCTCTGCGGGGTGAACCTCGCTAAAGGTAGACTTCCAGGTACCTTCTTTTAATCATACAGAAAAATATCAATCGACATTTTTTACATTTTAGTCTACTCATTTTATTATTAAAACATCAAACAATAAAAACGGAACATAATCTAACAAACCACTACCAGTAGGCAACGTGTCCATTATGCTGGCAGCATTGCCACGTTAAATGGCAATACTCAGTCTTTGGCTGAAGTAGAGGCCATTTTGATCACGTGTTGCTTCGACCAGACTTTTAGAAAGGTCTTTAAAAATTTTGTGAGCACTCGGGGAAAAACACTATTATTGTCAATCACTAAATAATTAGATTTATTTACAGTTGATTTGAAAGGCTAAAAGAACAATAAATAAATAAATAACGGTCCACAATTACAGAGAACCTGGACCATAACTAAGATTCCTTGTTTTCGGGACCCAAAAAAAATCAAAAACTACGAAAACTGGGCCCACAACAACCAGCCACAGAACAAGTATTTGCGCATCTCTTGTTTTTGTGCACACATACTCTTCCTGCCGCGGTAATTGAACCCGTCGCCCTCGGGCTATTAGCCGATCTGCTCAATCGCCGCACTACTACAGAGGCTCTATACATAAGCAAAACAATAAATACGCTTGTTATGCATGGAACAGTATCATTAGTTAAATAACTTGGACAAGAGGCAGAATATCATCATCATCAAAAACTCACGCAATCCGAAGCTCATTAAAGTACCAGAAAATCCTGTAATATCTTCAAAAGTTCATTAAAATTCATTTCGTACCAAACAACGGCCTCATTAAATGAGTATTCGAAGCACCAAACGCCGACCAGCTAAAAGAAATAAGTAAATACTTCATTAAAGTTCTTTGTAAGCATAGAATAAATAGTTTGAAAACTATCGTTAGTATTGTATTGCGAGAGACATATTAATTTTTTAAATTAATAACGGCTAATCTCACGTCAGTTAAAAAGTCGAAATTACTCCGACCAGGTTTCGGACATATTCGATGTCCTTATTCAGTTCCGTGCTAACGCTCGCGAAAGCCGCCGCGGCTTGCGTTAGTAACTGGCTCCCAGAAGAAGGACATCGAATATGTCCGAAACCTGGTCGGAGTTATTTCGACTGACGTGACTGAGGCGTCAATAATTTTACAAAATAACATAATAATATAATATAATATGGGTGGACATCTCACACAACGCCATCTAGCCCCAAACTAAGCAAAGCTAATATCTAAATATCACTAACCTCGTATTCGATATTTACCTTATTTATTCCATTTATTAACCAATTCCATTATTTAACCAAATATGATTAACATTATAGTACAATACACACACATAACACGGTTTCAAAACGTCTATCAACTAGACGTTAGAATGTACGACTAATGTTTTCAATTAGCGCATAGAATTAGCAAACTGAATTAACGTAGGTACCTAACCAAAGTAGCCGTAGAAGAACAAGCCATTAGGGAAGACGTGTTTTAAGTGAAAATCGTGACAAAGGACCTCTAAACTCAACTGAATAAATCATAGATTTCAATGACTAATAGATCAATGATAGAGAAGCGGATTTCAATGTACTTAGCAGTCAATCAAGCTAAAGCATTAAAGGTATACTGTGGAACTCCGAAGCCATTTGGTGTTGCAATCCTGGGTCCGTGGGGATAAGAAACTCATCGCGTCGCTGAAAATAGGCCTCCCGAAAGAGTGGCACAGAGAGAGAAAGAGTGAGAGAGAGAGAGACCTATTGTATCTCACAGTTTCACTGGTTGCTGGTCCACCTAGGGGGAAGCTGGCATATACCGCGTCTTCCGGGTCCGTGGTCACCACTCGAGAACCTTTCTAAGTTTTACATCATCGGTCGTCGGATATGGCTCGCCCAATACAATTTCAGCTTGCTAATTTTAAAAGCGAGCTGAGACTTAAACAGCCTTATTAATAAACAGGTATTAGTCTCGGATTAGTTACTTCAGCTTTTGTCCTATTTTTACTACTGGAATATTTAGCTGGATCGAAAGAGACAAAATATGGTGTAATTAGTCTAAAGCTAGTTCGTGTTTATTAATAGGGCTGCCTAAGTCTAAGTATGAAATTAAAATCATTAAAGCATCGTAGACCCTTTTTAAAGGATATAATTTGAAACGGTTATGTTTCGACAAAGAGGTGTAACTACTGAAGTGAATAAGGCATTGTTGTTTTGACGAGGGCTCAAAGTGTGAACTTATGTTTTTAAGCCAGTAACATGAAAAGTTTAATTTTGTTTAGACCAAATAAGCAAGGATCCTTTGTTTTAAAGGACAATAGAGCTGACTCCTTGAAAGTCACGAAGTCACTTAAACTTATCCAAGTAATTTTGATTTGGGTATTCATTTTGGGTATTTAATGGAATAAGCTTAAGGTGTTTTATTTTCGAGGAATTTTTATCAAGTAAAATTATAATAGCAATAAAGTGAACATTTTAAGTATATCTATTGTTAGAGATTTTCATGTTTACGAATCACTAGCACTCTCGATTTCACCCGCAGATAAAAAGTAGCATATAAGCAATTTTTATTCCAAATATTAATTCTAATCAGTTCCATCAATAAAGCGGAAAGACAAACACAAACAAACAAACTTTCAATAGTTTCGTTACAGCCTCCACTATTTCCTGCTTAATTATCAGTAGGAACTTTTGAAGTAAACTTTCTTTACGCCCGCTTGACTCGGGGAGTTATTCTAATTTTATTTGGGGGCGGTTGAGCCTGCACTGACGACCCACATGGCGTGTATTGTTCATCGCATGGGCGGTGCATATGCGATGCACAATACACTTGGGGAGTAAACTGGTGAATGCGTAACGAGGCCAACCGAAGTTGAAAATTATTGGTTAACGTAGATCTCTATTGTCAACATAACAGCGTTAAACATTATTTAATTTTTCAAATCAAATCAAATATTTATTTGCTAGAACACAATTTTCGAGAGATGTTAACATTAGCTATTATTATTATTGTTGTTAGCAGTGTTAGTTGTAGTTTTTATTATTATGTTGGTATATTCGATAAAATTAAAATTTACTATTGTTAAGATAAGCATCATTAACATTAAACAAACAAACAAAAAGTTATACCGGCCGATAGGTGGAGCTAAACTAAAGAAGTTTTACTTCAGCCGCGTGGTCTAAAGAACATTCGTTTTTTATTCTTCCTATTTCACTTACCTTGTGAAAGAAACTGTGAAAAAACCACTTAAATAATATTAGGCGCAACGACGTGGAAGTCTCAGAACAAAACAACCAACTTTTCTCTTTAAGATATACTAAAGAAGTATGGATATAACTTGGGCAAAAAATAAACCTGCCGTGAGAATATTTCCACACTCCAATTTGTGATTTACTACTTCCCAATCCGTTTCGCATAACTTTCGACTTCCTTCTATAAATCTCAAATTATATATCTTAAATACAACACAAGAAGACGTACGTCACTACGTACTAAGAATTACTGAGAACGGAAACTGCGGGCAACCTTCCAAATTCTCGAATTTAGTACCGTCGAGGTACCTACTGTGAAACTTCTGAAATTTTATTCCGATTTCCTCCAAAACATTTTTATGAGTGTGGGGCGCTGGAGGATACAGCGCCCCACACACTGGAAGTGTGTGCCGCTTGGGACCCGCAGCGGCACACACTTTCCATGGCAGTAGGCCACGATCTCTCGCTGCCGAGCGTGGTGAGAGCCATGCTCGACAGCCAGAGATCGTGGCAGGCGGTGGTCTCCTTCTGCGAGTACGTGATGGCGCAGAAGGAGACCGCGGAGCGGGTCAGAGAGGAGGCCGCTGGAGCTGACCCGCTCCGGCGCAGACGAGCGGGAGGGAGGAGGAGGCGTTACGCGCACCTCCTCCCTACCCCGTAGTGGGGCCACTGGTGGAGAGTCGGGGGACTCTCCGCCGGCTTGCACGGCCCCACACGTCTGGTGGATGACCTTGGTGAGCAAGGAGAGGCCCGAAAGGGCCTGCCGCCGGGGGCGAGTTGGCTGAACTGCAGTCGCGACCCCTTCTCGCCCCGGTACGGCGGACGATTATAATCCCTAAAACTTCTTTACGCCCTTGACTTGGGGAGTATGCTGGTGAATGTGTAACGAGACGAACAGAAGTTGAAAGTGGTTGGTTCACGTAGGTCTCCATTGTTAACATTACAAAGCTAAAATGTATTTAAAATTTGCATGTAATTTTTTTTTTTTTTTTTTTTATGTTAAGGAATAACGTGACAAGATAGCCGTTCGCCTGATGTTAAACGACACGGCTGCCCATACCAGCTGCAGTGTCACTCGGAACTCTAAAGTATAGAGGTTCGCGTGACACTGCACTGCGCACGTCATCCAGAGACATCAGCACAATCTAGTAATAAGATTACTAAACTGTGAGATCAGATCATAAAGTCTCATTTGCCCAGTAATTTCACTAGCTACAGTGCCCTTCAAACCGGAACACAGCAGTGCTTGCGCACTACTGCTTGGTGGCAGAATAACTGGCACAGCGGTGGTACCTACCTAGACGAACTTTGCAGTAAAGTCCTACCACCTAGTATAGTATTATGTTGGTATTTCCGGTAAAATGACAATTTACAATTGTCCAAAGCAGAAAAAAAAGTTATACCAGCCGATAAATGGAGCTAAAGCAGTTTTACAGTAGTCGAGTGGTCTAAAGCACACTCGTTTTTTAACCGACTTCCAAAAAGGAGGCGGTACTATGTTCGTCTGTATGTATGTTTTAATATATAAAAATGAAATTTAAGCTTGTCTGTACTTAAGTTCGTCAGCTCCTAAGTTCTCATTCATGCCCTGCATTTGCCAACTCTTCCCAAGTCAACATGCCAATTGTATGCTCATTGGTTGAAACAGCCGATGGTCAACAGGCAACCAATGAGCAATCAGTATTTGGTCTGGCAAGTTGATAAAAATTTAACAAACGTACACGAGAACCCGGAGGAAAGTGTTGCTTAGCTAAGTTGTAATTTAATAGACTTTAGTACAAACAGGCATAAGTATTTTTGTTTGTGTGGCTTTCAGGTCAAAGCAACTGAATTGATTAGGGTGAAGTTTGATGCCACGATTCAATAATTAGTAGTAACATATGCATAGTTTTCATTTTTATTTTTGATAGGCTCACGTTTGACCTCGCACCTGATGGTAAGTGACGATGCGGTCTAGGATGTAGCACGCTTGCCTAGAAGATACCTGTTCACTATCGATTTGAAAACTCCAAGGTTGTAGTTTTCGGGAAATACGGATGCCGGTAAAGCGTTCCACTCTTTGGCTGTTCGCATGATAAATGTGGAGCAAAATCTCTTTGTTCGCACATGTGAGCTATTAACCATGTAACGGTGGCGCTTTTTCGTACATCTGGTTGTCCGATGGTGGAACGGTAACGGCGGAATCATCCCAAAATTATGTTAAAACTCGTAAATTATGGGTGGAACCGTAGAGTGTATTACTTTATGCGCTACCATAATCATAGTTGTGCACAAAAAAGTCGAATAATATTGCGAAAACGTGCTTCTATAGGTGTTTTCTGACTAATCAATGTGTGAAACCTTTATACGGATGCTCAAAGTTTTATTCCCTCGCTGGCTTAACTTTTTGCGGCTCTTTTAATGATTAGCCATTCACGTGTGCTTCATTTCATTTTATTGTTATTGGTTTAATAATAAATATAAGCGGTGAAGTGACTATAAATGTATTTTTCTTTTCCTGTGAGAATAGATAACCATTCGGTGTAACTTTTGTCGTTTAAATGTTTTCGGTTGTTGTTTGTTTATGGTGACACTACCTATTTTCTAACATAATTATTATCAATCATGATTATTTGAGACATATTAACGAGAATATTCTAAATTTGGAGAATTTTATCACGAGGCTAGTCTCGTCTCGTCGATCTTAATAGAATGGTAGAGATGGGTGCAGTCATTATAAACCAAAGTATTAGGAAGGAGTATTTAATGTACATTTGAAAAAAAAAACGAGTGTGCTATAGACCACACGACTGAAGTAAAACTTATTTAATTTAGCTCCATCTATCGGCCGGTATAACTTTGTTTTTGCTTTATTTAATACTAGTGTCGCCGTCTTGACAATTGTAAATTGTCATTTTATCGGACATAGCAACATAAAAATACAAATTTTTAAATTTGTTATATTGACAACTAGTTGCGCCCCGCGGTTTCACCCGCGGATAAAAAGTATTTCAATTATTTGCTCATCCCACGGGAACATTTCACTTTTCCGGTATAAAATATAGCCTATATGTTAATCCAGTGTATAAGCATCTTGGTTCCGAATTTCATCCAAATTCATTCAGCCGTTTGAGCGTGAAGGAGTAACAAACATACACACGTACACACATACAAACTTTCGCCTTTATAATATTAGTGTGATGGATATCTATGTGAATCAACTTCAACTTCAGTTCGCTTCGCATTCACCAGCTTAGTCCCCAAGTCAAGCGTGCGGAAGGAAGTATTACTTAAATAAATTAAATGACAGCTTTAATTCAAACATTTGTTTAATTTCATAGTAGACCCGGCAGCATCCTGCACTGCCCTTTGTGTCGAATCACTGATTTTTGATACATTTCCTTTCTTATCTATTTCTTTTTACTCTCCGTTCACGGTCGGCCGCACTCGACTTGGCTCTGTTCTTTTATTTGAAGTTTATTGAAGTCTGTATAAGTAGAGGCCTTGATGAATCTATTATTATGGAAACACATGACTCCGCCTGCTTTAACAAAAAAAATGAGATATTTTGAAAACTTACGGTCATTGACAATGCCATGAAAAATGAAATAAATGTCAAATCAGCCAATTTGCCTATGGTTTTACAGAGCAGGCAGGTTGAAAACAAAGTTATTCATTCTAGTGGCAACATTTCGTTCATAAAGCGACTTATTAGTTATCGGGCCGCTATCGGGTGATTATGAATAAAGAAGTTTAAAATCCGGTCGATAGTCTTATAAGACGTTTTGAACTAGTAAACACTACAAACCTCCGATAAGCATTTTTTATGAATAAGACCGTTAAAACATAAAAAATTTAAAAAAAAACTTTTCGTAGATGTGAAAGTGCCCAGAATACTGGCAGCATTACCAAGTTAAACGGTAATGCTTATTTTTGTGCAAAATAAAAGCCAGCATTCTAATCACCCGATGCCTCCACCAAACGTTTGAGCAAGTCCTTATATTTCTTATTTATATTTATTTCATACTAGCTATGCCTTGCGGTTTCACCCGCGTATAAAAAGTAGCCTATGTGTTAATCCACTGTATAAGCTATCAACATTCCATATATTCCTTTTTACCATTTCGGTAAGGAACGCTAAAAAATTCTAAAAATCGGTTAAAGGTTTTTGCGTAAAAATCCCGCGGCATCGCCCTAGTGGTGTTCGATACTTGTCCTACAGGAATATACGATCGGGATAAAAGTATCCTATATGGTAATCCAGACTATAAACTATCTGTGTTCCAAATTTCATCCAAGAAAGAGTAAAAAATATTCATCCATACTCACAAACTTTCACATTTATAAAATATTAGTAGAATAATAATAGGTCTTTACCTATGAAATTGCCGTATTGCAGTACAGACTTTTTCAAACAAAAAAAAGTTTAGATTGGCTATGAATTCTAAATTCAAATTAATTTTGTTTTAAAAATATGACATTCTATTTACAATATAAGTCTTTTGTTTATTGATTAGCGTTGTATTTTCATTACATTTCAACATTTTTCCTCATAATGGATACTTTGAAATTTCGTGTAATTATGGAATATGAGTTCCGTCGTGGCACCAACGCGGCACAGACGACACGTAACATCAACGACGTTTACGGAGAGAACTGTACAAACGAACGTACAACCCGTTATTGGTTTGCTCGGTTCCGTTCTGGGAATTTTGACTTGAAAAATGAACCTCGTGGTCGTCCGGAAACTTTGGTCAACAATGATGAATTAAAGGCGATTGTGGAAGCTGATGAATCTCAATCTACAGCTGAGCTGGCAGCAGCTTTTGATGTAAGCATCAAAACAATATTGGTCCATTTGCGACAGATTGGCAAGATAAAAAAGCTTGATAGATGGGTGCCCCACGAACTTAACGATCGCCAGCGCAACGTACGCGTCGAGACTTGCCTTGCGCTGCTTAACAGGCACAGAAATGAAGGAATTTTGAACCGAATTGTTACGTGCGACGAAAAATGGATTCTTTTTGACAATCGAAAGCGCTCAGCAAGTTGGTTAGATCCTGGTTCGGTACCAAAGCAACGTGCAAAACGAAAAATGACCCCTAGAAAGGTGATGGTCACAGTTTGGTGGTCTAGTGCTGGTGTGATTCATCATAGCTTTTTACAAAACGGCGAGAGCATTACTGCAGATATGTACATTGAAGAACTGACCACAATGATGGCGAAACTCGCACGTCTGCAACCAGCTTTGGTCAATCGGTCGTCTCCACTGCTACTTCACGACAACGCGCGACCCCATACTGCACAACAGACCGTCTCTAAGCTGCATGAGTTGGGTTTGGAAGCTCTCCCTCATCCGCCATACTCACCAGATCTTGCGGCTACCGACTATTACTTTTTCCAAAATTTGGACAACTTTTTAGCGGGAAAAAAATTCAATTCCCGAGAGGCAGTACAAAACGCCTTTGAAGAGTTTGTTGTCTCCCGTCCTGCTGATTTTTTCAAAAAGGGCATCCATAAACTGCCACAGCGTTGGCAAAGATGCATTGATTGCAGGGGTGATTACTTTGAATAAAAGAAATAAATAAGTTCGAAAAAAAAATACTTTAACTTTTTTCAATCAAAACGGCAATTTCATAGGTAAAGACCTAATATATCAAAATTGAAGGGATGAGATCAAAAATGGTTTAACTGATTTTTTTTCACAAAATGACTTATGGGTATCGTTGGATTCAGCGTGAAATTATCTAAAATGATTTAAGCCTCATTTCGTACTTTGAGAATGTATATTCTCAAAGTACCGAAATGAGGCTTAAATCTCGAGATTTTCATTCTAAAAACGGTGTATCTGACACAGGAATACAGTTCGCTTTGCATAAAAACATTATTATATTTTTACAGTAATTGTACAAATTAGTACTGTACTTTTTATTTTAAAATAGAATTAATAAATTTTCAAGCAACTAAAACTTACATAAACCTTTTTCATTACTTAATACGCACTCTTTATTAAAATGAGGCCGTTGAAGTTTAAAGTCAATTTTCTCGAAACTATCAATTTGACAGTTAAACCCTTTTTATTTTCACCCCTTGAATTATGAAACGACTTAGACATCATTAATTTATGTTTAAACACAGGTGTATATTGTGTAGTTCAATAAAAACAAAGTACTCTATAAGCGGCCCAAATTTTTAAGAGCTTAAAAATCCATTTGAAAGTAAAGTAATTAATCAAGAGGCCGAGCAGATTTAATAAGGCGGAAAATGCTCGGTTAGCGATAGCAAACATATCTATCGGACATTAAAAAACGATTTGTGATATCAAAAGAACGATTTGTCTTATCATAATGAGAAAAGTTCTGAATTGCTCGTATGAAATTAATTGGGCCTGAGATTTGAATATTCAATAGAACAGAATAAAAAAATTACAATGCAAAAAAACAACAAGCAAATAAATATGTAATTATATATATAATTAAATCAATATTTGTGATCATTTCACACAATGCCATCTAGCCCCAAAACTAAGCAAAGCTTGTACTATGGGAACCAGATAACTGATACAATACTTAGATACTTTTTGTTTGTAAATACATACATAGAATACAATATAACACCCAGACAGGACTACATCGATGTTCATCACACTAATGTTGGTCCTGGGTGGGAGTCTATATCGGCAGGGATACTACCAACTAAGATAACGGGCCAGTCATTTTAAAAAAAATCTACAGAATTTGAATTCATTTCTAATACATGTGCATTTGTAATATAGACACTCTGCAGCGATTGGTTTACCTTTTTTCTGTTTCGTAGCAAACCCTATAAATTGATTTAAACCATACATTTACAAGAGCCTGCGCTACCATGAAATTCTATTGCTATGAGATAAACAATGCTATGTTTCACCTCGTGCAATTCAAATTCAATTTCACCGACAATCGCACTGGAATCCCATGTACAATTTACGTGCTACGAACAATTTTTCTCCAACAATTCTCACAACAAAAATCAAATGTTCAATATATTGGAAACTTTCATCCCGCGCGAGCAAAGCCACGTTATATCTCAACTTACATGGAGCCGCGACGCAAATCCTTCAGATACTCATATGTAGGCTCCTGTTACTCGGAAGCGTCAGGGCTCATGAATATTGGAGGACCTTATCACAATAAGACGTTTTGAGATTTCTTTTAAAATCTTTTGAAGTATTAGGCACTCTTAGCCCGCTTTGCGCTTATTAGCCTCCTTTGTAAAAGTGCTAAAAATAGCCTGTTTGCAACAAATCTTTTGACTTTGACTTAAATTTTGCCTATCACACGCATAGACAACATTTTCGCACACCAGAAAAAGAATAAACAAAAATATATAAAGATTTTAAATGTCATGGCGTCGTCAGTGTTAGCAATCCCTGCCAGACATTTCTAAGAAAAGTATAGTTATTCGGGACATTACATTTATTCATTCGTTACAGTCTCGTAGTATAAAATCTTTAGCATTTTCTAAATCCAAGAAACATCTGAAATACGAGCTTTCCATAAATTCCGTTAATGCATAATTACGTTGTTTTTCCGCTGCACCTGAGCTGAGTTTTCCGTACTTTTTGCGTGATATCTACTTATATATCTACTTATAGTAGAGATGCAACCTCCGGTCAGAATGAAAAAAATTGTACAAGGTACGGACTCATACACATTCATTTTAAGTATGAAAGATAATAGATATAAACTCGTGTTGTTTTCAACGTTTTTCAACGCTGACCCTGTATTTTTTTGCTGTCTAATTTTATCTAGAGATCTATCTATCTTCGATATTAATAGCATCACTAATACCATGCCCTACGAGTATCATAATTAACAAACTCATAATTGACGGTAAGATATCCAATTGCATCTAATCCTAGATATTACATCCATAGAAATCGTATATCATATTTTTGCATTTGTTTTGTTGTTTCTCATTCTCATAACAGAATAAGAAACAACGACACAAATTCTACAAAAAAACATCATCCGGCAACTCGGACATCTCTACTTTGGCACTACCTATATTTCTTATTAACGTACCTTTAAAATTATTCTTTTAAACTAAACTCTTCTAAGAAAAGTTTTTAATATTTTTTCAAGCGTAATACAGAGTTGTATCTGACTTCTTTAAAATTAGAGCCAGAAGTCATTATGAATGCAATCTCAAGTTTTCTGAAATACTTTACGGAGATTAATTTGCAACTTTCATTTATTTGTCACTTGCTGCACCCCATAGTTTCGCCCGCTATTATTCTGATATAATAATAAAATTTTATATTGTTTTTTTTAACCGTCACATTGCTTTTATTTTCAACTAAATACTACAATGATATAATAACTAAAACTAACCACTAACTACTACAAAAAAGCAAACATTTGGATGAATATACTAGCCGCGATGACCTATAGACAGTCCAAATTCTCCAGCCCGCTACCAGTGGGTAGCGTACCCAACATGCTGGCAGCATTGTCCCGTTGAATTGCAATACAGATTCGTTGTGTCCAATAAATCCTAGCATTTTGGTCACGCGTAGCATTGACGGCTTTGATGGCGCTCTGATAAACTTTGGAAAATGCGATGAGTTCCCGGCCCCCACGGACCTAGTTATAATAATATATTAATTTGATAGCTGATATTATATATTATTATGATATTACTATTGATTATTATTCCATATTTAATTGTATGGTATTTTGATCTCTATATTGTATTGTAATGTAGTGTTGTGTGATGTACTGAATAGATGTATTTTTTTTCTTTTTCTAATACTCCCATAATATGGTTGGTAATATTAGCCACGTAACGACTAGATTGGTATTGGTGTGAGTTTTTATTCAACGTGTTTGCATTTTACGTGCACTTTCTATGGGTAAATTACCAGCAACCTAGCCGTGCGTATTCGAACACTATTTAGTGTAAGTTTACGTGTAATTGCATACGCGTTTTACGTGCAGTTTGTATGTAGAAATGTATAGCATTACGCTTCCAAAAATTAAAGTTTTAGTGTGATTTTGCAACATTTTTACAATGGCACCGCGTTTGCGCGTCCGCCACTTTGCATCTTATGTCCGCATCAAAGAACTCAGTTGCTCAGACGCTCAGTCATGAATCTGTGTTCAAGACGGGATTTCATTCACCAAATGATCAATTTGTGAATGGAAAATCTAGTTGAACACCAATCGATGACGGAGCATTATTCTGTAATACTGGCCTTAATTTAAAATTTCCACAGACGACTAAGTGGAGCCAAAGATTCAGCTAAGTGAAAATAAAACGCTAAAATAAAAATCTTTATATCCTAAAATGCGTATGATTTACCTTTGTGAAGAGCATATCTAATTAATTTAAAGCTAAAAGGGCTTTGTTCTAAACGAACTAATTAAGAAGCAGGTGAATACGTAAAATTTTGAAAGTACTATGAACATGTAGGTTGGAGTTAAAAGTTAATTAACAATTATTTAATTATGTGGAAGGTTAATTTTCTAGATAAATAAATTGTTTGGTCGTTACCAACAAACAGCATTTCATTTTACTATACATTATATACACGGTGTAATTTAATTTGCTCTTTTCCTTAAATGTATGTACTCAGACCATGCTATGGAATATTCGTACAAGGTCCAATTTTAAAAAAGGTTTTTTTGTTTTAATAGTATTTAGTGCCTCCTAAAATATCTGCATGACAACCGAAATGTCTATTTAACGCTACACACAGCGTGGGCTCCGGCTGAGTGCTTTGTAAATGTTTCGTAGGCAATAAAACACCTGCTTTGTTCAATGTCGCAAGACTTTTCTTTAGAATTTAAATTCGCAGTAATTTGATAATACCTAGACTTAAGTTTTATTTCATAAGTACTTTTTTTTTCAATTATATGGGAGCGTTCTATAGCATGGACTGAATACATACATTAAAGAAACGTACGAATTAAATTCCACCTTGTATTGGTAATATCAATTATATTTTTGAAATGAATACCTATATGGACGTTAATGTTTAGGGAAAAAGGAGTAAAAATGGCAACCCTCTGACGTCACACTAGGCCAAGTTCACACAGTCGGAGCACGTCGCGTTATCAAAGTAATTTACACCGCTCGCATGGCAACTTCATCTAACTTGGACCGAGTTGCTTGATTAGGCGCGTGACAGGACTACTACCCTTGTGCCCCTCTAATTATTTCGCCGCCACTTTGTGGACCTGCCCTTATGATGAGCGCACACTGAGTGAGGGTCAAATAAAGTGTAGTGTAATTTTTTAACGTAAATAATGTAATGAGCTACTCTTTTGCCTAAATTTTAAGCGTCACGCCTGCTCGAAACATTTGCAGTATCACTTGGAACTATAAATACCCAATAAAGTGCTGTATGTACCCTGTATTGATCCTGGAGCGTCAGCGCAGTTTAGTAATCTTTAAGACCGGTCAATAAAGCTTTATTTGCCTGGGCACTAATAAACTAAAATAATTAGGTATGTTTTGTTTTAATTCCAATCTTCATTATTGTACATACTTTTTAAATAGGGCAATATTTATGTATTGCCCTTTAAAAGCAATTTGAAAAGTTAATTTGACAAAGAATCCTCAGCGATGGGCAGCAAGTCCTCCAGTTACAGATGCCTATCATGCTAAGTACCTACTCGTTATTTGACAGCCTCTGTGGTATGTTGGTTGAGCAGATCGGCTCATATCCCAGAGGTGGCGAGTTCGATTCCCGCAGCAAGACAAGTATTTGTACACAACAAAAGCGTAAATACTTGTTCTATGTCTGGGTGTTGTGGAACTATGGTCCTCGTAGTTTCTGGGTCCCTAGATACAAGGAATCCTAGTTAGGGTCCAGTATTTTATGATCATTGGGCGTTAGATAGATAGATAGATAAAACTCTTTATTGAAACACCACAACAATTTACAAGCACAAACTTAAAAATTAAGTGTCACAATGGGAGATCTTATCGCTTAAACCGATCTCTTCCAGGCAACCCAAAAATGTAGCAACACAACAACAAAAATGAGGACGGTGGTGGTGGTGGTTATTTATATATTGTTATATTTATAAACAGAATAAATACAAAATCGACAGACAAACACGCGCTACAATTATAGCTGCCTTACTTCAAGTGTACAATCGTTGTTAGTTTAAGATCCCTTTGTTTAGGACTCTGTATTGACGTTTGCGGTTAAAGAGCGCGGGTTCGAGTCCCGAGGCGGCATTTGTTTGATGGCTTCCAATACAATTGCTGTTGATTAAGCGGACTTGTGATTACGCCTGTTTCAGCTTGTGTTTATAGACTTAGTGGGGGTTGGGGGTCGGAATGACCGGTTCAGCTTTGATCTTTACCAACTAAATTACAGGCTTAACAAAAATTAATTAAAGATGTAATTAACATCATGTAAGAGTCCCTTGCTGGTAGGCAACTACATAAGCATATAGTTTACTTTCTGACCCGCCCCGGCTTCGCACGGGTTAATTGATTTTTCGCCCTAAATTTGTCTTAGGGATAGAGAAGTGAAAGGGAAAAATATAGAGTATAAGAGTAAAACAATGAATTAATGTAACGGTAATACCTTACCGTCCCATAACTTTATCGTTTTCCTCTATTTTTGTCCAATCCTTTCTCTCTTTCTTTCATCAGGATAAGAGGTGGCCTCATCTTCCTTGACGGCAACTTTTACCTTATGAATATAACACACATACAAACGCACACACACACACACACACACACGGACTCACACACACACACACACACACACACACACACACACACGGACTCACACACACACGGACTCACACACACACACACACACACACACACACACACACGGACTCACATACAAACGCACACATACTCTCTCTCTCTCTCTCTCTCTCTCACTCTGATAGACACACACATAAACGCGCGCGCACGCACGCATTCATGCACGCACACTCGCACGCACGCACGCACGCACGCACTATATAATATTAGTAGGATAGGTTATGATATAATATACAAATAAATAAATCTTGGCAAAAAATTACTTCCTGATTGTTTCGTGCAACTATTTAGCAAAAAAATTATATTCAAAAAAATTTGCTATAACCAAAGCAAGTAAGAGGCGGACACACAGAAACACAGGTTAAAATTACCTACTTATAATAGCATTCTGCGTCAGGGTTAAAGAGGGTGTATTTACTCTCTCCTCGATTCTAATATCCCACCTACGAAATAGTGGGATGATCGCTTTTTCAATTTAACTTATCCGTGGGACGACGGTCTACTTTGGGTCGCCTGCAGAAATCATATCGGTAAGCGCCTTTGGGTTTTACAAAAATAAAAATAACAAAAGTAATCAGATTGAAACAAAACTGACGAAACTAAATGCAGTGGCTGAATTTTCTTTATTGGATGTGGGTTTGGATTCCCGTTTGACTCTTTGCGTTACGCTTGATCAGTAAAATGTAATTTTTTTCTAAACTAATATCATAAAGAGGAAAGATTTGATTGTTTGTTTGCATTGAATAAGCTCTGAAACTAATGGACCGATTTGAAAATTTCTTTCATCATTAGAATCCTACATATCTTTGATGAACATATAAATAGCCTGGTGAAGCTGGGGCGGGCCGCTAGTTCCTTATAAAGACAACGGAATTTGGGAAAATATACCAAAGTACAGCCGTGATTATTTTTTATTTCAAACTTGTCTAGCATTTGACCACGATCTCACCTGATGGGAAGTGACGATGCGATCGAATGCATGTGAAGCATGCTAGCATGGTCCGTTAGGATTCATGGATAAATTTGTAGGTATTACGTAGGTCATAGAGCATGAAAAAAATTACAGTACCACCCGATAGAAACTTTGCTTAACAATTTTCATACATTCAAAGTGTATTAGAATAAAACTTATGCCCGATTGCACTTAATTTTGACAGTTGTTAAGTTCGCACTGATCTCATTTTTGTAATACCCAAATGCGTTGCAGTGGTTCATAGAAGAATAAGTGCAAAGAGCTATCCAATTTTCGTGCAGACGGACATATAAGTTTACCGGCGCAGTAAATAACATTAATGTATTTATCCTATCATTAGTGTAAGCGCTCGGCGCCTATAATTCTCGGCACGATTATATTAATATAGAGACAGCCTCTGTGGTATAGTGGTTGAGCGGCTCATAGCCCGGAGGCAGCGGGTTCAATTCCCGCGGCAGGACAAGTATTTGTGTACAGAAAAAAAGCGCAAACACTTGTTCTTAGTCTGGGTGTTGTGGGACCATGGTCCTCGTAGTTCCTGGGTCGCTAGATACAGGGAATCCTAGTTAGGGTCCAGGATCTATGTATGTGATCGTTGGGCGTTAATTATTAGGACGCGAGCGTAAGTTTTATCCTACCCTGTCCCGTATAGACATTAGAGATAGAATAAACATTATGTTAAAATAGACACGTTTCAAACAGCGGCTATTCGTTTGAAAAATCGTTCAATAAAAATGAGTGACGCGTGCCCGCACACAGTTATTACACGATATACGAAGAGACCAGCGCCATTCATCGTTTTGTACAACTGTTATTGCCTACTATTTCTCTATATTGATGAATTGATGGGAGTTTAGTTTGGTTTTATAGTCGCCGTAGACATATTCGTGTACCGAGTTCCTGCGGTAGTGGAGCGGTGAGGGAGGGGAAAACTGTGACGTATCAGAACTGTCTCGCTCTGCACATGATGTATTAATAATAATAATATGTGCGGACATTTCACACAGCGCCATCTAGCCCCAAAATAACCAATGCTTTTACTATGGGAACCAGATAACTGTTACAAATATTTAGATACTTTTTATTTGCAAATACATACATAGAATACAATATAATACCCAGACACAGAACAAACACCTATGTTCATCACACAAGTGTTTGTTCTGTGTGGGAAACGAACCCATAACCCACAGTTCAGAAGGCAGGGTTACTACCAACTGAGCTATCGGACCAGTCTTGTCTTGTCAGTATTGTGCCTAATAAAAAAAGATCTATCCTATAGTCAGTTTTATTGTCGTACTAGCTGCGCCCCGCGGTTTCACCCGCGGATAAAAAGTATTTTATTTATTTGCTTATCCCACAGGAACGTTTCACTTTTCCGGGATAAAGTGTAACCTATGTGTTAATCCAGTGTATAAGCTATCTTGGTACCGAATTTCATTCAAATCTATTCAGCCGTTTGAGCATGAAGGATTAACTAACATACACACATACACAAATACACACATACACAAATACACACATACAAACTTTCGCCTTTATAATATTAGTGTGATGTGATGTGATTCATGGATTTTTTTAATGTTAGTGAAGAACTTGTCGTTCGCCTGATGTTAAACGACGCGGCCGCCCAACAGAACAGTGTCAATTGGAAATCTAAAATATAAAGTTTCGCGCGACATTGCACCGCGTACATCATCCTGAGACATCAGCAAAGTTTGGTAATAAAATTACTCGACTATGAGATCAGATCATCATGTCACAATTGCCCATAATTTCACTAGCTAGCAGTGCCCTTCAAAGCGGAGGACAGTAGTGCTTGCACACTACTGCTTGGAGCAGAATAACTGGCAATAGCTGGTGTAATTGCCTATTGTCTATGACTATATAAACTGACCCGAGACTAACAAAATGAGTTACAATATGATCTAGTACAAAAGTTTTAAACTGCAATTTAAATCAAATCCAATCTTACAATACTTGTTCCGACTCTGAGTTTTGTGGGACTATGGTCTTCGTAGTTCCTGGGTCCCTAGACACGGGGGATCCTAGTTAGGGTCCAGGATCTATGCTATGCTATGATAATATTTCATTTTGCCAATTCTAATAGCTGTATCGGTCACTTTAGTTCTGCGGATCTCCTTCGTGTCTATACTGGACGATGATCCACAGCACTCCGATCGCGCGCGTCAGCACTGCGGCAGCAGCGCGGCTAAAGGCATTTTTACAAGACAATGGTTATAAAAAATGTAAAAGCATTTTTTGGGACTAAAAAAGCTACCAGGCTTTTGAACTTTGTTTGTAGCAACAAAATAAACTACAAAACCTAAAATGTCTCTCATGCGTGTAGATAAAAGTTTCATATTGGTTTTACAGCCAAAAATAGCGTTATTTTTTTATTTACTTGTTCATTCGTGTGACAAGTCTATAATCTACAAAGGTGGATCAGACTTGTGCAAATAATAAAGAAGGATAGCAGATCGCATTTTAAAACAATCAGAAAGAGACCGCGTTCATGAATGACACGTCTTCTACGTACTTGTATTAATTAAATATATTTAAATAGTAAAATGGATTGTTTCTGTAGAAGGCGGGAGAAAAAGTTATGAGTTATTAGAAAACCTCCTGCCAACTCAGACACAACTACTTTAGGAATATAAGATACTATAGGAATCAAATAATAAATTATAATACCTAATTCCTATTAGGTAACTTTGTTTCCTTTGATTGTTCGATTTTCTTATCTGTAAGTATTCTACATATAGTTAAAGGAAACAAAGTTTAATTGAATAATTATAATTAATCCATAACAGACAGACAGAATTACAGATTAATTAATTAACACTAGAGATTAACGATACATCAACGTGTGTTTGGATTTATGCAACTAAAATCTATAAAGAAAATTAACGAAACCGAAATTAAATTCCCCAGCTATGAAGCTGAGAAGCTGGGGAATTTAATTTAGGTTAAATTAACCTTAATATTGTTTTAAATCAGAATAATATTACATGAATATCCTCATTCATAGGAAACATGCATGGCATGTAATTTCTTAAGGGATGCAGGCCAGTGTTGCCCTCATTCCTTACATTCTACCAAAACTCAACAACATGGACTGTACCATTCTTAACATTTTTTACCGCTAAAAGCATTCAAAGTCAAAGCTTTTTTTTAATTGAAAACGAGCTTCTGCCCGCAGCTTCGCCCGCGGCGTGGCTTTTTTTTTTATGTTATTGATTGATGTGACGAGCTAGTCGTTCACCTGATGTTAAGTGACACGGCCGCCCAGAACAGAACAGTGTCACTCGGAACTCTAACATGTAAAGTTTCGCATGACTGCTGCATTGCGCACATCATCCTGAGACATCAACACAGTCTGGTAATAAGTTTACTCGACTGTGAGATCAGATCATAAGTCTCATTTTCCCAATAATTTCACTAGCTACATTGCCCTTCAAACCGGAACACAGTAGTGCTTGCACACTACTGCTTGGCGGCAGAATAACTGGCAAAGCGGTGGTACCTACCTAGACGAACTTTGCAGAAAAGTCCTACCACCTAGTGCTTATGCTTAGGCTTATGGGAAAATAATTCAACCGCCCATTTCACTCTCTTAAGGGTAGAATTTCGAAAAATCCTTTCTTAGCGGATGCCTACGTCATAACATCTACCTACATGCCAAATTTCAGCCCGATCCGTCCAGTGGTTTGGGCTGTGCTTTGATAGATCACTATGTCAGTCAGTCAGTTAGTCAGTCACCTTTGAGTTATATATATTTAGATAGGCTATTTTTAGCACTTTTACAAGTCAACATTATATTAGATACTAAGCTAAGTTATTTTACTAAGCATACAGAATGACAAAGTGCTTATTGTCAAATATTATATAGCAAGCCAATGGGCTATTGTCAAATATTATATAGCAAGCCCATTACAATATATGAGTTTGAAAAAAAACTTCTCTTTCTCACTACTGGTGTAAGCCATCCGGCATAATGCAGAACAGAAAACCCCGATCCGAAGCTTCGATTACACCTGTAAAGAAGAACCTAAAAGAAACTTTACAGTGATCGTCTATTAGTACTGTATACCTAGTAATAATGTCCTAAATGACAAACGTTAAGTTTTACATGAGTGTCGTATGCCTACATAAAAAAAAAAAAAAAATGAAACTCAAACGCAAAAATGAAGCACACATCGGCCCCAGTTTCAGAGCAGTCTCATTCGCCTATCTTGAAAAACAAACAAGATAAATACAGATATTGTAATTGAAATGAGATAATAATAACGTCCAACGATCACATACATAGATCCTGGACCTTAACTAGGATTCGCTGTCTAGGGACTCAGGAACTACGAGGACCATGGTCCCACAGCACCCAGACTCAGAACAAGTATTTGAGCTTTTTTTCTTCTGTGCACAAATACTTGTCCTGCCGCGGGAATCGAACCCGCTGCTTCTATGTTTTGAGCCGACCTGCTCAACCACCAGTGGCTGTCAATGTATAATAATGTAAGTATTCAATAAAATTACCAAAATCTTCTGAAATGTGATGAGACGCATTTTGTATAGACGTATCAAAAAATATTCTAGAAAGTTTCTAAAAATGAGATATAACCATATCAAGTTTTTTTTTTCCTCCTTACGAATATGCCTACACTAGTGTCTACTAGTGATGGGGTAGTAGCCAAAAAGCTGATATATAATACTGAAGAACGGATTGCGAACCACGCTTTGAAGCAAGGAAGTGTGACCTCAACGGGAAAGGAATGAAACATAAGCAACATCATTCAAGGCCAAATTTCCTTGCTTCAAAGTGTTTTTAACCGATTTCAATAAAAGAGGAGGTTCTCAATTCGACTGTTTTTTATGTTGTTACCTCAGAACTTTCAACTGGGTGAACCGACTTTGATGATTGTTTATAGTTCTGATGTAGTTTCTGAGTCTCTAAACACGGGAAATCCTAGTTAGGGTCCTAGTTAGGTTAATAATAATAACGCCCAACGATCGCATACATAGATCCTGCACCCTAATAACACAAAACTCTACGATTCCCTGTATCTAGGGACCTAGGAACTACGAGGACCATGGTCCCACAACACCCAGACTAAGAACAAGTATGTGCGCTTTTTTTGTTTCTGTGCTTTTTGTTTCTGTGTGTGTGTGTTTTTTTTTCTGTGTTTCTTTTCACTACGGACCTGTGGGCATTATGTATTATTATTTCTTTATTATACTAGGTGGGTATACTTCAAATCCGAGAAACATTTTAGTATTAACAAATATCAGGTCCCGATACCGTTGCCAGAGGTCTCTCTTTAGAAAAAAGTCATGAAATATTATGACTGACCCGATAATTTAGTTGGTAGTAACTTTGCCAGTCTTCTTGCGATGTCTCAGGATGATGTGCGCAGTGCAGTGTCACGCGAAACTTTATATTTTAGAGTTCCGAATGACACTGTTTTGTTATGACTGGACGTGTCGCTTAACATCGGGTGAATGACTGACTCATCACATTGTTTTTTTTACTTCAAACTTGTCTAGCATTTGTCCACGCTTTAACCTGATGGGTAGTGACGATGCGATCGAAGGTGTAACATGCTAACCAAGTAAATACCTATTCACTCTTCTCTTGAACACACCCGGGTCAAATTTCGCCGGAAAGACAGACACTGGCGGGGCATTCCATTCCTAAGCCGGTCTAATTAAGAATGTGAAATCAAATCGCTTGGTACGATCGGTGGTATTTCGACCACCAAAGGATGGCGTTTAGCCGAGCGTCTAGTAGTCCGGTAGTGGAATTATAATTTAAAAAAAAAAAGAATAAATGAAAGTCACAGATGTTTCGCGTAAAGTAGCCGGATAGCCACATCACTCACCTCCCATCACATAACACGGCGTCAACACGTTGTAACAATATTGATTCTACAGTCTATCGGAAAATGCTCACGATCTCAAGGAAATTGGATTTTCGAATGTGACGTGCTAGTTGGTTATCCTCGCGAGTACATGGATGAAATATCTGTATTTTACGTTGTATTTTTATTTACCGTCAAAAAACTCCACCGATAAATATGTTGAAGTAAAACTGCGTACTGCGAAAGCTGAATGCGGGCGAACAGAAGTTAAAGTTGGTTCACGCAGATCTCCATTGTCAACATAAAATGTTAAAATTTGTATTATTATGTGGGTATGTCCGGTAAAAGGGCAATTTACAATGGTCAAGATGGCGACATCAACATTGAACAAAGCAAAAACAAAGTTATACCAGCTTGAGATGAAGCTAAACTAAGGAAGTTTTACTTCATTCGTGTGGTTAAAGCATACTCGTTCTTTTTGTGAAAGTTGTAATCAAACGAGAAAACAAACTTTAATAAAACCGGTGGGCATTGGATTCAACTTGGGAATAGATTTCTTAGTAGTTTTTAGTCTCTCCCTCTCGGTTGTTCGGTTTTAATGAGAAAATAACCAATTTCTTGTGGTCCCAGTGTAAGAATAGGACCACGCCATAGCTTCCCATGGATGCCGTAAAAGCTGGCTATGGGAGCATCTAGGGAATGGGCAGCGCGATCCTATGCTCAGAAGGTAAAAAGTAGTGCAAAGGATCAAATTTTGACTACCCTGATAGCTCAGTTGGTAGTAACCCTTCCTTCGGTACTGTAGGTTATGGGTTGGATTTCCGCCCAGTACAAACATTTGTGTAATGAACATCGATGTTTGTCCTGTGCCTGAGTTGTTCTAAGTTCAGTTATCTGGTTCCCATAGTACAATTTGCTTAGTTTGCGGCTAAATGACGCTGTGTGAAATGTTCACAAATAAGTATTTATTTAAATGTTCAAATAACTTTCCCCTTAGGGCCTTTGCTTAGGGCCCGGTCTTTCATTAATCAGTTAATGTACGTTATTCAAGCTTAAATAATGTTTACTAAGAGAAACTGTAGAACTCGCAGGAAAGTTATTCGTTCGGTAAAGTTAAGCAACGTCCGCAGCGGTCAATAATACTTGAATGATTATGTTTAATCGTTACAATAGTTTTAGCACCTGACCGATCTTACTATAGCGTTGATGAAACTGGAAAAAATAGAATAAAATTTTTACTTACGTTCTTCACACACAAAAATTACAGGTCTTAGTTATTTGTTAAGCTTAAGACAAGAACTACGTTCGCGACACGTCGCAAAACAACATCCAACCGAGCGCCCCAACCAAACACGGTCCAGCAAACTCTCAACACAAATAACTTTTATCCGTAACAAAGTGCCGCGGAGAGCGAAGTTCCGTCGGGAGTCTGGGGCCAGTCCACCTACGAAATCTCCACTTTACGTTGCTTAAAACAATTTCCTGCTATCAAAGTTCAACGAGTAGTTTTTATTTGTTCGCGTCACGTCGCTCCCAAGAGTTGTTTGCTGTTAGTGACGCTATAAGCGAATTTACTTGAGTTTTTCTTGGGCTAAAATGGCGCTTTGATGCGGAGTGATATAATCAATAGAAACTTCAACTTATAGTAATATCAGTTGATGGATAAAAACATGCATGAGATCACTAACTAACTACCTTTACTTACTTAGTAGTACTTTACGTAGTACTTTACTTTTGCAGAAAAGTTTCTGAAAAGTTTGTCTATGTAGGTACCACCGCTTTGCCAGTTATTCTGCCGCCTAGCAGTGGTATACAAGCACTAGGTTTGTTCCGGTTTGAAGGACCCTGTATCTAGTGAAATTACTGGGCAATTTAATATTTTCCCTCCTGTATTGTATCACAGAAATACATTTAAAAAGATATCCCTGTGTGCCCCAGAAGAAGACTATCATGGAAGAAATCAACTGCTAAACACAGCCTCCCTCATAAAACGCCACTGTTGACGCTTATCATAGAGGGGGCTTGCTATAATCACCACACTTTGCAGGCTTCTTGGTCATCGCAGAAGATTTTAATGTTCTTAGGATAATGCTGCCACCCATTCTCTGGATTTGCCCTTAGTCAGCTCTTATAACACCCATGGGAAGAGATAGGGTGGTCTTATTCGCACACAGCCAGGACCACACGGCCAACCACAGCAGACTTAGCAATAATAGCCTTAGCGCAATTTTAGCGGCGTTGGTAAGAGGACGTGCCGTCCTCAGGGACTCGGTCCATGGATCACGTCCTCTCGCACATACCTCGTGTTTATTGTCGTCGATAGTTGCGTATATAACGCATGTGTACATAAGCCTCACTTATGTACTTTAGACAGCTAAGGTTGAAAAGACAGGCTCTAAGTTATTTAGACTTCTAAGCTAGATTTCAATGTAGATACATTTTTGTCTAGAATAGAGTGTGATCGTGATTTGAATGTACCTAATCTAAATTAAAACCAAATGGTATACAAACAAATACTGAGTATTACAGCAAATGCTTATACTTAATTCATTCTTTTTTTTAAACATTGTACTCAGTCCATGCCAAATGTCCACAAAAACAAATAAAACTAAACAATTAAATAAATATTCGTGGACATTTCACACAACGCCATCTAGTCCCAAACTAAGCAAAGCTTGTACTATAAACCAGGTAACTGATAGAATTCATATGTAGATACGTAGAATACAATATAACATCCAGATACAGAACAAACACCTATATTCATCATACAAATGTTTGCTCTCGGTAGGAATCGAACCCACAACCCATAGTTCAGAAGCAGAGCCACTACTTGACACACTACTTGACTATCAGACCAGTCAACAAATAAAAAAAATCACATAAGTCAATATTTTGGGCAGGCAGCGAGCGCTATTGGAAATGTATTCAAGTAATTGATTAAATGCAAAAACACGTTACAACAATCATAATAATGGAGTCTGATTTGAAATTGTAGATATTCGTGTCTGTCTGATAAAATAATGTAAACCTTTTATGTCAACAAAGTATTATTTCGTTTGATTTGATAAAAAACAAGTCAATCTTTTTTTTATGTTAGTGAACGATGGGATGAGTTAGTCGTTCACCTAATGTTAAGCGACACGGCCACCCATAACAGAACAGTGTCATTTGGAACTCCAAAATATAAAGTTTTGTGTGACACTGCACTGCGCACATCATTTTGAAACATCAGAACAGTCTTGTAGTAAAATTACTCGACTATGAGAACAAATCATAAAGTCTCAATTAAAGAAGTTTTATTTAAACAAAAATCTAGTTTTTTTTTTTTTCTAAGATCGGTTCCTTTTTAACTGATTCCCAGCATTCGTTTCACTTGTAACAATACACACATTCGCCTGTACCCCTGTCTGTAGGACTAACACTTCCAGAGTATAAACTTAATGCAAATACAACAATAGAAATAGCGTAGAGGTAACACTAACAGCCACTTTAAACGAATGCTCCACACCTAAACATAGATTTGAATTTTTATAGAATGGTGAAAGCTTGCAAAGAGATACGATTTTTTTTAACTCTAGTTATTTATAAATAAAATAGTACTTATAGAATAGAAAAAAAAATTGGAAAGAAAGAAAAATAATCGCTTAGAACTAAGGGTTCAAACGTAAAGTAAAATTTCATTGCTCCTACTTATAATTGAAAATTACCAATTAATACTTGTTATATAAATCTAATAATTACCAAATAGGTCTTGAAAATGCAAACAGCGTAAGTCGCGTAGAATATATTTTACAAAAATAAAAATAAATCAAGTAGCTATTAGCCAAATCAAAGCAGTGTCGGAAAACTGCGCATAATATGAGTACGCGCATATGCTAAAAAATATCACTGGGCAAATGAGACTTTGTCACTTGATTACAGTTTAATGTTATTACTAGACGGTGCTGGTGTCTCAGGATGACGGGCGCAGTGCAGTGTCACGCGAAACTTTATATTTTAAAGTTCTGTGTTTGCTTTTCAACACAACTAGCTTCCACGTCATTATTTTTCATGAAATAATGAGTATGCTTTAGACCACACGACTGATGTAAAACTTCTTTACTCCATCTATAGGCTCGTATAACTTTTGTTTTGCTTTGTTTAATGTTAATCTTGACAATTGTAAATTGGCAATTTTTAACTTGGTTATGTTGGCAATGGAAACGTGACTCAACTTACGTTCGCCTCGCATTCACCAGCTTACTCCCTAAGTCAAGCGTGCGTAAAGAAATGTTACTTCAAAAACAATTGAAATTGAAAATTCTTTTGCAGTTCTAACTTCATTCAATTCTTTCCCTACTAACATGTAACAAATGCTTGGTGTGAACACGGCGCTGCCTGAAATATGTATGGACTTAGGGACGGTGCACATAAAACCTTTTTATTGTCTAGGGCCATGAATTGGTAAAATGGTACATAAGGACTGTTTGAATACTCGTAAACGAACACTCGTGAACGCACAAGGGCCGAATTAAAATAAAAAAATTTTTATTCAACACCTAAGTGACACCTTAAAAGCTATCCCAGGCCGCGCAGCCTGAGACGCGAAAACTGACTTGCATAGGCCGCGTGGTATGCCGCGAGGTCTACTGCGCCAGTTTGATCCAACCTTAACTTTATGATCGAATCCGCAGTTTTAAACATTAATACGTGTAATTACCTAACCTGAATCTTATTATTTTGCAGGATTCATAATATGTGCGGACGGATATGGAGAAAGTAAAGATCGAAAATAAGTCTTTTTCAACATTTGGTAGCTTCACGGTAATGAAAAGTGCGATCATAGTTATGATAGGGCAGCGTTTAAATTTATGTTAGTATATCTAACCCACTAAATCTAGCACAATAATCCGCAATAAATTTCTGCAAATACATTTTTCATATTTGCGCATAACTTAATTGGGCAATTAATGTATTGGGTATTTCTATATACACAGGGTGTTTACAAGCAAGTTCTTGGTTATAACTTGAAATATAAAATCACACTGATATTATAAAGGTGAAAGTTTGTATGTGTGTTTGTGTGTATGTGTGTATGTTTGTTACTCCTTCATACTCAAACGGATGAATGGATTTGGATGAAAATCGGCACCAAGATAGCTTATACCCTGAATTAATATATATGCTACATTTTATGCCGGAAAAGTGAAATTTTCCCGTGGGATGAGCCAATAATTAAAATACTTTTTATCCGCGGGTGAAACCGCGGGGTGAAATTAGTTAAAAATATTGTAAACGCATTACCTACCCCTCGAAACCCTTAAAAGATAATTATAGCATCAAAAAATAGTAACATTTGCCTGGTCCGATAGCTCAGTTGGTAGTAACCCTGCCTTCTGAACTGTAAGGTTGTGGGTTCAATTCCCACCCAGGACAATCATTTGTGTGATGCACATCGATGTTTGGTCTGTATCTGGGTATTACGTATATTATGTATATATTTAATAAGAAAAAATATATAAGTATTGTATCAGTGATCTGGTTCCTTAGCTTGGAACTAGATGGAGCTGTGTGAAATGTCCACAAATATTTAATGATTTATTCTATGTATCCTAAATTTCTCTTTCTACTCTAGAAAGTTCTTTTTAGGGAATTATTCAAAACACTCTACATTTCACATCAGCTTTTACTATACAGCCAACTGAAATATCCGAATTGTTGTTATTTCACACAGAATGTGTCAGGTTTGTGTGCTCCTTGCTTTCCGTCCTGTAGCCGCAGCAATAGATCACAGGACGTAGAACAGCACTTGCCCCTGATAGAGACAGAGCGGTAAAGACGGACGGATTACTCAGAACAAGTGTAATTCATGTTACAAATGGGAAAGGACCGAAAATGTCGTTAAAGAATAATATTGAGATTTTTTTAAAAATGTTATTTAATGATGTGACGAGCTAGTCGTTCATCTGATGTTAAGCGCCACGGCCGCCCATAACAAAACAGTGTCACTCGGAACCCTAAAACATAGAGTTTCAAGCGGCACTGCACTGCGCACATCATCCTTAGACATCAGCACAGTCTGGTAATAAGATTACTCGACTGTGAGGTCAGATTATAAAGTCTCAATTGCCCAGTAATTTCTCTAGCTACAGTGCCCTTCAAATCTAAACACAGTAGTGCTTGCACACTACTGCTTGGCGGCAGAATAACTGGCAAAGCGGTGGTACCTACCTAGACGAACTTGCAACAATGTGCTACCACCTAGTGTCTGTTGTCTGTAAAGTCAGATTACGGACAATAATTTTATGTGATAACGTCATATGAAAACACTTAGTCCGATCGTGCCTCTCTATCGCTTGTTTCACGCTCTCGCTTGCACGCTCGGCTCAGGTGGAGCGTGACAGTGAGTCATGCTTTTTCATGCCTGCAGCCGGCGTTTATCTTTTTTAAATATATATAACTCAAAGGTGACTGACTGATTGACTGACTGACATACTAATCTATCAACGCACAGCCCAACCCAATGGACGGATCGGGCTGAAATTTGGCATGCAGGTAGATGTTATGACGTAAGCATCCGCTAAGAAAGGATTTTTCGAAATTCCACCCTTAAGAGGGTGAAATGGGTGGTTGAATTATTTTCCCATAAGTCACGCCGCGGGCAAAGCTGCGGGCAGAAAGAAGCTTGTCAATTTATAAGACGTTATCACGTCAAAAATGTAACATTATAGGTATTGTCTTCAGTTACTTATTGTAAAGTTAGACCAAATGACCATCATAAAAGGAAGAGATGGGGTGGTACTATTTTCAAACTGGTACCACGAGGAAAACTTTGTTCATTTACATTTAAAAAACTGTCCACGTGTCTACATGATATAATTATGTTTACCTACCTACATGTCTAATAATGTGTGTATGTCTACGTAATTGTATGTCTCTACAAATCTGCCTACAACGTGACTGTCTAATAATGTCTGTTCACACGATTGTGTCTACGTGTTGTCCTGTCTATAAATCTAAATGTTTAACGTGTTTAAATTGCATTTTCATTACGTAACTACACTGAAGTATGAATCATATTATAATAATAATATAATAATGTGTGGACATCTCACACAACGCCATCTAGCCCCAAACTAAGCAAAGCTTGTGCTATGGGAATCAGATAACTGATACAATACTTAGATACTTTTTTGTTTTGTAAATACATACATAGAATACAATATGACACACAGGCACAGAACAAACACCTATGTTCATCACAGAAATGTTTGTCCTGAGTGGGAATCGAACCCACAACCCACAGCTCAGAAGGCAGGGCTACTACCAACTGAGCTATCGGGCCAGTCCTTGATTCATATCCCATATTTGATATTTGATTTGATTCATAGATCATATTTGATCATAGATTATAAATAATCATAAGTCTAGATCACTAAAAGTTATATATTCAGTCTGGTACTGCGCAGTATGTCGACGTTGTATCCCACAAGATGGTGGGTTTAAACCCTGTTGACATTCGATTACAGGTCCATCGTGCTTTACCCACCATGCATAATTTAACCTCAATTGTGTTTCAGTGTTTTATTCAGATCAGTTATACAGCTTTACTGCGCCGAGGTCTTTGTAATATGCATAAACCTTAGACTACAATGGTAATAGACTATACTAGAGTGCAGGTTCAATTTAAAAAGTGAAGCCGGAATAATAATATCAAATTGTAAAGCCGTACGCCTTATGGGTTCAAGTACAGGTCGACACTTTCCGTAATTGGCTACGTTAATTACGTCAAAACTGGAATTTTGAGTTACATTGTTTTAACCAACTCAACAAACAACTCACAGTAGAGATTCAGTAAGTACAGATTAAAAATATATCGAGTAATGATTGTAAATGTAAATTAAGATGTTCTTTCGTGTTCGTTCAATTTTTATCAAATACGTGAATTATGCACGTTGTAAATGTAATTGATAATCTAATCTAGATTAACAATGCGCATAATACACTTATAGGGGTTGAACTTTTGATTGCTATTTGAAAATAATTAAAGAAAACAATGATATATTTGAAATTAAGTATTGGTTTATTGGCTTTACTTTCTTTTTAAAAGCCCCCGAACACCCGTCTATATTATTTTAGCCTCATCAGCTCAGCCTATATTATGGTGCATTGGTGTTCCGTTAAAACGGAATTCTGAAATCACTTGTCCATCTATTATTTATTCTGATAAACTTAGATATAGTAAAACTATAACAAAGATAGAACTTCATAAACAGATTACTTATGATTTGCAGCATCAGCGGGATTTGAACCCGCATCTCCGAAACATCTACCGTAACTATATAGTGATCTCATATTCACCCTTCACCTTGTTGGAACTTACGAAATTGTCAGTTTCATTTACTGCAACAATTCCTAACACAAAATATAACATAAATACCTACCGTGTTACCACAAATACATAAAAAAAAGGCTTAGACAGACGTCAAACGTGTGGTTAACAATACCAAACAGCAGTGTAACACTAGTTTAAAGTTTGTTAAACATTTTGTAGTTAAACCGCTAGTTCCTTATATACAATATCAGTCGTATCAAGCCAGTTTTGTTCGTTTGGAACCCATATGAATTTCGCAGACCAATATTGCTTTGATTGATGAGCGCGTTCTATTGAACCGCCTATTCTAATGGACGTTTTCTCATTTCCATAGTCCATAGTAAACATACAGACAAGCCGTGGCAGTCATATCTGCTGAAGAACCGATAACCGTTGGGGTAAACGTGTTTTGGAGTGAAGACCACGAATCGGTAGGCGTAGTGTAAGACGCCTGTGGCAAGATGGAGCGATGATATACACAAGGTAGCTGGTAGTATGTGGAAGACTAGAGCTGAAAGCCGGGCTCAGTGGCGTGCCTTGGAAATGGTATATGTCCAGCAGTGGACAAATATGGATAGACAGAAAATGCTTTATTGCAACAACAAACATACGTACAAAGGCGAACTTAATGCTAGAGAGCATTATCTTCCAGTTAACCTGGGTGTAACGTGTAAATTTTTGTGGGGCAGTGCAACTCAGCTTAATTATAGATTGTCTAAATAAACATAAAAACACTAACATAAATCTAACTTTCTTGTATCCCTATTTACTTACATAACTACTTAATTATTACTATTAATTTTACACGTATAAACTAGGAGTTATATTGTATTTTATGCATGTATCAAACAAAAAAGTATCTAATTATTGTACATCAGAGTTTTTTTTAAATCTCTCACAAAACACTATACTGAGCCTTTATAAATGTAGTAAATAAGGCTGTTACAGCCTTATTAATAAACACGAACTAGCTTTAGACTAGTTACACCATCTTTTGTCTCTTTCGATCCAGCTAAATATTCCAGTAGCAAAAAAAGGACAAAAGCTGAAGTAGCTAATCCGAGACTAATACCCGTTTATTAATAAGGCTGGAAAGGTTGCCAATTTTATATTTCTTTTTTTTATTGGTTTATATCAGAGCACGGTGGCACTTGAGCTTTATTTATTACAGTGGCAAATGGCCAAAGTCGTGTAACCGCAAGAATGGTTTACAAACTAATGCTTCTTGTGCGCAATATACATATCATGTCTCCTGTCTGTTCTTATTTATAGAGTAGTAAATATCTGCGATATTTTTGTCAAGATAGTTTTCTTTACATATTTCTTATAGTAATTTTAATGACTTTAGTTTCTAACTATCGTGAGTATGACACATTTTGTAAGATAAATAACGGCTAAACTCACGTCAATTAAAAAGTCGAAATTACTCCGACCAGGTTTCGGACATATTCGATGACCTTCTTCTGGGAGCCATCTTACTAACGCAACCCGCGGCGGCGCGAGCGTGAACTCTGATACGTTACGTGCTGACGCTCGAATATGTCCGAAACATGGTCGGAGTAATTTCGACTTTTTTAATTGACGTGAGTTTACCGTTATTTATATTACAATGTTAATGACATATATACAGCAATTATAGTTCCTCATATCTACATTCTATTGAGCTCTCAAAGAAATTACGAATAATCGTAGTAACCGACTTAATCACTTTTTTGAAGTAAAACTTCTTCGACGCACGCTTTGCTTGGGCACCGGAAAATGAAAGTTTTTGATAATTGTCAACATAACAAAGTAAAAAATTTGTATTATTGTGTTGGTATGTCCGGTAAAATGACAATTTACAATCGTCAAGACGGCGACATTAACATTAAACAAAGCAAAAACAAAGCTATGCCAGCCGATAGATGGAGCTAAACTAAAGAAGTTTTACTTTAGTCGTGTGGTCTAAAGTACATCCGTTTCTTTTTATTGCTAAAATGGGCACACGTTGACTGACCGATTTCGCGCGTGCAACCTTGAGGAGAATTTAGTCGCAATGATATCTAATATTCTGATGATCGGTTTTACTGGGGACTATTCATATCGGATCTATAATCATTTTGCTGTTTGCATAACATTATTTGCGATCCACATGCCACAGAATAACAAACAGTGTTTGACTCTCAGAGTTTCTGCTATGATTTAGATAGAAGATCTACCAAAGAGTTACGGGATGTTTGCACGTTTATAGGTTATGTTGATATATTTGATCTAGAAGAAGCTGACTCATTTATATTATTATGGTGGTTAGTAGTGGTTTCTTCAATTTTTTAAACTGTTCACATTTTTACTGCACAAACACTCACACATTTTTTTTTTGAGGGGGGGATATGCCCTCGCACTTCCCTGCCACCACGGGGGTGGTGGCAGGGGGTATGTGGGACTCGAACCCACTAAAACCCCCCCGTGAGCACCTCGTCCGCCGTAACGGGGCGAGAAGGGGTCGTGACTGCAGTCCAGCCAACTCGCCCTCTGCTCACACACTATACTTCAACTACACATAACACTACAAAAATTTCAAATACAACAGAATCCACGGTACACAAAAGTTCGCTTCACCTTACTACTACTACTTACTATTACTTACTACTATTACTTACTACTTCACCTTAGTGCATTTTAAGTTGGTGAATTTTTTGATTAATAAACCACATTTACATCATTTTTCTGTCAATAAATCCAACATTTCTAATTACTTTATTCATTCCAATTATTGTTTTATCAATTCCAATTATTATTTGGTTTTATAAATACAAATCGTTACTTACAGTTATAAGAAAAAATTAGCATGCTGTATTTTTATTTTATAATCATAGTCTTGACTGATGGTGGAAGATTATGGCATTTAACAGCAGCTTCCGTCAGTCAAAGATCATAACCATGACTGACGGCAAACTGACAGGAAACTTACCGTGTAATAGCCGGCTTAGGCATACAACAAGCATGTCTTCAGATAGACTAGTGCTAAGATCTATATGCCATTAAGCATTTCCGGTGTACAGTGCCTACATGACACACAGTGCTCCTTTGTGCGTGAACACACTGTTTGCTTTCAATTAAACGCCACGTTTGGAGTAGACACGGCCACGTTTGAACGTTGCATGAGCCTCGGTATTTGCATATGTGTATAGACCAGGGATGTTACGGAGCTTCAGGCCGCACGCTCAAATCAAAGTTATGAGCTTCTCAGTGGGTACTCTTTGGAAGCGTACTATTATTTGTCAAGGAAAAAAGAGTACTTACACATTAAACTTCAAACTTCAAATCGTTTATTTGCAAATAAAACATGGTTGTCGAAGATTCATACAGATGGTAAGTACTTAAATAATGTATTCCGTACATGTTTTTTGCCATCACAGCATGCAAATCTTATACTGACCCTTGTCAGCATGAAACTACAATCACAAAAATAAAACTCGATAAAATAAGCTAAAACGTCAATAACAAATCACAAAACTAAAATAACCTAAAACGCATGTCAATATTACAGTTAAAAGTGTGAATAATTCAGAATTTAGTGTCAATATTATTAACAGTCATAATTTATGGTTATTTATTTTTACAGAAAAATCAATTTATCCTCTAATACCTTCCTAAAATAAATTAAATGCCAACGTTTTTGTCACAATTTAAAAATTCATTCACCGAATAAAAGCACTTGTCCAAGTACCTGTAGTTAGTACCTGTACTGGATAGATTCCGCTGTTTTTCTCCACCGACCTTTACAGCCACCTTGAATTAGGTTTAGACTACAAAGAACGGAGAAATGGAGCGTATGGAATTTGGAAAGTAGCAACCGTTTGACCTGCCTACAAGGATAACGTCGACCTTCGGCTTCGGGTCGAACTCCAAAAAATCGGAACTTCCGATTAATATAACACCTCTGACTTCGACTTCGATTCCGATACTTTCGAACCGGAGGTGGTATCGGTGATTGAAGCACGGCAGTGGAAATGATTTACTAAGAAATCAGGAATTATAGAGGCTGATTTGTTTGTAATAATTATTTTATTTTATTAGATGGGGGGTGATCACGAAACTTTGATTGCAACAAGAAAAATTTCCATACTAACTATGCACATAAACTACGTATTAGAACTGTCAAATCTATACAAATTTATTTTTCTATTGGTTGTAATCGAATTACGTGATCGCCCAGCTGCCCTTAACTAGCACGCATTGACTATTATTATCTCTGTATTATTATTTATCTTTGCAAGAACGTCTTTCTTCCGCCTTCGATTCCAACTCCGAGTTTGGTTCCGATTCCGACTCCAACAAACCGAATTTGAAACCTCCGAATCCGATTTCGGTTCCGATAAAACCATCTCCGTTACATCCCTGATATATTATAGACTGAGCGCTCATAGCTAGAATAAACAAAGCAAAAACACAATACAGAATCTCAAAAATATTGAAAACCTTTCGAATCAGCTGTTTCCCGATCTATATTGTATGTCTATTAAAAAAATCGAAACAACCTCAAACTCCCAAGAGAAAAAAGATGTTACAAAGAAAAAAATAAGTCATCAAAGTAAGTTAGCTACACCGAAAATGTGACATTCTCCGACAGAAAATGAAAACAGTCCCCGACATGTCGTAACAAGTTGTCACATGTTTTGTTAGAACAACTTTTAATTGCGCTGCTGCGTCGTCAAAGCTGTAGTCTCCCAGTAGAGTCGAAGAGAGTGAAAAGTTATTTATGGGTAGGAGGTTCTTCATGATTTCACCTTTAATTTACCCGTTTGTAAATTTATATAATTTTCCGACGTTCTTGGTAAGAACCTGATGATGATGATGATGGTGGTGATGATGATGTCCATATTTATGATTTTTATGATATAGAAATCATAAATACGGACATCATCAGTATCGCTTGCTTAGCGTCATCAACTGATTAATTCGACAGCCTCTTTGGCGTGGTGGTTGAGCAGGTTGGCTCTTAACCTGGAGACGGCGGTCAATCGGTTCTTCAATGAAAGTACAAGTAGCCTTAGTTATCAGAAGCATATCTTCTGCATCATTAAAATTTTTAATATTTTTTTGTATTTACACGAGAACCTACATGTGAAATGTGAAATTACTAGGCAATTGAGAATTTATCATCTGATTTCACAGTCGAGTGATGTTATTACCAGACTGTGTGTCTCAGGATGATGTGCGCAATGCAGTGTCACGCGAAACTTTATATACCTAGTGGAGTTCCGAGTGACTCTGCTCTGTAATGGGCGGCCGTGTCACTTAAGGTGAACGACTAGCTCGTCACATCAATCACTTAAAAAAATTAAAATGTTCGAAAAAATCTGTCCTTATGTATTATGTCCTCTGTATTATGTCCTTAGTGCCTTCCAACATAACCTTGTCTACTAAACGTTTCTATCAACAAAGCCATCACTTCAAGAACACTTGGCTGTCGGAAACAATGTATCTTTTCATCCCTTTGCCTGCAACCCTGATATTTTATTCAAAACTTTCTTCTAGTGTGCTTGCCTTTTTGATGGCATTCTCTTGTATGACGACATCCAGCTTTTTGTTCTGTTTGTTTTGTCTTTATTTATATTATTCGAGCTTAGTGTGAAGTGTGATGAAATTGTTTCTACAGTTCAGAAAGGTTATGTTATGTAACAGCAATTTGTTATGATTTTAAATGCGAGCAGGGTTCACCAACTATAAAATAAATAAATAAATATGTGTGAACATTTCACACAGAGCCATCTAGCCCCAAACTAAGCAAAGTTTGTACTATGGGAACCAGATAACTGATACAATACTTATATTTTTTTGTATAGTATACATAGATAGAATACAATATAACACCCAGACACAAAAAAAACATCGGTGCTAATCACACAAATGATTGTCCTGGGTGGGAATAGAACCCACAACCCACAGTTCAGAAGGTAGGGTTACTACCAATTGAGCTATCGGGCAAGTCAAACTGAACAAACAGTCAAACCATAGAACTGCTTATTATATAATAGAATAGAACTCTGATAAAATTTTCTCGATATATTTTCAATCAAGAATATTTTGAAGTGAAAACTTCTTTAGGCGCGTTGAGCACTTTTGGGTGAAAAAAATCATGGAACTCGCGTCATCGTCACCGCACGCTTCCCATGAGTTTTCACTTCTGTCGGCACTTCCCAAAGAGTGCACTTAAATGTATATTTATAAACTATTAGCGGTCCGTCCCGGCTTCGCACGGGTGGACATTTATTTTTGAAACATTTTGGCACAAACATTTTTTCTTGCAATAAAATAGCTTATATTAATCAGTGATAATGTAGCATTAAAATAGTGAAAGAATTTTTTAAATCGGTCCAGTACTTTTTGAGCCAATTCGTTACAAACATACTACAAATCTTTCCTCTTTATAATATTAGTATAGATGAGGTTCAACGGTTTAAACTAATATCACATCAACAGCCGAAAAACGTCCACTGATGAACACAGAGCTCCTTCAATAAGCGCCACTTTGAACACTTATCGCTTTGGACATTCATTCTATAACTACAACGAACAACTACAACTATTACACGGCTAAAACTCACGAGATACAGTCGAATAACTCGAATTATACGACTGTATCTCGTGAGTTTTAGCCGTGTAATAGTTGTAGTTGTGAGTACAACTTACGTCAGTTTCTATAATATTATACAACGAACAAGTTCACGCAAATAAAATCATTGCACTACAAAAATAAAACACAAGACATAACACCGTTAAAGAAAACCCACACACAATACGGTCGACGAAGACACGATAAAAAAACAACTGCAAGAACGCTGCACAATGTGATTTTATTTGTAAAAGAAATTCTGAGTATACAGTCCGGCTTTGCGCGACCGTTTGGAAACTATCCGGAAATAAGCAAAAGGGAGCTTTGTTTAATCAGTAATGGATGAAGGAATACGTTATTCCATGTAGTAGGAGGAAGGTTTACTAGGTGCTAGGACTTTACTGCAAAGTTCGTCTAGGTAGGTACCACCGCTTTGCCAGTTATTCTGCCGCCAAGCAGTAGTGCGCAAGCACTGCTGTGTTCTGGGCAACTTACTGGGCAAATGAGACTTTATGATCTGATCTCACAGTTTAGTAATTTTATTACTAGATTGTGCTGATGTCTCTGGATGACGTGCGCAGTGCAGTGTCACGTGAACCTCTATAGAGTTCCGAGTGACCGAGTGAGTTCAAATTGAATGTGGTTGTGACAAGACCCATGTACGGATTACGGCACTACCAAAATGCACTGTCATTACTGATAGTTTGATACTACTATCAAAGGGAACATTTTGCCTTTCTCATTTGAAGGGTTGAGAATAAAAAGGGTTTAACTGTCAAATCGATAGTTTCGAGAAAATTGACTTTAAACTTCAACGGCGTCATTTTAATGTAGAGTGCTTATAAGATAATATAAAAGGTTGATGTGAGTTTCAGTTGCTTGAAAATGTTTTAATTCTATTTTAAAATACTAACTATAGTACTAATTCATACAATTAATGTAAAAATATAATATAATAAAATTAATATGTATTCCTGTGACAGATAAACCGTTTTTAGGCTGAAAATCTCAAGATTTAAGCCTCATTTCGATATTTTGGGAATGTATTATTGTGGATAATTTCACGCTGAATCCAACGATACCGATAAGTCATTTTGTGAAAATAATCAGTTAAACCGTTTTTGTTCTCACCCCTTCATTTATTGGCCAGTTCCAGTGTTGTGGGTATTTTTAAACGGGCTTAATCTTCATTCATGATAACACAATTTATCGTAACGAACTAAAATTTGCAATATGCCAAATGCATGTAAAAAGAACAGCTTCATAAATAACATCTCTTCAACGACAAATACGTGCACTTTTCAACCGACTTCAAAAAAGGAGAAGGTTCTCAATTAGACGATTGAGATGTATTTTTTAAATGTTTGTTTTTGTTTGTTCTGTCTGGGTTATATTTTTTTTTAACACGGCAAAATGCCTTTATTTTCTAAATACTACAATGATTTAATAACTAATACTAAAAACTACCTACTACAAAAAAAAATAAACATTTGGACTATATACTGGCCGCGATGACCTATAGACAGTCCAAATGCTCAAGCCCACTACCAGAAGGTAGAAAATGTTTGTTACATTTGAACTTTCGACTGAATGAACCGAATTGCATTATTATTTTTTATTTGAAAGCTGGTGCTTCCTGTGTTATCGCATTTCGATTTGATTAAGATCTGATGGTTAGTTTTTGAGTTTTCCTTAATAATATGTATTAAGACTTCAATTACATTGATGATTCTCATTTTTGTGATTATAACAAATGACCCATTTTATTTAAAAGGAATCATTAAACTCAGTGGTAATAATAATATTTAACAAAGATAGAAGATCCTTGTGACAATATTATTCACGGTCATGTTTTCCGACACAGCATTAACTGTCTCCACATTCACTCTACCATATAACAGTAGGTAATGCGTCACGGATCGAACGGCGATGAATCAACTCACCCAACTGTATAAATCATTCGATATCGGAGTGTGTTTGTGACCTGATGAATGGCAACTAAGTGGATGTAACCTACTGGGATGTAACGTCACTAGGTCTCACGAAGATATAATGATTGTACGAGCCATCGTTTTTAGAACGGAAGTTCCTTATCGCGCGTTACGCAAAGGGGCTAGACGGAAAAATTAAGACCATAAGTTGTAACGACACTTTTTGAAGCCTTGCGGCGTGTGCGTGTCTCTCTCTCTCTCTCTCATAGAAAGTTTCGTCTGTCCATTTCACATTCATATTATATTAATATTCTTTCTATTTACAATATATTTGTTATTAATAAACTAAAATACTATTATAACAAAAAAAAAAAATTACAATTCCTTCACTAATTAATTGAAAGGAACTTCGTTCTATCCGGGTGTCCCTTGACACCTCTCAAGTTTTTTAAAATGATTTTAGCATCTTCGAGCTTCCTCATCAGAGTTTTTATCACCGATCGCGCGAACCGCGTATTGTAAGTTCGTATGCAATCGCGTCGTCAATAGATCGTGTTCATCAATAATCATAAATTATATACTAAGCATTAAAAAACTAATAAAAATTTTCCCCGTCTAATTGTCTAGTAAATGTCATTTTAGAATCCTTATTAAATGCGTCAACTTTAAAAGTTACTTGCCTAACAAGCGTTACCTACCGTACGTACCGTAAGCTAAGCGTACCTTTTTTAGTACAGCCAGCTTAAATTAAATATTAATTATAATAAAAGCGAAATATTATTATTAATACTAAGTTGGGCAAAAAGTGATAATATTTTTTTCCAGACTGGAGCAGTTTGCTTTACATTTTAGGCAACAATTTACAAACATTATTCAGGTTTACGCAATAAAAATAAAATTTAAAATAAACAAAGATTTGTAATAACGGCACTTGAAATACCGTCACCGGACACTTATTTTTTAAATAACTACAATTTTATAAATACAGCTTCTGCCCACAGCTTCGCCCGCGTAATAAGATATAATAATAAATATAATAGATAATTTAACTACATATTTCACCATCACAGTAGTGTGATTTTTAAAAACTATTTCTTAGTGGATACCTACACTTTACAAAGAACACACCCTCCAAATTTCAAGTCTCTAGGACCTGCGGTTTAAGTTGTGCGTTGATATATAAGTCAGTCAGTCAGTTAGTCAGGACTTTGAATTTTATATGTATAGACGGATAACTATTATGACTTGGTCTATCACCTGTTTCCGTCAAATTTGGGGATATTATATATATATATATTTCCAGCTTGACGTCGAATTTTCAGACATCCTATATTTTCAACCACTCTAATACTAAAAACACTTACCTATCAGTTAATTTGAAAAACCTGCCCTTAGCCTGTTTCAAGAGTATCCCCAAAAGTTTTCATCTAAATTAGTGTACAAATACAGGATGCAATTAAAACTCCAAGCAGTCATCAATCGACGCGGCATGGCTCGAGCGAAGCGGAGTGGAGCGGAGCAATTTGTCACGGAGCGATGACAGACCGACGGACGATTTCTATGATTTATTAAATGCACAATGTTGACAGATTGCACTCTCTGCTCTACACTAGGAGAATATTCTAAAATTTATTTAAAACTTTTAGTATAGGGCTCAAAAATGCTGACGTAGAAATAAACAGTTTTAGAAATGTCGTATGCTGCGTATTGAAACTGTCATATATACTTTATTGGTCAAGTTACGTGATCGCCTAATTTCCATAGTAACTGTGCACATAAACTGCGTATTGAAATTGTCAAATCCATACAAATTTGTGTTTCTATTGGATGCAATCGAGTTACGTAATCGCAAGCTGCTCGACTGAAAATTTGGTAAACAAAATAACGTAATGTGGCTTACAAACACACGTTAACAGCCTCTGTGGTGTGGTGGTTGAGCAAGTTGGCTTATAGCCCTGAGGAGGCGTGTTCGATTCCCGCTGCAAGAAAAGTATTTTTGCACAGAAAAAAAGCGCAAATACTTGTTCTGAGTCTGGGTATTGTGGGACCATGGTCCTCGTAGTTCCTGGGTCTCTAGACACAGGGACTAGTTAGGTCCTGGATCTATGTATGTGATCGTTGGGCATTATTATTATTATTACAAACGCTTCACTAACCTTAAGGTGGACCTTAACACTTTCCATAAGTGTAGTGACTCATCCAGCAAACTAGCTGTGAGTGTAACCAGTCTATAAAGAGCCATTAGCAAATGCAGGTGATAAAAAGAGACAATTCAATAAGGCTGAGTAGGCGATTCGTTCTGGAGTTATGTGGTAATCTTCTGATAACAACTTTATTATTATGACTCTATAGGGACTCAGAGGTAACCTACAAGCATAAGTAAGTGAAATAGTATAAAGGCCGGCTTTTCATAAATTCGGTAAATGTTTTTTTTAATTAATAATAATAATAACGATCACATACAGTGATGCTGGACCCTAAGTAGGATTCCATGTGTCTACGGTCCCAGGAAATACGAGGACCATGGTCCCACAACACCCAGACTCAAAGCTAGTATTTAGCCACCAGATGTTTGTGTGTGTGTGTGTGTGTGTATTTATATATGTGTGCGTATGCATGTGTGTGCGGGTGTGTGTGTGCGGGTGTGTGAGCGTGTTTGTGTGTATTTTTGTTGGTGTTTTAATGAAGAATATTTTCCTTGTAATATGCTTTAGGAGTATCCATTGAACACCTCTCTTATAAAAACGTGTAGCACCATAAATCACAATGAATATCAAAAAAACCTTAAACTGAAAATTTAACTATTAGCGTCAAAATAGAAGAAAAACTGAACTGAGTCTGAAAATGTCGTCGTGTAGACACATTAGCAGATTAAGTTTAGGACCCGGCGGGATTGATGCACCCCTTGGCATGGGAGATCTACTGGAAGAGGTATTGCAATTAATTAAACCCTAAGAAATTTGGTTTTTAGATTAGTTCAGTTGTCGTCTGCTTTAGATGAATTCTGGAGACTTAAACAGTTATGTTACGTGTCGTGGTCTCTAATTGTTGGATTTATTAATAATGTTGTGAATTTATTAATTGCTTCCTATTTGCTAAAATCAGAAAATTCGTTTTTTAATAACACTTTTTTTAATTTTGCTGCAGAGTTTTAATCTTAATTATTTGTACAAAAGTTACTCATGAAATAAATTATAATAAATAATCTATAATATAAAAATTAATCTCTATTTCACTTGCTCGTGAACGGATGGAATATTTTTGCTAATTCATTTTTTGTCATTCTTATTATGGTCAGGTGTTGGGTTAAAAAAAATTAAAAAGTTGAGCGAAAAGTTAGAAAATTTTCACCGCGTGGATGAAACCGCGGGCCGCAACTAGTCTTTAATAAATTGATTCTCGAATTCCTCCAAGTCGTTATTTTGACATAAATTTAATTAAATTAACACAAAAACGTAAGGCAAATTCTACCTTCCCTTATCGACCGTTAGAACCACACACAAATACACACACACACACACACACACACACACACACACACACACACACACACACACACACACACACACACACACACACACACACAATGTTTCGCATTTATAATATCAGTAGGAGTAGGATGATACTCTTACAATTACCTAAATAAACACGTCTTTGTGTTTGCCTTCTAGAAAATGTGTCTTCTTAGTGTGTTCCCAAAAAACAAGAAAAATATGCAACCGTTTCCAGATAATCGCCCGTCATGTTTCCTATTATCGCTAAAAGGGCATGAACGTGAATCTAGTTTGCATTCTAGATTTAATTAATTTAAATATCGCAGAGAACCTTTAGATATATGCTGGAAAGGTCTAGTATTTATTCTAATTGTTTTTCTTAATGGAATATCAATGGTTGAACTGACATTGAATTCAATTTGTAAAATAAATTCAATTTCAAATATAAATTCAATTTGTAAAATAAATTCAATTTAAAATATAAATTCAATTTGTAAAATAAATTCAATTTGAAACAAAAATCAATTAGAAAAAAATTCAATTTGAAAAATACATTCAATTTTAAAACGAAACAGCACCGATCGTAAGTGCTTGATTGGTGATTTCATTTAGATTTGGAGACTAAAGATTATTGAATATAGTGATTTCGTACGAATGAAATCCACTAGGGTCACTGCATGTCTGGGTGACCACTACAATAAATGGTTTTACAACAGAGCGCTATCGTCCTTCGGAGAGCGCGTTAAGGCGTCGGTCTCAACTGTAGACAATAGTTAAGTCAAGTCAAAATCATTTAGGTGGCTTAAAAATTGTAATATACGAGCTACTAAAAACACTAATAGTATTTATTGGCAATAATGAAAATCAGCAATGTTTATCACATCACTGCTCTATATTTAACTTTGACATGTAAATCCTTATAACCGGTTTAACCGATCTAACCTGCCGACTAATTTCTCAAGAGGCACATCCGCGCATGGTGAATTCTGATCCGTCCCCGAACCGTTCCGGCGATGCCTATAGGGGGTCATTGGAGACATCACACATCGCTGCTGATTAACTGGATGTGGAGAGATGGCCCTGAGGGGTCTAAACATGTTGAGATGTTAGCCTGGTAGCAAAGAGTAAGTAACCATATGCCTATACGATCATTATAGGTCTGTGTAACACAGAAGTTGCAAGCGCATAAATAATTTTCTTTAAAAAAGGTTTGTTTTCAATCTCCTTCATGGCATATTAGGAAATACTTGGATGATATTATGATTCATATATTAATTTCTGCTGTTTCCAGATTTTTTTACACGTTGCCTACTGGTACTGCTGTACAATTGTATCTACTGGTAGCGGCTTGTTAGATTAAGTTTTGCTAATGCATTGTGAAATATGTTTTAAACTTTGTGGCTTTACTGACAACTCTGCTTTTGCGTTGTCTTTGATTGGCCGCATTACACTTTATGGAAAAAGAGTTATGTTAATTTAAAAATCATACATATCTACTGAATTGTTTTTGATAAAACTTCTATGAGACCAAATAAAAAAAAAACAATAAAATCTTGAATTTAAGCGATATACCGATAAATTCACGTCTCTGAAAATGGATCTATCATAAAACAAAACAAAACATTATAACATCTGGCAATCCTTTAGACGATGCTCAATAATAAAATAATTTCACTTTCCACTATTTTTTCAACAATATAATCTTTTCTGTCTATCTGGACTCATATAAATCAAGCAGATGAATTCTACACTGGACATCTGCCGTTATTAATGCAACGCTGTTTTAATTAAAGAGTTCTTTGACGTGCTCTCAAAAACACGGCAGTGCTCAGTTGTAAATACTACTTTTTGTAGCGGTCACCCATCAAAGTATTCAGTACTAATCGGTTAAGAACGGCTAGTCAAGCTTTACTATCAGCGCTACAAAATAATAGTTATTACCGCTCTCTTCTTTCGACGGTAAAACAGACCAGCGTACCAGCAATCCGTCAGTGTATGCGACTACTTAAAATAATACTTATTGGTAAGGTAGTTGGTTCTCTTCAATAATAGCAGTTTTGTACAAAATATGAATTATATTTGCCAGATCACAACCTCTTCGCACGGTATCTAGCAAACGAATGGCCGACCGAGTTGTGGCTTTCGTACCACCACGACTATATAGGTGGCGCTACTGTCACAAGGCGAATGCAACTCTCATTTGTCAATGTCAATGTCAGTAATTGTTAACAGCTCGGCCATCCGTTAGCTTTACGAGTCCCTTCGTATTGAAAATAGGAAGAGAAAGAAAAAAAAATTACATCTAAAGGATACTAAAATGATTAAATGAGGTAATTGGTAAATATGTGTTAAGGGAACAATAATTTATGTAAGTAACTAAGCATACTTGATTCATAAATAATCGTTATAGAATGTGCTTGACCTTATTGGGTAATATATTATTACAGATTGAGTAGTAACGCCATTCGCATGAATCAACTATCTTTACTCCATAATAGATTATAATCAAACTTAGCTAATTGTCGTGAATACTTTACAATTTCGGCTAAATCATTATTATTTACAACAATAAATTGATTTTACGGTTTTTATTACATGATTAATGCATTTTTATATAGTTATTACTATTTCAAATTACTTTTACAATAAATATTATAACGCAATAAACTATTATGGTAAGTGAGTCCTTATTATAGGTATACAAATGTCCTGAATTTTATTTTTTTAACAATAACATTTATAATAATTCATCTTGTTCGACTGATCTGTGACCTTGATCAGTTTATCTTTGCATTATAAATGATTGGCTGATCCTTGACGTTGATCGCCTCTCATTGTACATCGATATTGGCTGATCCTTGACGTTGATCGCCTTTCATTGTACGTGGATGTTGGTTGATCCTTGACGTTGATCAACCAACTGAACTAATCCATGACGTTGATTAGTTCAATGACACACGGATCCTTGACGTTGATCAGTGTATCCTTAACGTTAAATCATTGGACATAAAAATATCATAAGTAGCAATACTCTTTACGACCTACACAAACTTGACAATTCTGTGAATGATCCATGACATTGATCAGACATTTTATAACAATACATTCATAGTAGCAGGAATACAATATATTTCTTCTACTGCCTTTGAGTTCATTAACTTAAAGAAATCCAATTAACCATATCGTAATATATACATAACATAATAATATAACAATTAACATACAGCTCGATGCAGTGACAAGTTTCCTGATGACTACTCATTTTCCGGAGAACTAATGGATTCATTATCCGATAGTTTTTCATCATCTGACATTGGTTGTACAAACGTAAGCCAAGGGAATATTTTATCTATAGCCACTACAGATTCATAACGCCTCCCCTTTCTCGTAATAGGAGTATCCTCAATAACAAATCTGTCATTCGGGAGTACCTTTTTAATGCGATAAGGACCTTGACATTTAGGTTCAAGCTTTTTCGATTGCCCTTCTATACCCGTTGCAGCCCTTACTACTCTAACCAAATCCCCTTCATTGTAAACTACATTCCCTTTTCTATGTTTGTCATAATTCTCTTTAGATTTCTGTTGTTGAATTTGAATAAGTTCACTAGCGTCAGACCTAGATTTGGACAAATCACTTTCGGTGCATTCTGGCGTGACTTCAGAGATAACTTCATTCAATATGCCCTGCGATGGATTTGTGACGTTATACCCAAATAGTAATTCAGCTGGGGTTTTTTTGGTTGTAGCATTAATAGTAGTGTTAATACCTAACTGTATGTCTGGTAAGTGTTCGTCCCAGTTACCATTCGACTTATCATGATTCATAGCGCCAAGCGCAGCCAAGATTGTGCGATTGTACCGCTCGACCTGACCATTAGCGCGAGGGGTCGCAACGGCATTACAAACATGCTTAATACCAGCAGCATTCACAAAAGATTTGAACAGTTTACTAGTGAAGCTAGTACCTTGGTCCGTGATTAAGCGTATTGGTGTTCCAAAATAACTAAAATGTTCTTTGAACACTCTTATACTCGATGTTGACTTCGTGTTGCGCACAGGAGTAAGATTTATAAATTTTGTAAAAGCATCAATCAGGACAAGAATGTAAGTATTGCCACGTTTAGTGCGGATGAATGGGCCTAAGTGATCGGCATGAATCGTATGGAAAGGTTTATCAACCTTTGGAATCGGATGTAATTCCCCTGCTTTAGATCCACTCGGAACTTTATGATGAGCACACTCAAGGCATGCAGCGACGTATTTTTTTACAAAACGCTTCATTTTGGGAAACCAATACGTCGCTCGAATACGAGCCAACGTTTTATCGACACCAAAATGACCGATGTCATCGTGATTGCTTTTCAAGATCTGCCACCTAGAACCTTTAGGAACCACCCATCGTTCGTTGCCATCACTAATAGTACGGAAGACTCGTCCATTTTTCAATTTATAGTTGTTGAATATGTTTATAACATCTTTAGTTTTGGGGTCATTTAAAATGCTCGCGATATTTTTAATTTCGTCATCTGTTTGTTGGACCGTAGTCAACCAGTCGTCCGTACCAACAGTGAGTACATCTATAACATGGTGGTCATTGGTAGCGCTATCTACTGGATTCCTACTCAAAGCATCAACGTGTGCCATCTTTTCCCCAGATCGGTACTCTATTTCGCAATCAAATTCCAAGAATTGCACCCACCACCGGGCAATCCGTGGAATCAAGTCTCGCTTGATAAGAGTGCTACGCAAAGCGTTACAGTCCGTTACAATTTTGAATCGAATGCCCAAGAGGTAGACTCTGAACTTAGCGAGGGAGGCGATGACTGCGAGAGTCTCGAGTTCAAATGAGTGTAATTTCTGTTCGTCAGTGCTAGTTTGCCTACTGTAATATGCCACTACCTTAAATAAGCCGCACTCGTCTTTTTGCATTAGTATCCCGGCTAACCCAAATTTGCTCGCGTCAGTATGTAATTGTGTTTCTGCGCTGGGGTTATAAATTGTTAAGATTGGTCGTTCGATAAGACATGATTTTAAAGTTACAAACGCGTCTGTTTCATCTTTACCCCACTTCCATGGTGAATCTTTTTTCAGTAAAGAAGTGAGAGGGCGTGCTAGCAGAGCAAAATTTTTCACGAATCTTCTAAAATAACTCGCTAAACCCAAAAACCTTCTAACTTCGTGAACATTTCGTGGGGAAGTGAATTTGGAAACAGCTTCGGTCTTAAGAGTACCCGGTCTTATCCCTGCAGAGCTTACTTCGTATCCCAGATAGTCGATTTTGTCATAAAAGAAGTAACATTTGTTCAATTTAAGGGTCAAACCATTTTCCTTCAGCAGATCCAGGACCTCTCGGAGTCTACGTAAGCCTTCATCAAATGACTTAGCTGGGATCAATATATCGTCCATATATACGAGTGCATACGAACGGACGGGAGAGTTCTGTACAATTTTATTAATCGTACGTTGGAATACAGATGGCGCATTGACGAGCCCGAATGGCATTCTATTATATTCATACTGGCCATCCGGGGTAACGAAAGCGGTCTTTTCGCGAGACTCCTCCGCAATAGGAATTTGGTAGTAACCTGATGCAAGGTCCAAAGTAATGTATAGGGAACTACCAGAAAGAAGGTCGAGCTGATCCTCTATTCTCGGGAGAGGATAGTGTTCACGTTTCGTCTTTTTATTTAGGGCGCGATAATCTACGCATAGCCGTTTTTCCCCTGATTTCTTGTTCACCAGCACAATGGGACTTGCAAATGGCGAACTTGATTCCCGAACTATTCCACTGTCTAACATTTCTTGAACCATGTCGCGTACGCGTTGTCTTTCAGTAAAGGCGAGCCTATATGGACGGTAAACGACGGGCTCTGAATCTTCCAGATGAATCACCATTTCCATTTCAGTCGTGAAACCAAGATCCTTTAAATTATTCGAGAAACACCTTTTGTACTCCTCCAAGAGCGATTTTAGTTTATTTTTCTGTATGTCAGACAAATTATCACCTATATTCAATGCTGATTCATCTGTTAAAGGTTCACCGCCCATTTGTAGCTGATTAACTTCTATGCATTCATCTATTTTAAGGGCTCGTGTTATGAGTTCTCCTGAACTGAACGTAATGTCGCGCGTGCCGAGATTTTGAATCAATACATTTCCCAAACCTTGTTTCAGATCATACTCTCCTGGCAACAAATAGTGTTCTTTATTTTCAAGACCCCTAATGGATCCATTTACATAAACTTTACCCGAATACAATCCATTGTCAATAACAGGGACAGAATTTATCTTACCGCTTGCAATAGTTATATCATTTTTACACTTAAGTGCACATTTATGACATTTATTTTTGTCTATTTTTTTAAAAATAACGTCCGTTTCAGTTTTAGTGATGTGAATAGTCGGTCTTTCAGTAAAAGTGTGGCCTAGCATAACGGGAGTGTTAATATGAGAGTCTTCAACAACTAACATTTCGACGTCCTTTTCCGAAACCCCTTGAATTTCTATAGTCGCAAGAGCAGAACCTATAGGACGGAAACGTGTGTTACCAAAGCCAGAGAGAATAGGTCCGTCGACTGGTTCCCATTCAATTTGTAACCGTTGAGCATCACTGAGGCGTATAAGAGTACCCTCACAACCCAGATCCACTAAACATTCCGAAATTTTGTCATTAACCTTTAGGGGCATTTTGTATTTTGAGCTGGAATCACCATTACTCTCTATTCGCAGAACCTTTTTGCCCTCGTTTGGGTTATTTTGTGTTTTCTTTGGGCATTCTATCACTGTGTGACCTCTCAAATTGCAAAAGGTACATTGAATTTTCGGTTTTGTACACCGGTAAAAGGGATGTCCACTTTCGTTACAGTTAAAACAAACAAGGTGAGTGTAGTTCGTTTTCTGTTGCTGGTTGGTTTTATTATTAAGAGGCGGAGGATTCGAACCTCCTGGATACTGAACCCGTTTAAAATCTTTACCCTTAATGTCAACGGAAGGATTCCTATCTTGTCCAACCTTTACCGATTTGAAAAACTTGAGGACATGTTCCGGTTCATTAAATTCTACGGCTTGTGCGCCTAATCGAACGCCCCTATCCTCGATACCAAAAATAAGGCAATCAACTGCACGCTTACCTACTATTCCGCAACGATTCAAAAGGTTCATTTTAGCATAATAATAGAGCTCAAGTGATTCGCCGTAACGGGCCTTCTTCCCTAGCATTTCGGTAAGAAGTTCCGCGTAATTGTCTCTAGAAGGAAATGACTCCTTAAGCTTTAATTTCCATTCAGGCCACGAAAATAGTAAGGATGGTAACCCCTGGTACCATGTTTTCGCTACCCCAGAGAGTTTAGGTAAGGCGTAATGAACAACTTGTTTATCATCCCAGTTATATATCTGTGCACATTCTTCTATTTTATGAATCCACGAATCAATAGATTGTTCTTTACATAACGGGTCGAATTCAGGTATAACGTTATTAAGAACAGGGAACTTGTCACGCTCGGTAGTACTCCTATCCTTAATACCTTGCATCACATTAATAAACTTTTCGAAAAATTGTTGTTGTGTGTCCACATACCTTGAGTCTAAGCTATTACTATCAGTGCCGATGTGTCGCGGGCTCGCCGATCGCGTAGGTTGATGCCCGGTGTCGCCCCTGGGTGGCCCTGCAGCCTGGATTACTGGAGGTGTGCCTTGTCTCGTGCTACTGGATCGATGCGGTATCGTGGATCGCCTGTCATCATCTCGATCACGTTGCCTAGATCGGTGTCTCGTTAGATGTCTCCTCCGACGTGTACTTCGTGAACGCCTCTTGCTTCGGGGTCGTCTAGCGCTCTCCGAAGACTCACTCTCTGATGATGATACCCTTTTCTTTCGTTTGGGCATTGTAGGTTAATCTCAAACATAAAAAAAAATATTAAATGACGTTTTAAAAAACATTATAAACATTAATAAAATATGTGTACACAAAACTGAAAATTTTGTAAGTCAACGATCGAACATAAATTATCAGCAACGTTTTATATTTACTATTGGAAAACTGCTTTAAAGTTGCGTTATTATTCGTAAATTGTTACTTATCGACAAAAAAAATGTACATTGCAATAAGAGAAAAAAAATGAATCATTCAAATGAAAGTCGTTATACTGTTTATGTTTTACAGTCGTTATTATATAAACCTTTACTAAGTCAACATGCATTTTCGATCAGACAATAGAAATTTATAGTGTACTTACGCGTATTTAAGCTCTTATTGATGTGGGCAGGTGAGATCACACCGACTTTTTTGAGAATAAGCCAGTGCGATCCCACTTCTGAGATATTACCGCTCTCTTCTTTCGACGGTAAAACAGACCAGCGTACCAGCAATCCGTCAGTGTATGCGACTACTTAAAATAATACTTATTGGTAAGGTAGTTGGTTCTCTTCAATAATAGCAGTTTTGTACAAAATATGAATTATATTTGCCAGATCACAACCTCTTCGCACGGTATCTAGCAAACGAATGGCCGACCGAGTTGTGGCTTTCGTACCACCACGACTATATAGGTGGCGCTACTGTCACAAGGCGAATGCAACTCTCATTTGTCAATGTCAATGTCAGTAATTGTTAACATAGTGAATACCTAAAACTAATAATAAGTAAGGTACCTATAAAGATAAACTCTTGAAATTCTTGATATCGTTATCAATCATGTTTGGTGGCAATGCGTGATTCTAGCCGTGTTGCCTTAAATTAAATCGCAACTAAATTACGTATGCGTACCGGTATTATACTAGAACCGCGATATAACGGTAGCACGAGCCCTGCGCCCGCACCGCCCAAGTGTAGTGAGGCGATGCGATGCGATCCAAGGGTAGGTAGTGCTTACTTTGCTGAGTGGATCATGTCTGCACTTAGTCCACTTACGTACTAATGCACATGGAGAAGGTCATTAGTTTGTTTGCAGTTGTTTTTTTGTCATTAGAAGTTTTTTGTTGTAGTAGATAGCCGATTGTAGTAAGTTAGATTCTATTTATCTTTTCTTTCTGTGATCAATAACATTAGAAAGTTGTTTCGCGTATACCATAAATACGATTAAAAAACGACAGCCTTTTTTTTCTTATTTTTTGACTCTTCACTTTGTGTATTTATCCAGTGTCAAGTAATTGATAATTTATCAAGTTAATAGTATTTCACGTAGATATGTGTCAAGTCAAAGTCCAAGTCATAGTCTAGTCAAAGTCATAATCCTAGTAAAGTGGTAGCAACTTTTTTTTTCGCGTGACACTGCACTGCGCTCGCCATCCTGAGACACACATCACAGTCTGGTTATAACATTACTCGACTGTGAGATCAGGTCATAAAGTCTCAATTGTAATTTCACTAGCTACAGTGCCCTTCAAACCGGAACACAGTAGTGCTTGCACACTACTACTTGGCGGCAAAATAACTAGCAAAGTGATACCTACCAAGACGTACTTTGAACAAAAGTCCTACCACCTAGAAAATTTTTCATAAAGTAGTTATACATTGCTCTATATTATTACTGGTCTATTAGCGTCGGTTATTAGTTCCCAGTCATTACAAGACTATAAATTATCATTTTTTGTTTTGTTATCCTCCCTAATAAATTTAATAAAGTGTACACAAAACACATACCAATAAAAACTTAACTATATTTAATTATTGGAGAAAAGGTAATATTGTGGGTAAAAAGATCATTAATAAAACACAGAATTTAGATCACCATCTGCGGGAAGCGTATCCAAAAAGCTAAGCTGGCAACATTCCCACGTTGAATAGCCTTTTGGTCACGCGTCAGCTCAACTCTATTTTAAATCCTATATAAATATAGAAACTAAATAAAAAATCAGTAAGTTCTAGTTCACTTTTGTGCTACTTTTATTCCACTGCAGATTTCAAGAATAGAAGGCACTATAAGTGAGTGCCTTTATACCTACTCACTTTCCAAGTCAGCGTGCTACATTATGGACCGCGTTGTCGCTTATACCATTCGAAGAAATGTAGTCAAACAAAACAGTATAAAAAAATGAATATCTACAAGCGACAAGTATCTTATATCTAGGAAACTATCAGCTATCCCAATTCTAGATAAACGAAAGAAGCTAACGATTTGGAGTATATTGTTTCCCGTCGGTGAAATATCGCCGTGTCAAATATGTGATCAAACGGTGGCGTATTACTGCCGAGCCGCGCGAAAAATGGTCCGACAAGTCGAACCGAGTTTTGTGAGTTGGGTTCTGTAGTACTAATTTAATCTAACCAAATTATATATCTCATTACTTCAATGTATATTGGTGCAAATGGGTGTGATCATGGAACTTTGATTGCAACGCAACAAAAGTAATTTCATTCCAAATTAGAAAATTTCCATGGTAATTGGTGTCGATTTTGTGTCGCATTATCTAAAACTAAAGTAAACTCAAAGTATGGCGGTACTCTTCTGATAAAGGGGAAATGAAAAAGATGGTAATATGTTCATTTCGTTTAGCTTTAGAGTATGCGACACAGAATCGACACCACTATGCACATTAATTTTGGTTGAAAAATTGGTTACAATCAAGTATCAAATAAGTATTGGTAATCGTCTAGCTGGTCTTGTGTGGTGGTTAAGCAGGTTGGCTCATAGCACAGAGGTAGCGGGTTCGATTCCCGCGACAGAACAAGTATTTGGTACACAGAAAAAAAGTGCAAGAACTTGTTCTGAGTCTGGGTGTGGTGGGACCATGGTCTTCGTAGTTCCTGGATCCCTAGACACAGGGAATCCTAGTTAGGGTCCAGGATCTATGTATGTGATCGTTGGGCGTTATTATTATTATACAACAAACTTATACATATATACGTGCGTCCACGGTGAAAGTCACTGACTCAAATATTTATTCAATAATATAATAATAAGTAAAATGTTTGTTATTAATTGAAAAAAATTTATAACTTTTTGCCTTTATTATTTACAATATACCGTTCTATGAGCGATGAAGCCTACCCATTTCATCTTGCTAATTCTAAGCGCTATTATTATTATTATTACCTATTTTTTGTACTTTTTTATTATTGGGTGAGTACCATTAAGAGTTTATCTATCTATTAGTGTCCGTTCTATTTATTTTACTGATTGCAGTTATTATCAGGCCGCGTTTTAACTTGAAAAATAACTTCTGCAATCTATCAGACTGTAGATTGAAAGTGTAAACTATAGTAGTATACATTAGCTTACTAGCTATGCTCCATGGTTTCACCTGCACATAACAAAGAGCCTATGTATTAATCTACTATAAGTAAGCTGTCTATATTTCAAATTTCATCCAAATCCGTCCAGCCGTTTGTGCGTGAAAGGGTAACAAACATCCATACAAACTTTCACGTTTTTATAGTAGCTCGATAGATAGACGGTCATCTGACCGATCTGACGGACAAAACACAACTTCTTCTAGAAGTTTTTTCTACTTCTACAAGTAGAAAATACTACTTCTACTTCTATCTACTTCTACAAGTAAAGTCTAAGTCTATCTTCTTTCTACTTCTACAAGTAGAAAATACTTCTGCAAGAAGTAGAAAGACTTCTGCAAGAAGTAGAAAAAACTTCTACAAGAAGTAGAAAAAACTTCTGCAAGAAGTAGATACTGCAACGCAGATAATATTCGTGAAATCACTTGGGTAGTGTTCTAGCATCATGAAGTGTTACGGAACCCCAACCTTTGTACAACTTTGACAAAACGGCACATTCCGTACCGCAGCATCTCCAATACGTACTCAATAACGTGTCGTGTGATATAGGACACTATTTCGTTATTCGATCGAGCCATCAGTCAGTAGGGGCACGGAGCGGTGCGCGCTACCTACGCCGAACGTTGATTGATAGATCAAGTATGCTTAGGTACTTATCGGGGTGTAGCGTACTTATCAACGTATATTTGAAGATGAGTGTTTCAACGTTTAAGTATTTGAGGATGTGCAACTTTGTGCTTCGGCTTAGGAAGGCTGAAAGATATAAACCAATATGGGAGAAAATTTGACTTTTAGATTAACATTGGAAGATTGATCAAATCAACAGTCCTTTTGGATTTTTTACTACTCATATTGCTACTAAGGAATAATTACAAGCGTTGGTTTAAAAGTCAAATTATACTATAAGCAAGGAAACTACTTACTCTGTACAGAATAAAAAATAACGCGTAACACAAACCTTCCTTTTTTTTTGTTAGTGAATGTTGTGACGAGCCAGTCGTTCACCTGATGTTAAGCGACACGGCTGCCCATAACAAAACAGTGTCACTCGGATCTCCAAAATATATAGTTTCGTGAGACACTGCACTGCGCACATCATCCTGAGACATCAGCACAGTCTGGTAATAAGATTACTCGACTGTGAGATCAGATCATAAAGTCTTAATTGCCCAGTAATTTCACTAGCTACAGCGCCCTTCAAACCGGAACACAGTAGTGCTTGCACACTACTTCTTGGTGGCAGAATAACTGGCAAAGCGGTGGTACCTACCTAGATGAACTTTGCAAAAAAGTCCTACCACCTAGTAAAACCTAACATAGATCCTAAACTTAACTAGGGTTCTTCATGAACCCAGAATCTACTAGGACCGTGGTCATACCTGGTGGTAAATGATGACGCGGCCTGCCCCACTCAGATACATAAGTAGCAAGTAATTGTGCGTAAGTAAACTTGATGTATCTTCTGGTGCCGAAATAATTAAGAATTGAGTAAATTGATAGATAACTGACTCTTCTATTGCAAATACAGAATGTCCCGAAACTCAACGTTAGGCGAGCACGTGGTGAGAGGGGTAATACAGGGTGCGGGAAAAAGAGAAATTCCATATCAGTTAGTTCAGTTGGAACTGGCAATGATGATATTATTTTTTCCACTACGACTCAAAGAAACTACGTTAGTTTTAACAAACCTAGCAAACCTTTTTGACTTGATTTTTTTAAAATTATGTTTTGGCTCCGCACTATTGTGTATTTAGCCAGTGTCAAGTAATTAATAATTTATCAAGTTAATGATATTTCACGCAAATATGTGTCAAGTCACAATTTTAACGGCGATGTCACCAATTTAATGGTGTTGTCACCGTTTAAGGTCCTCAGTTTTAAGGTTGATACCAGTTTGGCGTTGTTGTAGGTAGATATAACGAGGACGTTAGTAAAACTCAATTTGAAGTGTTTCAGTAGAACTAGCGTAGCGGAATATATTTATTAAAGAAAAATGCCTATATTTATACTAAGCTTAACCTAGGATTGTCCAATAAGAAAATAAGATTATAAAATTACACCAATTGTTTCACGTGATTAATTGACCAATGAGATAACGTTCTTCTGTTTACATTGCGTGTGTTGTTAAATTCCCGGCGATTATGCTGTCCTTTTCTCTCCTAGGACAGGTGAGCATGGCGCGCTGTTTCCCTTAAATATAGGTGGCATCGAGCTCTCTCTTTCATAACGCCGGGGGCAACGAACTGTGCGGTCGTCTCTACGTAACGTTATTGGTGTTCTGTACTGGTGCTGATTGAGCTGCGATGAGGCGCTGGTGATACGATTAATATTCGCTCTTTTCAGAGCGAATATTTATCCCAATTGAAACCGCCCTTTTCAGGGCGACATCTCAGTTTCTCTGGCGATAATCTTCATTGTTTCATGTGACAAATAAACAATCGGATTCAGGCTTCAATAAATTATGGTTTGAGTGTGTCTTGTTTCTTCTGGTTATCCTGGTAATCCTGGTAATGGTATTGAGGTAAATGTGGTTCTTTTGGTATCCCGGTAATCTGGTAATTGGTTTGAGGTACGGTATGTGCAGAAGGTAAGTATCGGTAAGCGGTAACTGTTGCGACGCAGGCGCTACATGATTCACCCCCTAGCGAAAGCGTACCGGCAGTTTCACGGTGCGCCCCCGTCGTGTCTTCAGTATTGGCTTTGGTAAAACATCTTGTTGATTCGGTGAGGTAATACTGTAGTCTGATGACGAGGTAACAGGTGGTGATAAGGTAATTTGCTTGTCCGGTACTGATGATGGTAAGTTGAATGAATTATCTTCGTCTTCGTTTATGATATAGGCAGGCTTGAGTCGGTCGATAGAAATAGTAGATGACCGTCGTTCTGGTAGCTGTAGTACAAAAGTCTTATCGTTTCGCTGTAGTACTTTGTAGGGACCATCGTAGGGAGGTTGAAGTGGCTTCTTTACTGCGTCATTTCGAAGAAAAACATATTCACACTTCTGAAGATCTTGATGCACGAACAAAGGTCGTTTGTTTCCGTGGCTTGATGTTTGGGTGGGCTTCAAAGTGTTTATGGTCTCACGCAGCTTGTTTACGTAATCATAACCGGAGTCACTGTTCGACTCAAGTGGGGCGTTGAAAAAATCTCCTGGGAGACGTAAACTTTGCCCGTAGGTAAGTTCGGCGGCACTTACGCCATTATCGGTGCGCACAGCTGCACGTAGGCCCATTAAGACGGTTGGTAGCTCGTCGATCCACGTTTTATGTTCCGATAGACGAGTTTTCAGTGCTGTCTTGAGCGATCGGTGCCATCTTTCAATCATGCCGTTCGATTGAGGGTGATACGGTGTCGTATGAATGTGCTTGATTCCCATAGCATTGGTGAGTTTGGCAAATAATTTACTCTCGAAAGTTCTGCCTTGGTCGGTTGTTAAGTATTTGCATATACCGAAGCGAGTAATCCAATGTTCATAGACTATCTTCGCGACGGCTTCAGCGGATATGTCGTCAGTAGGTATTGCTTCAGGCCATCTCGTTACTCGGTCGATCATGGTTACCAGATAGCGATAACCTTGAGGAGTGGTGCTGAGAGGTCCAACCAGGTCTAGGTGTAGATGGCTGAATCGTTCCGAAGTAGGTGGAAAAGTTGATACGCTACTCATAGTATGTCGTTGAACTTTGCATTTTTGACAGCGTATGCAATGTTTTGCCCATTTTCCAACATCGGTATTCATTGAAGGCCAGAAATACTTTTGAGTCATAAGCTTGCGTGTTGTGCGTACACCCGGGTGGCTTATGTTATGTACAGCGTCGAATGCGAGTCGTCGGAATTCTTCAGGTAGGTAGGGTCGCATGTGTGACGTCGATGTTTCGCAGTAGATTGAAGTATGTGCGTCGGGCATAGTAACTTGTTTTATTGTTAAGTTACTTTGTTGTGCAAGTTGCTGGATGATATTGCTGTCTCTTTCTTGCGCTTCAGCAATTTTTTGATAGTTGAGTGACGTTGGGCATGTAATACTGTCTACGTTTGTTCGGCTGAGGGCGTCGGCGACTTGATTTTGATCCCCAGAGATGTGACGAATATCCGTTGTGAATTCGCTTATGAAGATAAGTTGTCTTGCACGGCGAGGTGTTTCAGTCGCTGACGGTGGCTTTTGCAGCACATAGGTCAGTGGCTTGTGGTCAGTGAATACAATGAGGTGGCGTCCTTCAAATGTTTTCCGGAAGTACTTTATTGCCATGTAGATTGCGAGTAGCTCTCTGTCGAAAGTACTGTAGTTGCGTTGAGTGTCGGAAAACTTTTTTGAAAAATAACCAAGTGGTTGCCATTTTCCATCGATGAATTGTTGTAGGACGGCTCCAGCACATTGGTCTGATGCGTCAGTGAATACTGCGAGGGCAGCGTCATGTACAGGATGAGCGAGCAAAGCTGCATTTTGAATCGCAACTTTACAAGCTTCAAATGCTTCAAGTGCTTCGTCATTCCATTGGATTAATGTTTTATCCTTTTTTTTTCGTGTTATGAAGAAATGCATGAAGTGGTGCTTGCATTTCGGCTGCTTTAGGTAGGTGGTCACGGTAGAAATTGATCATTCCGAGAAAACGTCTTAATTCTTCGATTGTCGTTGGTTTCGGAAAATCTTGAATTGCAGCGACTTTTTCAACAGGCGGCTTGATTCCGTCTTTACTGACGGTATAGCCGAGAAACTTGACTTCCGGTTGGCCGAACACGCATTTGGCAGGGTTAATAGTGATGCCATTTTCTTCTAGTCTTCTTAGTACTTCACGAAGATGTTTTCTGTGTGAAGTTTCGCACGGGCTTGCGATCAAAATATCATCAATAAACGCGTAGGCGTAATCGAGACCACGCAGTACTTCGTGAATAAATCGTTGGAATGTTTGTCCTGCGTTCATAAGTCCTGGGCACATTCGCGGAAATTCGAATAAACCCATCGGTGTTATGATTGCAGTTTTTTCTATATCTTCTTCTCGGATCTTCAGTTGTTGGTAAGCTCGGTTGAGATCGATTGTAGAGTAGATAGTCTTGTCTGATAATTGGAATGTGAAATCTTTGATTCTAGGTATTGGATAGCGGTCAGGTATCGTGACAGCGTTAAGTCGTCTGTAGTCGCCACATACTCGTAGATCTCCGTTTTTCTTTGGTACGACGTGTAGTGGAGATGACCAGGGACTTTTGCTTGGACGGCAGAGACCCTGTTCAATCATATTTTCAAATTCTTTTTTTACGAGTTCGTATCGGTGTGGCGCTATTGGTCGAGCGCGGCAGTGTAGTGGTTGTCCGGTTGTCTCAATAAAATGTTCAACGTTGTGTTTCGGGTTCAATTGCATCGCAGTTAGTCGAGTTATTCCGGGAAATTCCGCTAGGATATCATGATATGAATTGTCGACGTCAATACTGCGGATTGTAGGTATGTTTGTGGCTTGCACGAATGAAGTTGACGTTAGTTTCGTGATTCCGTCGATTAATCTTCTATTCTTAATGTCGACTATCAGCTGGTGATGTTTGAGAAAGTCGGCCCCGATTATAGGTTTGCTGACTTCCGCAACGATAAACTTCCACTTGAAAGGTCGACGGAGGTTCAAATCTAGCTCCAATGTTTTTTCACCGTAGGTCGGGATGATAGTATTATTAGCAGCGTAGAGTTGAAAGTTAAGTGGTTTCGGCGAGTCGCCTTTTTTCTTTGGTATGACAGATATGTTGGCGCCAGTATCGATGAGAAAAGTTAACTTCGATTTCTTGTCTGTGACAAATAGGCGGTATGAATGTTCTTTTACGCCAGACTCCGCCGCGGCCAGCGTAATTTTCAGTTTTCCGTCATTCATGTTTTCATTTTTGTATGAACAAGGTGTCGTGCAGTGAATTGCTTCAGATCCGAATCGTCGGTGATAATAACAGTACGGCGACGGCGTTTGGCTTCGTGAGCGATCATTGTTGTCTGTGTTTCGACGTAACGAACGGTTTCTTCTAAAGAGTGGTCGCTGTTGTTAATACGGTTGATGCTGGTATTGTGGTTGTCCGTACTGATGTGATGTCTTGAGAGCGGCGATTTCAAGCGACAAACGCCTTATTTCTTCAACGAGAAATTGTGTCTCAAAATGTTGTGGCTGTTGAGGACGAGGTATTGTTGCAACAGCAGAGATTTCAGAGCTGCTGTTCTCCAGCATCTTGTCAGCCAGAAGTGCTAATTCGTCCAATGCGGTTTGTGTTTTAAACGATTCGCTGACGGCAAGAACGGAGCGGATGTGAGACGGTAAGTGGTTCGTCCACATCAGGCGTAGAGTTGTATCCGGTACTTTATCACGTGCCAGACTGCGCATACGTCTGAGCAGCTGTGATGGCTTCTGGTCTCCAAGTTCCATGTCAGAGAGTAGCTTCTGGAACTGACGGTTGTCGAATTCTTCGTATACGGTGATAAGACGCTCTTTGAGTATTTTATACATGTCGGTCTCTGGCGGGTTGTATAATAGATCGCTGACTTGTTCGACGTCCGTTTTATCTAGTTGTGCAATCACCATTTGCGCCAACTGAGCCTGGCTTCTCTTCTGGTCGCTGGTAGCGGCTTCAAAGCTAATAAACCATAAGCGCGGCTTGTCGCGCCAGAATGGTGGTATGCGCATAGACAATGCGATACCGGCGAGTTCTTGCTGCGAGCTCTTGGTAGAAGTAAAGGCAGAGGTGTCCGTGGTCGAAGAATCTTGCATCTTCACGTGTTCTTTCTTCCTTGTAGTAAGGCTGGAGAGAGGGTCACCACTTTAACGGCGATGTCACCAATTTAATGGTGTTGTCACCGTTTAAGGTCCTCAGTTTTAAGGTTGATACCAGTTTGGCGTTGTTGTAGGTAGATATAACGAGGACGTTAGTAAAACTCAATTTGAAGTGTTTCAGTAGAACTAGCGCAGCGGAATATATTTATTAAAGAAAAATGCCTATATTTATACAAAGCTTAACCTAGGATTGTCCAATAAGAAAATAAGATTATAAAATTACACCAATTGTTTCACGTGATTAATTGACCAATGAGATAACGTTCTTCTGTTTACATTGCGTGTGTTGTTAAATTCCCGGCGATTATGCTGTCCTTTTCTCTCCTAGGACAGGTGAGCATGGCGCGCTGTTTCCCTTAAATATAGGTGGCATCGAGCTCTCTCTTTCATAACGCCGGGGGCAACGAACTGTGCGGTCGTCTCTACGTAACGTTATTGGTGTTCTGTACTGGTGCTGATTGAGCTGCGATGAGGCGCTGGTGATACGATTAATATTCGCTCTTTTCAGAGCGAATATTTAACCCAATTGAAACCGCCCTTTTCAGGGCGACATCTCAGTTTCTCTGGCGATAATCTTCATTGTTTCATGTGACAAATAAACAATCGGATTCAGGCTTCAATAAATTATGGTTTGAGTGTGTCTTGTTTCTTCTGGTTATCCTGGTAATCCTGGTAATGGTATTGAGGTAAATGTGGTTCTTTTGGTATCCCGGTAATCTGGTAATTGGTTTGAGGTATGGTATGTGCAGAAGGTAAGTATCGGTAAGCGGTAACTGTTGCGACGCAGGCGCTACACAATCGAAGTCATCAAGTCAAGTTATAGTCAAGTCATAGTCTAGTCAAAGTCATACTCCTAGTAAAGTGGTGGCAACTTTACTTGAAGCTTCTATGGAGTTTTGGAAACAACACGAAAAGAAACGTTTCACCATCATTATACCATTTTCCTACACTCACGCCTGTAATCCAGTACTTAACGAATATAATGCCACCAATTTTATGCACTAACACTGAAAATAACACAAGTTTTGGAAAATAATACAATTCGGTGACGCAATCTTTTTCGCATTCCCGCCAAAACTCCTTTTGACTTGATTTGTCACTGCGATTAATAGAACGTTTATTAAAGACCTCTTTAGTGAAAAAAACACTGGAGTAGCAAAATTCGAGGTCAAAAAACCCAAAGATATTATCATGGTGTCAATTTTCCGGAATTATCCTTTTATTTTTCCTGGATCTGGTATGATCCCCCCTCTCACTTTTTGCCCGCTTGACGTTGCATTTCGGTATACGCTGCATAATTGAAAATTGTTTCACTTGCTCCAATTTATAACTTGAAGAAGTTTGATGCTGGCTGAAATAGCGTTCCACTTTTAAACACAAACAAAAAAGCAAAACCCTGTAAACTATAGACTCTGTAACAAAACCCACTACTCCGTAATTCGACCAGGCTATCAATCAGATCACGCTCAGTTGGCCAGGTACGGGACATCGCTCAGGCACGGTACATTGCGCGCCGCGCACCGTGCGCTACCGTACACTGATGGATCAGCGATGCTTTGGACAGCGTACTTATCGATGTGACGGGGGTATGCAACAGGAGTAAGATGAAAATGAAAGTTGCATGCGCTGAACAGGCACAGTTCTATTAATAATGTGCTTATTCAAAGTAAGTAATACTAAACCAAATTAGTAGATTAGTTTGAGAGTAGTAGTACGATTCAATTATGGAGGTTATACGTGGTATTTAGTAGTTAGTAGACTAAGAGCGAGTCCCGTAGTAGTAGATAGCGCGTAAGTCAAAGTCAAAGGATTTTATTGCAAATAGACTATAGCACTTTTACAAGTCGAACTGATTTAAGGTTCTTAAAATTAAGTTATTGTACTAAGCATTTAAAATTACAAAGTACTTAATGTCATATCATAATGTAAGTTTGAAAAAAAAAATCTCTATCTATGACTTTCAAACCGACGCGCCCAGTTTTAAACCCACTTGCCCTTTTTTTTGATGGGGAGAAATGCCCTCGCAAAAGATTTGAAATGGGTATGAGGGACTCAAACCCACTAAAACCCCCCCGTGAGCTCTCGTCCGCCGTAACGAGGCGAGAAGAGGACGCGACTGCAGCCCAGCCAACTCGCCCCCAGGCGGCAGGCCCTTTCCGGCTTTCACCCACTTGCCCTGCACCAATGATTTTCAATTTATGTGTAGAATAAGGACCCGCTCTTACAACGATGAACGAACATTTACCAATCCGCACTTGGCTATCCCAACAGTGGGAACAAGTTGAGCTGATATCGAGATGGGCACCTATTTTCTACAGAATGTGGAACCCTAACAGGATCAGTCTCGACGATAGGTAGTGTCGCCTAAAGTAAATCAGCATGATAGGCACTTTCTGCGTTAATCTAGATAAAAAGTCGTTTATCCTATATCAGGACCTAGATTGCCATTTTCAAATCCGTTTAGCTTTTGATTTGCCGTTGCCTTTTAGCAGTTGTTAGTAGCCTTCTGAGCTGTGGGTTGTGGGTTCGATTCCCACCTGGACTAACATTTGTACGATGACCATAGATGTTTGATCTGTGTCTGGGTGTTATATTGTATTCTATGTATGTATTTACATAAAAAGTATTTAAGTATTGTATCAGTTATCTGGTTCCCATAGTACAAGCTTTGCTTAGTTTGGGGCTAGATGGCGCTGTGTGAAATGTCCACAAATATAATTTTATATTATTATTTTTCATATAAGTCAGTCAGTCATTCAGTCAGAACTTTGAATTCTATATGTATAGATTATATTATTAGTATGTATGTGATCGTTGGGCCTTATCAAGCCTCAGCCTTTCTCAAACCTTACCTTCAAATAGCTTAAACATCTTTCAGACTTGCCTAGAAATCTACCAATGATCATGACGAGCACCATTTATCTCTTTACTACATTATCAGGTGTAACTAGCTGAGGTGAACGGACATGGAAGAGGCGGGCGGCGGGTGGGTGTACCGTGTGGGTAGTTACCGCCCAGACACGGGACGAATGTACGCCGGTACGAAGTATTGGACCACTATATACTGTGACTGCGACATGCGATATTTTATTGTATTTTTGTTGTGATTTTATTGTATTTGAATGGGCAGCATTCTTCTCGGTACATAATCTTCTGCGATCACAAGGATGCCTGTCAATCGTGGTGATTATGGAAAATTTCCCTAATAAAAGGCCTATGCCACTGGACGCAAGAAGGCTTTTTAATCAGTTATATTTAATCTGGCGTGATTGTATTTTTACTTTGCTTTTTTTTATGTTATATAGTTTTTTTAAACTTCGATTTAGTTTATTAATTTCAGCTACTTCATTGCTATTTTTAAAGATAAAGATAAAGATAAAGATCATTTATTGTAAAACATGGGTAAGTAGATTATTTTTAAAATGCAGGTCGTAAAATTTTATAAAAGTAGCGCACATGTTTGGCCTGGTTAGGCGTACAAAAAACATTGGTCAAAATGACCATGCATTAAAGTAACAAACATATTTATGAGTTTAAATCATAGATTAGAGAAAAAAATATTAAATACATGCAGATTCATTAATTAATAAATAACTATGTAAGTAATGTCAGAAGAATTACATAATATAATTTAGGCAAGTACATTATTAAATTTTAAAAAGAAATTGATAATGTCACTATTATGATGTCATGCGTATTAGAAATGGTTAAAAAAAAGTGTACAATGGTCAATCAACTATTTATCTAGCAATTTATGTCCAAGAGATAGTTACTTTTTGTCATAGCTAATTAAAACTTGTCATTCAGAAAATCCTGTATTGAGTAATAGCATTTATCAATTAATAATGTTTTCAAAGTCCTTTTAAACAGTACTGTGTTCATATCTTTTATATATTTAGGTATTTTATTATATATAATAGGAGCCATGCATAAAACACTTTTACGCATCAATGTTGTCTTGGCGCGGTGTAAGCACAGTTCATTGTGGCGTCTATTTCGCTTTACAATATCGGATAACCATGGGAATAGGCCAGGGCTACTTTTTACAAAAAGAGCTACTTCAAAAATGTAGAGCGACGGAAGTGGTAGGATTCTATATTTGCTAAAGTATGGTTTGCAGCTGTCTGTTATTTGCAACCTAAACATAGATCTAATGCAGCGCTTCTGTGCTTTAAAAGCTAATTCTTTATCTGTTGAGTTACCCCAAAAGATAATTCCATTTTTGTATTGTATTTGTATTTTTTAACGGGCAAAGTGCCTTTATTTTTTAAACTTACAACTCCAATAATACTAACTACCACTACCTGCTACTAGCTACTAGCGACACTACTTAAAAACGTAGTAATTTTATTACTTTTTATAAAAGTAATTTTTAATGATTTTGTCAACGAGCTGGATTATCAGTGTTTTGGCTCAGGCTTAGGCTGCGTTTGACACTGTATACAAAAGTAAGGCTTTTTATGACCTACACATTATTTCAATATCTTTAATTTGTTGTTATAAAAGTAATTGCAATAATGCAAAAAAGCAATAAATCCTTTGACTTTTATTTATCTAAAATATCGCCTTTGAATATCGCTATCGCTGTTATCAAATTCCCACCTTCGTTCAGAACGTGGTACTTACGTAGTTGTGGTACGTAGAATCGCACTTCCTTGGATTTGCGCAATGCTTTAGAATCATCTACAGGCTCTAGAATGTTCTATTCAAAATGTATCGATTCAAGGGGAAAAATGTGAGACACCTCTGTAAAAACTAGTCTTGCGTACCGTGCTCCTTTTGTCGCACACGACGTGGTTTGCCTTCTCTTTTTTTCACACCGCAAACTATCAAAATTACTTCTAATTACTGATCGACCGACGACTTTGTCAAAACCGCGGGGAGTAGCCGCAGCGCATCTGCTCCATATGTAGGAGACAAGGAGCTGCTTAAAGTAGCGCTCTATGCAGCTCAAAGCAGCTGTTGATAACGATGATGTCCTAATTGAAGCAGTTTCAAAAAACTATAGCTTTATTGCCTAGCCTTTTGGCAGTCTCTGTGGTGTGGTCGTTGAGCAGGTCGGCTCATAACTCCAAGGCAGCTGGTTCGATTCCCGCGGCAGGACAAGTATTTGTGCACAAAAAAAAACAGTGCAAATACGTGTTCTGAATCTGGGTGTTGTGGGACCATGATACTCACAATTCCCTTCCTTATATTCCTCGGTCCCTAGATACAGGGAATCCTAGTTAGGGTCCAGGATCTATGTATGTGATCGTTGGGCGTTATTATTATTTTTAAGCTCAGTAATTTTAACTATGCGCTTATATTATCTTAATTGAAACATTGAACAAGCCACGGAAGACGATAAACGCCAATCCCAAATCAAGTTCTCCTACAATTTGAGTCCTTTTGTCAATTATAGTATGATTTTCAGATGACTTTTCATAATTCAATTGAATATCACAAACAAAGGTCTGGTCCCAGAGCTCATCAATCTTGAAGGAGTCCGACTTATCATAGCTGCGTCTACTTGATTAATTTTAGACCCAAACTAGTTGCTGCACAGTGATTTGTGGAGAAATAATCAATGGACATTTGGGTTAGTACTGTTGGCTCAATGGTGTACAATCCACTATTTTCTAGCATCCTTTTTGGACTAAATTGGTTATTTTTTTTATGTGTACCTTCATCATCAATCTGAAGACATCCAGAATATAGCTTCATTCATAGAGCACCGCTTTTAGCGGTTGCTTGAAAGAAAGAAAATACTTATAATTAATAATAATTATATGTGTGGACATTTCACACAGCGCCATTTAGCCCCAAACTAAGCAAAGCTTGTACTATGGGAACCAGATAACTGATACAATACTTAGATACTTTTTGTTTGTAAATACATACATAGAATACAAAATAATGCCCAGACACAGAACAAACATCTATGTTCATCACATAAATGTTTGTTCTGGGTGGGAATCGAACCCACAACTCACAATTCAGAAGGTAGGGTTACTACCAACTGAGCTATCGGGCCAGTCAAGTCAATTTATTCAAGACATCACACAATATTACACTTCTACAAATAGGCACTCATACAAGACAAAACACACAACATAAAGGAGAGAAACTAAAAATATAGCATTGCGTGACGTCATGATATAGGTCCTATTCTCTACTGAGTATACGATTTCGGTCGTAGGTACGTTACCTTAATAACTGATTTTTAGTTGGAACCCATATTCATGAAATCACAAACTTCAGGATACAATACATAAATATAAAAGAATATAATTAAGAAAGAAAAGGCATACAAGGGAAATAAAATAACGTAATTCTACTCGATGTAGAAACTAAACAAAAAATATTTAGGGAAAATTCGTGCTCTTTGTATGTCTGGAAATTTTCCACTGTGCAACCGACCTATCCTTCACTAAGTGGACTTATTGTTTCGGTAAAGTTGATTAATCATTTCTAGTTGTTAACAAGACATCGGTGGACATTTGATCCTGCCCACTCCCTCCCCCAACCCCTTTGCATCCCCTTCGATTCAATTTATTTACTGATACTACAAAGATTACAAAGGATATTCATCTTGTGACGGAAAATTAACTGCACTAGTGAGTCTATTGCTTTCTTATGTCTATCTTAATATGACATAAGCAAAATAGTGACTAAATTGCCACAGAAGCCCTAAAAATTAGTTATTTATAATTCTAAAATGTACATTTGGTGAGTGAACTGGTTTTTTCTATGAAAGCGTGCTACATTGTTAACCGCGTATCATATAAAATCAGGCGAAAGGTGGTCAAACGTAATTGTATTTTTTTTTTTTAATAAAAAGAAATATTTTTTCCGACTACAGAGCTAATCAACAGTAGGAAGTGTAGCTAGTAGTATCTAGCAGTAGTATGTTTAAAGAAAAAAGTTTGAAAATTGTTTGAAAAAAAAAAAACAACACAAAACATTTTTTTTTTACTTCATACTTGTCTAGCATTTGACCACGCTCTCACCTGATGGAAAGTGACGATGCGATCGAAAGTGTAGCATGCTAGCCAAGTAAATACCTATTTACTCTTCTCTTGAACACGCCCGGGTCATATTTCGCCGGAAACATAGACGCTGGCATGGCATTCCATTCCTTAGCCGTTCCAATTAAGAACGTTGAGTCAAATCGCTTGGTACGAATGGGTGGTATTTCGACCACGAATGGATGGCGCTTAGCCGAGCGTCTAGTAGTCCGGTAATGGAATGATGATGGGAGAATGAGATCATGCAGTTCTTAAATCTATTTATTTTAAAATAACACAGTCATATACAATATAAGAAAATAAGCAGAAAACCCGCTCATTAACGCTGCAAAGGTCAATAGAGACCAACATACCCTCAAAATATATCTTCGGTTGTAATGATACACGAAAAAAGGATCAACTATAAAGTAATAAACAATAGACCCACGTTAAGTAAAAAATCACTCGCTCTACCTAACTAAATTAACAGTCTGTGCATTCACGTCAGATTATAAAACCATATAATTATTTATTCGTTGAATATTTTGTTTAAAAGTTTACATTGAACCTCAACACAGTTAAAAACCATACAGAGTTGAACTGAACCGCAAAGCTTCGAAACTGAAAATAGTTACTGACCACAGTAAACGCCGCATGCAGAGCGCAAAGTGCCAACGGTTCGGTACAGACAGCAACAAAAGTTGAACCAAATAAAAATTGCAATAGAAGATTGATAATCGTCCGCTTAGTCATCTACTAAATGTACAAGAACAACGACCAGGGGATCGTTCGACAATCGGTCTCCAAACCACCCATACCAACAAACACTGGAACAACACTGGAATAGTTTAGCCAGCGACTCAAGGCAGCGCACCACCACACGAAGGAGATAAGCTGGTTTGGGTAGATGCTGGCGGGGGAAAAGCACACCCCATACGGGACGTCAGTGCAGGCCTTACCGCCCCCGAATTGCACAAATTTGGATGACTCTGGACTGGACACATTTCTTCCTTAATTCTAGTAAAGAATATGTACTTTTCACATCGTTTGATATTGATAATGAAAGTGTCTCTGTGTGCTGTCATTTCTAACTGTACTTCCTTTTGGAATCACATTACAGAGTTCACCTGCTGCGACCGCGACAAAGTAGCAAGTTTGAACAATAAATATGAGAGCAAGTTGAACTTTCTAGTTGGAGTAGCTATTAATGTTTTTCTATAATAAAAAAGGCTTTAGTATCATTTGATTAGGATCATTGTGACAAATGAAGCTCTTTTTGACAGATTGGCGAAATATAGCTGAGATTTCTCAAAATACTTTTGTTGTTAAACTTTTAGCTATCTTCTCTTTTCTACCCACACTAGTTCACCTATACTTATATATAATATATATATATATATATACCTACCTAGTTTCTACACTATATATATATATATATATATGTGTGTGTATGTAGAAACTAGGTAGGTATATATATTATAGGTAGGCATAACAGTTAAAAGCGTTACTGTAGTATTAGTATTGATTAATTTTAAGTAACATTTAGGTTTTTAAGTGTACGACAGAATGTATAGACGGAACTTTCAGTATTGAACTCTATCACTTATGTAATTAAGACACAATATAAAATAGGGTTTAAAATAGCAAGAATCTTTGAACACTTCGGGCCAAACTGTTAAAGGGTGACTAAAAACATAAACTGTACTCGACGAACCGCTGAAGGAACACAGAGCAGGGAAAAGATTTGGAAACGAACATTACACATTACCATTTTTAACTGTATTTTTTCAGGCTACATCTCGCCGAGCACATCTAAAAGAGATTATTTAAATGCGACGATAAAACAGAAACCGAACCAGTGTGTCGAACCGACCGTATGGCGAGAAACTGGCTGAGAGGTGCTCAGATTGAATATTTATACCGGAACCACAGGGTGCGATCACGGGGGACCGTGGAAAGCAGTTGTCAAGCTCTGCTAGGCGATCATGTAACTTGATTGCAACCAATGAAGCACAAAATTGTATGAACTTGACAGTTTCAATGCGCAGTTCATGTGCATTAGTATGAACATTTTCAAATTAGGTATGTAATGCAATGATCTTGTTGCATTGCATATCTATATATTTCCGTGAAATATATAGAGTTAGTTTTTTTTAATCAATATGTCAAATAAGGTTAGAGTAAAAAAAACTACCAACAGTCAAAATCTTAATCTATCTAATCTAATCTATCACTTCGTGATATCTTCAAGATAAATAATTTTTTAACGCTTACTTGTCTATACATATTAGAATTATGTATTTTTGTCAAAAACAATGAAAATACTTATTTTAACTCACAGTCAAGTCGTGCTGGTAACATGCGCAGTAAATACAAGTACAATATGTGTATCCCACAGGTTAAAATACAATGTATCATAAGAGCTCTTTTATAAACGGTATTAAAATATATAACCACCTACCCACTGACCTTAAACTTTTAACTGGAAATACATTTAAACGCAATCTATAGGAATGGTTAGTTGCTAAAGCCTATTATAATCTAAATGAGTAATTTTTTGCAATAAAGAATTTGAATTTGAATTTGAATTTGAATTCAATAATTAGGTGATATCTATGTAATCCTTACAATGTTAGATACAGTCACATAATTTCATCCCTAGTAGGTAAGTTTCCTGTTTTTTTTTTTATTCATTTGGGTATTTTAACTTTAAGTTCTAGTGTCGGTGTATTAATGTAAACTACATTTAGTTCCTTCAATTGTTATAACATAATATTTATTGTACGTCCGAAATGGACAAAACTGTTGGAACATAGTATTTAGCACCATACGATCATCTTGTACACAGTTTAACAATAAAAAATATTCTATTCTATTCTATTCTTTAAGTTTTGAAATAATTATTTGATTGTTTCAACTTGGTATTAAAAAACGGTCCTTGCGTTCTTTCAGAAAGTGTCATCTTTACTAATATTATAATAGGTCTTTGAAATGATGAAAATGAAATTGCCGTATTGGTAGATGGGTGCCCCACGAACTTAACGATCGCCAGCGCAACGTACGCGTCGAGACTTGCCTTGCGCTGCTTAACAGGCACAGAAATGAAGGAATTTTGAACCGAATTGTTACGTGCGACGAAAAGTGGATTCTTTTTGACAATCGAAAGCGCTCAGCAAGTTGGTTAGATCCTGGTTCGGTACCAAAGCAATGTGCAAAACGAAAAATGACCCCTAGAAAGGTGATGGTCACAGTTTGGTGGTCTAGTGCTGGTGTAATTCATCATAGCTTTTTACAAAACGGCGAGAGCATTACTGCAGATGTGTACATTGAAGAACTGACCACAATGATGGCGAAACTCGCACGTCTGCAACCAGCTTTGGTCAATCGGTCGTCTCCACTGCTACTTCACGACAACGCGCGACCCCATACTGCACAACAAACCGTCTCTAAGCTGCATGAGTTGGGTTTGGAAGCTCTCCCTCATCCGCCATACTCACCAGATCTTGCGCCTACCGACTATTACTTTTTCCAAAATTTGGACAACTTTTTAGCGGGAAAAAAATTCAATTTCCGAGAGGCAGTACAAAACGCCTTTGAAGAGTTTGTTGTCTCCCGTCCTGCTGATTTTTTCAAGAAGGGCATCCATAAACTGCCACAGCGTTGGCAAAGATGCATTGATTGCAGGGGTGATTACTTTGAATAAAATAAATAAATAAGTTCGAAAAAAAATACTTTAACTTTTTTCAAACAAAACGGCAATTTCATAGGTAAAGACCTAATATTTGATAGCCTCTGTGGTGTTGTGGTTGAGCAGATCGGCTCATAACCCGGAGGCGGCGGATTCGATTCTCGCGGCAGGACAAGTATATGTGCAAAGAAAAAAAGCGCATATACTTGTTCTTTGTGTGGGTGTTGTGGGACCATGATCCTCGTAGTTCCTGGGTCCTTAGACACCAGTAATCCTATAGTTATGTTTCAGGATCTATGTATGTGATCGTTGGGCGTTATTATGATTATCATTATTATATTGTAAACGCGAAAGTTTTTATGTATAGAATGTATGTATGTTTCTTTCTTTCTTTTCTTTCTAAAAACTACTGAATTGATTTTAATGAAACTTGGAATGCAGTTAGCTTATACGCTGGATTAACACACAGGATACTTTTTAACCGTGGATGAAACCGCGGGGCGCACATAAATAAATAAATATTATTATAACAATATAATATAATAATATAATATTACACATAATATATATGCGGGTTTGAAACTCTTACTGACGTCTGGTATGGTTGTAACGCATAGAGTACTTGTAATGTGCAGGGACCAAGCTTATTCGCTGTTTTCCACTGGTGTAAATCGCAGGCAGGATGGAAATACGCGCACAGGTGTTGGCGGTGTTGGTACACTGTTTCGAGAATATTGAATTTTCCTAACTTATTTTACATGTTGAATTAGACCGACCGCTTATTTGAATAATATGCTGTTTTTGACTTACAAGTAGTTTACGGTTTTACAATTATCATCATTAATTCTAAAATATATATTTTGAATAATAATAATAATAATAACATTGAACTGTGTTATGTTTCTTGCTCTCTATTTTTATTCGTTGCTACGCCATTTTTTTTTTATAGTTGTCATTTGACCACCCATATCAAGAAAACATGCATGCCTCATTGACATAATCGCGCGACGATCGTGCATTGAAAACTTCCAAATCATATGTTATACGATACTAGCTGCGCCTCACGGCTTCACTCGCAATTAAAATGTATCATCATATACGTTAGTACAGCATGAAAGTGATCACCATTCTAAATTTCAAAAGAATTATATCCATTATCCATTGCGCGTACACACTCATGTGTAATATTAGTTTGATTGATAAGTGTTATAACTAAATATAATTTTCTGTATGTAGTGATCAGAGAGTACGAGACAGCAAGAACAAATTACCATTATTCTAATAACTATATCTAATCTAATATATAATAATAACGCTCAACGATTACATATATAGGCTCCGGGGTTGTGCATGGGTTGCAAACTATAGAACTATAAGCCTTCAGCGTGCGCACTGGGCCATGCCGGAGCTTGAATGATCCGTAGTACACCGAGCGCTCCCTTTTTATAACCAGATGGTTGGGGGAGTGCTGAGAATTACCGGTGTTGCCACTGTAATAAATTTAAATGCTACCACAGAGCAAATTACGGTACTGCCCGCTGCGCATAAGGTTTACAACTGGACGTTGCCGCCGTCACATACATAGATCCTGGACCCTAACTAGGATTCTCTGTGTCTAGGGACCCAAGAGCTACTAGGACTATGGTCTCACACCTAGATACCCAGAACACCCATACTCAGAACAAGTACTTGCGCTTTTTTTCTGTGCACAAATACTTGTCCTGCCGTAGGAATTAAACCCGCCGCCTCCGGGTTATGAGCCGACCTGCTCAACCACCACACCACAGAGGCTTCATTCAAATACAGACAAAACCAAAAGCTCCCAGTACAAGGATCCGAAATACTTTTACTTAATTAAGTAAAATAATTATTTTACGGCCGAAATTCCAAGTGAAAACAAGAGAAAGCCTGTACAACAACTAGAAAATAATCCCGTCCATTTTTTCCAGGCAACTGAGGGTAATTCCTTCATTCTGTTGAAATTAATTGGGTTCCATCGTTAAGCAGCGGAAAAAGGGGTCGGTTGGCATTAAGGAGATGGACAATGTGCTGCAACTGAGCCCCGCTGACAATGATTTATTATATGTTGTGGGCTGAGAAAAATGTAACGCTACCTCTTGAAACTCGAACATGAACAGCAAAATGGAAGACATACAATTATAGTCTACAGTAAAATGGAAGACAAAGCATTATATCGAACACCATAGTTAAAGATAAAATATAATAGTGAACAGCAAAATGGACGATAAAGCATTATAGTGAACAGCAAAATGAAAGATAAAATATTCAAGTAAACAGCAAAATGGAAGATAAAGTATTATTGTGAACAGCAAAATGGAAGATAAAGTATCATTGTGAAAAGCAATTTTTTAAATTGTGTGATAGGCTTGCATTTGACCACTATCGCACCTGATGGTAAGTGACGATGTAGTCTAATAATAATAACGACCCTAGACACAGGGGATCCTAGCTAGGGTCCAGGATCTAGGGACCCAGGAACTACGAGGACCATGGTCTCACAACACCCAGACACAGAACAAATATTTGCGCTTTTTTGACACATTTTCTCTGAACCCGCTAAAACTAAATTCTTCTACACTTATTGCTATTGCTTAGCTTACAGTTTCCTATAGAAGTGAGATAGAAAAAGACATCAAAACCAGAGGTCACCAAACTTTTTTCATATTACCACCTAATCCCAAGTCATCGCAACATCTTTCGGATGTTCAATACCTTTGGAATCTTTTCGTAGACTATTCAGTTTTATTATTTTCCGATAGATATCGGCACCTCTCACCCGTTTACACGTGACATAAAACATGTCTCTTAGATGTCGTAAGACGCTTTTACTGGAAATAAGGAAGGGATTTGTATGTAATAATAACATCCTTTAAAAAAAGAGGTCAAATTGACTTAATTTCATATTGAGCAGTACTTAGGATCGAAGAGTTCTTTGTTGAATTGAAAACTTCTTTAGGCGCGTAGAGCACTTTTTGGGTGCATAAAAAGCGTAAAACTCGCGTCATCGTCACCGAACGCTTTCCTTGAGCTATGTGTCACAAGATACTCAGTTTTCAGTTCTATTAGCAGTCCCCAAAAACTGTCCCATTCATTTTTTTCTCCAAACGTCTTTGTCAGATCTTCACCAAATTCAATGGGACTACAAAGCAAGGTTTTTCTACCAAACAAAAATCACGTAAATCGATCCACAACTATGTCAAACAAATCAGTGATGCATATGAATAAAATACATGCAGTCGAACATAGAAACTCTTTTTTTAAAGTGGGTAAAAATAAAGTTACGTTCCATGATATTTTAAGTACATTGTCGTAGCTGAAGCTACGGATTAACACACTTTAAAACACTAGTGTGAGTTTTACGCGTTTACTACGCACTACTTGTGTACGCGTCTACCGAGTCTGCGTTACGGTTTCCGAGTACGCGCAGTTTGTATGAAGAAATGTATAGCAATAATAGTTATTAATTTGCGCGTCGGTTGAGTACGTTTACTCAACCGACGCGCAAATTAAAAACTATTACTCAAGCAACGCGTTTTTTGCGTTAACGCGTTCTTTTTACGAAACTCATACAAATATCACAGAACATGTGAAAACAATCGCAAATAAGCTGTGAAAGATGGTTCTATCAAGTCTAATATCTAAAGATAAAGCACGAACTGACTGAGTAGGCACGGACAGGACAATACTGTAGCTTCAGATTCTAGGATACCTATGAATACGTTGATATGGTAGCGTAGAGCTGGGAGAACGTATCAGTGGATAAGGTACTGTTTTATGTTAATGAATAATGTGACGAGCTAGTCGTTCGCCTGATGTTAAGCAACATGGCTGCCCATAATACATGCATTTTCACTTGGAACTCTAAAGTTGAAAGTTTCACGTGACACTGCGCACGTCATCCTGAGACAGCACATTCTAGTAATAAGATTATTCGACCGTGAGATCAGATGATAAAGTCTTATTTTCTCAGAAATTTCACTAGCTACAGTGTTGATACAGGGTAGGTATAGGGTTCTCGTAGTTCCTAAGTCCCTAGATATAAGGAACTCTAGTTAGGGTCCAAGATCTATGTATGTGATATATAAATAAAAATTAAAAACGAGCATGCCTTAGACCAAACGACTGAAGTAATTTTTTTTTTTAGTTTTTGCTTTATTTAATGTTATTGTCGCTATCTTGACTATTGAAAATTTTCATTTTACCGGACATAACAACATAATTATAATAAAACAATTACTTTGTTATATTGACAGTGGATATCCAAGTGAACCAAATTCAACTTACCTCGCATTCACTAGCTTATAGCTTGCGTAAAAAAGCATTACTAAAAAAAAGGACTATATACTAGCCGGGATGACCTATAGACAGTCCAAATGCTCCAGCCCACTACCAGTATAGCGTACCCAAAATGCTGGTTCTTCTCAATCCTCTTATCCTCTTCATAAACCCAAAATGCTGATAGCATTTCATTTTTATGTTGGTACATAAAAAGGTTCTAAGCTTTAAGTGTTTTTTTAAGTCTAGGTTATTAAATGTTATGTATTTAAGTACCACATCTAGCAAACTGACGCACCTATGGAGTGCGATGGCAGGATATCACACGCAGACCCCGACAATGCACTCGACTAATCCGCCCTTTGATCCTAGTTGATATCTGCCGACCCACGTAAGAGCCTTAGCAGGCACAAGTGCAGTGAGACACGAAATACTTATAGGTGTAAATATAGCGAACAAAGTCTTAGACGATGGTTTGTCACATTAAACTATAATTACCATTTTTTTAATGTTAATAATTGATGTTATGAGCTAGTCGTTTACCTGATATCATTGACTATAAATCCACTTGATCAATGATACAACTTCCCCTATACGAAAAATAGTAGTTGATTTCCACTACTCACCTTTGCGAGTACGTCAGTTTCGTTTTGAATTTCCGCGAAGAAACAGCTAACGAAAAAATCACAGAATATTAGAAAAACAAGTCATTGCTCAGTGAAATTGTGCGGGGAGAACAGCAAGGCCGTTTGGCTGTGCAAAAGACGGTATATATCACTCCACAAGTAAGCAATTTTCATATACACATTCGTCTATTTTGAAATTAAAAACGAACATTATGAAGAAGAAGAAGAAGCGGGAACCCGTTGATGTCTTTTGCTCCGTCCTACTCTGTTCTTTGTAATTTCGTATGACTTTGTCTCGTTTTATCCTCGCTCTTGCGTCATTATCGTGATCAGCCAATCGCAAGCATATAAAATGCCTACAGAATAAGTAATATATAGTACTCTGCTGTTACGTCGCCCTCTGTCCCCGCTAGTGAGTGGTGTTTGTAGGAGAAATTATGTTCACGAGCTATCAAGTGGCTTTATTATCTTTGCCTGATATTAAGTAACACGGCCGTCCAAAACAGAACATTGTCACTCGGAACTCTATTTTAAAATTTCGCATGACACTGCACTGCGCACATCATCCTAAAACATCAGCACAGTTTGGTAATCAGATCATAAAGTCTCAATTTACCAGTTATTTCACTAGCTATAATGCCCTTTAAACCGGAATATCGTAGTGGTTACTTAGAATTGAGACTAAATTTTTTGTATAGGGAACTGAATTTAGTTTCATTAAAGTAAAGAAAAAATAGCCTGCCTGCAGGCGTTTCTAACGCAACATGAACATGAAATGTAATAGACAACAATAATAAGTACTAATGTTGTCTTTCCACCAACTTGCCTCGAGGTTTTTATGAAGTTTCGACTGTTTCACAAACCGTTTCTTTAGTTTCGCCTAACTTCGAGAATTGCCAGTAAACAATGCAGTTTTGCTAGCTTGGTGAAACGTTGTCTATGTTTTGCTCGTGAGGCTACATGCCAAAATGGCTGAACCAATTTGGCTGAAATTTTCACACATTTTAGAGACGATACTGAAAACACAAGGTGATTTTAACGCCTTAAAAAGGATTTTTTAATGTTTAATGAATTTGCTGGTGAAATCACGTGGAGCCTTTTTATAAATTCAGTTGTATTATTCTAATTTTTTTTTTTAAATAGGTCAAGTGCACCAATAGTATTTTTAAAAATCCAGGTACAACTGAAAAAAAGACTTACAGAAACCCAATAAATGGGTACATCTTAAAGAAATAATAATATGTACCCATCATCTTAAAGAAACTCGTGAAAATTGAGGCACCTAGAGTTTTTATGTTGCCAGCGTTTATTTTTATACAGTCTAATATTACCAGTAACTGGCATCCCCGAGCTCTAATTTGTATGTCGACGGCTCCGTGATACCACTGGAGACTTGAGGAGTATTCTAGGAGGAAACTTGGAGAGCTCTCTTGTTATTGTTAAGGTTTTGCAAACGGGCGCAAATACTTCTATACTAAAGATTTCAATAAAATAGATTAAAGCTTGTGTAATAAGTCGAACAACTAGCACTTAGTCATTCGTACAAATTAAAAATAAACAAATGCAAAGCGTATAAATCCAACATCAAACTTATATGGTTTTCTCATGGATGCCATTGTCAGAACTGGACCTGATTGATGATCAAATATTTGTACTGGGTGGGAACCGAACCCACAACCAACAGTTTAGAAGGCAGAGCTACCACCGACTGAGCTATCATCATTCAAATATTATTTACAGGGTACATTTAAATTGTTTAATAATAGTCATAAAGTCAAACCTAATGAAAAAGCCTATTACACAATAAATGATTATGTGTCAGACAAAAAAGCTGGCCTGAATACCACAAGCACAATGGTTTTATGAAATCTTAAGTACCTTGCCAATTGCCTATTGTTATATTAATATCTAATGAATAATGTTAGTATCTATTTGTAATCTTAATAATTTTCATGCACTGGTGTAAAGTATGGGTGGTTACTTTTGTAATATATTCATTACATAGTCTACTATAACATAATAAATTATAAATATTGTAAAACACAACAGAAAATACATGACTGTAAATTTACTTGTAGCTTCTTCTTTACAAGTGTAATCAAAGCTTTGGATCGGAGTTTTCTGTTCTGCATTGCCGGATTGCTTGCACCAGTAGTGAGAAAGAGAACTTTTTTTCAATCTCATGTATCATAATGGGATTGCTATATAATATAATATTTGACAATAAGCACTTTTTAATTCAATATACTTAGTACAATAACTTAATTTTAAGTATCTAATATAATTTTGACTTGTAAAAGTGCTAAATATAGCTTATTTGCAAAAAAATCTTTTGACTTTGACTTTGAAATTGAAATTTTCCCAGCCCGTCTGCAATGCTTTGGAACTTTTATGCTAAGCCGAATGCACTCGCCGTCGACGGCAAACGCCTAGACAGCCGCGTGACCAGAATTATGCAGATCCAGAAATGCTTTCTGGCATTGCCCGTATACTTAAAATTGTATCCATAGGTCAATATATTGTTGGAAATCCTAAGTGGTTTTAGTTTAAAAAAAAGTAAGTTTACAATCAAGCTAAGAATATTTATTAAGATTTACTAAGAACCGACAATAATTAATAGCGTGATTTTATAAAACGTCCGTCGCCTCTGAGCGCTGCCCGAAAAGTGAGCCCGAGCCTTCTTCGTCACTCGTATATATACTACGCCGCTTGTATCAGCTCCCGAAGTGAAGTATTTTGTAACACGGCCGTTCCTGCTTGCGTGTTGTCCTCAACAGCTGCTTCATCTTCAAGCGGCACATTTTCGTCGACCTCGACCGTTGTGTCTTCTTCTATAACACAACAAAACATGATTTTAGGACCCGATGTACAGGCATAACGTTGGTAACTGAAACCATTTCAAAATTAAAATGAAGTTGTTGCTCAATTCAAAGAAATTTCAATTTAGAGAAATTCAACAGGTACTTGTAATAAACATTGAAAACGGAGACTGCAAAACAACTGTGTTAGAAGCACAAGCGTGCACTCAAGTACAACCAACGCAGTTTTCATAACAATTTTATGAAAAGATGTAAGAAGTAATGGTTACAGGCGCATGTTCGCATTGTAAATAAAGAAAAATAAATGTATTGCGAATTTCAGAATTCCGGATTCCGGATTCTAAACTTCGCCACACATTGTAATAGAAAACGGCAACTGTATGATATGACACTCATTAACACGTCATACATAGCAAAAACGACAACGGTATGACATGGCACTCACAAACCACGTCATACATTGCAAAAACGGCAACTGTATGACATGGCAATCACAAGCCACGTCATACATTGCAAAAACGGCAACTATGTGGAGAGAATAATCTCGTCACATATTGCAAAAGGCAACTGCATGAAGAGGCATAGGCCACCTCACACATTGCAAATAGAGAGAAGGCAACTGTGCGAAATGATCACACATTGCAAACGACGCCACACAAAGTGCAGTCATCGCTGAGTCACATTGGTGAGACGGATATCCGCAGTGGAGAACGCAGAACAAGCCTCCAGCGTCCATTCGCCCCGCCAAAACACCATGTGATCGGCGGCCGCTTGCGTTGTCTTGCCATAAGACCCGCCACGAAGTTTCGAGCTACAGCCGTGGGTGGCAGCACATGCAGGACCTTGTAGGGCCCCCGCATGCCAGAGTTCAGCTTTCCCGTAGATTGTGACGACCTGTTCACGAACACAAAATCGCCAACGGTGAAGGTTTGTGACTGCTGACGACCCTTGTTGACATAAGCGTCTTGGAGTTGCTGGTCAGCGTCAGGTAGTGTGGACGCAGTATTATTCGTCACCGCATCTTAACGGTACACCATTGCGAGTTTTGTTTTGAATGAATAACCGGGGATGTACCGTCTAAAGTAACAAAAACTAACTTAGTAGCATTAAAAATGTCTAACCTCTTCAGACATTGCTTGGCACTTACGTGTTAACAGAAGCTTCTACCTTATGCTCGCTCGGTCTCACCTGACCATTAGTAATCATTTGACCTTAGTAATATATTTCAGTTGTAATAAATTCACATTTCTCAACGCTGATGGAAAATCCTGCCTCAGTCAAAGTCTTTAGAATCACTATACTCGCGTTTTCGCTTGTTTTGTTGAACATAACCTTTGCGAAAAACACCACGAGCTCGAACGGGTGTAATCTGATGAGGTTTCACATAAATGGGCAAAAAACTCACTAAATTCATAGCAGCTGCGCGAATTTGAGTATCAGTAACACCAGCGTGTAACTATCGCTACAATGAACTCATTCATCACTCAAATCGTTAACAATGCGTAACGTAACAACAAACGTCTAGCATATTCTGCATACGTGGGGTAGTTATCAGAATCAGTTTTCATAGCATCAAATAAAATGTTCGCGATATTTACTCGTATAGGGCACAATGCCTTAAATTCACTCTTGAAATTTGGCCAACTACGATCATTACTAACCCAATCGTATAGCCACGACCTCGCGTCACCTTCAGACAATTACCTATACGTGCTAAACACTCACTGTCGTCCCATCTATTTAGTTTGCGCACATGATCAATTTGACCACACAACGAATCAAAATGATGTAAAGACAGATCGAAATTTGACATAAATACATGGTTCGATCTTACCGGCATGGCATCATAGCATTAACGAGGTTTTCGGCTACTTATAACCATATCCGCGGTGGGCGGAGGCGTGCTTGTACACGGCACGGACAGGTCTAGACTGGTAGGGCAGTGCAGACGGCGCAGTCAGCGGGCAGACGGCTCGCACGACGCGGCTGGCGTGCCGGAGCATCCGGTGCAGGCGCCGACATGGCGCGCGATGTACTCGCAACAACACATGCACTGCGTGTCCTGGAATCTTCCAAAACACCTAAGCAGCTTATGAAAGTTTGAAGCTGGGCTTCTAAACCAGGAATAGACGATCGATTTCGCTTACGACTTTTACGTTTACTAGTAGTTAGTGTAGTCTCAGCCGTAGCTACCAAAAATTTTAGCGGACATTCTTTAAAATCACAACAGCAAAAGCAAAGCAATATTTGAAATCAGAATAACCAAGTCAGAATTGAGTTACATCCCACTTCTGATGTTGGAAATCCTAAGTGGTTTTAGTTTTAAAAAAAGTAAGTTTACAATCAAGCTAAGAATATTTATTAAGATTTACTAAGAACCGACAATAATTAATAGCGTGATTTTATAAAACGTCCGTCGCCTCTGAGCGCTGCCCGAAAAGTGAGCCCGAGCCTTCTTCGTCACTCGTATATATACTACGCCGCTTGCATCAGCTCCCGAAGTGAAGTATTTTGTAACAATATATATATTTAAACCAGAAATCAATACATTTGTATTGAAAATATGACCGTTAACTAATTTCTTGTAAATATCTTTTTAAGAATGAATCCACGGTTAAGCGACACGGCCACCCCTATAACATAACAGTGTCACTCAAAACTCCAAAATATAAAGTTTCGGGTGACACTGCACTGCGCACATCATCCTTCTGACATCAGCAGTCTGGTGTAAGATTACTTGACTGTGAGATCATATCATAAAAGTCTCAATTGCCCAGTAATTTCACTAGCTACAGTGCCCTTCAAACAGGATCACAGTTGTACTTGCACACTACTGCTTGGCGGCAGAATAACTGGCAAAACGGTAACTACGAGTACCTAGACGGACTTTGCCAAAAAGTCTTACCACCTAGTAAAATAAAATCGCCAAAACCATTCATAGAAGCCAAAGTTTAGCGACAAGTTGCATCCAAAAAGCATATAGCAAAGCTATGTAATTGCAGTCGCAAAAAATGTTTAATGCAGTTCATTTGGTCAAGCATATCACATTGGTTTTATGAAGCATTTGTTACCATTTGTGGCCGAGTGAAGTGTCGTGAACCAACTTGACTAGCCAGACTTGTCTCAAACTGTAATGTAATCAGGTATATTAAAAATATTCACTGAATGCACACCAACAATAATATCTTTATTTGACTAGTAATCTACATCGATTGACACATTGGAAAAACAATAAACCTCATCAAAATTAGTAAACAAATAAATTGTCAGCATAAAATGCTTACTAATCGAACAATCACGTTTGTAAAACTATTCAATGTTTCAACCTAAGTATTTTCAGTGAACAATTGAATTTTAAAAATAAAGTTTAAGATACAGTGAGACATTCAATGAAACAAAACGCAATCATAATAGCGCCTACTACCCGTACATCAATAACGATTTCAACACCAAAAGGTTGTAAAAAAGCAGAAATTGTAATCTTTTTAAAACTAATTTAACCCTTAATGTCATGTAAACATTGACTAGAACAAAATCATAGAAATCTTACGTACAGCACACGCATAATGAAATGTCGTACCCAACCAGCAAAGTAGTCCTATAAGAAATTACTTTATTACAATAAATTATAGGACTTTAGAACAATTATAATAACGACTTATAGAAAATTTTAACTGAATATTATACAATGTTTTGGTAAAAATAACAAGTGTTGTAAGCTATTACATCAGTATCACACCTATAGCGATGTACTGTAACTGCCTGTGCCACATAAAAATATAGGTCATTTTGTGTTATTAAAGATTTTCAAGATATTGTTATACAGCAAATGTGTGTTATAATAGCTTTCAAAGGACCGTTAAAGTTAACTAGCTAGTTAACTGTAACAATATCACTTTTATTGGATCTTTTACACCACGGTACCCCATTTTTATCGTAATGGCCGCAGAAGGTGGTTTTGATTGATCTATAAGAATGGTCTATAGTAAGCCCGTAAACACTAATTCATCATGTAACAGCTACTACACATACATTTATCTTTATCAAGCCGTGGGTGCTATTATGATAATTATGTGTCAAGACTTTTCAATTTACTTGCCAAGGATTTTTTATGGATTTCTTCCTTTTAAATCAGGAACGCACAGCATATAGCATAGAAAAATTATACAAGGTGGAATTTAATTCACTCTTTTCTTTAAGTGTATGTACTCAGACCATGCTATAGAATATTTGTACAAGGGGTAAAAAAAAGGTTTTGTTTTAATAATGCCTTCTAAAATAACTGCATGACAGCCGAAATGTCTATTCAACGGTACACACAGCGCGGGCACCAGCTGAGTGCTTTGTAAATGTTTCGTGGGCAATAAAACAACTGCTTTGTTCAATGTCGCGAGGCTTTTCTTTAGAATTTAAATTTGATACTTTTATTTAAGTTTTATTTCATAAGTACTATTTTTATTTAGTTATATCGGAGCGTCTATGGCATTGACTGAATACATACATTAAAGGAAAAGAACGAATTAACTTCCACCACGTATAATACAGTCGTGGTGACTTATTCACGGCATTTTTGTTATGAAACTGGCAGAACAATCACCTTTAAAGATATAAAATTTAATGTAAAAAGCCTCATGAACAATACGTTACTAAATATATAATAGCGATGTAACTGCGCCAAATCCTGTCCGAGGTCAACGTTTACATTATTTTTATAGTACTGCTTATAGTACACGATTTTTCTGGTTGAGTAATCACGCGAAATGACCCATACGTAAAATAACTTTTGATATCTATGACTTAAACATCTACATATTAAAAAATTGAGCTTATGCCTTGAGAATTTAAACGGATTTTACGTTGACTGTACTCTAGCAGTAGTTATAAAGCTCAATGATACTGCAAGCCTTGTCACAGCACTCGTCAGCCACACCACCAATGAACCGCTTCCCCCTGTTGGACCCCAAGGCCCTGGCTTTGGATGAAGGCAACCAGGGCCAGCCGATGTGGTTTTCTTGCTCCTTGTAGAAGGGGGGTATTAGGGGGGCACCTGTCAGACAAATATTAATTATAGTTTAAATGATAACTTAAGATTGTCGTGAGTTCTACAATTACCTTAAACTTTTGGTGAAGGAAATCGTTTGGTAGATAATTTTTATTATCTACGACTCTCAAGCTAAGGATCTATCGCCAAGCACTTTACTAGAACTAGAACTAGTCCAACTTGTCCTACTAGAACTAGTTCCTAATACGGGTAACGTTGATGTACCTTTCGGCCAAATTGCCATTTAGCGTCTGGTTAAATAATGGTCACTACAAATCACGAAATTAACATGGTGATTTAGGAGTCCCCGAGAGACTACCACTGGACTTTCACTTAACATTAATTCCTGGGACAAACTAAAAGATGTACGTCATATAGTATGCATCAGTTCTTGCATGTATTTACAAATTATAAGTTAAAAACAATACTGATGTCAAACTTACCATACATGGTTCCAGATTCAGACCTTTTGTCAACTCCTCGGACTTCAGAGCACAAGGCGTCGATCATTATTGCGAGTGCCCGGCCACAGTATATCCTGGGAGTCAGGTCCTGGAGGGACAGCTGTTGGCCCCCGATGTGCGCTAAACACATTGGTGTAAGCACGAACATGGCCAAAAGGAACTGATTAGGAGACATCTGTAAACAAATCAAAATGTAAAAGGACATTAGTTTTTTACGTTAGGAATGAGTGTGCGTGAACTCGTGCGATGCACCCAAATTCAAAGCTCTCTTATCAATGACCAATAACTTTCAGTTTATGTGCGGTATTTGACCAATGACTTTCAGTTTATGTGCGGTATTTGACCAATGACTTTCAGTTTATGTGCGGTATTTGACCAATGACTTTCAGTTTATGTGCGGTATTTGACCAATGACTTTCCGTTTATGTGCGGTATTTGACCAATGACTTTGCGTTTATGTGCGGTATTTCACCAATGACTTTTAGTTTATGTGCGGTATTTGACCAATGACTTTTAGTTTATGTGGGGTATCTGCGGTCTTACAATGGTAAAAGAATACATCGTGAGAAACCGTGGCGATCAGGTATCACAAAGCTCGAAAACATGTCATCCACTAACCGCTGGACGTAGAATATTGATGTTTTGGAGTATATTTCCCTTTTAGTTAGTAGTTGCGTGTGGGTGGAATAACTAAAACGAGGGTTAAAAATGAGTTTAAGGGACTCAAATAAGGTTTTAAAGATTACATTATCACAGCATCTGTGGTGTGGAGGTTGAGCAGGTTGGCTCATAACCTGGAAGTGGCAGGTTCGATTCTTGCGACAGGACATGTATTTGGGCACAGAAAAAAGCGCAACTACTTGCTGTATATATGAGTGTTGTGGGACCATGGTCCTCATAGTTCCTGGGTCCCTAGATACAGGGAATCTTAGTTGGGGTCCAGGACCTATGGTGGTCGTTGGGCGTTTATTATTACTATAGCTATTAGTCATTATGAACAAAGCGGGAAAAACTGTCGGCTTCTTCTAGTATTAATTATAAATAATGATGATGAATTTACTCTTTCTTAATCTAGTGCAATAAGTATCATATCTGCTTATCTACGAATAGTGAAATATATTTTTAAATAAATATAGCCTCTTACCTTACAATTTCACTTGTTTACCTCAGAACACTGTAACTTCCTATGAAATCACCTGAAGAACATCCTCCTTTTATACCCATGTGCCAAAGGGTGCTTATAAATATTCAATAACACGTCAACGTAAAACATGTTAACTCTGCTTAATGAGACCTGAACGTGACCTTGAGGGTAACTTGGGGGCACTTAGGGTAACTTAGGGGTAACTTGGGGGCACCTGGGGGCACTTGGGGAAAGGGCTACCTGTAAGTTTGTACAACAGTTTCCAACTCGTTATGAATGAGAACTAGGTCTGTTAAGCTGTTAAAACCCCTTAGAGTTTGATGAAATTTAGAATCAAACTGTCAGTTATTAAGCTAGGAAACTTGGATTCAATTAAGGGTGTCTGAAATGTTTGATCTGTTTGTTGGTAATGTTGATAGGAGTTCTTTATGATGCGGCATCGTAATCGGTGTAAAACTCGGTTAATCCGTGCCATACGCCTTATTAGTTTATCAAAATTCGATGGTGACCCTTCCTGATCCTAAGTGAAATGAAAAATAAGACCATTTTGCTCCAATTTTTTTATTCAAGATAGTAAACACTTGCTTTTGACTGGAAGTTAAATTATACAAAAAGCATCAAGTTTTAAAATGAACAAGGAATACAATATAAACACACCATCGAGACTCTTTTGATGGCCTCTTTAGTATGGTGGTTGAGCAGATCGGCCCATTACAAGAGGCGGCGTATTCGGTTCCTGCGACAGGACAATCCATTTTATTTTCTAAGGACAGGAAATAAAAGTGCAAATACTTGTTCTGAGTTTGAATATTGTGGGACCACGGTCCTCGTAGTTTCTGGGTCCCTAGATAAAAGGAATCCTAGCTAGTGTCCATGTATGTTATCGTTTGGCGTAATGTATATTATTTATTTAAATGAAATAAAATAGAAGTTAAAGAGCAGAATATTGGGAATGTCTTAAATAACTAGCAAGATACCAGAACGTCTAAATTTATTTTGTCGATATACTGTTGAGACTCTTTTGAAGCATACCTGAATTATTACACTTGAGCCGCGAGGACCATTAAACTGGATTACTATCATGGAGTCAGCTAATTGAAGTTAAGGAATATAGTTCATTACATTTACATAGTCCTTCCAAGGTATGGAGGTTCTGGTAGACAAGCCTCAAAAATCCGGGTAACACAAAATAGGTCCCAAACCTCATTCACGTCAAACAAAACTCCACGGAACAATTTTAGCCTTTGTATGAGGACTGTCAAAGTTCTAAATTCTCTTTACTCAAATAGTAAAGAACGAGACAGGTAAACAAAACTATCGTCCTTTTCCATAATATCTACAGTTATTTATTACCATCTACCGCTACTAACATCCCCCTCATAGTGACAGATGCTAACATTTATGGTTGTCGGCCCCTGCGTTAATAGAAAATTCGAAACGTCACACGTGCAATATATTCATTCTTTTTTTTATGTTAGTGAATGATGTGACGTGCTAGTCGTTTACCTGATGTTAAGCGATACGGCCGCCCATAACAGACAGTGTCACTTGGAACTCCAAAATACAAAGTTCTGCGCACTGCACTGCGCACGTCATCATGAGCAAACCAGCACAGTCTGGTAATAACATTACTCGATAATGAGATGAGAACATAAAGGGGTAAATGAAAACCCAATAATTTTACTAGCTAAGTGCCCTTCAAACCGGAACACAGTAGTGCTTACACACTACTGCTTGGCGGCAGAATAACTGGCAAAGCCTACCTAAACGAACTGCAGGAAAGTCCTACCACCTAGCAAAACAAGAGCACACATGTGCAAGATAAACAAGATTGAAAGAAAGTCATATCTTAGTACATCCTCGAGACGCCACGTTGGCGCGTGTTCCAATCTCTGGCGCACTTAAGCCGTCAAATAGGATGTTCTCGAGTGGAACATTAGATGCGACGTTTCACACGCGCCGGCGCCAGCACACTTCATTTGTTAAAACTCACTTCCACCCCGGTGAACAACATAATGGGCCACCATCACTTCTTCATCGGTGATAGAACAAACTAGATAAAGCGTCCGATTATTATCGTAGATCGCGCACAACAGAAACTCAAATTGCGCTACTACTTGATAAGCGATCCTATCTAGATTATTTTTTAGCTGACAGTTTTGGAATGGTATGGTATCTTTTGGAATGGTATGGTATCTTTTGGAAGTAAAACTTCATTACAAACGCTTGGGGTGTTGACTTGGAGGTAAGCTGGTGAGGTGGACGGAAGTTGAGAGGGTGATATAGTATATCTCCATCTCTACGTGAAGATAGAAACAAAGAGTTACGTTTCTTATGTTACTGTAGGGGCAAGAGAGATGTAGCTAAAGAAGTTTTACTTCAGTTCTGTGGTCTAAAGCACTGACTTTTTTTTTTCAAAGATATTTTTATAGCCAGCTGGGCAGGGCTCGTGGTTGGTGGGGTTTGAGGATTTTCTTTCTCCAAAAATGCTTATCGGTGTCACGTAGCTTGGTAGTGATTTTTGATGAAAATATTTTAAATAGCCATCATGAGAATAAAAACCTTTAGTGAAGATTTTTGGAATATCCCGTACTAAAGTCTGGCGAAATTGATATAATAAGTTTGCTTCAGGGAGACGCTAAGAGTAGTTTTAAACGCCTCAGTTTCTCTCCGCTCCTTCTTAATTCTATGCTCTTGACATGTTTGAGAAACAAACAAATTAAACTCGGGAATATTCCCGGAGATCAAAAGCGTCGTGACCGTGTTAAGAGATGCTTGGTGAATCAGGTGTATTCAAAACAAGTGGGTAATGGTCTTAATTCAGTAAAATATAAATTATAAAATATGGGCTTTTCAGTAAGTCTTTACGAATATGGTTGTATGGGCTATATTACTTGGCTTTAGCATTGTATTATACAATTTTAATAGTAAACAAAATCACTTACTTTAAAAATACCTAGTCGTATTAGCACACACTTTATCCGATAGTCAAATTTTCTGGAACTAATGGGACATCTACCTTCACTTTGTATATGCAAGAGAATAAAGAGAATCGCAATGAATGTAATCTCAGATGTAAATCTATGCAGGAAGAACAACATGCGAACGTGATCTACGTCTGCTAAATGTTACTAAATCAAATTTTGATTTAAATCACGAACTAAGTATCTCATTAGTACGGTACTAGGTAATTGCTTCGATATTGTGCGCATGTGTGTGTTTCTTGTAGTTACCGAGTGTACGTGATTATTTGCAGAATTCCTCTTTGTTGTAATGCAGTTAATGCCGGTTTTGTAATATAGCTAAATTGAATGTTTTTATCTAAGTACCTAGTTAATTAAAATACCTAATTAATAATACCTACAAACTATTACTACTGCTAGTACTATTATATCAGACCGGTGAGTAGGCGTACGAGACCACGCAATTTTAACACTTATGAATCACGAAAATGGAACCCTTAATATAATTTTGATCAAACTTCACTTGGTAATTTCGTTTGATCATCAATTATGACTACAATCTAAAATGCAAATTTCTGTAATTTTTTTAGGAAATAGTGTGCAATAACACTTTTTCAACTTTCGCGACTTGAACTCATATTGTAAAGATAAATCGGGTCTATTCGCGCACAAAAAATTATATTACCAAGTTACATTGGCCGTGGTCACGAAGAGACTCTAACGCCTAAACATCGAGGTTAGTCAAAATAATGTTTTGATAATTTTTGTGCACGAATTGACCCGTTTTATCTTTACAATATGAGTGTGCAATAGTTTTTTATATAGTTTTGTTCAAAAGTTTTATTCCACCCCGGTTGCCTGAAGGCATACCCCGCGCATGTTACACTTTTCACTAAGTTTAGAATATTTAAGTGATCTTTTAATGAAGAGCGCGGATGGACCAGACATCCTCTGTGGTGTGTTGGATTGATGTTGCCTCATAGGCCGAAGGTGGCAATTAATGCTACTAGAAGTACATATTATACATTTTTTTAATTGCCCTGCATATTTGCCACGCTGACCAATAGACACACTAAATTCTTCAGCCCACTACAAATAGGTATGCATTGCCCCATTGAATTGCAATTAAAATTGCAATTCAATTCAAAATTACCATACCCATCCGTATTATCTAGTGATATGAAGAGCGGACATGACGCGCCCGATATGCAGAGGTTCGCGGTTGCTTGCGTTAGCCGAGTAACCGGTTTCGTTCTCCGTTCTGTTGCTTACCGCAAACTACCATGTTGTACTTTAATCTTATTATTAACCAATTTATAATGAGATGTGTTTCTTTTTAAGTAAGACATTCATGTTTTTAAATGTAGTGCTTTTCTACGGCATACATAGGATTTACCTGTTGATTTGTAGCTTTATTATTTTTATTACACAGTGAAGTAAGAAGTGAGTTAACATTATTAGGTATTCTATAACATAATTGAAGGGGTGAGAACAAAAAGGGTTTAACTGATTTTTTTCACAAAATGACTTATAGGTATCGTTGGATTCAGCGTGAAATTATCTTCAATAATACATTCTCAAAATACCGAAATGAGGCTTAAATCTCGAGATTTTCAGTCTAAAAACGGTTTATCTGTCACAGGAATACAGTTCGCTTAGCATAAAAACATTATTATATTTATTTTATTATAATATATTTTTACAGTAATTGTATGAATTAGTCCTATATTTAGTATTTTAAAATAGAATTAAAACATTTTCAAGCAACTGAAACTTTCATAAACCTTTTCTATTACCTTATAAGCACTCTACATTAAAATGAGGCCGTTGACGTTTAAAGTCAATTTTCTCGAAACTGTCAATTTGACAGTTAAACCCTTTTTATTCTCAAACCTTCAATTGTGCTAAAAGTTTTACATAAGCGCGGAAGCTTGCTAAACAATTTTATTTAGCTCATTCGTTTGTATTTCTAGGCTTCATTTACACTAAAATGTACAAACAAATATTGTTATCAAGTAAAGTAAAGATATTTTGAAATAGAAAATTGAATTGAATTTTGATTCATTGTACCAAATAAGTGCCCACATTTAGGTCATGCATTGTATCAATATAATTTTTTGATAAAATTGGGATTAGGTGAGGATCTATGCTACAATTAATTATTTCGTTGGAAAGCAGCCTTTTAAAGGCAACTTTTTAAAGGTTCATATACACAAATAAAATGGCGTAGCTCTGAAATGGATATAAGCCCGCATTCCCATCCTCTCTACGTCAATACCCCGAGATGATACGATGCTAATGCGTGCGACAGGTAATTTTCTGCTCCCGTAAACTTGTAAAAAATCCGCCGCGATCTGGGCGGCTCCAGCCTTTGATCAGGGCATCAAAGGTACTTTTCTATTGCATGATTTGGTTAAACTCGACATGTTAAAAAAGTACCCTTATCATGAAAATATTATGGAGCTGAAACTTAAAAATCTTCCTCTACTTCAAGTGGTCAGCTCTGGTGTCAGAAATACTAATCTGGTGTAAGTCTGGTGTAAGTCACTTTAGGCTTCTGACTTGGCTTTAAGTCTATTTTTTAACGATGAAACCTGCCTTCCTTAGTATGGCACTGCGTAGAGCTAAGATGTCACCCGTCTAATAAAATATAAAATCTATTTAGCTTACTTACCTATATATAAGTACGTTGTGCCGTGTAGTCCCGATTACGTACAGTATCACCCCATTTCTTCCCGTGGGTGCCGTAGAAAGAACTAAGGTAAGTTCCTGAGGTCTCCCCAATCCTTATTCCTAGCAGTTCTATAAGGGGAGAACACACGGGAACACGAAGTAATCAACGAAAAATGCAGGAATAGACAATAAAACTATGAAGTTCTAAATTCTTGATGAATTTTCTAAATTATGGATGGCCAATGTTGATACAAAAATTACGAATGCAAGTGGTAGGGCATGATGAAGGAGTATGACATCGTGGCAAGGGAATATCTATCCAAGGAATGGGCAGTAGCATTCTTCTCATTTATCTTTATAACCTACTGCGATCACCAAATCGCCCACCAAACGTGGTGATTATGGCAACTCTCTCCTCCTCACTTGATACATGACACTTGACACATGACACTTGACACTTGAAACATGACACATGATACTTGACACTTGACACATGACACTTGACACATGACAAGCATATGCAGAAAATGGGCAGTCTCTCAAAGTGGCCCCTGTATGCCGAGTGAACATCTTCAGGCTGTTGATGATGATGTACTTGAAAAGGTAGAGCTAACGTATTAAAGAAACTATTCAATTTTTACTAGTTTCATTATTAATTAACTATGAAATTGTCGTATTGCAGTACTGGCAAAAAAAATTTTGATTGACCAAGATTTCTAATAACATTTTCACATTATTTTAAAAACATGGAGGGTTTTTTTTAAATGTGTCTTTTGTTTATAAATTAGCATTATGTTTTCATCGCATTTAAATCTTTTTTGTCATCATGGATACGCTAAAAATGCGAGGAATGCAACTCGACACAAGCTGCGCGCAAAATGAACGACGTTTACGGAGTGAACATTACTAACGAACGTACCACCCGGTTACGCCACCGTACCATTGGTTGGCCCGTTTCTTTTCTAAATTTCGACCTTAAAATTGAAGCTTGTGATCGTCTGAAAACGTTAGTCGATAATGACGAATTAAGGGCGATTGCAGAAGCTAATAATACTCAATCCTTTGTAATCTATGGTTATATATTATTACTGGTTATGCTGTCAAACAACAGCATTACTTAAGAATGAGCCTCTTGTACTCGTCTCAGAGCAAATTTAATCTTTTCGCGTCTTAGTTTGATCAAAGATGTGGTAAAAGAAGCCGAAGAACCACAACGTTAGTGCCGTCCGAATTGATTGACAAGGGTCTACTAGAAAGGTCAGTGAAATGTCAGTTATTACCCGACACGTGGTTATTTTTAAAACCCGGTTGCCCAAGAAATAGCATTTTCGGTTCAGGACTTGCGAACCTTTAATGTCATTGGATTTGGGCTACGAGGTTATAACTATGAATTTATCTAATAATAACGTTAGGAAATATCAACAAACTCGCTTTCAAATTTTTTTAAACCTGTCTTTTTCTGTAATTGTGGGTTCGATTCCCACCTAGGGCAACGCATTTGTGTGATGAACATCAATGTTTGTCTGGATGTTTTAGTTATTTAAAAAGGTAGATAGCATGAGATCACCTATGAACATCGGGACTTCTATAACACTAGACGTACCGCTAACGCGTTTCTTACCCTAAAAGTAATGTCATATCAGTTATCTGATTTTCATAATACTTTACTTGGTATAAGGGTAGATTACACTGCGTGAAATGTACACTGCCATATATTTATTTTATTTTTTAATTATTTACTATCGATAGTCCATTGTGGAAGGTTAAAACATATAAAAGTGCGCTTTATAAGCTTTCTTAATTATGATATATTGTCTAAGTCGCAGTGTTCAGTTTTTCATTTGTTTATGGTTATCACGTTAAGAATGATTTTCAGCGCAACACTGTACACCGGCTAAAAAGCAGTCCATAAACAAAATCACTAAATTGGATGTAGTCATAAAGCGGCGCATCCACCGCCGATGACGGCAGATTATTTAAATTAAAGCCTCGTCGTAAATAAAGTAAGTTTGGTCCATAGTCCGCCGCTATCGGCTCCCAGGGGGGCCGTTCTGCGCCAGCTTATTTACACTTCCTGATTAAAAACAGATACGCGGCCGATGCGTGCAATTTGTTCATTATTACACAATCGGAATCATCGGGCGATTCACCATTCTCATATTTGACGTCCGTCACCAATTTGCCATTCCTTTGTAAATGTAAATTTTTAATTGAACCATTCAAGGACCGGCAATTTTCAATTCGAATGAAATATAGAATTTTATTTAAAATTGCGTCCAGTTTTCAATATTTAAGGGACGTGTGGAAATATTTCATAGTTTCACACGATGATTTTGCGACAAAACAATGTTTGGAAACCCCTTTGTCAATTATTTCGAAAAGCAATCGAATCGTAAATAATGCAAATTCAATTTCGATGATTAAATTGGTGGAATCATTTTGATTGCATAATTTGATTCATGTTATTCAAAAGCAGAAAGTTTGTTGGGAAGTTCGTTCGGAAGAATTTCAATAAACGTCGTTGTGCTAATTGCTAAGATTGTTCGCATCCTAATTTAATTGGGAATCCGGCGCTAATGTTTGTGGATGGGTGGGATGAGACAGTTTTTAATCATATCTCAGCAGATGTGCCAAAGCGCTGACATATTATAGATGCCTTCTAACTTCACTCTTCGAAAATCATGTACGACCTCAATAGATACAGATATAAACATCGCAAGTTATAAACCCTATTTTATCATTTCATATTTTCCAATTAGATTCATATTTCTCATTTGTATTCTTCACATTTCGTTACGGGAACGTTCACGTTAGCAAAAGTCCACAGGTCATTTTACACATTAATTTTTAATTAACGATCATAAGTAAGGAATTTCCACCATAGATAGATAGATAGATAGAGAACTCTTTATTGTTCCACCAATGAAATATAAAAATATCAAGAAAAAAACTTATAAACTAGTGTTACAATGGGCGGTCTTATCGCTGAAAGCGATCTCTTCCAGACAACCTTTGGATGGACAGTATCAAATGCAAAAGAGTAGACGGTGGTGTATGACAATTAAAAGAAATCTAATAACAATAATTAAAAAACATATACTTAATTTTTAGCAATAAATATACCTACATCCTAATACTTATATAATCATAATATTATAGTAAACTAATACATATTCTATATTACTTATAAAGCATATCGTAAAATAGCGTGATGAATGAATGCAGCAGCTATGAAAGTAAATAATGCCTTTGCACCATACTTTTAAATGTGGACAAGGACTTCGCATGTCTAACATCAGTGGGAAGCGCATTCCACAGGCGAACAGCTTGCACTGTGAAGGACTTGTCATAGAATTGGGAAGTATGGACGGGAGGCATGAGCTGGAGAGTTTCAGAGGAACGCAGGGATAAGCAGTGGGTTTGGTGCAGGAACTTGAACCGCTCTTTGAGATAGGGAGGAGTGAACGGGATAAATAGAATAGTATAGAGGAGAGATAGAATACGTGCATTCCGGCGAGATCGGATAGGTAACCACTTCAGCTTTTTGCGAAATTCGGAAACATGGTCATATTTGCGAAGGCCAAATATGAACCTGATGCAGAAATTTTGTAAGCGCTCTAACTTATTAAGCTGTTCTTCGGTTAAATCTAGATATGAGGCATCTGCATAGTCGAGAATCGGGAGTAATAGAGATTGTGCCAGAGCAATTTTGGTGGTAGTGGGCAGAAAGTTACGCAACTTTCTAAGAGAACCAGCAGAGGCAAATACTTTGCGACTCGTTTCAGCAAGCTGTGGCCACCATGATAGTTGCCTATCGATGAGTATTCCAAGATTTTTTACGACGTCGCTAAACGGGATTGTAGTACCGTCAAAAATTACCTGAGGTAGATGGAACCAGTCAATTTTTGAGATCATCCTAGAACTTCCAATGACAATAGCTTGCGTTTTAGCTGGATTGACCCTGAGACCATAAGAGTGGCTCCATTCTAGGATACGTCTAAGGTCATCGTTAATGACTTCAATGGCATCCGGTAACTGCTGGAGATGAGCTTGTGTGTAGATCTGTAAATCATCTGCATAAAGGTGGTAGGAAGAAAACAAATTTTGAGAAATTGAATTTATAAAGATTGAAAAAAGGAGAGGAGATAAAACGCCGCCCTGAGGAACACCAGCAGTCGTGTTACACCACGGTGAGAAGGACTCATCAATGCGAACACGTTGCCGGCGACCAGTCAGGTAATTACGAAACCATTCAACCGCCGTTGGAGATATGTTAAGTGAGCACAGAACTCCTAACAAGACATCAAAATCAACATTGTTAAAAGCGTTGCTAAAGTCCAGTAGTGACATCACTGTTAACTTTTTCTTTTCCATGCCGAGACGGATGTCGTCAGTGATTTTAATCAAAGCCGACACCGTACTGTGTCCAGGACGGAAACCAGATTGGAAAGGGTTGAGGAGGTTGTTTCGAATTAGGAAAGAAGTCAACTGCTGATGAACGAGTCGCTCAAAAACTTTAGAAAGGAACGGAAGGATGGATATAGGGCGATAGTCAGAAAAAGCAGAGGGATGAGTTTTTTTAGGAAGAGGTGTAATCTGGGCTTCCTTCCAGATGGAAGGAAATGCACAGTCTGATAGTGATGTGTTAAATATATACTGAATAACAGGCAATATTTCATTAAGTATAAGCATTATCATTTTGCGGCTAATGCCGTCACTACCGACTGCATTTGATGTAATGGACTCTATACTCTTCTTAACATCACAATCGGTAACTTGTTGAAATACAAAAGAAGAATGGTCAGGAATTGGAATTGTAGAAAGACGTAGTAATGTAGCAGCTTTTGTAGGCCCATCAAATTTGGCAGAAGAGGAAAAATGTTGATTAAGCGCACCAATATTCAAGTCTTTAGGGATGTTGTCTTGGCGTGACTTTCCAACTCCTAATGACCGTAAGAACTTCCAGACTTTCGCAGGATCATCAATTTCAAGGGAACTATGGATATGTCGGCGTTGTGCATCCCTACACACCTTATTGCAGTGATTCCGATGTTTAGCATATTTCTCTTTGTTAGCATCAGTAGGTCTACATTTCATTCTTGCTTTGGCCGACAATTTTCTACCCATAACACTCCGAATTTCAGGCGTAATCCACGGAGCAGGCAGGTGCTTTAATTTGACTGGTCGTAAAGGAGCATGTTTGTCGTAAAACAGTGTAACGATACTATTAAAACATTTGATTTTTTGGTCAATAGAAACCGCATTAACTATGTCAGACCAGTCCAATTCACCTGCCTCGCTACGCAAGATATCCACATTAATACCACCAAAATTACGTTGCAGAAGAACTTTGGGCTTAGCTTTAGGCGGACGGATTTTATAGGATAGATAGATCATATCATGATGAGAAAAAGCATCCGCCGCACACTGACCATGCTTACTAACGTGGGATAATGAAGACACAAGTATTAAGTCTAAAAGAGAGGGTGTGCAGTTTGGCAAATTATGCGTAGCATTTAACGGAAGAATAGTCAAGTTGCTAGCCCTGACAATAGAGTTGAAGGTTGAAGACCGGGTGTCCTGTTTTAGTAGACAGGTATTAAAATCACCCATAATGATGGTGTGATCGAAAGAGGTTGAGAATTTTTCTAAAAGCTGTTCAAATGATGAAAAATAGTTGATACGGAGCGATGGACAATAGTATACTCCAAGTAGAACCTTAGCGTGATTGATAATAATTTCTACGAAGAGGTGTTCACCAGCACAGGAAGGGGGTGGCTGCACTGACATACTTACTAGAGTGAAAGGGATGTGTGAACGGAGATAAATGGCCACGCCTCCACCGCCACTTCCAGTGCGGTCGTTACGTATTAGTTGAAAACCTGGTAATGAGTATGAGATAGAAGGAAGACAGGGTTTTAGCCAAGACTCGGAAATTAAAATAGCGTGAATATTCGTATGCTCAAAAGACGCCTGCATATCAGAAAAATGAGCCGGAATGCTTTGAGCGTTAATATGAAAAACGTTAAAGTTTTTCGGAACATCGGTCAGAATTGACTCTATTGTGTTAGACAGACTGGGAATGCTACAAAAACTATCAATACTGCTGCTTGAACTATAAGAAGAGCAAATAGAGACGAAATCGTCACTATCGCTGTCTTGATACATAATATAAAATAAAATATAAATACAATATAATATATATTTATATAACTATAAATATCTAAAATAAAATAAATATAACTATTATTTAACTACTCTGAACTGCCACCTGCCAGCTGTGCCATGAAAATCAACAACATCAGAACATTTACAACAACAATATTAGAGAAACAAACAAAAATAAAAAATAAAAACGTGTACATCTAGTAAGGTTCGCACAAATACTTATCACCTATACCTAAAATAGATTAAAAAGTATTCATTACCGACTGAGTACTAATACTAAGCTACAATAACAAAACGTTTCGATGCACTGGAATGGTCAGATTAAAAATAAACACATCATGCTAATAATGCATCGTACCGCAACTGATAACAACTGGAACATTAACGTCAAAAAAGAAAAACAACCGAAGTTAGCCGTCAGCATTCAGAAAAAAAAAAAATTGTTTATGAAGGTAAGGTACAAATAAATAACAAACTGGAAAGACAAAAAATGACGTGACGGTGTGATAAGAAAAATATTAATCTACCTACCTCACCACCCAGTCGGAGAACATACTGTTACCTACAACAACAGACGAGAACAAAGTGCTTCTGATTCACTATTTCTTCGCTGCGTTGCGCTTTGACTTCGTCGGCGCCGCGGTTTCCAAAGCTGCTGGCGCCGCGGTTTCCGAAGCTGCGACCGCCGCTGGCGCAGCCCCCTTCGTCGCCGCTGCTGTCTTTTTGGCCGACACTTGTTTTAACGAGATCTTGTCGAGGTCTCCTTGACAGCTAAGTCGATGACGAGCTCCGTCAGAACCCAGGACAAAGACAAATCCTTCCCTTGTCCAGCATTTAGTAACACCGAACTGCTGACGAGCCGCCATAAATACAGTGTGCCGAGCCTTCGTAAGAAACTCTGAAATAGTTACGCCAGATCCTTTCAGGCCGGCCTTGGCAGACCAGATTTTATCCCGGAGAGTGATGTCCCGAAGTTTGCAGAGGATTGGCCTAGGCTTATCTGCATTTCCTGCACGTCCCATACGGTGACATCGGTTGATATCACACGCAGCAAATGGGGTCAACTTGAGCCGCTCAACAATCGCCTTTACAAATACCTGTGCAGTGTCTTCATTTGATGCCTCTGGAATTCCATGCAATAGCAGGATCTTCCTCCTGCTTCTCATCTCCAAATGATCCATTTCTTTGGCAAGTAATTCAATTTGCCCTTGGAGAGTTCGGAAAGAGATCACCACAAAACTTTTAAAAGTTGCAAATTCGGCTGTCAGTGCTTCCGTGCTAGAAGTTGCTGGAGTTTTCTGCAGCTTGCCCTCAAAGCTGTCCATCCGTTTATAGAAGGTTGTCATGAGCCCTTCCAGGGATTGCATAACTGCAGCGGCATCCATATTGAAATGTAGGTAGTGCACAGTGCAGTGATTTTAAATTGTGAAACCTTGTTTAGTGCAGTGAGATTATGTAAGGAAAACACAGTATGGCAGGTGCGGTATCTTACTTTTTACAATTATGCATACCATTTACTAGGTGGTAGGACTTTTCTGCAAAGTTCGTCTAGGTAGGTACCACCGCTTTGCCAGTTATTCTGCCGCCAAGCAGTAGTGTGCATGCACTACTGTGTTCCGGTTTGAAGGGCACTGTAGCTAGGGAAATTACTGGGCAAATGAGACTTTATGATCTGATCTCTCAGTCGAGTAATCTTATTACCAGACTGTGCTGATGTCTCAGGATGATGTGCGCAGTACAGCAGTCATGCGAAACTTTACATGTTTGAGTTCCAAGTGACACTGTTCTGTTATGGGCGGCCGTGTCATTTAACATCAGGTGAACGACTAGCTCGTCACATCATTCAATAACATTAAAAAAAAAAAAAAAAAAAAAAAAAGTTTTATCCTAAATGACTGTTTTTATATTTTTAAATGATAATTAAAATGAGAGTGCACAAAAACACTAGTATGTTATTGTAATACCATTGTAATCTTTAAAATTAAAATTGTAGAAAAGTAAGAAAGAATTTAGTAAATTTGAAGTAATATCTGTTATAGTAATTATAATGATATAGTAGTGTCGATATAATTGTAGATGAAGACAAATTGCAAACTTTTTATTACAAAGAATTTTTCACGTGAGCGAGTACAATACAACTTAAAATAATTGAGTTTTACAATATAAATAACAAAGACAATTTTAGTAAAAAAAAAGTCTAAAAAGTGCATGCATTAAGAAATTTTAAATAAATCTATTAAAAATAAAAAATTAGAAAACTATCTAAATTGTAGATAAGAATTATATAAGGACGCCGCCGGCGCTCGCTGTGACATACCGCTAGATTAGGCCTGTGCACCTTCTCGTTGGCAATAATCGACATTAACACCAAATCCCAATCTACCATTTTAAAACTGAGGCACATCAACACTCGATCAAACGCAACTGAAGACTAAATGTGTATCGAGAAGCAGGAGCTGCTGAGGCAATCTTTGTCCCGGTCTGCGTTGGCCTTAATTAAATTGCTATTAACTAACTAAGCACCTAGAACTTTAAACAGACACTGCAAGTACAAAGGCGCAAATACATCGCTCTCTGAAACGGATCTTGTTAAAAGAAAAGCCATAACGAGCAGAGGGCAGTTAGCATATTATGGAGAGTAGTTAGCATATTACAAGCGGCTGCAATAATTGTATCAGGGAGCGGGTACATTTGCATGGCTAATGAACGAGAGCTCGAGATGTTTTTCACAACTCACGCTAAGGTCCGGGTACAGTGGCGAATGCTTTATTAAAGTATGTTTAAATAATGTTAGAGATAATGCTTCTTCTTGGTCGATATCTCAGCTATTTTAGCTACTTTTATATCATTTTAAATCAAAATGATGTAAGAGTGTTTCTGAAGTAGTAAGCTGGTGAATGCGAGGCGAATGAAAATTGAAGTTGGTTCACGTACATCCACATTGTCAAAATAACAAAGTTAAAAATTTGTATTATTATGTTAGTATGTCCGGTAAAATGGCATTTTACAATTGTCAAGATGGCGATATTAACATTAAGCAAAGCCAAAACAAAGTAGGAGCTAAACTAAAGAAATTTTAATTCAGTCGTTTCGTTTTTTTGTTTGTGATATTTACTTCTAGTCCGTTCATAGCCACGTTTTTGGCAAACGCTTTAAAAATATCAGAATTATCTTCACCGTATTTAAAATTTCCCGGTATATCCACAGCTTCAGTTGAGGTTTCTTGCATTCGACGACAGTCTCAGCAAACCCGTGTTGGTAATTAAGTTCCTCGGAACGCCTCGGGCGTGCTTAGAACGGCCTATTAACACAAATTAGCGATGCAGATTACTGATACATATACTTTCTGAGTTATGAAGAGGCGTTTGTTAATTAAGAGCTTCGTTGAAGAGATGTTTTGTGAACGAAGTGTTTGTACCTAGCTATTTTGTCTTTAAATCTGTAGACTTAAAAAAACCAGATGAATTAAAAGGGTCACAGAATGGAATCCATTCTGTGACCGTTAGACGTTAGACATTAGACGAGAAAAGAAATCATGAAAGACAAAAAAGGTCAAGAGATATTTTTACGGAAATATGTGGACCAGACTTTGCATCTATGCAAAGAGCTAGCGAAACAGATGAATGGAGAAAGATAGGGGAGGCCTATGCCGCAGAAGCAACTTCTGCAACAAAAATAATTAAATAAGTGTACATATCAAAATGTGTGAATTTTATATGCAGTAGAAATATTTACTTTTATTATATTATTTTTTTATTGTAATGTATGACGTGACGAGCTAACCGTTCGCCCGATGCTAAGCGACACGGCTGCCAATATCAGTTGCAGTGTCACTCGAAACTCGAAAGTATACAGTTTCGCGTGACACTGCACTACGCACGTCATCCTGAGACATCAACACAATCTAGTAATAACATTACTAGACTGTGAGATCAGGTCATAAAGTCTCATTGCCCCAGCAATTTCACTAGCTACAGTGCCCTTCAAACCGGAACACAGTAGTGCTTGCACACTACTGCTTTGCAGCAGAATGACTGCCAAAGTGGTGGTACTTACCTAGACGAACTTTGCATTAAAAGTCCTACCACCTAGTAAAAACTTACTTTACTTATTTTATTATTTTGACTTTCATATCATGTCATCATATAATCATCAGCCAGAAGACTTCCACTGCTGAACATAGGCCTCTGACATAGAGGGCTACTTTGCACGGGGTCGAGGGCTACTTCTCTCGTGCATCCGACGACTCCCCGTGGTTTTGACCAGTCCATTTCGGATTTTTACTTTAAAGCGTACCAATTAGGAGTTCGACAGCCTCTGTGGTGTGTTGGTTGAGCAGATCGGCTCATAGCCCGGAGGCAGCGGGTTCGATTCTCGCGGCAGGACAAAGTATTTGTGCACAGAAAAAAAAGCGCAAATACTTGTACTGAGTCTTGGTGTTGTAGGACCATGGTCTTCGTAGTTCCTGGGTCCCTAGACACAGGGAATCCTAGTTAGGGTTCAGGATCTATGTATGTGATCGTTGGGCATTAATTAGGAGTGAGGAGTGTAAATATCATAATATTTAAATCCTTTATCAATTGCAGTACGAAATGTAATACGCTGACACCACCAAAAAAGGTAGTAATTTTTGATTTTAATTTGAACACACACATTTCGATACACATACAAAACACAACAGTAGTTTACACACAAGTGGAGTGAACATTTACTGACGCAAAAATCAAGAACGATAACAAAAAGCTAGAGCAAAAATATCGGTCTATTTTACTGCCAGATCAGCATTTTTATCATAGTTCCTGTCAGAACTATCACAGCAAAGAGTATCAATTTCCGATACAAAATCAGCCAAAGAATATAAAACAGAGACCAGAGTCAATCAAGCGGCACCCTGGCTGAGGAAGGCACCGTGATTAGTGACTCAGAAGAGTCACAAGTTTGTCTACATTCGCACCACGTGTTGATAATCAAGAAAGTTGGCCGGAGACGACGTCAGGCGACGTGACGCCCATTCAACCAATACGGCACGTGACGACACACAGATCAGATTATGCAGAAGCGGCAACGACGAAGATTGAACGCCTACAGGATGTGGACTCAGTCTGTAGCTCCCGCTGAATTTTTCGGTGCGATATTTCGCACACGTAACTTCCGCTTTTGATTGTATGGCGCTGTGTCTATTATGCGGAGATTTTGTTACGGATTCGCGAATGTTTCATTATGGAGTGCGGGTTGTGGTTCTTTGATCTATTTTGAATATTGACGACTAACAGAAAGGCTTTTCTAAATGAAAGCACCAAGAACTCGATGCAAATTCCCAAAAAATTATTATGTTGAATGCAGATCAAGTTTAATAGCTGCGTTATACCTAAGCCAAAAATTTCCAAGTTAATAAAAATCTAGACACAAATATTACATAAAGATTTATTTGTGTTGCTCTTGTTTGTTATGAGAATAAATCTTGTATGTTGCCTGACTAAACCATATACAGTTCTTTATCTTGTTACCCGTAAAAATATTTTATAAAACATAATGATTTCCTTGGTCATTGACGTATCTGTATCAACTATCGACATAATCTGTGACGTTTTAAATCAGTGGAAAAGCCTGAGTTGCATTATAACTTTGATATTGACGCATGCGTACATAATCCATGATTTATTCGTATAATCCTCGGCCGTTTGGCTGAAACTTCGGAAAGGCCATTTGAAGTGCTTGAGCGCAATCTGGACTTAAAGGCCGTCGGGTCCTTGGGTCCTTGAGACTTCCGATATCGCTGATGAATACGATCAGTTATAACTTATAACACTTTGAAAACAGCTACAGGGGGAACTTCTGTCTTCGGAAGTTTATCTGGTTAAGTGTTATTGAAGTTGGTTTATTGGTATGTATTCCATACTACTAATGTCACCAAGATATTGAACTAAGTTTGTATTTTAGCACTAACCATACTTATAATCAATTCATATGTGCCTATGATTGTACAGTTTGGATTCACAAAAGGGTGATCAACGACGGATGCAATTAAAGCATATACTTGGTGCTTGGGAGAGGTCACAAGGGCTTTTTATGACTTATAGAAAGCATTTGATTGCTTATCATTATCAAGTTCTACGAGGTTTACTCGATCCAGGCATGGAAAAACTTACAAGCCCCTACTACCCTACTAAACCCCTTTACTAGGTGGTAGGAATTTTCTGCTAAGTTAGTCTAGGTAGGCACCACCGCTTTGCCAGGTATTCTGCCGCCAAGCAGTAGTGCGCAAGCACTGCTGTGTTCCAATTTGAAGGACACTGTAGCTAGTGAAATTACTGGGCAAATGAGACTTTATGACCTGATCTCATAGTTTAGTATTCTTGGTAGATTGTGGTGATGTCTCAGGATGACGTGCGCAGTGCAGTATCACGCGAAACTCTATACTTTAGAGTTCCGAGTGACACTGCAACTGATATGGGCAGCCTTTTCGCTTAACATCAGGTGAACGGTTAGCTCGTCACTATTAACAACATTTAAAAAACCCTTGTACTACTTGTTACGAATTTAATTAATAAATCATTATTATGAGCCTGAAGACATCCACTGCGGGTCATAGGCCTCCCCCATAGAGCGTCACTTTGAACGACAACTTGCCTCTTTCATCCAACGGCTCATCGTTATAACCACGTCATCAATCCACTTAGTGGAAAGCCGGCCTATCTGCGTCTTCCGCTACATCATCGCCTCTCTTCAAATTCAAAGTCAAAGTCAAAATATTTATTGCGAATAGCCTATTTTTAGTACTTTTACAAGTCAAAATTATATTGGGTACTTTAAATTATTTTACTAAGCATATTTTATTCCTTCCCTATCGGATGTCGGTCTATATCCATAAATAATATAAACAAACCGTAACGATAATACAATATATACCAAATAATGTATATTTTGTAAATCACTGAATGAATCATTGAGCGATAATGTAATACGAAATGAAATTAACGCCAATCAATCAGCATTACATCAAATTCGTTGAGAGAGCGTGAGTTTCATCGCACATATTCGCTGAAATTGGGTAATTGGTGCCAACTAATGATCTCTAATGAATTTCACTAAGTAACACCATATGTGCCTACCTATTACTATATCTACACTATAGAGTCCCGTCCTGTTTATTAATATTTCTATCCTCAGACACCCTTAGGGGGAAGGGGGGAATCAAAATATCGCCATAAATTGCTAAATAATGGACGCCCCCTCATACTGAGAAATACTTGGATAATATTATCAAACATATATTTATTCCATTCATTTTGATTTAAAAACGTATTCGATGGGATCAATATGAAAGTTTATCGATTGAAATAAATAAACTCCAAATCAGTTATTAAATAACAGATTTCTAAGGTAAGAAACATTATGAACCTTAGGAGCGCGTGAAATGACGTCACACGCTATCGCTGACCGAATCTTACGCCGCGGATCCACTTTTACATTTCCGTATCTTGCGAACAAATTTACAAACAGATAGTTTTTTCAGTAGTGAATAGAGCGCTAAAATTCAAAATGTGTGATCATTCTTAATTTTTAGTCTTAGGATTGGAAGTGATCAGCCACTTACCTGCACGATTAAAATAAAAAGATAGCTGTAGATAGCGTCAACTGAACGCAAACTCACCGAACATTCGCAAGCTTTGAAATAAAATAATAGACTGAAACAAAACAAATCGCGAAGATAAAGTTTTCAGACGGAAAACATCAATTTTCAGCTGGTTTCTTGTTCCTGGCAAATTGGAAAAAGGAAAAAATCTAATATAAAAGTTGCAACAAAGGGTAATCCCACCGCTTATCGGCGCCATCTCTCTGCGACTCTAGTTATTGTCTAGCTTTCAACAAATACACTACTGATTTCTTTTCTAAAAGATACAGCTAGACCACGCTCACTCAAATGTAACTTTTTGTAGTTAAGGCGGCAGCCAAGCACAAATTTAATAATTATGGGGGCTCTAGAGCGCTTGGGTTTTCCACGACGCACTGAAACACGATATCTATAAATGGTGAGCATTCCTCCGATCTAGACAAAACGTTCCGCTTCAACATTGGACGGCAAAAGAATCAACGACAACTTCCCAGTTTCCTGAACAATATAATCGTAGTAGGTACTTATATCTACATAGCTTTGCACTGTAAAGGCAAGCCATTATCATATACCATGAATATTAAATGGACATTATATCGAGGCTTTTACTGGACACATATCACGCGAGCCAGAGCAAGTTATCGTTCATCATCTTGAAGCTTCCTGCTGCTTGGTTCTTGCATCCATCGGCTCCATGTGGTTGGACGTCAGTCCACCTAGTGGAAGGCAGCCAAAGCCGCGTCTTCCGGATCGTTGTCGTCACTCGACATCATTTCCTCCGATTGTAAGTTTTTATTAACAATTATATAACCCCTAAGAATAATCATATCATAACTTAGGTATTAGCGCAGTCATTCTATACACGGGATGTGTTTAACGGGTTGTCTGCGCCTCGTTTCCTCGGAATCGGTATCGGTGATTGCGGGGTTGCGACAGCCCTGTTCTTATTGATTGAAATTATTTGCAGTTTCAAAATAACTTATAAGCTGCTGTATTTTTACTGCACGTTGAAGTAATAATATCCTTTAAGGAAATTCAAACGCCACAATTTCATACTGAAAAATACTCGGATGATGTATTTGTTTCAGCTTATTTTGACTTAAACTAGAAAACTTAATTTCATAAAATTTCTATGAGATCAATCTGAACATATATCTGTCGATTTAAATAAAAATACATAACTTGTCAAGAGCATGCCGGGCCTGCCCAGTACTTAGGCGTTGATACACAGGTATTTATTTTTAATTGTAAACAGAAAACATACCAATAATATCATTTAAAATTGAAAAAAATGCCTATAAACTTGACGTCCTGCAATACTGGGACAAAATTACGTAAATTTCATAAAATAAAACGGCAATTCTATAGTTCAGACATAGGTATAGATAGACAAAGACAAAAGGTCAAATAACCTATGAAATACGCACTTTTAATTGATTTTTAAAATAATTTAAAATAATTAAATAATTTTGTTTAAAATAATTTTAAAACAGAGTTTTTATGAAATTCTATCAACAAATAATGCGTAGCTTAGAAATGGCAGAACGGATGCAAGTCACTTTGGCAGCTCATTTTTTACAAGCACTACATTTAATAAAAAATTACAATAAGAATCTCCCTTCACCTTTACTTTAAAAGGCCAATTCATTTACATATGCATCTACAGTATTAGCGACAGTCAGATTATATTTATTATTTAAAGAAGAAAAATAGTAGAGATAGTAGGGATACTCAAATGCTTAATAAAATTATTACTACCATACCCACTAATTAATACTCTCTAACTCTATAATGTATAACATTTATCATAAGGCTAAGTAAAAAGTTACTAAGTAATTATTTGCGCAACTCTTATTCAGCTTAAAATAACTCTCCAAGCGTCAGCCCTCTGATAGCCGGGTCGCGCCGAGCGCGGGTATTTCCGGAACGTGACGTAAGCGGCCAGATGTGCCGCTTCCGGTCCGAGCCTCAGTGTAACAGGGCGGGTGGGCGGTGGCTGGGCAGGCAGTGGTTTTCATATTTTCACGTGGCATATTTGCATATTGTCTATGATTTAAAATTTCTAATCGTCATATAATAATTCTAATAATAATAACGCCCAACGATCACATACATAGATCCTGAACCCTAACTAGGATTTCCTGTGTCTAGGGACCCAGGAACTACGAGGACCATGGTCCCACAACACCCAGACTTAGAACAAGTATTTGCGCTTTTTTCCTGTGCACAAAACTTGCCCTGCCACGGGAATCGAACCTGCTGCCTTCGGGTTATGAGCCGACCTGCTCAACCACCACACCACAGAGGCTATCAATACTATGTATATTGATTATGTTGTATGTACGATTTTATTATTATTACGTAGGCTTATAAATATTGAGTATATGGGTTAACTTTGTATCGAGTACCGTTATTTAGTATTTATAGAGATTCTATTGGTGGCAATTTTATTGGTGTATTTATAAGTATTGTATATGTATATTGTAAACTGTTTATACCTAAATAAAATTAAAATTAAATTAGTTAAAAATTAAATACCTAAACCTAGTCCCACTGATAATGGTACTAGGCCAAAATACCGGTGTTTATCAGGGCTCCAGAGTTCGTTGAACCTTATGACAAGACAGGCTATGCTGTCGCATTACTATATATATTGCATGTTGAACTAGACTGTCTGAGCTAACTGAAGAACTTTCCTTAAAACCTAATATCTTCAGTGAACTATATTAACGTGAAAAAAAATTCATTTCATCTATGTGTAAATAAATAACAAAGAAATCGTTCTTTGCATCGCTTTTTAGTAAGAAATGTATTATAACACAGCCATCGCAAACAATTTGAGCATTCCTTTTTATGTAGGGTCACGGTGAATGAATTTTAATAGCGCTGCAATAGTAATTCTAAAAATTGAAAGATATTCATAGTTGCCAGTTTATGAGCAACTACAAATTTTATAACGTGAGACTCTCACCATTGCTTCAATACCTGGTTGATGTTTTTAAATTAAATGTTAAGATACTAACCTCAGAAAAAGACCTTCCTATTTCTATAGCTCCTAGGAGCTATATCAATGATTTTAGTTCTCAATGAAATATGCTTAGGCCCATTTTGCTACTCTTGATAATTATATACAAGTAATACATTAATTACAGGTCATGTTTATATATCTTAATGATATTTTTCCTGGCATTACCTTCCTAGGCTGACTAAAATTTCCATTTTATTATCTAGATGAACGGGATCTGACTCAGGCTGCGTCTCCATCGGTTTGAAAAAACCTCTAACTGTGCAGTACCTGCATTACACATAATGATCAAGCAATTAATTTCAATTTGTTTTTTTTTTCATGAATTAAAACTATTGTGTCACTAACAAGTGACACGACTAAACTATTGTGTCACTAACAAGTGACACGACTAAACTATTGTGTCACTAACAAGTGACACGACTAAACTATTGTGTCTCTAACAAGTGACAACTAAACTCACGTCGCCATCGTATTGTGATTTCGCCATCACGAAATCGTAATACGTGATTTTGGTCATGTTTACACCAACGTAGTGTGGTAGTGTATATAGAAACAAGTAAGTATTATATATTATATTATTATAATTATTCTTATATTTATTGTTTAAAACTATACTAAATAAGTCACAATTATAACGCAATTTTACTATCAATTTTAGTCCTTTCAGAACTACGATCAATGGAATCTTTAGACATTCCCAAATTATCTATTCCAGTTTTTGGAACGGGCGTGGATTCCCAGGCTTCTGCTTGATCCACTGTGTCAGGGAGGTCGTTGCCAGCCGTGTCGGGCACCAAGAAGGCTAGAAGCCCAGCTATCACGGCTGTGATACCGAACACAATCGAAGGAAGACCAAGCCAGTAGTAGTTCTGAAAGATACAAAGTACGCTTTGTTTAAAAATCTTCCTTCCTCCCGACTTCCTTGTTTCCTGACAAATTTAATTTGGGATTCTCTAAGACTAGATTGAATAGGCTCCTCACATGCCAAAGTATTTATATTACTTCGATTGCATCGTCACTTAACATCAGATGAGTTGCAATAAAACGTTCGACTATTCGTATATAACATTAAAAAAAACAAATACATTCTTGCAACAGCTTTTTAAACGGATAGCAGACATGAGCGCATCGGTATAAGATCACCAATATATTGAAACGAAGGAAAGAAATCTAAACTCGGTTATATCAGCCGTAACAACATTAAATTCACCTTTAAAATACAATAATACAAGAATATCTATGGTAACTCCGCTATTACTTGAGTAGTACTGGATTTTAATATTAGTCTGAATCCAAAAATCATCATTATCATCATCATGATCAGACGTTGATTATTTGTACATATAACGTATCTGAGTCTCATTTTGATCTTACCAATAACGGCGTCTGAGGTGCAATGATCGATCCGATCCTCCCAATGGAAGAGCAGAGAGCATGCATTGAGTTTCTGGTGTAGGTCGGGAACAGTTCCGACGTGTAGATATATGTGATGTTGAAGTAGAGCATGGAGAAGAGTTTGCTGGCCATGTAAGCAATCACGGAGAGCCAGGGCAAGTCTAAAAGAAAACAAATAAAACGAAATTTCATTGCCTAATTTTTTGCTCAGGTTCTATTTATGCAAACATTGTACTTATTTAAATAAATTACCTACGACGGTTGTATCTCTAGTTCACCTTTTCATTACCCAATTGTAATATACCTATTACTGGGAAATGTAAAAAGTAGAGTCACTATAAACATATAGAGCAAATAGACTAAAACGCGAAAGTGATAAAAATAATGACCGTGGCATACATTTTATCTTCCAGTTTAGAATGAATTTTAATCTAAATATATATAACTCAAAGGTGACTAACTGATTGACTGGCTGACATAGTGATCTATCAACGCACAGCCCAAACCACTGGACGGATCGGGCTGAAATTTGGCATACAGGTAGATGTTATGACGTAGGCATCCGCTAAGAAAGGATTTTTCGTAATTCCACCCTTAAGAGGGTGAAATGGGTGGTTGAATTATTTTCCCATAGGCCACGCCGCGGGCGAAGCTGCGGGCAGAAGGCCGTTATCTATAAAACACATTTTCTGTACTATTACAAGAGCAGTGGCAAAAAAAGTTACACAAAACGTTAAAACTTACCAACAGGCAAAAACGGCTGCACAAAGCAGAAAGCACCGCCGGCGAGGAACGACAAAATCAGCGGGTTCCGCCTCTTGAACTTCGCCAGTATATAGATTAATATGAAACTTCCTGGCAATTCTATTATAGAAACTAGCGCGTAGTTCACGTACTTATTTCCTCCCAGTGATACTGCGTTGATCAGTGTCCCGAAGTTCACAAACGTCGATGTTGTCCACCACACCAGACATATCAAACATCTCTTCAACAACGGTCGGGACGAAAAAGTCATCTTCAATAATGTAAAAAACTTGATTTTGATATCATTTTCTCCACATGGTAGTTTCTCTAGCATATCTTTCTCTAGTATGATATTGTTCTCATTTGCTATTTTCTCTAATACTTTAATGGCTTTCTTTTTCTGACCTTTGCTGAGTAACCACCGGGGACTTTCATCTATTAGGTATGTGTAAAAGAAGAATAGAAATGCTGGTGTGTAGACAACTCTGAGAAGGTTCCTCCAGTAAGGAACGCCCCATGCCGCAAAAGGAAGGAGGACGTTGCCTATGATGTAGCCAATCGTTGAAAGGCCGTAGTACATTGCACGTTTCTTTGTAGATACTATTTCTATATCTGTGAAAAAGAATAAAAATCTTGGAAGAGATAATTGTTGCACATAATTTACTAGGTGGTAGGACTTTTCTGCAAAGTTCGTCTAAGTAGGTACCACCGCTTTGCCAGTTATTCTGCTGCCAAGCAGTAGTGTGCAAGTAATACTCTGTTCCGGTTTGAGGGGCACTGTAGCCAATGAAAATACTGGGCAATTGAGACTTGATGATCTCTCAGTCGAGTAATCTTATTACCAGACTGTGCTGATGTCTCAGGATGATGTGCGCAGTGCAGTGTCACGCGAAACTATATATTTTAGAGTTCCGAGTGACACTGATCTGTCATGGGCAGCCGTGTTGCTTAACATCAGGTGAACGGCTAGCTCGTCACATCATTCACGAACATAAAAAAACGGTTGCCATTATCTTAATTTGCGAACTATATTATATAGGCCTTTGGTTCAAATCCTGTTAGATGAGATTTTAATTAACAAAACAGTGGTAATGATGTAAAATTTTTTAATAATACTTACTCAAAACATACATTGGTGAGCAGATGTCGCCTATAGCAGCTTCTGCAAACTCGAGAGCGACATACAACCAGTATGAGTACGTGAAACTCCTGGCCAAACCGAAAACACCCCCAAGGACTCCCGTCAGGACAGCTGTCTTCTTTCTTCCTACCCTTTTCATAAATCGTTTTATTTTTACAAATAGAAAATGAATGGTAATGTACTTACAAAATAAGAAAAGCCCTAGCAAAAACTCCACAAGTGGGGGTTTTAAAAAATTAGGTCTCATCTGCCTCATTGGTAACTATTTTTAAAGAAATAAACATAAGACGCTTTAGTATTTTTTTTACGCACACTATGCCGCGGGCTCTACTAGTAGTAAGTCAAAAATGTCTTACACAAAAAATGTATATTTGTTAATTAAATATTATGTTAAGAGCAACAATCCATTTTCTCCGTCATTATATGTACAAAGCAGCATAAATATAAGTCGTTGTAATCCATTTTAATGCCGTCGTATGAATCGCAACTCTCAGTAAATAAATATAATTATTTATCTGTCTGTCGTAACAACTACCAGAAAGTAGGACTGAATTATCGCCAACATTATTTTGTTTAGTCGCACGTGAGATATATTTGGTCATATAGTACAACTAACAGTCTACTGAAATAGCATGGCTATATCTTCAAGGTTGATTCAAATGTAACAGAAAATAAAATATTTATTCTAATTCGTCCGCTTATTCGAAATGATGATTATGATTTAACCGTTTGTGAGTGGAAACCGCAAAGTCATCATCATCATCAATATCACTTCAATACACTGGCCTCTGCCATGGTTCGTCATTGAGCCAGAGATTTGGCGTAAGTAGTTGCTCTAAACAGTTGGATGGTTGACTACGATACATATACCAAGTCGTGGTTTCTACTCAATAACACTTCTTCCTTAACAGTTGTCAGTTCATAAATAAAGAACTATCTTCTACCTAGTTAACTAGACTTCTATCTAGGTGGAACAACGATAATTGTAGTGACTAATACTTGTAGGATACTAGTCAGGTCACTTTGGGGGTGGATCTGTCCATTCCAGCATAAACTTATAACATAGGTAGGTATATATGTCGTGAAATTTATTAATTGATTCATACTTTTAAAAATAAAGACGTGTTTTTGACTTTGGTAGAATGTAAAAAAATGTGTTTTGGTTGGCAACACTGTCCGAAGGGCCATGATTGGTTGGTACCATCAGCCAATCATAGATTTTTCCTTCTCAGTTAAATTGGGTTTGGTGGGGGGAAATTGAGGCGCAACGAATAGGTCGAAAAAGGAGTAAATTGTCGTTGATCGGCAGGAGCGTCAAGACATATCACACTTGTTAGTTTACTCTGTATTGGAAGTATAAGAAATATATAATGTTTAATGTAAGAAATGTGTATAAAAACAAGAAATATACAAAATGGAAGAGGCATTATATATATTTTCACTTCAGGTAATACTGGAGAGTTTATCGCTGATATAATGATAGATTCATATTATAGTAAAAAACTAGCTTATAAAACATTATGTTCTTCTACAATCTTACACTACCTGTCCGAGAAAGGTCCCACTATGAGTAGACCGACCATATAACCCAGGCTATGAATGGTGCCCACCAGCGATCGCTTCCAGTCTTGGCACGCCAACTGAAACTGTAATAAAAATTTCAGGAACTGCTTCTTCTACCGCTGCTAATTTTCTTTTTAAGTGGGTACTTGTTTTTTAAATATGCTTGCGTTGTCACCACATATAATTGGTATAACACCAGAGGTGCTAGGTACAAATGCATTGCCTACCTATACTTTGCTTAATAGTCTTTCCAAAAATAAGAATGAAGATACACGTGTTCTATTATGTATATAAAAACCATTGCAATAACTTTAGTAAGTACATATTTATTGAGCTAGGGAGCAGGACAAGAACCGAAACAACAAAAGACAATCGAATATAAAATAAATGAATAAAAATAAAACAACACAAAAAGAGGTCGACTGTAAGTTAATATAAAAATTATTTTGATACACAACATGTGCAAAATGTTATTCCATAAAATTATTTGTCTTTATTTATGAATACAAGATAAATGACTGAATACAAACGGCCGAGATGTACGAAACCATTAGCATCTAATGTACGGCCGAAACTAATATGTCAAAGGAATCAAAGTACAATGTTTATTAACACTTTCTTAGAACTTCTTCACAATTAAAACACGTGCTAATAAACTTAGTTGTATTGCAATAGCGACTCTTCACCATTTGGCATGCCCGCCAGAAGAATCACAGATTGTTGCCGAAAAAGTTCCGCTGCCATAAATACCGTTGCTTTAATTTTAAATATTCAAGTGTTGCTGCCAAAGAATCTGAATTTAACTGATACAACACTTTAAAACGTGCTTAATATAAAGGACTGCGTATTTGGTATATTTTCGCCTTCTATAAATAGGTCGATGTAATTTTGTATCGAGAATTTTGTTTGTTGTTTGTAAAAGGCGTGACAAATTGATGATTTCGATAAATAAAATGGCCTATATTATGCATGTGGTATTATGTAAGCATTTTGGTCGTGTGGTCCCGGCGTGAGAATAGGAACATTACCTCTGACACAGACAGCAAGATGTGGGGATTATGGGGGGAGGAAGAATGCTGCTGCCTAATTCCCAGGCATCCCCACATCTTGCTGTGTGTATCAGAGGTAATATGTACCTCCGGCGCACACAGCAAGATGTGGGGATTATGGGGGGTGGGGGGCAAATGCTGCCTAATTCCCAAGAATCCCCACATCTTGTTGTGTGTGCCGGAGGTAATTCCTGGGAATTAGGCAGTAGCATTCAGGCGCCTCTCAAGCGTGGTGATTATGGAAACACCTCCCCCCCCATTCCCTCCTCTTATCTTAATGGGATGTCTATATGGCAGATGATGTGATATGAGTATTACTATAAAATTATTTGAATGTCTTCTTATCTTCTTGTGGTCTTACCTCAGCTACAAAACTATCAGGATTGTCATAAATCCATTTTGAGCATTTTGTGGAATTCGCCATACACGTATTATTTACGAAACCTTCGTCTAAACATCTGAAATCAAATAAATAACATACATCGTTTTATAAGAATATATTTAGCACACACGTACCCCGTGGTCGATCGAGTAGGTACAATCCAACACGCCGGCCCTGCACCAATGACTTTTTAAGTTATGTGCAGTATTTTGTCTTACAACTATGGAAAACGTTGTGACGAAACCTGCATGTTCAAAAATGACAAAATTGTAAAGCGTGTCATTCACCAATCCGCATCTTGGCCAGCACGCTGAATTATGGCGTCTATTCCTCCGAGGGAACGTATTGGGCTGATCATTAAATTGTTCCCACAAGGGAGAGAGTTCCATGAAAATAGGTAAATAATAATTGTGAGGTACCCTGAATATCGTAAACCTACTTAGGTACTCATTATAAAAGTAGCATTAATATGGTAACTTTCAATAGTATATATTGAGTGGATTCAACAAAAAAAAACACACATACAGACGAACATAGTACCTCTTTCTTTATGGAAGTCGGTTAAAAATTATTTAAATGGCATCTATTGAGTAGATGAAAAATTAGAAGCGTTTTACAAAACCTGTTAGATTTATTTCAAGATATTTGTACATGTATATACAGTGTGGGTTATCGGTGACTATTGTAGGCTTTCACCTTTACGGCTTTGTTGCAACACCATGTATTTTTATACCCTACCTAAGAATTTAAGCCTTACAACCGCTGTGCAGTGTAAATAAAATAGATGATAGGCATGAATTAACAATTCTATCGGTAATATAAGAATTGAAGTTGAAGATAATATATCCAAATTGATAATACAAAAAAAAATATTTTCGCGCTCGAAATTCTTTTATATTAAAGTCCGCCATATTAAATTTTATGTAACTTTATATAGTAAGTAATTTTAAAAACCCGAGGGAACATAATAAACATAATTTTATGTAGGTACATACCTACGTACAGATACATACACACATAAATTATCAAACTCTCTCTACTCTCTTATTTGCAATAATCTGGTAGATACTGGTTTGGTAGATTCTGGTTTCACTAGGTGGTAGGACTTTATTGCAAAGTTGTATTTGCCGCCAAGCCGCCAAGCAGTAGTGCCCAAGCACTACTGTGTTCCGGTTTGAAGGGCACTGTAGCTAGTGAAATAACTGGGCAAATGAGGCTTTATGATCTAATCTCACAGTCTAGTAATCTTATTACTAGACTGTGCTAATGTCTCAGAATGACGTGCGCAGTGCAGTTTCACGCGAAACTATACTTTAGAGTTTCAAGTGTCACTGCAACTGATACGGGCAGTCGTGTCGCTTAACATCAGGCAAGCGACGAGCTCTTCATGTTATTTACTAATATAAAAAAAGATAGTAAACACATTACCTGTAACCACTTTCTTCTATAACAAATAAGTAATTAGACCAATACACTGAGTTCGAAGTAAATGCCACCAGCACCCAAATTAACAGCTTCACGTGGTAACTTTTGAACAATCCAAACTTCTCCAACACTTCATCCAAAGTCACGGTCGTTTTCTCCATTTTTTTATTATGTAAACTAAACCTTATGAGCTAAGTGTACATTATAAAGACATGTGGTACATTCAAAGCGACTCGTTGAACTGAATACACAGCTGATACTGATTGTTTGTATCGTTCTAAATGTCAGCTATTCACGGCACGTTTTTGACGCCGCATAAAATAAAACTATGGCTGCATGCTGGTTGCAGTCGCGTCACGTGATAATTATTTATATTTTTCTGCTAATAGTAGACAGGGTGTCCAGTAAATAATGGACATTCCGCAAAAATAATGGACATTCCGCAAAAATAATGGACATTCCGCAAAAATAATGGACATTCCGCAAAAATAATGGACATTCCGCAAAAATAATTAATTAAATACAAAGTAGTAATAGTAATAGTAGTAGTAGTCTACATTTTATTATTATGTTAGTATGTCCGGTAAAATGACAATTTACAATTGTCAAGATTGCTCATTAACATTAAAAAAGCAAATACGAAGTTATATCATCCGATATATGCAACTAAATTAAAGAAGTTTTACTTCAGTCGTGTTGACTAAAGCACACTCGTTTTTTTTTTCTAAGTGAAAGCAACTAATTTATACAGTATTTTTTCTGAAATTTTTGTAAAATCGATATTCGGTGTTGTTGTTTTTTAATGCTAAGAGCATCTCTGTGCTAGTTTCTGATCTTTGTGATTGTTGATAGGCTTGAGATAGACCACTATCGCACCTGATAAAAAGTAAGTAACGATGCGGTCTAGGATGATCATTATCAGTATCAACTCATTTTTTTTCTGCTTTACAACACATATTTGTACAACTCATATTTGTGTATGTGCTATATTTTTAAAACAGCCGCGTGAATGCAACTCACTAAGCTTCACACAACTTTAATCCGAAGCCAACTCGTGCACTTCATTCATTAGACGCAGCGTAAGGTGGCATGCTTATTTACTAACGTATCGCTTTAGTGGTTTGTTCACTATCATTTTATGATTTTGATATCACTATTCATTGTAGATTGAAAGAAAGAAAAATGTTTTTATTCATGGCAACAAATAAATTAATACACTATACTAAGTATTCGTAACAAATAGTATAATTGGCAGTCGCCACGAACCGGTCTCAACTCAGCATAATGCTGGTCGCACGACCAGCGCTGATCTTCCGTTGGGGCCGTTTCGGTGTTGTCGCGGGTCCGCTTACAATATTAAAATTAACAAAAAAAAAAGAGAAAAAAAGAATATAATAGGTAAGTAACTAACCAAAATAAGCTATAAAAACAAGTAAAGGTACGTATACAAAAATTAATCTATATTAAACAAAATAATTGATTGATTTTGATTTATTTGAATACAATACACATTACACCGATGGGGAAGAAAGGTTCTCGAGTGGCGACCACGAACCACAAGACGCAACAAATCCGGTCCCCCACTAGGACCGACGACCTAGTCGAAACCGCGGGGAGGGGTATTCGTTTTTGAAGTAAAACTTCTTTAGTTATACCGACCGATAGATGGAGCTAAACTAAAGAAGTCTTACTTCAGTCGTATAGTCTAAATTACGCTCGTTTTTGTTTAAATTTAAATATTTATGTCAAGGCATACTAAATAATAGCAGTTTTTAAAATTGTGGCGTTACTACTTGGATGGGTGACCTCTAATGTACAACTCAGCACGTTACGTTACGTTAAAGCACATGTCGGCAGCCTTAGGATGACTTAAAACGATGAATTAAAGGTATAATTTACCTACAATAGGAATAAAATATTGACAGGGCCAGCGAAGTCTATGCTTCAACTCGCGAAATTTACTTTCATCTATTAGTTGATGTCGGTACAAAATACTACAAAAAATACAACATGCACGGGGATACAGAATGCAGGTTCTACGATTTTATAGAATTTCATTGATTACTTTTTCACGGACATTACATTTTAAGCAGCCGTAAAACTGACTATAATAGCTACGTAATAACTATCAAAATTAAATAGACAAGCGACCACAAAGCATTAAGCATTGTGTTCGGTGATGTCAACATTTAAATCACTAAATACATCAGCTATACAAAGAAAATAAACTGTATGACGAGTATTTTACTGTTGTACCGGTTTACAAATACTATGAAAAGGAAAATGTTCTACGATAGCGATAAAATTACGAATGTAGACCACTCGTAACATTAGCAAGATTTGTTAAAAGGATTAAAACACATCATTTGTCAAAAAAAAATTCGGGACAAATTGTTTCAAGTGTGTACCTTTAGCACAACTAATTGTGCCAAGTAATTGCTCCATGAGACTTAAACCTTCTATCTAAAAGTCAGGATGGTTAATCCAAAAAATGGTCAGACAAAGAACTAAAGCAGTCGGTATAGCTGAAAGTATTAGAAGAAGAACCGATAACCACTGGGCGAGATTAGTTCATGACACCCCATTTTATGTGGGACCTTCTGTGAGTGCAGTCTCTTAACGCGATTCAAATGAAGATCTAAGGTCCGTATTACAGAACGATGCTCAGTCATCGATCGGTGCTCAAGCAGAGATTTTATTCACAAAGTGATCAATTAGTGCACCAGATGGATATGTCAAAATCGTAGCCAAAAACTGCTTTCTTGGAACGTCTAGGGTTATAAGACTAAATATTACAAGACATCAATTATGGAGGGACTAAACTTGTGGCACAGATTGCTAAATATAATAAATAAATTAAATAAATAAATGTTTGTAGACATTTCACGCAGCGTCATTTAGCCCCAAAGTAAGCAAAGCTACAATGGGAACCAGGTAACAAATTCAATACTTAGATATTTTTTTGTAAGTACATATGTATGTGATCTTTGGGCGCTATTATTATTACTACTATTACTATATATACATAGAATACAATATAACATCCAGACAAAACAAACATCGATGTTCTTCAAACGTTTGTCCTGGGTGGGAATCAGACATACAGCACAGAAGGCAGGGTTACTACCAACTAAGCTATCAGGCCAGTCAGTCAATATGTTACCTTGTGGAAAGTGGCTGGTGGAAACTTGATGTAGAGACCTGGAGACCGAGCTTCACATTTGAGGCACTTGTTATTGGAGATACCGGCGTGCAATAGTGATCTTGCTGATCATCATCATCATTGCAAAGCTACTGATAATTAAATCTCTAATTTTACGAATGTGTTTAATGTAGGATTAAAATTGCAAAGATACTTAAGTTATGTAATTTGTGAACGGATAAAATATAAAAAGTATTAAGATTTTGTGAATAAATTGTGTGAGAGAGAGAGACGGAAGATATAAGTTAATGGAAGTGCTTTATAATAATAACATTAACACCCAACGATCACATACATAGATCCTGGACCCTAACTACGATCCCCTGTGTACCCCACTAGGGACCCAGAAACTACGAGGACTATGGTCCCACAACACCCAGACTCAGAACTTGTTTGCCCTTTTTTCCGTTCACAAATACTTGTCCGAGAATCGAACCCGCCGCCTCTGGGTTTTGAGCCGACCTGCTAAACTATCACACTACAGAGCCTGCCATTAGATTTTAGAGGCTATATTGGTCTGCGGTGTATAAATTATAATTAATATTGGAGATATACAGCTGGATAATGGAGAATTTGCTGCTTCAAGCCCGTATAGTTTCATTTCCACGACCATCAACCAGTCCCACACTAATTATTGTATAATTCATAATACAATAATATTCTAATAAATAGTTATAATAATTAATAATAATATCCTATCTTAATTATAATAACCTATTATCTCTATCTGGAATAGCAGACAAACAAATTCGTAAATCTATAGTGAAATAAATTAGCATTCAGCGCTCCAGTCATCGATAGCTCTGTAATCTGTGGATAATGAGCGCCTAATTGCCGCAGCGATTAAGCCTCTTCATTTCAAATGCAATCCTCGCTCTATAGTCCATAAGTTCGCTATTCTATTGACATACGGTATAAAAGGTGACGGAAACAATGAAACGTAAAGGCTAATAACTATACTCACTTCAAAGAGTAGAAGGTCCTTAATTCGATTGTGTTTTTTAATACCTCGTAACTTTTTTTCATTTGAAATACCCTGTGATTTGGTGGTTGAGCAGATCGGCTTAAAACCCTGAGGTGGTGGGTTCGATTCCCGTGACAGTACAAGTATTTGTGCACAGAAAAAAGCGCAAATACTTGTTCTGAGTCTGGGCGTTGTGCGACAATGGTTCTCGTACTTCCTGGGTCCCTAGACACAGGGAACCCTAGTTAGGGTCCAGGATCTGTGTATGTGATCGTTGGGCGTTATATAATATTTTTATCTAGCACCTCCATTAACTTACATCTTCCGCCCCTCTCTCTCACACTTCGTTCACAAACTCTTAATACTTTTTATTATTATTATTATTATCTAGCACCTCCATTAAGCTTCTGGTAAAGTTGCCACCACTTTACTAGGAGTATGACTTGACTAGACTACTCTATGACTTGACTTGATGACTTGGACTGTGAATTGACTTGACACATACTACAACATACATTATGCATAATATAAATTAACTTGAAAAAAGTATTACTTGACACTGGTTAAATACACAATAGTGTGGAGCCAAAACCAAAACAAAAAAACTTACACTGCCATCTCTCTGTCACACACTTTGTTCACAAACTCTTAATACTTTTTACATTTTATCCGTTTACAAATTGGTGAATCTGAAAAAAATCTTAAATTCTTGTGAGTGTGGAGTGTTGTGGGACCATGGTCGTAGTTCCTGGCTCCCTAGATACAAGAAATTCCATGTATATGTGTAAAAAATAAAGATCAAAATTTAAATAAGCCTAAAAAAATCATTATGAACCAACACAGGTAAGTTCAAACATTTCCACAATTAGAGGACTCGACAAGTCCACAGACTGTTGAAGAGGCTATCAAGTTTGTTATGAGAAAAGTTTTAGCCGTGAATGGTTCTTGCCACCTAACACAAATACTACTGTCTACTTTACGTCGTGGCGTCGTGTTCAAAAGAAGAGTGAATAGGTATTTACTTGGCTAGCATGCTACACCTTCGATCGCATCGTCACTTCCCATCAGGTGAGAGCGTGGTCAAATGCTAGACAAGTTTGAAGTAAAAAAAAAAAAAAAAAAAAAAAAAAAAAACGTCGGCTGGTTTGAATCTGTGGCTGAGTGCACTTTAACTTACGCTCAAACTTAACGCTTTAATTACGTACTGGAGGCAATTAAACGCCTGATGAATTAATAATACCTTCAAAATATCTTCAATGCAATTGGAATTGCGGGCCCTGGCAGAATGACAATACTGAGCTAATGCGCATTGCTAATTGTATTTGAACAGGCGCTAAAAGCTAAGTAGGGATGAGTGACTAGGTCAGTATCACCATTCCACCCTACCCTATTGTACCCTATAAATATACCCTAGCTGCATAAATGACGTATCAATAAAAATAAATATTGATGGATGTTTCTTTAATGAAATATCCACACATATTTATTTATTTATTTAAATCCTAAAAAACTAACTTTTTCTGAGCATGCTATTTCACAATTTTTATTGATTTGTTTATTATTTTTATATTTATGCAGGTAACACTAATGCTAATAATGTAATAAAATTTAACAAACTGAATAAACACGCTTAGCGTTCTACGGTTAACTGTTTATAAATACATCGAAAGTCTACATTTATCAACACAAATTCATCTAATTAACCTTTATCCTAGTGACATTCACTTAAATTATACTCAATAACAAAAAGTAAAGATAAACTAATTAAATCCCTGAAAACTCCTTAATCTAATTAAGCGATAAAACTGAAACTTTATAGTTTTAAAACAAATTAATAAAGAACTAATTCAGATCGGGCTGCAATTAGTTATCTTAGTTCATTTGCGGTAAAAATCTCGGAAACTAGATCTTTACTCGGGCCTCATTAAGATCGGAAAGTATTCTAATTACAAAATTTATGTACCTAGTCCAGGTAACAGTTCTTTTTCAGTTCCGGTGCTGTTTTCATTCTGTAATAGTTATTTTATGAGAGTTTTGAGGTTGCATTTTTGAGTACTATAATATTATAGTACTATGGTATACATATTGTACAAATTATACAGTAGTAATATTGGCGTATTTAGACAGTTGCATATACATGCATCTGTCTAAATACGCCAATCGAAATTGTTTTCCATCTTGCTTTACAAAATCATTGTTTCAAATGATTGAAGCGATGATTTTCTTACTAGGTTAGGTATGTCCATTGCAATGTATGCTATAGGTAACAAGCATTATGACCTGTTAGGCAGAGGTCACCGTAGCATAGGCTACAGTATAAATCTTGTCATCAGTATATTCTATATAAATCAGTATAATCAGGTCTAGGATGTATATAAAGACATCTGTAACACTAAACGTGCCACTAAATATATTGCTTACCCTGTAATAACACTCGTTTGCAGTATATTATTTCATATCCATCTTAGTATGTATGTACATGGTAGCTTTTATAGCACCACCCTTACTCATCTATCTCTGTCTATCCAAAGACTGTCTGGAACAGATCGCTTTCAGCGATAAGACCGCCCACTGTAACCTATTCATTAGTTATTTCCTGTTGTTGTGTTAGTTGCCTTGTTGTCAATAAAAAGTTTATCAATCTATCCATCTTTTGACTCTCCTTTTCAAATTCTGCACTTTATGGAGATCTGGGGAAAGGCAAATGATTTTTGATCTTTTAGATATGCATCCACCAATTTTTACGGTCCGTTTCTACGCGTAAATAAACAGTAAACAAATAAAAAAAATACTTTTTATCCGCGGGTGAAACCGCCGGGCGCAGTTAGTATAAATACATATATAAGTGAGGTTCGTGATGTCATGAATATGGGTTCCGACTGAATATCAGTTATTAAGGTCCTGCGACCTTAATTGCATGCTGAGTTGGGACTTATTTATCGCACGTATAATTATATTTTTAACTTCTCTCATTTTTTAGTGCAATTTGTTTTGTATAAGGGTCTATTTGTAAAAATATAATGTTGTGTGATGTCTTGAATAAATGCGATTTCCTTCTTTCTTCTTTATTTCAATAAAAAAGAGTACCTTTTTTATGTTGAGGAATACCGTGACGAGCTAACCATTCGCCTTATGTTAAGCGACACGGCTGCCTATATCAGTGGCAGGTTCAATCGGAACTCTAAGTTATAAAGTTTCGCGTGATGCCGCACTGCGCATTTCATCCTGACACATCAGCACAATCTAGGAATAAGATTACTAGACTGTGAGATCAGGTCATAAAGTCTCATTTGCCTTCGCGCTACTGCTTAGCGGCAGAATAACTGGCAAAGTGGATGTACATACCTAGACGAACTTTGCAGAAAAGTCGTACCACCTAGTAAAAACCTAGTAAGTACCTAAAACTAAAACTACAAACGTCTGCAGAAGGTTAATCGTTAACGAACTATAGTGCGGTATATAACTGTAGGTCCACGATAAAAATTCATGGAAAAAGACCGATTCAATTCTCGATACAAAACGTTTTATTTCGGGGCAGAGGCGAGGCGCTGTTAGGATCAGAGATGACGCGGGTTACCGAAACGAAGATGTTTGTGGTTTGTGTACCCCTACCATTGGTAGTTTGGAATACAATGGAGATTTTGTAAGATAAATAATGGAGTTTAGCCGAAATTACCGAAATAGGAGTGATTTCGACTTTTTAATTGACGTGAGTTTAGCCGTTATTTGTCTTACAAAATGTGTCATACTCACGATAGTTTTCAAACTACAATGGAGATATGGAATCATATGGAAAATTCTTAAGCCTAACCTTGGACCAACAATAAAAGACGACGCTTAATTAATCTATAGTCTTTAAAGCCTTGGTTTTATTCGCAAACCAGTTTAATATCAAAATAAAGGCCTATTTAAAAGGTCAGTTAGTTAAATATCTCATTCTTAAAATGGCCTTTTTATCAAATCACATCTTTAAATGGCTTTAAATTAAAAATGCGTATCGGTAAAATGACTAATACCTACTACGCACTTACGTCAAACTCCGGCAGCCAGAGTGAGCGTAAACAAATAATTTAAAAAATCAGACGTCAGATCTTGCATATCAATTTCTATACTTACCACGTGTCTTCAGTATTCTTATCGACTCCAGTATTTAAAAAAAACTACCCAAATTACTATAACATCCAAAGTTCCAGGTCTGTACAGCTATCAAGACTATGCCGAGAATCGTTATACTGAGAACCAAAAATCCAACCGTTTTTTTTTTTTTCAAATTTAGAACTCAAGTCTGTTTCCATTAGTACTGGTAATGGCACAGGAAATAAGGGTCGCTCGGGGCCCGATACGGCCGCGCAACACATTCCCCCTGATTGGCTCCTGGTCCCCGCAGGGCCGCCGATGTGACACACGCAACGAGATAGGCTTGCTGGCCGTAATGCTACATGGAAATGCTTATTAGAACAACTCGTTTACGCAAACAATTTCCATACAACTTCTTCATGATGCATCTGCTTAATAAGTCTCCGTTAAAACCCAACTCTTCTTAAACTATCTACGTTTCAATAGGTCTCAACCTATATGAAATTGCCGTTTTTATAACTAAACGCCCAACGATCACATACATAGATCCTGGACCCTAACTAGGATTCCCTGTATTGGACTACTAGTTACTAGGTGGTAGGACTTTGTTGCAAAGTTCGTCTAGGTAGGTACCACCGCTTTGCCAGTTATTCTGCCGCCAAGCAGTAGTGTGCAAGCACTACTGTGTTCCGGTTTGAAGGGCACTGCAGCTAGTGAAATTACTGGGCAATTGATACTTTATGATGTGATCTCACAGTCGAGTAATCTTGTTACCAGACTGTGCTGATGTCTCAGGATGATGTGCGCAGTGCAGTGCCGCTTGCAACTCTATACTTTAGGGTTCCGAGTGACACTGTTCTGTTATGGGCGACCGTGGCGCTTAACATCGGGTGAACGGCTAGATCGTCACATCATTCAATAACATAAAAAAAAAAACATGGACCTAGCAACTACGAGGACCATGGTCCCACAACACCCAGACACAGAACAAAGGCTTTTTTCTGAGCACAAATACTTGTCCTGTCGCGGGAATCGAACCCACCAACTCCGTGTTATGAGCCGACCTGCTCAACCACTGCACCACTAAGGGTGGATTCGACCAAACTTGGATTAATACACGAGTAACTATACCAGAATAAATCTATTCCACGATATTATACTCGAGTAATTCATTCTTCGTTTTTCCACGCAATATAAGTTTAGCTACGCTTAGAATTACTATACGCGAATAGCGGAATAAATGATGAACGAATCTATTACCCAGTTAACAATTGTTGTTCTACAACGACACGGAATTCAAGCTGATGTCATATCAACTCGCTTTTGTCGTATTGTAAGTAGTGTAGGAAAGTAAATGACAAAATACATGGTCGGACGTCTTTTTTTATCTTTGTCTATTTTGAGTTAAAATAATCTCGGAATAACTCTGTTATTCCACCAAAAACGGTAATATAGTAATAATACTCGAATAAACTTGCTATTCTTAGAATTGTAGATGGTAAAATGTGAAATTGATTTACTCTCGAACAAATGGCGATTTATTCTAAGAATAAAATTTACTCTCGTTTGGTCGAATCCACCCTAAGGCTGTCAAAGTAATGAAATTAAATGAAGGAATAAGTTACCGTATTTCTTTTTTCCATATTTTTTTGTATTATTTTAAGTAATCATCCATGCAATCTATGCATCTCTGTTTGTTCAGTCAAAAGTTGATGTAAGGCATGCTAGTCCAACCATTCTGTGTTAGATGGCGCCAGCATGCAAGTTAGCTCACGCAAGCGTTTGGTTGCAGACGCTTAAGTACCCTTTGACTGTTTTAATGATTATTTAGTGTGGCATTGGCATTGAACCGAACAATACAGAACTGCAAATTATCAAATTCTTTCATTTGAACAGAAGCACCTTAGGCCAGAAAGAAGCGCCTTCACTGTTAACGCAGCGGCAGTTCATTGATGCCCTTTTGAAGAACTCAGCTGGACGGGAGACAGCAAATACTTCAAAGTTCTTTCTGTACTGCCTATCGGGTGTTGGGTGGTTGTTTATATTATCTAATTATTAACTAATCCAAATTTTCGAAAAATAAGAATCTGTGTAAACGCAAGGTCTGGTGAGCACGGCGCCGATGTACGACTGCGTATTTTAAATTTCTACGGGTAAGCGCGGCTAATATAAATTCGAAATGTTTTTTCAAGCATTATTGAGCACTGTGTAAGCACTACCTGTATGTATTACGGTTTGAAGGGCATCTGATGTAGCTAGTAAAAGCACTGGACAAAACATTAACCTGATCTTACAAACCAATAATCCTTTTACTAGACTGTGTTTGTGTCAGTATTTGTAAAACCACAAAATAAACATTGAATTAAAATTCCTGTCATATTTTCCTTTACATCAACGAAACGCTATGCAACTTCTCTTCTTCGAGTTTACGACCTTATTCCCAAACCGTGTCACTCATTTCCCAACATACAGGCAGAATCGATACCCTATTGCACCTTCATACGAATAAAACGGGAAATATTACCCACTATGTCGGTGTGTCTATAAAAATGTTATATAACCCACCCACTTGGAATAGAGGCGTTAAATATACAAAAGAAACGATATAAAGTGATATATGTAGCTTCTATTCGAGTCTCATTTTACGGTGTTCTCATAAAACTGTTATAGCAGCAGGTACAAACGCTGTTTAAGGGTCTTCGAGGAATAAAAGTGGAGTAAATATATAAGGGCTTTATTATTTATTAGGGCTCAAAGGGCCACAGCTGAAAATCAGCGCGCTGCTTCGGCTTTAGGTACACTACAACTAATATAAATAAAAACTGCTGTTTTAAAATGGTCCTTAAAAGATCTTTGAAAGACGCACTTCCTGCAAAAATTATTTAATCATGTCGCGTTTGAACAAAAGTTTAAGTTACATATTAAAACTAAAATAAATAAAAATAATAAGGCCCAACAATCACATACATAAGTCCTGGACGCTTACTAGGATTCATCTGCATCTAGTTACCCAGGAATGACAAAGACCATGGTTCCACGACACCTAGACTCAGAACAAGTATTTGCACTTTTTTTCTGTGACCAAATACTTATCCTATTACGGGAATCGAACCCGCCGGCTCCAGTTTATGAGCCGACCTGCTTAAACACCACACCACAAAAGCTATACATATAAAATGTATATACATTGATACCTACATTCTTCTAAGCCATTCAACTAGTTCAGTAAATAAAACCCAGACATTTAATTTGTACCATATACTTCAGTCTCAATAAATTATTTTTATGAAGTTTCGTTCAAAGAGTTTAATTCTTGCTAAGACTTATGTCAATTTTTCTTTACTATACATTTATAAAAATTTAAAAATATTTTGAACAAGTGTAATTTTTAGTCACTTCACAAATAAAACGCGGAACTTGTTGAAAATTATTATTGCAATTGTCAAAACTAAATAATAATATGATCTAAAATTATACCTTAAATAATATCTTAATTTATATTTGTATAATTAATAAGTAAGCTATAATTATTGTATGATTGTTTGTAACGTGAAAGAAGTACGATACATTTTGCAACTCGGCATTTTTTTTTTTTTTTAATTTTTGGCTCCACTCCTCCGTGTATTTAGCCAGTGTCAAGTAATTGATAATTTATCAATATAATGATATTTCACGCAAATATGTGTCAAGTCATAGTCGAAGTCATCAAGTCAAGTCATAGTCTAGTCAAAGTCATACTCCTAGTAAAGTGGTGGCAACTTTACTTGAAGCTTCTATGGAGTTTTGGAAACAACACGAAAAGAAACGTTTCACCATCATTATACCATTTTCCCACACTCACGCCTGTAATCCAGCACTTAACGAATAGAATGCCACCAATTTTATGCACTAACACTGAAAATAACACAAGTTTTGGAAAATAATACAATGCGGTGACGCAATCTTTTTCGCGTTCCCGCCAAAAAACTCACTCGCCATATTTAACTTGGAGTTGGTTCACGTAGATCTCCATTGTCAACATAACAAAGTTAAAAAATTGTGTTATTATGTTGGTATGACCGGTAAACACCGGCGACATTAACATAAACAAAGCAAAAACAAAGTTATACCGGCCGATAGATGGAGCTAAACTAAAGAAGTTTTACTTCAGTCGTGTGGTCTAAAGCACACTCGTTTTCTTTTACTATTTAAGTGTTGTGTATCTCAACTGGGACAGAACATAAGGTACGATACGATCATAGTTGATCATAACGAAAATAAATTAAAAATAATATGAAATCATCACAGTAGTTGCTTCAATATACCAGTTAGGAATGAATCCATACAAGTCCCGTCATGGAAGCGATTTTATATTTCATGCGATTTTCAAGAACCATCACCGTATTGTACCCTTAGTTCGTCAAATGAAATCATCATCATTTAGGTATACTATCTGTCTTTTTTCCATCGTAATTTAAATTGTCCTCTTCCATTGTCATTGCAATATTATCAATTCCCATTATTTCTTTCTTTGGCAGCTTCTTTCCAAGAGCTTCTGCTTCTCGAACGGTGTCTGGCAAGGAGTTGTCAGCGGAGTCAGGAACTAGGAAGGTGACAAGGCCAGCTATGAGAGAAGCACTGCCAAAGATGATGGATGGTAATCCCGGCCAGTAAACCATCTGGAAAGTTAGAAATTGTTTAATACATAATTCATACCGATTATTTACTATTTACTATTTATTTATTACATAGACGATTTATATTTAGCGTTTGTATTCAAAGAACTTTATCATATTACAATCTGTAAATGTAAATATGTCTAACGCACACCAGTAGGATATCAATATCTTATTTATATCGTAACCTTGAATATAAACGCCCAATTATATTGGGACCTTTGTCAGGGCTGCGAAGCATTCACCGTAGCAATGCAGCCTCATTGAAGGTTGCATTGTTTAGGTGAATGCAAAAGTTTTGATGCTATTGAGTATCGACATTTTTTAGTTCTTCTTACCTCTATCTCAGATTATTAAGATATTTGAATAGGTATTATCACTCACACCAACTTAATAGTAAGTAAAGGTAACTTCCACTACTATCATCATCATCAGTATCAGCCGAAAGACCTCCTCTGGGGGTGATCACGAAACTTTGATTGCAATGCAACAAGAGATATTTCTTTACTAACTATGCACATAAGCTGCGTTTTCAAACTATCAAATCCATACTGATTTGCGTTAGGTGATCGCTCTGCAGGTGGTCATAGAGCGCCACTTTGATCGCTTACTTGCGTCTTGCTCCCTGTGATTTTGATGGATCGTTGGTCCATCTTGTGGGGCTAGCCTACGTTGCAAATATCTGTTTATGGTCACTTATCGAGAACCTCTCTTCCCCATTGGTTGCTGCTAGGGATATGGTCTACTCAAGCAATGCCATTTCTACTTTTGAAATAGCAATACCGTAAATTGCAAATTTTGTGATAACCACACACATATCCATAAACATAATAACGAAAACCTTACCAGCAGTGGAGTTTGAGGAGCAATAATAGACCCTATTCGCCCAATCGAAGAGCACAGAGCATGCATAGAGTTTCTAGTGTAGGTTGGGAACAGCTCTGAAGTATACATGTACGTGATGCTGAAGAAAAAGGAACACATCAGCTTGCTAAGCATGTATGTCGTCACGGAGAGCCATGGGTATCCTGGAAATTATAATACAGAATTTAACTAACGGTCTTTTATGTTCATTTCATTTTCTCATAAATTTATAACTTATGTTTTTCTTCTAGCAAGCCAGTATGTATAACTTTATGATATCTCAACTATTGTAGTGCTATATTGTAGAAAAACATTTATCTCATGCAATTTTATACTATTAAGAAAATAGTTATAGGTACATCCGTGCGTCATGCCGGATTGCTTGCACCCATAGTGAGAAAGAGAACTTTTTTTTAACTAGTACAATAACTTAATTTTGAGTACCTAATATTATTTTGACTTGTGCTAAATATAGCCTATTTGCAATAAATCTTTTGACATTGACTTTGACGTCATCTTCAGCTTACTATAGTCTACTGCTGGATATTAGGCCGTTCCCAAGGTAGGCCCACTACTGAGCACAACCTTTAGCTCTTCTCTTCCTGTTATTACCAGACACCTTACGTATAACGTCGCTCCATTGAGTCGCAAGGCGGCCTATGATACGTTTACAGATTCGTGGTCTACTATTACTTAGCAAATCGAGAAACATAAGGCTATAAATACAAAAGGTTGGGCTCACCTCGAGGCATAAGCGGCTGAATCAAACATAACACAGAGCTGGCTAAGAAGGAGCAAATCAGCGGATTCTTCCTGTTGTAGTGAGTCAAAATATACATTACTATAAAGATCCCAGGCAGTTCCATAATGGAAACCAGTGCATAGTTGACGTATTTGTTCCCTTGGAGAGACACGGAGTTGATCATCATTCCGTAGTTAACAAACGTTGATGTGGTCCACCAGACGATGCAGATCAGGCATCTTTTTAGCAGTGCTCGAGATTGAAATGTCATCTTTAATAGATTCACAAAAGAAATGCTTTTGTTTTCATCTTCAATTAAGAGTTTATCGAGAGCATCTTTATCAAGCTTAACCTTGTTTGTGTGACCCATTTTCTGGACTACACTGATAGCCTTTTCCTTTTTCCCTTTAATAAGTAGCCATCTTGGACTTTCATCTATCAGGATGGTGTAAGTGATTATCAGCAAAGCAGGAGCGTACATGACTCTGAGGAAGTTTCTCCAGTAGGGAACACTCCAGGCTACCAAGGGGAAGATTATAGAGCCCGAAACGTACCCGATGCTACAAATACCGTAGAATATCACACGTTTCTTGGCTGACACTATTTCCAAATCTGAAAATCAAAGTGTGTTTGCCTTTTAATCAATGTTCTGGATATTTAGAAAATCAATTTATTCCTTAAAATGTTAACAATCAGCTATATTGGTATTATAATTTTGTGCCCATGGCTTAGATAGTAAAGGCTAACCTCATGAATTGAAAGGCGCGCGTTCAAATACCGCTGCTGGTAGTATTTCACGAACTACTATCTTTATAGATAGATAAATAAATTATTTACACTTTGAAATCCATCCTATATCAGTTCTAAATGTTAACCACCTTTAGTTGGCACCAAGACGTTTCGAGTATACGTTCTAACTACTTAGAGGTTCCAAAGTACTTACTAAGCACATAGAGAGGTGAACAGCTGTCACCAATGGCAGCCTCCAAGAACTCCAGAGCGATGTAGAGCCAGTAGTGGTAAGTGAAACTCCGGGCTAAACCCAGCACTCCCCCCAGCACCCCTGTCAGTATCAGGGCATTCTTCCTTCCTATCCTATGCACAAATGCATTGTTAAACTTTTAATACTTAGTTAAATAATAATCACACTAATCACACTATAATATTATAAAGGCGAAAGTTTGTATGTGTCACGCTCAAACGGCTGAATGGATTTAGATGAAATTCGGTACCAAGATAGCTTATACATTGGATTAACATATAGGTTACATTTTATCCCGGAAATATTCCCGTGGGATGAGCAAATAATTAAAACACCTTTTATCCGCGGCTGAAACCGTGGGGTGAAAGTAGTAATAATATAAACATGTGTGGACACTTCACACAGCGCCATCTAGCCCCAAACTAAGCAAAGCGTGTACTATGGGAACCAAACAATACTTACGACTTAATACTTACGAAACAATACCTATATACATTTTGTTTGTAAATACATACTGTGTTCCGGTTTGAAGGGCACTGTAGCTAGTGAAACTACTGGGCAATAGAGACTTTATGATCTGATCTCACAGTCGAGTAATCTTATTACCAGACTTTGCTGATGTGCAGGATGATGTGCGCAGTGCAGTGTCGCTTGAAGCTCTATGTTTTAGGGTTCCAAGTGACACTGTTCTGTTATGGGCGGCCGTGGCGCTTAACATCAGGTGAACGACTAGCTCGTCACATCATTCAATAACATAAAAAAAGAAAAAAAAACATACATAGAATACAATACAAATATTTTTGAAGTAAAACTTTTTTACGCACACTTGACTTGGGGAATAAGCTGGTGAATGCAAAGCGAACGGAAGTTGAAGTTGGTTCACGTAGATCTCCATTGTCAACGTAACAAATTATTATGTTGGTATGTCCAGAAAATAACAATTTACAATTGTCAAGATGGCGACATTAACATTAAACAAAGCAAAAACAAGGTTATACCGGCCGATATATAAAGCTAAACTAAAGCAGCTAAACCACAAAAGATTTACACAAGCCTTAAACAAGTGTTAAATTACTGTTTTGTTTTATTAAACGCGCGTTTGACGTCTGTCTAAGCCTTGTTTATCTATGGTAACACGGCTTAAATTTTACTTCAGTCGTGTGGTCTAAAGCACACTCGTTTTTTTAGATTTTTACTATATCGCATACCTTCTGATGCTGCGCACTTTACCGGTTGCTACATAATTATGTTGCCATGCCAGTTGCTACTTTCTTTAATGGGTCCAGCTAACTTCACTTCCTGTTTGGCTCTTAGGTTTAATTATACACCTTCATGTAGATTAGTAGTGGGTCGTTGACGCCTTTACAGTCGACGCAACGAGACCGTTTATCGTCAACTATAGACTAGTTGATAAAACAGTTCAATATTCGACTAGTTTATGTCGTAGACGAATAGACGTCCCGTCTAAGCGTCTACGACAGTTTATGCGAACAAGCGAACCAATAGATATGCCGTTCATGCGTAAACATGTTTATCAGTGAACTATAAACTAGTTTATTCGTTCACGGCAGAGAAACAGTCGAAAAAAACTGTTCGTTTATTCAACGACCACTACTAATGTAGATAAACAGTTGCGTATTTAGATAACGGTTTTGTGTACGATACAAATATTCTATTTTTCGGAAAAAAATATTTTATGCAGTTGCGATTGCAGGGTGAGTGGTGAGCGGAGCTTTCCCGCAGTCTACCAATTGAGTCCATCTAGGTGGACCGTGTGATGGGCAATAAATATTTTCCCCCTGCTAGTTAGGAAAGCCAATTATTAAAATGCTAAGGCGTAAAGAATTAAATTCTCTATTTGACATAAATTACATTACCTGCCTCTTTGGTGTAGTGGTTGAGCAGGTGTGCTCATAGCCCGGAGGCGGCAGGTTCGATTCCCGCGACAGGACAAGTTGTAGTGCACAGAAATAAAAGCGCTATTACTTGTTCTGGGACTGGGTGTTGTGAGACCATGGTTCTCGTAGTTCCTAGGTCCCTAGACACAGGTAATTCTAGTTGGGATCCAAAATCTATGTATGTGATCGTTGGGCGCTATTATTTATTTTTTGTGCCATTGTAAATATATTAATAATGTATGGCTTCAATTTCAAGTCATCGTTCTACCATATATGTATTGAGATCATACGAGAGGTCGATACGATTTGATTGAGACAGTGGGCCATTCAGAACTCGAAAAGGCAAGCACACGCAAAAAAATAATCATCAATTGTGTCCCTTGCGAATAAATACAACAAAAAGATGTCCCTTTGGGCACGTTTTGTTGCTATCAAATTAGTTGAGATAGATAAGGCACGTCGTAATCGGCACGTGGCACACCTAAATAACTAATAGGTTACTACTTATTATACAAATTAACCATATCCTTCGCACATTCCTTTTGAACACTTAACACTTTGTTCTGACACATTCATTTCACATCATTCTGGGTGCTGGCTGAATCTCAAATAAAGCTACCGAAAACATTACTAAGGCTCGAAGATATCTTTCCTAAGCCTTGCCCTTATATTTTACTAGGTGGTAGGACTTTTCTGCAAAGTTCGTCTAGGTAGGTACCACCGCTTTGCCAGTTATTCTGCCGCCAAGCAGTAGTGTGCAAGCACTACTGTGTTCCGGTTTGAAGGGCACTGTAGCTAGTGAAATTACTGGGCAAATGTGACTTTATGATCTGATCTCACAGTCGAGTAATCTTATTACCAGACTGTGCTGATGTCTCTGGATGATGTGCGCAGGGCAGTGTCACGCGAAACTTTTTTTTTATATTTTAGAGTTCCATGTGACACTGTTCTATGGGCAGCCGTGTCGCTTAACATCAGGTGAACGACTAGCTCGTCACATCATACACTAAAATAATAAAAAAAAAACTAAAATTGTGGTTTCTTCCAAAAAACTCTAGCTTTTATCACATTATAACTCCTTGTTTTAATCACGATGTATTTCTACACTGAAAGAGCTTATTTTTCCCAGTTCAAATTGTCACTACCAGCGAAGCGGAGGTGAACCATCACCACGCTTATACGACTAAAGTGGGTTTGGTGCATGTACATCAACCCTTCTTGGCAAGACTCATCGTTGATTGAATGATGAAATGGCTACCACCTGGTTGGCTATTCCTAGGTTTTGGTGGAGTACCCATTTTATTCTAGTCAACTCGTACAGCATCGTTGGTTTGAGATGAAGTTGTCTTTTTAAGCCAAAAATTGCAGGTCTCCGACTGAAAGTATCGCTTCAATTAATCCTCTAACACAATATTACCTGTCAGACAGCGGCCCTACAATGAGAAGACCCACCATGTAGCCAAAACTGTGGACGGTGCCCACTAGAGTTCTCTTCCACTCTTGACAAGCCAGCTGGAACTGTGGACAAAGAACAAATCGACAGTTAGAACAGTTTTGATACATAGCATGGGTCATTGTATATCACCACCGCCATTGAAAACACTGCTGGTACCACAAATTGGAATAAATAATCGTACTTATTATTCAGACGTTTTCCGTGTTGCTCGCCACGCTACATTTTCTGTGTCATCCATTGAGCAGTTACTAATTTTTATTTTCATTGGATTGTCATGAAATTTCTATGAAACCACCCTGGGATTATAAATAATTAAATAAATAATCTATACATATATAATTCAAAGTCCTGACCGACTGATTTATATATCAACGCACAGCCTAAACCGCTGGTCCTAGACTTGAAACAGTTTAGGTAGCCACTAAAAAAGGGGTTTTCGAAATCCCACCCCACTGCGGACAGAAGCTTGTAAAACATACGCGTGAAAGAGTCAAATAAACAACAGATACTCTTTATCAAGTTACGTTGAAACAAATATTATGCTACGTGAAAATTTAAATAATATTGCAAGTAAATTGTAAATGTAGACGAGAATCAATGTTTGTTGTACATATATTATACTTGTGTATACCGGAAATTAATGCAAGGATAGACGAGGTTAATACTGTCAAAATCCTCTAAAAGGATGATTAGAATAATCGCGTCATTGCGTCGCTACAAAGATGAGGAAGATTAACTTGGTCACCAGACCATGGCGATTATAGTCGCCAACTTCATCAGCGTACGCTATCAATGAAAGGTATAGAGAAGAGAACTGACTGTACTTGTTAATTTAGGTCGAGGAGTAGATCTTTCAATCCGGTGCAATGCGGTTCGAACTCCGTGCCCTGTTCCGTACTTCGAAAAAGGCTTTCCAAATAATGTGCAAAAACCGCGAGAAAACTGATGAGTGCTAAAGGCAAGCTCTGCTCCAAGTAGCGCTCTATACTTCAAGGAGAACTATTGTCAGCAGTCATTTTTATACTGATGATAATAATGAATATGCGGGATTTGCTCATGGTGAAACATACTTACAATCAGTAGAGGGAAACATAGTGAGGAATGATTTAGAAAATAGTTTCAGGAATCCGTAGTTGGTCGGGTTCAGTTCATGTATGGTGTAATAAGACTTTCTCTATCTACTACGCACTAGAAATGTAATCTGCTGGTTATAATATTAAATTAGTTTGGGATACCTACTTACTTCAGCTACAAAGCTATACGGTTTATCGTAGATCCATTCGGAGCACTGCGTGTCACTCGCACAGGTGTTGTTTGCGAAATCATCTTTGCACCTGAAAGGATAATGTTGGTACAGTAATACCAGAAGAATCGTAAAAAGGAGATCTTTCTACTTATCTATCTCTATCATAGGATATGACGCGAGTACAAAAGTAGAAAACGACTAAATTCAAATTCAAATGTTTATTGCATTCCAAAATTTTACATTAGATGTATGTATTAAGGACTCCATTGGGCAACACAATATTACTATTGGAAGAGAGGAGTATAAATACCTAATAACTCAATCCAAAATTATTTATAATAATCGTCATCATAATATTCAGAATAATCATAATTATTACTAATAGTTTCTATCAATAATATAATATGATAATAATAATAATAACACCCAACGATCACATACATAGATCCTGGATTCTAACTAGGATTCCCTGTGTCTAGGGACCCAGGTAATACGGGGACCATGGTCCCACAACACCCACACTCAGAACAAGTATCGGCGCTTTTTTTTCTGTGTACAAATACTTGTCTTGCCGCGGGAATCGAACCCGCCGCCGCCGGGCTATGCCTGCCACCACACCACAGAGGCTGTCATATAAACAAAATATAAACTTATATAAAGCAGTAATTGATATCAAAAACTGTAATTTGCTAAAGATATTAATAATTATGTAAAAACCTGCTCTGTTGGACCAATATTTTAGTAATACACACGTCATCAATACCTTTAGGTATGTTCCGTTAAAAACTTGAGCCATTGCGTTAATTAAGATATGTATGTAGCACAAAAGTAATAGAATGTGCGTAATACATGAATTTCTATTAGAATTATTGTAAGATAAAGCTAATTTTGTAGTTATTTTCGCACAATTTGCATGGAAAAAACCGAAAGGACATTTTTCGCGAAATTTCTCTACTATATTTCTCTACGGATATTTTATCGGGTGCGGGAGATATAAGAACTCTCCTGGCAATGACTTTAACTAGCTCTCTTAACTTGTGTGTTAAAATTTAACTTTATCCTCGGGCTGATGTGATATTTTGTTTACGTGCAAGATAAACTAAAGAACTAACCTACGGTTACAGTCAAAGCCGGAGTAACAACGGCGTATCCTTTAAAGTAAATTTAGCCAAGTGTAGCAGATAAACATTAACAATTATCTAATCTGTGGTAGCAGTAGCACAGTTACACAACATAAGTATTGCTGGTAAAGTTATAATGTTAAATGTACGACATGGTAAATAACAAGATGCGGGTATTAAGCTACTTAAGAATACAATGCAAACTGAATAAATTTTGGCAATGATTTGAATGTTAAAAAGACGAATTTTACATTGGTATTGATGAATGTTATGACTTCTTCAAGTATTGACGGGAGAACAAAGAAAAATTACAACAATGAGAAGCACCTCGGTCGTTGAAAAGACTCCGAAAATGGCGGTTGTGAATTTTGAACTTTTTTCCATTACCCGTGTAATTTTGAATTTTAATGTGGAATAAGGGTGGATTTAAAGTTAATTAACATATATATGTGTCAAGTCAAGTCACTGTCCAAGTCATCAAGTCAAGTCATAGTCTAGTCTAGTCAAGTCATACTCCTAGTAAAGTGGTGGCAACTTTACCAGAAGCTTCTATGGAGTTTTGGAAACACCACGAAAAGAAACGTTTCACCATCATTATACCACTTTCCCACACTCGTGCCTGTAATCCAGCACTTAACGAATAAAATGCACTAACACTGAAAATAACACAAGTTTTTGGTAAATAATACAATGCGGTGACGCTATCTTTTTCGTTTTACCACCAAAGCTCCCCTATAGCCGCCCTGGTAGAATTTTAAACGCTACCTCGTTATTATTAGTAGTCGTTATTAAGAGTAAAGAGTTACTCAATACCTTGCAAGTCAGAGAGATATTAAGTGTGTTAGAATCACTTAGAATGAAGGTTAAGCTCAACCATAGAAACATTTGACTACTCATATTTGGCAACTGTGAATGTTGCCATGCTGACCTTGCTTTGTGTGTTACGTAAACCATAGAAAATCATTTTATTTAATCCATTCGGCTGTGTCAGTCAGGCAGGACAGGTTTTTATTGATCAAGCGAGCGTAATGTGCGAGCGAAGCGTCTCCATTTCAGCTTAAGCTTCGCTAAGCTTAGGCAAAAATGTTTTCATCTATCCGGCAGATGTCCGCCTATTCTTTTCCTCTATGAGTTGATTTCTCAACCGGTTCTCGTAAAGTTTTGTAAGCAGGTTCGATAATTATACGGGTTAATTTGTCTACTCGGCCATTGGAAATTTTTCAAAATATGCTTTAAACCTAAATGTTAATATTCCTATTTCAATCTATAATACAGACTCGTGCGTTCGTAGAAACCTCAAAATCTCGCAATACCCAATCCCAAAATCTTTGTCTCATTATATCTGAAGGGTAACGTCTGAAACCTAAAATGACTTAATCCTAAAATGTCTGAAAATGTCTGGTCACAAAATAACACAAATTCAAAATGACTTAATATCAATAAATACGAAATGTTCTATGGCATTTTTACATATCCTAATTAGATAAAAATGCTATCGGGTATTTCAAATTCATACATACGTCTTTAGTAGGTCACTAAAAATAAAAAAGAAGAACATAACCAATGAACAAAATTAAAAAAAAAAAAAACAGATTGAAAATGATCAGTATTGTGTATTGATAACAGACGAAAAACTTTTATATTAAAATGACTATAGAATTTTTTAATTGAGACTTGTCTTTGATCTGGTGTTATAATTTGCAAGTGTTTTGGAATTAGCTATGCTTGATGTCCGACATTGCGGAAATTTTCAAATTTAGTCGTATCGGTGTATCAGATATTTTGAGATTACGTTCTGACGAACCGAACGCAGACTCATGAGTTCTAGAGATCACAGAGCCACTAGTTGAATTTGGATTAGACTGGCATGTCAGTCAGTCTGATGTGTCAGTCGACAGCTAATCACTGTGTAGTGATTAGCTGTCGAACGTCTCCCAGATCCCGCGGTTATATTGCTAGTTAGTGTAACTAGCAATATAACCGCGGGACCTGAGAGACGTTATATTTGGACTTTTGGCGGATGTCTTCCTAAGTGGCGTAGAGGTTACGAAGACAGGGTCAAATGGGGTGATGTAACGTCTTTTCAAACACCATTGACATATAATTATAAATCTATGTCAAACATGCAATGGGGACTGAGTCACCCGCGTCCGTAGGAGTACACCCCTAATCCTGAATCCCTACACGTGGTCCCCGGGTGGTGCTAATCAGGTGACACACTGGTGGTAGGCTTCGGCCGACGGCTTGCGACCACCCACCGGGCAAAGACGGGCCGCCAAGCGTCTCTGACGTGTTCCGGCACGATGCTCGGTGTAGCTGATCGGGGAAATTGGGTCGGGGTAGTTTCGCAAGTGTAGTACACCGGTTTAGACAGACGTAGTATGTGTCCTGCATCGGCTGGCTAGTTTGGAGGCTAGCGGGATCCGAAGCACGGTGCACCGCTGGCCGACCGCAGTTAGTAGGGGGCCCAAGTAGTGTGCTAGCCACTCACGAAAGGCTGCCCCGCCAACTCGCGAAAAATCCCGGAATGCTCTATCGTGCCGGTTGGCGACCGGATGAAAGGACCCGATAGCCATTCTTGGGGGGGTTCGGGCGTCCCCGCAGTCTCCATGCTAGCCATCCAATGGTGTAGTTCCTCGCTGCGGGTCTTTTTGGTGCATACAGTTGCGCCTCACTTCACTGCCAATTTTTCCCACCTTCCCTCACTCTCAATCACTATGAAAAAAGGAACAGTAAAAAGGAACGTTAAACAGCGGCAGCACGTCCTTTCACTAAAGGTGCACCTCACAAACATCAGAGGTGTGCACTCTAACCTCATAGCAGTCCACCACCACCTGGAAACTGCGAAACCTCACCTCTTGTTCCTCTCGGAGACGCAGATACGGTGTCCGTCAGATGCAGCTTACCTATCCTACCCTGGGTACGTTTTAGAGCACAAATTTAAGCAGCGTGCTGGTATCTGCGTTTATACGCGTGACGACATTTGCTGTCGACGTCTTCGAAACTTGGAAGACTCTCGTTTCTCGGTCATTTGGTTGCTTGTGGACACTGGCATCGAGAAGATTCTTTATGCTGGTGTCTACCGATCTCACAGTGGAGACCAGGAGACAACCAGGCTGGCTGACTATCTCAGTGAGGCAGCTGACGCGGCTCAGCAGCGGTACCCTTCGGCTCAATTAGTGGTTCTGGGCGACTTCAACGCTCATCATCAGCAATGGTTATTCCCATACCAGAACACTGACCATGCGGGAAGAGAAGTGCGTAAATTAGCGCTGTCACTAAACCTCACCCAGCTGGTTCATGAAGCTACGAGGGTACCGGATGTTGATGGGCACACGGCTAATTGCTTGGACCTTCTGCTGACAACAGATCCAGACAGCTACTCTGTGTCGGTATCATCCCCTTTGGGTAGTTCCGACCACTGTTTGGTGAAATCCGTGTCGGTATACTCGCCGCTTGATCGTAGCCCGAAAGGCACCCGGCGTGTATGGCGATACAAGTCAGCAGATTGGAACGAGATGCGATCTTTTTTGTCTTCTTATCCTTGGCGGCAAGTTTGCTTCTCTTCGAGCGACCCTTCGATTTGCGCGGACGCTGTGACTGACGTGTTGCGGCAAGCCATGGAATACTACATTCCCTTTTCCGACACCCCGCAATCCGGAAAAGCTGCCCCATGGTTTGGAGCTGAATGCAGAAACGCCGATGCGTTAAAGCAGGAGGCATATTTAGCCTGGGTAGATGCAAGAGCCCGCAAATCGAAGAATTTGAGCAAGATGAAGAGAGCCTTTAATAAAGCTGCCAAGGCCTGCAAAAAAGCCCTAAAAAAGGCTCGCTTCAGCCATATTAGTCACATTGGGACCAAACTTGCTTCATATCCTGCGGGAAGTAAAGCGTTTTGGTCCCTGGCTAAATCGGTTGAGGCGAACTTTTGTCGCCCCTCACTGCCCCCGCTGCTAAAGCCTGATGGGTCACTAGCTCACACAGCAGAGGAAAAGGCGAACTTGTTCGCATCTCTTTTCTCTGAATCTTCACGTCTGGACACCGCTGGCGAGGTACCTCCTTGTCTACCGGGATGCGAGGCGTCAATGCCGGAGATTCGTATCCGTCAGAATGAGGTACGTAGAGCGCTGCGCAATCTAGACGTGAACAAAGCTAGTGGCCCTGATGGGATCCCAGCCATAGTGCTAAAAACATGCGCGCCTGAGTTGACTCCTATCCTGACACGCCTTTTTCGTCTTTCTTTAGACTCTGAACAGGTGCCAAAATCATGGAAGATTGCTAACGTGCAGCCCGTGCCTAAAAAAGGTAGTCGTGCCGACCCTGCTAACTATAGGCCAATATCAGTCACTTCCATACTCTGTAAGACTATGGAACGTGTCCTGAACAGCCGGCTCCTGGCATACCTAGAAGCAAACGACCTCTTAAGCGATCGACAGTACGGTTTTCGCCGAAATCGGTCCACTGGGGACCTTCTAGCGTATGCCACGCACACATGGAGCGAGGCCATCGAGAAGTACGGAGAAACGCTTGCCGTTTCTCTCGATATCTCGAAGGCCTTCGACAGGGTCTGGCACGACAGCCTCATAAGCAAACTTCCATCATACGGCTTGCCCACTGGCCTGTGCAAGTGGATTTCCGATTTTTTGAGGGAAAGATCTATTCGAGTAGTTATTGACGGCTGCTCGTCTGATCGATTAGCGATTAATGCTGGGGTACCTCAAGGATCGGTTCTTTCTGCAACCCTCTTCCTGCTGCATATAAATGACCTCCTGAAACCCGGTATTTTTGGGTATGCGGATGACAGCACGGTTGTAGAAAGCTACAAGTCAAGCGCTAGGGCCAGTGGTGCCGAAATTCAGACTCTAAGAGAGACCATGGTTGAGCGCATGAACTTAGCCTTGAATACCGTCTCTGCATGGGGCGAGGCAAACTTGGTTAAGTTCAATGCAAATAAAACCCAGGCGTGTCTTTTCTCTGCGAAAAAGAGTCCGTTTGTGCTATCTCCGACTCTCCATGATGTTCCGATACCGATTTCGGATCACCTAGAGCTTCTTGGCATGACTCTGTCATCCAACCTCAACTTTGGGTCCTTTATAGAGTCAAAGGCTAAACTAGCTGCCAAAAAGCTGGGCGTTCTCTCTAAGGTCAGGCAGTACTTCGCACCTGAACAGCTTCTTAATTTGTACCAAGCTCAAGTTCGATCGTGCATGGAGTACTGCTGCCACCTGTGGGATGGGTCTGCTAAATACCAGCTGGAAGCCTTAGACTCTATCGAAAGGCGTGCTAAGAGGCTCATAGGTAGCGACTTGTTTGAGGCCCGCCTACAAAGCCTTGACCATAGACGCAAAGTTGCCAGTTTATCGGTTTTCTATCGAGTGCATTTTGGAGAGTGCGCATTAGAGTTGCATAACCTGATTCCGCCATCACCTTTCCACCATCGAACAACCAGATGTACGAAAAAACGCCACCGTTACATGGTCAATATCCCCCATGTGCGAACAAAGCGTTTTGGCTCCACATTTATCATGCGAACAGCCAAAGACTGGAACGCTTTACCGGCGTCCGTATTTCCCGATAACTACAACCTTGGAGTCTTCAAATCGAGAGTGAACAGGTATCTTCTAGGCAAGCGTGCTACATCTTAGACCGCATCGTTACTTACCATCAGGTGCGATAGTGGTCAAACGCAAGCCTATCTAACAATAAAAAAAAAAATAAAAATAAAAAAAAAAAATCGTGTTCCAAGCGAGTCATTCGTGCAAATAACGGCTGACAGTGATTTTCATACAAACTACACTATTTCATTTCCAGCATTATTCCGTGATGTACTATCGGGGTCTAAAAATGTTGATCAGTCTTCAAATTAGATTCTTTAGCTAACTGTGTGCAATAAAGTCTACAATGCAATATCTAGGTTTTACTAGGTGGTAGGACTTTTCTGCAAAGTTCGTCTAGGTAGGTACCACCGCATTACCATTTATTCTGCCGCCAAGCAGTAGTGTGCAAGCACTGCTGTGTTCCACTTTGAAGGGCAGTGAAATTACTGGGCAAATGAGACTTTATGATCTGATATCACAGTCTAGTAATCTTATTACTAGATTGTGCTGAAGTCTCAGGATGACGTGCGCACTGCAGTGTGACGCGAAACTCTATACGTTAGAGTTCCGAGTGACACTGCAAATGATATGGGCAGCCGTATCGCTTAACATCAGGCGAATGGTTAGCTCGTCACGTCATCCCTTAACCTAAAAAAAACTAGTTATGTATTACTTTTTAATAGTTGTAGCATCGATTCTAACATAAAGAGTATTCATGACTTTTTGATGATGAAATTAGTTCCCAAATTTAAAAGTTGACACATTAACATAATTACATTTGTAAAAATGGCATTTGTCAAAAATACTAGGATTGAAATATAATAGAAATTAATTGAAATAACATGGCAAGTTTATTCCCGCCAATTATATTATTACTAGGTGGTAGGACTTTATTGCAAAGTTCGTCTAGGTAGGTACCACCGCTTTGCCAGTTATTCTGCCGCCAAGCAGTAGTGCACAAGCACTGCTGTGTTCCGGTTTGAAGGGCACTGTAGCTAGTGAAATTACTGGGCAAATGAGACTTTATGATCTGATCTCACAGTTTAGTAATCTTATTACTAGATTGTGCTGATGTCTCTGGATGACGTGCGCAGTGCAGTGTCACGCGAACCTCTATACTTTAGAGTTTCGAGCGACGCTGCTGCTGATATGGGCAGCCGTGTCGTTTAACATCAGGCGAACGGCTAGCTCGTCACGGCATTCCTTAACATAAAAAAAAAAAAAAAAAATTTTTACAAAAGAGGTTTCTACATAGATGACTATCGTGAGCGACCGATTTTCGTTGTAATTAATAAAAAAATTATGCTCTGTGCCATAATCAAATCACATAATATCATTGACCTTGTGACATAGATTTGTGTATGCAATTAACCTTAAGGCGGTAAACATTTTCAGACCGCGAGCATACCTATAGCCATAAAACGATTCTGGTCGGATATTGATCTCAATTTCCAAACGAGTTGATTGCGAAACGAAACGACAATTGCCCAAGACCTAGAGACAGAGACGAGGCACAGGAAGTAGAACTATTAGAAGCAATTTTTGACATCGTCGAACACAAGGCCCCACGCATCATTTCGATACAATACGACTTTAATATTGGTCTTTACCTATGAAATTGCCGTTTTGTTTGAAAAAAGTTAAAGTATTTTTTTTTCGAACTTATTTATTTATATTATTCAAAGTAATTACCCCTGCAATCAATGCATCTTTGCCAACGCTGTGGCAGTTTTTGGATGCCCTTCTTGAAAAAATCAGCAGGACGGGAGACAACAAACTCTTCAGAGGCGTTTTGTACTGCCTCTCGGGAATTGAATTTTTTTCCCGCTAAAAAGTTGTCCAAATTTTGGAAAAAATAATAGTCGGTAGGCGCAAGATCTGGTGAGTATGGCGGATGAGGGAGAGCTTCCAAACCCAACTCATGCAGCTTAGAGACAGTCTGTTGTGCAGTATGGGGTCGCGCGTTGTCATGAAGTAGCAGTGGAGACGACCGATTGACCAAAGCTGGTTGCAGACGTGCGAGTTTCGCCATCATTGTGGTCAGTTCTTCAATGTACACATCTGCAGTAATGCTCTCGACGTTTTGTAAAAAGCTATGATGAATCACACCAGCACTAGACCACCAAACTGTGACCATCACCTTTCTAGGGTCATTTTTCGTTTTGCACATTGCTTTGGTACCGAACCAGGATCTAACCAATTTGCTGAGCGCTTTCGATTGTCAAAAAGAATCCATTTTTCGTCACACGTAACAATTCGGTTCAAAATTCTTTCATTTCTGTGCCTGTTAAGCAGCGCAAGGCAAGTCTCGACGCGTACGTTGCGCTGGCGATCGTTAAGTTCGTGGGGCACCCATCTATCAAGCTTTTTTATCTTGCCTATCTGTCGCAAATGGACCAATATTGTTTTGATGCTAACATCAAAAGCTGCTGCCAGCTCAGCTGTAGATTGAGATTCATCAGCTTCCACAATCGCCTTTAATTCATCATTGTTGACCAAAGTTTCCGGACGACCTTGAGGTTCATTTTTCAAGTCAAAATTCCCAGAACGGAACCGAGCAAACCAATAACGGGTTGTACGTTCGTTTGTACAGTTCTCTCCGTAAACGTCGTTGATGTTACCTGTCGTTTGTGCCGCGTTGGTGCCACGACGGAACTCATATTCCATAATTACACGAAATTTCAAAGTATCCATTATGAGGAAAAATGTTGAAATGTAATGAAAATACAACGCTAATCAATAAACAAAAGACTTATATTGTAAATAGAATGTCATATTTTTAAAACAAAATTAATTTGAATTTAGAATTCATAGCCAATCAAAACTTTTTTTTGTTTGAAAAAGTCTGTACTGCAATACGGCAATTTCATAGGTAAAGACCTATTATTACACACCTTTACTACATTGTCTGGCCGATAGCTCAGTTGGTAATATCCCTGCCTTCTGAACCGTGGGCTTGATTCCCACCTAGGACAAACATTATGTGATGAGTATCGATGTTTTTTTTTTATTGTGTTTTGGCTCCACACCTCCGTGTATTTAGCCAGTGTCAAGTTATTGAAAATTTATCAAGTTAATGCGGGTATCACACTACACGTTATTCAGGGCCCGGTATTCAGGGTGGGCGTGGCCCCTAGTTAGGGCCTTGCTTATTACACTGCACTGAAAATTGGTCCCTCATTCAGTTTAAACGTTACCGCGGAGAGAATTGGACGTACCATTGCCACCATATTATTTAAACCAAACAAAGCAGCGATCGCCACGGCTTTAGTAGTAGCATCCATGACTATTAATTAAGAATTTTTTTATTGATGAATGACGTGACGAGCTAAGCGTTCGCCTGATTTTAAACGACAGCGGCGCTCAGTCGTCTCATGGTTAGGGTGGAGAGCGGTTGTGTGTATTAATTACTAGGTGGTAGGACTTTTCTACAAGATTGGTCTAGGCAGGTACCACCGCTTTGCCAGTTATTCTACCGCCAAATAGTAGTGCGCAAGCACTGTCGTGTTCCGGTTTGAGCAATGTAGCCAGTGAAATTACTGGGCAAATGAGACTTTATGACCTGATCTCACAGTCTAGTAGTCTTACTAGATTGTGCTGATGTCTCAAGATGACGTGCGCAGTGCAGTGTCACGCGAAACTCTATACTTTAGAGTTCCGAGTGACACTGCAACAGACATGGGCAGCCGTGTCGTTAAAATCAGGCGAACGGTTAGCGCGTCACGTTATTCATCTAAATAAAAAAAATCTTAATTAATAGTCATGGATGCTACTACTAAAGCCGTGGCGATCGCTGCTTTGTTTGGTTTAGATAATATAGGTGCCATGGTACGTCCAATTCTCTCCGCGGTAACGTTTAAACTGAATGAGGGACCAATTTTCAGTGCAGTGTAATAAGCAAGGCCCTAACTAGGGGCCACGCCCACCCTGAATACCGGGCCCTGAATAACGTGTAGTGTGATACCCGCTTTAATGATATTTCACGCAAATATGTGTCAAGTCACAGTCAAGTCATAGTCAAGTCACAGTCAAGTCACAGTCAAGTCACAGTCAAGTCACAGTCAAGTCACAGTCAAGTCACAGTCAAGTCACAGTCAAGTCACAGTCAAGTCACAGTCAAGTCACAGTCAAGTCACAGTCAAGTCACAGTCAAGTCACAGTCAAGTCACAGTCAAGTCACAGTCAAGTCACAGTCAAGTCACAGTCAAGTCACAGTCAAGTCACAGTCAAGTCACAGTCAAGTCACAGTCAAGTCACAGTCAAGTCACAGTCAAGTCACAGTCAAGTCACAGTCAAGTCACAGTCAAGTCACAGTCAAGTCACAGTCAAGTCACAGTCAAGTCACAGTCAAGTCACAGTCAAGTCACAGTCAAGTCACAGTCAAGTCACAGTCAAGTCACAGTCAAGTCACAGTCAAGTCACAGTCAAGTCACAGTCAAGTCACAGTCAAGTCACAGTCAAGTCACAGTCAAGTCACAGTCAAGTCACAGTCAAGTCACAGTCAAGTCACAGTCAAGTCACAGTCAAGTCACAGTCAAGTCACAGTCAAGTCACAGTCAAGTCACAGTCAAGTCACAGTCAAGTCACAGTCAAGTCACAGTCAAGTCACAGTCAAGTCACAGTCAAGTCACAGTCAAGTCACAGTCAAGTCACAGTCAAGTCACAGTCAAGTCACAGTCAAGTCACAGTCAAGTCACAGTCAAGTCACAGTCAAGTCACAGTCAAGTCACAGTCAAGTCACAGTCAAGTCACAGTCAAGTCACAGTCAAGTCACAGTCAAGTCACAGTCAAGTCACAGTCAAGTCACAGTCAAGTCACAGTCAAGTCACAGTCAAGTCACAGTCAAGTCACAGTCAAGTCACAGTCAAGTCACAGTCAAGTCACAGTCAAGTCACAGTCAAGTCACAGTCAAGTCACAGTCAAGTCACAGTCAAGTCACAGTCAAGTCACAGTCAAGTCATAGTCAAGTCATAGTCTAGTCAAAGTCATACTCCTAGTAAAGTGGTGGCAACTTTACTTGAAGCTTCTATGGAGTTTTAAAAACAACACGAAAAGAAACGTTTCACCATCATTATACCATTTTTCCACACTCACGCCTGTAATCCAGCACTTAACGAATAGAATGCCACCAATTTTATGCACTAACACTGAAAATAACACAAGTTTTGGAAAATAATACAATGCGGTGACGCAATCTTTTTCGCGTTCCCGCCAAAAAAAAACCAAGCGTCGATGTTTGTTCTGTATCTGGGTGTTATATTCTATATATGTATTTACAAACAAAAAGTATATAAGTATTTTATCAGTTATCTGGTTCCCATACAAGGTTTGCTTAGTTTAGGCCTAGATGGCTTTGTGTGATATGTCCACACATATTTATTTATTGTTTTACTAACCATGGAACCATAAAAATATATATAGACTAGCTGCGCCCTGCGGTTTCACCCGCATATAAAGAAGCCCATGTGTTAATTTTCTCACCTTTTAAACCTTTCCCAGACTACGACAAACATCTCAAAACAAAAATCAGATAAGTCAACCTAGCCGTTCTCGAGTTTTAGCGAGACAAACATACAGTAACTGTTTTTTTTTATATAAGATAAGATAATAAAGATCACAGAGCCTCTCTTGCCCTCCCTACTAAATATTAAATACACAAGTATTGACATGCAAACGAATATCAAGGATATTGATGTTAATAATTAAGTTTATGTTGTTTTTCTTCAAATTTTTAGTACCAAGGTGTCGTTGAACTGGCAACCTCTATAACTTTTTACTTAGTTTAAAAACAAGGTAACGTTCATTTGTTTTACCTGTCATTGCTTATACAGGGTCATGTGGTCCAAGAATAATGAACAAAGTATTGCAAGGCCCATAATGATTGTGTAAAAAGGACTTATTACTCGATGGATACAAATAAAAAAACGAGTGTGCTTTAGACCAGATGACTGAAGTAAAACTTCTTTAATTTAGCCTCCTATCCTTTTGAAAAGCTTTGTTTTTGCTTTGTTTAATGTTAATATCGCCATCTTAACAATTGTAAATTGTTATTTTACCGGACATACCAACATAATAATACTGTTAGTAGACTATAAAGATTAACAAATATCATTCAACTTCCGTTCGCCTCGTTACGCATTCACCAGCTTACTCCCCAAGTCAAGCGTGCGTAGAGAAGTTTTAGAAACTGTAGCGTATAAATAGGATGTCCTGCTATTCTATGGAGTGACGGTATAAGCTTAATATAGTGTCATGACTGGGAAAGAAAAGCTAAAGATCTTGCTCAGTGGCGTATCTTGGTCTGCACCAATCTCCTTCGCTCCGGTCTCTGCCTATGACCAAAAGTGGCCTAAACTTTGCTGATTATTAAAATTATTAGTATTTATAAAGCAAAATAAAAATTCTGGTAAATTTATAACGCGCGTTTCATTTCTTTGATTTGGGGGTGATCACGAAACTTTGTTTGCAATGCAACAGGAGAAATTTCCATACAAAGTATGCACATAAGCTGCGTATTCAAACTGTCAATTCCATGTAAATTTGAGTTTCTATCGATTGCAATCGTGTTACGTGATCTCCCAGCTGATCTGAAGCGTGTGAAGGATTTTTATCTAATACGATAATATTTCGAGATATTCTTTCTGTCTGTGCAGACTTTCATATGTTATATGTTTTGAGATAAAGTAGACGCACTGTGACCGGATGCGGAATGAAAACTGACAACACACAGTATACGTTAGCTACAGTATTAATACAGTGGGAAAATTATAATTATAAATTTGAAAACGTTTGGAATCTGCGAAATGTGACCACAGACCACTAGGAGAGAGTAAATGTGTCGCAAATGTAATGAAGTTTTTAAAAAATGGACATGGCCAAAAGAACATGTATCCAATTTAAAAAAAAAAAAAAACAAATAAAAACTGACTACAGCTACAGTGGTTTCGAATGTGGTTTGATGGGAAGGTCAAAGTCATAGGGTTTTATTGCTATTTTAACACTCTTACAAGTTAAAATTTGATTAGGTACTTAAAATCAAGTTATTGTTCTAAGCACATAAAATTATTCAGTGCTTCATGTTAAATATTATATAGCAAGCCCGAGTATTATAATATATGCCACTTATTTTAAAATGATTATATATGTTTAATATAGCTTATGGGATCTTTACCGTGGTTGAAATTATTTCTGAGTACCCGATATTTTAGGGGTTTTAGTGTACCTCTGGTGCGTGGAAATGCAGGAAAATTGCAATTGCTTTTATTATTGTAAACATTCGTGAAGGTTCAAATGGAATTTAAATTTTGTTGAGATAATTGGCTTTCTGAATTAACATATATAATTAAAAATCGTATATGTTAACAAATTAATTAATATATAATTTAAAATATATTAAAAGATAAAATTCGAAATAATCAATGTTTACGAACACCGTTTCCAGTGTACAAATATTGTATTGCGTTAAAAATTGTCCAATTTTTTAAACTGCGTTAAAAATTGTTTATAATACAGTTTATGTACCTATACTTATGACTTACTTACCTATAACCGCTGTCTTCAACCACAAAAATGTAATTTGTAGAATACATGGCATTGGTAGCATAGGCCAACATTGCCAAGCACATGAATTTCAGATGGTACCTCCCAAACATGCTGAACTTCGCCAACACATCATCCAAGCTTGCTTTCTGCTTCTCCATTATCGCACAATTTTAACTCAAACACAAATATCAGGCGTCACACTTTGTTCAGTCGAGATGTCCGAGTCGTTACCAGCGGTATGCTAGTGCTGCAGGCAAGGCAGTGACTATCGTGATAGTGCGAGGGACAGCCGTGGAGCAAGTAACTTCTTGTTGTGAATTGTGCGTTTGTTTGATTGGAACTAATGACTGCATTCACGTCACGACTTTTTGCTGTCCTAGTGAGTCAACTCAGGCCTGTACCGCAGGCAATTTATCAGGGGGACTTGGAATATATTATTTAATTTAAAGAATTATTATTTACCACATTAAATGATTTGAGTGTGATTTTGGACTTACCTGTTTTTTAACCTTTTGACAAAATCACAAATAAGTAAAGTTTTGACTGAAACTACTCTACACTTTATTCATTTATAAAAAATGAATGTGCTTTAGACCACACGACTGAAGCAAAACTTTTTTAATTTAGCTCCATCTATCGGCCGGTATAACTTTTTTCGATGCTAATGTCGCCAGTAAATTGTCATTTTACCGGACATACCAATATAAGAACACAAATTTTTAACTTTGTTATGTTGACCATGGAGATCTACGTAAATCAAATTCCGTTCGCCTCGCATTCACGAGTTTACTTCCCAAGTCAGGTGTGCGTAAAGAAGTTTTAGGTACTTCAAAAATTGCGATACAGCGATAAGGTTACAAAATGAAACAACGACTAATCGCTTAAAACTTTTTCGGTGCTATGAAGTGAAATATATTTTAACTGGCTTCTGCCCGCGGCTTCGCCCGCGTGGCCTATAGAAAACGAAGAACATTTGTTCATAGATAATTCAACCACCAATTGCATCCTCTTAGAGGTGTAATTTCGAAAAACCCTTTCTTAGTGGATAACTTTACTTTACAAAAAACCCACCCTCCAAATTTCAAGTCTCTAGGACCAGCGGTTTCGGCTGTGCATTGATATATAATTCAGTCAGTCATTCAGGAATTTGAATTTTATATGTTTAGATTAATAACTGTGAAATGACAGAATAAATAATAATAATTATAATATGTGTGGACATCTCACATAACGCCCCAAACTAAGCAAAGCTTGTACTATGGGAACCAGATAACTGATACAATACTTAGATACTTTTTGTTTGTAAATACATACATAGAATACAATATAACACCCAGACACAGAACAAACATCGATGGTCATCACACAAACGTTTGTCCTGGGTGGGAATCGAACCCACAACCTGCAGTTCAGAAGGCAGGGTTACTACCAACTGAGCTATCGGGCCTGTCAAATAATAATAGTATGACCTATAGTGACTAGTGGGGAAACAGCCCCCTCCTGCCGCCGTCTCTGGCACGCGCACGACGCGGTCGAGGTAGCGGTCGCCGCTCGCGAGACTGATGCGGCTAGAATTACAACTATGTGGGTGTGTGATGGTAACGATCTGCACTTTATTTCCGTGTTTAAGCGGAAGTAGATTTAAATGCTAAGTGGCGAAATCTGACTAGTTATAAAGTGGCTGACCTAGATTAATTTTAATGTAGGTAAAGGAAATATTTTAATCAGAATCGCACTGTACCTTTTCATCTGTTAATTGAAGGGTTGAGAATAAAAAGGGTTTAACTGTCAAATTGATAGTTTCGAGAAAACTGACTTTAAACTTCAACGGCTTCATTTTAATGTAGAGTACTTATAAGGTAATAGAAAAGGTTTATAAGTTTCAGTTGCTTGAAAATGTATTAATTCTATTTTAAAATACTAAATATAGTACTAATTCATACAATTACTGTAAAAATATAATATAACAAAATAAATATAATAATGTTTTTACGCTAAGTGAACTGTATTCTTGTGACAGATAAACCGTTTTTAGACTCAAAATCTCGAGATTCAAGCCTCATTTCGGTATTTTAAGAATGTATTGCTGTAGATAATTTCACGCTGAATCAAACGATACCCATAAGTCATTTTGAGAAAAAAATTCGGATAAACTATTTTTGTTCTCACCCGTTCAATTACGCTTAAGTACTATAAATCATACATTTTTGGATGGCCTAAGTAGGTACTCAAGGTAAGTTCGAAATTAAATACGTAAAAGATAAGAATGTATTAATATAGAAAGTAAGCCTACCTTTTGACGGACATACCAACATAACAATAAAAATAACATAACATAGCATAATACTGTTTATTTTTTTTGTAGCAGTAGTAGGTAGTGTTTAGTATTAGTTATTATATCATTGTAGTATTTAGTTGAAAATAAAGGCAATTTACCGTGTAAAAAATTTGTTATGTTGACAATGGAGATCTACGTGAACCAACGAGCGAACGGAATGGAAGTTGAATTCCATTCCGTTCGCCTCGCATTCACTAAAGAAGTTTTACTTCTAAAAAGTATCACTGGATAATCCTGAAACCACCAGGTAATTTTCACTTCTCATTATGATTCAGTTACGAATTAATATGAAGTGTCCTCAAAACTTTCGTCGCGTGTCTCAGGCCTTATTGTATTGATACCCCACAGATCATATTAATATATAAAGTGATCACGTTCCGAGAGGTGAGGGACTCTGGAAGTGAATTAATGTGATTAGTAAACTTCTGCTGACAGTTCCAGTTACACGAACTGAAACTATATTAGACTCGTACGTGGTAAGTACTTGTGCCTATTCACACAATGTCCATTTTAAGGAAAGTCCACGGTTATAAATTTGTTTTCTAAGCTTTACCAGAAACTTCTATGGAGTTTTGGAAACAACACGAAAAAAAACGTTTCACCATCATTATACCACTCTCCCACACTCATGCATGTAATCCAGCACTTAACGAATAAAATGCCACCAATTTTATGCACTAACATTGAAAATAACACAAGTTTTGGAAAATAATACAATGCGGTGACGCGATCTTTTTCGTTTTCCCGCTAAAACTCTCATACTATCTTCAACACTCCGTTTGACAATTTTAGGTCCGTATTACAAAACGATGCTCAGTCATCGATCGGTGCTAAAGCAGAAATCTCATTCATGAAGTGATCAATTAATGAATGAAATCTCTGCTTGAGATGACTGAGCATCGTTCTGTAATACGGACCTTAGGCCCGATTACAAAGATGGTGTGCAACTCTGCAGCGATCGGCAGCCATTTTGTTATTATTGGCATAAGTTACTATTACTTTTTTTTTTATTTGGGAGTAACAGCTATGAGAACACAAAACGAAGGCAAAATAGTTGCAACTGCAGTACAAACTGCACCCCAACGTCTAATTCGTTTATTTCGAATGTGAATGCGCTGAAACTTTTATGAAAATTTAATGAAATTGTTATTTAGGAGCGCTACAGTTACTGGTGGCCGTAGCTCGGGTGAAATCAGTTTTATGTACGTAATTTCTACTGTATTACAAGAAAATTTACGTTAAAACACTATATTGTGTTGCTTATAAAATGTATGTAGTGTTGGTCGTAAAATTTGTTTAGCTCTCAATCCATTTCATTTTAAAATCTGCCCACTTACATTAAATAAGGAACTTCAATTACTATTCTCATACGGAAAATTTTGAAGACTCTATCTAAACTTAAGTCATTTTTCTCATTTGACTCACAACTTGTACTCAAGAATGTGCTCAGTTTTTAGGCGGGAACGCGAAAAAGATTGCGTCACCGCATTGTATTATTTTCCAAAACTTGTGTTATTTTCAGTGTTAGTGCATAAAATTGGTGGCATTCTATTCGTCAAGTGCTGGATTACAGGCGTGTGTGTGGGAAAATGGTATAATGATGGTGAAACGTTTCTTTTCGTGTTGTTTCCAAAACTCCATAGAAGCTTCAAGTAAAGTTGCCACCACTTTACTAGGAGTGTGACTGACTAGACTATGACTTGACTTGATGACTTCAACTGTGACTTGACACATATTTGCGTGAAATATCATTAACTTGATAAATTATCAATTACTTGACACTGGCTGAATACACGGAGGGGCGGAGCCAAAACATAATAAAAAAAAATGTGCTTGGCTAGAGTAGTGATACATAGAAATGCTACATATTATGTGAATAATACCTACAGGTACTGATCTCGAGGACGAGGCGCGAGAATCACATTATCACACATCACACTAATATTATAAAGGCGAAGGTTTGTATGTGTGTTTGTGTGTATGTGTGTATGTTTGTTACTCCTTCACGCTCAAACGGCTGAATGGATTTGGATGAAATTCAGTACCAAGATAATACTTTTTATCCGCAGTTGAAATCGCGGGGCGCAACTAGTAACTTATATCTCGTTAGAGTTTTGTTTATAAATCCCATTGTGGGAGAATTTAACCATTCTCCGTGACAAAATAGCACATTGTGTTTCTTATATTGAAATGACGAGCTATACAAAGCATGCTAATGTATTTTAATTGGTCATGCCTATCCGTAACATTTCGCATTAAACTAGAATTTTAAAAATTTAGGTACATATATATATATATACATATGTTATTAATATTATTTTTTTTAATCTATACATTAAGAAGTTATTCTATGTATTTATATTATGCCCTTAATATAAACTATTTGGCTATGTGCACCCCGTGCACTTCGTTCAATTATCTCCATCCAAAAGTTGCCTGGAAAGGATCGTTTTAGCGGTAAGGTCACCCATTATTACACTTTATGTTTATGATTTTTGAAATAAAACTCCTTTACGCACGGCTTGGGGAGTAAGCTGGTTAATGTGAGTGAGGCGAACGGAAGTAGATTCTCCCTTGCCAACATAAAGCTAAAAATTCGTATCATCATGTTGGTAGATCCGGTAAAATGCCAATTGTAAATTGAGATAGCGATATTAAGCAAAGCAAAAACCAAGTTATGTCGGACGATAGATGCAGCTAAACTAAAGCAGCCTTATTAATAAACGGGTATTAGTCTCGGATTAGTTACTTCAGCTTTTGTCCTCTTTTTGCTACTGGAATATTTAGCTGGATCGAAAGAGACAAAAGATGGTGTAACTAGTCTAAAGCTAGTTCGTGTTTATTAATAAGGCTGAAGAAGTTTTACTTCAGTCGCGTGGTCTAAAGCACACTCGTTTTTTTTGTAATTTTTTATTGGTTGTAGATTAAGAATGTACTCTATCTACCAAACGCTGTTGTCAGAAACAAGAGGCACATTATAATTACCAATTTACGAGCTCCCCTGATGGAATACTTTGGAACCTCAAAAAGTTATAGGAGCCTGGAATATTTAATATTTTCGATCTTCCCCCGGAATTATTTCAATAACTCCAAGTGAAAGGCCAAAATATGTTTGAACCCTCTCGAATCCAAAAAGTTTTTATAACTCTTCGATAAATCGTTCGAATACTTCATCTAAGGGAATATCCAAGGGATTAGAATTATTAAAAGGCAGTTTAATTAAAATTTTTAGATATTTATACCTCGTTGGAGTGGAATGTGACTTTTTGACTGAGGCAGAGGAATTTAATATAATCGAGGACCTTTTGATATTGACTGTAAACAGATTATGAAATTGTATCGTTATTATTGTGTATAAGGTCACATTTTGCTTGACCTTCTTAGAAATTAATATTTTGTTGCTAAGCATAAAAATGGGCAGATGAACATAAGCTAATGTTTACACCAAAAACGAGTGTGCTTTAGACTACACGACTGAAGTACAACTTCTTTAGTTTAGCTCCATCTATCGGCCTGTAGGTATAACTTTGTTTTTTTTTTATTAATGTTAATGTCGCCATCTTGACAATATGTAAGTTGTCATTTTATCGCACATACCACATCATGGTCGTAGGATCATGATACTACGACCTTGTACCATATAATAATACAATTTTTAACTTTATGTTATGTTGATGAAGATCTACGTGACCCAACTTCAACTTCCGTTCGCCCCAGCTTACCTACTTAAGTCAAACGTGTGTAAATAAGTTTTATTTCAAAAATCTATTTAAATTTTGGCAAAAAAATTAATAATTTTACTGAAACAACGTTGGTTCTAGGTAGATACCAAAAGAGTTATGAGAATACCTTAACCTTTTTGGTATGTAGCTAGAGTCGCCCGTGGTTCTACCCACAACTTACTTTCACTATTATCTGTGATGATCATATGTGGTCGCACGCTAGAAACGCCTGAAATAATTATTTTAGTTCAGTATTCCCCACGCACGTTTGCATCTTTTAAATAAAAACCAGGCGTCAGGTGTTACCAAATATGTGCGCAATATTGAAATTCAAATTTTTGTTTTGCATACCCATGCCTATGTAAAAACAAAACACAGTGTGTGCGCAAAATAATTACCTATATTCCCGAAATGAACCCTCGTACGTACGTAGTATCGTTGTTTATTCTATATCCTCGGTTCCGCGCTCGTCCTTATTGAGTTTGCCAACTGGTTTTTGTATATTTGTTTTTCTCCAATTCAATAAGACCTTTAATGTTTGGGTATAGTGACCATTATAGTATTCGCCTCTTCTCTATGAACAGAACAAGTTTGGTCTGGTACATAAAAAGTTGTGAGAGTTTCCTGCCTGTTAATAGATACTACGACTGAGCATTGTTCTGTAATATGTTCTTTACTGAACCCTTTTAACTGGGGGGTACGGATACTCACTATAATGTAATAACATTTGTACACTCTAGGGGTACGGGCCTAAAACCAAATCACGATAATTGTGATGAATGCCATGCTTTGCTATGTCGTCTCAGTGCAATAATAACACAACCCATATCTTCCCGAGGGTGCCGTAAGTGCCGGCTAAGGGAATATCCAGGGATATTCCATGGGCAGCCACATTCTCATCGGTACAGGAAGATCAACGATTACCAAGCATGGTGATAAAGGCAAACTCCCCTCCCTCTAGTTCAGCAGGGGACGTTTTCCGGCTGATGATAAAGATGAATATCCCAAAGCAAAAACTGTAGCCTATGTATGTCATTTGGACTATAATAACGATCCGATTGACATCTCATTGACAAAATTCTAATTAGTAGTTTAGGCACTACGGCGGATACTAAATAAAAACACACATCAACTTTGACGACCTCTGTCCGGCGGGTTCGATTCCTGCGGTAGAAAAAATGTGCAAATATTTATCTTTGTCTGTGCGTAGTGCGTAGGGCGTTATTTATTTATTATATATTTAACAGCAAAAATTCTTTCCTTTTGGCGTTGCCTCAATCGGGTGATAACTAAAAACATAGTGTAATCATATTTCATGTTTTATTTTCACGCAAATGTTCCATCAAATTTTCAATTCGCACCATCCGCGTCGAGCTGCTAAAGTGCAGCGTCAGTGATTGTCGCACTGCAAACATGATATAGCGCTGCACATTCGCACTCGTTGCAGATTTGAGCTAGCAGCTGTCACTGTTTGATCTGGTGTAATATATTCTAACGGATCGTATACTATTCAGTAACTTTTTTTTTAACTACCTACATATTATTTAGTTGATTCGTTACTTTGTTCGGTATTTCAATTGGGTTATATGTATAGTATAGGTAACAATTTGGTTCTACTTTTATAGTGACTCTTGCTAAGGAATGAAACTCGTTGCCATTTTTTGTTTCCTGAAACTTATAGCCTGGATGTCTTCAGGCCAGAGTGTCGTCGCTTACCATTAGGCAATTGAGTGGTCAAACGTAAATTAATTTTTTTAACAAAGTTGGCATTATCTTTTTTTTATTAGTGGGAGTTTTTAGAAAATAATCATGAGAAAGTGTCTTTGCCTTAATAGAAACCTTAAGAAAAGTGTAAAAATAACAAATTTTTAGGATTATTTTAGCAGTTTAAATCAAATTAAATTACTTATTAGCTGTACAAATGAGTAGTTTGTAATTTTAATGAAGTACTATTTACGGTACCTTAAATATTTACATTAAAAAAGTGAGAGTTTTTTGTATATTGTGACTAGGCAATCCTAAGCTACCAGTGGTGCCAACACATTACTACCGGAGATTGAACGACATTCAGTCAACGACGTTGACTGCACTGGTCGTAGTAGCCAATCAGAAAACAATTCGACGAGTCCGTTAGCACGCGCGGCAAATATAAACCAATGATGATGTGTGAAAACCCAACACACTAGGTGGTAGGACTTTGTTGCAAAGTTCGTCTAGGTAGGTACCACTGCTTTGCCAGTTATTCTGCCGCCAAGCAGTAGTGCGCAAGTACTCCTGTATTCCGGTTTGAAGGGCACTGTAGCTAGTAAAATTACTGGGCAAATGAGACTTTATGATCTGATCTCACAGTCGAGTAATCTTATTACCAGACTGTGCTGATGTCTCAGGATGATGTGTGCAGTGCAGTGTTGCTCGAAACTCTGTTTTGGGGTTCCGATTGACACTGTTCTGTTATGGGCAGTCGTGGCGCTTAACATCAGGGGAACGGCTAGCTCGTCAAATCTATCAGTAACATAAAAATAACCAATCACGCGATTCCAGTTTAAGCGCGGATAACCGATAAGCTGGAGTTTTGGCGGGAAAACGAAAAAGATCGCGTCGCCACATTATATTATTTTCCATAACTTGTGTTATTTTCAGTGTTAGTGCATAAAATTGGTGACTTAGTTAAGTGCTGAATTACAGGCGTGAGTGTGGGAAAGTGGTATAATGATGGTGAAACGTTTCTTTTCGTGTTTTTTCCAAAACTCCATAGAGGCTACTGGTAAAGTTGCCACCACTTTACTAGGAGTATGACTTGGCTGGACTAGACTGTGACTTAACTTGATGACTTGGACTATGACTTGACTTGACTTGACACATTATATGATATTAATTAACTTGAGATATTGTCAATTACTTGACACTGGCTAAATACACAAAAGTGTGGAGCCAAAACCATACAAAAAAGACTGATGAGCTACTGGTTGAGCCGTTTTTTTTGGCGGGAAAATGAAAAATATCGCGTCACCGCATTGTATTATTTTCCAAAACAGTGTTAGTGCATAAAATTCGTGGCATTTTATTCGTTATGTGCTGGATGCCTGGATGATGGCTAGGCATGAGTGTGGGAAAGTATAATGATGGTGAAACGTATCTTTTCGTGTTGTTCCCAAAACTACATAGAAGCTTCTGGTAAAGTCGCCACCACTTTACTTGGAGTATGACTTGACTAGACTAAACTATGACTTAACTAGACTAGACTATGACTTGACTTGATAACTAGGACTGTGACTAGACTTGAGACATATATACATAATATTAATTAACTTGAAAAATTATCAATTAATTGACACTGACTAAACCACAAAAGTGTGGAGCCAAAACTAAAACAAAAAAAACTACGCGTTGAGCTGACGGTTTCGTACGATCAACATCACGCGTCGTTTCCGAAATCGTAAACGTCGAGCCAAAGCACTGTAAAGTTAAACTACACTATATCTAGTATTATAGATAACATATCGATTATCTATTCGCTCGCTCCCTGTGTTAATTATAGACTTTTTTGTGGAAACAATAAAGGCTATAATTAATATTGAATAAATGATCTGTGAACAACATCTCGGCCGTTTCAGTTAGTCTGCACTCTCCAGAAGCTTAGGGCCGTGGACTAAAATGTCTATTATTACCTTTTTTGCTCTCTTAAATGATATTTTATCTCATCACTTCTTATGACTTGTTTAAGGCTTTCTTAATATGTTCATAATCGTAAATCAATAAATAATCTTTACGCTGACGAAAGAGTCTTAGTTGTTATACAGAATTTACTGCTGCCTTTATTTACCATACCCACCCGGTGGTGTTGGTGACTTACGTTGTTATTATCTAATAACGCATACGCCAGTTAGGTTATTCTATCATATGTCTTAACTTCGATTTATTGATTCACCAAAAATCCGAACTAAATCAATAGTTTGTAATCGGTTTTTTTAAACCAATAACTAGGCTAGCGCTTGACCACAATCTCACCGGATTAATTAATATTTATGTAGGTAATTCCTCTGGAGCGGATGGGAGTGGCAGAGCGAGTGGTGCACTTGCGTCGCTAGCAGTGCGGTACCTAACGCCTCGCCGCGTCCTGGCCGCACTGGGCAACGTATGAAATGCCAGTTGAAATTCAGGTATCAATTTAATCTCAATATCACAAATAGTAATCTCCTATAGCTGACTTCACGTTTCGAGTACGGGCTACTTGTTTCCAACAAAAACATAGTTATAATATTATAGCAACTGATGTAAGTAGTATTCATAACTAAACTAGTACACGGCTAACACCGCCGAGCCGCCACCGTTGCTGCGCGTAATCCATGAGAATGGGCATTACTCGTATATTGCCCGAACGCCGGTCGAGTTATTCGACTGTATCTCGTGAGTGTTAGCCGTGTACTAGTTGTAGTTAAAAACATATTTTTCACGTCAAATTAATGGATTGTCCTATATTGAGATAAATAAATTAAGGGCTCGTGACAAGGCCTAAACATTAACAGGTAATAAATAATCATCGTGCTACAGTGGACAAACAAGTATAAATCTGTGATTATCTTAATGTCGCAAATAAAATATGCTAGTGTCAGCGCTTCACAAATTATTTTTGACTTGTAAATGCGACCATTATGTTGATTCGGGCCGTTACGATACTCCGACTGAACAGTTTTATGTTAATTTTGTAAATCAAAAAATATTGCAGTCATTTAGATATATAGAGGCTGTTTATCGTTCGCCGTTGTTTACAGTCGTTATAAATGAGAGTTAAAATATTTGATTTAAACTTGTATATAATTAAATAATGACTTTTTGTAAGTGATCATTGGGTGACATTATTATTATTAAAGATAAAGATAAAGATAAAGATCATTTATTGTAAAACATGGGTAAGTACATTATTTTTAAAATGCAGGTCGAAAAATTTTATAAAAGTAGCGCACATGTTTGGCCTGGTTAGGCGTACAAAAAACATTGGTCAAAATGGCCATGCATTAAAATAACAAACATATTTAATTTATTAATCACAGAGTATGTCCAACTCTACAAGAAGTATTATTAAAAATCGTAACTTTTAAATCAATAAAGATTTGTAAAATTTGACAACTCCTAAGTTCGCACGTATCCCTTAATTCAATGAATATGAGTACCTATGTCACAAGGGAATAAGTGCGAACTTTAGCTGTCAAACTTTAGTACTTTACGGGATTAGGGTTGCAATTTACAAAGTACACCATAATATACAGTTTTTTTTAACGGTACAAACAGGAAGGATACTGTGGCACTCCGGAACTGCAGTATACCCGTCCACTATCTTATTACTATTAGTAGGTAGGTAAAAGGTGCCTAATATTGTACTAAAAACATATATATTTATAATACTTGTCTAATTTTTACCTGCTTTGATTTAATTCATTTGAAACCAAAAACATAGTCACTTAAATAATTAGTATCACACTATCACACTAATAAAGGCGAAAGTTTGTATGTCTGTACGTGTGTTTGAATGGAATTCGGCACCAAGATAGCTTATACACTAGATTAACATATAGGCCAGATTTTATCCCGGAAAAGTGAAATTTTCTCGTGGGATGAGCAAATAACTAAAATACTTTTTATCCGCGGGTGAAACCGGGGCGCAACTAGTAACTCATATGTAGAACAATGGAATTTCACTTAGCACCTACATACTAACTTACCTGTTGTTAATATTACTAAAATCTTACTGTTAATGTACCTACCTATAGTATATTTAAGGTTCTGTTTGTTTTTTCTAAGCAATAAAGATATTCTTATTCTTAATATAGTAAATAAGTATATCTATTTATGTAAAAAAAAAGTTTTCAGTCTACAGAAGATATAGGTGTTCGTTATTAGTACCTACAGGTATAAAAAACCGTGTGTAATCACAGAAGACGGAAAAGCCAAGTCATAAACTGCAAACTTACGTTTAATTCTAATAGGGTAATATTATAGGTAAAGCAGATGTGCTACAATCCAAACAGTCTGTAAATCTCTGCGCTACATCCTAAGTGAGTTCACCTTTTCGGGATTCCATCATTGATCCCGGATAAGATGGGATCGGGTAATAAATGGGGAGGAAGCGATAATCTGTAGATTTAAATAATCCCAGGATCAACCGGAACTTTCGACAGACTCACGGAATGCGAATTTTTTCGACACTTGTTTGGAATTCTTATTAGAGGTTTAAGTTGTGGATGTCATTTTTTGGCAATCGTTTTACGAGAATATCTTCAACATTTATTATTTTCAGAATTTATTTTTTCATGCCGCGAAAAGAATCAAAGTCAGAGAAATAATTTATTGCAAATAGGCAATTTTTAGCACTTTTACGAGTCAAATTCATATTAGGTGCTTAAAATTAAGTTATATAAAATCACAAAGTAGTTATTGTCAAATATTACATAACAAACTATATTATATTATTATTTATTCATATTCAATGTCTGAGTTTGAAAAAAAAAAATGTTCCCCTTCACACTACTGGCAAATCTGCAAGCACTCCGGCACAATGCAGAACAAAAAACTCCGATCCGAAGCTTCAATTACACCTGTAAAGAAGAAACTACAGGAAACTTTACAGTGATAACACTAGGTGAGACCTTCGGGTATAGGTACTAACTAAAATTGTAGCGATTGAGCGTGGCTCAGTGGTAGCTCTTGCGACTACTCGTTAACCCCAATGATTTGAATACCGCTTGGCCCCTCACTAAAGACATTCCAAGTATGTGCGGAAATTAGTCTCACAGCGATGATGGAAAATTATTGCCAAAAAAATTCCAGGCGAACTTCCAACTCGCACTTTACCAGCATGGGGGTTTCATAGTATCCTCCCGTGAGTTAAGGCTCATGCTGTAACAGTGGGGGGGGGGTTGATTGTACGTACCTAGCGAATATGTCAACATAGTAAAATAGGGGGACATGGGCATGTGAAGGTAGAAATAAGGCGGCGCGATCACGTGGCCTGGAGTGTAATCTATGTATAAGCGACGTCGGGATATGGCTCAGGGAATCTTATTTGTAGTAGATAAAGTAGTTTTTATTGTGAGGTGGTATATATAATTTTCTTAGAACAAAATCATTGACAATTCTACCGTCAAAACTTTAAACATAAAAAAATATTGTTTCAAAGGGCGCGTTGCCTAGACTACGGTTGCCTGCGATGAGGTGTCATTTAGGCCACGCGGTAAATCGGCGAGGACGCAGAAGGAGTCCGTGCAACGGGTCAGGGAGGACGATGGCAACCCTGACCCAGACGGATCGGTGGCCGGAGGAGGCTTTTTGCTCGCTTTCTCCGTTCTCCATAGTGGCGGGGAGATGGTGAATGCTAGCGCCACCCCACCTCGCCCCAGTCCAGCAGTGCACGTATCACGGGGGGGTTTTAGTGGGTTAGAATTCTACATACCCCGTGGCAATCACCCTCGTGATGGCAGTGAATTGCGAGGGTTTTTCCCTCCTCAAAAAGGTCGGGCTGTAGATAATACAGCCTACTGCGCTGGTCTGTTCTAACCATAACATGGTAGCTTTCTTCACTAATCTATATACACAACCGTCATTCAGTAAACTACAAAGCTTTATCCTTAAATGATACCGTTTTAAATTCTTCCCAACTTTCAATATCCTATAAGGCTCGAATACCAAGGAATGTCTATGATGTTTGTTGAATTCCGCGCACGTCGGATCCCTCGGCTGGCGATATTGAATCGACTCGCCGAGTGAACCGACGCACGGGGTGCACTGTGGGTAGAAGTAGTTTTCTGCAGGTTAATCGCAAAATGATGCGTTATATATATTAGGTCTTTACCTATGAAATTGCCGTTTTGTTTGAAAAAAGTTAAAGTATTTTTTTTTTCGAACTTATTTATTTCTTTTATTCAAAGTAATCACCCCTGCAATCAATGCATCTTTGCCAACGCTGTGGCAGTTTATGGATGCCCTTCTTGAAAAAATCAGCAGGACGGGAGACAACAAACTCTTCAAAGGCGTTTTGTACTGCCTCTCGGGAATTGAATTTTTTTCCCGCTAAAAAGTTGTCCAAATTTTGGAAAAAGTAATAGTCGGTAGGCGCAAGATCTGGTGAGTATGGCGGATGAGGGAGAGCTTCCAAACCCAACTCATGCAGCTTAGAGACGGTCTGTTGTGTAGTATGGGGTCGCGCGTTGTCGTGAAGTAGCAGTGGAGACGACCGATTGACCAAAGCTGGTTGCAGACGTGCGAGTTTCGCCATCATTGTGGTCAGTTCTTCAATGTACACATCTGCAGTAATGCTCTCGCCGTTTTGTAAAAAGTTATGATGAATGACACCAGCACTAGACCACCAAACTGTGACCATCACCTTTCTAGGGGTCATTTTTCGTTTTGCACATTGCTTTGGTACCGAACCAGGGTCTAACCAACTTGCTGAGCGCTTTCGATTGTCAAAAAGAATCCATTTTTCGTCGCACGTAACAATTCGGTTCAAAATTCCTTCATTTCTGTGCTGTTAAGCAGCGCAAGGGAAGTCTCGACGCGTACGTTGCGCTGGCGATCGTTAAGTTCGTGGGGCACCCATCTATCAAGCTTTTTTATCTTGCCAATCTGTCGCAAATGGACCAATATTGTTTTGATGCTAACATCAAAAGCTGCTGCCAGCTCAGCTGTAGATTGAGATTCATCAGCTTCCACAATCGCCTTTAATTCATCATTGTTGACCAAAGTTTCCGGACGACCACGAGGTTCATTTTTCAAGTCAAAATTCCCAGAATGGAACCGAGCAAACCAATAACGGGTTGTACGTTCGTTTGTACAGTTGTCTCCGTAAACGTCGTTGATGTTACGTGTCGTTTGTGCCGCGTTGGTGCCACGACGGAACTCTTATTCCATAATTACACGAAATTTCAAAGTATCCATTATGAGGAAAAATGTTGAAATGTAATGAAAATACAACGCTAATCAATAAACAAAAGACTTATATTGTAAATAGAATGTCATATTTTTAAAACAAAATTAATTTGAATTTAGAATTCATAGCCAATCAAAACTTTTTTTTGTTTGAAAAAGTCTGTACTGCAATACGGCAATTTCATAGGTAAAGACCTATTATATATATATATACTACCTGTACTCCGTGGTTTCAACCGCGTAGTGGAAATTTTCCCTACTTTTTGGACTTCTTTTTTAGAATATATAATAGAATAGAATATGACGGCGGCTACGTCCAGTTATAAACTCTATGCACAGCGATCGAGCACCGTAATTTACCCTGTGGTGGCATTAAATTTATTACAGTGGCAGCACCGGCAACTGTCATGGCGCCCCTACCTGTCTGGCTATATAAAGGGATCGATTGGTGTGCTACGGATCATCCACCCCGTCGTCGCCGCCCGAGACACGTCTTGAGCGACCCGGATGATCCTATAGCAGCCGTAGTATCGGCTGCGCTAGGATCACCGGACCAGTCTAGCCCTTCTGGCTCAGGTACCGCTTTCGGCACCGGTATAGGATACCAGCGTAACACAATCAGACACCGACCCCGCCGGCGAGGTCGACGTACCCCCCGTAGGTTAGCTAGAACGGTCGCGACTTTCAATAGGGTCCACTCTTCCAGTGGACGTAGCCTTCTCGATCCTCTTATCCCGGCAACGGCCCAAGCCGAGGCTCGCACCCCAGGGGTGCCCTTGAGCTAGTTGCCTCCCACTTTTGACGGCTGGGCGCCCTAAGCGCCCGCCCTCCCGCCCGGTGACGCTGTAAAGGTCGATAGAGACCAACAGCATTAGCTCGTTCAAAAAAAAAAAAAAAAAAAAAAAAAGTGCTACGGATCATTCTTGTTCCAGACACGGCGTGGTGCGGACATGCTGAAGGCCTATAGTTATATAGGTTGCAACCTACCCACAACACGTTTCTGCCCACATCAGAAGTGGGATTGCCCATTTACACATCACTCTTCAAGTAACGCCGAAAATATGGTAACGTGACGGCGTGTGACACTAATATCAAATTTATTTGCAGGGTTAACCCGGAACAGTGAAAAAATTATGGGAAAAAAGTGTTGATTCGTTTGAGACAAAAAAATGTAGGAATGTTGTATTTTGGTTGCTAAAGGTCCGGTCTAGCACTAATTGGTCCATAAAAAATGTAGGTTGCTAAAGGGATATCTATCCGGTCTAGCACGAATTGATCCATAAAAAAGTAGTAATGATTTTTGGGTGTTAATGGGATATCTATCCGGTCTAGCACCATCCAGTCCACTTTTTGTAAATGAATGGATACTGATGGTCCTGAAGGGTTAACCCTTCAACTACAACTCTTTGTAAATGGCCTTTGTAGAGAGGAGACCAGGGTTAACCCTGACGATGACTGGAAGGTTAAAATACTTTTGACTAATCAAATTGAAAACTAATGTTTTGACTTTGACTTAGACTCCAAGTTTAACTCCATTTAATTGTCAGGATGAACGAGCAATTACACTGATACTTATGTCCCTCACCAGGTACAAAGTGAAGCTAAGCGTACGAGGACGTACGCACGTCAGTATGGCCGTGACGGCGGCTACGTCCAGTTATAAACTCTATGCACAGCGATCGAGCACCGTAATTTACCCTGTGGTGGCATTAAATTTATTACAGTGGCAGCACCGGCAACTGTCATGGCGCCCCTACCTGTCTGGCTATATAAAGGGATCGATTGGTGTGCTACGGATCAGTCTTGTTCCAGACACGGCGCGGTGCGGACATGCTGAAGGCCTATAGTTATATAGGTTGCAACCTACCCACAACACGTTTCTGCCCACAAATATATATTCTAGATTATTTAATGGAAGTATAATAATCATAAATGCAGCCCCTCATCCTATCTTTCACAGCACTTGCATTTCGCGTAATTAATAATTCATAGCCAGCATGTGAGTAAGCAAAAAGGCTGGTTATCCCACGACTTCGGACTCCGGACTTTGCTGAGACGTGCCGATACGGCGGCTGCTAAACGCGCACCATTACGGCTGCTCTGCGAACATTCCGCTCACGTTACATGCTACGTCGACGTGTGATAGTGATGAGGTAGACAAGACACTTTTGTTCGGCGATAGTTGCAGAACATTCTAACACTGTCTGATTTTAAATAATAACACTTGTAGCCTGTATTATTAAATATTCTGTGCTCTTAGTTAAACTGTAAATGCAACTTACTAACTTAAAACTGTCATTGTAATTCTGATAATATTTATCATTAAAAATTTACAAATTTTTCAATAACACTAAGACGCCATTATTGCTATTATTAAGACGCTATCTCTTTAAAGACAAAGAATTTATCGTTAGTATAACTAAATGTTTAAAGTGTTAAAAGACGTGTTTCTAGTAGTTATAATAATCATTATTTTAAATAGTTTTTGCCTTCGGGCTGCTTACAACTTCTGACTTCAAATGTTGCTTAGAGAGAAAGGTGGAATAGTTTTAATGGTTCGATTCGTTTGACCATAACATTCAAATATAAATTGCTTGATAATTTTCGCCGTCCATGGTTGTCTGTAAGAGATCGCTTTTGTCAATAAGACTACCCATTGTACCTATCTTATTATGTAATTCTCATTTCTACATGTTTATTTTTGGTGTCAATGAAGCGTTTTGTATTGTACGAGCTTCTGCCCGCAGCTTCGCCCGCGGCGTGGTCTATGGGAAAATAATTCAACCACCCATTTCACTCTCTTAAGGGTTGGATTCCGAAAAATCTTTTCTTAGCGGATGCCTACGTTATAACATCTACCTGCATGCCAAATTTCAGCCAGATCCGTCCTGTGGTTTGGGCTGTGCGTTGATAGATCACTATGTCAGTCAGTCAGTCAGTCACCTTTGAGTTATATATATTTATTAGAAGAAGCTATCTTCTTCTTCTAAATATATAATAATAATAAATGCAATAACAAGATCTTCTATAAGAAAGATATTTAAATTGTTATTGCATTGCGCATGAACAGCTGTTTTAAAAACATTGAAGAATTTTTTAGCACTTTTAGGTATTGGCACTTGTTGCCCGTCTACCAAGACCACAACTTCTAAATTCAAGTTAGAATATCGAGTATCAGATTGAAGGTAGGTAAGGCCTACCTGCTCACTGAGCGTGTAGACTGATCGGTGATCGGCGTAGCGTACACTGATACGCTACGAATGCTACGAATACGTCGCCGTTTCGTAGACCTTTCTGCTACGAAACGAGATACTAGTCATTGAATTTGGAAGATGGAACTAAGCTTCCAAGGTTACCTATACAGATAAGAACGTATGAATGGATGAATGCTACTCGTATGAGCATTTAAAAATACTATTATTTGCTGAGTAAGTAACATGATAGTAGGTATATAATTTGGGGTTGACAGCAAAATGTTGGATATGATTCCTTCTCTTGTGTGGGCCCTAAAGATATCCAAAAAATGGAAATAGCTGTCGACACCAAGAACCGACAGCTTACGTACTAAGGTAGTACTTTAGCTATCGGTTCTAGCTTCGGGAAGCATGGTAAAACTCAATTGTATCACTATGGCAGCAGTCATCGTAGTGATCATAGTAATGAATCAATCAAGGTAATGAATCAGCTAAATGGCAAGTTGATCTTCACTATGAGCAGAGCTATATGACTCTATGTGACTCACTTTATAGATATACGAGCTTCTGCCCGCAGCTTTGCCCGTGGCGTGGCCTATAGGAAAATAATTCAACCACCCACTTCACCCTCTTAAGGGTGGAATTTCCAAAAATCCTTTCTTAGCGGATGCCTACGTCATAACATCTACCTGCATGCCAAATTTCAGCCTGATCCGTTCAGTGGTTTGGGCTGTGCGTTGATAGATCACTATGTCAGTCAGTCAGTAAGTCTTTGAATTATATATATTTATAGATGTTGTGACTCAATTTCCAGAAGAGGAACCATGTCATATTAAAAGCAAAATTGAAAAATAATTAGACTCTTCATAAAAACCTTGGCACTTTATAAAAGTACGCGATCAAGCAGCATGGTTCGATAAAACCGGATGTATGGCTGTATGTAGCCCTAGACGATCGTACGCTCGTACGAACATGCTCCGTTAATTTGGGCGGTTTGTTGCAAGGGAATTACACACGGTTTCATTTGCCACATAGGCTGGGAGACTAGACTGGCTTAAGGGGCAATGAACGACAATGTTTTAAAACTTTGACTGGCCCGATAACTCAGTTGGTAGTAACTCTGCCTTCTAAACTGCGGGTTGTGGTTTCGATTCCCACCCAGGACATCTGGGGATGAACATAGGTGATTATTCTGTGTCTGGGTGTTATATTGTATTGTATGTATGTATTTACAAACAAAAAGTATCTAATTATTCTCTCAGTTATCTGGTACCCATAATACAAGCTTTGCTTAGTTTGGGGCTAGATGGCGTCTGCGCCGGAACGTGCCAGAGTTGGAACTGTCCTCACTGGCCCGCTCCATGGCCTCCTTCATTTCACAGAAGGCGATCGTTGCCTGCCACGCTCTCTCGCTGCCGAGCCTGGCGTTCACAACGCTTGGCAATGCGAGGTCTGGTCATGCTGAACATAAGCCTCCCCCAATAGTTATCTTCAAATCTACCAATTCAAAAACTAAGAAATATAATGTACTAGTTATGGTAGTTACTTCCTCCGATAGTATCATCATTTAAGCCAGTACCATTTTTCACCAGTAGCTCCCTGCCTAAAGTCTTGTTCCCCAGGACACAGGTGGAAGCTAACGGTTTAATTAAAAACGCGCGTTTTTATTTGCATTTTGTTTTAAACAGCATCGCCGAATTGCTTGTTGTTACCTAAATAGATAAATAGAGAAATCATAATGAGAGAGTCATTCGTCTGTTAATTAAGATTTTTCGTTATTATTAGACAGCCTCTGTGTTGTGATGGACCAGGTCGGCTCATAACTCGGAGGCAGGACAAGAACATAAAACAAGCGCAAATACTTGTTCTGAGTCTGGGTGTTGTGGGACCATGATCCTTGTACCTCCCGGGTCCCTAGGAACTAGGAAACCAGGATTCCCTGTGTCTAGATACAGGGAATCCTAGTTAGGGTCCAGGATCTATGTATGTCGTCGTTGGGTGTTATTATTATTAGTAAGAGGTTAAATTTTAAAAAAGCGTGAGTGAACCTATTTAATAAATTTTTGTCTAATCGTTGCTTAAATTTAAAATAGCAATTCGTGTACATTATAAATACATATACCTACAATATATTTTAAAAAATAAAGTTCTTTGTAAATTCTCCAACAAACGCGATTATTTCAATATATTCCCTAAAAAATACCTTATTTGTGTCTGTCAGGAACCGCCTTTTGATTCGGCGTGTAGGATAAGGGTATTGCGTCCGCTATCAGCACCAATATTTACATATTTGCTCCAAACTTGAGTCCCAGAAGTTTAGCCCCGACTCGATTATTCTAAAGATATCAAACTCCTCGATATTGTGCTGCCGATATTTGTTTTTTGTCTCCGATATTTTATTCTCTTTATGTTATATTCAATTTCTTGAGGGTCCCCTATTTTCCTATTGTGTTGTTTGTGCAGCTGACATTGTGTACTTTCGATATTTTTTTGTATATAAAAGATATTCTTATCTTCAGTTCTGCGAGGAAAGAAATTGTAGGAAAATATTTTGGGTTCGATAACAATAGCTTGTAGTTAACACCGATCCATATTTTACCAGAACTGGGTTGGGTTAGTTTGAATAACTTTCATCTACACAAATAAAACTGGGAGCTAAAACAAATACACTTCAGCAACGGGGATAATACCTCCAAATATTTAATCAGACCGACAGTCCGTCGAAATCCCTCACGATCCCGATTGAATAAATCAATTGCCCGATCCTCTTTGCGCTAACTACCCATATTTAAAATTCGTTACGTTCAAAGGCTTAATCGGATTTAGTTTAGTAGTAGCTGGCATCGTCTCAAACGGGGAGCGTTTCCGTGTGATTTAGGAGGGCATGTGGCATTGCACGTACGACTCTTGGCACTCGTTCTCGCGTCGCTGCCAACTGTTTGATCAAAGGTTTTGAACGATGCCATGCTCAGGTTGCAGTTGATATCTGTAGATTATGAGCTAAATACTAATTTGAGATAGTTATCTAGGTGTCTCGAATTTATAGAGTAGGTCAAGTTTGTATGCTTCTCTTCACGTCACTACGCTATGTGGCATTCAGCGGCGCAGAGGTCTATATAAGATCTCAGGAACACCACACGAATTTATTTCAAAAAAATTACGATTCAAATAATAATAATAAAACAACACCCAACGATCACATACATAGACCCTGGATCCTAACTAGGTGCCATGTGTCTAGGGAATCTTTGGAAAGTCATAATTATCTATACACATAAAATTCAATGTCTTGACTGACTGACTGACTTATATCAACGCACAGCCTAAACCGCTGGTCCTAGAGACTTGAAATTTGGAGGGTGCGTTCTTTGTAAAGTGTAAACATCCACTAAGAAAGAATTTTTCGAAATTCCACCCCTAAGAGGGTTAAATTAGTGGTTGAAATATCTATGAAAAAATTTCTTCTTCGTCTCCGCGTTTCCCGCGGGTGAAGCCGCGGGCAGAAGCTAGTACCAATAAAATACAAAATGAAACCGAATCGCTTTCATCGAGGTCACGCCTGAGTGAATCGAAAATTTCGAATACTTTCACATGCAAGAATCCTTAATAAGCATTTTTATAGCATAATCAAATAAACAATCTAATAATAGGGTGGTAAGGTTCGGAACAAAATTATTCCCCAGCCGTCACCAGTCATTAATGTTCCTATATTAGAATAACGAAAGCCGACACGCGGCCACTCGGCTTCATTGAATGTAACCTCCATATCTGAGTTAAGCTCTCGGAAATAGACTGATGGGCTGAACGGGACGGCGCTAATTCTGATCGACTGATCAGGGTTGGATGACAAGGGTTTTGTATTCTCTGTCCACTACCAAAGATATTTTAAAAGCTTTGACTGCATACTGCTAATGTACAGGCTGCATTATAACGGCAACGTTGCCTAACTTTTTAACATATCTACGAGTATATATATAACATTTCGTGTCACAGTGTTTGCTACCATATTCCTACGAAACGGCTGAACCGATTTTGATGACATTTTATAATCACTCTTGGTAGGTCTGAGAATAGGTTGTTATCTATTTTTCATCATCATCATCACCGATTTTCATCACCATGCGGGTGAAACAGCGCAGTAAATTTATGTATAAAATTATCTGAGACATTAATAATATATATATCTGAGACGCTCGTGTTCTTAATTTTCTTCATTCTATTAATCATCGGTAATGTTGCTTTAATTTCATTTCAATGCAATTAGTAAATTAATCAAGTTTAAAAATTTGGTTAAACTTATATCTTACAAGAAGATCCTAGCAGTTTTTAGGATATTTAATGATATTGGAGGCTCTAGATATTGGGTTCTTCCTTGAAACAAACCAAGATACTTGATACTTGAGTGCGTCATTTTAAACGTGAAAAAAATACTTCACGTGAGATCGGCCATTATCCTGATATCCATTTGTGGCACAAAAATTATGATCTGCAAACCTAAAAGCTTGATTTATTAACAATACCTACCTGGCTTGCGGACTACGATAAAAGCTAAATCTGTCTGAACCTTTGATCCCGTATAAACCTTTATTCGAATAAAATGAAGTGAAAATGAACTGCAATTAGCCAAATTGCTAAAAAGTCCTAACGTGAGAGTCCGAAAAATCCCCACCGTATTAAGTTCCACCCAACCGTTGAATATAACGAACCAATAGACTAGCAATAAAATTAGAATACGTTGCGAATATATACTGAAGGTAGGCGCAATGAAAATTGAAGCATATTAAGTATATACATATTTCAAGGACTTGACTTTATTACAAATAGACTCCATTTTAAGTTTGAAAACTATCGTGAGCACGTAACTGTTTTACAAAATGTGTTATAACACACAGTTATGTTTACTTCTAATAGTTTAATAAATAAAATAAATATGTGTGGACATTTCACACAGCGCCATCTAGTCCCAAACTAAGTAAAGCTTGTACTATGGGAAACAGATAACTGATACAATACTTATAACACCCAGACACAGAACAAACATCGATGTTCATCACACAAATGTTTCTCCTGGGTGGGGTTTCCTGGGACCCACAACCCACAGTCCAGAAGGCAGGGTTACTACCAACTGAGCTATCGAGCCAGTCATGTTATGTTATATTCTTTACTTCTTATACCTTATATATTACGTAGTTTTAACTGTTTTACAAAATGTGTTATAACACATTGTGCTGACGCTCGCGAAAGCCGCCGCGGCTTGCGTTAGTAACTGGCTCCCAGAAAAAAGACATCGAATATGTCCGAAACTTGGTCGGAGTAATTTTGACTTTTTAACTGACGTGAGTTTAGCCGTTATTCATCTTACAAGTAGACTCCATGTTGAATTCTTATGTGCATGGTGATATGTAGATATTAAATGCATAATTAAATTATACAAACTGATATGAGTGTATATGAAAAATGGAAGTAATAGAGAAATCTCTATGATAATTATATGAAATTAATAAATACTTACATTAGCAAGAAAGAAAGAAAAAAACATATATTAAACACTCACAAAAATAAAATAAGATTTACAAGAATATATAAGAATATACATACAACAAAAGAATACAATTAAATAATAAGAGAAATAAAAGAGCGTACTCTTTTATTTCTCTTATTATGAAGCAGTGGTGTCGAAATTAGCAATCGACATTGGCAATTTTTTTCATTTCATAGTTAGCATTAGAGGTTTTATAATATTGCCAGTCCATGAGAAAATTCATCCACGCACCATCATCAGTCCATTACGGGAGACAATTTGTGGTAATTTTAGGGGAGGAAATCGACCGGTACACTCCTGCCGTACAAACCGTACCGTACAATACTGTAAAACAGTGGGTATGCTCTGAAATTATTCATGCAAATTCTCCCCAATGATAGGGACGGTGCACTTTAGTCCAAAATCACAGCACGAAAGGCTGCCGCTCCCAAAAATTAAATTTTGTGCCAATTTGCGCATCGGTACTCATTTCGGTTTATCCGCGGGCTGATCGGATGTGTTGATGGAATTAATGAATGACCCGTGATTGAATTACTGACTGAGCTGATTGCTTTACTGGTTTATATTAGATAGTTGTTCTCGATCAATAGCCGTTTTGAAATCATTCTAAATAACTTATTGATTGATTCAAGCGACTGTCTCAACAAAGAAGAAATTTTGTGTTTCGAATCTCGATTGAATGTAAGTGTCTAATGTCTATTTTATGAAGATTCGGAGTATAATAATTATGAAACCGTTGGTAGCATTAACAAGCAGACATGTTCAAATTTACATTCAATATCCGTAATTATTCCGATTTCCAAATTCCTAAGACATTCCTAGACAAAGAGACTCAAACATGAAAATTCTATTAATTAGCAAAAGAACAAAGAAAGTTAAGACTTTGGATACAGTACGACAATTTCCACAACGTTTCGTAAAAAAAAAAAAAAAAACAAATAATAAGTTTAAAATATATTCTTCAAACATCGTATGTAATTAGGGTAATGTAACCCATTGTTATTAACAACGTGTGTTCCACGTCGTCTCTACAATACCATCAGAAACACTGGGAAGCCCCGCGGAGCGGAGACTTGTCCATGAAAGTAATATACATTGCCACGTTAATTCTGAATAAAAATTATATTTATATGAAGGACGGAGACAAAATGTTTAAACGAAAAAGAAAAAACTAAGTCATGTACTCTTCTGTATGGAATGTTTCGTTTTTATTAGCAGAATGAAAGGTTTGAACGTTTTATCTCGTAGGTATTTTATAGGCAGAAAAATATAAATTTCATGGTGACACAGCGCAATTTGTATTCGACTCTGCCTTAGAATGTGTGGTTTCGATTCCAACTCAGGACAAATATTTATGTGATGAACCTCAATTTTTTTTTTGTGACTACGTTATAATATTCTAAATATGTATTTAAAAGCAAAAAAGTGTTTAAATAAGTTTTATCATTTATCTGGTTCCCATTAGCTATGCTTAGTTTAGGGGCTAGAAGGCACTGTGAAAATGTATGTTTCACATAAAAAAACGATTTTGCTTACATATAAGTACCTACTTGTTCCTTCGGTTTTCGCTCATATTATCGTGAAATGTGTTAAACTCTGTCAATGGAGCGTTGCGGAAAGTTCTCATGTAAAAAATGTGAGCAAAAATATCATCCAGCCATGTTAGACGTCATTCGTACCATTAATAAAAAATCTGATCCAAGGCATAAAGTTCCTATCCATTGCTCAGCTTCCAAAATAATCTAGTACCAACAGCAAAGTCAACAGATCAAGTAAACCGTTCCATCGCCTTGCTAACGATGTTTTCGCGTCTGCAGAATTTATTAGCACTACCCCAATTCATTAACGGCACTCCGGAGGGGTGGCTTCACTATTTTTCTTCGCACCTCGCCCCGAATGTGGTATTTATGAGACCGTTGGGTGGAATTGTAGCTAACATGTCAAGGTGCAAGGAAAGTCAGTAGATCAAGTAAATGCGTGAGCTGGAGCTTCCTGAGTCCATTTTGTTTGGGTTTGGATGGGTCGCTTGGGACATTTTCTTAGTAAAGTAGACAAAATGTATGTACGTACTATGAAGTCAATATGATGATAAACTTAATTAATATGGCCTTCTAAATATATTTTTCTTATTATAGTTATTTCAAGCATTGTTTCAACGATTAATAAAATATTTCAATATGTTATTTTAGTTATAAGGCCGCCCATTGTTCCACTTATGCGTTTTTTTTATGTTGATATATATATCATTAAGAATTTTAATATTAAATACTGTATTTTTAAATAACTCAATGAAATGTGAATGCAAACAAAAATTTCTACCATTTCAGCCATGGTCTATTACTCGTATGTATACTGTCAACGTCTGTAACTGTCAATGATTTCAATGATTTCAGCGCATCAGTACCTAGTAATTTTTGAGATAATGAACAGAAGTAGCATCAACAAATGTTTTAAATATAGAATCCTGAATGACTCTAGAATTACTTTAAATGTATTACTCCGTATGCACTACAGCCTACTATCATTAATGCATTCTAGTATTTTCGCAGAACTTAGTCATTTGGCACCGGATACCCGAAAGGAAGCGTTGCGCACCCACCGATAGTGGCGGCGGCAGGGCGCTCCTGAAAGGATTATAAATTCAAACTTAAATACAGTTTGTGCTACTTGCGACCGGATGCGGGGCTATTGACAACCCTGGCTTCCGGTGTTGAAGGCCTCATTTGTTACCTCGAGTGGACTAGTTTACGCTACTCATTTCCTGGAGATAGTTTAGATCTTTGCCTTTGTCCTGGGGTTTAAATTAGTGTTTCGTTGGAAATCCGTCTTGCATACTTTATGGCTAAACTTAATTTGAAATATTGTTGAAAAGAGAAGTAAAAAAAGAGTGAAATATATTGATTTTGTTTAGCTTTTTCAGTAGCAAACCCTGTAAGTGCACTGATATCGCATTGTTTTGTAAAATAAGTGTATTATTATTTCTTGTTCAAAATAATTAGCAATTACCTATAGCAAATCCTGCGGGAGTAAATCACCTACCCATACATACATACCCTGTTAACATTCCTTTAGACATTTAAAAAAATAACACTTTTTAAACATTCGTGACTTGATATTGTAAAGATAAAACGGGTCTATTCACGTATGTGACCGTATTGCTATTATTACTATTAAGTATTTATTAGATAAGTTTTTGCAACGGCAAACCAAGAATATGCAAATATTTTTACCAAATTCAAATTAAAACCTAAACAACAAAAAAAAATTAAAACAATCCCTTAAACAAAAGATTAGATTTTGCAATCGTTGTTTTGCTATTATCAGTAAATATTTCAATAAATAAATAACTCAGTATTTTTTATGACCTTAGTCAGCTTGCGGATATGTTTTTTTTATTATTATGTACTTTTTTTATAAGCATGTAATGCTAAGGTATTGCCAAAATAGAAACGATTTGATTCCAATAGCAATGACGACAAACCTATGTATTAATTCCAGCACCGAAACTTATATCTGTAAATAAAGTTATCTGGCACGGCTCAGAGTTTTTGCGCTCAATTCCTTGCGATACCAACTCCAAATAAATAAATCTTTAGTTTGGATTTAACTAATTTGATCTCAGCTTCCCGCGACTGCAACGTGCCAAGAGTTTCCTTCGGCCACATTGTTCTGGTTCGTTTGCGGAAGCTGTATTTAAGTAGATTTCACTAAAACTTTGTCGTCAGTGTTCTATGTGGGCAACTTGATGGGTCACTGAATTTATTTTGATATAATAATTACTTACTACAATATTTATTCATACCTTTGACTAGAAAGGGTTAGACGTTTTGGCAAGGAATTCAAAAATGGATGTTGGGTAACGTACACGTGGACCGCAAAAATAATATTATGAACGAAATCCTTTGGCTCTTTATAATACTCTTTGCCTCTAGGCGATGGCTATTTTATTTTTCGAAGTGCAACGTTTTCCTTTTGCACATACATTTTGTAAATTTCGCCTATTTTCTTTTGGAATTTTTTTTCTTGGTATCTTAATTTTAGTTAATAATAGATACCTGTAAGTTGTCTTATTAAACCAAATAAGAAACTACCTCTTCGACTGATGGCCATCGAGGCGTTTTCCATTAATCTGCCAAGAAACGTTTCATTAGCGAGCTAACTCTGAAGCAACTCTAAAGTGAATTTTAATGCATCTTTTGTTTCTGGAACCTTCCGCTTCGTTGTTGTGAGCAAAAAGTTACAGCCAAGTTTCGTTTTTGATAAAACGAGATTATATGTTCTAATAAGGTTTATACTGAGCAGCATGATGTTAGTTGCCAAGTGGAGGGGATGTTGTGGAAGGCACGCAGTAACAGCGGTAGAGCTACTAATTTATTTACACACAAAATCAACTCTGTAACCAGTGGCGTAGCTAGGCGTGGGCGAAGTGGGCCCATGCCCACGGCCTCGTACTTAAAGGGGCTTTGCGAAGCTTCTTTAAATGCGATGCCACAAGACTTAAAATCACATTGTACGCTGTCACGTTGGAAGTAGGTAGAAAAAAAAATATCGCTAAGTTTTTGGCTCTTAAAAGTATCCTCCACTTGGTCTGTGCTCTTAAAGTCCTGCTCCTTTAATCAAATATCTTTACGTTTGGTGCAGTCTTCCTTCCAGTTTCCAGCTGGCGTAAACAAATATAGAAATTCACTGCATGCCTCGTGCTCGGTTGCAATGAGCTACCAGATTGAGACATTCGTTACTGTGCACGCCTGATTGCTCAGGAAAACTAAGGCTGGGGTGCATGCTTCAAATTATTCGCCATTTTTTTTTTCGACGTCTGAGCAATGTCGGAATGTTATCCGTGTGAATATAACTCAACTTAGAAGGTATGATTCCGAAATCGTCTTACATTAGTATATTGTAACATTATTTTATTTAATGTGTGTAAGTAAATTAAACCTTTATATTTGGATTATGTCCAATAATCCAATTTGGAATATGTTATAAAAAAAACAATACTTTTAATTCTAGATATTAGTCTACGGAATTTGGAATATGGAAGATCAGCATGTTCCCCTAACACCCATAAGAAATTAAAATAAGTTCATAACTACTGTATCTCTTTGTCTATAATAAGATTATCCAGCTTCACCGGTGTTGCTGATCTCCATATGGTGATGGTGATTATCATCACCATATGGAGATCAGCAACACCGGTTACATATGATCAGATAAGTTGCCTGTTTTTTTTACCACTCTTAATTTACTGCTCCTTAAACTCGAAAGTCCATTTTATGCCCGGGTCCCCGTTTTCCCTAGAAACCTGCCCGAAATATAGCAAAACGTTATTTTTATGCTCTCGCTGAGGCAAGCGAGCGTGTCATCTCTCAGGCTAACAAGTAACTCGATACGAACAAACTGCGCTGGGGACTTGAAAGTCCGCCTCCGTAGCGGTTGATTTTCTCCCGAACATGCTTGTGCAACTGAAAAGAAATCTTTGTGAAGACAAATTAAGATTTAAATAAAGCTATGTAGTTATAAGCTGCACGTGACCACCCTACACATGCAACAGTCGTTTTAAATTAGTTTTTAACCCAAATTTGTCAAGGAATATTTAAAAAAAAATAGTTTTTTTAAATAACTTATAACGTGCACAATTAGCCGTGCTAAATAAATAAATACAAGAACAAACATCGATGTCCATCACAGAAATGTTTGTCCTGAGTGTGAATCGAACTAACAACCTACATTTCAGTAGGCAGGGTTACTACCACACGAGCTCACGGCCAGTCCAGTAAAAGATTCGTGTCAAGTCTTCGTGGTAAAGTGACTACCTCGGTATCAGCTCCACCCAATTCTAATAAATTTTATGAAACACCAACATTAAATAAAGTATGTATCCTACTCTGAAGTAGGCATTATATTATTGCCGTAGAAATATAGTATTTTATGACGTACTCAACTGAAAGATAATAAATCGACTTATTTGCAATTCTGCCCTCTGAACGTTATCTGTAGCGTAATAAAACTATTATTGCCCATAATGTTACCAACACGCAGTAATATATTAACAATCAATAACGGCAACTAGGAAGAGTAAAGAGCGAAATAATTCCGCTTTTTACGCTTTCGCTTATAAGCGTTATTTTCAATTTTAACTGTTCACGATAACGGTATGCACGGGTTTATAGGGGCATTACTTTTATGGATGAGGATCGATGAGTATCGGTGGAAAATGCCTGAGATCAGTTGACATGTAAAATAAGTCATTATGTAAACCAAATGGATTCTCCACAAAAAATTTCAATTTTTTTAAATGAATTTATAATGAGACCGCTTGAATATCTTCCCAACATAGCCTTGTAAAAGGCACTACTTAGAGGTGTCGTGGGAAGCAGTATAGGAGTTTCTACGAAGCTCAAACCAATACAACACTCAAAGTAATTGAACGCGCATAAAACAACAATACTTATATTAATACACCGGCGGCTCGCCCAGGCCTCACACGCGTATTTTTTAAATATATTCTATCGCCTATGTTTATCAGGGATAATTTAGGATTCTAATGGTGATTTTTCAAATCGGTTCAGTAGTTTTAAAACCTATTCAATGCAAACAACCAATAAAATCTTTCACATTTATAATATTAGTTTACAAAATGACTTTTCTAAAAGGCTTAACTGATTTGAATTTGTGATCGTAAACCTTAGCATAGCAACCTTAGATCTCAACTTCGGCTGTCACTGTGAAAAAGAACAGATAGATCTTTTCTAAAATATAACACACACATACATACACACATATATGCATAGAAAATAGTTATCCATCAAATTCACTATTTTTGTTCGATACATTTATAGCAAAAAGCCACACACGAATAAGCTGGTTTAGACAGAGCCCCATCCAACTCATTCCTCATCGATCATGTTCGTCACATTAGGGCTAAGTGTCGGTCCCGGAGCACCCCCTCACTCCAGTGTCGCTCGTAAACTTCTAAAGAGCCTGTCAACAAGGATCGAAGCTTCGAATGTTTTTGTTAAATGTATCTGTTTGAACAGGTAACTTTAGGAAAAGTTGCAGAGTTTAAACGAAAATGTTCAGTACCATCCTAAACAAGTTGAAGTGCTGAAGTAGGAATCCTACCTTAATCTTATCGTAGACACAGAATTAATAATTGTACAATACCGCAGGTTTTAGTATACAGTTTGGTGTCAGTGGTAGCGCGTGCGACTTTCAAACAAATGCACCCAGCACAGTATGTACTGTATGGGTCACAGTAAACTATTTAAAATAAGGGATAAGATAAGATACCTATGTCCTTATATTACTTATATTGGGATATATATTTAAATAAATAAATTTAAAATATTGGATGAAGCCACTGATTCCTGAAATACAGTTTAAAAACTAGTTCTAGAATTTATGTATTCAATAAAAATAATGTAAAAATATTCATGTTATAATACATGTTACAATACATATAATATGCTGGTAATAGTTGAATCCCAGGCATAGGAGATCGAGTATGGATGGATTAGCGAGTGTAGTACTGTCCCCTGGCCCCTAGGAGACTGGGCTAGGAGCTCTAAGTGGAAGTAGCGTACCGCGTCGCGGTCTGCGTATATATCGCTCAAAAAGCGTACAATTTGCTATCTAGGTATTTATTTAATACGGCAAATTATGTGCGTTATAACTTATTTTATACCTCGTACCTACCTGACCTGTTACGTATTAATTTTATGACAACGTCAAATGTAGAGCGCCTAGCTCATAAAAATACAGTAATATTTTATATGATATTTATATCATCCACCTGTAGTAGTATCCTGATGATCTTCGCTACACTATCTCTCAACTTTTTTATGTTAAGGAATGACATGACGAGCTAGTCGTTCGCCTGATGTTAAGCGACACAACTGCGCATGTCACTCTGAGACATCAGCACAGTCTAGTTATCTTATTAATAGACTGTGAGATTAGGTCAGTCTCATTTGCCCATTAATGTCACTAGCTGCAGTGCCCTTCAAATTGGAACACAGTAGTGCTTGTGCATTACTACTTGACGGCAGAATAACTCGCAAAGCAGTGGTACCTACCTAGACGAACTTTGCGGAAAAGTTATGCCAAAGTCATTGCATGCCTTAATCTTTGCTGATAGGTAGACGTCGTCGATACTTTCATTTTATGAGTTATTTTCCTCTGGCATCAATTATCAGTAGGTACTACGTACATCTCCAGAAGGACCCTCGTGACCTCTCGACAGTCATGAATTAGTTTTCAAGTCGAGGTTTTTTCATAAAATGATAATCCTAAGGGCATGTAAGGTAAATAAATCAATTGATTGATTAGATGAATTGCATAATACCTGTTGAGTTGCCTGCTTCAATAGGTAATTAATTAAATAATTAAATGCTTGAAAATACTATATTATTAAAATTTGACGATATATCTATTATGTACCTAATTAAAATCAATAATATTATTTTTAAACGCAAACAGTTGCAAGCGCCCTTACATGGTTCATGTACCTACTAAACTAGTTGTTAAGACCTGACATAATATATAAATTGTAGATGAATGCAAAAAAATTAATATGAATAAACTAATCATATTAAGATACTCAGCACTAGAATCTCTATTAGCCTGACTGGAAATCTGTCAGACTTACAAATTTAAACACACGCAACGGGCATATCACCTTCAATATTTTTATTACTTGTGAAACTTCTCGCCGTGGGATCGACGTCGACAGGTGTAAAGTGTAAGTTTCCCTTGGTTTGACACTTCGCTTACTTGGCACTCTTGGCAGTCCCATCGGAACGCTTTGGGAAAGGGTAAAAGGCATGTAGGTGTGATGCAAGCGAAAATCGATGATTTAACGACCACGCATTGAGAGTAAATTCAAATGTAGAAAAAATGCAAATACGTGCTTCTACACCGAATTGAGACTGTTATTTTTATTCTTAAGCTGGTGTGGTTTAGACCACACGACTGAAGTAAAACTCCTTTAGCTCCATCTACCGGTCGGTATAACTTTTTTTTTTGGCTGGAAAACGAATAGGTCATCGTATTGTATTATTTTCCAAATCTTGTGTTATATTCAGTGTTATGTATGCCACCAATTTTATGCATTGGTGGCATTTTATTCGTTAAGTGCTGGATTACATGCAAGAGTGTGGGAAAGTGGTATAATGATGGTGAAACGTTTATTTTCGTGTTGTCTCCAAAACTCCATAGAAGTTTCTGGTAAAGTGCCCACCACTTTACTAGGAGTATGACTTTACTAGACTATGACTAAGTATGACTTGATGACTTGGACTGTGATTTGACATGACATACTATATACATTATTTATTAATTAACTTGACACTGGCTAAATACACAAAAAGTGTGAAGCCATACCAAAAAAAACCTTGTCTTTGCTTTGTTTAATGTTAATGTCGCCATCTTGACAATTGTATATTGTCATTTTACCGGAAATAACAACATAATAACAGAAATTTTAAGTAATTTTATACTTTGTTATGTTGACAATAGAGATCTACGTTAACCAACAGCTTTCGACTTCCGTTCGCTTCGTCACATTCACCAGCATACTTCCAAAGTCAAGCGAGCACAAAGAAGTTTTACTTCAAAAAGGCGTATATTATATTACTTATTTTAACAAAGAGCAGCTATCCAAGGAAAATTTGCATTAATTTCAGCACGACATTTACTAACTGGAACTTTTCTTCAGATTTGATTACTTTATTCCCAAGCGTCGCAATGCTGACTGTGGAATCCTCTAGAAGTGAGCTCGAGCCGACTGAGCACCAAACCAAACGGCGAGATTTCAATAAGCTATTGTAATCAATCTGAGACAGCTCTGAATGAATCCAATATGAATGGGTTACTGGCGTCATCGACAGGCTGGAATGAAGATAATATATATTTATCTCTAATACTCTATAGGAAGGAAATATATACGTAGTAATACCTGTTACATACTTGTAAATAAACTAAAACTGGATAATTGTAAGTAGATATTTCTGTAACGCATTTGTCCGTTCTGAAATACGCATTATATTATATACTAGCTTCTGCCCGCGGCTTCGCCCGCTTGGTCTATAGTAAACAGGTTTTTTATAGATAATTCAACCACCCATTTCACCGTCTTAGGGCCGCAATTTCGGAAAACCCTTTTTTAGTGGTTTAGTTATTATTTGCTTTAGTACACTTTACAAAGAACACGCCCTCCAAATTTCAAGTCTCTAGGACAAACGGTTTAGGCTGTACGTTGATATATAAGTCAGTAGATATATATGTATATATTTATCACTTAATAACAAAGTAGGTAAGTCTCTGAGATATGGCTGCCTCAAAATTTATATCCAACTGCTTTTCATAATACCGGTACCAGTACCGGTATATGCCCACTCATCCCGAATGAGAATTCAATTCGGAAAACCTCTGTACCCAATCAAGCCACAACCCCATCTTTTGTCGACAAAAATAGCCTTCGAGAGGCAATCCAGCGAGTCAGCGTAAAGTGGTAACCCTGGACGTGTCCGAATTTGCATTGGCGAACAATTCAGATGTCGAGAGTCGCAATTGACGCGGGAACGCGAAAAAGAAAGGCGCTACTTACCTACGCAGCACCGGGCGCCGTCCGTCCGTCGGACGTTTCGACAGATCCCTGATTGGGTTCCCTGTATTTTCTGCTATTCTGCTTTGTACGCGGCTGGCGGACAAAGGCACGAAGAAAACTGGACCCGCCAGTGACCTACAAGGTAGTAAATAAATAAACAGTAAGGATTACGCCATCCTTTCGACACTAATAATTCCCTATTCTAATATTTTATTTATTACTATTTTCCATCTCAGTCATACCTAAAACATATTTGATCCTGCATGTTACAATAATTATCCAGATATTTGTTTCTAGGATAATAAGTGGGAAAATGGATTATAAAAACCTATCCCACTGAGTCACTGAGGGCGAATGTAGGAATGTAAGAAAGCTAAACTTAAAAATATTAGTTCTATATGGGTATACCTACTCTTTAATAAGCACCGCAGACTAATTATCTACATTCTACAAAGTCCAGCTTTTATTCGATCAGTTCAAACTTAATCGCTTAGATGTGGGTATTTTTCGAAGCATATTATCCGCAAAAACATCCAACGCAGCATCGGCATCAGTCTGTGTACAGAGTGATACACAAAGTAGCACAAATTTCTCTGTCTATTATACCATTTTTTGTACTATGGGGCTAACATAGTTGTTGGATGACTCAAAGTCATCATCAAAAAAATTGATTTAAAAAAAGTCCTGCAGCTCGGTGATTTGCAACAAAAATATAGATACCTACCACGCCCTAAAAAAACAAAAAAACTTACAGATGAACATAGTACCTCCTCCATTTTAGAAGACGATTAAAAACTCTTGTAATGGGCACTTTCCTGCAATGCATTACTGTTTTTCTCCCGTATTGGCGTCTGCCTTGAATCGCCCCAATGGAAATTGTATTTCTATTCTCTCGGGAGTCGTGCACTAATTTCAACGAGAACGTTGATTCAGTGTGCGTTTAATGTATGGATGTATACTTGTACAAGGTAAGTATGATTTATTATCCCGTGGTGGGTCGGAAAAATATTTAACTTTATACGTGCATTGTTGCGTGCATGCAAAGTTGTTAAAGCTTACTACAATATTTTCTTTTTGAACCATTGACATGATTGAAGTTTGACAGCCTCTGTAATGTGGTGGTTGAACAGATCGGCACATAACCCGCAGGCAGCGGGTTCGATTCACACGGCAGGAGAAGTATATGTACACAGAAAAAAAAACTCAAAGACTTGTTCTGAGTCAGGGTGTTGAAGAAGCATGGTCCTCGTAGTTCCTGGGACCCCAGATATATGGCATCCTAGTTAGGGTTCAGGATGTATGTAGGTACATACCTACATACATCCTGAACCCTAACTTAAACTTAACTAAAATAATAATAGCGCCAACGATCACATGATCGTTGGCGCTATTATTATTATAATCATTTTTATTATTATTCCATCAACCTCATTACAAACTTAAAACAATCCAACGCAAAAACCCTCAAAACGAAACAAAATTAATCACACATTATAACAAACCTTTCCAATTATTTCCACCTCTCCACACGTCCGTTCCACGCGATTACTCGAGACCCTTGTTCCGAAACATTAAAGAAATGACTTTCGGATATTAGAGGATAACGGTACGCGCTTAATTATTAATTAATTATCTGAACACGTCGGGAGCAGGCGCCGGGTTACAATAGGAAGGTTTCATGATCAAGAATGGTCATTGTGCGGTGGAAAGATTTGCCGCACTCCAGTGGTCATTGTGCTCTGTGGAAAGACTCCAAAAGAGATGGGTTGATTGATGCATGTAATGGAATGCGTCTGGTTATTGATGGTTCTTATTTTACTCTACCTTATGTGTAGGATAAGTGGCATAAGCTGCACGAATTACTAAAATAATAATAATAACGCCTAACGATCACATACATTGATCCTGAACCCTAACTAGGATTCCCTAACTATGAGGACCATGGTCCCACAACACCCAGACTCAGAACAAGTAATTGCGCTTTTTTTTCTGTGTACAAACACTTGTCCTGCCGGGGGAATTGAACCCGCCTCCTCTGGGCTATGAGCCGACCTGCTCAACCACCACACCACAGAGGCTGACAAAATAATAGTATGCTATGCAATACGTTGGGAAATAGGTTAGATTAGATCGTGGTATGCGCGTCGGTTTGACTAATAAGTTTTGAATGTGACCGAGCTGGGAACTGTCAACCGAGTTGGTGAACCTTAACATTCATAACGCCTACAAAAGCTAATATTAAATATTAATTTCCAGTAGATACAAACATGCGTCAGTTACGCATTGAAAAAGAGATTGCGTCGGACGCGCGCCTACACCTGTCGTGTCAACTCGTGTCCCTACACTTTGGGTTTGACAGGTTTTTATTGGATCCCTGATTTCCTATTCAATAAGTTTTGGGTTTGCATTACGGTGTGAACTGGCCCGTGAAATGTTTGCGAGTATAATGGCGTGCGCGGCCATGTGACCGACTCGATTACAGTCAAATATTACCTTTTTGTGTTTACTGGTACGCTGCTGTCTGCATGAGCGGGTTTGTTTTGCTTTAATTATATGTAGAATGAATTTTGTCAACAATGAGACCTCGCATGTGTAGCTCGTATTTGACACAATTCATAGAAGGTTGTTTTTTAGATTACAAGGCTTCCATATGGAACAGAAAAAATATGTAAAGTAGTTCCATGTTTACATTATTCAATCATTAATGATTATATTTTTCAATCTTCACACTAATATTATAAAGGCGAAAGTTTGTATGTGTGTATATGTGTATGTGTGTATGTCTGTTACTCCTTCACGCTAAAATGGCTGAATGGATTTGGATGAAATTCGGTACCAAGAATATACATTGGATTAACATATAGGCTACATGTTACCACAGAAAAGTGAAATATTCCCGTGGGATTAGAAAATAATTAAAATACTTTTTTCCGCGAGTGAAACCGCGGGGCACTAGTAGTAATATATAAAAATGAATCTCTATTTCCCTTGGTCATCGCATCACGGTGAACGGATAGAACGTGAAAGGTTAGTTTCTTGGGGTTGGCAACACTGTTTCGACCTATCTTTTTGTCAAAAATACCGCAGAGCCTGAAGGTTTCAATGAGTGTGTTTTGCCCTAGGACGATGAATCAGAATTGATTCATCGTCCTAGGTTTTGCCCGTGATGATGACCTATGGCCTTATGGCACTGAGATGTGGTGAGATGACCGCAAAGCCATGCTAACGTAGCTATGCTCGGGGTTTTCTTGGGAGTCGGGATCTAAAAAGAGGAGATCCGCAGGAGGACTAAAGTCACCGATGTAGCTCTTAGAATTAGCAAGTCGAAATGGCAGTGGGCAGACCACTTTCAGACTTCTAATGATTCTGTCCATTCTTTTTAAATTAAACTCCATTTATTTCATCCGCATGAAGCCTTCATGTAATTTCATCTTTCGTCACCCAAGTCCACCGATTGGCTAAATTTGTTATTCGCAGGGAGCTAAAAGGGTAAAGAGGAAAATAACGTTGATTTTGACAGTGCTAAATAATAGGTAACATGGAGGATCAAATATGTTTTAGGTATGACTGAGATGGAAAATAATAGGTCTTTACCTATGAAATTGCCGTATTGCAGTACAGACTTTTTCAAACAAAAAAAAGTTTTGATTGGCTATGAATTCTAAATTCAAATTAATTTTGTTTTAAAAATATGACATTCTATTTACAATATAAGTCTTTTGTTTATTGATTAGCGTTGTATTTTCATTACATTTCAACATTTTTCCTCATAATGGATACTTTGAAATTTCGTGTAATTATGGAATATGAGTTCCGTCGTGGCACCAACGCGGCACAAACGACACGTAACATCAACGACGTTACGGAGAGAACTGTACAAACGAACGTACAACCCGTTATTGGTTTGCTCAGTTCCGTTCTGGGAATTTTGACTTGAAAAATGAACCTCGTGGTCGTCCGGAAACTTTGGTCAACAATGATGAATTAAAGGCGATTGTGGAAGCTGATGAATCTCAATCTACAGCTGAGCTGGCAGCAGCTTTTGATGTTGGCATCAAAACAATATTGGTCCATTTGCGACAGATTGGCAAGATAAAAAAGCTTGATAGATGGGTGCCCCACGAACTTAACGATCGCCAGCGCAACGTACGCGTCGAGACTTGCCTTGCCCTGCTTAACAGGCACAGAAATGAAGGAATTTTGAACCGAATTGTTACGTGCGACGAAAAATGGATTCTTTTTGACAATCGAAAGCGATCAGCAAGTTGGTTAGATCCTGGTTCGGTACCAAAGCAATGTGCAAAACGAAAAATGGCCCCTAGAAAGGTGATGGTCACAGTTTCGTGGTCTAGTGCTGGTGTGATTCATCATAGCTTTTTACAAAATGGCGAGAGCATTACTGCAGATGTGTACATTGAAGAACTGACCACAATGATGGCGAAACTCGCACGTCTTCAACCAGCTTTGGTCAATCGGTCGTCTCCACTGCTACTTCACGACAACGCGCGACCCCATACTGCACAACAGACCGTCTCTAAGCTGCATGAGTTGGGTTTGGAAGCTCTCCCTCATCCGCCATACTCACCAGATCTTGCGGCTACCGACTATTACTTTTTCCAAAATTTGGACAACTTTTTAGCGGGAAAAAAAAAAATTCAATTCCCGAGAGGCAGTACAAAACGCCTTTGAAGAGTTTGTTGTCTCCCGTCCTGCTGATTTTTTCATGCCCATCCATAAACTGCCACAGCGTTGGCAAAGATGCATTGATTGCAGGGGTGATTACTTTGAATAAAAGAAATAAATAAGTTCGAAAAAAAAATACTTTAACTTTTTTCAAACAAAACGGCAATTTCATAGGTAAAGACCAATATTTGACAAAATAATAATTTACAGGCAGGACGTCAGTTGTGTCAAATGTCAAAGTGGCATAAAACAATATGTATGTATTATTTTCCTAAACTTGCCAAAACATTTAAAAAAAACCAAGTGAGTGAGTGGAGAATAATCCGTGTGTGGGTAGGTAGGTGTAGGTATAATAATGGCAGATTCGGAGTTTTGGCAGGAAAGCGAAAAAGATTGCGTCACCGCATTACATTATTTTCCAAAACTTTTGTTATTTTCAGTGTTAGTGCATAAAATTGGTGGCGTTTTATTCGTTAAGTGCTGGATTACAGGCGTGAGTGTGGGAAAATGGTATAATGATGGTGAAACGTTTCTTTTCGTGTTGTTTCCAAAACTCCATAAAAGCTTCAAGGAAAGTTGCCACCACTTTACTAGGAGTATGACTTTGACTAGACTATGACTTGACTTGATGACTTCGACTATGACTTGACACATATTTGCGTGAACTATCATTAACTAGATAAATTACCAATTACTTGACACTGGCTAAATACACAAAAGTGTGGAGACAAAACATTTAAAAAAAAAAAAAAAAAATGGCAGATTCAACCTCCGGCCTTCAGATTCAATTCAATTGGATTTTTACCTACAACAAATAAAACATCACATAACCACAGCACGATCTACATAAACAAAAATAGACATCTAATTAAATTAAGATTTAAATAGTAAGAAATTATTACGTTTAATATCAACACGGTAAATTTTGACGTTACTTTTTATGAACGTGCTCTGGCAACACTAGATGTTCTCTCGCAAGGTTCTGATAACGATTGATTATTTGTTTTGTTTAACTATAAAGTCAATATATAAATACAGCACATGTATTGTGTTTTAGACTAATAAATAAAAGATAATGGACTTCATTCGTCAACGTGATTGGTAAGTTTGGTGTTCACTTTTTTTTATTTAATAATATTATGAGTTTATTACTAATTCTTTAAAACACATGTACATTACATTTTGAAAAAGAATATGATTATATATCAAACATTCTTATTGATTCTCAGGCTTGAATACTCTTAAATTGTGTCATTTGCCAATTACCTAGGAATTTTTTTATTTATTAATATAGTTAATGTTTTTCTATTTCAGGTGTTCAACAAGACACCACCGAGATGCGTTTGTAGATGAAGAGGACATAGATAACTGTGTCATTGAGAGAATACTGCGGAATAAATTTTGGGACCCACTGATATCCGACGAAGAGGATGAATCTGTTGGAGTAATTGACTGGAGTAGTGTTTTTAAAAAGAAGAATAGTGTGAGTGAAAAATATTGTTTCTATATTTCATATATTCACTGTAGTTATTATTGTTATAAATTAATATAAATTTAATCAAACAAAACCAGCCATGGCTATGTTGTCCCCCACCCCATGTCATTCCGTGGGTGCCGTAAGAGCTGGCTAAGGAAATATCCAGGGAATCAACAGCAGTAAATCTGGTGACTATAGCAAACTACTATGATAAGCGTCCAAAGTGGTGTTTTATGAGAGAGCCCTGTGTTAGCAGTAGACATCTTCTGGCAGTTGATGTGAATCAATCAAAAATTGGTTGTTTATTTGACAAACATAAAGTTGCACTTGGTAAACCTGCTGTTTGGAACAAGACTATAAAAAACAATTGATATTGTTTATGAAAACATTAGTACTGTAGTAGTGTGACATGTGCCATTACCACAAAATACTCATGGCCATGTGTACTAAAGTTTGATGCTCCTAAGTTCATACTTACCTCTATGATATAACTACTGCAATGCATTTGGGTATAGCTGCGGAATAACTGTGGACATAGGAACTGTCTAACTTTAGTACATATGAGCATTAGTAGTAAGTACCAATAGTGCACAATACACCCTATGTGGGTCAACAACGCAGGTCTTACCTCAGGCCATAGTCCACCCCCATATAGAAGTACCATTACTTTACTATTTTTATGCAGGGGTAAGCTGTAAATGGGTATATTATTTTTCAGAAAGAACAACATTATCGTATATTTGTGCCCGGGTTTCGATTGCCACCTCCACATCCAAAGATTTCAGCGTTAACTAGGGATGAGCACCGGCAGTGTGTAAAAGTTCTAAGTGCTATTCACAACCGCATCTTGCCTAGAGAGTTCTTGGGGCGACCATCTAAAGCTGATCATATTGTTTTTGAGGTAAGAGTTGGAATTCAAGCATTGTGTTTTACACTGAGTCTGAAGGATCAGAATGCTATCTATAAAGTTAGTGTTATGACCAAATCTACTTTCATGTGTATTTTATAAGCTTCAAGTTCAAGAGTTTTGTTAGTAACTCTTAAGAAAACTCAAATAACTTTATTGGACTTGTTAACTTCCTATGAAAAAGTATGAGTATAAGTAACCCGCAGCAAAAAATTAATCATTAGGATAATGCTAGAAAATATAATAAATAGATAGGCCCTGTGCTCTGTGCTGGTTAAGCAGGTCGGCTCATAACCCGAGTGCGGCAGGTACGATTCCCGCAACAGGACAAGTATTCAAATTCAAATTCAAAAGATTTATTGCAAATAGGCTAATTTTAGCACTTTTACAAGTCAAAATCATATTAGGTACTTAAAATTAAGTTATTTCACTAAGCATATAAAATTACAAAGTGCTTATTGTCAAATAATATATAGCAAGCCCATTACAATATATGAGTTTGAAAAAAAAGCAGTTCTCTTTCTCACTACTGGTGCAAGCAATCCGGCACAATGCAGAATTGAAAACTTTGATCCGAAGCTTCGATTACAACTGTAAAGAAGAAGCTACAAGAAACTTTACATTGATGTATTTTTTTTTCTTTCTCCTGTCTTTTACAATATATTATTAATATATTTGTGCATGCAAAAAAAAAGCGCCGATATTTACTTGTTCTGGGTCTGGGTGTTATAGAATAAGTTGGGTATAATGATCATTCTAGTTTCTGGGACCCTAGATAAAGAGAATCCTAGTTGATCATTGGAGCTATTTAATTTGTAAAAATCTAATAATTATGTTTTCAGTCCCACTGCATTTGAAACAGTGTAGTTAAGGGGCTGGAAGAATAATGTAATGATTATGACAATTAACATCAGCATACTTGCTAATTGCTTCTTCATGCACCTGTTGTAGAATAAAAAAGAAATATATGCCAATGAACAGAAAGAGTACTTAGAATGGGCCAAAAACCAATGGATCTCGACCAACTGCATTAGAGCATTGCGCCCCAAACCCATCATAGAAATGGTCTACGAAGCAGAGTACAAAATGAAGGAACATGTGATGCAGAGCTTCCCTAAAACATACTCATTGGCTGCTCAGATACCACTTACATCCGACAATCACAAGTGTGAAATTATATTGCCAAAGACAGATTTGATAAAGGTCAGTAATAAAGAGTTTTTATTTTATTGTAATATTTAATTGGTCTTCTTGGTCAAGACTCTAGCACTTAGCCATATTTTTGTGATAGCAGGATTGTGTGATTTTTATATATCCAGTAGAAACAGTGTTCAAGTTGGTCTCTTTTTTTATGTTATGATGTGACGAGCTAGTTGTTCATCTGATGCTAATCGACACGGCCGCCCATAACAAAACAGTGTCACTTAGAACTATAAAATATAAAGTTTCGTGTGACACTACACTGCGCACATCATCCTGAGACATCAGCACAGCCTGGTATTAGATTACTCAACTGTGGCAATGGGTCTGTCAAGTGGGGCAATTGAAACTTTATGATCCAGATCATAAAGTTTCAATTGCCCAGGAATTTCACTAAAACACTGCCTTTCAAGCCGGAAGTGCTAGCGCACAACTGCTTGGCGGCAGAATAACTGGCAAAACCTACCTAGACGAACAGAAAAGTCGTGCCTAGTAATATTATTTATATAATTTTGTGGTTCCTATGAGTTACATCGCATAATATGAAAATAATAACTTCCCAGGTGGACATATCGACACTGCCTGAAGCAGTGTTCCCAGACATATATGAGAGGAAGGAGATCATCTTGAAGCCATGTGCTCTGCCCGAACCATGCACACAGCATCCCTGCAAATTCAAACTGCCAAGTACGTTATCTACCTTATTGCAAAATCGGCTGGTAATTTTTTTTATTTTTTTTATGTTAAGGAATGACGTGATGAGCAAACCGTTCGCCTGATGTTAAGCAACACGGCTGCCCATTTTAGTTGTAGTGTCACACGGAACTTTAAAGTATAGAGTTTCGCGTGACACTGCTCTGCGCACGTCATCCTGAGACATCAGCACAACCTAGTAATAAGATTATTAGACTATGAGATCAGGTCATAAAGTCCAATTTGCCCAGTTATTTCCAAAGCTATATAACAGTGCCCTTCAAAGTGAAACGCAGCAGCGCTTGTGCACTACTGCTTGGCGGCAGAATAACCTACCACCTAGATGAACTTTGCAGAAAAGTCCTACCAATTTCCTATAACTTTGAATAACCTATTCAATTTTATTAAAAATTATTTATCTACCAAGATGTTTTATTTGTCATGATTCCAGATGAAACGGTGGAATCCCTGTTACCATTGACAGAGATTCACAAGGAGCTAGCTCAGTATGCCTTAGAGAACAACGCAGGATGCATCGCTAGTGAGAACTCTATCAAATGTCTCCTGGAAACTGACCGGAGCTGGACGGTGGCCTTGTCTGTTTGCGAGGTTATATCGCCTGGTGAGGGACTTTGCAATTGAACAGTTTAGGGAAGCTAAGCAGAGCCTTCATACATTCAAAGGGAGTGTTGAGGAGGAGCTGGTCTTGTAGTAAAAGACACATTAATAAATAATTTTAACTAACTCGAAAACCATTTGAATCACGCTTTAGGAAATCTTGAATGAAATTGACAGCCTCTGTGGTGTGGTAGTTGAGCTGGTCAGCTCATAACCCGGTGGCTGCGGGTTCGATTTCTGCGGCAGGACAAGTATTTGTGCACAGGAATACATGTAAATACTTGTTCTGAGTCTGGGTGTTTTGGGACCATGGTCCTCGTAGTTCCTGGCTCCCTAGATACAGGGAATCCTAGTTAGGGTCCAGGATCTATGTATGTGATCATTGGGCGTTATTATTATTATCTACAACAGTAGCAATAAACATAGTAAAAAACAATATGTTTTGTTTAAAGATGTATTTAAAAACTATCTCCATAATTAGATTTCCAAATATAAATTCCTATTACCAATTTGTCTTTTTCAGATGGTGAAAAAAGCAATGTAGTAGTGTTAGGAAAGGAGTTTCCAATAGTCAAAGACCCTGCTCCCGTGAGATCTTACAGAGCGTACAAGCATCTATTGCAGCGAGCATTCACTAAGTAAGTTATATCTAAATTGTTCTAGCACTAGCGTGTTCTGGTTTAAAGGGCATTGTAGCTAGTGAAAGTCCTGGGCAATTGAGACTATGATCTGATCTCACGTCGAGTAATCTTATTACTAGGCTGTGCTCATGTCTCAGGATGATGTGCGCAGTGCGCGTGAAACTTAATATTTTAGAGTGACACTGTTCTGTTATGGGCGGCCGTGTCGCTTAACATCAGGTAAAAGACTACCTCATCACATCATTCATACACAAAAAAAACTGAAAATCTAAAATATTAGATCTTTACCTATGAAATTGCCGTTTTGTTTGAAAAAAGTTAAAGTATTTTTTTTCGAACTTATTTATTTCTTTTATTCAAAGTAATCACCCCTGCAATCAATGCATCTTTGCCAACGCTGTGGCAGTTTATGGATGCCCTTCTTGAAAAAATCAGCAGGACGGGAGACAACAAACTCTTCAAAGGCGTTTTGTACTGCCTCTCGGGAATTGAATTTTTTTCCCGCTAAAAAGTTGTCCAAATTTTGGAAAAAGTAATAGTCGGTAGGCGCAAAATCTGGTGAGTATGGCGGATGAGGGAGAGCTTCCAAACCCAACTCATGCAGCTTAGAGACGGTCTGTTGTGCAGTATGGGGTCGCGCGTTGTCGTGAAGTAGCAGTGGAGACGACCGATTGACCAAAGCTGGTTGCAGACGTGCGAGTTTCGCCATCATTGTGGTCAGTTCTTCAATGTACACATCTGCAGTAATGCTCTCGCCGTTTTGTAAAAAGCTATGATGAATCACACCAGCACTAGACCACCAAACTGTGACCATCACCTTTCTAGGGGTCATTTTTCGTTTTGCACATTGCTTTGGTACTGAACCAGGATCTAACCAACTTGCTGAGCGCTTTCGATTGTCAAAAAGAATCCATTTTTCGTCGCACGTAACAATTCGGTTCAAAATTCCTTCATTTCTGTGCCTGTTAAGCAGCGCAAGGCAAGTCTCGACGCGTAAGTTGCGCTGGCGATCGTTAAGTTCGTGGGGCACCCATCTATCAAGCTTTTTTATCTTGCCAATCTGTCGCAAATGGACCAATATTGTTTTGATGCTAACATCAAAAGCTGCTGCCAGCTCAGCTGTAGATTGAGATTCATCAGCTTCCACAATCGCCTTTAATTCATCATTGTTGACCAAAGTTTCCGGACGACCACGAGGTTCATTTTTCAAGTCAAAATTCCTAGAACGGAACCGAGAAAACCAATAGCGGGATGTACGTTCGTTTGTACAGTTCTCTCCGTAAACGTCGTTGATGTTACGTGTCGTTTGTGCCGCGTTGGTGCCACGACGGAACTCATATTCCATAATTACACGAAATTTCAAAGTATCCATTATGAGGAAAAATGTTGAAATGTAATGAAAATACAACGCTAATCAATAAACAAAAGACTTATATTGTAAATAGAATGTCATATTTTTAAAACAAAATTAATTTGAATTTAGAATTCATAGCCAATCAAAACTTTTTTTTGTTTGAAAAAGTCTTTACTGCAATACGGCAATTTCATAGGTAAAGACCTATTATATATGTATAAAAATTAATTGCTGTTCATTAGTCTCGCTAAAACTCGAGAACGGCTAGGGCCGATTTAGCTGATTTTGGTTTTGAAATGTTTGTCGTAGTCTAGGGAAGGTTTAAAAGCTGAGATGAGAGAAGAAGAAGTATTCTCTTGCACAGGGTTAAGGTGTAAAACTATTAACCCGTGCGTAGCCGGGGCGAGTCTGGTAATTATTAATAATTTTCCTTCCGCTCCTACTTTCCGGGTGTAAAACACGTGAGATGGTTGTTTCCAGAAGGCCCGCAAGAAACAGAAGGGTGACGGATTGTAGCGACATTTCAGTAAACTCAACGCACAGTATGAATCTGCGGTCAAAAATTAACACGAATTGTTCTAAAGACGCTAACAAACCGGGTGGTGTCAATAAAGGTGCTTCGCAAAATGGGGCTGCGGGATACACCAACACCCTGAGGAAGATAATCAACAGGCTTGAAGCAAGTGATGACAGTGGTGATGAAGATCGCCTGGAGATTGATGTTGATGATATTGATAACCCAGTTGGTAAGATAGCACTCTGGTTTCTGTCGTTGGAAGGAATGTGATTGGTAGCCTCGACACTCCTGAATCGCCCTTTTGAAGTAAAACTTCTTTACTCACGCTTGACTTGGGGAGTAAGCTGGTATTGTCAACATAACAAAGTTTAAAATTCACAAAAGCGTGGAGTCATAACAAAAAATAAGTTTAAATTTACTTAAAATTTGTATTATTATGTTGGTATGTCCGGTGAAATGACAATTTACAATTGTCAAAACGGCGAAACGTGCCGATAGATAAACTAAATAAATTTTGCTTCAGTCATGTGGTCTAAAGCACACACGGTTTTTTTCTTTGTAGCCCTTTTTTTAGGAATGAGATAGGATATTATTCAGGGAAAATATTCTCGCGCTCAGATAGAAGTGCCCCGGTTCAACACTAGTTTTAGAATAAAACCCCTATTATTTACCTGTGCAGATGACATAATGGCGTCTTGATATTAGTGTGCGCTTCCAATAAAATCTATATTATTTATACAGATTAGAAGAAAAGAACAATCGACTACGGCAAAATTAATAATGGGGTAAACTCACGTCAATTAAAAGTCGAAACTGATCGCATCAATAATGTGTCTTGACATTACACAATTTTTTTTCTTGTGGATACTATATTATTTCGTCAGTTCATTATTTTTTTAATTGTCCCCAGGTGAAACTCAGAAGTCAGAACTATTCCAGTTCACGGCTGTCGATGACAGTGCCAAAGCGTCCAAAAATACGGACGAAGAAAGACCCATATCCAGCGACTACGAGCTATCCCCGCCTAGGAAAATACTGAAAGCGCAGCCACGGCGGTCGCCATGTGTCAATAAAGATAGTCAAAATGTCAATCAAGTAGACCAAATTGTAAATTCGCATGAGCAGATTGATAATTCAACTGAACTGATTGATAATCAAAATGCTGAGAATATCAATCAAGATTGTCAAGATGTCAATCTAGATTGCCAGAACGGCAATCAGGATGAACCAATCGAAATTGGCCTTTTTAATTGTGTTTGCAAAGGTACTTATACTAGACAGAACTGTTGGAATCACGATCAAATCTTACATTTATAAAATAACTAGTAGCGCCCCGCGGTTTCACCCGCGGATAAAAAGTATTTTAATTATTAGCTCATCCCACGCAAAAATTTCACTTTTCCGCGATAAAATGTAACCTATATGTTAAACCAGTGTATAAGCTATCTTGGTACCGAATTTCATTCAAATCCATTCAGCCGTTTGAGCGTGAAGGAGTAACATACATACACACATACAAACTTTCGCTATAATATTAGTGTGATAAATAAATAAATATTAGTGGACATTTCACACAGCGCCATCTAGCCCCAAACTAAGCAAAGCTTGTACTATGGGAACTAGATAACTGATACTATATTTAGATCTTTTTGTTTGTAAATATATACATAGAATACAATATAAATACATAGAACGCAACATTTTAACACATTTGTAATTTTCCTTGTAGACACCGAGTTCGAAGTACCAGATCAGCGATCATTCAGGAATTGGCAAATTAAAAATTTCACAACTGGAGAACAAGTCAACATGATAATACACTGCAAGCATAAACTTAAGGTAAGCGTATAGTGCGCGACAAACAAGGAGCCCTACTGGATAAGGCAATACGTGACTGGCACAGTATACTTTTTTTTAAACTGGCTAATATTGTTGGTTTACTTTCTACCGACCTTTACGTCACCTCGCTTAAGGCGCCCAGCCGCCAAAGTGGGAGGCAACTAGCTGGCGGGCACCCCTGGGGGGCGAGCCTCGGCTTGGGACGTTGCCGGGATAAGGGGATCGAGAAGACTACGTCCACTGGAAGAGTGGACCCTATTGAAAGTCACGACCGTTCTAGCTATCCTACGAAGGGTATGTCGACCACGCCGGCGGGGTCGGTGTCTGATTGTATACCGGTGCCGGGCGCGGTACCTGAGCCAGAAGGGCTAGGGTCCGGTGGTCCTAGCGCAGCCGATACTACGGCTGCTATAAGATCATCCGGGTCGCTCAAGACCGATTGAAAGTAAAGGCATAGTACTCATACCACGTTTGGTAGTGTAGGTCACATAATGGTTTAGGCATGTTGATGGCATATATTTGACTGTATTGCGTAAAATTACATTTGTGTTCCAGAATCAAAGAAAAAACGAGGTTATCTTAGAGCCAATAGTGGAGTACCAATTAGACATTGGGGGCACGGAACTGTCGACGCAAAAACTGCAATCCTTGGCGTTCTCACTGATGCTACGAAAAAACGCGGACTTAGTGAATGGTGCGTTTCATTTAGGGTCAATATTTCTATAGTATGATGTTCGAATACAAATACAAAAAATGTTTATTGACATAAAAATAAATAATTTAATGAATCCATAGATTCGGGAATGCGCGTAACGTTCATTCTGCAATTGATATATGTGTTCTTAATTTGATAATTTATTGCGCTCTTTTATTATGCACTTTGTATACATACAATAAGCTGTACAATTTTTTATAAAATTCAAAACTTATATTAATTCTGACTTAAAGGATATACTACAATTTTAGGTTTAGGAGGAAGCTACCAGTAATATAAAAGAGTTATTTAAAGGTTGAAAATAAAAAATAATTAACTTGCCTATCCACAGATACAAAGACTCAATAATCAACCACTAGACACGCATATCTCCTGTCTTTATCTGACGCATAACGTTTAACGAGGATGGTCTGGCTGGAACACCTTGGTCTACTATCATTGATATGACCCAGGTCAAAGCCAAATAGACTGTTTGCAGCATATTTACAAGGCTCATTTTGTCGCAAGTAAATTGTAGTTCATTAGACGTGATGTCTTCACTTTCAGTCCGAGTGGACGGCGCGAGCGGCGAGCTGGTGACGCTGGACATAATGAGCCACAAGGAGTTGGCGGCGGCCCGCGGGGACTTCAGGCATGACACGGCCAACACGCTGTACACGGCGCTCAACCAGCTGGCCGGCCTGCTGCCGGGGGAGTACCTGCTGCGGCATGAGGTGAGCTCATCGTCATCGACAACACGACAGAGAACTTCTCTTTTTTTTCAAACTCATATATTGTAACTAGCTTCTGGCCGCAGCTTCGCCCGCGGCGTGGCCTATGAGAAAATAATTCAACCACCCGCTTAAGGGTGGAGTTTCGAAAAATCCTTTCTTAGCCGATGCCTACGTCATAACATCTACCTGCATGCCAAATTTCAGCCCGATCCGTCCAGTGGTTTGGGCTGTGCGTTGATAGATCACTATGCCAGTTAGTCGACTGACTGGCATAGTGATCTATCAACGCACGCAACGCAAGGTGGACTACCTTTGAATTATATATATTTAGATGGGCTTGCTATGTAATATTTGACAATCAGCACTTTGTAATTTTATATGCTTTTAGTACTATAACTTAATTTTAAGTAAGTATCTAATATTATTATGACTTGTAAAAGTGTTAAAAATAGCCTATTTGCAAATAAATCTTTAGGCTTTGACTTTGTCAAAGCGATCGGTTTTTAATCAATAAATTCCGGTGAATTTCACAGCTATACTAACCATGCCCTCTTTATCTTACATTTTTTTACCTAATTCCTAATTACTGAATTCGTTTCACCACATGTGATGTAGACATCACAGAATAGATTTAGACGTGATTTCGAATCGACTTTGATGATTTGATTAGCTATAATAAAATTTTAATGAATTTCACCCTGACTAAATATCGCCAAAGACGGAAAGGCGTGATTTAGTCCTTACAATGACTCTTCTTTTGAAATGAAGTCAAAACCACCTTCTAAATATCCCTGTCAATGTTATCCTGACGTACATTCGCTGGGCGTATTTTTACCTCCAATATTGGATACATTAGCCATTTAAAAGCATGATATCCTAACTCTTCGGACTGACGCAGATCTGAGTCACCGTAGCCTGTCAGCAAGGTGATTTCATCATAAAGCTAATTGCGTGAAGTAAAATAATAAAAAAACGAGTGTGCTTTATACCACACGACTGAAGTAAAACTTAAAACTCCGGTATAACGTTGTTTTTGCTTTGTTTAATGTTAATGTTGCTAAATTGACATTATACCGGACATACCAACATATTAATACAAATTTAAGTAATTTTTAACTTTGTTATGTTGACAATGGAAATTTACGTGAACCCCCAAGTCAAGCGTCCGCAAAGAAGTTCAACTTCAAAAATCACTTCCCCTATCTCTTCCCGCGGTTGTCGAAAGCCGGTTAAAGTAGGTAAGGAGAATGTACACATTCTCCTCGGTACATTCAAATCTGCGATCACCGAGTCGCCTACCAAGCGTAGTAATTATGACAAACACCCAATGGCAAGCGTCCTAAGTGACTGTCCGAACAACGACTGACGAAACATTTGATATTGACATAATGGAACATAATGAGATGACATGAAAAGCAAAAAACGACTTTTAGATTTTCTTAATTTTTATACAGTCATATTTAATAGTTTTATTTCACGTTCCTTGTTCCTGACGACGACGATGACTACGGCCAAAATCCCGACTCCATAACTTTTTAGCGACGATTAATGGGGAGGCTTTCAGCAGTAGATATCTTGAGTCTGTCGATGCGATATCATCTTAAAAATGAAGACCCCGCTCTCACATATTTTTTCAAACATTACCCGTGTTACCAAAGATACATAGACAAGGCTTCAGACAGACGTCAAACGTGTGTAAAAAAAAAAGGTAGTTTAACGTTTGTCTAAGGCTTGTTTAAATCTTTTATGGTTACACCATAACAGTTTAATTGCGTGGAGTTGAACAAATTTCGTGTCGTCCGCAGCCGTCGCACGGCCGCAACGGGCTGCTGCACCGCGCGGGGGCGGGCGCGGGGGCGGGGGCGGGCGCGGGGCTGGCCGTGCAGTGGGGCGCGGCGGTGGCGGCTGGCGAGGAGGCGCGGCTGGTGGCGGCGCCCCCGCGGCTGCGGCCCGTGCTGCTGCCCTATCACAAGTGAGTGCAGCCGCTCAACGCGTCTCAGGTGTTCTAAAATCATGTTATTTTAAACATTTTTTTTCCTATTTCTTTTCGTGTTAATGGTGTTGATTCTGTGTCGCATTCTCTAAAACTAAAGTAAACTTAAAATATTGCGGTACTCTTCTGATAAAGGGGAAATAAAAAAAACGGAAATATGTTAATTTCGTTTAGCTTTAGATTATGCGACACAGAATCGGCACCATTTTCATTCTTATTCTAAATAATACAACACCCCTTGAATTTCCGTTATCCGTACGTTTATTCTTCATTCTTCAATATGCATTGTTTTTTTCACTTGCAAACCGCAGACTGATCCCCGTCTACACTAAAGTTTAACAGCTCACTTATCTCTCTAGAACATACCCAAATGCGTCGCAGTTGATACGTTATAAATGGATAAGTGCGAACTTAGGCGCTCTCAAGCTTACTAAAGCTCGGTCATAAGAAATTAGTGGCTTTTCTTCCCCAACTGTCTGACTCACATTTTTCTATGTGAGTCTATCCCTAATCGTCAAAATAGGCTATTTGACTACTATATTTTTATTACATACATAAATAATATACCCCAAAAAATAGATAACTGTGAAAACAAAACTTGAATATCTCAAAAAATTACTAAGTTACAGGCATTTTAAAATACAAAAATAGAAAGAGACAACTCAAACACGCAGTGACGTCAGTTACCAGTCCTCGCAGTAACTCATTACTAAGCTGTGGTAGCTCTACATACAAACTTTATGGCATGTGACGTCACAAGCCATGCCTTCATAGTAGCTGTGAGGAAGCTCAACACAATCTCTGTTTTGCGAGAAAGGGACAGGCGATGAAACTTTAAAAGCGTACTACTCCGTGATTAATTTACCGATTTTACTTATTTTTACAATGATTACATTCATTTTTAACCTACTTTATGAAAATAATATTTATTTGTTCATTTTTAATAGTAGTCAAATAGCCTATTGGAGGTGATAAAATAATAGGTTACCTATATTTTTTCTGAGGCGAGCTGTATCGACAACATGGTTTTCCTCACTTCTCTCACCGTACTTGCCACAGATACCGAAGACAGCTCCCCCTGGCGTTCACATACGACCAACACCACGTGGCAAAGGAATCAACAAAACCGGTGATGCGGAAGAAACCGCCGCCCGCAGCTTTGCAGGTAAACCTTCGTCTCTGCTGCTCTAACACCCTAATACATGGTTCCGTTCCTCTCAAAAGTAACCTTTTTTTTTTAATCATTATCATTCCTAGCCCTTTTGTTAGGAATCATTATAGTTCCTAGCCCTTTTTTTAAGAATCATTATCATTCCTAGCCCTTTTTTTAAGAATCATTATCATTCCTAGCCCTTTTTTTAAGAATCATTATCATTCCTAGCCCTTTTTTTAAGAATCATTGTCATTCCTACCATTTTTTAAGGAATCATTATCATCAGCCTGACTTTTTCTTAAACACGTACCTACAGACAAACAAGTTAGTTTTAGGGATTGGTTCAAATCCCGTACTAGTGACTAAATTTTTTCCTTCACATTAAAAATGTAATACTACACTATGTTTGGCAAGACGTGGTCTTCCCTTAACGTATTCCAACACGTTCGCCTAGACTTGATCTGGACCCTTTATTGTTTGTTATTGTTAGGCCTTCCTTCGGTGACTAGGGAGGAACGGAACCCTCGGGATACGAACTTTCTTGAAATTGTTCTACCTTATCTATAGTGCATTTGCTATTTGTGATACTACTGTTTACGCATTTGCTTAGCGCGGGTTCGAACCCTGCTGAGAAAAATAATTGCGCTATAAAGCGAATTTATGGCTGTTCTGCGATCGTGGTCTGGTAGTTGCTGAGCTTGTCAGATCCAAATGTAAAACTCCAAAACAATTAAAACATTTTCAAAATAATTGATTTTTTGTTATATAAAATTCACGTACGCATATTCGCGCGTTTTGTCATACATTTATTATAGCGTCTAAAAACAAGTACCTAATGGAATGGAATAATACAACTTATTCGTGGTTCAGTCCTATATTTTTACGCTGTCGTTTTATGTCCAACGTATCATTCAGATCGCAGTTGGGCACAAGGAAGGCGGACTTCTGCCACAGGTTGAACTTAACCTTGTTGACTTGTAATAAAGATTTAAATTGATTATTAGTATCATTATTGAAGCAACTATGAAAGCATTAATTGTAAATCGTGATAGTATGCAACTACGAGACCATGCTCACACAACGCGCAAACGCAAAAGCCAATATCTTACGAAGCTTCATTTGATGAATTTATTAATATATCGAGCTATTGAATTGATTTCCTTTTTTCTAAAACTTGCAAAGTAAGATCAACTACTGAACTGTTTTTCATGAAAACATTAGCGGTATTTTTTATGTCAAAACGCGGGGCTAATCTAGTTGCTCATGTTGTAAACCGCAAATATAAATCAAACAAGACAAAAACTAATATCCTACTAAATTTAATTTCATTGATTTATTAATATTTCGAGCTACCGAATTGATTTCCTTGATTCTAAAACTTGCAAAGTAATATCAACTACTGAACTGTTTTTCATAAAATTAGGGGAATTGTTTATTCAAATCGCAAGGCTCAGGAGTTGCTCATGATCTGACTTGTTTACAATCTTTTTATCCTACATCCACCTCTAGCGGACACCCGTAAGTTTTTTCTCTTTATTACCAATTTTTACTTTTGAGATGTTGTACCGATTTAATAAATTAGAATACAATTACAATGTATGTCAATTACATTTTGTTGTATTATTATTATTCATCAGAACGGTGTGGCGGGCGTCAAGGCAAAGGTTGGGCGATCTTCACGCGACACGTTCTCTATCTCTCTTCGTGGCTTTATTTGGGATTCGGTGAAGTTATTAATCTAAGACATTATGAAACATCGGACACGCCCCGTCCGTCCGGAGTTAATGTCTCGCAACAACTATTGAACTAGACACGTTCAAAAACGACTGAACTTGTGCAATCAACGGAAAAAGTGCGAGTTTTTTTTAATAAACATACATAAGCTTTACTTGATATCGAGCATTGTAAAATATTTGTGCGAAACTGATGCGGCCGGTTCGATTCCCGCGGCGGGACAAGTATTTGTGCACAGAAAAACGGCGCAAATACTTGTTCTGAATTTAGGTGTGAGACCATGGTTCTCGTAGTTCCTGGGGTCCCTAGATACTGGGAAACTAGTTGAAGTAAAACTTTTTTACGCACCCTTGACTTGGGAGTGAGCTAATGAGGCGAACGGAAGTTGAGAGGGAGATATACGTATATCTCCCTCACTACGTGATGATAGAAAGAGTTACGTTTCATATATAACTGTAGCGGCAAAAAAGATGGAGCAAAAGAAGTTTTACTTCAGTCGTGTGGGCTTTCACATTCGTTTTTAGGGTCCAGGATCTATCTATGCTATCGTTGGGCATTATTATTATCATTATTATTATTATTACGCTAGGGGCGGTGTGCTGGATTTCATATAAATATTGTACGGTACTCTTATATCAAGTAATGTACATTCGAAAAAAGTCGTACTAGGGGAACAATTGAAATTACGCGCCTCTGCATTAAACGCATATGTGTTCCCACAAATGGGAATGAACCAGCTTAATCTGTTTAGACGGCGACTGTATTCAACAAAGTATTTGTTTGCGTACTTATTGAACGATCAATGGTGATGTTTTGTAATAATAATAACGTAAGTTAAGTGCTGACGCTCGCGAAATCCGCCGCGGCTTGCGTTAGTAACTGGCTCCCAGTAGGACATCGAATATGTCCGAAACCTAGTCGGATTAATTTCGACTTTTTACTTGACGTGAGTTTAGCCGTCAGTTATCTTTACTCACGATAGTTTTCAAACTACGATTAATAGTGATGTCAAACAACACGTTCGCACTCATACTCGCGCGGTGCCAATCCATAGTTGTTAGACAATTCGTCAACTAATTAAAATTAAAATGACAAAAGTATAATTTAAAGTGACCATAAATCAATTATGAATGTGTGTGTAATGGAGGGGCGTGTATTTTTACTTTCTCTTCCGAACCGTAATATTATTGCATCCCTTCTCCGGATGAACGTGCGAAATGCGGTTTGTTTATAAATAGATTCTTATACCTTTCTAAACTCCAATTGGAATCTTATTCGTGAATTGGATCTTATTCGTTATATACTGTTTCAAGTTTGCTCTCTACACACTATATTATAATGGCTAAATCACGATTACTTAATTTAAATTGGATTTGTCAGACTGAAAAACATTGGGTTCAATAACCAGAAATAAATTTTTGAAGTAAAACTTCTTTACGCACTTAACTTGGGGAGTAAGTAAGCGTGGCGAGCGGAAGTTGAAAGTTGTTTACGTAGATCTCTATTGACAACATAAAATTAAATATTCGTATTATTATGTTGGTATGTCCGGTAAATTTACAATTTACAACTGTCAAGATAGCGACAAAAACATTAAACAAAGCAAAAACAAATTTATACCGGCCGGTAGATGGAGCTAAACTAAAGAAGTTTTACTTCAGTCGTGTGGTTTGAAGCACACTCGTTTTCTCCCCTCGGTTTCAGTTTCCGTTGATTGCACTTATAGTTTGCTTGTATGTCTGTTACCAGTTAAATTTTGCACCCTATTCTTTATCTGAATATGTACAATGATATTTTTAGTTGTGCCTGTTATATCAAACAAGGTCATCAATCATCAATGCGTAGAACATACAAGAGTTTTTATAACATCTTGGGTAAATGGTTTATTTCCACTGTTCTTACCATTTATTCCTACTAGCAGGTATGGTAGGAATTATCTGCCTCAGGTCTACTCGTGAGTTTTGTGAAATTCATTAATTACATAGTCACCCCGTTTAAACTCTTCGGGTCAGGGATAATAAAACTCATTTTGAACAGTGATACATTGTTAGTAATGTTATGAATAAAATACCAACTTACTAGTAGGAAAAGGAATACGTGGTAGGAATAGTGAAATAATACCGAAATTACTGATATTACTTAATTTTCTTCAGAATGTCGCATGGAAATGTAATTAATGCTAATGGCCAACCATAGGCCATAGATACCATACCATTATACAGATAACTTGTATCTTAACTGTGCTCGCTATGCGGTAAAGTTGTGTGAAACTCTATGATTGCACTGAAAATCGATGCAGTAATGGATTTACATGTTTTGCTTTATTGCATCGTTTTTATCTGCCAATCCCAAGAGACCAACTAGTTTCGAACCAACCAATCACAGAGCTGCTTTAACATCTCAAACAATTTCTAATAAAATAATCCTTATGGAAGTTTAATCGTATTGATAGTTGAAAGAAAAACTGATTAATGAACCTCGCGAAATTGATTTTAATTACACGATGCAATAATTAAGGCTATTAATTGGTGAAAGTCTACTATTAAGAACTATAAAACTAAGTAAAAGATACATATAGGATTTTAGCTAACCACACTATGATTTAAGAAAAACAAACAGCCCAATATGATGATATTTCAATGTTCAATATTCCAATTTAAATATTATCTGGTGATTTATATAGTGATCGGCCGAAAAACGCTAATATGAGACAGACGCTCCAAGGATATTCGCTATACACTTGTAGGGAGCGTCAGCGCTGAGCGGTTGAAGTTAAAATAAACAAAACAACCGGTCTCAAAAAAACAGCTGCGTAATCTCAAAAAAGTTACAAAAGCGGATTTTACGTTTGTTGGGCTAGCCAAGTAACATTCGTGTTTAGAACTTGTTTACAATAAACTAATTCGTCATTGGGGCCATGGTCCTCGTAGTTCCTGGGTCCATAGACACAGGGAATCCTAGTTAGGGTCCAGGGTCTATGTATGTAATCGTTGGGCGTTTATTATTATTTATATGTTGTCTTGTGGTGGTTATGACCATTCACCGGTCATTAAGCTAAGTCAAAAGCCAAAGTAGCTACAGGTAAGCAGCGTATGCTTTTACATAAAAGAAAAAAGTATTTCATCCGCCCAGCGCTGATTGTAGCGCATCGCAATAGCCTAACAGCGTTTCTCGCTGCATTCAAGCTTTCTCCACGCGTACCTTACTTAGTTTAATAGTATATGTTACTTGACCAAGCGATCGCGCAGTATGGCATTTTGCGACTTTAACTTAAGGCATATCGAATACGACACTCATCGGCTAAAACGACTAGCAATCTTATTTTCTATCTCAATAGATATCAATATAACCAGCATTTTATGTTAAAACCAATACATTCGAAAAAAAAATCGTCCCTATGATCTTTCGAAACGTAAGGTCGGTTTGCCTCCTTTAGTCTCCATTTACAGAGATGACGGTGCAGCGGTGGTGCCATCGTTGTGACAAAATGTCGAGTTTTGTTGACTCAGAGACAGTTGAGATGTATGAATAGAAGTTTTTAATGGAATTTCTGAAGCAGCTTATATCTGAAGGTCAATTCTCGTAAATCTAATACAAAGTGATTTTCATTCAGCAAAGATTCATTTTCGGGGTTGAGATTGGATTTTGAATCTGGATTTTTCATTTATTATTTCAACTAAAAACTACAATGATATAACAACTACTACTAAACACTACCTACTACAAAAAAAAAACATTTCGCCGCAGTAACCTATAGACAGTCCAAATGCTCAGCCCACTACCAGTAGGTAGCGTACCCAATTTAATCAGCGGATTAGATAGCGGGAATCGACATTCGACTGTTTAAGATGTAGATAATATATATGTATAAAAATAAAACATTTTGGCAAAACGTGGCACTGCGTTGCTCGTCTGCCATCTGTGGATTGACTCACTCTGTGCTCATTAACCTGTTCGGGCTTTCGGATATTACTCGCATAATTTTAAGTTTGTGTGGATGCCCAGTCGTATACGATAAGCCTTATTCACTAATGTATGAATGTATAATTACCAAGACCGTTTTGTTTCAGTGGCCAAAAAAAAAGAAGGGCAGAAAAGGCAAGAAGAATTAAACTACAGTAAAAGTTTGAATAAACATTTCCATTTATTAATTCCTTTAAATATTGCTTAGCATAAAATAAACATAAATCGTTTTACATAACTTTGTGTAAAATTACATATTACATAATTACATTAAAGTTCGCGCAAGCTAATTTGGTAGCCTATTCCATCTGTATAGTTAAAGCTAAAACTAGTGATGGTGCTTGATCACGTAACTCAATTGCAAACGGATAGAAACACAAATTAGTATAGATTTGACAGTTTAAATACGCAGTTTATGTGCATAGTTAGTATGGAAATATCTCCTGTTGCATTGCAATCAAAGTTTCGTGATCACCCACCTGATCGCGTTATATGATAGTATCGTTGTGAAATAAAACTGACGACGGCTGAATAGTTGAATGATGGCTCATATTCTAGAACGATACTCAGTCGTGAATAGATTCGTTATTTACATTTTAAACTCTATCCAAATGTATGAAATCCTTTTTTTTTAAACGATCATTTTGATCTAAACGGGGTCTTATAGTTGAGTTTATAGATGCAAGAAGCATTTTTATAATTCAGCCGTGTCGTATTGATGAAAAACATAGTTTTTTTGTATATATATTTCATGTGATATTAATGTTATAAATTATTGAATTAATTAACGATTTTTCTGTAATAGCAGTCTAAATATTAGGCAGCCTCGTCGAAATACCCATCGAGTTGCGTAGCGATCTGCAATTAATAAAATTGTTTAAAACGATGTCGCCGTTTTTGTTATTAATGTTATTATATACTTTTATGTCTACAATATTTTTAGGAGAGTCTCAGTACGATAAGAATTGATTTCTCATATTTTGTATGAATTGGATAAAGGTTTAAGTTCACGTGATTGTGCCGTGTCCCAAATATGTTGACGAATTCGCAATTTTGAGGAAAACTCAGCGTAAGGCACAGGAGCCAATGAAGGCCCACTTAATTTCAAAACCTCGTGAAATCTTGCAGATAAATAAAGTATAGAAAAAACATAATGGAAGTTGTAATAATAATAATTAAAACACACTTGCATTATTGTCTATGGTACTAGTAGCATAAACCCGCGAAATTTAAAATGTTTCGTTTAATCATAACTGTATTTTTTTTAAAGTGGGCTATCTTAGGAGCCGGGCCATCTTCGGCGACACTACCTTATAAGTATTGACGAGTGTGCAGGGTAAAGAACTTAAATTTAAGACTTAACGATTACGCAGTATTTGCCAGTATCGTGAATGAGACACAAGAGACCCACTAGTAAGTACATTTAATGGAACTATTGATAAAATTAGTATTTAGTCGATCACCGACCCACCGGATGTTGCTGGCGTGACTACTTTATAGTACTTTAGAGTAAACAGAAGTTAAAAGACCGCTCAGTGTGCTATTATTCCCAACGGCCCCCCACTGGGGGTGTTTGATACTTATCCTTGACTATTGTGCTAAGTGCTAACCATCTCCAATGGGGACCGTTGGGTACGCACGCAGCCCTACAACAAAAATGCTCTTACGTGACTAGAACTATTAAAATATCTTTATTTAATAATAATAATAATAGTATTATTAATAAAAATCTGTGACATTTCACACAGCGCCATCTAGCCCCAAACTATGCAAAGCTTGTACTATTATTATATACTTATATACTTGGACCAGATAACTAATACAAAACTTATATACTTTTTGTTTATAAATACATACATAGAATATAATATTACACCCAGACACAGAACAAACATCTATGTTCATCACACAAATGTTTGTCCTGGGTGGGAATCGAACCCTCAACCCACAGTTCAGAAGGCAGGATCACTACCAACTGAGCTATCGGGATTTAGTTTAGTAGTTTATCAATGAAATTTGGTTTTAAGTGTTCTGCTCGGCTGATGATATAATTTAGGTACTTAGACTTATTTGCAATAGTTCTAAGAAAGCATTTGTTTCTTTTTAAATAACATCCATGTTACCACAAATACATAAGCAAGGCATTATTACAGGCATATTAACACTAGTTTAAGGGCTTGTTTCAGAATGTGCTACTAAAGTTGCTAGTGGTTGACAATCACGTAAATTATTTGGAAGATAAAACTTTCGGTTAGTTTTCGCGTTTCAATATTTGGTTCCATAAGCCTTGTTTAAATATTTGGTGGGTAAACCTCATAGCTGTAAAAGTAAGTAAAGGTGAGTGACCTGCACGGGGGTGTACTTGACGTATTTGTCGGGGTTCTTGGAGAAGGGCAGGTGCGCGGCGCGGTCGATGAAGGCGGAGTAGGGCGGCAGCAGCGCCTGCTTGTTGTCCCGCTTCAGCGCCTCGCGCAGCTCCGCGTCCGGCACGCTGTAGCCGCGCTGCTGCCGCGACGTCTCCTCCCACTCGCGGTTGAACGACTGCGGCGTGACGCGCCCGCATATATATTACTTCGTTTTAACGAGCTAATGCTGTTGGTCTCTACCGACCTTTACAGCGTCACCGGGCGAGAGGGCAGGCGTTTAAGGCGTCCAGCCGTCAAAAGTGGGAGGCAACTAGCTGGGGGGCGAGCCTCGGCTTGGGACGTTGCCGGGATAAGAGGATCGAGGAGACTACGTCCACTGGAAGAGTGGACCCTATTGAAAATCGTAGCTATCCTACAGGGGTACGCACTATAATAATACCAAATAGGCCCCTTATTTTCTCTTTTATCGCAATTTTTAATGATTACTATGTAATTTGCCGTAATAATGCAAATTCTGTCAAAATTTCAAGTTTAACGACCGTTTATAGATCGGACAGACAGACACCGGGTACTTAATAATAGTCCCATTATTCTTCTTCCTTACCGGACCCCAAAAATAATATCAAAAATTCCGTAATCGATAATTTTGAGGAATTTAAATTGTTAGACTAGAACACATACAAATTCCTTTTGATAAATATCAAAAAATTATAATAACAATATGTGTGGACATCCCACACAACGCCATCTAGCCCCAAACTAAGCAAAGCTTGTATTGTGGGATCCAGATAACTGATACAATACTTAAATACTTTTTTTTGTATTTGGTAAATACATACATATACCTATGTTCATCACACAAATGTTTGTCCTGGGTGGAAATCGAACCCACATCCCAGAGTTCAGAAGGCAGGGTTACTACCAACTGAGCTATAGGGTCAGTCAGTCAAAGATCACAAAATTGTTACCGCAAACTTATCCTTAAGCATCTGCCTGTCCTTGTCCCTAAGCTTGGCTGGAAGCGGCTCGTCCAACACCGTGTGAGCCAGCAGTTTGTTCCAACTGTAACAGAAACAAACAACAAAACGAGTGCGCTTTACGTGAGACCACACGACGGAAGTAAAACTTCTTTAGTTTAGCTCCATCTATCGGCCCATATAACTTTGTTTTTGCTCTGTTCAATGTTAATGTCGCCATTTTGACAATTGTAAATTGACATATTACTGGATATACCAACATAATAATACAAGTCAAGCGAGCATAGTTTTACTACTTAAAAAAAATTAAGAATTTTTACGGTAGACTATAACATATCACATAATTATTCATTACGCAACATTTTAAATAACACATCGTTAAGTTACCTCTGCAAGTACGCGTTCTTATGTTCCTGTATCATATCGCGGTAGTTCTTCTCGCAGTCGGGCTCGGCCAGGCTCAGCACGTCCAGCAGCCCGCTGCGCTGCAGGCCCTGCGCAGGGGCGCGCCGCCACTCGTTACCATCATCATCATTTATTTATTTATCATCAACAGCCTGACGACCTTACACTGCTGAACATAGTCCTCCCCCACAGAGCGTCACTTTGAGTGGCTGCTTGCCTCCTGCATCCATCGGCTTCCGCAGTTTTGACCAGGTTGTCGGTCCACCTAGTGGAGGGCCTACGCATCTATTATTCACTAGGTGGTAGGACTTTTCTGCAAAGTTCGTCTAGGTAGGTTCAGCCATTTATTTATTAATGAGGTTTAAGTTAATTGTATCCCAAAAAATTAATGGTTTCTGAGGGGTAGCCCACGCTGGCGATGCCGCGGCCAGAACTAGCAATATATATAATAGTTTAAGCTTAGTGTAGATTTTCAGCTTATACAATAATTAAAGTTTTGTAAATCAGCCTTAATTATGATTAACTTAGATTATGATCAGGATGATTAGCGCAGTGCAGTGTCGCGTGAAACTTTATGTTTTAGTGTTCCGAGTGACACTGCTCTGTTATGGGCGGCCGTGTCGGTTAACATCAGATAAATGACTAGCTCGTCACATCATTTATTAACATAAAAATAAGTTAAAACTAAAACTAATTTCAAATACTTAATCAATCCAGAATGGAGCTCATTGCTCATACAAAATTGTCGATTTCCTTGCGGACAGAAAATCGTGGAAAACTATCTGATTTGATTAATTTATTCATATTAGAAAATGTATATCATACGTACATAAATAATTATTATCAGAACTGAACGTGAACTACGCTATATGAACAAATGAATTGAATTACTTTGAATTAAAAAGAACTAAGAACAGTTTCAAAATCAATGTGAATGAAAGAGGCGAGAAGTGAAATGACAGAATCAGTTGTGCCCGTGATAAATAGAAATAACATTCAAAATTATACGAAATCAATGAATTAATTGCATATAGACTTATTCTAGCACTTAAGGTAAAGCATCGCATGTATGGTGCATCATACCTGGGTGATCACGAAACTTTGATTGCAATGCAACAGGAGAAATTTCCATACTAACTATGCACATAAACTGCGTATTCAAGCTGTCAAATCCATACAAATTTGTGTTTCTTTCGTTTGCAATCGAGTTACGTGACCGCCCAGCTGGTCGGCACGACCGGGTTCTGTGTCGATAGATGGGGTCACTTTAACAAGTCAAGATTAGAAGAGGAACTTAATAAAATATGAATTGTTCTAAACAAAACTAAATCCTAAAACGTAAAATTTGAATTACCTGCAGTAGATACAAAGTATTGTTCAGCAAGAATATAGCTTTCAGCGCCTCTGAAGGGTACTGCTCGCTTTTGTTCCGAAGAGCAAAGTTCAGCTGCGCCAGCACTTTACCTGTACATTGAATTTTTAGTAAGTAACTAATCGTAGCATATATAGGCAAACCATTTGACCACTGCCTCCCCTGATGGTAAGACGCCGTGGTAGAACATACCTGTTGATGTTAGGTAGCAAACCATTTGACCACTGCCTCCCCTGATGGTAAGACGCCGTGGTAGAACATACCTGTTGATGTTAGGTAGCAAACCATTTGACCACTGCCTCCCCTGATGGTAAGACGCCGTGGTAGAACATACCTGTTGATGTTAGGTAGCAAAAAAGCGCCCTCCGGATGGCAGCAAGCTATAGCCAACAGATACGGGAGCCACTCACGCATGTAGACGGCCAGCAGCGCCGCGTCCCGGTCGGGCGCCCCCGGCAGCGCCGCCACCGCGCGCCCGTACGCCGGCTCCGCCGCCAGCGCCGGGCCTGCCCGCAAGGTCAACAATATTCTAATATATTCATTTAGAACAATAATTGTGTTTCTTCTAAAATAAGGTAGGTTATGAATGTTGTTTAACGTCAGAATTTTGAATCTGAAATGCAGCTCCAAAACAGATTCTTCATCAATGTTGGATTCTAACTGAAAAACAGTTATTAAGTTCTTATGACCTGATTACATGCTGAGTTGGGACCTATATGATGACGCCACGCAATATTACATTTTGTACGATCTATTATTATTTTATTTTCATGTTGTAAATAGAAATGTAATATTGTGTGATGTCCTGAATAAATGTGTTTTATTTGTTTCTTTTGTTTGTGATCGACGAGTGCAGTGCGCGAGCGCGGCGGCGGCCAGCTGGTGCACGGTGCCGTCCGCGCGGGTGTGTGTGACCGTACGCACCGATGGCGGCGGCGTGCTTGGCGAGCGCGTGGCAGTGCGCGAGCGCGGCGGCGGCCAGCTGGTGCACGGTGCCGTCCGCGCGGGTGTGTGTGACCGTACGCACCGATGGCGGCGGCGTGCTTGGCGAGCGCGTGGCAGTGCGCGAGCGCGGCGGCGGCCAGCTGGTGCACGGTGCCGTCCGCGCGGGTGTGTGTGACCGTACGCACCGATGGCGGCGGCGTGCTTGGCGAGCGCGTGGCAGTGCGCGAGCGCGGCGGCGGCCAGCTGGTGCACGGTGCCGTCCGCGCGGGTGTGTGTGACCGTACGCACCGATGGCGGCGGCGTGCTTGGCGAGCGCGTGGCAGTGCGCGAGCGCGGCGGCGGCCAGCTGGTGCACGGTGCCGTCCGCGCGGGTGTGTGTGACCGTACGCACCGATGGCGGCGGCGTGCTTGGCGAGCGCGTGGCAGTGCGCGAGCGCGGCGGCGGCCAGCTGGTGCACGGTGCCGTCCACGGCGCCCGGCGCGCCGTCCGCGCGGATGCCCTCCACCCACTCCTCCAGCGACCGCACGCACTGCGGGCAGCGCACCTCACTCAACCACCGCAACACACGCTGCCATTGTTCATTTGTGTACAACACTGTAGACAAATCAACAATGCCAAACGTTCGTTTTACGTCTGCCATTATATATATTATAACGTGTACTATTATTTATTATAGTCATCTAAAACTTAATATATAAATAAATAATAAATAAAAAGTGTTACCCAATGTATCATTGTCTGGCCCAATCCGGTAGTTTTTGCGTAGCCTAAATGTTGAAAGGGATAGTAAAAATAAGTAACAAGTTTCATCAAAATCGATCCGGTAATTTTTGCGTGATGACATTTCAAAGGGACAGATAGAAGTGTTCCAAAAATTTTCTAGATGGCGCTGTTTGGTTTTGTAAATGATATTGCATAATTTCTATGGAATTTGAGGTAGCTTGTATGAAGTACTAAATCGCGGTTACGATATTTTCCGTATGCTCAGCGCTATAAGGAAAAAATTTACACGTAATTCATAATGAATTCATTCCGAAGCGCGTAAGATATCAAATTAATTTATGTGTAGATAATTGAATAAATGATAGTATCGCGTGCGGGTACCTCCCTCTGGCAGCTGCCGAGTATGGCAGCGTAGGGCGCGGGCGAGGCGGGCGCCAGCGCGCGCTCCACGTCGGGCGCCAGGCGCTGCAGGCGCGCCAGCAGCGCCCAGCAGCCGCCCGCCGCGCCGCACCGCGCTGCGCCGCGCCGCGACCGGCTGCACGCGCGCTGCGGAGTTGTGCGATAATTTATCATAATCTACGATATCCTATCCGTATTAAATGTTCGTACGCAAAATACGATAATTTCTGAGTTGACACAATTTCAATAAATACCTCTAAAAAGCATTGAATTGTTTCGTACTTCCCCATGCATATGCAGATTTTGAAAGAATATTTAATAAGATCAACCTTACTAAGTCAAATACTCAGAAGAGGCTTGTAATACGAACTGTAGATGCAATTTTACTAGGTGGTAGGACTTTGTTGCAAAGTTCGTCTAGGTAGGTACCACCGCTTTGCCAGTTATTCTGCCGCCAAGCAGTAGTGCGCAAGCACTACTGTGTTCCGGTTTGAAGGGCACTGTAGCTAGTGAAATTCCTGGGCAAATGAGACTTTATGACCTGATCTCACAGTCTAGTAATCTTGTTACTAGATTGTGTTGATGTCTCAGGATGACGTGCGCAGTGCAGTGTCACGCGAACCTCTATACTTTAGTGTTCCCAGTGACACTGCAGCTGATATGGGCAGCCGTGTCGCTTAACACCAGGCGAACGGTTAGTTCGTCGCGTCATACCTTAACATAAAAAAAAAAAAAAAAAAAAAAAAAAAAAAAAAAAAAAAAAAAATCTTATGCTCATGCGATAAAATAAAACTTAGCAAAAGTGGCAACTGCACTGACTTTTTTAACCCACAGGAGAAATTTTAAGAAGAGCTTATGACATAAATAAAGAGTCTGAAAGGTATGAAGTCGATTGAACAAGTCGAAATAAATTTTCCATAAATTATAATAAGTTGATTCTTCTTCATTTCCTAGGGCCCCACATCGGGGCAGAGGGCAGATACAACGCGTCTCCATTCCGTTCTGTCTTGGGCTGCTCGCTTCATTTCACTCCATGTCTTGCCAATGTCCCTCGCCTCTGCGATCACTGATCGTCGCCAGGTCTGCTTGGGGCGACCACGTTTGCGCCGGCCTTGTGGGTTCCAATCCAGAGCTTGTCTGGGGATGTGGTTCACGTTCCTACGCAAAGTGTGACCTATCCAGGTCCATTTAGGTCGCCGGATTTGTAAATCTACTGGGTCTTCATGGCACAACCTCCATAGCTCGATGTTAGTGATATAACCGTATCAAATTAATTAACGCTAAAATGTTTCCTCGATGTATTAATGGATCTATTAAAGTTCCCCGCGTTTCAATTAGCAACACATTTTGAAGAAAGACTTGAATGACTTCCAAAATGTCTACCACGAAATAATCTTTTCCCAAGACAGATCATCCTGAAATTACCCATTCCCAAAACGTCCTGTCATCAAAACCGTATGTTAAACAAAAAATATTTCTTAATCAATATAATTTTCCCAAAACATGCCTTTAACGTAACGTTGGACCCACCTCGACGTCGTGCGCCAGCAGCGCGAAGCAGTCCCGCATGATGGCGGCGAGCAGCGCGGGCAGGCGCGCCAGCGGCACGAGGCCGAGCGCGTGGCGCTGCTCGTGCCGCGCCACGCGCGCCACGGCCGCCGCCATGGACCCCGCCACGCAGCACTCCCACTCCTCCAGGCCCTCGCCCGTGTCCTCGTTGTCTGCCCCACCGCGAACGTTATTGTAATAATAATAACGCCCAACGATCACATATATACATCCTGGACCCTAACTAGGATTCCCTGTGTTTAGGGACCCAGCAACTACACAACACCCAGACTCAGAACAAGTAATTGAACATGCTTGCCTAGTACCTGAAGATAGAGTTACGTTTCGTATAGAAGTTTTACTTCAGCCGTGTGATCTAAAGCACACTCGTTTTTTTCCGCACTTATAAAGTTTATCTCGAACTGGGTACTATTTTCAAAATACCGAACTATTTTATACCCTCTTAGACTATATACATCACAAGTCTTCTGTGGTTCACCACTGGAGCCACCACTATTCGTAATTTTCATTGACGATATCATCTTTCATATTATGCACTCAAAATGTTTACTTATTTAATGGCCATAACGATTTGCCATAAAGCCATTAATTTTATGGAAGCTCTGAGTCGCATAGTAGCTATGCACTCAACTGCATTATTAACACTTTGTAAATTTTAGTTATTTTTGGTATTTAATATTTGAAATGGTAATCTTAAACAGTGAATAACGACTCATAAAGCTACACGTTACTTTACACGTTTTTCAGCTGATGGCGATCAAAACGTAAATTAAGTATCTAAAATAAATAGACGCCGATTAAAGTGAGAACTCACAAGACTCGGCGATGGATCGCCGCGGCCCGATGGCTAATCCTGTCGACTGCTCCAATGTCTGTGACGCCTTCATCATTATCTTGTTTGCGCGTTTCTCCAAGCTGAAACCGCGGATAATATTAGTAACTTAACAATTCTCAAGTTTGCACATTTTAATTGTTTAAAACTTACACTTTTAGTTTGCTTGTCCTTCTCTGGGTGCTGTCGGAACGATTCAAGTTGTGTTTTGCTTTCTGTAAGATATGGCAATTAATATAGATTGGCTAAGATAAAAATGTTACACACGGCTGGGTAATATGTACACCGTATAAACTAGTTCATATCACCATACAAAATACCAAACGGAAAGAGTCCATTTTGTATTGTCAATTCGGCATGGATAGACAATAATATAGCTGATTAACTGGGGGGTGATCACGGAACTTTGATTATATTGCAACAGGATACATTTAATTTCTAATTCAAATCATAGTACTTAAGTATGTACATAAACTACGTATTGAAACTGTCAAATTCATACAAATTTATGTTTCCATTAATTGCAATCAAATTTCGTGATCGCCTAGATGATCACATCCCCCGCGCATTAGTCGGTTTAAAGCTTTAATTATTATTTATGCAAGGCTACAGTTAAATTGTTTATTGGTGTGAGTACTGGTATAGAATCCTGAGCGTAGCGAAGGTTTCAAAGGCACGAGAATAATTTTGAACATCTTTTCGTCTCACTATAGCTCAGAAAACGCTTGGTGCAAGAAGAAACAGCCTAAACGATATATTAAATTTGTGTTTTTCACGTAGCCGTCGTGCTGGCCAGTGTGATTATTATAAAAATGAGGTTGGCATAGAAAATTATGGAATAGAAAAAATTAAACAAAAATTTCGTTGCAGTTTTTGAGGACTGCCGATAGAAGTGAAAACTAAGTAACTTATGACTCATGGAAAGCGTGCGGTGACGATGACTCAAGTTCCATGATTTTTGTTCACAAAACAAGTGGTGAACGCGCCTAAAGAAGTTGTCGATGGAGTAGAGGGCGTCCCTCACCATGAGCGGCGAGGCGGCGACGGAGCGCTCGCGCAGGAAGTCGCGGAAGGCGGCGAGCGCGGCGCGGGCGGCGGGCGCGCGCGCGGCCAGCAGCGGCGCCGCGGGCGGCCGGCCCGCCGCGCTCAGCCAGCCGCTGGCCGCGCGCACCCACTCCGCGCCCGCCGCCGCGCTGCCCGCCGACACCGACACGCTCTCCGCGCTCGAGTCTGGCCCGCACACTTCCGTATAGTAGCCCACTTAACTACTACATTCTTATTGCTATTGCTACTGAATAATATTACTTACTACAAAAAATATAAAGTCGTTTTGTAAGATGAATAATGGCTCAACTCACGTCAAGTCGAAAATTACTCCGACCAGGTTTCGGACATATTCGATGTCCTTCTGGGAGTCAGTAACTAACGTAAGCCACGGCTTTCGCGAGCGTCAGCACGTAACTTACTTTTAATTGACGTGAGTTTAGCCGTTATTCATCTTACAAAATGTGTCATACGATAGTATTCAAACTAAAATATAAAGTCGTGAAAACGAAAATTTAGCATGTCAAAGTGTGTACTTTATGAGTAGGTTCGATAGATGTATTGCTTTTATTGTCGATTCAGTTTTTGAAATCCTTTCAAAATGCAATTGTTTCAAAATTTTCAGATTTAAGCTATGCAAAGACAAGACTCGCGAGATTTACTGCAACAGTGTTTATACAGTGTTGTTTTATTGTCTACGTTATTTATTTTTATTTAGCACATGTACGCTTATTGGATACATATTAAAAAATATGTATTCTGATTTGAGACAACAGGCAAACAACATATTTTTTGTATAACTCTCAATATTACACTATAACTTATTGTTTTGTGCCATTTGCAGTGGATAAACATTTATTCTCTTCTATTCTATTCCATTCTATTCTATTATATAATATAACTTAAGCATAATGTTACACTACATTTTATGGTGCCGGAGTGTGTTTCTGCAACCTCAGCTAATTGACAATCCAGGTGTAGCGTGACGTCACCTTTGACCATAATATAGTCACTGAATATCAGGTGAAATGTGGTCAAACAAAACCTAATCTAAAACATAAAAATATATATATACCATCTAGAGATAAATAATTAAATACCATCTTCTAATGCGATCATATCCATGAGGGTTGTTGGAGACAAGGGCCTTGTGTTTCTATTCAGCAACTCCTCAAATGCTGTCTCCAAGTTTTGGACTCCTTTGTTATACAATTGGTTCTGTAAATATTGATAAAACATATGATAGAAATAAATATACATTGACCTAAACTGTTATGAGACCAAATTTAATGTAATTAAGTATAATTTGCTATAAATTTAAATGAGGATATAATTTTTATAATATTTTGAATTACTTTGAAATATTTGGAACTAATCATTAGTAAAAAGTGGCCAGCCTAATGGTCTTTTACAAGCTGCACTTTGGAAACTGTGCGATGGAATCGCACAACTTAATTCACTCACAACTAAATTCATGTTCTTTTTTACCACCTCACAACATGACCCACGGAAACACGACATCCATATAAAGTATATATCCGCGTCATCACTTACCATCAGGTAAGACAGTGGTCAAATGAAAGCCTATCAAAGGTAAAAATAAAAGTAAAGTATGAAAACAATTTAAAAAATAATTAATAATAACATATTCAGTAATTTTGAGAATGAGACTTAATTAAATAAAAAGAATTAATATTTGAAATAAAATAGCTACATTTACATGTATAAGAAAGGAACTAATATTATACTCACTATATTTTCAAGTTCCACACTCTGAGGATTATTTTTGTTGAAATAATTTTGAGCCTCCGCCAACTTGTCTAAAGCCTAAAACACAAAAGGTAATCAGTAAAATATTTTTTTTAAATTCTGTTTATAACCAATGTATCTAGTCCTACATAATGGTGAAGATAAAAATAGCTGACAAGAAAATTATAGATTTTTTGGATAAATCCTAACAAATGAATTATCACTGCTGCAAACATTACAGTCATGAAGTAAAAATACTTCTAACTACTAACAGGGTCTCTATTTCCATAAATATATATTATTAGGGAATAGTAATCACGTTAACATTATAAATAATTTACAATGCTGGCTTGCAAACTTATGAAAATGTGAGTTTATTTGTATATTTTTCTTATTTTTTTGGTGGTAAATTGACTCACTTCTAAATAGACATTCAAAGACTCAGTGGAGGAGGTGTGGGGGCCAGCTTGGATGAGATCAGCCAGCTCACGGGTCACCATGTAATAGTTTATCACATGGTCCAGAGCCTTCACCGTGTGCTCCATATCTGAAACAATTACATAGAACCATTTCATTTCATAATGCATTTCAGCAATATAGATGCTGTATTTTAATCAGTCAAATTACAGTGGTCAAACATTTAAGACAAAAAGATCAAAGTACTTTCCTATTGCAATAAGTTGCTTTCCACTTCATTCTTTTCCAGTTCATAAAAAAGTCACAATTTATCAATGTTACATCATGAATAGTATAATTAGAAAGGTAGGAATAGTTTCTAAATTTTCCACTATCACAAGACCATTGATTTTTACATGAAAAATTCAATTTATGTTGTATTTGTTCCATCATGGAGCATAAGAAAATCCTGCACATGGTCTATGTATTGCAGACAACGACTCAATATCTAATTTTCATCATAATGCCAGCTTAGCTAGCAGCTGCCATGTTGTTGTTAGCTTATTTAAAAAGCCTGTTTTTAAGTTTTTTTGAATGGCTTATAACAATAGCTAACCTGTAAAGTAAGTAACTGTAAACTTGATTACAGAAATTGAGAAAATAAATTAGTAAACCGTAAACTGCATCTGTCATTTAACATTAAATGAGATAAAATAAATAAATGTTAGCATTTAATGAAATGAAAGACTATTTTTAGTGCAAAACATTTATGAAAAAACATACTATGATGTATATGCTGTAGCCTGGCTGTGTCTCCATACAGAGGCAGCACTGCAGTCTCCAGCTGCTGCAACCTCTGCTCGCATGCTCCTAGCACATTACACACATCCCCTGCAAGTGCTGAGCTGCGCGACGCAGCAGCTTTCAACTCTTGAATGTTTGTCATCTCCTGAAAAACATCAAAAATAATGTCATAATAAATTAATTTTGCCTTACTTGCTAGGATGTAATAATTTTAATTATGTAGCTAGGTACTAGGGTGGGAATTGGCAAGTAGCCAAGATTGGAAAGTTGCGTAGCTCTTGTATTGTACCTACTTGTAGTAAATTGGGGGGCGGAGGTACAAATAAGTTTTTAATAGTAAGGAAATTCCTGGCACATATTTTATAGTTTATAAAAAAAACGTGTGCAGTGCTGTTTAAAGCATATTGTGATTATAAGTAAAATTATTACGACACAATGCAATGATCAACGAGTTTAGAGTCTCAAAACACTGGTGTAGAATAATATAAACAAACCTTTCGAAGTTTCATCTCTATCTCGAATTTCTTCTCTATTGCATACATTGTAAGATGCCTTTTTCTCGTACGAGGTGTGCGGATTACAGAGAATTTTAAAAAATAAGGAATAATAATTCTCCACTTCAACACAAATACAGCAATCAAAACTTCCGAACTCCAAACAGAGAAGAGATTATATAGCTATTCTAACAGAAGAGAGAAACCGAATAATGGCTGATTGATAACTGAGAAATAGATAAGGACTGTCACTGCACATGAGTTTGAAGTAAAGAATCTTTTGACTTTTGGCATTGACAGTGATAGTACCTAATCAGGGAGTATAAAGAAATATTAAGCGATACATAAGCCGAATCACAAAATGGTAAAAATTGAACACAGTTTTTGAACCGTATTCTGGTCTTTTACATATACTATGTTATCATGTTTACTTTATTACACGTGAAAAATTAACGCTTATTATTTATTTATGTATAAATCAATATAACATTTAAGTCTGTAGCAGTATCCGAACACGATCGATGACGTGCCATGATTTTCGAGACGTGGCTGACGTTTCGTTGAGTTGTCATTTTTTGATCCCGTAGTTCTAGTGATCGGCTGCTGGAGTTGCTTTTATTTCACAAAAACGATACATTTTTATAGTGTTGTTCGTGCATTTTAAAGTCTTACTTTGTAAGTGTTTGTGAGTTATTGTAAAAAGTGACAGAAAACTAAAACCAATGCATTTTTGATAAACTAAGTTTAACCCTATTTCCAGAAAAAAATGGATCAAATTGCGAAGTTCGCTGAACCTGGCAAGCAGTTCGCAAAGGATTCCATCAGATTAGTCAGAAGATGCACTAAGCCAGACAGAAAAGGTAATTTTTCAACTATTTTAATTCACAATCTTCGTAAGTTCCTGTAGAGGTGGCATCTACCTTCCCCCGAACAATTGGCCCTAACCGAAACTAAAAGAAAGGCATTCAAGGGCCTACTGTATTTCTTGTACCTTATTCAATACTTAAGAGAAGATACACGAAAACATCGAGGTTTTGAGGGTCTTTGTTTACTTTCAATAAGTAAATATGACAAATCTTACCCACTTAGCCAAATGGCCAAAGAAATCATAATAAGTGTTTGTCACCACCACCATTAAACCTCATTATCATAGTTAGGCTTAATGGTAGTACACCTGAGTCTGAGGCGACTGAGTACTACTTAGCATGATGATATTAATGATGGCATTATTATTATGCGACTAGTATAGTCATACATTATATTAATTTTTGTGTTGTCTCATTTTCAGAATTCCAAAAGATTGCCATTGCTACAGCTATTGGGTTCTGCATCATGGGCTTCATCGGATTCTTTGTAAAGCTGATACATATCCCCATCAACAACATCATTGTTGGATCTTAAACCTTTCTAGTTAATTAATTCTAGATGTAATTTTTACCTGTAAGGCCTCTACAACACCTCTAAGTTAATGTCTCTCCGTATCCCGTTTGTTATATCAATTCCATAAAATAAATTATTATTTCATACAGTATGATTTTTTCTCATAGATGACATCCATCATCACTGATTTCCTATGAAACTGTAGAAAGTAGCATAATAGTAGTAATGTTCTATTCTGGTACAAATTGGATACATCTGGATCACAGTTTATAACAGAAGAGAAGAGAAGTTTGTTTTGTTACATGAATCCCACTAAAAGTCACTTCTGGTGACAGGAAAATTACTTTTTTAATATTTTATTAGAGATCCTGGTTCTAACTTAGGATAGCTAACCACATCTCTAGGCTTAAAATCCATCAGAATAAAGAAATAATATCTCTTCTGATAAATGAACTGGACCCAACTTTTTAAAATCATTATTTGATAACAATCCTATGTTCAGTGTTCAAGTCAGTATTGTGTGTGTTGTACACACTTGGTCTATAGTACTAGACTTTTCCTCTGTATGACCATGGGTTGTAAAAAATCATAGACAAATTTTAAATTGTATATTTTGTTTAGCATTTGCAACAATAAATCTAAATCTTACTACAATAAATACAATGCGAAAATTGTCTTTTGTTGTCATATAGTACCTATTTTATTTTATGTAAAAAAATGCAAGTACTTTTAGATATCACGAAAATTTATAAGTATATAATTCATGGTTTCATGTGTGTAAAATAATTTGAACATTATATATTAGGTAGATTATTATAATTATCATCTAAACGGATTTTCATTTATGTTTCTGGATGACGTGTATGTAGAAGGCGGGCACAGGGACCTCGGCTAGAGGCTTGAAATCTGCGTAGATATGGTGTGTCGCTTTATTGTCGAACGCTTCGTCCAGCATCTCCGTGAACTTGCTCAACGTGTGAGGGTAGTAGCAAAGTCGGAACTCGCTGGAATTATAAACAATATTTCTTTATTATTGTGGTGCATTTTACAACGATAGGAATATTATGGTATTTTGTTATATTGTATGAGCATGGTAGGTTAGATTGCTTGAATGTGTTTGAACAACACACGTTAAGATTTTAGTTAGCGCCTGATTAAATTATCAACGTAAAGATAAAAAAAAATATTTCATACAGATAGTACAATAAAATTTTCTTTTAAATCACAGGATCGGTTCCTTAGCGGAAAATGATGTTAATTTTTTATTAACTTTTATTTCATTTTATAAAAAAAATACATGCATTCACTACATACAAATAAAAATTATTAACTTTATTTCGTCACACCATTACGTGACGACCGTTTTTCGTTATTCACCATATATGTGGTAGGCTATCCTCGCGCCCACTTGAATAGTTCACTCTGTTTAACGCAAAGGTCGAATGTCTGTGCAGAAATTAATAACAATAATACTCAGCTCAATAGTATAGGTACAATACTAAATAATAATAATATAAATAAGTTTAAAAAAAACGGTATTGCAGATGTCCATAGGTGGCAGTAGACAATGAAAACCAAGCAGGACGGCCGCGTGTTTGCGACTCATCTCATTAAAACGTAATTGTTGGAAGCACCCACCTCTTCTCACTGATCTCTCCATCCTCTGTGAAATCGATCAGATAGTCAAGCGCAACCAGTTCGGGCTTCCCTCGCACCACCAGCACCGATGTCTTGATGTCTACCGGATATTTGCACTGAAACGTACATAAACATACATAGGTATATTTACTTGGCTAGCTGCTGTATAATTATTAGTTATTTATTGATTGCGGCAACAATACTCCATCCATCATTACACACAGTGTGGAAATCTTACTATGGAGAGTTTTGGCGGGAAAACGAAAAAGATCGTGTCGCCGCTTTGTATTATTTTCCAAAACTTGTGTTATTTTCAGTGTTAGTGCATAAAATTGGTGGCATTTTATTCGCTAAGTGCTGGATTACAGGCACGAGTGTGGGAAAGTGGTATAATGATGGTGAAACTTTTCTTTTCGTGTTGTTTCCAAAACTCCATAGAAGCTTCAAGTAAAGTTGCCACCACTTTACTAGGAGTATGACTTTGACTAGACTATGACTTGACATTATGACTGCGACTGTGACTTGACATATTTGCGTGAAATATCATTATCTTGATAAATTATCCATTACTTGACACTGGCTAAATACACAAAAATTAGGAGCCAAAACAAAATAATCTTACTATACTGTGCCTTCATTGAAAGCAAATCGTTGGCGTAAGTACGTGGTCTACATAACGGGTAAAATTATAATTATATTTGTCTAAACATGAACTTATAACAGATTATTTTTCATGTAAAACCAAGAAATAGAATAGAATAAATAGATAGAATAAATAGAAATTAGTTTCATGTCATGTATTTCTCATATAAGTGAATAGTATTCTTTTGAGAAATAAAGTTCTTAAACCAGAAAACCAATAATAATAATATGTGTGGACATCTCACACAACGCCATCTAGCCCCAAGCTAAGCAAAGCTTTGCTATGGGAACCAGATAACTGATACAATACTTAAATACTTTTTGTTTGTAAATACAAACATAGAATACAATATAACACCCAGACACAGAACAAACATCTATGTTTGTCCTGGGTGGGAATCGAACCCACGACCCACAGATCAGAAGGCAGGGTTACTACCAACTGAGCTATCGGGCCAATACGAAGATGGCGTAATATTAAAGTAAAACTTCTTTACGCACGCTTGACTTGGGGAGTAAGCTGGTGAGTGTGTAAGGAGGCGAACGGAAGTTGAAAGTTGTTAGTTAACGTAGATCTCCAGTATCAACATAACAAAGTTAAGTTTTACTTTTTTTTTTTTATTATTATGTTGGTATGTCCGGTAAAATTACAAGTTACAATTCAAGGGGTAAGATCAAAAAGGGTTTAACTGTCAAATTGATAATTTCGAGAAAATTGACTTAAAACTTCAACGGCTTCATTTTAATGTAGTGTTTAATAAGTAATAGTTGCACCAGTAGTGAGAAAGAGAACTGCTTTTTTACAAACTCATATATTGTAATGGGCTTGCTGTATATTATTTGGCAATAAGCTCTTTGTAATTTTATATGCTTAGTGAAATAACTTAATTTTAAGTACCTAATATAATTTTGACTTGTGAAGTGCTAAAATTAGCCTATTTGCCTACCTATCATCTCTAGAAAAATAAAACACGATTTACATCTACGTATAGATAGTTAAAAGTGCACGTGTTCGTTCGCAAACTGTACGATTGGTTATTCTATTCCTAAACCACATTACCACAGATTACTAAATGTTCCTCGTTACATCTAATCATGCGTAGGCATTAGGGTCACGATTTACATAGGTTTTCGTCCAATATGAAAACATGACAAACAGTTTTATAACCACGAACTAGATTTATCAGCTTCCAAAGAATATTGTTAAGTAATAAACCCACGATAACAAGTTAATAACAGTATCTTGTATGTAATTGTTATGTAAACATAAAAGATAAATATGGTAATGAAATAAGCAGTCTTGCAACGACGCGATGTCATCGGCATGTGACTAAAATGAGTCCAGTTTCATTTAAGTTTTTAATCGAAATATTCATGACGGTCTTGAACTTTTGAAAAAAAAATCTATATTTTTTATTACGTAAAATGGACATATCCGGTGCCGGTAACTCAATTATTATATTTCTAGAAAAAGGAACTTTTTATAAATAATATGAACTTGCAGACGTAATATTTATACTGAACTACGTAATATTATATCATAGCTTTAACTTGGACAGTGAACAAGTATTTTCTGGCAAGCATCTTAGGGCACGTTATTGCTTAACACCAGGCGAGACTAGTCAAATGATATGCCCATATACTTACTTACTTACATATATTTAAAAAAAAAAACAGATAATATATCACGCATGGATTAGGATTTGGCTCTCAAGTGCGGCTGCCGGAACACATCGGCAACTGATTTTCACTCGACTGAGGTAGCTAGCCAGACGAGCACTAATAGAAAATAACCTACCACAATATTTATGATGTAATGAATGACGTGACGAACTAGTCGTTCACGTGATGTTAAGCATCACGGGCGCCCATAACAGTTGCAATATCACTGGGAACTCTACAATATAAAGTTTCGCGCGACACTGCACTGCGCTCATCATCCTGATACATCAGCCAGCCTAATAATCTTATTGATCAGATTATAAAGTCTCTATTGCCCAGTAATTTCACTAGCTACAGTGCCCTTCAAACCGGAAAACTTGGCGGCAAAATAACTGGCAATGCGGTGGTACCTACCCAGACGAACTTTGCAGACCTACCACCTAATAAATTGCAAATATTCTTAACTAGACGCTGGTAACTGAGTATTTGACTGACTTCGAGATTCGCTATGAGTGAAATTCCATTCTATAACTTGCTAAAGTAATATTACAAAACCCTTACATTATAATAAATTGAGTGTCCAGGCGTAGCTCCGCTGTTGATCATCGCGTCGTAGTTCCTGTGGTCGATGAGCAGGAGTCCTCCCGGCTTCAAGCACTGTGCGAAATTTCTGAGGCACATCTTCTGTGTGCGCTGGTCCGGGTTCTCGTCCAGCAGATGGGCGAAGGAGTTCCCGAGGATGATGACAGCGTCGAATTGTGTTCCAGGGGACAGGTTGTTGATGTCGCGAGGAAGGGTCTCCCAGTTAGCTTCTTCGATCACTGGAATGGTAATTCGGGAAATTGATGTATTGTTCTTAACGCTTTGTAAATTATCTTCTTATATATATAGATATAAATCAATTACTGTTCGTCAGTCTCGCTAAAACTCGAGAACTGCTGGGCCGATTTAGCGATTTTGGTTTTAAATGTTTGTCGTAGTCTAGGGAAGGTTTAAAAGGTGAGATGAGAGAAGAAGAAGAAGTATTCTCTTGGAAGGGTTAGGGTGTAAAACTAGTGAGAGAGTCAGCTAGTTATTAATAATAATATGTAACGCCCAACGATCATATATATAGATCCTGGACCTTAACTGGGATCCCCTGTATCTAGAGAGCCAGGAACTACGAGGACCATGGTCCCACAACACCCAGATACAGAATCAGTATTTGAGCTTTTTTTCTGTTCACAAATACTTGTCTTGCCGTGGGAATCGAACCCGCCACCTCCGGGTTATAAGCCGACCTGCTCAACCTCCACACCACAGACGCTGTCAATAACTTAATAAATTATAAATTGTAAAAATTATTTATGTCTCTTCTGTCTGAATTGGAAGTATGGAATCAAAGTATATTGTTTTATTGGGTGAAGTTTTCTATACATACATATAGTACCTGATAGTGTATACATATTATTGACCTAGGTATCTGGTGGTATACCTTGATCTAATCATTATTGTGGTCAGGTATCAAGATAGGTAGCCTGTATTCGGGAACCAGCTGTTATGTTAGGTATCAGCATATTTTTATCAATGCAAATTAATAAGATATCATTGCGGTCAGGTATCACAATAGGTTACTTCTATTCAGGAACCACTTTCTGTCTCTTATCATTTTGGTCTGTAATTTTATCAATGTGACTATAGGTATTAGGTACTGGGTATACTGGTAAAAACGACCTAATAAGATACCGACATCTCATACATCGCCATACATGAAAGTCGGTCAGAGACAGTGAACTGCGAATGAGTACACAGAGAGTATTAGTAGTAGTAATGAGAGTAGTTACAGAGCACAAATCAGAAACTACAATATACCTATATCTTGAATATTAGCTGATGCTCCTTGCAGTTTCACCTGCAGTTTCTTCCTAAAATTTTTAACATCCTATTTTATTCCTAAGGCATAAGGCAAGGTCATGGGAATCATTTTGTTTTGGCTTTGTGGAATAAGTAGGTACATACCCCACTCGTCATATTTAGGATCCTTTCTCTTGTCCCACCGCGCCTTTAGCGCGTGCTTCAACATTTTGTCGGAGGCGTCCACTGATACCAACTTGAAGCCCTCGTCTACCAGCATCATAGAGTCGATCCTGGCAAATAAAAAAATTAAATAGTAATATTTATTGGCCTTACAGCACGTTGTTACACTAGGCACGTCATTGTCCGGGGGCGAGTTGGCTGGACTGCCAACACGACCCCTTCTCGCCCCGGTACGGCGGACGAGGGCTCATGGGGGAGGTTTTAGTGGGTTCGAGTCCCACATACCCCTGTCACCACCCCCGTGGAGGCAGGAAAGTGCAAAGGCATTTCCTCTCCTCGAAAATAAAAAGGCACGTCATTGTACATCATAAAATATAAAAAGCAAAGGAAATTTAAATATAGTAAGGAATCATAAAGAAATTATCAGGCTAGTATATGAATTAATACGGTAAAATAGCCTCTATCAAAACACTTTAGCAAAACATTAACTAACTTACAAAATCATAGTCCTGAGTTATAAAAAAAAATTCGGTATTTAGTCAGCTACTAGTTTTGACCTAATAATAGGTAAGTATAGACGGCTAAGGCCTAAGTGTAAGGTAAGTCTTTCTGGCAGTCACATTAACGGCCGCTCATTTAGAGTGAATTATGCACATAATCGACCAGATTCCATTACGCGGAAAATATTCATAAAACAAGATACCGACATCTCATCATACATCGACATACATAAAAGTCGGTCAGAGACAGTGAACTGATGGGAATGAATAAATATAAAACTCACAGCTACGAGTAAGAGCACAATCTACAAACTACAATATATATCTTGAATATTGGCTGATGCTTCTTGCAGTTTCACCCGCAGTTTCTTCCTAAAATCTTTAACATCCCCATTTCATTTCTAAGGCTAATTTAGTATGGTTTGGGATCTGCATTGATTGTCACTTGTACTAAGGAATCGGGACTTTACTTTTGCCATAGATAGACTGCATATTATTATATTGTATTTTAACTATAGGTACATAAGAACGACACAGCGCGTGTTTTCATTCGATGTGTCGAGATAAGATGGTTGATTTGTTAATAGGACGTGAGGTCAAATTGTTTTCGTTGTCTTGATAACATGTTACTGTTGTTATGACATATTATATGATGATTTTCAGCGGTTTTCATAACTGAATGATAGCGAGTGCATGACTACATTTTTTCGCCGTTACCTATCGGAAATTGTCACGGTTACTATAACATTCTTGCATTATTTACATTTCAAATAACCGTTCTAATCCAGATATTGATGTCTCTATATTCTTCTCTCAAAGTAATATCACAGATTAATAATAAGCCTTTATCTAGAAAATTGCTGATCTGCAGTACTGATGACTTCAAAGCAAAATATTGTCTTTTTAGCTAAAATTCTAATTTCAAATTAATTTTAATTTAAAAATTGTTAACTTTTTCAAAATTAGTTATTGTTTATTGATTAGCATTATGTTTTCATCGCATTTGAATCTATTTTGTCATCATAGATAACGTGAAATTTGGAAATCTCCGTCATCCGCCGTACTCGCAGAAAAAATTCAATACCCGAGAGCAGTGGCGTAGCCGCCCCGGAGCACGGCCCCGTCCCTAGCTCAGGGGGGCCCCCGGATTCTGACTTACAAACTATAAATTAAACTAGTGAAAATCAATATTCACATACGGAATATAAACAAACCTCGACGAATCTCGATTACAACAAATCTGGAGTAGGTTTTAAATAGTTTTGTTGAGCCCCTCGTTTATTTTTTTCCCCAGGGCCTTTGGTTACCTAGCTACGTCACTGCCCGAGAGGCAGTACAAAATGCCTTTTCAGAATTTGTTGCCTCCCGTCCAGCTGAAGGAATAATAAACTGCCACTGCGATAACAAAGATGCGTCGATTGTATGGATGAAAACTTTGATTAATAAAAATAAAAATATAGAGATTAAAAATTACGGTACTTAACTTATTTTATAAAAAACGGTAATTTCATAGGTAATGACCAATATTTGGTGCCTATCTCCGTAATATTTTAAGAAAAAATTGCATAAATTAAGAGGAGATAAACAGATTACATAATGTTACGATCGTGCCGCATGCTGCATGTTCATAATAAATGTTGATGCTCTTTAGGTTTTTATCTATTTATCTTATGGTTTCGGAAGCAATTACATGGTGGAAAAGGTTATGACGAAAATTGAATAATTTATCATTTAGCTCCTCGATGGGTTATTAATATTAGATTTCATGTAAACATTTTAAGACATCGCTCTGGCTCTAAAATTAAGTCGTTAATAACACTGGGTCCTAGAATTGGAAAGATTTATGATTTATATTAGTATCGCCGGCTTAGCATGGGTAATCAACTGATTAATTTATTGTAAAGGAAAAATTTGAAACACGAGCGGGCTTAGAATACTGGATCTTTCCGTCCCTAAAGTCGGAACATACTTTTTACCGTGACAAGTGATCTAGGGCATTTCACCTTTTACTTACAATAAAATTATCTCTAAGAATTGTTGGAATGACGTGACGAGCTAACCGTTCACCTGATGTTAAAAGACACGGCTGCCCACATCAGTTGCAGTGTCACTCGGAACTCTAAAGTATAGTTTCGCGTGACACTGCACTGCGCACTTCATCCTGAGACATCAGCACAATCTAGTAAGATTACTAGACTGTGAGATCAGGTCATAAAGTCTCATTTGCCCAGTAATTTTACTAGCTACAGGGCTCTTCAAACCGGAACACAGTAGTACTTGCGCACTACTGTACCTACATAGACGAACTTTGTAGAAAAGTCCTACCACCTAGTAATGAGTGGTAGCGAATGGTAGAGTTATAAGCAAAGTTACCCAGTTCCGCAAGCCGCGTCTAAAATCTTTTCACAGTTGTGATTCTTCAGCAAGCCGATAAGGAAGCTCTTATAGTTGTGCGTGCGCTGGTTGCTGTCTCCGATGAACTTGTTCCAAGCGCGGGCGGCCTTGCCGTCTGCGTACTGGTCCTTCACACCTTCGGAGGGAATTCCTTGGGATCGCGAATGGAACACTTTGTCTGCTGACATGGCTGGTTATTTCTGGAAATTCAGAATATGGTGGTTTTAGCAGAGCGTTTATTTTATTCTAGACCTTAATAAAAAAATTAATCCGAATGATTTCTAATTCATTAGATATTTATAGCTACTGAGCTATAACTTACGATCAAATCCTACCTACCTAGAGAAAAATCACCAACCGAGGAAATTTAAAACAGTAACTTCTTTGAGTGCCTCTAATTAAATATGTCAATATCGTTGAAAATATCGGCGTTTAGTGACAATGAAAGCAACTAGCCATTCTGTCTCACTGTTGGCTACTATACATTCTGTGTAAGAACTGTGTCTTCAATGACCCATAACATAACCATTCGGCCTATACCTATTATTTCCCACCTGATGAGTAATTATTTACGCTATGGGAATAAACGATCATTAATTTCTCAACTAAGTTAAATTCAATATTTTTTTATTGACGCCCTGAGTTCAACTTGTTGCTAATAAAACATTTTTGATAACCAGGCAGTCGCCACACGAGTACTGTTAAATTCAAGTGATTGGACACTTTCGTTTTACACTCTACGAGGAATCCGGAACATTAGTTCCGGATCTGCATTCCGGATCCGAAATGTTACTACTTAAGCAACTGCATTTTTTAGTTTATGAATTTTCGTCATAGCTTTTTAGGGTACCGAGAGCTGCACAGATATTTTAACGAATCAAAATTAATTTAAAAAACATTCATCTATCTAAATATATCTACCTATTTATTGTACACTTATGTGCTCTCCTATTTATTTTATACGTAAGTAAGCACCTAACTAAATAAGGATCCGTTGTAGGTCCCATTTGCCAAATTTCAACTGCTTACAAAACGACTCTATATTTAAAAAACATTTTTTAAAGCTGCTTAATTAATATAGTATTAACATTATTTTGTCCGATCTTACTCTACTCTGGAAAATAAATACACGAATAATTCAATCACTATAGCGTCCACACACCAATAATAGTACAAGTAGAGAATATGTACACAAACAATAATATTGAACAAAATCGAGAATCGGAAACACTAACTTACTGGGTGACGCAACAACGTTCGTTCTTGCCGGCCGTCGAGGACTGACTGACTGACGACGCTGAGACTCAAACATTATAACCACCAGAGAATAACCAATACGATAAAACTGCGGTTTTCTGAAATTATGAAACTAAATACAAAATATTTATTTAGGCAGTAAAGTAGTAGGTTCCCAACCCTATACTAAACGTCAAACAATTTAAGCTTTGAATTGAAAACAAATGAAAGCTCTTCGTTTTCATAACTAAGGTCCGTATTACAGAACGATGCTCAGTCATCGATCGCTACTCAAGCAGAGATTTCATTCATAACGTGATCAATTAGGGAATGAAATCTTTGCATGAGCACCGATCGATGACTGAGCATCGTTCTGTAATACGGACCTAAGTAAACTAAGGTTGCACTTAGACTGGTTTGAGATTCGGAAAAAGTCGATCCAAATACATCGGCGCTTGAAATATGAGACATGCCATAGGTAGCATGTTAGCATACTGACCATCTTGAATACTTAAATAAAAATAATCACGAAGTTTTCAAGAAAAAATGAATCGCAATCGGAGTGTAAGGTCTTCCTGGGGTTGAACAATTTTGCCTTGTCATGCTCGGTTGTACCACGAGTAGTTGTAACGGGCAGTTAAAAATAATCTTATAGTCTGTAATGGTGAAGTTTAATATTTACAAATTTGGGTAATTTACTATGTATGATATATGTATAATGAATTGATATGATTCGACTTCCCTTTTGGCGGACCTAATATTAGGTAAAAATTAATTTTATTATAAAACAAGGATGTTGTTTTTAAATTTCATGTACCTACCTACCTACACATCTATATATAGCCCGTTAAAGAAATGAGGAGGAAAAGCAGACCTAACTAATTTAGAAAATGATGCGCGATGAGTTCAGCTCAAATAAATAGAAAAATACTTAAGTCAAGTGACATAAATAAATGTGTAATAAGCGTTAGTTCCATCCTTTTAAAAATAAGGTTTCTATGTAAGAATATTGTTTTATAAATTGTACCTCGATTCCTTGTCATGTTCCCCTTCCATTAGGCACTTTTATAATTTAACCGATGGTTAACCGGGCGGTCGACCGGGCCATGACGAAACTTGTGTTGCTCGTGAGATGATATTTGTTATCGCGGTGATAAGAGGTCTCGTTCAATGTTCAGATAATGTGCTGTGAGATTCTAATGAAAACATCTCGTCGCCTGCTATGGCTGTTACTAAAATTTATGAAAACTATAATTATCATTAGCTCTATTTCATTGTCTTTCAGTTTTCTATAAAATATGTCCTTACCTACCATTATTTTCGGAAAAAAAGGATTTAGAATAACCTTCTATACTATAGGTATTATGGCGTTTACTGTGACACTTTAGCAGAGAACATTCTCCAGCTGAAGTTGGCTATATTTTTTTTCACTCAAACTAAATAATATTAAATAAACTTGAGAGGTGTCAAGGGACACCCGGATAGAACGAAGTTCCTTTCGATTAATTAGTGAAGGAATTGTAATAATTTTTGTTTATTAGTTATAATAATATTTTTATTATTAACAAATATAATGTGAATAGAAAGAATGTTAATATAATATGAATGCGAAATAGAAAGACGAAACGAAAATAACTGGCTTGCTTTCTATGAGAGAGAGAGAGAGAGAGAGAGAGAGACTTCGTTCCAAAACTTCGTTCCAATAATCAAACTTATTCAATTATTAATAGCTGACCCGCGCTGGCTTCGCATGGTTAGTTTTACGTAAAACGTAAACTTAAAACTAAACTAAACTTTAAACTAACTAACTTACTAAACTTTACTCCCTAACCCTGCCCAAACAAATAAGGGAGACGCAAAAAGATAGGGATAATGATGAATGGATGACGATGAAGATAAGGCGTGGCTTCATCTTCGTTGCCAACGATGTTTTATCGTAGAGTTTGGATGACGTCACGTAGGCATTATATATCTACATAGGTCTGCACTGAGGAGGCTTAATTACACCATGAAATTACAAATTTCCGTCTTTTTTCAGCAACATCTTACTCTTTACGAGTGCTTGATTTTAATAGCAGTATCGCCTGCTTAGCGCGTTCCACAGATTAATTTGTAAAGGGAAAAAATTAATCAGGAACGGATTTTGAACCCGCATCCATCCGTCCCTAAAGCCGGGATATGCTTTGCTTAAGCTAGCGTGACAGGTGATCTATCACACACAGGACATGCACATATTTCCTTTACAAATTCATCTTTAGGAGTGGTCTGACAATAGGCCTATCCAGCACGCCAGCTTAAGATGAGCCATACACTGATTTCTTGAAATTGGGATGTCGCCAATTTCTGATCTATAAAACCGACCACCTTGAAATATTTACAGTCCCTCCTTTCTTTGATTGACTCGATAGATCAGTTGTAGTAACTCTGCCTTCTGTAGGTTGTGGGTTGGACACCCATGCAGGACAAACATTCTTGTGATGAACATCGATGTTTGTTCTGTGGGTGTTATATATATATATATATATATATATACAAACAAAAAGTATTTAAGTATTCTATCAATTATCTGTGGTTCCGGTAGTACAAGCTTTGCTTAGTTTGAGGCTAGATGGCGCTGTGTGAATTATACATTCACACAGCGCCATCTAGCCTCAAACTATATATATAATATTTATTATTATAACAAAAAATAATGAATGAGACGGACTACACGTTAAATAAATCACAACTAAGTACACATTTTGTCTTCATCCCCTCTCCCAAGAGGACCGTGCCGGATTTCTTAATAAAAGTATCCAATGGTGTCGATTCTGTGTCGCATACTCTAAAGCTAAACAAAATTAATATAGGTATATCCGTCTTTTTCATTTCCCCTTTATCAGAAGAGCACCGCCATACTTTAAGTTTACTTTAGTTTTAGAGAATGCGACACAGAATCGACACTAATGTCTCAAAGTATGAACTAAAATCATGCCAAATTTCATTTGAATTCATTGAGTAGTTACGGCACGGCCAAGATAAGGATAACAGACAAACAAAAATGAAAAAATTACAGTGCTATAGTATCGATTATAGAGTTCCCTCCAATAAAAATATCTTCAATGAATTGTTACAGTTTTATTATAAGCAAATATAACGTTTAGTTCTTTCACGTTTTCCGCATGACATGTTGATAGAACCCAGGCGCGGGCACCTGGCCTGCCGGCTGGAAGTCTCCGAACACCTGGTGCGTGGCCTGCTCGTCGAACGCTTCCTCCAGCAGCTGTGAGAAGCTGCTCAGCCGGTGCGGGTAGCAGCGCAAGCGGAGACTGCTGCGGATATATACATCATTTGGTATTAATCTGCATACCAAGGTATATAAAATTGGTCGCCATGACGTCCAATTTTAAGGCCTAATTAAGTCCCAAAACAGACGTAAGTATAATAGACGCTAAAATATTCACTGTAATACTTATATTTAACGAGCTTCAGCCCGCAGCTTCGCCCGCGGCGTGGCCTATGGGAAAATAATTCAACAACCCATTTCACACTTTTAAGGGTGGAATTTCGAAAAATCCTTTCTTAGCGAATGCCTACGTCATAACATCTACCTGCATGCCAAATTTCAGCCCGATCCGTCCAGTGGTTTGGGCTGTGCGTTGATAGATCACTATGTCAGTCAGTCACCTTTGAGTTATATATATTTAGAAGAATAGTTTCAATATCTAAGTGAGGTGATATAAGCAGTATTTTGAAAAGTGTTACAGCATTTTTATGAGAAACTCATGGCCGGCATTCAAGTTTGGCGGCTCCTAATAAGTTCGCAGTTATACGATGTAAGTATAGATATGGAGATGGTAGGATGATGGGATGCATTTGGGTAGTATGCGATGCATTTGTGTATGTCCCAAAAAGATAAGTGCGGCGAACTTAGGAGCTGTAAAACTTCAGTACAGACAGGCATAATATGGCTATCAAGCAAGACCAAACACTGAATACCTTTCCCAGTGTTATGTTGTGTTATTATAAGGGAGTTTGGGTCTAGAGATATTTCTGTTTTCAAACTATGAGTTGTATTTTTTATAAATCGGGTGCGTGTCATACTTTAGTTAAAATAGGAGCTCAAAATATTTCAATTTACCAGCTCTCCTTATCATCTTGAGAAGCGAGATCTACGGCAAAATCAATTGTAACCATTTTGGGTTTACCATTTTCCATTACCAGGGTACTTGTGATATCTATAGGGTTTTGGTACTGAAACACAACAATTAAATAATTATAATAATTCTAGTAATCTTATTGCTAGACTGTGCTGATGTCTCAGAATGGCGTGCGCAGTGCAGTCACGCGAAACTATTATTTAGAGTTTCAAGTGTCACTGCAACGATATGGGCAGTCGTGTCTCTTAACATCAGGCGAGCGACTAGCTCGTAGTAGTCATTTGGTAACATAAAAAAAATTATACTAAACAAAAATAATTCAGCTCTTATAACCTTGATATCGGGCCAGTATAAAAACGTATCTAATCTCTATATATCACTACGTGAACCGTTGTTTGTTTGGCTTTTATCACGCCAAAATTGTTGAACTGTTTTGGATGAAAATTTGCACACAAATATTGCTAATACCATCGAAATCAATACAGGATACTTTTTATTTTTGTCATATTATATCAGCTGACCCATCCCGATTTTGCACGGGTTAATTAGTTTTACGCCTTAACCCTTTAAAAGGGAAGAGGGAGGAAGATGTGGGCGCACCTGCCTCCCTTCGTCACCAACCCATTCATCCTTTCCCTTATGTTTTTCTCTTTTCTGCTTGACTCCCTTTGCCGTCCGACCCATTCATTCTTTCCCCTACCATTTTCTTCTCCCTTCCCTTTGACAAAATAAGTAGAGGGTTCATCTTTGTTGCCCCTAACAGAGTGGGAGAAAATTCCCTGCAGCAACGAGGAAACCAATATATCCAAGAATAACAGAGCAAAGATGTGACCAAAATGAACCTACTGACATTGTCAATTTACTTACCTTGTAGTAAACATTATTTTTAGGTGCCTGAATGTTATCCAATAGCAAGTCATAATTCCTATGGTCTACCAGCAAGACCCCCCCAGGTTTCAAGCACTCGCCCAGGTTCCTCAAGCATTTCTTCAGCGTGGTCTGTTTGCCATCGTCGTTAAGAACATGAGAGATGGAATTTGCTAAGCAGACCACTGCGTCGAACCGCGTGCCAGGCGGCAGAAACTTGTCGAGATCTTCAGGGAGAGTCTCCCAGGAGGCTTGCTTGATTACTGGAAGGAAGCAGGCGGTAAAGTTAAGCGGCTTACTCACAAAAGGCGGTTTAACTAGTGTTAAACTACCGTTTTGTATTGTTAAACACACGTTTGACTTCTGTCTAAGCCTTGTTTAATTATTTGTTTTAATTTCATTATGATTAAATATTCGCGCGGGCGTAATTTGATATAAATGAAATAACGTAGGGTAGGTATACTTATGCTAGCCGGTGGAGCTTAGATCATAGGCGACAATGATTATTTAACTAAGTATTAATGTATAATCTGATCTTACTCCAGTCATCATATTTTGGTACACCCGCATTTTCGGCTTTCATTTTCATGGCGAACTTCAACATGTGCATTGATGCATCAGTAGATACGACTTTAAAACCATGGTCTAGCAATATAGCCGAGTCTACCCTGAAATAAAAATGAGGTTTTTACTACATAACTGGTGGTTTAATGTTTCAAATCTGCAAGAGTCTTGGACATCTCCTTTGTTCATTAGTCGATTATGGTTTATGTACTGCATAATCTACTTACGCTATTTTTTTTTACTTTTGTGCATTTAAAAAGCCCTTCTGAGGATCTTTACAATAAAATTAATGAATATTTTGATTTTCCCTTTTCATATCGGAAGCACTTACCCCGTCCCGCATGATACGTCCAGCACGCGCTCGCAGCCATGCTGCCTCAGCACGTTCGCAAAGAACTCCTTATACTGATCAGAGCGCTGATCGATGCTGCCGATAGCCTTGTCGTAGTGTTCTGCTAGATCCGCGTAGGGGTCCTCCACGGCAGGCTGGTTTTTATTGTACATGCTGGCCTCGTAAATCTGGAAATAAATCCTATAAACGAGCGATAGATTACACAAAACCGTTGTCTTCAGAAATAAGGATTTGATCGTAATCTTCAGTTCACTGTAATTAACTGTTTACACAGGACTTATTAAAACATAAACTTAATCAAACTTGATAAATTAATAATTGATAATTTTAGATGCTTACCGATTGTATGTAGTTTGTTAAACTTAACTGAACAGCTGTCGACTATTATCACAACTCACAAATGCAGAGCGAGTATCAACACTTAAAATTGTTATCCAAGTCTGATAAACAGGTCAAACGCGCTCTCTGGCTAGCTTGCAAATAAAATGTATTGCTATTTATATAATGTCTGCTAATTGCCTTTACAATGATAATTTCAGGGCCAAGCTAACATAACGGAAGGTTAGGTCACTCGTCAAATAAATCACTATATTTATTTTTTTGGGTCCATGGACACTCAGAATTTCGTTTGGAGAGCCCCCGATCCGCTTGTCTAGTGGCTACAATTATATCCAGACTGTGACAGTTTAAAAATTAATGTCTTAATTTCAAATAAGTAGGCTCGTAAGATAAAACAAAATAAGCTCTTTGCTCTTCTCTCAAGGTACGTTTCGATTTCACTACCTATTGTATATGCGGTCGTTAAAAATAAAACGATTTATTTACAATATCTATGATATATTTTACTATATCAATACAAGTCAATATTTTACAATGTTTTCATCAATCAACAATCAAAACGTGTACAAACAGTTCGCACATTTAGAGTAAAAACTTTTTGCAACGTCAAATACGTTTACATATTACAAAATAATGATGCATGATTAATTCATACAGATCTAAACCAGTCACTTCATTTTACTACTTGCAATGGTTTAATTCAATTCAATAAATCAGCTCAATATACATTTATGTCTACATTGTAGTAGCAATATTTTTTCATACATCCAACTTTGTATAAACCATCATCTTGTCACAATAATTATGATCTAAGAAATTTTTCTTGGATTTTTTATCCATATCGACCGATAACGACGACAAACATGTCTATTGTCTAGTATCTATCTGATATAAAAATAAAGAAGAAAATAAAAAAGAATAAACAAGTTTTGGTTGCAGTTTGCGGTGAAAAAACGCCAGAAAGCAACTTAAAAACAACGAACTAATAGAATACTTGCTATACATGTTTACAATATAGTATAACAATAACGCCCACCCTTCACCACCCCTACGATTCCCCCTATCTACCAAGTTCAGTATTCAGGAATTGCGCTGATTTTAATCCTAGGATCGTAAACCCTAAAACTGCTTCTTTAAATCAAGCTCAATTGAACTGTTACCACTCACTGAAAACTCTCATTTTCTAACCTATACAAATGTTGACATTTGGTGTAGCTTTACTCTGTACTTAATACGACGTCAAACAAATATGCGTCGCCGACTCTTTCAATTTAAACTGATGCATCATCGTCCGATTGTAGTTCGATTGGGAACAGAACCGCCCTCAGATCCCGGCGCCGACGTCGCTCGCGTCGATGCCCAGCATGGCCAAATCGTCCATTTCCTCCTTCTTCTTCGCGGCCGCTTCACCGTTCGTTTTATTAAGAGCAGCCGCGTGCGCCTTCTTAGCATTATCCTGTTTAATATGCTTCTTGTTTTGCATGCGATTGTTTTTCGGACGAGGTTTGTTGTTCCCCGGCATGATCGGTACGTGCGAGTCGTAGAGCTGCGGTTGGGGGAAGAGACCCGCGTTGAGGTCAAAGCCGAACATTCCGGGCGGCTGCATCATGCCCATTGGTGGGAAGGCAGGCATGCCGAGCCCGGTGGGAACGCCTAGTATTCCTGGCTGCATCGCGTTAAACAAGTCCTGCTGGAGTTTCTCGTTGCAGGTCTTTGAGTCGGTGGGGAAGATGATGTCGAGAGCTTCCTGGAAGTCCTTCGGTAATGTGGGGGCGGGGGCGGGGGCCGGCGGTCTGTGACACAGGGGACAGTGTGAGGGACTACTGCTTATGGTTTGGTATAAAGCGGCATTGAAAAAGGGGTGTGAAAGCTACAGAATATCGTTATCTGCCCCCCCACAACTATTTCAAAAGTAAGACAGCAATGGAAAGGTCCGCACTTCAAAACTTTTCGTCAATGGCGCAAGTGTTTACTGTCTCTCCTAAGTGTTACTCTAATAAATATATATTTCAAACACACACACTTCAAATAGACATAATACTCATAATAGGGCCGAGCGGCATGAGTCTTTCAGGTAGCTCGCTCTGCCTTGCTGAATCATCAGATTCAATTTACATAACCTTGTAATATTACTCTTTTGTCTTCCTTTAGATTTAGATGATGGGTTTTGTCGTATTTGTTGGTGGGGAATGTTATATGAAGTGAACAGATTTCTACTGTTGCTTTAAAGATTTACTTAAGTATAACAAAAACTGTGTGGTAACAATGTCGTAAGAAAGCTTGCGCTTGTGTTGGCGAATGAAGTAAAATGATAAATGTAATAACTACAACATTGATCAACGAAACGGTATAAGGTTTTTGATTAATTAATTCAAAATATGAGTGCAAACTCACGTCTTCTTTTTGGTTTTCCTTAATCATCGTGAGTAGATCGAGTCCAAGCAGCGTGAGGGGAACAATCACAAAATGAACACAAGCGAACATATACAAGTGCCTTATAAAATAATAATGTCATCACGAGCATGACCTGTGTATGATAAATCAATAGCGGGGGGAGCTCCTGCTGCGTGTGCTTACTGTGCGGGCTGCGGGTGGGGCGGGGGCGGCGGCGGGGGCGGGGGCGGGGGCGCGGCGAGGGCGGGCGGCGCCAGCGCGGCGGGCGGGGGGAGCTCCTGCTGCGTGTACTTACTGTGCGGGCTGCGGGTGGGGCGGGGGCGGGGGCGGCGGCGGGGGCGGGCGGCGCCAGCGCGGCGGGCGGGGGGAGCTCCTGCTGCGTGTACTTACTGTGCGGGCTGCGGGTGGGGCGGGGGCGGCGGCGGGGGCGCGGTGAGGGCGGGCGGCGCCAGCGCGGCGGGCGGGGGGAGCTCCTGCTGCGTGTACTTACTGTGCGGGCTGCGGGTGGGGCGGGGGCGGCGGCGGGGGCGGGGGCGCGGTGAGGGCGGGCGGCGCCAGCGCGGCGGGCGGGGGGAGCTCCTGCTGCGTGTACTTACTGTGCGGGCTGCGGGTGGGGCGGGGGCGGCGGCGGGGGCGGGGGCGGGGGCGCGGTGAGGGCGGGCGGCGCCAGCGCGGCGGGCGGGGGGAGCTCCTGCTGCGTGTACTTACTGTGCGGGCTGCGGGTGGGGCGGGGGCGGCAGCGGGGGCGGGGGCGGGGGCGCGGTGAGGGCGGGCGGCGCCAGCGCGGCGGGCGGGGGGAGCTCCTGCTGCGTGTACTTACTGTGCGGGCTGCGGGTGGGGCGGGGGCGGCGGCGGGGGCGGGGGCGGGGGCGCGGTGAGGGCGGGCGGCGCCAGCGCGGCGGGCGGGGGGAGCTCCTGCTGCGTGTACTTACTGTGCGGGCTGCGGGTGGGGCGGGGGCGGCGGCGGGGGCGGGGGCGGGGGCGCGGTGAGGGCGGGCGGCGCCAGCGCGGCGGGCGGGGGGAGCTCCTGCTGCGTGTACTTACTGTGCGGGCTGCGGGGGGGGCGGGGGCGGCGGCGGGGGCGGGGGCGGGGGCGCGGGCGCGGTGAGGGCGGGCGGCGCCAGCGCGGCGGGCGGGGGGAGCTCCTGCTGCGTGTACTTACTGTGCGGGCTGCGGGTGGGGCGGGGGCGGCGGCGGGGGCGCGGTGAGGGCGGGCGGCGCCAGCGCGGCGGGCGGGGGGAGCTCCTGCTGCGTGTACTTACTGTGCGGGCTGCGGGTGGGGCGGGGGCGGCGGCGGGGGCGCGGTGAGGGCGGGCGGCGCCAGCGCGGCGGGCGGGGGGAGCTCCTGCTGCGTGTACTTACTGTGCGGGCTGCGGGTGGGGCGGGGGCGGCGGCGGGGGCGGGGGCGGGGGCGCGGTGAGGGCGGGCGGCGCCAGCGCGGCGGGCGGGGGGAGCTCCTGCTGCGTGTACTTACTGTGCGGGCTGCGGGTGGGGCGGGGGCGGCAGCGGGGGCGGGGGCGGGGGCGCGGTGAGGGCGGGCGGCGCCAGCGCGGCGGGCGGGGGGAGCTCCTGCTGCGTGTACTTACTGTGCGGGCTGCGGGTGGGGCGGGGGCGGCGGCGGGGGCGGGGGCGGGGGCGCGGTGAGGGCGGGCGGCGCCAGCGCGGCGGGCGGGGGGAGCTCCTGCTGCGTGTACTTACTGTGCGGGCTGCGGGTGGGGCGGGGGCGGCGGCGGGGGCGCGGTGAGGGCGGGCGGCGCCAGCGCGGCGGGCGGGGGGAGCTCCTGCTGCGTGTACTTACTGTGCGGGCTGCGGGTGGGGCGGGGGCGGCGGCGGGGGCGGGGGCGGGGGCGCGGTGAGGGCGGGCGGCGCCAGCGCGGCGGGCGGGGGGAGCTCCTGCTGCGCGCGCTCCAGCTGCGCCCGCGCTATCTTCTGCTTGAACTCCGCCACCTGCCGACAGGAGGCCCGCGGTTACAGAAGAACTACCCACACTCTATTTACTTCAACAGTAATATTTGTACTATCAAAAAGAATACAAGAGCGATGTGTCTTCGCCTTAATAGACACCATGAGAGAAGTTTGGATTAAATTAAATAAATAAATATTTGTGGACATTTCACAGAGCGCCATTTAGCCCCAAACTAAGCAAAGCTTGTACTATGGGAACCAGATAACTGATACAATAGCCAGATAGTTTTTGTTTGTAAATACATACATAGAATACAATTTAACACCCAGACACGGAACAAACATCGATGTTCATCACACCAATGTTTGTCCTGGGTGGGAATCGAAACCACAACCTGCAGTTCAGAAGGCAGGGATACTACCAACTAAGCTAACAGGTCAGTCAAATAATTAAATTCTTAGCCAAACTAGATAATATAAATGGAATGCCTAATTTTAATTGGGCACTTTAACAACAGTAATAAATAATAGGATATACAACAACAACTTTCCCGATAAGCATGATAGCTAAACAGTAGAACACTTTGCTCATGTCTGTATTTCCCGTAAAAAAATGAAAAAATGACCAGGAAATAGTGTTCCAGTGATCCTAGACCGCATCATCACTTACCACCAGGTGAGATAATGGTCAAACGCAAGCCTATCAAAAAAATGTAAAGTCAGAGAAAGTATAGTAAAGTGTTTTGGTAGTTTTTTTTGTAATTTGTCGCTACTGTAATAATAATAATAACGCCAAGTATAGCTGTTTTGAGATGAAAAATACACAACAGACAACGTTTCACACACACACATGTATATATCTTATTAAAATAGGGATCAGATACAATTTAAGCTATAGTCTAGTCGATTAGTTCTCGCTTATTTGTAGATATGAGATCATACCTTTCTCTGGATCTCTGCATCCATCTCCTGCTTCTTCGCGGCGTTATCAGTTTCTTCTTTCTTTTTTTGTTCTTCTTTTTTTTGCTCCTCCGTCTTTACTTTCCCCAAATGCTTGTATACCGGCATCTTCCCTGAAATTACGTTATATTACTAAACAAGACTAACTAAGTAGTCTTAAAAGATCCCTGAAACAATTCTGTGTAAGCTTGATTAATATATTGCGTGAGGAAAAGCAAATAGTTATCGAGTAATTTCCACTAAAAGCTGATGTCATCATAAGAAACTGGCCCGTTATTTTGTTCTCATTTGTTCACTCAATATCGAGGACAAACATTTATTGGAGTCGATCGCATCTGCTAACAATATTTTAACAATCACATCATCTTTTTGACTGGCCCGATAGCTCAGTTGGTAGTGACCCTGCCTTCTGAACTGCGGGTTGTGGGTTCGATTCCCACCCAGGACAAACATTTGTGTGATGAACATCGATGTTTGTTCTGTGTCTGGGTGTTATATTGTATTCTATGTATGTATTTACAAACAAAAAGTATCTAAGTATTGTATCAGTTATCTGGTTCCCATAGTACAAGCTTTGCTTAGTTTGGGGCTAGATGGCGCTGTGTGAGATGTCCACACATATTATTATTATTATTATTATTATTATCATCGCCATAGCTGCAAATTATTTCCCCTGCCGATCACAGCCCCCACCAGTTTATCTACTTCTCAATTTGTCTAAAAATAACTATCCAATTAATTTCTATACATCAAACTAATCGAGAACCAGACAAACTGCGAATCTACGATGTTATTACAACTACAATATTATTATTATTATTATAAATTCATGTATTGTAACATATGTTGTGTGGGTCCGCACCACTGACCAATGAACGGCATCTTCTTGACCTCCGGCTTCTTGTCCGGTTCGTCCCGCTTCTCCCGGCGGTCCCAGCGCTCGCGCCGGTCCCGGTCCCGTTCCCGGCTCGGCCGGCTGTCCCGGTCCCGGTCCCGGCTCGCGCGCGTCTCTGCCGCCGCACGGTTTTCTCTGATCAACAAAGAAAGATACCATCGTTTTTATTTGGTTCCGTAATCTTTAAAAATGTAACGTCCTATACAAGTGTAAATCCAACAATAAAATGCAGATTGTACTGTGGTACAATCTGCATTCCTAGTTAGTGAATCAAGAAAAGTCGTAATCTGTACATATAAAATTCAAACTCATGACTGACTTATATATTATATCAACGCACAGCCTAAGCCGCTGGTCCTAGAGACTTGAAATTTAGGAAGTGAGTTCTTTGTAAAGTGTAATGTATCCACTAAGAAAGGGTTTATCGAAATTCCACCCCTAAGAGTCTTTGTAAAGTGTAATGTATCCACTAAGAAAGGGTTTATCAAAATTCCACCCCTAAGAGGGTGAAATGGGTGGTTGAATTATTAATGAAAAATTTTCTTCTTCGTTTCCTATAGGGCACGCGGACGAAGCCGTGAGCAGAAGCTAGTGTTACATAATCGCAAAAATAAAATAGGATACATCTATAAGATCTCACCTTAATTTCCGCTGCATTTCTGTAACACGTTCTATATCTCGCGATGTCGCTCTTTGCTTTTCGTCTTTTTCCTTTTTTATTCTGAAAAAGGTAGTATGATTGAGCTATATTGTAACTTAAAATAATTAATACATAATTCATGGTATTCAAAAGTAATTATGTAATTGATATTGCTTTCTCGCTCCTACATATAAATTTATGCACAAAAGGGAGTGAGTGAAAAATACAACGAATGCATTTGTTAGGCCCTTTCTTCATGCATTACGCGAGTTCATGCTAGTACCTGGTTTTAAGACTGTCCAACAGCTTCCTATCGCTCTCGCTCAGTCTGTCCACGTGTATCTTCGACATCCACATTTCTAACGCTTTGTCATCCGTTACATCTATGTTTTTCAGTTTCTTACCTGTAACCAAATACGTTACATAAAATTTAATTTAGATCTAAATTCATAAACTTCATATAAATTACGTAAAGTTAATAAATAAAAAATAAATAGTAAAACAGAGATAAGTAAATGAAACGATATGGCCGAATCCTGCCCCGATATAATTTCATGTTAATTTATAACAAAAATGCACAGACCAGGGACATATTGAGCAAGCACACAGACTAAACAAGAAAAGATCTCTAAAAAGATTAGATACAGTTAATAAAACAATGGGTATTACTAGTGCAGAAAAGGTTCACGACTTCTGACCACTCTTTTAGCAAAACTATAAAAAAAAAAGTAAAAAATTGAAAAACAAAAATATACTTTTAATTTTCTTCTTCTTTGGAACTTCCTCATCTGAACTGTCACTCTGGCTGGACGAGCTGCTGCTGCTTTCTTTCTTCTTCTTGCTCTTCTTCTTTTTTTCTTTTTTCTTCTTCTTTTCCTCCGGTTGGGGCGAAGGACTCTTCTTTGGCCGCTAGAAAATAAAAATAACTAAATGACATTTTCAATTCTTCAATCTTATTACATGACATTGGCGAAATTGTGGTGAAATTGCCGCAAAATCCACTAAGATTCAATTCAATACAGATTAGGCTACCTTAGTGTGGAATCCGTCCTTGCTAAACGTGATAGTATGGGCGGTATACTGGGACTTGTCCTGTGGCTTCTCCTCTACGGCCTTCAACTTGTTCCCGCCGCGAGCCTTCTCGAACGCCTTCTGTCGGTCCGACATCCAGTCCGTCTCCCAGTGAGGGTTCTGTTCTACGAAGTTCTAGAAGAAAAGGTTTTAATACATTTTTAAAGTACATTAGGTATAAAAAATGTAAAGGAACAATTAGGAAGGCGATGTACCAGTTACATCAGTTATGTTATAAATATTTCCATTAGAAAAGAAAGAAGTTCACAATCACAAAAACTTTCCCAACCGTAATAAAAAAATTCAACATTGCTGCATTGTCAGTGTTTGTTTTTCTCTTCTTTATAAACTTCATTGTGGTTGGCTAAATATATTATATTCTAGCGTAAGCCAGCACCAATTTGAAAAACCAAAAAAAAAGCCTTTTTAGTCATTGAGTCGACCTTTGAGATAGGAAATCAAGCTATTTACACACTAGAATTTTTTGGAATATTATCTATACGGCAATTACAGCATTTCCGATCGATTATTACAATGTAAAGTACTCACGGTATAGTTTTTAGAATGCACTATGGACTTCAAGTGAGCGGAAGCGCAGTGCAGGTCTCCGATAAACTGGTCGCATAGCTTGCAGTACCACGCGGTCGACGGCACGAAGAATTGTAGACCTTCAAGTAATTGTCATGTTTCAGAACAAACACATTTCTATAACTTAGTTCAATTATTGCTAAGTAAATATTTCATGATGATCATAGATGTGGTAGGCATACCGCACTACCACATAGACACATCGAAATAAATGCAGCATTGCACTTTTTTAAATTCTTGAAATATAAACATCTTTAACGCTAAACATTTTTACCGGCTGCAGCCTCAAGGTTTGATAATGAAACCACAGGGAATCCTAGTGTGGAGACCAGGGTTCGAATAATATCTACTGAACTGTCGACTAAAATTATTATGACTTTGTTTTGTTTAATTCATATAAATAAGGATGATCGTTTTGAATCGTTTTGCCTCAAGGGCGTAATCCATATATACGACCGGCTTGCGCCGTTTCAAATTGCAGCCTTTCGCCTCTCGAATTAACTACATTAGCGTATTTAGCTCAATAGCATCATGTTTCAACATTAGATGATATCGTTATCGTCGCTATCGTTTGCTGAAATAAAATCAACATTGTGGTCGTCTGCACTGAAGTTCACAGCAGACAGCTCCTAATTTCGCACTTATGACGTACCTAGTAAAACGCATTAGGGGAGGTCCTAGACAGGAGAATGGCACAAGCTGGGCATCATATATCACCTCTGATGGGCGTGCGCTTGGTGGGCGCGGCGGGCACGCTCGGGAAGCCCTCGTTGACGCCCGACACGCTGTGCCACGGCGCCTCCATGTGCGCGGCGGCCATCCTGCCAAACAATCTGATAAATAACGCCCATCTATCCCTTACATCCACATTCGCAGGTACAACTATAGGTACGGTTGAGTCAGGGGTCGATAATAATCGGGGGCGAGTTGGCTGGACTGCAGTTGCCACCCCTTCTCGCCCCGGTACGGCGGACGAGGGCTCACGGGGGGGTTTTAGTGGGTTCGAGTCCCACATACCCCCTGCCACCACCCCCGTGGTGGCAGGGAAGTGCGAGGGCATTTCCCCCCCTCAAAAAAAAAAAGGGTCGATAATAATATACCGTAATCATATAATTAAAATAAAGTAAAAACTGGAAACGGATATTTATTTATGGCTAAGGAATCATTGCCAAAGAATGCTGATGGCGTTTGAACCTGTATGTTCTATTTTTTTTTATAAATGGTTAGGTCTCTTTTTAGGTGTACTGTGCATCATATCCGATACACAGAGATTATTTGAATTTCGATCAAGGAAAGTTTTCTTAAAAAACTAAAAGGTTTTACCTAATTTTTACTGACTTTCAAACGAAACGAGATTTTTTCTAAATACCTCAAAAAAATTCAAAAAGGAATCCTTTTGGCGTGTATGTATGCAGTTGCTTATTTTATATTGCAGATAGTGATATACTTATTACCCATAGGTGGATGTTTCTGAGCTGAGTTTTGATCCTTTCTTTTATTTTGGTAGTTCATGCTCTTGACAATTTTTACTCACAAATTGTCTGAACTTGAAAAACACAGACTCAGCTCAAAACAAAAATATCGATGCAAAAATCAAAAGGAAAAAATCCCCAAATTGAGGCAGACAAAATGAATAATTTCTCGCTATTCCCAAGTGTTCCCAATATAGGGAATATACTCCAACAACCTTTGGCCATACCATCATTTAACAGCAGTCGATTCTGTGTCGCATTCTCTAAAAGTAAACTTAAATTATGGCGGTACTCTTCTGATAAAGGGGAAATGAAAAAGACGGAAATATGTTATTATCGTTTAGCTTTAGAGTATGCGACACGGAATCGACACCATTACCTATCTAAATAACTAAAGAGGTTAATAATAATTTCAAAGGTAACTAATAAGAACGAGGTGAAAATTTTAAGACTTACTTATGATGCGCAGCCGAGTGCAGATGGTTGAGATAGTCCTTAGCGGTGGGCGGGAACTCATTGCACACGCGGCACCAGTGCATCTCCGGGTCGTAGTACACATAGTTGAACTTCTTGTTGTTCGTTGGGGACCTGGCCAAGGAATTATGTGCTTTACTGTAAACATCTTACACTTAACAGAACAAATAATTCACCAGCAAATTACTAATGGTACTACACAACACACACACAGCTAGACTCCATGTACTGTAGAATTTAGCTATGGTCAAATTTAGTCATCCTACGTTATTTTGATTATAAAATTTCAATAAATCTTATAAATTTGATCACGTTAACGCATTTGATTTCGCTGTCGTTATAACCTCGCTTGGCACATTCTGTGGTCATTTTCTAATTATTGTGAGTCGTCAACAAGGTTACAATTAACCTTGAAATTGCATCAATTTCAAAGCAAAAATGCAGCTCCTCTACCTTAAGCAATACGGAAAATGTCTGACACCAGTTTGAAGAACATTTACTTGATAACAAGATTGCATTGATGAAGTTATATCTTTTAACACTTTTATAAAATGTGTTCGTTAAATATGGTTGTCTTTTGTGGTGTATGTAAATAGAACGGACAAAACATGCATAAAGGCATAAAAAACCAAAGTCAAAATGCCTTACTTTAAATACACTGTAACTTAAAATTATAACAGAAATATCCACTGAAAACTTAACAAAGCAATGTATAAATTCAAGCACGGGTATATAAAAACACCATAGATTATTGTTTTATTCATTTATTGATTACAGAAACCGAGATTACAGTTATTGTAAGTACAAAATACAATAGTACAACGGTGGTTTACATTATACAGATCGATTGGGTAACAAAATTTAAGAAGTTCGTTAAACTTAATATTATACAAATTTTGTTTACATTACAATTTATAAGACGAAATGTAATACGAAACCGTCATGTTGATCGTATTTTACATCTTAATTCAATTGTAGACAAACAGCAAATCAACTAGAGAACAAAAGTTTACACATTGAAATTCATTCCATTAGAAAGTATGCCTTTTTCGGGCAACATATATATATATATACATGTGCACAAACCAAAGGCCAAACTCCTGCGAACTCCTTTTATTGACTCCTGGTTCCACTCACTGAGTTGAAGCAGCAAATTTTTCTTACAAATTCCCGTGAGGAATACCCCTGTTGTTGGAGGAAATGTGAACAATACTTACCTATCAAAATATATGAATTCAAGTATATCAGTGTTGTTAACCACAAAGTTCCTTAAAACAAATAGAAATGGCAAAGCTTCGCACTATATGACAGGTGCTCAGAATGCAGGCAGGCAGATATATAACAAAAGGAACTTTATGTGTAACAATAAAATTCATTGTGAAAAACTGAAACAGTACTGACCTAGACTTGCGCTTCCGTTCTGGAGAGTCGTCGGACTCGGGTAACTCTTGGGCTTCCTCTCCGATGATTCCGTTGAGCATGTCCACCACATTGTTGATGGTCTTCAACTTGTTCTGGATCTCCAACTATGTACAAAACGTTACCGATAAAATCAGATACACTCTAAGTTGTGTTTCAAGCTTAATAAATTCAAAGCCAATAACTGTAACATCTGGGAACTACTACCAATAGCTGTATTTCAACTTAAAAAATTTCATTTTGATATAGCATCTGTATAAAACCTGTAGCTTCGTGTTCTCCTTAAGAAACCTCTTAGTATCCGGGCTCGGTGATCGCTTGGCGTCGCCCCGGAGCTCGTTGCGTTGATCTTTCAATGTGTCCAACTCTTTTTTGAGTATAGTAGATTTCTTCATGTAGTCTTCTCTTTGTTTTGAGAGTGCTGCTTTTTGATGACGCATTTCCGACTCAATGGCAGCTGTAAAAGGACATTATGAGGCATCAATTTCTTGTCACTGAGTGAAATTAGTCAAACATAACATAGCTTTTACGTTTACTTACATTTTTCGAGATTAAGTTAAAGTTTTGAAAGTAAGGTGATACTCATGAATAGCAAGAGGAATATATTAATGTTGCTTAGCTGTTGGCAGGCCGCAAGTTTATAACTCGCCAACGGATCGGGGCATGCTTTCTGAATGAATTGTAGTTGAAGCCTAAACACCTGCAGGTTTAAAGATAAATTTCTCATGGGGTACTACATTTTCTCCATTGCTTCTTAAATATGAGTGCAGACTCCACCTGTGCTATTTTAATTAACATTTTCACTTAACAAAAAGTATGCCTCAATATTGTACATAGTATACTTTAAGCTGAAAAAGTATGTATGATTAAGTCAAATATTATTGAGAAGAAAATTTATGTGTTTTGCTAATGTGGAAGAACATGAGATGTATGCCAAGTGGGCCATTGTTATTATTATACATTATGTATTTGTCAATTATTATACTACTACATCATTCTTGTTGAGTAAATTATTTGCCTGAAATAAATGTTTATAATATAATTATTTTAATAACCAATAATAAAAATTAGCATAATTTTTAATTTAATTATTCTAAAGAGAAGATGCACTAAACTTAAACCCAGAAGCTTAACTAGTTCATTAAAGAAATATCTGAAATGAGTAGATTTTTACTTTCAAGAATAGTTGGAGTGAGAAAACAATATCCTTCAGCATTCATCAGAACTATTAACATCATTTACCACTGCACCATAAAAAATGGTGGAGCTGATATAATTGTGAATGAACCTTTACATGTAACCACAAGACCATATTGATGAATCAATGATGAGAGGGTAAGTTGATTATTTCTGATTATTGCCATTGTTTACTAACAATGCCAATAATCAGAAATAATCAACTTCTAACATAGAATGGATACAAAATGCAAGGATGTCCATTGGTTTGTGCATCTATCTAGAATCACTGGACTAATGTGCATAATAGTTTGCCATCTTGTTTTTTATTCATAATAGAGGCCACTCATCAAATCTATATCAACTGACCCAAAAGCTCAGTTGGTAGTAACCATGACTTCTGAACTGTAGGTTGTTGGTTCAATTCCCACCCAACATTTGACAAACATTTGTGTGATGAACATCGGAGTTAGTTCTGTATCTGGGTGTTATATTATATTTATTCACAAACAAAAAAGTATACAAGCATATTATAACCCATAGTACAAGCTTTGCTTAGTTTGGGGCTAGACAGTGCTGTGTGAAATGTCCACAAATATTTATTTATTTATATGAATCACAGCTTATACTAATATGAACATGGTTTGTGTGAAACAATATCTTCTCCAGCATCACATTGCCAAATTTTATATTATAATATCACTGCAATATCAATAAATATACACAAATATAACCGTAGTATGCCTAGAAGACTTTGGTTTTAGTGATCAGCACCCTTATGGTGCAACTGTTCTGGGAATTGGGTTCACTTGCCATCCTGCATGCGCCTGCATGATTAACAAGTCCATGAGTGCAAGCAAGAGAGAACATGATTACCATCTCCGCCAGACTTACGCGGTAAGGCCGCAGATTAGAAATGTAGTGGCTATTTCTTGAAGATAAGAACCTGAAATGAACTCTTATCAATTATACAAGTTACAAGTATGCCATTTACCTTCTTTCTTCAATTGGTCTTCAGGGTTATGATATTGTTGCACGGGAGGAGGTGGAAGTGCCATTTGGTTCCATACTGCCAACTCCGGTGGGTGCTGTGGTGCCGAAGCCAATGGAGGGAAGTCATCGTAAACACCCGAGTAGGGCTGCGGGTAGTTTGGTGCGTAGCTCGGATTTGGCAGCTTATGGCAAAAAAAAATACAAATCAGCACTTGAATTTGAAGAAGCCATAGTTGTCAATTCAACAGAATAGTCACAAGCAATCCTGAGGAGCAGTAGAAAGCTTCAAAGTACTTTACTCAATGTTGAATTATAGCCCATACCTCTCGTTGAAAATTTGGCGGTGGCGCACTGTACGCGCTTTCTTGAAATTGGTTATTTTCCCAAAGCTCACTCGGCTCCGGCAGCTTCGCGATTTCACTGAGAATGTTATCGTCAATGTCTTTGTCGTTTTTTCTCGGAGACCGACTGCGGCGCTTACCGAGGTCATTGCGACTGAGACTGCGACTCCGCTTCCTCGGCATGACGCCACGGCCGCTTCTATAATCCGATCTTGGACGCTCCCATTCGCATTCCCGCTCCCTGCCGTAGTACCCTTTTCTGCCACGATCGTGGGACATTGTAATCCACCTGTCTTGCAAAATTGTTTTCAATTATATCTAAACAACGCCGAAAGCATGGGCATTTATTGCAACAAAAAATAAAAATGCTGCCACTACAACAACAATAAACTTAAAACCACAGACAAAGAACGCAGAGATATCTATAGTCAAGAGAGACAATCTGTTTGTTTTTGTTTTGGCTCCACACTTTGGTGTATTTAGCCAGTGTCAAGTAATTCATAATTGAATCTTAGGTAGTGGCTTCTGCGGCAATTTCGCCAATGTCTCAAGTTAATTAAATATTGTCAAGTAAGTTAAGTAATAGTGTCACAGTCGTAGGTCCATATTACAGAACGATGCTCAGTCATCGATCGCTGCTCAATCAGGGGGGTGATCACGAAACTTTGATTGCTATGCAAAAGGAGATATTTCCATACTGACTATGCACATAAACTGCGTATTCAAACTGTCAAATCCATACAAATTTGTGTTTCTATCGGTTGCAATCGAGTTACATGATCGCCCAGCTTTCATATCATTCACTAATTGATCACTTTGTGATTGAAATCTCTGCTTGAGCACCGATCGATGACTGAGCATCGTTCTGTAATACAGACCTAAGTCATCAAATTAAGTCAAAGTCATAGGTCCGTATTACAGAACGATGCTCAGTCATCGAACGGTGCTCAAGCAGAGATTTCATTCAATAATTGATCACTTTATGAATGAAATCTCTGCTCGAGCACAGATCGATGATTGAGCATCCTTCTGTAATACGGACCTTAGTCTAGTCTAGTCAAGTCATACTCATAGGTCCGTATTACAGAATGATGCTCAGTCGTCGGTCGGTCCTCATGCAGAGATTTCAATCACAAAGTGATCAATTAGTGAATGATATGAAAGCAGAGATTTTATTCACTAATTGATCACTTTATGAATGAAATCTCTGCTTGAGGACCGGTCGATGACTGAGCATCGTTCTGTAATACGGACCGTAAATAGTAAAGCGGTGGCAACTTTACCATAAGCTTCTATGTAGTTTGGAAAGAACACGAAATGAAACGTTTTACCATCATTATACCAGTTTCCCACACTCATGCCTGTAATCCAGCACTTAAAGAATAAAATGCCACGAATTTTATGCACTAACACTGAAAATAACACAAGTTTTGGAAAATAATACAATGCGGCGACGCGATCTTTTTCGTTTTCCCACCATAACTCTATCTATGTGCGTATCATTTTTTTTTTTTTAATCTTAGTTTTTTTTTAGGTGTCTTGAGTCGCTCCGCGACTATGCCGGCACCATTGTCTACAATCCGTATCTCAGACTTTCATTAAGTGATATACCATTTTATACAGCGCTCTTGCCGCTTCACTATGTGGAGCGGACAAGACCGCTTGTACTGCACCGACATCGAGAAGATTGGTTCCGTATTGAGTGAGCATGTTGCTTCTTATTGACTGGCTCCGCGCACATTCCACCAAGATATGGTGGACATCTTCTGATGTACGTATCATAAAACCGAAGCGTAGAGAGCATAGGCAGATAGCGTAGAATAGTGCTGCCAGATGTTAACTAAACGATGCGATTTTTTCAAAATTCCAAAACCTTGTCTTTTTAGTTTTTTGTAGTTTTATCGTTTATAACACTAGAATATTTTAAAATTACGTAATCAGAATCGAAACGTAGCGGAGAATTCAAAAGTTTAGCAGTTCTACTCTTTTATAGTCTAGTTTGTAACAGTTGTACCTAAAATCACGGTAGCTATTAATGGTAAATACAAATAGTAGGTGTTAATATTGCTATTGTAGCCGGGGTGCTCTCCTAACATTTAGATGAAATTATAATGCGTACGCGTGTCACTACCCACTCGACCCACTTAGGGTTGAATTTTCAAAGCCTAGGGTCATAAGGATTTGAAAATTCAACCCTAAGTGGATTCCAAGGGGCTTAATGCGGGTTAAACATCAGGATGTCTTAAGTATTATTATATAAATAAACAAATATTTCTGTATGTGATTTAAGTATTCCATAAAACATCATTTAGCACAAAAGTCCAAGTTTAGTAACAACACTCACTGGAATCTTGGTATATGCTTATATGTTCATTACATGTAGGGCTAAAAAGCCTGTGATATCCCAAGCTTTGAAGTGACTCCGTCTGTCATTTTTGATGCTCAATCTCAACCTTTGATTTTCTAGTACATTTCAGTAATCTATCTTAACTTTGAACTCAACTCGAAACACACTCAAATATGTACAGAGAACATTATAGTAAACCGTTCTGAGGTGTTGCCACACCGTGCCTCTCGCGGCCGTATTCCCGCGCGCTTTCTAGTTTAAATAGCGTTAGGGAGTTTTGGCGGGAAAGCGAAAAAGATTGCGTCACCGCATTGTATTATTTTCCAAAAGTTGTGTTATTTTCATTGTTAGTGCATAAAATTGGTGGCATTTTATTCGTTAAGTGCTGGATTACAGGCGTGAGTGTGGGAAACTGGTATAATGATGGTGAAACGTTTCTTTTCGTGTTGTATCCAAAACTCCATAGAAGCTTCAAGTAGTTTTTTTTTTTTTTTTTAGTATGTAACTTTAAAGTAACTTTAAATTAACTCCTAGTAAAGTTGCCACCACTTTACTAGGAGTATGACTTTGACTAGACTGACTTGACTTGATGACTTCGACTGTGACTTGACACATATTTGCGTGAAATATCGATAACTTGATAAATTATCAATTACTTGACACTGGCTAAATACACAAAAGTGTGGAGCCAAAACTTTAAAAAAAAGTAGCGTTATCGCTTATAAGCATCCCGCTCGCACCTACGTGCGCTCGAGTTTCCTCTTTATCTACGATGCGCTGTTGCCATCGCCCGCGCCACGTGCTCGTGAGTTTGCTTTCCGTCCACGCGCGAGTCGAAGCCCACTCCCACCACTCGTTCACACTCGACGCCGCCGGTCGCTTATACGCGCGCGCCTAATTTCGTTACCTACGAACTTGTTTTCTTGTACCCTATGTTCAGGAATAAACTTCTTTCCCTGTGAACTTTCTTGTGTTTCTTTTATATGAGGTCCTACATCTCATAACATCTATTTGCGATATAGATTGCGGACAGTGGCAGTGGCAGTTTACTGTAGCTGTACCCAATTGACCTAAGACTCAGGAATAAAACTATGTAAATATGGAACATCCATGATAATTTTACTAAAAATATTGAAACATAAATCTTAACCGATATGTGTATGTACATAAAATTAACAGGCAGTAAACATTCCCATTTTTTGACACTAGTGTGATGAAATATTTCTTATGGTACTTAACACCGAATAATTTGAGTTTCGGCCTTATCCATGATAAAAATATTTTAAACATGATATTAAATAAAATGTGTTGGTTTCATATTAGTAATATGAATTTATGAAATGCACCTTTAAGTTATTGCAGGGTTACATTTTTATGAATGAGGCAGAATGTAAGTAATCAAGGGTGTTTATTGTCTTACCACAAAAAGCTTTTACAGATTCCTCGTTGATGATCATAAAACAAATCTTACTGTAAAGGGGCGTTTCTACAAACTATCATAATCCATAAATTATACTTAGGTGCATAATTAAAATAAAGTTTGCTATGCCAACACCTGTGACAAAAAGTAACATCATAATTATTATTTACACTTTACAGCCAATACAATTCAACACAATATGTTATCTTTGCTATCATTGGAGCAACTACATTTTACTCATCACAATGTTTCTTCTGTGCCTGGGTACTGTTATATGGTATATGGTATTCTATGTATGTTATTACAAACTAAAAGTATATAAGTACTGTATCAGTTATGGTCCCATAGTACAAGCTTTGCTTAGTTTGGGCTAGATTGTACTGTGTGAAATGTCTACAAATATTTATTTATATACATGGAGCAATAACAATATTGTGGAATTCCAAAACTGCTTATTATTATTTTTAAACATGGGCAATCAGCAGCCCCATTCGAAATGAATTTAGATGCAGAAAATGCCCTTATCCTGATTAGAATAATTCATTTTCGTTTGAAAATAAAGCTTCCCATGTTATCATAATGTAGGCATGCTGGTCGCTTTCAAATACACATAAATATAATATGTCATTATGTGTAGTATTTGATGTGAAGTTATGTTGATTAAATCTAATTTCACAATAAAATTCTCATTAAGCTAAATAAAAGTACACAATTCAGGTTAAATTAGAAAATATTTGAATAAAGCTAGTTATTAATTAGGTAAGTACCTACTTAAATATTAGCTCAGTGGACCAAAATGAGCCCGGAAGGTCTCAGAATTTCGCAAATAATTATTTTCATATCATTTACTATATTATTGTTTTGTCGACAATCGAATACGTTTGAAATAACCATAACAAGTTTTGATGTAGATTTTAACAAGTGAATAAAAAGCAAATAACAATATTTATTCAATCTATATCTTTTATTATGACACATGTATGGTAAAATATCTATCATTCTCCACTATTTCCGTCAATTTTATAAAATAATAAGCTATTTGACTACTATTAAAAATCAAAAGGTAAACATTATTGGACAGCCTCTGTGGTGTAGTGGTTGAGCAGGTCGGCCCATAACCCAGAGGCAGTGGGTTCGATTCTCTCGACAGTACAAGTATTTGTGGACAGAAAAATAAAAACTTGTTCTGTGTCTGGGTGTTGTGGGACCATTATTTCAGTCTTGGGTCCCTAGATATAGAGAATCCTATTTAGGGTCCAAGATCTATGAATGTGATTGTTGAGAGTTGATTCAGATATTTATTTAATTTCTTAGTCTCAAGTTTTATTACTTTTATTTTAATAAAGTAATTTAAATGAATGTAATAATGGAAAAAATAAGTAAATAAATGACGGCGTAATACCCTTTTAAAGATTCTGGAGGGGGCATCACCTGTCCCTTTCTCGCAAAACAGAGACCATGTATATAATTTGATACGTCACATGTCAAAGAGATTATAATAGAGCTACCATAGAGTAGTAACGTACCACAGATTAGTAACGAGGTACTTCTAGGACTAATAACTGACGTCACTGCGTGTTTCTATTCTTGTATTTTAAAATGCTTGTAACTTTGTATGTCTTTGAGATATTTAATTTTTGTTTTCACCACCGTTTATTTAATGAAAAATATTTTTCATTGATGCAGTAAAAATACAGCAGTCAAATAGCCTATTACAGATGTTCTTCAAAAAGCGTTTTATATAAAAATTACAATGCTTGGCTGAAACATATAGACTACTTCATTGAAGATGACATAGTGCAATCAAAATTAGGCTTTACTATCATTTTTAATCGAGTTTAAATAATGTTTTGATTTGCAACACAAGTATACATCTCATAATAAAACAATAAAAAAATAATTACACCATTACTATAAAAGTAAATTAAGTCCAGTAAGGCACTGTGGCTTAAGCATATATTCCCGGAAGTCGTTCGTCTGTTATTTACCTAGCTAATTATTCGAAAACTGACGAAAAAACTGTAACATTTAAACCCATATCACAAAAAAACGATCCCCTTTTTACTACCATACAACCATAAGCACGGAAACATACATATATGGCAGAAACTCCTCGAGCCCGTATGTGTTATTCTGCATTTACATTCGGAGCGCAAATGAATGGAACATGGTTTAGTTTTTCTGTGATAAAAATGACAGTCATGAACCAGTGCGGTACAAAATATCGAATTGATCGTCGATTTATGGCGTCGTTCTAGGATACGGGACTTAATATTCTTTAATCCCTACAAAACGTAATAATATTTTTTGGTGATGGATCTGTAGGAACTATATAACTGTATACTCCATGTGAAAAGAAATGCAGAATTACTTGCACATTGCACAAGGACCTTTACCAAAGGCCACACACTATTACCCGTTTATTTTGTAAACTTGTCGCCTGCAAATATATCGTTAACACTAGATCCCGGCCCCGACGTCGCTCGCATCTATCCCCAACATCATCAAATCCTCGGCGTTTTCAGTGCTCCCCTCGCCGTTTACAGTTTGCACTGGCTTTACTTTTTCGTTTGTTTTATTTATATAATCCCGTTTGCGCTGTCTTTGTCGCACCTTGTTCTGCTGCTTGGGAATTATGGTTAAATGGGGGTTGTACAGGGGTGGCCTGGAGAATATCCCGGCGCCCGGGTTGAGGTCGAAGCCGAACATGCCGGCGGGCGGCATGAGGCCCACGGGCGGGAAGGGCGGCAGGCCCAGCGCGGGCGGCAGGCCCAGCAGGCTCGGCTGCTGCATGGCGTTGAACAGGTCGCGCTGCTGCAGCATCTCGTTGCACTTCTCCGGGTCCGTTGGGAATATGATTTGGAGCGCCTCCGTGAACTCTTTCGGGACCGATAGCAGGTCTGCTGGCGTGATTGGAGCCCTGGGGAGTACGGATATTTGAATGGAATTAAAATTGGTGGCAGGAAAATTTAGAGAAAGTTGCAGTGGCGGGTAAAGTAAAGCACTTCATGTTCATATGCTAAATTAAGTTAATAAAAAAAAAATAAAACAACATTCTTTCATGACGGTATGTTCAGGTGTTTCACTGCTGCGTAACAAAGCATACATTACACAAACATTAAGTAAGATTATACATATCAACACAAATGCGTTGTAGAATTACATTGGCTTACACCTATCGATAAATGTATGGCTCCGTCATTATCTGCCTAAATATTGTTATTATGTATGTAATTGTAAAAGATAAAAATAGTCTATTTGCACTAAATTCTTTGACTTTGAATTCGGAAAAAATTCGTTAAACTACAATCATAATTCCTTTTGGGACACGGAAATCACAAGTCAAATTAAAAAACATTAAATTGTCAAAGGTCAAAAAGGTTGTCGCTGTATAGTGTTACTTACTGCGTCTGCATTGCCGGTGGCAGCAACACTGGCGGCGGTAAAGCGGCGGGCACTGCGGGCGGCATCGTGGGGGGCGGTGCCCGCAGCGGCGCGGTTGGTACTGCTGGTGGCAGTGCAGGTGGCACTGTAGGCGGCGGGGCAGGTTTCGGCGCTGCTGGAGGTGCGGCAGGCAGTGAGGCTGGCAGTGAGGCAGGCAGGGAGGCAGGTAGCGGCAGCGGTAGAGGCAGTGCCAGCCCGGGCGGCGGCAGCGGTATGGACAGCTCGGGTTCTGCTGCCTGCATACATACAGTAAAAACCATTTCATACTAATAAACTAAAAAAAACTGTGAAACTAATTATAACTAATAATATATTTTTATTCTAGACACCTTTTAAAACTTACTACATGTGTGTGTTTGTGTACTAGAAAAGACTTGGATGACAATAAAAACAATTTTTTAAAGCCAATCCATACTCTCTATTTGGTTCTCAGCGGTGATACTTTCGGTTTTATGAGTTGCCGCTGCTTAGAAGAAAAACCAAGATATCGGAAAGTAGCAAGGTAAACCAGGCTTCATAGGTACTAAAACATTCAAGGCCCTATCGCAACGTCGCTCATGACGACTCTTTGTTCCGAATAATTTGAAAGCTCTTATTTTACCAGAAGACATATCAATCCCAAAATGCAAATACAAAAGGGAAAACGAGACAAATATCTCGAGGCAACTTTTGTCCTGCTATTGAAAGATCTATCTAAGATGTGTAAAATTCGACATCGGATAATAGATTAAGAAGAAATGAAATTTAAAACAAAATATCTTAGTATTTTCGAAATTTTTGACGTAATGCCATGTTCGACATTATCGCGAGAATCGCACGGAAAACAAGTGGAAGTTTGTAAGACGTAAAAGAACAAGAGAAAGTATAGAAGATATAAATAAATATGTGTGGACATTTCACACAGCGCCATCTAGTCCCAAACTAAGCAAACCTTGTATTATGGGAACCAGATAACTGATACAATACTTGAATACTTTTTTTTGTTTTTTGTAAATACATACATAGAACACAATATAACACTCAGACACAGAACAAACACCTATGTTCATCACACAAATGTTTGTCCTGGGTGGGAATCGAACCCACAACCTACAGTTCAGAAGGCAGTGCTACTACCAACTGATCTATCAGACCAGTCAATAAATAATTGCTGATACTCACCAGAGCGTCATCTCGTCGCTCTCGTCCGTCGCTCGACCGCTCCTGGCTAGTCGCTCGTCGCTCCCGACTGGTCGCTCGTCGCTCCCGACTGGTAGCTTGTCGCTCCCGACTGGTCACCCGCCGCTCCCGACTGGTCGCCCGTCGCTCCCGACTGACTCGCCGGCCCCTCATGTCTCCCTGCCGCTCCCTACTGCCCCTGGGATCCCATCGGTCCCTGTCGGCCCGCCAATCGCGGCTCCCACCGCGCCGGTCTCGGCTGCCTTCTCGATCGTACGAGTGTATCCCCATAAACCGATTTTCACATTCTCTAAAAAGGAAAACTAAGTCTGATATTGTGTAAAATGAAACTTGAAGTTCAATTGGTCGTGTTTTATTTACAAAGCATACAGCCTTATATAGTAATCTAAGCTAAAAGTAATAATAGTAATAATTACCCTACTATCCTATGTCTAAACCTTACCTACTAGAAAGCACCTATGTACAAAATAATAAATTACTACCTTCTACCTCCGCTGTCAATGGAAATTATTTTTGCCAAGCTATAATTATTGGCAGTTCAAGAAGGCTGTGCAAGGTTGACTTCGCGAAGCTTACTCCGCTGCTTTACAACAATTCTTTAATCCCTTTTTCCCACACTGTTAAAGATCTTGGCTTGCTTATTGACTCTAAATTGTCTTGGTCACCCCAAATTAATGCAGTATCACGTAAATTTTACGCTACACTCCATTCCGTCATCCGTTTCAAAAACTTCCTTCCCATGTGCACTAAAATATCCCTTGTCAACACCCTCCTCTTGCCAATCATTGACTACGGTGACATCTGTTACCTCGATGTATCCGAAGAGTATCTCAACAAACTTGATCGCTTACTTAACACTTGTATACGTTTTATTTTTGGGCTACGTAAGTACGATCACGTTTCTGAATATCGTTCCAAGTTGAAATGGCTTAAAATCCGGGAAAGAAGGAATGCTAGAATTCTTAGCTTACTTTATTCTATTCTAAATGATCCTAAATCTCCCGTATATTTAAAAAGCCTCTTTAAGTTACAAGAGGATACCCACAATCTCAATCTAAGGTCTACTGACTCTCGACTTCTTGCTATGCCTAAGCACACCACTTCTTTTCGCGACAACTCATTTGGGGTTGCGGCAGTACGTCTTTGGAATCAACTACCACCTAAAATAAGAAAAGTCACTTCTAAAGAGGTGTTTAAAAAGTTAGTTCGGGAGCACTATTATAATAACCCTTCCTAACCTGGTTTAACGATTTGTCACTATTTATTTATTTATTTATTTATTATATGTGTATGATATTTTATGTATTTATTCTTTTTATGTATATAATCACTTTGTTTAATATTTTTATTTTATTTATATATTTTTATTTTATTTATATATTTTTATTTTATTTTTTTCTTTTACAAATACTACTCATACAAATTTTGATGCACGCCTACATCCCTCTTTCTCAAACTACGAGTGGATGACTGGTAGAAAATGCTTTAGCATTAAGTCCTCCGTTTGTACTGTTTTTTTAGTGCAATAAAGAATTATAATAATAATAATAATAATTTTTAAAATTAATTAATGTAACGTCGAAGTTTGTCAAAATTATGTTTTTGTAATCGGACCTAAATAGACGAATTTCGTCAGAAAAGTCATACCATCTAATAAATGGGCGGTTATAATGATACTGATTCCAGTATAGACTTACCTGATTCTCCGTTGCATTTCTCTGATGCGTTCTCTATCTCTTGAGGTGGATCTCGCCTCGCGATGTCTCTCCTCTCTGTAGTTTACCCTGAGAAATAAACGATTTTTTTTGTTTTTGGTTTGGCTCCACACTTTTGTGTATTTAGCCAGTGTCAAGTATTTGATAATTTCTCAAGTTAATATATGATTATATGTGAGTCAAGTCACAGTCGAAGTTATCAAGTCAAGTCAAAGTCATACTCCTAGTAAAGTGGTGGCAACTTTACTTGAAGCTTCTATGGAGTTTTGGAAACAACACGAAAAGAAACGTTTCACCATCATTATACCACTATCCCACACTCATGCCGGTAATTCAGCACTTAACAAATAAAATGCCACCAATTTTATGCACTAACACTGTAAATAACACAAGTTTTGGAAAATAATACAATGCGGTGACGCGATCTTTTTCGTTTTTCGCCAAAACTCATTTGTTTGTTCAATGAATATATTTTAAACTTCAACTCTTGCTTGGAGAGGTTACCACAGTTTTGCCAATGTCACGTAGAATGATAGCACATCAAACGAAGAGTCTTCAGTGAGAAATTTTGGTACATGTGGGTAATGAATATGAGGTCAGCTATGAATGTCCTAGATTAATCTAAAATACTAAAACAATACAAAAGAATACTCCCCATTTTCTAATTAGACGGGGTATAATGACAGCTCTAAATGTAAGTTGTCAAAATAATGCTGCCTACTTCTAAACCTTAGGTCTGTATTACAGAAGGATGCTCAGTCATCGATCGGTGCTCAAGCAGAGATTTCATTCATAAAGTGATCAATTAGTTAATGAAATCTCTGCTTGAGCACCGATTGATGACTGAGCATCGTTCGAGGAGGATCGAATTCCACTCTTACAGTTCAAAAGAGTTAAACTATAATTTGCCACTACAGCAATGCCAATTTATTTCTAAATACTATCGCTAGCAATTTTTTGGTTAGGTTCAGTGAAGACGATTTTTCCGATAACGAAAATTTTTTAATAATAAAAATGATAACTTGTTTTAATTTGCTATACTCTCGCAAAATTTATTATATTTTTCATAGGCCGCTCATTAATGTAAATTACAAATAAGGCAGTAACTATGACTATTAGGAAATGTTTAGGAATGAAATAGATCACAAATTTTAATTTTATATTGTATTCTATGTGTGTATTTACAAAAAAAAAAGTATTTAAGTATTGTATCAGTTATCTGGTTCCCATAGTACAAGCTTTGCTTAGTTTGGGGCTAGATGGCGCTGTGTGAAATGTCCACATATATTTATTTAATCAGCGAACTGTATCTTTTTTACGCAGCACTATTTATTTTTCATGAAAAAGTTGCAACACTCGTATTTTACTCCGTCTAATTAGCAGACGGGGTTTAGTACAACGCGTGTCATTGAGAGAACGATTCTGTTTTAATATTGTTTTCCCACTTCCACTGTTACTGTCTCAGTGCAGTGGGAGTAAAACAGCTATATGAATGTCTGTACTTTTTAGATCTTATCTTTATTGAAACTGGTTTTAAAAACCAATTGATTGTAGAGGATTTATTTGGTGAAACTGAAGACTAACCTGTTCTGTAGACTAGACATCCATTCCTCTAAGTCTTTGTTATCAGTCACATCGATTGCTTTCAACTTCTTTTCTGTAATAAATAAAAAAAAAACATGAATAATCGGGAATATTCCCGTCTGTCGCACCACTTCTTTTATTAGAGAAAAATATGCAAAAAAGTTGTATCTGTACCACCGTTGCTTAAATAAAAATAGATATTTTTATTCTCACCTGTCCTCCTACAGGAAAATGTGGTGGGAGAGATGGGAATATAATAGTTTTATAGATGAGATATCAATGTAAAAATTCTTTAAATCTGTATTAGGAAATGGTGACTGATCTATATATTTTGTTTTATTCGACGTGAAACAATCGGGATAATGTTTGAAATCACCATGAAATAGACTTATTAATTGCTGCCAAATTGGTAAAATCAATTTCTCCAGCATCTGACTTCTTACAAAATAAGTACATATGTTGGCAATAAATAACCGAGTATTGAGTTCAAATGAAGCTTATGGTTTGGCAAAATCACATCAAAAAGCAGTTCTCTACATCTAAAAACTAAAAAAAAAACATACTCTTAACTTTCTTCTCTTTGGAATTTTCACTCTCTAAACTGCTAAGGCTGGTCACACTCTCACTTCTCTCCTTTTTTCTTTTCTTCTTCTTATATTTTTTCTTTTCTTCTAACTTTGGAGAGGGACTTCGTTTCACCTGCTTTAATAAAAAACGAAACAGGGAAAGTATTTTCACATTCACAATATGATTAATATTTTTCATTTTATTGATGTTAAACAGGTAAAATAACTTATTTATTGTTAAGCTAAAGACATCGCAAAGCGGTCAACTACATTAGCTGAATGGATGACCTGAAAAAATATTATTACCAAGAAGTCCATATCTGACATTCTCACACACAAAATCAATAATTATCTTTTCAACCGACTTAAAAAAGGAGCAGGCTCTTTATTATTTAAAAGGATATACATTACATAGAAATTTTTTCAAAATCGATTCAGTGGTTTGGATTAAACTTAAAAATAACTAGAAAAGTATGTAAGTACGTATATGATCCTAGTATATTCACAGTACGACATTAAGGCGATTAAAGTCAGTTTAACCCCCTTTTTTAAAAGGATATCTCTTATTTATATAAAACTAGCAGCCCGCCCCGGCTTTGCACAGGTATTTTATATATATATCTATTATAAATTGAGATATATGATGTGGCGTGCTAGCCCACGAAAAATTTTTATACCAATCTCATAGATAAACTTTCCAGCTAGTTGCTAGGGGCAACGAATGTTGTTGATATAGACTTCACATTAGAGAAAATTTTATTTTCCGCATTTGGTTTTTTGTAAATATCTTTTTAATTAATATATCGTATACAAAGTCAATCGGCATATCATTAATTCAGCAAACCCATGGACCTCCTTCTATTACAACAAAAGTGTATCAAACTTCGCTTTAATATAAACTTACAACCATCCTATCTTTCAAGTGGGATAAAACTGCATACAGTGTGCAAAATTTTATTAAAATCGGTTCAGTACTCGTAGCTTAGGAGTACATAGCGGACAAACAACTTGACACGTAATTTATATATATTATATTAAGATGATTAAGATGAAGTAGTACCTGTGTTTGAACATCTTTACTAAACGTGATCGTCTGAGCAGTGTACTGAACCGTGCAGGCAGTGTTGTCTTCCGCCGGCCGCAACTTGTTCCCGCCGCGAGCCTTCTCGAACGCCTTCTGTCGGTCCGACATCCAGTCCGTCTCCCAGTGAGGGTTGTGTTCTACGAAGTTCTAGAAGGATAGATAAATAAACTATTTAGTATACGCATAAAATAAGATTTATTTACGAAATGGATATTTTAACTTAACTTTTTTATTTTTTTTTACGTTTGTGTAAAAAAAATTGGTTTTTATATTAACAATCTTCATAAAGGAAAACGTTCTCAATTCAGCTGTGTGATTTTTTTTGGTACTTCGTATATTATGATCTCCATCAGGTCTATAATTCATAAATCTATTTCGTTTTCTTTCATTTGAAACATTACACTGTGAGATGGGCAAAATATTTTTTTTTTTAAATGGAACAGTAAATTCGTTTTTAAATTTAAAAAACGGGAAAATGGATGAATTACTACTTCATACAGTATGATTTACTAGCGGTTTCTCCAACCAGATGACCTCTACGAAATATCCTATCAACATGCTTTATTAGTAACCCCGCGTGGACCATTTCGGACTAAACTAGTCCCAAATAAATAGCAACCCATATCCTTTCCCAGGATTCAAACTATTTCCAATTATACCAAACATTAAGATCGGTTCGGCCAATTGCTGACGAAAAAGTTCTCCTCTATTCAACTGATGAGAAACTAAAACCAACATTTCCATGCGAATAAAAGGTGCTAGGCCAGATACCCTTATTATCTTACCGAAACTAACTGGTCCACCAAATGTAAATCTACCATATCTAGAAGCCTAAATACATAACTAATTCAACGTCAACTTTGGTAATGGCCTTTGTGGAGATGTTACCACAATTTTGCCAATATCACGTAGAATGATAGCACATCGAACGACGATTCTTCAGTGAGAAATTTTGGTACATGTGGGTATTATTTGACAATAAGCACTTTGTAATTTTATATGCTTAGTTAAATAACTTAACTGTAAGTACCTAGTATAATTTTGACTTGTTAAAGTGCTAAAATTAGCCTATTTGCAATAAATATTTTGACTTTGACTTTGAATGAATGTGAAGTCAGAAAATAAAATAAGATTTGACGTAATGTGATTGATGTCAAAGTCAAAGTCTATTAGCTTAGCACTTTTACAAGTTAAATTATATTAGCTACTTATTATAAGATAGAAGATTAAACTCTTTATTGAAACACCACATTACAGGAACAATTTACAAGCACAAACTTCAAAATTAAGTGTCCCAATGGGCGGTCTTAAGTTATTGTAGTAAGCATATAAAATTACAAAGTGCTTATGTGCAAAGTACGCCTATCACGTACTTACCATGTAGTTTTTGGTGTGCACCATTGATTTTATATGTGCAGACGCGCAGTGCAGGTCCCCCATGAACTGATCGCATAGCTTGCAGTACCACGCCGTCGTCGGCACGAAGAATTGTAATCCTTAAAAGTAATATGTTAAAGTATATTTCTTTTATTGCCATACTGTTTTGTTGATAGCAAGTATCAGTACTACTGGCTATTTACTTATTTTTACCCAGCACCTGCACTTATAATAAGGGACTTTTGAAGTAAAACTTCTTTACGTACGCTTGACTTGGGGAGTAAGCTGGTGAATGCGTAACGAGACGAACGGAAGTTGAGAGGGAGATATGTTAGTGGAGATAGAAAGAGAGATTTACGTTTCGTATATTACTGGTGGGGGCAACAGAGAGGCGGGTTGTAGATCACGTAGATCTCCATTATAATAAAATTTGTATTATTATGTTGGTATGTTCGGTAATATGACAATTTAAAATTGTCAAGATGGCTACATTAACTTTAAACAAAGCAAAAACAAAGTTATACCGCCGGATAGATGGAGCTAAAATGTTTTAGTTCAGACATGTGCACTCGTTTTTAGATGTTGTTCAAGGGACCTACACCTAACCTTAAACTTTTGGAACTTATGCCGCTGCGCTGACTTTCCTATCAATCTGTTTGGATTAGTTACAAGCCCAGTTCTTACCTTTAATGGGGGTCCTCTTGGTAGGTGCGGTGGGGTAGCTCGGGAAGCCCTCGTTGCTCGCCACGCTGTGCCACGGGGCCTCCACATGCTGCGCAGCGTTCCTGGGGAACGGATACTTGATAACCAAAATAAATACTAACTTGACTAGACTCGACTTATTAATAAAACCCTTTATTTTCAAACTAAGTACTACAATGATATAATAACTAATAGTAAACACTACCTCCTACTACAAAAAAATATATAAACTTTTTGGTTTAGGGATGTTCCTATGTGTTCAACCCAATGGGGCCGAACGGGAACTTCCTTCCATTGAGAACCCTACTGGGGACTATAGGCAATGTGACCACAATATATTAGTGGATGCCAACGAGACTGAATTTAGCCATTGGCCCCGCGAGGGGCCCAAGAGGAAGTCAGTTCTTGTTGGGCCCTATGGGGCCAAACATGTGGGGCTCAACGGGAATAACCCTGGGTTTATAGCTTTTGTGGCGGATTTTCACTAAGCTGCTGTTTGTTTGATGCTAGTCTTTAAGAAATGCTGCTAAGACAATAAGAATAGATTGGTGGCATAGAGGGGCACTCATATCTTTTCATTCGTCGTGACTAGAAAATCTGTAATGGCAGGACCATATCCAAGTGCAATGATGACCATCAATACAAGACTAATCGATTCTAGATACCTATGCTACACTTATTTATATGGAATTTTGTAAATACATACATACCTTGCCTACTTTAATTTAGCCTAAAAATCACTTTGAGAGATAGAACAGCGCTGGATTAGTATCAGTTTTTGAGCAAACTTACATTCCAACCAAGTATTAACTTAAATAATACATATGTACCTATTTCTTTTGTTCCCAATTTTTTGTAGGTAATTTCATGATAATAAATTAAATGCTTTAAAAATGTGTGTATGATTTCTATCATCTTACTTTTGATGCTCAGGCGAGTGTAAATGGTTGAGGTAGTCTTTAGCCGTGGGAGGAAACTCATCACAAACACGGCACCAGTGCATCTCTGGATCATAGTACACATAATTAAACTTCCTGTGTGGCGGAGACCTGAAAAATGTATGATTTGTTATTAACACACCTCTTGGTACCTATATATTTTCTATTGCAGAGCCTATTGAGCATAATTTTAGGTCTACAAAAATATATGAAAAGATTTTGACATGCCACATTTGCCACTGATTGCAAAGAGTGTTTTAGTTAAAAGTACTAGAAACTAATTAAATCAATCAATCAACATGGTGGATTTGCAATAATTACTTTTCTATACTCTCAGATACACACTTCAATTCTAATTTGACATGAGGGTGGCTGGTGACGCTTGCATCCCACTTACGGGGTATTGTGCATAGTCACACTTTAAATGGAATTGTTTTTGTATGCTGTAGCATGTTAGAGGTATTTCCACAAATACATAAACAAGGCTTAGATAGACATCAAATGTGTGTTTAATCATACGCAACTGCAGTTTAACACTAGATTGAAACTTGCTTAAATCTTTAGTTTCATTGCATTAATGCAACATTTAAAACTGTGTTTAGGTGCAGAACCTGAAAAATGATATCTCTACTGACCTGGACTTACATTTCTGATCAGGTGGCTCTTCAGAAACATGAATATTTAGTGTATCCTTATCTTCTTCAACAATACCATTGAGTGTGTCTACCATGCTGTTAATGGTTTTCAACTTGTGCTGGATCTCCAACTACAATAAAAATATATTATAGATATGCATACAAAATCTTAGTCAAGAGGCTCAACACTCAAATCTATCTAACTTAATGTAATTAACAATTATAGTATTTGAAAAAATTTATGTTAATAATGCTCATATCTCCAAATTTATAATTTTTAAAAACCATTTCGATATGTCACAGTATGTTCAGGAATATAGGCAAATATGGAGCTGTCAAACTTTAGCACAGATAGGCAATTTTTTTTTAAATTTCTTATATATGTAACATCACAAAAAAAAATCTATGTGCATCGCAACATGTTACCTTATTTATAACAGTATAAGTTCATGTTCGACTGATGTAATAAAAGTACTTGTATTGGGTTTTGTCTTAGTCTTATTGCCATATTGCAAGTTCTCTAATAGCAACCAAAAAAAAGTCATCATCATAAACCTGAAGATGTCTTCTACTGAACATAGGCCTTCCTGATACCAATTTTCAATGTAATAAATTTTCTCATATAGCACTGGCATCAAACCTGTAGCTTTGTGTTTTCTTTCAGAAACCTCTTAGTTTCAGGACTTGGAGATTTATTTCCATCACCGCGAAGCTCATTGCGCTGATCTTTCAGTGTTCCCAGTTCCTTTCTCAGTATCTCAGCTTTTTCAATGTAGTCTTCTATTTGTTTAGCTGGGGAGAGCTTTTTATGCATTTCCAGCCTACTGGTTTCTGTAAGGATACTAATTTTTTAAGCAAGTCATAGAATTAATATATTATGTGTACATACGTGTATACAATAATATGACTAATGTAACTACTAATCAACTTAAGTTCTTTTGATTTGATAATGTACCTTCCGATATCTGGTTTCTCGTACCCATGGCTGGAGGGTGCTGGAGTGTGCCAGAGTATGATGCCCGGTGCTTGGACCGGTAGCTTTGCTCCGACTGCTGTTGGCAAAGATACACATAAGATAGCAGTAACTGGTACATGGTCACAAACTCTCAAGCTTCATTCATTTGTAACGCACCAATAGGAGTCAAGTTTTATTATACCTTTGTGCCTACCTGTCTTTGATAGTATGGTGATGCCGGATTTTCGTTTTCTTCATTAAAAGTATCCGATGGATCGTATTGTTCTAAATTAGGCAACTTGCAGAGTTCATTGAGAACGTTATCGTCAATCAAGTTATTGTCATACCTACTGGGTGATCTGTGAGTGTGGGTCATAGGCATGCCCCGGTCGTTAAAGTCCTGGCCTAGTGTCGGATTCCATCCACGATCATGCCCTGCTTCCCTGCCGTGAACTATTTTTCCGCCATGGTCGTGTGACATTTAGATCCACAATATATACCCCAACGTTACGTTTGATTATTAAAATACTGTAGATAGGTTTACCTAATTATTAGAAATATAAAACGCAGAAGAATTAATAGTATTCATAGAAAAACAGAAAATCCAACCAACCAACAAAATAACATTACAATCACAGACTAACCAAAGACTAACAAACAAGTAGAGGAATTACAGTGTTGCAAGCACAGAATACTATTACTTCGGCTGTTTTTTGTTTTGGTTTTGGCTCCACACTTTTGTGTATTTAATTAATTTCTCAAGTTAGTTAATATTATAATAGGTCTTTACCTATGAAATTGCCGTATTGCAGTACAGACTTTTTCAAACAAAAAAACTTTTGATTGGCTATGAATTCTAAATTCAAATTAATTTTGTTTTCAAAATATGACATTCTATTTACAATATAAGTCTTTTTTTTATTGATTAGCGTTGTATTTTCATCACATTTCAACATTTTTCCTCATAATGGATACTTTGAAATTTCGTGTAATTATGGAATATGAGTTCCGTCGTGGCACCAACGCGGCACAAACGACACGTAACATCAACGACGTTTACGGAGAGAACTGTACAAACGAACGTACAACCCGTTATTGGTTTGCTCGGTTCCGTTCTGGGAATTTTGACTTGAAAAATGAACCTCGTGGTCGTCCGGAAACTTTGGTCAACAATGATGAATTAAAGGCGATTGTGGAAGCTGATGAATCTCAATCTACAGCTGAGCTGGCAGCAGCTTTTGATGTTAGCATCAAAACAATATTGGTCCATTTGCGACAGATTGGCAAGATAAAAAAGCTTGATAGATGGGTGCCCCACGAACTTAACGATCGCCAGCGCAACGTACGCGTCGAGACTTGCCTTGCGCTGCTTAACAGGCACAGAAATGAAGGAATTTTGAACCGAATTGTTACGTGCGACGAAAAATGGATTCTTTTTGACAATCGAAAGCGATCAGCAAGTTGGTTAGATCCTGGTTCGGTACCAAAGCAATGTGCAAAACGAAAAATGGCCCCTAGAAAGGTGATGGTCACAGTTTCGTGGTCTAGTGCTGGTGTGATTCATCATAGCTTTTTACAAAATGGCGAGAGCATTACTGCAGATGTGTACATTGAAGAACTGACCACAATGATGGCGAAACTCGCACGTCTTCAACCAGCTTTGGTCAATCGGTCGTCTCCACTGCTACTTCACGACAACGCGCGACCCCATACTGCACAACAGACCGTCTCTAAGGTGCATGAGTTGGGTTTGGAAGCTCTCCCTCATCCGCCATACTCACCAGATCTTGCGGCTACCGACTATTACTTTTTCCAAAATTTGGACAACTTTTTAGCGGGAAAAAAAAATCAATTCCCGAGAGGCAGTACAAAACGCCTTTGAAGAGTTTGTTGTCTCCCGTCCTGCTGATTTTTTCAGGAAGGGCATCCATAAACTGCCACAGCGTTGGCAAAGATGCATTGATTGCAGGGGTGATTACTTTGAATAAAAGAAATAAATAAGTTCGAAAAAAAAATACTTTAACTTTTTTCAAACAAAACGGCAATTTCATAGGTAAAGACCTAATATATATGTATGTGTCAAGTCAAGTCACAGTCCAAGTCAAATCATATTCTAGTCTAGTCAAGTCAAGTCATACTCCTAGTAAAGTGGTGGCAACTTTACCAGAAGTTTCTATGGAGTTTTGGAAACAACAGGGAAAGAAACGTTTCACCATCATTATACCACTTTCCCACACTCATGTCTGTAATCCAGCACTTAACGAATTAAATGCCACCAATTTTATGCACAAACACAACAACACAAGTTTTGGAAAATAACAAATCACAATGCGTGCGTGTGCACATCTTTTTCGTTTTCCCGCCAAAACTCCTATTACTTCGGTTGCAAGCTAGGTTTCGCCCACAGACTACGTCAAGTACTTTGTGGACTACGTTTATCAATATTTACCAAGTAAATCTACCGAGGTTTCTGTGGAAAACCAGTATTTTAACCATTTCATCCCACCTATTAATTTTTGGTTTATTGGCTTGTTTTCATCTCTTTCACGCAATATGACGACTTTATTTTAATTATATTTTTAATTATTATATTTTTGAATAGAGATAGTTGCAGAGCCGTATAGCGACATTGGATTATTAAGCCCAATTATTATGCGATTGAAGACATGAAACCGTGGGGCACAGCTAGTTTACTATATTATAAGCAACATTTTTAAGTCATTCACAGTTCGAGACACATAAAATTATGATAATGTGATGACTGTTTTATTGTCAACCTTACCTCTTCCCGCAGGTGCCGTAAGAGCAGGCTATGAGGGTGTCCAACAAATGAGCAGAAAAAAACGATTGTGCTTTAGACCACATTACGACTGCAGTAAAACTTCTTTAGCACCATATGTCGGTCGGTATAACATTGTTTTTGCTTTTTTAAATATTAATGTCGCCATATGAATAATAATTGTAAGTTATCAATTTACCGGACATATCAACATAATAATACACATTTTAAGTAGTTTTTAACTTTGGTATGTTGATAATGGAGATCTATGATAACCAACAACTTTCAACTTCCGTTCGCCTCATCACGCATTCACCAACTTATGCTCGTGTTACAGAACGATGCGATGCTCAACATTTATTGATAGGTGCTCAAGCAGAGAATTCATTTATAAAGTGATCAATTAATGAATGAAATCTCTGCTTGAGCACCGATCGATGACTGAGCAGGTTCTGTAATACGGACCTTACTCCCCAATTCAAGCGTGCGTAAAGAAGTTTGGATTCCATAATAATATGCTTCCAAAGTGACGTTTTATTAGGGAGACCTGGACCAGCAATGGACGTGATGGTGGTTACGGCTGATAGTGTGATGATGTGATTGTGTCCATCACCGACGTTGGTTATTAATAATAATAATAAACGCCTAACGATCACATAGGTACATAGATCCTGGACCCTAACTAGGAATCCCTGTGTCTACGCGGACCATGGTCCCATAACACCCAGACTCAGAACAAGTATTTGCGCTTTATTTTCTGTGCACAAATACTTGTCTTGCCGTGGGAAACGAAGCCGCCGCCTCTGGGTTATGAGCCGACCTGCTCCACCACCACACCAAAGAGGCTGTCTCATCAAAATCAATTCATCGGCGAGAATCATCAAAATCGATTCAGCCAGTCCAAACTTCTGAGGTAACAAACATTTAAAAAATACAGTCGAATTGTGAACCTCCTTCTTTTTGAAGTCGTTAAAAAGTTAAAGCTAGTTAACGTGTGCGTATTCGAAATCTTAAGTGGGAAGCATAGCCGACATGCTTTTGACAAGTATTTTATAAAAATACATCTTTTAATTGTAAGTACCTATATTGTTAACAAATTAATGATTGTAATAAAATTTATTTTATTGTTTTATTTTACATACACATAGTTACATTTCTACGTTTGTAGGTACTTGAACAAATTCCCAAACAAAATCAATTTGTGGTGTAATAAATAATTTGTTAACAATTTGCGTGAAACGCATTTCAGCTGCTGCGCTTGTTGATGTTGTTTGAAATAGTTCGATTTCTGCAAGCGCACTTTACCTTTTACCTTCACCTTCATTCGGCACCGGAGTCGGTGCAAGAGGCTGACCGGCGCATATTCGCTGACCGCTGTAGGAAGTATTGCAGGCTGGCACCGTCTGGTGGGTCGTTGCACCACAATGGCGGAGAAGCAAAACTGGCGCGCTCGGGTGAAGCGCAGCCATTGCCGCCTCGCCGCATCGAACGCATGCGCGGCACTCGCAAAATACGCGCGAACTCGCTTCCCTTCATAACTCCAAAAACAAAAAAGAAAAAAAATCGTGTTTTCCAAATAAAATAAAATTTAAAAGCATAGTTTTAGTGCAGTGATATTTACCTATAAATTGAATTCTGAAAGGCATCAGTTTATAAAATGAAATACAAGGTAAGCTTTTGAAAATTACCCTCAAAATTTTATGTTTGAAAAATAATTCTAAACCTATTAAATCTTTTACAAAATATTTTTTTATGTTTAGGTAAGTACTTAAGATTAGTTATAGTTTAGAAGATTAATAGTTTCCATGTCCATAAAGAAAAAGGTTTGTGATTATATGATCATACATTACCATTACAATTATTATAATAAAATGTGTGCATTAAAATGTTTGATTCTAGAACCTACTATTTGGTCATAGAAATTAGTTTGGTTATCAACCAAACACTAAACTTCTTTTTTTTTTTCTTTTCAATAGAATTAAAACGTTCCAGACAACATTTATTTAAAATGAACATTTCACGTATTATAATAATTTGCAATAACATGAATCCCTAAAAATTTTGGGCCAATTTGGGAACCATTACGGCGTCTTCAAATTCATGGAAGACCTGCATCCTTGTGACTGAGTATACCTAAATTAAGATTTCAGAAGCACAAGTAAACAAAATCTATTTGATCAATACAATGTATTAGAAGACGCGTATAATGTATCAGAAGACGCGGTAGATAACATTAGGCACGAGTAATTAGTAAAGAAGTCGTAGGTACACATTTTGTTGAGTTACACAGCTTATAGATACTTATTTATCGGCAGGCAGGGGGCGTGTATTTATAAGAAAGTAGGAGCAAGTATTTTCATTTGATCGCCTCTGTGGTGTGGTGGTTGAACAGGTCAGCTCGTAGCCTGTAGGCGACGGGATCGATTCCCGCGACAGGACAAATATTAAATTACAGGAAAAAAGTTTAAATTGGCAGAATGGTACTTGTTCTGTTTCTGGGTGTTGTAGGAGCATGGTCCTCGTAGCATGGGTCCCTAGATACATGGAATCCTAGTTAGCATCTGGAGTCTATGTGCGTTTAAAGAAGACCTTTTTCAATATTTTTAATATTTTTCATGTTATTTATTGATGTCACTCGAAACTCCAAAATATAAAGTTTCGCGTGACACTGCACTGAGCACATCATCCGAGACATCAGCACAGTCTGGTAATAAGATTCGACTGTGAAATCAGATCATAAAGTCTCATTTGCCCAGTAATTTCACTAGCCACAGTGTCCTTCAAACCGGAACACAGTAGTGCTTGCACTCTACTGCTTGGCGGCAGAATGACTGACAAAGCGGTGGTACTTTACCAGCTAGGCAATCTTTGCAGAAAAGTTCTACTACCTAGTAAATATTTTTAATTGAGTGAATATAAGTCTGTAATCGAGAGCATGTGTAATGTTAACAAAATAAAGTGTCTCATGGTAAAAGACAATGTACGATAATATTTTTGTACGCCAATTGTTAACCTCAATACTGATTCATTGTTATTTAAATTAATATTCATAATCAAATACTTAATTACATAATTTCAAGGGAAGAAATATAGACCAAAAGACAATCGTGCGTAAATGGTACGAGGTCACAGCCCAACGGATTCGCTATTTTATGATTAAACTGGTGTCGATTCTGTGTCGCATACTCTAAAGCTAAACGAAATTAACATATTTCTGTCTTTTTCATTTCCCCTTTATTAGAAGAGTACCGCCATACTTGAATTTACTTAGTTTTAGAGAATACGACACAGATCGATCCCCACTGATTCAACATAGTACCCCATCTGGAGGTGTAAAGGTGTTCTAGGCTAGCACAGCGGTTTAAAATGAATATTCAGGGTAGTTGTAGAAAACTTTAGAAAGTAGGAAATACTTTTGACAATCTTGCAGCAGCGTTTCACTGTCACGAAGTGATGCTCTTGCCTGACGCTTATCTCATGTCCTCGCAAGTTGATTGTAAAATGATGTTGGGTGGGAAATGAGAACCAGGTGATGTCAAGATAGCTCATGAAAAGCATGTCCCATATAATGCGAGTTGCAAATGCATTCGTGTTTCAAATTTGTACTTTACGCAATTCAAAACTAATTCTATAATTTTATCAATTTGAACTTGTCCACTATCTACCTTGCTCCGCGCGCGATATGAAAGCTAATATGAGTGAAAATTTTAATCAAGTACTTTGTTTTATGTAGGTACTCATGTAGGTAGGTACCTATATATACAATTCATCTATAGAATTTTTTTTGTGGATGTTAATATCTCTGTTTACAATTATAAGTAATATTCCTTTTTTTATTCTGTCGGCTCCAGTATTGGTCCCGTTATAAATTTTATGAAGATCTGATTTCAGCCTCTGTTGTGTGGTGGTTCAGCAGGTCGGCTCATATCTCGGAGGCGGTGGGTTCGATTTCCGCGCATGGACAAGTATTTGCGCAAATACTTGCTTTTGTGTTGTGTTCCAAGACCATGGTCCTCCCTAGATACAGGGAATCCTAGTTAGGGTCCAGTCCAGGATCTATGAATGTGATCGTTGTAGATCTTATCCAGTGGAAGTTAGTGTTGTATTGGACATCACAAGTCAAAGCTGCTAGGCAAATATAGGCTTTGAAGATACTCAATGGAACTCCTCAACAACAAACACCTCATGCAGCGCAATTAAGGCGCTGTTTCGGAGATCACAGTCAATGGCTACCTACGTACTTATATTCTGTCAATCAGACTATATGCAATGAAGACAGCTCAATCAACTGCAGTTAAGCATGCAAATCCTTTATTTTAGAAGGCTAGTATAAATGGAGTGCAATTTTTCGGAGACGGCATCTGCATTTTGATGAATAAGCATTCTGTATTGTATTTTGTATATATGGGTAGGTGCATCGAAAAGGGTCGTTTGAGGATGACATGTAATCTGATTAGGGTCCATACCCGTACCTCCCACATACTTTTTTCTCCTGCATACAAAAGTGATTGTATGACTTTTTTATGCTTATTTGATTAAGGACACGAGTGTTCAATTCGTACGGTACCTTCAAGCGCCGTTACTTGATCTTCATACAATGTCATTGTTCACTTCCGATCTGTCAGTCTTTCAGCGATCCTAGGTCAACAACCCCTCGCGACAATCGCAATAGGTAATATATGTACAGTTAGTTTAATCGCATGCCTCCGTCCACCCACACTACCTATTTGATGACTGATTTTCATTGTATTAGTCGTGTAATAGATGGCACAGTTTGATTGTTGTGATGGTTACGGTTGCAATTTGTATCTGTAACGGGGTATTTCAAACAAAGTTAGGTCGAAGTTGAATCAGATGCTGTCGATTGATTTTGAATGTCAAGTATTATGCTGATCATCATCAACAGCCTGAAGACCTCCACTGCTGAACATAGTCCTCCCCCACAGAGCACCACTTTGAATGGCTGCTTGCCTCCTGCATCCATCAGCTCCTCGTGGTTTTGATCAGCTGGGCGTTCACGTAACTCGATTGCAACCAATAGAAAGACAAATTTGTATGGATTTGACAGTTTCAATACGCAGTTTATGTGCATAGTTAGTATGGAAATTTCTCCTGTTGCATTGCAATCAAAGTTTCGTGATTACATCCCCCAGATTGTCGGTCCACTTAGTGAGGGGCAGCCTACGCTGCATCTTCCGGTTTGTAATAGCCACTCGAGAACATTTCTTCTCCATCGGTTGCCAGTTCTACGAGCGATGTGACCTACCCCATTACCATTCCAACTTTCTAATTCTTAGCGCTATATCGGTCAGTTTAATGCCCTTGCGGATCTGCTCATTTCGGATCTTATCTGACAGGGAAACTCCGAGCATAGCTCTCTCCATAGCTCGTTGTGCGACTTTCGACAAAGGAGGCCAACAGTAAGAGACCACGTCTCAATGCCATAAGTGATCAATGGAAACACTTACACAGTAGCATACCGACGCTTCTATTGATTTTCATTACTTACATGTGAGTGTAGCGAGTGTGATTCCAGCAGTAGCCCGTGCGGCTTTTAAGCTGACGCACCCAGGTTCAAATCCCACTAGGCCTTGCACCAATAACTTTACAAGTTATGTGCGGAATTCACACTCGCTTTTACGACGGTAAACGAAATAGGCATGTTCACGTATTAAAAAATTAAAGAACACGCGTTATCCGCCTATCCACACTTAGGCAGGATCAAGGATTATGGCCCAGCTGTGGGAACTTATTAGGCTTATGACGTCATGCCTACTAATACTACCGTAATGTACAACTGTAGCTATTATACATTTACTAGGTAAGCGTGCCATAGTGCCGACAATCTTTCCTCCTTTAAGATTCTCGCCTTCATCTATAATCTTTATAGAATATGCGCAGCGGTGGTTCCTAATAATTATATGATTATCGCCCGATGCGTGGTGTTTACCTCATTATTTCCCGCGATAATGAACATAAAGCCTATCTGTGAAGATGCTTCACTGAATAATGCATGCATTGCCATCTTGGCTTCGTTGTGTGTAATTTAGTTACGCTGATTATACTGAGACCAGATAATCTCACCACACGTTGTTATTATGTTTATTTCAACTGGACACATGAAATGAAAAATATTTTCCTGGTTCAGTGTGCTCATTCCTCTTCTTGCTTTTCATTAATGTTTCGGTACCTCATATTCAGTTGAATAAGTAAAATTTTAATATAAAACGTTGTGGTGTACGTATATAAACGTATATATTTATAGTTAAATTTTCATGTATTTTGTAAATTCGTTTTAACAAAAGCTCCCTGCATGCTAGTACTATTTAGCCTCTGTGGTGTTGTGATTGTGACAAGTAGTGCACAGAAAAAAAGCGCAAATACTTCTTCTAAGTCTGGATGTTGTGGGACCATGGTTCTCGTAGTTCCTGGGTCTCTAGACACAGGGAATCCTAGTTAGGGTCCAAGATCTATTTATGTGATCCGTTGGGCGTTATTTATTTATTTTTATTTATTCTGTGCTGCAGGTAGTGATGCATATTTGGCTATAGTGAGTTATATTTTGGTAATAGTTCTTTGAGCTCTCTGAACGCTTAATAACTGTCAGCCAACATCATATCTAGCACGTATTCATCTTCTAATCAACCACATTCATCGGTGCTTTATAATCATGAATCTACAAAACATTAGATTCATGCTTATTTGTCTCGTCGACGCGTACCTGTAAAAGATCGTGCGCGTGCGCTTTCCCCCAACAATAACGTCTACGTACGTCTGATGCATCCATCTGCCCCATACTTGCCTAACACGATAGAGTGGGGTGGTTTATTAGTCTAACACTATAACGACAATTAGTTCCGCTTCGGCTTAGCGTTGAGCCTTTCCTTCACCTGAACTTATTGAACAGGTTACACATAACACATAAAATAAAATATGTTTGTAAAATCTTGTCAAATTCTTGTAGAGTTAACATATTTTAAATGCTGGCTTAATCATCACATTGAAAATTCACCGTACTTAAACACACCGTGATATTTCCAGTGTAGACTAGAAAATCATGAGTATACCTGTAGAATTTGGCTTGACTTGGTCCACTAAAGGTACGGATACATAGCCTGAGCTTGCAATGCAACAAATATTTAAAACGTCAGTATAGCCACGCTCCATGGTCCATTGACAACGCTCTTGGTTAAGGCGTTTATCTTGAACTTGAGATTTCTTTTGGAAAACCCTGTTTTATTGTTTCTTGCGGTGCAGTGAGGTTTTCACTTCTGGACAATCATTTGTAATTTGGAGATATTGGCGCAAACGGGTAAAATGAAAGAAATAATGGGAGTTATGCAACCATGGTGGCTAAACTTAATGGCGTAAGTTGGAAGGTCATTTATGTAGGTACCACTGAGAAACATTGCAACTAAACACAAACATTAATCACCCACAGGTGCTATGGAAATATATAGCATGTGATATCTTGGATTCCTTAGCGGCATTATAAAGACAAAAGCAACTCGGAAATGGCGATATATACAAATGAGTATGCTGCATTCAATTACCTATCAATATACATAATTAACTAATAATTAGCATGCTTTTATAGGCCTCTTAGTGAGACATACAATCTGCAAGAGTGAAACCATACCGTAAGAAATAGGCACATTTTCCCACGACTGGGTGAAATCTGAAATAATTTAAATTGTACAATCCCACGACGTGGGGTAACATGTGACTTAGATGTGTCATATCATAAACAAATGACAGTTTCGACCAAAATATTCTTTTACTCCGTTACATGCGGTACGAATTGTTATTCCAAAACTTCCATTGCCATGTCTTTGTTGCGTGTATGTTATTATTTTATGTTATTGAATGTAGGCAGGTCTATTATTTTAATTTGTTAATAAACGAAAATTTTGTTTAAACTGCCACTCCGATCATTCTCAGGCTTAAGCCTACTTCCGAGGTAATCATCGTTTTTGCAACCAGTACTACTTAGAACGGTATCAACGAGATGATCCTTCGAACCATTAGAGCGAGAATTTCAACAGCTTATCTATAAGGTAATTGCTGTATTTTGACACAACCAGTAATGTTTAGGATGCTTCAATGCACATGGTGTTTGCAAACACTGTGGCCTTATTTACCTCGCTCGGGAACTGGCTATATAAGATTACAGAAGCCGAGTTACTTTTAGCTGGAGGGTCGTTTGAGAGATTAAAAAACAATGACGGGTAAAAACGTGACCAATTGCGATCTTCTCGTCGTATCGTGCGTTATTTCGTACCTACCAGGATTAGCTGTGCAAAACAAGTACTATCTACACTATACTATCTATACCTACTTACCTACGTAATACTACTACTTACTAATACTACCTACTTAGTACGATAATGTATGCCTGTTTGCTATTGTTAGTAATATCATAAGCTTCGATTACACAAATGTTCTCTTTTGGGAAGGACCTCTTTCTCTTTGAAGAATTCAACCCACGACAGTCATTTTCTTTTAATTACATCACTACTTGTTTACTATCATTTTCCTCACTTGCAAATAAATATTTATCGGTTAATTAAACAGCAATATCAATGGAAGTTGGCGTTTGATGACGGTCAAACAGTGGCCTATTGAGCCTTCGAAAAGAACAAGTGCAATTCCCCTACAATAGCTAAAATGACCGACGTGGTCACGCAAGCCGGTCGCACGCGTTCAATGCCGCTACACTATTGAAAAGTACAGACAAATTGTTATGTCAATCGACCCACTTCCAATTGTGTTAGATGCACTGCTATAAGCTGCAGACTTTCATCACTGGAGATTGTATGAGCTTCAGGTCAGTAAATATTTTCACTGACACTTTATACTATATATGGGTCGGTGAATTTTCTGGCTCCTGCTATCCATCTTAGATAACGATGCTATTGGAACATTGGAAGCCAATATTAGATACTGATGAGCCCAAATTATCCACTCGCCTACACTGTCGTCAATCGTCAGGTTGTTACACTAATCAGGCGCGCTCCCATTGTGACTACGTTATCGAGTACCGCATTATATCATACGCCCCACTTACCTTACGATGCGCTAGTATATTTATGTATATATGTTTCCGTTTTTAACCTATCTTATATGTCTATCCTAGATATGTTTACCTACTTACCTAGGGCTCATGTTAAAATGTTGACTCTTCTCAGGCTTATTAATAGCCTTGTCCAAACCACTGGACTTACGGCCGTTTTCAATAAGCTATCTATCCACGGTTTACCCTAACTAAAGTATAAAAATCTATCCATGGACACATTTTCACGTTTCTATATAGCAACGATAGATAGCAATTCCTATCTTCAGTAGCTATCTATCCTTGGGAGGGGTTACTGATAACCAAAGATAGCTTTTTGTAGGAAATGGCGCTAGAATGCTTTTCAATATAGTTTTGGCAGCTATCTGTCAGTATGTCAAATAACCAAAGATAGAATTTTGGCCTATCTGTCATTTTCTACGGATAACCTTAACCTCCATTACCAGTTTTGTAATGTATGCTTGTTTTCATGTTGTTTTAAGTTTCAAGAAAAATTTCAGGTCAAATCTTCAAAAAATTCAAATCTTAAGTTCCAATTTAAATTTCAAATAAGTTTCTATAAAATATTATAAATGGCTAATTTTAGTAGTAGCAGTGAAAGTGATACAGAATTATTAGAAGTCCTCTCTGACTGGGATGATGAAGATCAACGTATTATTCTACAAAGAAGACGTCGAATATATAAACAGAGAATAAACTATATGGTGGAATTGGACAATTACGATTTTATGTATAGATTTAGATTAAGTAAAACAGTGGTATGTGATTTGTTGGTTGAAATACAGCCCAGACTGAGAGTAACCTCCGCAAGGTAATTTATTATTCTTCGTCTACATCTTACGCATCTTACGCTATGCAATGTGTATATAATATATGCCTAATGTTTGTACCTATACCTTTACCTACTCTTGTTTTAGGAATCATGGAATATCAACACTTCATCAACTCCTTCTTACATTAAGATTTTATGCACTGGGTACAATGCTCGTCTCAGTTGCTGATTTTGTCGGCGTATCGATAGCATCGGCTAGCAGAATAGTGTCATCAGTGTCTGCAGCTATTGCTAGTCTTTACCCAAGATATATAAAACTGAATGAACACACGCAGCTAGAGTTTTATAATATTGCTGGGTTTCCTAGAGTCCATGGTGCAGTTGATGGGACTCATATTTCTATACAATCTCCTAGTGAGTATAATGGTATTGCTCAGTCAAAATTGGGATATTGTTGTAAAATACTCAGAATCTTAATTTTGTTTCAGATACAGAAATTGGGGAAGAATTCAGAAATAGAAAAGGATATTTCTCCCTGAATGTGCAGGGTGTATGCAATGCTAACTTGATGTTTTTAAATGTGGTAGCTCGTTGGCCAGGTTCTGCTCATGATGCAACCGTTTTCAACAACTCTGGGCTGAGAGGTAAAAAATAATGTCATTTTTCACTTGAGTTATGCCTGTAAATGTTTATAGATGACCAGTCCCTTTTCATCAAATAGGTTATCTGTTTTTGTTTTCTTTTAATATGACATGGCCAAATTGTGAAAAGTAGTCATTACAAAAGTGGTCCTTTTTAGCTCAGTGTGAAAATGGATTGCTTGAGAATCGGTGGTTGCTGGGGGACAGTGCTTACCCATGCAAACCTTACCTATTGACACCATTGCTCAATCCTAACTCAGATGCTGCACACCGGTATAATGAAGCCCACATAAAAACCCGGAATGCAATAGAAAGGTAAAATATACAATACAAACTTGGTATTAAGTATTTGAATTTGAAACATTTTTTAACCATAAAATATTATATAATACTGCACAAAAATAGTTAAAATTAAAAAATCTGTAGCTACTTAGATAATGAAGTTTCAGCCCACTGTCACTTGAAATCTAGGTGCTACCAGTCCAGTGGCAATTTAATTTCTTTACAGATGCTTCGGTGTTTGGAAAAGACGATTTCCTGTCCTTTCACTAAAGATGCGACTAGCTCTCCAAAACATTCAGACTGTAATTATAGCTACTGCAGTGCTACACAACATATGTAGACAATGCAATTTGGAGGACATAGAACCAGAGGTAGAGGTGTTGCCTGAAGTAGAAGAGCCATCTTCTCATTCGGTTGCAGTTAGTGGTGAGACAAATGCTGAACGTCAAGGATTGATTGATAATTATTTTAACAGGTGAGTTTACTCTAAACTGTAAATGTAATAACTACTTATAGATACTTATATATATAGATACTTAACTTTGTTACTTACCACTTTACTACTTGTTCTAACCTAAGTAACAAAATTAAGTATCTATATTGCACCTATTTAAAAGAAAATGCGGCCTCTATAGTACCTACTTCCTTCAAATAAGGTTCAGTGACTACTTGGAATCAGAACCAAAAAGTATACAGATATAGGTACCTAGTTAGGAAAATCCTATAATATTTAAGATTTTGGAATCTGTGAGCATCAGTTTTTAATGTTATTTTACACTAATGATTTTTTTTTTCAGGTTATGAAGGGATATCAAAATTATAAGGTGGTATTACTTTTTGAAGGCAATTGAAATAAAACCATATAGCAAAGTTATTTTTCTTTTAATTGTAACCTATTTAAATTAATCACTAAATTAACTAATGAAGCTAATAAGTTTCCTAAAATAACATTTACGTTAGGTAACCTTCGGTGTTAGGTATCACAGTCTAAGATTAATCTCACAAAGCTAATCTCAACATTGTGTATATAACAGTATGGTATCAGTGTGAAGGACTACACACCAAAGCTGCCATTTTATTTTGAACGGATCTCTCCCACACTGCAGTGATAATTCACAAACAAAATATTATTATTCACTTGCTCATTTACATGTAATTTAAAAAGTTTTTTATATACTATAAAATTATATTACAAAAATACAATTAAAAATTAAACCTATAGTGCCACCGGCAGCGTGGTAAGACCCAAGCTACCAGTGTTTAGGGCTACAGAGTGAGAAACCTGACAATACATAGTGTCAAGGGGTACTGCCTTCTGAACCCGACCCTTGATGCAGCTGTCTAGCGAAAGCTCGAGATGTTGGTTGATGCTCTTTGCTATACTACTGTTTCCCAAAACAAAAAATAATTTAAAAAAACTTATATTAACAAACAAATTTGACAACTGTATACAATATGATTATATATCACTTACAAAAAGGAACATTATGCTTTCAATACTGGATATAGACACATCAGCAGAATGTTGCTTGTCTATCAACAAGTTTTTTGAACAAAAACTTAAATCAAAGAAATTAGAATTAGAAAACGAATAATTGAAAATAGAAATAGAACATTTGAAAAAGTAGCATCTCACTTTTTCAAATTTTCTAAGTCTATTTTCAATTTTTCATTTTCTAATTCCAATTTCTCTAATTTAAGTTTTTGTTCAGAAAAATTTAAATCTAATAGCTTCCTTTTTCTATTATAATATTCAGCAATGGCCGTGTTGCGCAAGATGTTGGATGCTGCTAATTCATCTGACACCTTCCTAGCTTTTGCTGAAAATAATAATGATATCGTTTTAATAAATAATAAATTGTTAATTTGTTATGTTAGTCATTGACAACCTCATGAACTCAAATCAAACTTAGTATTATTATACTATGAATGAATTGGCAATTATTATTACCTGCTCTCTTTGTAGAGGTCCCAAACAGAAGTTTTCTCTTAAAAGTTGGTGTGGTTGGTGGATTTATATCATCAACAGCATCAGTAGCACCAGCATTTGTATGAGAAGAGCAGGCAACTGGCTCAACTACGGCTCTAGTCCCCTCATCTTCAGTTTCAGCATCTCCACCAAATGGAACACTATACCCCTCACAAGTAGCGCCTAAAATGGAGGCCACTTGGTCTAGTGTTTCATCAGGTGGGATGTAATCGGGTTTACCTCCACCAGTCTGAAAATAAGATGTGATTAGATATTGTTGTTGCACACTCAAGAGTGTTTGCTCACCCTAGTAGTGTAGCAATGACAATCCTAATATGTTTTCCATAGAATTGACAGTCATAGGTGGTACCGTGCAAAGTGAAATAACTATAACAAATAAATTAGTAGAAATACTAAGTAATAACAATTATTACCTTGTATTGATTCATCCTTATGTTCGATGAACGTTTGCGTGCTGTTTTTTTTAAGTTTTCCCATTTTAATTTTAATTGTTTTGGTTCTCGGGGGCAACTGGAAATTGCAGCGTTAAATTCCTCAGTGATTTTAATCCAAGCTTTTTCTTTAAGCTGGTTGTTTGTGGCATTAGTCGCCTTACTAATGATTATTTTATTGGCTCCCACAAGCTGCACCAAAAACTGCGCCTCGTCCTTTGTGAGCGGTACACTTTTTGACTGTATAAACAAAACTTTTAGTTCATTTTATCATAATATTACACAATTAATTCCATATAAAATAACATTGAAGAGTAGTACTTACGCTGCTCATTTTATATTATCAGATTTTAACCAGAGAACGAGACAAAACAGTAAAACTCTGTTAGGGCTGGATTTTGCGATACTATGTGTATTTATTTTATATTATTTTAATACTACACGGTTGTCAAAAACGTTTTGTTTCCATTTTATTATTTACAAACAAAATTATTAATAAATTGGATCATGCAAAACATAACGTGAATTTATGGAAATCTGTTATTGTATAGTACTAATTTATTAATATTTGCTATTTTTTATAATATTATATCACTGTAAATACTTCCGTAACCACTTATTTAATTATCAGCGTTCTGAGTGATTTTACAATAACGAAACGCATGGGAGGGCACAGATAGGGCGGCTATCTATCGTTTTCTCCAAAAGGATAGCAGTTACTGGTGCTTGTGAAACGCAATCAAAGGATAGATCGAAAGTTATTGCTTATCAGAGATAGCTATCTATCTGTTATCTTTAGTAGGTTATTGAAAACGGCCGTTAGTCGTAGGGGATGTAGAAACGTGGGTGAGGCGGCCCCACGGGTCGCTGACCTTCCGGTTGGTGCAGGTGCTTTCCGGGCACGGATGCTTTGGAAAGTACCTGCACCAAATCGCGAGGCGTGAAGCGACCCCTGCCTGCCATGAGTGTGGGGCGCTGGAGGATACAGCGCCCCACACACTGGAAGTGTGTGCCGCTTGGGACCCGCAGCGGCACACACTTTCCTTGGCAGTAGGCCACGATCTCTCGCTGCCAAGCGTGGTGAGAGCCATGCTTGACAGCGAGAGATCGTGGCAGGCGGTGGTCTCCTTCTGCGAGTACGTGATGGCGCAGAAGGAGACCGCGGAGCGGGTCAGAGAGGAGGCCGCTGGAGCTGACCCACTCCGGCGCAGACGAGTGGGAGGGAGGAGGAGGCGTTACGTGCACCTCCTCCCTCCCACGTAGTGGGGCCACTGGTGGAGAGTCGGGGGACTCTCCGCCGGCTTGCACGGCCCCACACGTCTGGTGGGTGACCTTGGTGAGCAAGGTCACCCATCCTTTGGCGCGGAGAGGCCCGAAAGGGCCTGCCGCCGGGGGCGAGCTGGCTGGACTGCAGTCGCGACCCCTTCTCGCCCCGGTACGGCGGACGAGGGCTCACGGGGGGGTTTTAGTGGGTTCGAGTCGAGGGAAGTGCGAGGGCATTTCCCCCCCTCAAAAAAAAAAAAGAAAAAAAAAAAAGGGGATGTAGAAACGCGATAAAGAAATGCTAAGTTCTGCGTCAATTTCAATTCAGACGTAAACTGCAATATGTACCTAGTTCTCTAGCAAAGGGTCTTTTACTGACGTCATAGTTTTTTTTTTTTTGTATGTGTGGACATCTCACACAACGCCATCTAGCCCCAAACTAAGCAAAGCTATGGGAACCAGATAACTGATACAATACTTAGATACTTTTTTTTTTATAAATACATACATAGAATACAATATGACACCCAGACACAGAACAAACACCTATGTTCATCACACAAATGTTTGTCCTGAGTGGGAATCGAACCCACAGTTCAGAAGGCAGGGCTACTACCAACTGAGCTATCGGGCCAGTCAATAGTTAGTGTTCCTTTCGAACTAGAGATGTAATTGTCTGTCAGCGGGTTCACCTGCACCACTGCTGGTTGCTCCTATAAATTAATCAGCTCCACATTGTGAAAGTGACCGTGTATAACAGTAGAGCAGTGTTTCAGCATGTTTTGCAACTTATCTTAGTTTACTTAGCTATTATTGTCATTCTATTACTGTCGCAACTCGAGTCTTTTTGCAGGTTTATGAGTATATATACCTATATTATAGGTACAATGACTGTTCTTTTATACTAATGCTGCTGGAAGCACATAAATCTATACATATAAAATTCAAAGTCCTAACTGACTGACTGACTGACTGACTTATATATCAACGCACAGCCTAAGCCGCTGGCCCTATATAGAGACTTGAAATTTGGAGGCTGTGTTCTTTGTAAAGTGCAGGTATCCACTAAGAAAGGGTTTTTCGAAATTCCACCCCTAAGAGGGTGAAATGAGTGGTTTAATTATCTATGAAAAAATTTCTTCTTAGTTTCCTATAGGCCATACATTTATTCACAGGTGTGCTGAGCTGTAAAAATTAGGATTACAGTTACCTGTAGGTATATAGGTAGTTGCCCACCTTTATGCTAGAGAACAGCTTAGGTTTAGGCTAGGTGGACCGATGATCTGGTCAAAACCGCGGGAAGCCGATGGATGCAGGAGGCAAACAACCACTCAAAGTGGCGCTCTGTGGGGGAGGCCCAGGATGCAGGATGTTCAGCAATGACGTCTTCAGGCTGTTGATGATGATGATGATGATGACTACCTATACGTATTCATACATATTCTCTTTCTCTCTCTCTTTCTTTCTCTCTCACTCTATCTTTACTTACTAGGTACTTATAATACCTACTACTACACTGACTTAACGTATTTGCCTATACGCTACGATAAATTTATATTATTAGACTAGGAACTGCATTTGCAAATAAATCAAAGTACTTTATCTGGTTTTAGTCGTGTGCTGCTGGTTTATCTAAGGTCTTTGGTTCTTCCACTTCCTTAGAAACCTAAAGGTCAAGAGGCTCGGCTACAGAAAGCACCTAATATCGCTTATTCTATGGGTCAGTGTACTACACTTGTATAGGACGATGGTAGTGAAATTTTTGTGATAATAGTGCTACTTTAGTTTGCATTATTTGTTCACTAAAATGTTCCATGTTTTTTTTTTCAAAAACCAAATAGATCCTGACCCCTAACTAGGATTCCCTGTATCTAGAGACCCAGGAAATACGAGAACAATGGTCCCATAACAACCAGAAAGAATAATTTTTTGCGCTTTTTGTGTGCACATATATGAAAATTTTCCTCTAAGTCTTATCGCAGGAATAAAACCTGCTGCCTCCGGGTTATGAGCTTACCTGTTCAACCCCCACACTACAGAGGCTGTTATGTTATTGAATGTTCGTAGATAAGGCAATCAGCAGAACATAGCCTTGTGGAGCAAGTATGTACTGTTCTAACTATTACATTAACAGAACATGCGTTGTCGCATCAGGGAGTCAGTGCGCCGATAACTGCATAACAAAACGTCAATGTTATACGTTAAATATAGGTAAAAGTTACATTGTTAACGTGTAAATTATTTTTTTAAATAAAAAATGCCCAATGATCACTACATAGATCTTGGCAACCCATTAACTACGAGGACCATGATCCCACCATATCCAGACACAGAACAAGTATTTGCTTTTTTCCTGTTTATAAATACTGGTCCTGCCGCGGGAATCGAACCATCCGCCTCTGGGTTGAACCGACCTGCTCAACCATCACACCACAGAGGCGTCGAGTATGATGAATATGAGTATAATTATAGCCTCATATATTTAATATCATTCCATAACCATTTCAAATGTAGGTAACGTTAGTAACGCGTACGTATTACTTTCTAATCCAATAAAACAATTATTGAACTGTCATTATAATTACGTGATGTATCTTAACAGCGAACGGCAGTTATTGTTTCGTGCTAACAAAGAACAATCGTATAATTGTTACAGCAATTATCGTAAACGGACCATGTGACATTCATCATCGTTAAATTGGTACTATTAAGTTATTTATACGCTGTGCCAAAATATGGTACCAATTTGAAATGTGCGCCATTAATCATATTATTGGCGCAACATAACTGGCGCAAACGGAATCAGTGAAATCCTTAAAAATATAGTGCATTCTGCATTGACCATCCTTGACATTTTGCCAATTTTTAGAAAAATCCCTAAGTCCCTAAAATCAGGATATCCTTCATATTTTGTATTTTATTTGAAACAAATTAATCTGATAACGGTCGCGTTATCAGCCGATGAAATTTTTACATGGTACACTAAAAAAAGACACCCAGAAGAAAATCTAATCCCGAGATTGTCTATGAATTAATATTGGATAAAACATGCCTAATTTGTCGAAAACTTCAATGGTGAGCTATAACGAAACCCGCAACTGATGAAAGCACTTAGGATTTATTTTCCAGCTGCAGCGTGGTAAATTTAAATGATTACAAATAATAATTTGAATTGTGATTAAACCGTGAGATGATGGCGTGACGGGCGAGGGCGCGGTGAAACCGTGAAGTGGCGTGCCGCCGTGGCTGACCGTAGACAATCTGTTGCAGGTCAAGGACGCGGACCAGGAGAGTCAGCGGGGCGGGAAGCCGATCGACGCAGCCAGCCTAGAAGAGAAGCTGTGAGTAGTCTATCTATTACTAGAGAAATACAATCTCTGCGTAGAGATTAAATACCTACCTGTAAAGAGAGAAAGAGCTATCTAAACACCATTACGTCCCGACTGGGACACGGGCCTTCAAAAGAGATATTAAGTCTCATGTTTTATTTCACCAGTTGTAATAGCGAGTGCAAATTCCGCACATAATAACGTGGTAAATCGAATCGTGCGGAGCCGATTGGGATTCGAACCATGATGCGTAGGGTGGAAAGTCGCTCAAGCTACCACTCAGTCACACTCGGACTAGTTAGAGTTACTACAATATTACGTTATTTACAGCTAAATCTTATTATTCTTATTTAATATACCGTGTTTTTCAAGAATTAACCGTTTCCATAATTACATATATTGGCAATAATCGTTCGATTTGTGTATCTTTTCATGTTTTTGATTTGTTTTAATTACTCAGATCAGTGAATTGTTTTATATGACATTGATATATGCAGCAATCAATCAGTGATAAATACATACTTAATGAATGTGAAAACATAAGCTTGACTTAAATTTACTTTATAAATACAAATGGTAGAATAGATCTCACAATAACAATAACAATGAATTGCTATGATCCCGGCAGATATTATCGCTACTCACTATTATATCAAATCGTCATTATAATTAAATCCTGTGCATAAATTTAACTAACTAACTAATACTAGAACAGGACAAGTCGAGAAACACGCGACAACATCTATCAGAGTTAATCAAGCCCCTATCTAGCCCCAAACTAAGTAAAGCTTGTACTATAGGAACTAAATAACTGATACAATACTTTTATTTTTTTTTGTTTGTACATACATACATAGAATACTAAATAACACCCAGACACAGAACAAACATCGATGACAAATGTTTGTCCTGGGTGGGAATTGAAGCCTCAACACTGAATTCTGAATTATTCACATTTTAAACTGTAATATTGACATGCGTTTTAGGTTATTTTAGTTTTGTGATTTGTTATTGACGTTTTAGCTTATTTTATCGAGTTTTATTTTTGTGATTGTAGTTTCATGCTGACAAGGGTCAGTATAAAATTTGCATGCTGTGATAGCAAAAAACATGTACGGAATACATTATTTAAGTACTTACCATCTGTATGAATCTTCGACAACCATGTTTTATTTGCAAATAAACGATTTGAAGTTTGAAGTTTGAAGTCAACCTACAGTTTAGTGGGCAGCGTTACTGCCAACTGAGTTATCGGGCCAGTCAAGTATACATACTAGGTATAGGCTTATTAAATCTACAGAGGAAGGTGTATTGTCCCCCCGCATTATTGATTGTGCCATTTCGACACTGCATCTGTTGCGATACATAATTAGGTTACTGCTATAATGCACATTACATCATCTGAGAAGGTAAACATAACATGTTGGCATGAAGTGGTAACAAAACAACGAAAACATAACGGTTATTGCTACTGCATTTCAACAGATGAGCAAAAGTTTATATTATATTTGTGAGAAATACTCAAAAAAGAAACAAAGAAGTATGGACATACCTACTTTAAAAAAACGAGCGTGCTTTAGACCACGTGAAGTAAATCTCCATCTATCGGCCGGTATAACTTTGCTTTTGCTTTGTTTAATATTAATGTTTGACATCTTTACAATTGTAAGTTGTTATTTTACCAAACAATAATACAAATTTTCACATTTGTTACAATAGAGATCTTTTTTTTAAATTGCCCTCGCACTTCCCTACCACCACGGGGGTGGTGGCAAGGGGTATGTGGGACTTGAACCCACTAAAACCCCCCCGTGAGCCCTCGTCCGCCGTACCGGGTCGAGAAGGAGTCGCGACTGCAATCCAGCCAACTCGCCCCCGTACAATAGAGATCTACGTGAGCCAACTTCAACTTTAGTTTGCCTCGTATTCACTCGCTTACTCCCCAAGTCAAGCGTAAAGAAGTTTACTTCAATAACTACCTGCTCAAAAATGTACCAGTAGACGGCTTACCCTTATCAAAGGTCTTTGTCATTAGCCCAATACGTGCCCACTGCTGGGACGCGGGTCTTCTTATACATAGAGAGAGCGCAGTAGTCCATTTTCCACCATGCTGGCCAAGTGCAGGTTGATGGATGACAAATGTTCTCGAATTTTGTGATTCTTGAATACATTTATGTGATTTTTGGTTTCTTTACGATGTTTTCTCTCACTGTTATAAGAGCGAGTGTAAATTCGGCACACAATATTAAAGTCATTGGTGCAGGCCCGAGCAGGATTTGAGCCTGGTTGCGTCTGAGTCACATATACGCGTCTCAGGCACACTCATTTCAGTTAAAAAAAATGCTGTTATTAAAGCCAAAATAGGGTACAGACTTGAAGTATTTATTTCAAGTACCTATTTTCAAAAACTGACTTAGAAAAACAGTCAAAACTAGTTTTGAACCTTCAAAACCTTTTGGTCTGAAGTATAGTATTTTAACCGCCAAAGCATCAGTGCTTCGCCGGCCGCTGCGGCGCGGCTTTTGCATTACAATGTTTTTTAGCGCCACACGGCCGTTGAAACCCTCCTTAAGTTTTTAAAACTTTGACCGAAATAACGAGTCAAAATTATTTTTGATGGAAATTAAAGTCTTTTGGCTGATTGATTAGTCAGCCAAAAGCTTTGACTGATTTCGCCAGTTAAAAGTACTTTTAACCGGTTAAGAGTTTTGACTGCAACATTTACATAGATACACCACGGAGTATGACAGATGTGCCACACCTGCATGGAAGTTAGCATTGGACACGCAATATTACGTTTTAATTCAAACTGAGCTTTGTATATAATATAAATGATACATAAAATATACTATACAAATGTGAGCATCTACAAGCCATGTTATAGAAAACTGATCGTAGTCTGGCTCAATTATATAAAATTACGAGAAAAATAACGGCTATTAAGTCATCATATAGAAAGACAATGGGACAAAAACTAGTTATTTTTATTATAAACGTACAATACAGAGCTGTGATTAAAAATAAATTTAGTTGTAAATGGAACACTGATAGAATCTGTACGAATTAATATATCTACATCCACAGTTTTAGCTAAGTAGCTAATACTGTGGGTCTCTCCAAATCGAGTACCACTAAGAGGTTTTCTTTTCCCAACACTGCAACCCGATGTAACTTTTTTTAGTGGAGGATTCTCACTGCTAGAGCGGTTGTAACTTTTTTTGTCGGAAGCTTCTTATAGCTTCCAACTCCAACAAGCACTGTCTGTGACTTGACTGGAATCATCTCTATCTGTGAGTCGAACTTATGATCGCCGCGAAGACGCTAAAGCTAACAATGTCACTAATACATTGCTTTTATGATTAGGTTAGGCGTTATTACTTAAAGTTAATTAAAATCAACAAAATAAGAATCCATTGAATAGTAAATTTGAAGATAGCACATCAATATTACAACGAAGATAGTTCTCATATGACATGAACTTAAAAAAGATAACTGTATCCATCTGTACATATAAAATTCAAAGTCCTGATTGACTGACTGACTGACTTATATATCTACGCACAGCCTAATCCGCTGGTCCTAGAGACTTGAAATTTCGTGGGTGTGTTTTTTGTAAAGTGTAGGTATACACTAAGAAAGGGTTTTTCGAAGTTTCACCCCTAAGAGGGTGAAATGGGTGGTTGAATAATCTATGAAAAAAATTCTTTTTCGTTTCCTAAAGGCCACGCGGGCGAAGCCGCGGACAGAAGCTAGTAAATGATAAAGTTTTTGGGATTCGGTTACAAAATAACGATTGTGTAACTATATAGGAAACACTTATTTTTAGCATTATATCATAAAAATAATATAGTTGCGGAACCTGCCTGCACGCGAGCTCTCGTTGGTTGTTAAGGCAAAACGTTTGTGCCGTACAATATGACATTAGCAAGGTAAGGAAAGTTGATTATTTAACGATTAGTATAAAATTATACAAGTTGGCATTTGCGTGTAATAACTATTATAAATTAAATTGATGAAGAGCCCGTTACAGTGATTCCGTGGTGCAGAGACGTATGGCGGTTGCACACTATAAGCACCAATAAATACGTATGCTCTCAGAGCAGGAAACAAATAACGCGCTTTCGCTTCGTGAATTCGCTTCAATCAGGACGCAATGTAATAACAATATCCATGCCAAGCAATATAGGCGCCAAGCGCATACAAAAGACAAGATCGTATTACATTTTATGTCATCTGCGCAGGTAAACCATAAGATTTTATTCTAAAACGGGACACACTTGAATTGTATGAAAAGTATCAAATAGGCGCGAACGCAACTTTTCTTCCTGCTGTGTGAAACTACTAAACCAAAATGAAAGAGAGAAAAAAACAAAATTTTAGGAACAAAACGTTTGTAAAGCGTCTACAAAACAGCGATAATAAGCACTTTTCTACTTTATCGTATTTAGGAATAAACGCGCAGTATGTTGGTTTGTTTTGAGTTTAGAAGAAAGTAAGAGTTAACCGCAAGTCACCACTAGCAATAAACATGAATAACTGTATTGAGTACCGCTCTTTAGCCGTTGTCTGTGTAGCTTTATTATATCAAATCCTTCTATTATATGTAAATTATGTATTTAATTTGAATTCAAGATGTCTTAAAGCAGCTTTAGTCATACTTCTTATCATAAAATCATCTGTTCATGAGATCATGTTCGTGTAATTGGCATGATAGACCCGAGTTCGTACCTGCAGAAAAGTAGATACTGCTTAGCCAAAAAAATGTACTTAACTATAAAAGCTTAGTAATCAGTTAAATAGCACGGTACTTAAGTATGTACCTGCTTATTGTTTTAATTACTACTTTCTTTTATTTATTTTCAGAATATACACGTAGTATGTAAAAGCATCGATCGCGACGATAATTATAATATGTGTTTTCATATTCAAAACATACTGGTATTAGTGCAAAAGTATCTCATAAATTCCTGTTCATGTGCATTAAATCTTGCCGTGAGCCATGACTCATTGCGTAACCATTCCACAAAACTTAGTTATAAACAGTTATAAATTGGAAACCAAACAAAATACGCGAGTCCCGTACAAAAGACATAAACGCGCGCGCTACGAATTCTGCGCGGTTCAGTTATTTACTTTCGTTTGTGTTTTGTTTCTTATAAACAAAGGAGGAGCCAACATTTTTAACTCATCGGACAATAATGGTTTTGAATAAGCGAAAGATCGACTGTTATCGAAACAAAACGCAGTTTTCCTCTCGGCTTGTGAATAGATTTGAAAAGATTTTCGAATATGAGACATCGTTTTAAAAAGACAGTCCTTTATTTGCATAGCTTTCTTAGCCTACCAGGTACAATGTTTGAGAAGAAAGGAAAAATTCTTTGCATTTGTTGTATTTGTAGCTCATATTTTCACTTTTTAAGTTTAACTACTTTTTATCCGATTGCCAAGGAAGGGTTTTTTTAGAATTTGATGATGCATTCATCATTAAAAAAGCTTCATCTTTTTACAGCTGTATTCACGCTACATTTGATGGCTAGACGTCGAAGGTTTCACTAACAAAAAGTTGCATTGACGGAAAGGTTTCCCATCAGACAACCATTGTTTTTGTCACCAAGTACAAATATAAATTGTCAATTTTGATTAACGGATGACTCCTCGTTATCGAATACTTGTCAGTAAGTCTTCATTAACTTATCAGTACCTGTACACTTTAACTATCCAAAAATTATTTTATGCATATTTAAACTGCATGTACACACGAAAATAACTTTTATAAGTTAATTACATTAATTATTTTCTTGGTTGATGGGATCATCAAAACTAATTATACGCAACAGGAAAAGTCATTAAAAATTAATATTAATAAAAAGTTTTAAAAAATAACACGAGTGTTAAAGGCACGTAGAAAAGCATGCAATAAATATTCATCAGATGATACCAAATTTAATTCTTATCTCAACGTATATTTTCAATGAATAAATAATTTTGTAGTTTCCATATAGGTAATTTAATTTTCTCCCATGAATAATCGCCAACAATGGACCACGAGGAGCTAACAATGACTTGGCGATCGAAAATGACACATTCCTGTTAATTTCCTCATTATGATAATGAGCGTAGTACGTGCAAACAATACATCAGAAACAGTCATCAAATCATACATTTTATATGCAATAACGTTGCGCCAAGTTATCTAATGAAGATTTATGAATAATGAATATTGTTTTTAATGTGTCTGTAATATTCATATAACATGTCCATCGTGTGAAACCTATTCTTGCTTTTTTAAACTTCCGTACAAATTTTAGAAATTGGAACTGTTTCTATTTTTTATTTTAACATATTGCCTGTTTGACCCTTGGTGACTTGCGCCGTAGCAGCAATACCCACAGTGTAGGCACACCCATTTCTGTTCTAAGTGTTCTTGAATGATAGCATGTGAAATGCACCAACATCATCGCATAATTAGGTACATGCTACATAAACATTACAATAGCCAAAAAATGTGAAATTTCACTCCAAAATTATAACGTCAAAACGGCCACACACAACACGCTATTCAATAAAAATGCTCGTTAGTCACAACTCTCTCAAATAAGAAGTCTCCAAGGCACCATAATTCAGTCATAATACAATCCATAAAGAACAAGTTAATGAAAGCAGCAGACATAACTGCAAAATAACTGCGAATTATTTACGCATCCATAATATTATTAATAATTTTTCTTCGGTGGACGTTTTGTTCTTTGTCGTTATTATCCATACATTATGGTAAACAGTTCCGTATGTATGAGAACGGAGAACACAAAGGCTTTCTTTGTCCAAATTGCTTCAGGTATGATGAGTTCAGAGGTCCGTGGAGACCAGAGAGGGGGAAATGCCTTCGCACTTCCCTGTCACCACGGGGGTGGTGGCAGGGGGTATGTGGGACTCGAACTCCCACTAATTCCCCCCTTGAACCCTCGTCCGCCGTACCGGGGCGAGAAGGGGTCGCGACTGCAGTCCTGCCAACTCGCCCCCGACGGCAGGCCCTTTCGGGCCTCCTCGCGCCAATAAAGTTGACACTAACATAAGAAAAATACGAAAATATATATGAATTGTATATACATAAGTACAGCCATTAAATAAAACATGAAATCGCCAAATGTAGTATAGCTTTAAAAAAAAACAATGACAAGTAAAAGCTTGAAACTATAGGAACTTTTTTGTAATTTTTTAGATTCATCGCTAAAAGAAAAGATGTACATAAAACCTTTGTTTATTTGTGTTTATTGTATTTCATTGATGAGACAATAAGAGTAGGAACAAGGGACAAGAAGAGTAGAGTAGGAATTCTCCATCTTTATTTAATAGAAATGTATTCTTGGAATGAATAGTTTTCTTTTAACACTATGTAAAGTATACGTGAGACCTTAACCCTAAAGTAGGTACCTATGTCATGCTTGGATAAAATACGGTATAAATTCAAAGTACCAAGAAATACGACCACAAAAAAAATGTACAAGCCATACAATTTTAAAGATTCTGAGATTGCAATTGTTCCCGCGAAGTGGTGAGCTGATGGATGAGTCACTCCTCGTTTTTGGCCACAAAAACCTGCTAATCTTTTCCGACGGTCTACACGGGTGGCTGTCTGGCGGTATCAGATAGGCGGCATAAGTACACTCAGCAGTATAACTAAACCGTGACCTATAGCAAACAAGCAGTATTATTTGTCTAAAAATGGTGGTCAGCATGCTAATCTAGAACCCACAGGTCTGCACTTCGTCAGATAAAGAGGGCCGAATCATTTTTATTTTGAAAACTATCGTATGATTTGTTTTGCAAATTAAAGGTGCACTAAAAAGGCTTGCATTCCCGTCCGGTGACACTGTAAAGGTTGATAGATACAAACAGAATTAGACCGTTAAAAAAAATCAGACTTGCGTTAGTAACTGGCCCTCAGAAGAATGACGTTGAATATATTCGAAATCTAGTCAGAGTAATTTTGTCGTTTATTGTTATTTTAGTTGGTTATGTCTATACTGATATACTCTACTAGTAAATTAAAAGTTTGTAAATGTAAAGTAGGTCTTGCTGCAGCTGAGTGTACCAAACGCCGGGTCTTTGTGGTTCTGCCTTGACACACACGCTCTGGATACCGCCACATAATATCCACCATAGTAGCTGGTACAACTATATATTCTGTGCCAGCACCTCGTATCTATTCATTATTGACTAACATGATGAAGAGATTACAATTAAACTATAATAGGATTAAATTAGGTCGTTAAAGATTATTTAGATTGGTACATTTTGTAAAGGTTCTTTGTAGTTCAATGGCACATTTAAATTTGTTTTGGTTTATTATAATGTTTGACAAAGGCTACCTAAGTACCTATAATGAAGTAGAAGGTACTTATTCTGATAATTCTGTAATTCATATCAAAATAAATGTGTCATATTTATACGTTATCTTCTTTTGTCTATTATATAACCGTTAATACTAAACTAAATTAGACCTAAAAAACTAAACTAAGAATATAAAATAAATTAAAATTAAAAAACTTATAATAACCCGTTGGTGGAGGGGAAAGTGCCCAGAATGTTGACAATAGATGGTGACAACCATTTTATTTATACAGCAGTTATGGTTACCTAATGATAGGGGATAAACAGGATATCGTCTGGGCTATAAAGCGTCTTTGTTGCAAATTGACTTGTGTGTAGTAACATAAAAGTCAAGCTTGCAGATATATTATGAAAGTAGACAAATCGGCGCCCATTGAAGAGTACTAGCGAACCGTGGTGACTATAGACTACAAATAAGACTACGACTAGTATATAGAGGTACCAAAAAATAACGAATTTAGACACATTGAAGACTCGAAAGAATCTGACATGTGCACGGTCTACCTCGCTAAAAAAATCCGTAAAAACCTACGTACTTATACAAATTACATAACATTTTTATTAGGTAGGTAGGTACTTATAGTGATGCATAGACCATTATAACACGGGAAGTCGCTCAGGTGTGGCGGGTGACGGCGAAAGTGAGCCCTATTATGGTGCGATTACATGGCGTTAGCTTTGTGCCGAATGCGTTTACCGTGCTCATCTATTAGTAATTGGCACAAGTTATAAACTTAACCAGATTCTCAATTGAAAAAGAGAAAAGTTTGCCTTACAATTTCAGTCCTAAAAATACTATATAATCAGATCTTTCCGACCTATTTCATAAGTAAAAAAATATTTGCTTTTTGTTGAAGCATTATTTATTTCCTTTAAACTATTTAGCCATTAATTATGATTTTAAATTTATCTTACGAAATCCATATTATATTCAGTGGCTGAACGCCTACAAGTAGATGTGTGCAAAAATGAAAAATCACCTGTTACATGCATGTTAATAAATTATGCTGTTTATTATAGGAAACTGAACACGTGCAAGATGTCAATCGGCAGATAATCATTACACTTAATACTAGGCACTATAGTTTGGTCAAGACATTCGATAATATCTCGATATAAGTCTCGATAATTGCCTCTCTCCAACGTCAGTAGAGAGTAAGATACGGCCACTGCTCGGCAACCGCTGTCTTTTGTGCCTCGCACCACGGCAATGGAAAGGCGCGCTGGACGTGAGCGGCGTTAATTACATGCGCGGACACGCGGCCCGTGGCAATGAACCTGTGATGATACCTACTCCTGACGACCGGCGGACCTCATCTTTAATCATAGGAAGCCCCGCGATGTCCGCGAAGCGTGCCGCAGCACTATAGACCTTCATTACGTGGGACTAGCTAGGTACAATTATGCAGGGCCACATACTTGCCTACTGTTTCGCAGAAGTTATTGCAATTAGGCAAGGCAATGAAATGATTGGTAGATAACTAATTAATATAAGTAACCGGAAATATGACTACTTCAGGTAGACAAGTAGATAAAGAGTTGTTTTCGTGTGAATTTCATATTTATTTATTTATTACAATGACCACACCAACCACATAAAATATTTCATACATTAAAAACATACAAATCAGGGTTATTAAATAATGAAAGAATCGTAAAAGAGATCGAAGAAGAGTTTTTATTAGACAGTAAAATCAGTTTTGTTAGCTGTACCTAATAGGTACAATTTAGCGCAAATTAATATTAAGTTAGCCACTAGATAATCTAAAAAAAATATATATTCTGTGTCATTGATACAATTCGACTCTTTAATGTTGCGCTCTCATTTGTATTCAAGAGAGATAAGTCCACACAATCTAGGTGAATAGTTCAATGTATGCACAAGTCATTGTCAATATCGTAGCTTTCGGCACAATCTAGACTATCGTTTTCAAACTCCACTCACATTTCAGAGCAGCTCGCAGCAAGGCTCTGTAGAAAGTGTCTCGAGCACGTACAAAGCGATCCGTTTTGTCACGATAGGGTTGATTCTGCTTGTTTCTCGAGAAAGGAACCTATTAGTATCGCAAGTTATTAAATTAATAGAACTTAAATTTTTAGAAAACAACACGGTTCCTCATTTAGGATATAGTCAGGTGATACGTAAGTCTTAACGTAAGTTACGTAATATAAAATTGTAATATTTTGTACCTGAAACCAGGTTCTTACTCTTGAGAAAAAAGCGTATACAACGATTCATTTGCCCGCGGTTTCAACCAACTAGCTGCAATTGGAAGATCCGTAGTTGAACTTGGTCTATATTATTAAACGCTAGTAGGTACTTCAATGGAACCTTGGTATTTCAGTAAAAAGTTCAAAGCTAGGACTGACATGAGGTTTCCCCAAACTATAATAATAATAATAACGCCCAACGATCACATACATAGATCCTGGACCCTAAGCTAGAATTTCCTGTGTCTAGTGGCCCAGCAGATACGAGGACCATGGTCCCACAACACCCAGACACAGAACAAGCACTTGCACTTTTATTTTACTGTTCACAAATACTTGTCCTGCTGCGGGATTTAAACCCGCCGCCTCCGGGCTATGAGCCGACCTGCTCAACCACCACACCACAGAGGCTGTCAACTGTACTTCAAAAACTGATGACAACCCTAAACTCTAACGAACACATTCGTGCTGTTATGCAAATGATCGCATACAATGGCCTGCTTTGTGTTTATCAGCCACAGCATAGCCATGAATGACGACGAACTTACTGTGTGTCATGTGTACAATCTGACACGGTTTCTCTACAATTGTATGGTTTGATCTGCAACACTAGACGAGCTTTATGATGTCTGGTTGCTTGATATATGGTCCTTCGTTTCTTGAGTTGGCGATTTGTCATTCGGAGACGAACCTATCTAATCGAAATTTACTTTTTGAAACAAAAACACCATGTATAACACGTATGTAAATTATATAGTTAAGTTGTTGTTATCTTTTCTTTTATGTCCCATCATTATTGCATTACCGCATTAAGCCTTCCACAATACACCATGGTTAACTGGAAGATAATGCTCTATATAGCATCAAGTTCGCCTATGTACCTTCAATTGTTGTTGTTTGTGCAATAAAGAATTTTCTATCCATCTATTTAAATCTGCATAAATATTTCCAAACAACTCATCAATTAGGCTTAACTTTACTGTCATCATTTATTAGTCCTCTGACGGGACGTGATACTCCTTTCCTGAAGTCGCCGGGTCCTAACTTTCTTCTCATCCAATTACCTCCAGCCACTCAACGCAAGTGGACGCTCCAACTAGGCATACTCACTGTATTTCCCCAACAGTGTTCCATTGTATTTCATGTTACTGCTTTGGAGAACCAAAGCAGTAACATGAAATACAATGAAAAGTATTATACACCTACTTTAGTGACTATGTTTCCGACAAACAGAAAAGGTAACCGCAGAGTTCCCACCCATTACGGACGCGGCACGTGCCGGATCGATCACCTCTGGTATCAACCGGTATCGCCAGCTATCCATCCTCGGGTGAAGCAAGTGTCACTTGCTTTACGACCCACGCGACACGTGGTTTGAATGCCCGATGGAAGGATGGATGTAAAAACGTATGGCTCACCGTTATGCGAAATGCCATCACTTGCGATTTGACACGATTATACGCTGAAGTGAAGAATTCATTTGAAAATGCATCGGTTTTATTAAGATGCATTATTACGTGTAGTAATGTTTTTTGTCAAAATATTGTATAATGTAATAGTTTACGAATGTTTTTGAATAGATGATGAAAGCACCGTTTTCCGCCATCAAGAAAACAACCGTCTTCCTACCTAATAAGCCGCCCGCGGCACAAAACATTTATCATCTTGCACCCACGACATTATTCAATAGAAAAGTGAAACGGTTCCGCCGCCATCAGTTCCGTGCCTGTCGGGTACCTAGACCTATAGTCTGTTCACAGACTGACTACGGATAGCTATAGTGCAAATGTATCTTTTTTTTTTATGCTACTGAATGATGTGACGAGCTAGTCGTTCACCTGATGTTAAGCGCCACGGCCGCCCATTAAAGAACAGTGTCATTCGGAACCCCAAAACAGAGTTACGAGTGAGACTGCACTGCGCACATCATCCTGAGACATCAGCACAGCCTGGTAATAAGATTACTAGACTGTGAGATCAGATTATAAAGTCTCAATTGCCCAGTAATTTCACTAGCTACAGTGCCCTTCAAACCGGAACACAGTAGTGCTTGCACACTACTGCTTGGCGGCAGAATAACTGGCAAAGCGGTGGTACCTACCTAGACGAACTTTGCAACAAAGTACTACCACCTAGTAGAAAATCATCTACTAAAAAAAAGTAAGTAAAAAAGTTAGTTAGTAAAAAAGTATCTAGAAAAGTTATAACTCGTCAGCCATGTAATTCTGTAAATTATATTATTAAATACCAATTCTGTTGCAGGAATCTTACAGGTTCAGTACTTCGGCACATAATATGTATTATTATGATCAGGCAGTTACTATATAAACCAAAATATTTTAATTAACGAATGCTCAAAATGACTAAAAGAATAGGGTTATACTAGTCTGGCGTAATAAGCTGAATGTTATATTATGTTCTAGAAAAATTGTTGTAAATCTCTCCCTCTTCCAATTGAAAGCCTGTGTAAAGCAAGGATCGTGTAGGTACGTGTGAACTGTTTTATGTAGGAGAAGTAAGAGTAATTCAATATGCTTCGTTCGTGTGGTGGTTGAGCAGGTCGGCTCATAGCCCGGAGGCGGCGGGTTCGATTCCCGCGGCAGGACAGGTATTTAACACAGAAAAAAAACGCAAATACTTGTTTTGAGTCTGAGTGTTGTGGGACCATGAACCTCGTAGTTCCTGGGTCCTTAGACAGGGAATCCTAGTAAGGGTCCAGGATCTAGAGATGTGATCGTAGGGCGTTTTATTAATTATTATTATTTATTAATTGTGTTCTAGCAAATGGATATTTGATTTGATTCGTGACGTGATACAGATATAGAACCAAGATAGATATTTCAATACTTAATTTGAAATATCTATCTTAGTTCCGTATTTTTATAATAATTTACTTCCGGTTCTGATGAACTGACATTTGTGTTTTTGCCACAATTGTTGTGATTAAACTCACAACAATTGTGGCAGTGCACGACAAGCAACAAATCTTTCAAATGTGTTACAAATAAAGAGAAATCATTAATCAACTGATAAAATTGTTCACAGCCACAAAATAAATGATAGTGGTTCAGCTTCAATTTTCTATTATGTCTATATCTCTTGTTTGCAATAATGCTAATAGTCAGATAACAGCTCAATAGGTAAATAAGTAGAGCATCCTGGGATTTATAGCTTCAGCGTAAAGTTGTCATGTTCGTATTTCAGCCTGTAGCTTTGAAGGCTTTGGAGTCAATGTGCAGCAGATATGCGATAGGTCGTTTCGTTTGCTTTTTACAATACTACTGTAAAACGAAAACGATTATGCACCCGTTAATGATATCATAACCGCTATCACAAAAGCTTGTCGCGGTAAACGACATGTTTCCACTCGGGTGGCTTCAAATTGTAGCCAGAGTAGGCTCTACAGCAGAGCGGAGTGGAGTGGAGCAATCGATGCATATCATACACTAAATTATATATAACAATATACGCTTTATCAATATCACTAATAGTGACGACACACAGGATGATCTCGAAATGTTGTACTTTTGAAATGGTGAAATCAGAATGGTAACGGTGTTCGCCTATTAGTATTTCACATTGCGTTTTGGTCACACTTTTCGCTATGATGTGCCCATATCCATACACACGTTTTGATCCATTTTGTTTAAATGTGATAAATCGTACTGAGCGTGAGCCCACGTTCTACCATATTTAAGCATTTTTAGAAATGTTTATCACTTAGGATACCTACTTATACCGATTAGAATAGGTCCAGATTTGAAAGTAGTCAAAACGTGAAAAAAGTGTTTAAACAAACGAAGAATCCATAAATATGCGTCTATGAAAACAATAATAAAATTAAGCATTCTACACTCACCAGGATGGCTTTCTGCAGCGAAAATCAGTTTCATTTAAATGATAGAAAATACTGTACAACAACTTTGTTCTTTCCTCGTCAATTAAAAAAAAATCTTCCCTAAAATTCAATTCATTATTGCGTGCTCAAACATTTAGTGCTTCTATACTACTAAACGTGGGGGGACCTTTAATTGGCTTCCTAGTGCATAGTTTCAGTTTCTACGATGTAAGAAAATGCCTTCATAACATTTTTTTTATTTATTATTCGATAGGCTTTCGATTGACCACTATCGTACCTGATGGTAAGTAACGATGCGGTCTAGGATGTAACACGTTTGCCTAGAAGATACCTGTTCACTCTCGATTTGAAGACCCCAAAGTTGTAGTTTTTGGGAAATACGGACGCCAGTAAAGCGTTCCACTCTTTGGCTGTTCGCTTGATGAATGTGGAGCCAAATCGCTTTGTTCGCACATGTGGGATATTAACCACGTAACGGTGGCGTTTTTTCGTACATCTGGTTGCCGATGGTGGAAAGGCATATAAATAAATAAACTATTCTTCAATTCCAGAGAGCGCACGGTGCGATGTTCGTCGGTGCTGATCGGCGCGCTAGGCCTGTCTCTCATCGCACTCGCCATCTACACCACCGTGCTGGTGCTCACGGAGTACCGGAGCGTGCGCCCCTGCACCACCGAGGCCTGTGTCAGAACAGGTGAGCTTGTATCTCTTTCAATACGTTATTGGGGTAGTTAGCTAGTACTGTTTAGCTAGCATGCTACCTTTGGCTACATCATCACTTTAAATTATCACCATTGGTCGCCATATATCAGATGAGTGTAAAATGTAACAAGTAAAAAAAATAAATAAAAACGAGTGTGCTTTAGACTGAAGTAAAACTATACGAGACGAAACTCTCTCTCTTCCAATCTTCACTAATACCCATCTCCCTCTCAAGATTCAACTTCTGTTCGCCTCGCCCGATAAATTTCCATAAATCATCCCGCATACAAACAGCTTACTCCCCAAGTCAAGCGTGCGTATAGAACTTTTACTTCTACTAAATATATTTGCTAAAAATATAAGGTGACGCTGTTTAGATTGAATATTCAGATCGATTATAATAATAAAGTAAAAAATAAAATCAGTTGAAAATAATGGTCGCGTGCCGCTAGGACGGTGGACAAGGACTACTAGGAATAAGTTACAGAACGATGCCAAATTGTGAACCGGTGTCGAGATTTAATTACAAAATTATAATTTTATGAATGAGTTCTCGCCTAATGAGTACCCATCGAAGACTGAGCGTTGTACTGTAAATGCTTACTATTATTTATTCTGTAACGTCATATCTAACCACAAACAGAGTTGAGAACGAGAACAGCAGATAAGTCACGACGTAATTTATCTCAACATTTACCCGCAGTTTGTATAATAAATGAACAATAACTACATTGTATCTGATGAAACGTTGCATAATCCTATCTTCCATAGCACGTGTCGATCTTTGAAGCGATTACGCAATTTATATAGGGCGTCGGTCGGAGTAATTTCAATAACGTATATGCAAATAGGGTAATGATTGTATTATGTATCTGATTGCACAACTGTAGCTCGCTAATATGGTATGTCATCTAAAACACTTCGCGGTAGTTAAAAGCTATAATTGCATTTCATCATAAGGACTTAATGATGGTATCTTATAAATTTATAGGCCCTATGGAGTTAAACGCAGATGACATATTAGTTATATAAGCAAATCAAATAGGTGGGTAATAATTGCTTTGATGCTTTAGACTAGAGACATTTAAAAAAAGACATCAAGGACAACCATGATAAATATACCAGGAGCAGTAATTATAACCGAGATTGCTCGATTAACTTGCCTAGCTTGTTAATCAGCATGTTTGACATTCATATTGCGATTTATTATGAAACATGTCCTGTAATGCTCTAAGTGACACATAGTAATCTTCACTGAAATGAACTATGGACAGCAATAAAATGTAATAATACGCCAATAAAATCCGCCAAAATACCTTGTTACCAAAGCTTGATAGTCCAATTCTATGTAGAGGAAACACTATTTCCAATCAACTCCCAAATAATTCGGGAATCGGAGGCTTCATTCAACAATTTTTAGGGTACTTATGATTATGTCAATAAAAAAATGTTGAAGAGGATAAAGAGAGGGTAAGTTGAAATACCTTGTAGGTACAGGTTTAGAGATGTAGGTACCTGGGCTTTTAGACTTACAGGATAAGTAATGTTGTTTATTTTTCCTACTACTTTCGATTATGCAGTGGCTATTGGCTACTGAGACCCACTATAAATAACATCAAGTCATCAGCAATAATTGTTTATGCTCTTTTGAACTTTACCTACGTCATTTTACTGTGTAGTAAAACTTGCATTTCGTTATCTGCCGTACCTGTCACGTACTGACTTCTTCGCATTATTTTGTTCGTCTAATGCGCATTTGTTATACAGAACACTCGTGGTTTTATAAATTAGCAATTAGTGATCTGATTTGATACGTAGTTGCATTGATTCACCCTTCATGACCATACAAGGGAATTGTGACGTCGCGATAAATTAAGGTAAACGTAGGTACTTAGGTGTTATGTTCCGCAGAAATTATCAAAACAAAATCATTGTCTTTGAGCAACAGACGTATCCTGTTTACTTAGCTAAGAACCTTTACGTACTTATTTTTTTTATTAGGATTAAATAAATAGAAATCTTTTTTAAATAATAAAGCGGTACATTGGAACAAGCATTTAAGCTTTGCAAGTATGCCCAATTTAATTATAGTAGTGGGCTTGCTTTGTGGTGTCATCGTAATAACTTGGACGCGGCCGCAAACGTCTTCGATTGATGAAACAGGTGCATTGCAATTTGAACTTTAAAATCATGTTGAAACAAAACATGTTCATTTTTAGCAAAGTTTTTAATATTTACAGCATCAAAGCTAATAATTTTTCGAAAGGAACAATTAATAGGGTCGCGGATTGCGATTAGATTTGAAATCTTTTTTCATGGTATAGGTATTAACCATTTATTTATATCTCAGCTTCCAGAATCATCTCAGCCTTAAACAAAGATGTGGACCCCTGCCAAGACTTCTACGAATTTGCTTGCGGGGGATGGATCAAAAAGAATCCAGTCCCCGAGTGGGCCACCTCATGGGATCAGCTAGCCAAGCTCCGAGAGCAGCTGGTCACGGACTTGCGGGAACTGCTGGAGGCTGATGATGAGGAGGAACTGCCTGTCAGCGTGAAGAAGGCCAAGTCCCTGTACAGGACTTGTATTGATACAGGTACCCATGTGTTGTAGACGTGATGTTTGATCATGACGTGTGCGCGTCGTAAACAGAAAGGATACTCATAATCATACAGATATCACTACTGACTAATATCTTAGCAGACTTGCAAACCTTATGCGTGATGGCCAATTGCAAATACAACATTGAAGTTTAAAGTAAAAAAAAAAGTCAGTCTTGAGATGATAACAAGTTCATAACAATATTAAACCATTAAACCAGAAAGAAAAAGCGCAAATACTTGTTCTGACTCTGGATTTTGTGGGACCACAGTCCTCATACTTCCCTAGACACCTAGGGAATCCTAGTTAGGGTCCAGGATCTATGTATGTGATCGTTGGGCGTTATTATTATTATTAACTCCAAATAACCATATTGCAGATAAACTTGAAATCCAAGGCATAAAGCCCATCGAGAAGATACTCGCCAAGCTGGACTTACCTCCGCAGCCTCCATCCGAAGCGAGCGGCAACTTCTCGTGGGAGACAGTTGCGGGCCGCGGCAGGAGGATGCTGGGGCTCAATGTGCTGCTGAGTATACAGGTCGCTGAGGATGTCAGGAATACCAGTAGGAATCGAGTCGTGGTGCGTATATTAGTGCAGCATTTGTGTTGTGTTTCTATAATATTATTTATAGTATTTGTATTTTTATCATCCGGTCACCTGTTGGGTTTATGGGATAAAAATTCGAATCCACTGAACTTTGTATCTGGAGGGAAATTCGACATCATCATAAATGGGGCCATACGCAACGATATTAATTTGAGAACGATATTTTTAAAGTGTAAGTTCAATGTTCCTTATTAGGTGTCCAATTTGTTCTAAGGTCATAATCACATTCTCGTATTAATAGTTGTAGGTTTCGATAAACCCTTTCCTTACGTTGAATAACGAACAGATAAGTTGCTGAAGTAGACAAACTCTGCATCTTTGCCATAGATTAGCCAAGTTTACTATCGCAATGACTGGCCCGTTGTTACGATCTGGTTGGGGCGTGTGATCCCTATAGCATAAGCTCTCCTAGTACACCCCAGAGCATATCTCTCGGTGTACGGGCCCAGCTAACACCTGAGTGCGGCAGGTGGAGCAGGTGCCGCCAGGGTTCAGCGAGCGCTACCTGCTGGCGCCGGCGCAGTTCTCGCACGAGCTGGCGGAGTACCGCCGCTACATCCGCGCCATGGTGGCCGCAGCCGCGCCCGCCACCGACGCCGACGCCTTCGCCGACGATATCGTTTCCTTCAGCAAGGCATTAGCCAAGGTAACGATCTTTCATGAACTGAGGCAGCAGTGGGTGAAACTCTAAGCATGCGATTGCTTTTACTCTTAATAGGTATTCTTTCTATGGGTAACTTTTAAATGGCTAGCGATTAGTTAGGCCAGCTATATTTAATTGTTTCTGCAGCTTTATTTAATTTGAAATCCAGTAAAAATGCTAATTCTCTTGGTGCATTGTTTTTAAGTCTCAAGCGTTTTTGTACGTATTTTGTTATCATGGTCGTCGTTTGAAATGGCATTACCCCGTTGGAATTTGGGGATTGTATAAATCATATTTTGGTATGTGTAGATAATGACCCCAGCGGAAGTCCGTCGCAGTGGCACTCACCTGTTCCACGAGGTGAGCGTGCAGCAGCTTGTGCAGGGCTCCGCCGGCGGGCCGCCGGAGTGGAACAACGTAAGTATTTTTACCCAATACCGGTAGGACTAGCATGAGCTATAATAATAATAATAATAAAGTCAAAGTCAAAGTCAAAAGATTTATTGCAAATAGGCTAATTTTAGCACTTTTACAAGTCAAAATTATACTAGGTACTTAAAATTAAGTTATTTCACTAAGCATATAAAATTACAAAGTGCTTATTGTCAAATAATATAGCAAGCCCATTACAATATATGAGTTTGAAAAAAAAAAGCAGTTCTCTTTCTCACTACTGGTGCAAGCAATCCGGCACAATGCAGAATTGAAAACTTTGATCCGAAGCTTCGATTACAACTGTAAAGAAGAAGCTACAAGAAACTTTACAGTGATGTATTTTTTTTTTGTCTTCTTTCTACTGTCTTTTACAATGTATATAATTCATTACAGTTGAGATAATGAATATGTTACAAAAATAACCACCACGTCACACCGGTGCAAGAAAAATACCGTGATTATCTTATTATAAACATTACAAATAGAAACTGAATTTATAGATAGGAATAGGCAATAGGCAAAGTACCTAAGATTTCATACCGTTAAGCTTGGGATATTCAGGCCAAGCTTTTTTGTCCGACACATAATCATTTATTGTGTAATAGGCTTTTTTCATTAAGTTTGACTTTATGAATAATTTAAATTTACGCATTGACAATTGTTCGATACCGTCGGGCAACTTGTTATAAAAGCGTATACAGTTTCCCATAAATGAACCATTAACTTTCTGCAGTCTGAATCTTGGAACTTTCAATTTATTTTTGTTCCTAGTATTAAAGTTATGAATATCGCAATATCTGGGAAAAGAGCTAATGTTTTTGCGAGTGTACATCAAATTGTCGTAAATGTATTGACAAGCCACTGTAAGAATATTTATCTCCTTAAATCGTTCCCTGAGAGAGTCGCGGGATTTCATGTTATAAATGGAACGAATTGCTCTTTTCTGTAAGACAAAAATTGATTGTATGTCCGCGGCTTTACCCCACAGTAAGATGCCGTATGACATAATACTGTGGAAGTAACTAAAGTATACTAATCTTGCAGTGGCTTCATCAGTAAACTGTCTGATTTTACGCACAGCATATGCAGCAGAGCTCAATCTACCAGCAATGTTTGATATGTGAGGACCCCACTGTAATTTAGAGTCTATAGTTATGCCAAGGAACGTGACAGATTGTACTAAATCTAATGGCTCACCATTCAGTAATAAATTTGTAGGAGACCCCCTAACATTAGGTAACGAAAACTTAATACATTTAGTTTTCTTACTATTTAACAGTAGATTGTTTTTAGTAAACCAGTTCAAAACCAGTGAAATTGCCTTGTTAACGTCGTCAAAATCATTAATAGATCGGTCAACCTTAAAAATAAGAGACGTATCATCTGCGAACAAAACAATATCACATAGGTTCTTTACAAAAAATGGAAGATCGTTAATATAGGCCAAAAATAAGAATGGTCCTAGTATTGAACCCTGCGGGACCCCCATTTTAGTGATAGAACCAGATGATCTTGCTCCATTAACTTCAACTGTCTGAATTCTATTACCAAGATAAGAAGAGACAAGATCAAGAGCTTTCCCACAAACCCCGTAATGCTTTAATTTAAAAATTAAGGTTTCGTGACATACGCAATCAAATGCTTTGGATAAGTCACAAAAAATACCTATGGCATCCTGTGACTTCTCCCAAGCACCAAGTATATGTATAAAGAGTTCTACGCCTGCATCTGTAGTTGATCGTCCTTTTGTAAATCCAAACTGTTGACTGTGAAACAGTCCGTTAAGGTTAAAAAATGTTAACAACTGATTAAGAATTTCTTTTTCAAAAATTTTACTTATTGCAGGTAACACAGAAATTGGCCTATAGTTCGATGGATCATTCTTATTTCCAGACTTAAATAATGGAATCAATTTACTATTTTTCATTACGTTGGGAAAAACTCCTTCGTCTACACATTTATTAAATACTTCTGCTAAATATGGTGCGATTAATGTGACAATGCCACTTAAAACCCTGGTAGACATTCCCCAAAGATCCTCAGTATTCTTTATTTTAAGTGACCTAAAGGTCTTAACAATTATAGCCGAATTAATATGTCTAAATCTAAAAACTACTTCACATTTATCAACACACTCTGCAAGAATTGCACAAGACTCACTAGTCGATGAATTTAATGACTGAGTGGTAACTACAGGTATATTTACGAAAAAATCCTCAAATGCACCAGCAACTTCACTGTCTTTAGATATTAATCTGTTATTAATACTAAGAGTGAGTTTTCGGTGCCGAGGTTTAGTTTTGCCGGTCTCGGTATTAATTATTTTCCAGGTTGCTTTAATTTTGTCGTCCGCTCTATTGATTTTCTTACTCAAGTACAGAGACTTAGCTGTCTGGCAAACGCGTTTAAAAATTTTTGAATAAGATTTTAAATACTCAGTAAATTTACTGTCATAAATATTATCTGATTTCTGAGAATATAAATCATACAGCCTGTTTCTACTTTTATAAATGCCAGGTGAAGCCCAGTCACTCAATTCTGCTTTAACACCTCCTCTACACGTCTTTAACTTGAATATCTTGTTAAACTCTTTATCCATAACATCAAACAACACATTACAAAGATCATTAGGGTCATCAGTGAGTGGTAATAACACAAGTTTGTCATCTAGATTTTGAGCAAACTGTTCCAAGCGGTTGGTTGTAATAGGTCTGTAAGTAAACTCATAAGATTTTTTTTTCAGTATGCATGGAAATACAGCACTTTGACCACAATGATCTGAGCTAAGTTTATCAATAACTGACTTGCTTTGTGGTTCACAGTCACAGAATATATTGTCTAAGCAAGTAGCAGATGAGCTAGTAATTCTGGTTGGCTGATTGTAAAGATTTTTCAAGTTGAAGCACATAAACAAATTTAGTAAACTGTCAGTTAGCGAAGATTGGTCAAGAATATTCACATTAAAATCGCCACATACAATGAGATGTTTTGCGCTGTTTGAGATTTTTGTTAAAACTTCTTCCATAATAGACTCGAACACCTTAAAATCAGCCGAGGGAGGCCTGTATACGCAAACAATTATATGTTGCTCCAACTCTACACACGATAGTTCAACAACACGTTCAACAGATAATGCAACAATATCTTTCCTTTCTTTAAATTTACAATTATTAGATATACATATTAAAGAGCCACCGTGATTGGCTTTTTGCCTTTTGAATGAACTGGCCAATGCATAATTTTTAAATACAGGAAACAACATATCCTTCTTACACCAATGCTCAGTTAGGCACAATACATCAGCTTTTTCAAATTCTAAAAAAAGCTCTAATTCTAAAGCTTTGCTGGAAAGGCCCTGAATATTTTGATGTACAATATTTAGTTTACCAGGCCTCTCCATTGTCGTAGGATTCAGTTTAAATCAGCTGAAGATGACACCATACCTAAACCCTGGTTAGAAGTGTTACTACCCAGGGCCGAGTCAGAGTGACCTGTTATACTGTTGATAACAGGGTCATGTATATTAAATGCTAACAATTTAGCAATGGTTAGTTTTTCCTTTTTGCTGAGATACAATGTATTCTTTGTCAAAATAAATTTACTAATAAAATTATTAGATTCAAAATATAAAAAGTCACTATGACGATGAGTCAGATTATACAATGTCAAATTTAGATCATGTACATGATCATTTTGTGATTTAGTCATTGAATTTGAATAAGGAAATGAACAAGTAATAATCTTGCCTATACCTTTGCTCTGTATATCTAACAAAGTTTCAATTAAACTGACTATATCAGATTTTCTTATTTCTAAGCTATTGCCTAGATGTAAAATGATGGTTGTGTTGGCACCATAAGTTGCATTTTTGATATTTTGTATTAGCTCTTTGAGGGGCATGTTGCGGTAACTGTTGTTACAAAGAGGCTGGCTCAAGTTGTTTTTCAATAAGCTGCCCATACCTACACCCACCTCATCACTAAAAATAACTGTTCTGCAAGTGGACTCGGATGACCCTGCTGCGCCATTTGAGTCCATCCGAGAGACCGGCACCGGACATAGGGTAGGGGCTGCCAAACTATGTGAAAGTAGTTCCGGCTTGGGTGTTATGTGGTCCAGCACAGGTGTCTTATGTTCAGGCAAGGGTGTTCTGTGCTCAGGCACAGTATTCTGTGCCTGAGCACACAACACTGTATGGGGGGGTTGGCTTGGCCTACTGGCCAAGCCAACCCCCCCACCCAGCGCCAAAACCGGACTAAGCTGGTCCACTTCCGGAACCATAGAACAACAGCTATCACAAACACTTGAGCTCTGGGCAACTAAGCAAGCTGTGGCTGCAATGTGTGCCTTATTTTGTTGTTTTGACAATGAGTATTTCTTATTTAAATCATGTAATGATTTTTGCAAACAATTCATTCTACTACTCATATAATCTAGTTCTCTATTGTTCCTTCCTAATAGATTATAGCATTCATGTAACTCAGTATGCAAGTCTAATTTTTGTTTACATATATTTGTGCATTTAAAGTACTTCTTATACCTTTTTGACAATAAAGATAACCGTTGTAAACGTTTCTTAACCTTAACATATTTTTTTATTTTGTTTGACCCTTTTATGCTTAATTTATTACTATGTTTTATTAACTTAGGAGAAGTAAGATCAATAACAGGTATTGAGATGATTTCTGGTGTGCTTGGTGTGGAATGGATTAACTCAGAGTATAAATCCATGGTGTTGATGTTGATTTCCACTCCATTAACATTTTTGCACATACATTCCAATTCTTCTATTTTGGTTTTATTTAGGTTTAGTTCTTGCTCAAGATCTCTTATGCGCCTAAGAGCAGATTCATACATCTCCTGATCATGTTGATAGGTATCAAGAGTTGCCTGAATACGATCTCGCTGGTCCTTCATGTCTTCCAACACTATATCTTGTTCGGACAATTGGTTTTTTAAGTCATCATGTTTTCCTAGCATGCGAGACATATCCGCCTCATGGTCCTCCAGCTCTTTAAGGAGCCCAACATTGGCCTCCTTGGTGACTTTGAGCTCTAAAAGTGCTATCTTCAGCTTGGATTCAAGGTCACTTAATGCTCTGCTGCGAGTCATCATTGTACAATATAGGAATTCTTTCTGGAAAACAGGAAGCAGTAACCTTAATACTTGGCTTTAGCAGAACTATTTGTTAGTGAATAAATTAATCCACTTATATATGATTCTTTAAAAAAATTTTATAATGAAACTTAGTTGAAAGGCAGGCTTAGATGTTTACTGGTACAAAAAAAAGCTTGTTTCATTAATTTGGTTTACACAAAAGGACTATTGTTAACTATTTATACACTATTTACTACAGTAAACTATTTACATTTATTATTATAATATTATTATATTATAAGGGTAATCTTTTTTCATAAATAGATATGTAGTTTATGCAATAAAAAGTATCATATCATACACAATGAATAAATTTTAAATTAGTTTTATCCAATGCAAAAAATGTAATAAATTCTAATAGGTAGATCTCTCTATAGTGAGCTTGTTTAATAAACAAAACTTGTTTAAAATTATATTTAGGTACATGAACTATGTGGGAACCTAATTTTGTAGGTAGGATTATTAAGTTACCAAATAACTACACTGTACAAACTCAACAAAGCCATTGGGCATTTGATTTTTGTTAAAACCTATAAAAAAGGATCATAACGTGTAAAGATAACAATACTTCCCCTGTTTTGGAAACAGTTTCGATGGTGAAAGATAATCTATCCTTCCAAACTCGTTGTCTATGACCGTCCGTTTTTGCCCGGCCGGTAATGGAAGTTTTACGTCACTAAACGATATTTTAAACACTGGCACTTATTAATTACGACTGGATATAAATAATATACGATAATTAAGCGACTTAAAAGCTTATTTTAAATTATATTAACAATTAAATCTACAGCACAGCTGTTTTAGACGTGTTGCCGTTAGTGTTGCCATCATAACGCTCAACGATCACATACATAGATCCTGGACTAACTAGGATTCCCTGTGACTAGGGACCCAGGAACTACTAGGAACATGGTCCCACAACACCCAGAATCAGAACAAGTATTTGCGCTTTCTTTTCTCTTTTCTTTTCTGTGCACAAATACTTGTCCTGCCGCGGAAATCGAGCCCGCCGCCTCCGGGTTATGAGCCGACCCGCTCAACCACCATACCATAGAGGCTGTCCAAAATAAACATAGGCACCGCTTCACTCAAGAAAGCATTTATTATTATACTACCAATTTATTATTATTATTACATGTCGGTTCTTGTAGCACATGCTAGCACTGCAATACGATAAACCTTCGTTATGCATTTAAATAATACAATATTCTATTGTGTGTCAATATTTATTTATTTATGGTTCTATGACAGTAACAAACAATATGTGGTGTGTTTCTATTACAAAATACTGTTAAGGACTATTTGATGATCACTATATATTTTTTTAATCTGCATATCCAAAAACACCTGAGTCCGTGCTTTTTGTTAAATTAAATTCACTATCACTATAATTTATAGTCTTCTGGTTTTATGTTGAAGACCTTATTATAAATGGACGTCTATAGGATAATATGAAAGCTACGAGATAATTTTCGCATTGTCTCATGCTGAAACGACGATCTTTCATCTCTTTCTTGATTGTTTATGTGACGATGTTTGTGTCGATATTAAGTAGCATAGAAAGCTAAAAATTGCCCCTGATCAGATGTATGATGAGGATAGATGTATACGCATATAACCGTTGTCCCATTCCCGCGGTCCCAGCACTCGTGGTCCCAGTACCTGGAGCTGGTGTTCGCGAACACGAGCGTGCGGCTGCACCCGCACGAGGACCGTGTCATCGTGATGGACCTGCCATACTTGCAGAAGCTGGCCACGCTGCTCTCTGACACTAAGCCCCTTATCGTCGGTGAGTGTTAGTCAGAACCTGCTTTTATATACAGGGCTTTGATTATATCACTTTCATATTTTGTTTGCTTTTAATCGTCGATTTTGAACCACCCGACCCACGTGAGATCTTGGGATCCGGGTCTTCAGATTCAGATTGAAATAAAGTTTAGCATATCGATTAACTCTTAGTATGGAATCATTGAATTGTCATCACTATGTCTAATTAAAGTATTTAGCCACTGTTTTAAAATTGGTCAACATTTTCGTCATTATCGTTGTCGAGACGCCTTAGGATTAATGTTCAACAATAACAAGCGTGTTCATTTATGAAATCCTCACCGACCATTTGTATACGATGTCATTAGAACACTTGAATATTTATGCGAATTCAACTAACTTGTTTTACGAGTATAATAGTAACAAATCTTAATAACTTTCTATTTACAAGATTGAACATATATATCGGTAACATCAATACTTACACACACTAATAGTGATCTTACCTTCTATAGGTTAACTATAGTTTTAGGAATTAAATATCCATAATGACCGATGAACCCAAGTTTCTTTTTTGTTTTTAGTTAGAAAGTTGACACTGCTTTTTGCAAAAATGTTAAAGCACACCAACCGTTCTTTACCCCTATAATAAAAATGTCACCAATAGTAACCCCGACCTCGTAAGCTGGTTATAAAAGGTAAAGGATACATTTGGATATGAGATCACCTGTGACGGTAGCTTAAGTGAAGCATGTCCCGGCTTTAGGGACGCATGGATGCGGGTTCAAATCCCGTTCGATACTCAAGTGTTTCTGTTACAAATGAATCAACCTAAGTAACGTTACCTCGGACAGAGCGGTTCCTGTGGTGGTCCGTATTCTCGACGGTGGCCCCGATGACGCGGGCGCAGTTCCGGTCGCTGGGGTTCGAGTTCTCGCGCGCCGTGTTCGGGCTGCAGCGGCGCACGCCGCGCTGGAAGTCCTGCACCGCCAACGTTAACGCTAACTTCGGAGTCGCGCTCAGCTATCTCTATGTTAAGAAGCATTTCGATTACGAATCGAGGCAAAAGGTGAATGTGGTGCTTTATTTTTGAAGTAAAACTTCTTTACGCACGCTTGACTTCGGGAGTACCTAAGCTGGCTAGGCGAACGGAAGTTGAAAGTTGTTGGTAAACGTAGCAGTTTTACTTCAGTCGTGTGGTCTAAGGCACATTGGTGTTTTTTTTAAATACTGTTTGTGTTAGTGGTCAGTTCTAGAAACTTATAGTGCGCCCAATGTACGCGTCACTTGGATCATTATATTATTATACCGATATTAAATGATAGTGTAGTACCTCTGTACTTACATGAAACTTATTCAAATATGAAACAGACTTCTCAGATTGATAATTTATATCAGTTATAGCTATAACTTACAGCAGCCACTTAGCACCTACATTCAGAATGAAAGGGAAAGGGCATAACGAAACAACGTAAATAAACGACAGCGATGATCCTCTCACTCCCCAGGCGATAGAGATGATAGAAGACGTGCGGTCCGCCTTCGCGTCGGCGGTGGAGCAGCTGGAGTGGATGGACTCCGTGACCCGCGCGCGCACCCTCCGCAAGCTGGCGGCCATCCGCAACTTCGTGGGCTTCCCCGCCTGGCTGCTCACGCACCAACAGCTCGACAAGCACTACCAGCACGTGAGTGCCCGCCGGCAGCCGGTTAAAGGACGCTGGGATGGCCAAATATTAAATCGTATCTGCGTCTAATTTTGATCCTATTTTATTTACTGGACACTGCGACCGTTACGATTAATATCAGTCGAACAACTATCTCGTCACGTCTTTCAGTAACTTATTTTGATTCTACATTACTGTATCCATTCCTATGCCATTCTACATTAGCGAATTAATTTCTATTTCTATATTACCAAATTGATTCCTGTCCACATTACGTGTTGATTCGTACTTTCAAGTGAGTACATGAGTACATAATTTGACCAATGACTATATATTATATGTTTGTAGGCGGAAGTAGTGGAAGGCGAGCTGTTCGAAACGTACCTCAAGCTAACGTGGGCGGCGGTCAAGAAGTCGCTAGAGACGCTGCGGGAGAAACCGGATAGGGATAGGTGAGGAAACATTGTTTGGTAAATTTTTTTACACACACAAGACATGTTTATGGATGACACAGTAACGAAATCTGTTAAGAACAATTAAGAACAACTACATAATCAACATTACGTAAAATTAAGAGTTAAGATGAGGGCAATAAAGAACAATTTACACACCAAACATGAACATCCATGAAAATACAATAACACGATGATTCGGAAGTTTCCGTTGATTCGGAAGAAGTGTATTGTTTAGCACTAAACAATAATAAATCCTATTGGATAATAAATATATAGGGGCAAGGGGGAAATTAACGAATTCATATAGGACACGTGGAGAAAACAAGCTACGAAAACAGATACAACTAGGTAACTTACATATTACATACATTACATTACATACATTAGAAAACAGTACCTCAACGAAACCACATCGGAGTAAGAAAAAAAATATCTTCACAAAATCTAATGTTTCGTAGAATGGTGTTCCCATGGCGTTTCACACTTTTTAATGAAGTTTTGCAATTTTTCCATAACAGATGGGTGGCAACCGCTACGACGGTAAACGCATTCTACTCGGCTACTTTGAATTCAGTCAGTGAGTAGCTACAATAAGTTATCATGTACCTGATTTTGGTTTTAGTAATCTAGACTCTATGAATACAATGTTTGCAAAACTTTTCAGCGTTCCCTGCTGGAATTCTTCAACCGCCTTTCTACGGGAACGGAATTGAGTAAGATAATTTTTTTACAGTTTTATGGATGCATTAACGTAAATTAAATTACTCCAACTTTATAAAAAAAAATACGTGCCTGTATATTTCAAGTTTATTTTGTAAATCAAATAAGTTTTGTATAAATTGTTATGTAATATCGTTTGTTTGCAGAGCAATAAACTACGGATCTATCGGTGCCATAATGGGCCACGAAGTCACTCACGGGTTTGATGATCAAGGTAAAAGAGTATGAGAGCGAAAGGTCGTGGCGCCAAAAGATAATTAATCATGTTTTAGATGGCACTACATTGATGAATATAACTTTATACCTTTAAAATATATCATCATTATCATCAGCCGTAAGACAGAGTTTTATGTTCCGGACTGTTTGCAACAGTAGTGGGAAAGATAACTTTTTGACTCGTAAATGTGGTAAAAATAGCCTTTTTGTACAATAATAAAATCCATTACTGAACATAGATCTCTCCCATAGAGCACTACTTTAACCGGTACCTAAAATTAATGATCTAACTACAAAAGCAAAGGTTCCAATATACCGCGCCGTGTGCAGGGCGGCGGTACGACTCGGACGGCAACCTGAAGCAGTGGTGGTCGGCGGCTACGCTCGAGCACTACCACGGCAAGGTGCAGTGCATCATCGACCAGTACTCGCAGTACCACATGCCGCAACTGCCCAACTACACGGTGAATATTCAAACATCCCACCTTTTATTTTAAAGGGGACGAATGATATAAGAGCATTTCACTGGACGAGATTCTTTCACAGTTGATTTTAAAATTTTGTGCAAATTTAAATTATATAATTGTAATATTGGCAATTTTAAACGCAGCTCAAATTCAGGATTTTCCATGTTATACGATAAATCATAATTTGAAAGCTTGCAAAGCTTGCCGAGTTGCAAAGCAGTGACACGGAGCGGTCACGCGATTGCACGGGGTCAACGGCCGCGCTCGCGGGGCGCGCTGCGTTCGGTCGTTGACCCTGCCTGGGCGCAGGTGCACGGGTTCAACACGCAGGGCGAGAACATCGCGGACAACGGCGGCCTGCGCGCCGCGCGCCGCGCCTACGAGCTCGCGGCGCGGCGCCGGCCCGCCGCCGCGCGCCGCGCGCTGCCCGCGCTGCCGCAGTACTCGCCCGCGCAGCTCTTCTACCTCGGCTTCGCGCAGGTAACCGCCGCACTAATGTTGTAGACGCGATCTTTGTTACTCCTTCGTGCTCAAAAGACTGGACGGATTTGAATGAAATTTGGGATACAGATAGCTTACATGCTGAATTAATGTTTCATATGACGAATGATACCTCTAGTCCCTCCCCATCAAAGTTAATTCATTTTCTTGCAGTAATCGTAATGTAGTTCTGTTATGATAAATCCTCTCCATCCAAAGGCTGCCGGAAGAGATCGCCTTAGCGATAAGGTCAACACATTGTTACGGGTCTTGTAAATCTTTGTATCCTTTATCTTTATATCTAATCTTTACTAATATTTCCTAGGTTTGGTGCGGTAACTCAACAGTTGGCGCACTAAAGTCGAAGATGGTAGAGGGAGTGCACAGTCCGAACAAAATCCGAGTGATTGGAACCCTCAGTAACTCCAAGGAGTTTGCCGAGGCCTGGCAGTGCCCACTGGGCTCGCCCATGAATCCTGAACACAAGTGTGTGCTGTGGTGATAGTCAGAGAAGACTTGAAGCTATTGTGATGTTAGTTGTAAGATAACCAAAGACAATGCTACTTTAGGGTTACCCACAAGTTACCGCCTTAGCTATTATTGTACAAGTGTATTTTATGGATTAATGAACTGTATTTTTATACCTAGTAAAATATAAAGCAAAATATGTGTGAGATTATAAATTAAGATCCGAGACTGGTAATTGAGTCTGACTTTATTAAATTGTCACATTAAGTACATGCTAAAATGTCTGAAAATGTCTGTCTAGTGAAACTGTATTTTAAGAACAAACAAGTTATGACAAAAAATATTTATTAAAATTAAGATGAGATATTTTACCACATGTTTCATTTTTTCCTTATATACTGAAACTTGTATACTGGTGCTGCAACCTTGGAGCCTGCTTTCACTCGTTTGGGTTTCAGTAGTTTGGCATCAGAGGTTCGGAGATGACGTTTTAGCTCCATTTTCCTTTGGATTACTGAGAGCTCCGTTTCTCTTTGTATTCTCTTTGCAATCTCATTATAGACTTTCTCTTTTTTCTTTTGCATTTTTTCTACATTCTGTAGACAAAATTAATGATACAGAAATAAAAAAATGCATAAAATATTTGTAAATGCATTAATAAAACAATGTGGTATTATTTTCACTTCACTTCATCACTTTCTCTACATTATTTGTTAAACTAAAAGTGAAAGCGTAGATATATTAAAGAAATACACAATATGTACTAACCTCATCATCAATTTCTGGCAATTGCATCTTTGCAAGGTCTGAGAGCCGTGGTCTGTTTGACTTCCTGTTGATCAGCTTAGGGTGTGTGTCTAATCTCTTGGCCAAATCAAAGTTTTTCTCCTCCCCTTCATCAACAAAGAATGTGTGTGTATTTTGTGTTGAATCTGCTATTTCTGTCATGTGCAGCTCACTCTGGAAAAATATGAATGGAATTTTAAATTATTATTAGTCACATTATACATATATATATAATGTATATATATGTGTATATATATATATATATATAAAACAACATTATATATATATATATATGTGTATACATATATATATATATATTGTTGTTTTATAGCTATGCTCAAGGTTCTTATTATAGAGCATACTCTGTTAATGAATGCCCAACTAACCAAGTATGCGTTATTGATATAAACAAGGTTTAAAACTAGTATTAAATTTAGGGAGACATTCTATTTGGTCTCATCACAAGTGTTAGTCCAAATCACACTTGGCCAGTTTTATTTACATACCTGTAGTCTATTTATAGATCTACTTTCAATTGTCCTTTTCATGTTGATATATTTTATATCCTGAGTTTGCATCAACTTCACTTGCTCATCGGTGTGTTCCTCAGGTTTTTCCACTTCATGATGAACCTATAAAAATGTTTGTTGTTTTCATAGCCTGATTGGAAACAAAATTATTTTTAAAACATTCTTAGCCGTTGTCTGTTTATTTCTTACCCCATCTTGGACTCTCGAATTAACCATATGAAAGTAGAACTCATCAGGATTTTTGTCCAGGGCCCTTTTACGCAAAGCCTTCAGCGTTTCACCTTTCTCGTGGTAGTCATCTGCGCGCTTTTTGTAGTCTTTCTTTTTCTCTAGAAGACCAAGATGTTTCCGCGCATCCGGCTGATGTCGCTCCCGGTGAGTTCTCTGGTTAGCCTTCGCGGCTTTTTTCCACGAAGACATACTATTGTTTGAGTAATTTACAAGACGGCACAAACAGACATCAGATGAAAACTAAATCAGTTACTACTTTTATTCGAATTACATATGATGAAATGAATATAAATCACAAATTTGCGCCCTCGCACGTGGATATAACTAATTCAATCAACAATGAAAATGTCACCAATATCCTTTAATGACAGATGAGAAATGACACCCATAGGTATAAGGTTGTAAAGCCTAAACCCACATTAAAAAAACCGGTAAATACCGAAAAAAACAATAGGCTATTTGACTACTTTTTATTGCATAATATACTTAAAAAATAGAATCGTGAAATCAACATTTTAATATCTCAAAAAATTGCAAAGTTACAGGCATTTTAAAATACAGGAATAGAAAGAGACAACTCAATACATGATATCTGTTTTGCTAGAAAGGGACGAGTGATGAAACTTGAAAAGCGAACTAGTCGGTGATTAATTTATGATTTTACCTATTTTTTCAATTACTATATTAATTTTTAAGCTACATTATGAAAATAATATTTACTTTCCTTTAAGATATCTAGTATCTACCCTAGGACGATGAATCAGAATTCAGAACTTCTAATTCATCGTCCTAGTATCTACCCCATCTACCTCATAGACGGTGCCAACTTTCTGGAAATGGCCAACTGAAGCCCATTCATCGATTACGATTGGCTTAGCCGGTAGGCCCGCTGGTCAAAAGGTTGTCAAGATATAATACAATAAACCGCGGATTTTCAAATTTATACATTTAAATTCGAGCAGTAAAAAGTTGTTGTTTGATTAACGATGGACATGACATAGACACCTGGGTATTGAATAAATTACCTACTCACATCCTTAAATCCAAACATGCAAAAAACTCTAAGTCTACTGTTCGCAGAACTATTAGTAATAGTAGGCACCCAAGTATACTAATTATATGGCGATTTCCATAAAGCAGAAGGCAACTTAAATAATAACAGAAACATAATTTCCAAGGCACTGAATAAGCCCACTCCCAGAAACATGTTAAAGACTCCACCTAAAGATGCTGAAATTGAAACAAAACAATCACAATGGTATTTATTTAAACAATAAAATAAAATTAAGGATGTAGCCTTCGTACTTCATACTACTCACTATAGTCTCATCATTTGTACTTACTTAATGCAAGTACTAAAGTAATATATTGTAAATTTCGTGTCATGCGTACTTGATGCGACGGTAAACATGTCGCGTAAAAGTTTCCAGGTTTCCTACACGTTTCTCTGGACTATAGGCCCGGGCGGCGCACTTTGTAGTTTCGGTATACCTACGTAGTACTATTTATGAACGTATTCTGTGGTATACTTATGTAAGGACGTTGTTTACGTTATTGACGACGCCACGCGCCCCTTATAATACATAGGTCGTGTCGTCCCTACACCTAAAATTTTGATAGGTATACTGAAATTACACAGTGCGTACTGTTACAGTGATTCTGTGACAGTGCGACGGACCTTTAGGTTAGGTTGCGGTGTACCACAAAAAGGACCAATAGCTACTTCCTTTTGGTGGTACGCTCGTGGTACTATTAGTTATTCTGTGGTATAAAATTTACAAAAATTTGCTACCTTTTCCCATCTTAACGCGTGCGAAGAGTGAGGTGAGTGAGGAGATCGGAGGAGGCAATTATTATCTATTCTATGGACGAAGTGCGATATAAATTGAGGCGCCTAAAATATTAGACATCAGACCCGAGGGACGAGCTTACTAAATACTACCACGTTATTGTTGCTGGATCATTATTATCATAAGATCATTCATTGGATAGGACCACCCATGCGGCATATCTTAGATGTGCCGCAAGTCCGCAACCACAAATTATGGCCTTCAAATCACAAACCCAAGTCACGCGACACGACATTAAATAAATATAATTATAAGTATAATATGCACAAGTATAATTACCTACTACCTACCTATATTAATATGTATTTAAGCTTATTGATTATTAGATATGAATTAATTACACTTACAGAGTAACGTGAGCCAAGTTTCTGTAGGGTTAAGTGTAAACATTTTCGAAAGCGGTATGTTGAGCCGAATTTGCAAAACTGTAGATTTTTTGTTTAATCCATTACTGTAAAAATTTCGAACACATATATACAGTACATGAACATTTAATACCAAAAACGTACCTTATTAAAAAGTATTTCAATGAATTTTGCCACACTCACTAGATAGGGTCGAACGTGGAAATATCAAGGTTCATAGAAGTAGATTCCAAGTTTATAACAGAAGTAATTTTACTACACGGCGGTAAGCACGAGCAAGATATGTTATCTAAAACAAAAAAGTGTGCTTTAGACCACACGACTGAAGTAAAACTTCTTTAGTTTAGCTCCATCTATCGGCCGGTATAGGTAACGTTGTTTTCACTACGAGTACCTATGTCTAATGTTAATGTCACCATCTTGACAATTATTGTGAATTGTCATTTTACCGGACATACCAACATAATAATACAAATTTCAAGTAATTTTTAACTTTGTTATGTTGAATGGAGATCTACGTGAACCAACTTCAACTTCCGTTAGCCTCTCTTCACCAGCTTAGGTAGGTATTCCCTAAGTCAAGCGTGCGTAAAAAAGTATTAAGTACTTCAAAAACTTTGTTTGATGAATGATTATTTAGAAATGAATATGCATTTTAACATATGTTATGTCTAATGTGTAGGTAGGTAATCACGGGGCGGTGTTATTAATAAATACCTACCCAGGTTGCCATAATTTCTGAGACACCCTAGCTGAGGAATGGTGCACAAGGGTAGCACATTGTTATCCTCAATTTCTCCATCGCGGAGTGGATCTGAACATCCACAATATTTCTCTGCACATCGATTCTAAAAATATAAATAAATAACTTTGTTAGAGATGTCTAGTAGGTAGGTGTATAGTAATTTTCTAAGTTCTGTATTGTCCACAGATATTATTTATAACTTACCAAACATATTTCTTTGGAATAACTGGTATCAGAAATACAATTGGACTCCAAAAAATCCTCTACATCGTTCATTGGAACAGATGTGAATAAAATGATTCCAAAGTATATGTATCCCGGCGCCAACACCATCGATTGTAAGTTTTGTTCAACATCGTACTTTGCAAAGAACTGTAAGAAATGAAGAGAAACCATAGAAAAAGAAAGCGGATAAGTTTAGATAGACAACGTACAATAGGTATTATACCTACGTAAATACTTATTAAGTCTCTCTCTCAGGTAATGTTTGACGGGACGAAAATCGAGATTAATGATATCGTGAAGAATCTTGGGATACTTAATGATAGGCTACTATTATTGCCCTATCACAATTTCTACTGTGGTATAATTGTTTTAAATAGGATGAAGTAATAAAAATAAAAATAATAGTTCGGCAATTCTAGTGCCAGTGACTATGCACAAATGCTTAAAATAAGCTAAAATTCATACAAACTTACTTTACAACCGTGAACAGTTTCATTTGAGCAATGTAGTGCTAAATCTAGAGTACGGATTTGTTCGAAGATAGCAGTTGGTAGGACTGCTGATTTGTTAATCAGTCTGTGATATGCTCTGCGAACAACATTTAAATCTTATAGCGCGAACGGTTAAACGAAAGTCCATATACAATCGAATTCACAAATGACTATGCACACGTATTTCATAATCGTATGTTGTTGATTATTTATTGTGAACTGGAATTTACTTTTTTTGTATGTTTTGTCTCCACTCTTTTGTGTATTTAGCCCGTGTCAAGTAATTGATAATTTCTCAAGTTAATATTTCACATATTGTATATGTGTCAAGTCAAGTTACAGTCCAAGTCATCAAGTCAAGTCATTGTCTAGTCTAGTCAAGTCATACTCCTAGTAAAGTGGTGGCCACTTTACCAGAAGCTTCTATGTAGTTTTGGAAACAACACGAAATGAAACGTTTCACCATCATCAAACCACTTTCCCACACTCATGCATGTAATCCAGCACTTAACGAATAAAATGCCAACAATTTTATGCACTAACACTGAAAATAACACAAGTTTTAGAAAATAATACAATGCGGTGACGCGATCTTTTTCGTTTTCCCGCCAAAACTTTCCGGAATTGAGTTACCTCTCAGGTCGCATGATGCAGCAAACTCCTCCATTTGTAAGCTGCTTTTCGAACAGAGCATTGCAGGGCACCATGACTTTCTGCCACCGGCAGGTCAAAATCAGATCTCCGCATGTGGGCGAGTGCCTAAGCAAAATTTCAGTCAACGTCATGTTCTGAGCTGAAACTACCTGGAAATATATAGTCAATAAAATGTAGATATGTAATGGCCATTTGTGTAGCAGAAGCTAAAATGAAACTACAAATATTTCAAATACAAACTTGGTCAAGTTCCTGCAACTGTTTTTCGGAAGCTGTTTTTCCCGCAAGGACGTTTGCTATTGTCCTCAAAAGTCGGCTTGTTGTGCTTGAATTCATACTCCTGTTTAAATAAAGTAAAAGCTTTTTAATCTATATATCACCATAACGCATCCCGCAACTATGAATGTGATCTGTGTTCATAATAGTACCTAAAAGTAATCATTGGTCGCTCCTTAACTCCTCTTATAGCCGCTAGACACTCTTTTGTGGTATATAGCTTAGGTAATAAGTGGGTAAGTATCTATAAGCAGTCTTTATAAGTAGTTCCTTACTTTTTGTGTTTAGGAATGACATGAGAGGTAAAATTTAGTCGTTCGCTTGATGTTAAGCGACACGGCGATGATATGGATCAGCTGTGTTACTTTAATTATCAAAATAAATACTTTAGTCTAAACTAACGCGGCCAGGGAGGGTTGTTCCCTTTAGACCCCACGTTTTCGCGCTTTTTAGGCCCAAAACTATAGTGTTATGTTCGTTACTGAACATGCGTTCGGAACTCTCCAGATCACTTCATAATCACTTGGACGAATTATTGCGGTTAGTTAAGTGCCTACCTATAGTTAACAAATAATGTAGGTATTGGATAGGTAATTTGTAAAACACACTTGTGTTGCAGAAAGTTGGAGAGATGGTGGACGGGCGGACAGATAGCGAGCGGCGGCATGTGCTGGCTGAGCGTGGAGTTGGCGCGCACGTCCTGCAGCTGCAGCAGCGCCGGCACCTGTAGGAAGCGCGCCCACAGCACCGCGCACAGCACGCCGGCGCAGCACGCGCTCGCGCAGCAGCTGGTCATCCACCCTAGACTGCCGTAAATAATATAACAACACTGGTGAACGCAAAAAAAAACGAGTGTCCACACGACTGAAGTAAAACTTCTTTAGCTCCATCTATCGGACGATATAACTATGTTTAATGTTAATGTCGCCATCTTGACAATTGTAAATCGTCATTTAACCGGACATACCAACATAAATATGAAAAAAATTAAATCTCTTAAGTTGACAATCTAGATCTACGTTAACCAACAACCTTCAACTTCCGTTCGCTTCGTCACGCATGCACCAGCTTACTCCACAAGGCAAGTAAAGAAGTTTATTTACTTCATAAACTCAATATAATAATAACTCATAAATACCTAAATCAGTTTGGCTTGACGTAAGGTATTATTGCATAACAGAATATGTCGCTATGAATCCTACTCCGGTAGAGAACGTGGTGTCATGGTAAGTACTTGTCAAAAGATGGCGCTGATATGAAAATGTTGACGATATTCAAAAATATTTTTTGCTTATTTATTTTTTTACTAGTAGGTATCTTACGAAGTTGATTGCATCCAGGGAAGTTCTAGAATATATTATGTTAGTATAGAGTATACTACTTAAGAACTTCCTTGCTCGCATTGTACAAAAAGTAGCACATACATAAAATATATTTTGTTCCTCTATAATTATTCTGAAATTTGAACCAACCAGTGGCGATATTGGTGTTATGAAGTGCTGCTATAGCAGCAGTATACTGCTTACTGATAAGGAGCCATACAGAAAGAATATTATTGCACTTACCGATCAATATAAAATTCCGACAACAAATACTTAAACCCATGCAATGTCGTGGTTTTAAAAAACTGACTCAAGGCAAGTCCAACGGCTGCTGCATTTTTATTCATTGTGCAAAAGTAACTTTGTAATACGCGACTCGTTTAGTTGCCTCGGCTAACTTATATGGCAGGTAGCACTTAGTAATTAGCTTTTTGATTTGACCTTTCGACATAAATGCTACTACTCATATCTAAGTATTAAATAGCGCCTGTTGGACGATTATCGCAATCAACACTTCATTAAGGCGTTGACGGCTATACTCAAAATCCTATTAACTTTGACTAGGCAGATCACGCGGCGGCGCGCGGCGGCGGCGTTGTAAAACTATGAAATGGGTAGCCATTTCTGTTCACGCTGACGAATCTGTCACCTAACATGAACCTCGCTTATTTGGTCCTGACTCTAGGATAGTAGTAAGTATTCTGTACACCCAGATTTGGTGAAGACATCGTGTAGGGTATGGCAGAAGACATCCTTTGCGAACTTTGCGGTTGTACTTAGTATTATATGCAGATAGTTGTTGCATCTGTCATTACAGTACAATCATTTATTCTCAGCCTCTGTGGTGGTGGTTGAGCAAGTCGGCTCATAATCCGGAGGCGGCGCGCGGCGGGTTCAATTCCCGCGGCAGGACAAGTATTTGTACACAGAAAAAAAGGCGCTAATACTTGTTCCGAATCTGGGTGTTGTGGGACCATGTTCTTCGTAGTTCCTGGGTCCCTAGACACAGGGAATCCTAGTTACGGACCTGGATGTATGCGATCGTTGGGCATTATTATATATTCTTTGGACTTAATTCATGTTTATTGTTATTCACCAATTTATTTTTACCCGTTTTAGGCTACATACAACGCGGACAATTACCTTAAACAGCAAACACAAAGTTCGATTAGCACCATTATTACAGATGTTTATCGATATCGCATGGAATTTATAATCTCGAACAAACTGACGGTTCCCTTGTGATTGCCAATAGCACGTACTTGTCATTAGCGTAGGTGTAGTACTAATTAGTTATTAGATTATACTGCAATCATCATCAACATGCAATCGACTTTGTAAATTAGTGCAAAAGTTCCCGTTGCGGGAATTGAACTGGCCGCCTCTGGGATATGAGCCGAACTGCTAAGCCACCGCACCAGAGGCTGTCTCATAAATTATGTTATGCTGTACACCATAGCAGGACCTTGAAAGATATCTCTACTTTTATCATGCCGAAGGTCGCACCCTAGGACTGCCCTTGTTATCCACTTTTGACAATGGTGTGTCTTATCTGAATATGTGCACAGAAGACGCTGTAAAGGTCGATAGAGACCAACATCATTAATTAGCCCTTTAAAAACCCTGAAAATGTGTATTATTCTTAATCCACCATAATTCTAAAAACATTTTCTTAGTCAAAAAGATCACATTTATTTTCATTTTATTTTATCTATAAGCTATAAACTACTTTTACATCGGCATTTATTATGCAAGTTGATTACATGTTACATAAAATGTATAACGATGGCTGACTGATTACATTATATTTCCAACATCAGATAAAAAATATGTACAATTAAAAAATCATTTAAATAGTGCATAAAATATATGCATTCAAAAGAGTAGATAATCATAATTACATTTTTTTTTAAAATTATGTTCATAACTTTTGTAAACATTATTTTTGTATATACAATAATAATTAATTTTGTATAACATTTATGCTAGGACTACTTAAATTTAATGTTAATTTCAAACATTATCTTATACTTTAAATAAACAGATTTTGGTCAAAAACGAGGCTGATATGCATTATAAAAATGTCAAACCAAGAACAGAAGTGAGGCGATGCAACCTTCATTACTTCATGATACAGACATAATGTCCCTCTACTCATGATAACAATGTAGGTTACATGATAACGTCCTAGAGTAGTTGTGTATTTGAAAACAAACAATTAAAGTATAGTAGAGTTCAACATGATAAAACGATTTAATTTTACAATCACATTTGTATTATAGCACACTGTGATACAGTGGACACAATAAAAATAATCAGATCCTATGATTATTCCATCCATATATTTTAATTAATATAATATTATTAATTACCTTAAAAAAATAGTTCTCACCACATGTATGAACTAATATGGGAATATTCCCATTGATGTGTATAATAAACATTCATTTTATGCAATCTATTTTTTTAAAATATGTATAATATTATTATATTTATTATACATATAGAATAGAACAGAATGGAATATATATGGATTTATATAATAGTATTATATATCTCTTTTAAAATGTTTATATAGATAAATACCATGAAAATGAACAGACTGCTACCATTCTTAAATGAATAGATTATAAATAAGCCTCTATTAAATTTTAAAATGTACGTTGTACATTTCACGTTAAAAAATGAAAAAATATAATCAAAAATTCATGCTACATTTTATCAGTGATAATTTGATGGATTTGAATAATCCCAATATAATAAACATTCATAAAATAAATAAGTATGACACAGTCTACACTACAATCAGAGAGTACTTGAGATCTTGGTACCAACATAAATGCTCAGTTCAAAAACTGGAAAATTTGGGCAAATACCTTCACAGAACTTGTGCATTGATACAAACATAATATTTGGATGGTACTTGCTCAACATTATAAATATGTTTAAAAATCAATGTAATTTGTATATTGCTGTGGCTGCTGCAGTCCTTATCATTGTCAAATGTTCAGTTAACACTCTTAACTCTCATCACTAATACAAATAAAAAAAATGTGTTTTATATATGTGTAAAATGTTATGTTACAAATCTTATAATATCTACAAATATACATGCTGGGATATAATTTATTTATTTATTTACATTTTATAGCCAGTCTCACATTTTCTACATTGGTGCTCTGATCCATTGTTACACCTCTTCCAAGCCCTTCCACTGCATCCTGTCTTTGCAATATGGCGCTGGGACATTTTAATAATTAAAAATTAAGGGCTTTATCACCTTTTGCGATTATGCTACTCTGGTTGTTTTAAATAATAATACAGATAAACTGTGCTTGGACATGATGAGAGTTTAAACCAGGATGCTGCTACATCGGCCCACACTTGCTCCAAGGCCTGCAATGATGTATAACAAAAGCACATATATCACTGTGTAGCACTGCACAAGCACTGCCAGTCTGACCCAAGTTACAGAAGCTGTGGTGTGTCTGAGGTAATAACGAGTGGGGCCCGGCGGGCGGGGCAGACGTCGAGCATGCAGAAGGGCGCGCGGCACACGGGGCAGGTGCAGCGTCCCGCCAGCCACGCGGTGGGCGGCCCGCTCGCCCGCGCCGCCCACCACCGCGCCATGCACGCCACGCACCACAGCACCCTGCAATTTGATATTTTGAGTCGAGCCACAGAAATAGTTGCCGTGTGGTCTCGAAATATAAGTAGATACACCTATCTATTTGTAGGTGCCATAAGAGGCAGCTAAGGGATTATCTAGGGATTCTGACCAACCTGCATTCACAGCGTTGACACTGTTCTGGTCCTCCTGCAAAATGAGCAGGTGGAGCCAGGCAGCGACGGTTGATCTTCACATCTGCTTGGGCCTGCATGCATCCGATGCACTGGTCTGGGTCCTGAAAATGTTCTCAGTAATTAATCAAAGTACTAATATGTAATTATATTTAAAAAAATATTAGACAAGTGCTTTGTAGTTTTACATACAATTTACTGTACTATCTTAATATTCCACAGTCAAAATGTTAATCTTCATAGAACAAGCAATTTCAGTGCACATCCAACATGGTTTGTATTTCATAACATGAAATACATTTCCTACATGTAGACATTAAAAAAGTGATGTCATCAAATTCATTCTTAACATAAATGAAAGATTTTAATCACAAACAGATTACTCTCAACTGATACTGCTATACAAATCGTAAATATTTAAAATAATTTCTTATTAAATTACTTTAACATTATTATATAATTCATCCAATATACTAAATATATCCCACCTGATCAATTAAATGTACTGGATTCTGGTCAACATAAGCTTTGAATACGGTCACAAATCTCTCAATAAGTGTAGGCAGTAAGGAAAGGTTTTCTGGCACCCTCACAGGGTTTACAAGTCTTGGCTGCAAATCATCTCGCAGGGCTGTGGTGGAGATACGAAAGCTGAATGGCTTCACACTGTCTCGAGTCGGAATCACTTCTATATTTACATATTGGATCTCTTCTTCTCCAGTTGGTGATAAAGAGTGGTGGTCCGTCTGTTGGATAGGTATTTGTTTAATTATTTTATTCCCATCTATGTAAACTTAAATAAGCTACAAAAATGACCACATGCTAGTCTAGGAATAGATTTATTAATATATCTATAAAATAAAAAACAAAGTTTTAACTTCAAAATATGGGTAGTTACAATGAATAAACCTTAGTCTTACAACTTACTAAGTATGAGATGGAAATATTCAAATTCAAATATATTTGAACATACCCCAGTTGCAACTAGCGTGCAATCACTCTGCTTAATCACTTGCACAGAGTACTGAGTCACCTTGATCAAATAGTTTTCAGTTGCCACAAACTTGCTTGTGCTTGTCAGTGGTAAGGACACCTTATCCACGCTGAAACAATGGCAACATGGAAATGCATCTACTAATTAAAACAAATCATTAATTACTTGAATACCTGGGTACCTTCTTCTGAAAGCTTTCAAACCGAGAAAACTGAGGTAGCAAGTTTTTTACAACTCTCAAGTTTTAATTCTCATCAAGCTCAATATACCAGTGAAAATGTAATAAAGAGCTATAGGCACACTGGCAAATTACTTACTTTCTAAACTCACAGTTGAGATTAGCTGCAACAATGCGCCAATCCATTCCTTCCGTTACATACGGCAGTAACGTCTTCACCACGGGGTGACCGTTCTTCTCGTATTCCCACCACAGCAACATTTTATAAGCTACAAGCATGAACACAATGATCGCTGCGTAAAACGACGCCGGAACCCATTCGGAGCGCCATCCCGTGCACCAGCTAGTGACCACGTAGCCGAACGGCAGCGCTGCGTGCACCATCGCCGTTACCGTGGTTCTCTTCATGTGGTACCCAACGAAGTTAACATTCTCCGAGCCCAAAAAATTCTCAAAAAGGTGGGCTATAGTAAAACCGGCGGAGACGAACTCCGCGGGCGGATATACCACGCAAACACTGAACAGGAGATAAAAAAGAGTCACAAGTACATCCATGGTGATGCTAATTCAATAGGTAAGTTTAGTTTGACAATATTACATAGTACTTATTTTTAGAATTATTTAAATCGTGCGAATATATTTTTTTTTTTTTTTTTTTTTTTATGGCAATAGTTTTTACATTTTTGCCAGCATCATGTCAAAAGAGAATCAAATACGGAATTTTGAATTATGAGTATCTGAAACAAAAGAAAAATATCCTATAACTACAAACTACGCTACATTACATTATATTACATACATTATATTACATGAGAAAAACATAGGTAATTAAATAATACTAATCATAACATAAGAATGAACATTATTAAATAAATGTGTTAATATGATAACGACTACAGTTTAATATTATTTTCAGTAATAAAAGATGATAATATATCAATGGAAATAGAGTCTATATTACACAAAATATTGTCTATGTGAACTGGGAATGGAAATTTATAATGAAGTAACAAATTGAATAATGAACTATGATCAAATTTGGGACAAGAAAAGAAAATGTGATTCAGATCAGCTTCATCCATACCACACTCACAGATAGATGAATCTCTTATTCTAAGTTTCTTCAGGTGAACACCAGAACAACAATGGCCAAATCTCAGTCTAGATATTATGGAACAGATTTTCCTATTGCATTTAAACTTAAAGAACCAGGGTTTAGTTTGAATGTCAGGTTGATATTTAGCAAAATTTGATCCTGTCCGTCTACTAGTTACCAACCACCTTTTCAGCCATCTAGATTTTAAGTCATGGATAGGAAGAAGCAAAAGATCTTGGGGGTAATTTTTAAAAGGAACTTTATCACCACAGACAATTGCTTGTTTGGCAATCTTGTCTGCCTTTTCACTGCCAGAAATATTGCTATGACTAGGAATCCAAGCTAAGTGTACAGAATAACCTAAATCGAAGCATCTCAACAGAAGTTCTTTACATTTAAATATAATCCAGTTCTTGGAGCCTGCTTTAAAAGGGTTACTGTTGAAAGCTTGAAGTGCACTCAGTGAATCCGAGAATATTACCGTTTTATTTAATTTAAACAACAAAATATAGTTGATGGCTTCCATAATGCCCCTGCACTCACCAACAAAAACTGATGTTTCAGGGGGGCACTTGATCTTTTGAACTATATTATAATTTTGGTGAAACAAGCCAACGCCAACACATCCATTTTGGGATACCTTAGAAGCATCCGTGAAAATGTTATGCCAGCCAAGCCAAGAATTATCTCTAATCCTAAGAAAATGTTTGTTTGCAAAGGTGTCCCCTTTCAACAAATCTAAATTAAGGTGTAAAGAGGGTTGACATAATATTGTTTGGAAGTTAAATTCAAATACAGGTAGCTTAGGAGTTCTATGGGTAGTGTATCTAAAGCTTATAATTTTTGAGTAACTAATAACTAAACAAGGAGTCTTTTTATGAATCCAATAAGGTAACGACATATAATTAAACAAAAGCTGTAATTTTGGGAAAAGAGGATGTGAAGAAAACTGAAACAAACGGAATAAAAACATATCTGATAAATATTGACGTCTTAAATCCAAAGGAGGATCATCACACTCTACTTGCATAGCATTTTTAGGGGTAGACTTCATTGCTCCTATGATAATTCGTAACGCTCTTGCTTGAATCAAGTCCAATGCATTAAGACTTCTTTTAGAAGCAGGTTCATAAAGGAACGAGGCATAATCTATAACACCACGAATAATGGCATTGTAGAGAAGTTTTAGATAATAGGGGTGAGCACCCCACCAAACACCAGCCAAACATCTTAAAATATTGAGATTTTTTTCGCATTTAACTGAAATATAGTTAATATGCGAAGTAAAGTTCAATTTACTGTCTAAAATAAGGCCTAAAAATTTTTTTTCATTTTCAATAGGAATCCTGGTATTATTAAGAAATATGTTAAGTCTCGGTTTCAACCGTTTTCTTGTAAAGATAACAATGGAACTCTTTGATGGAGCTATATCCAGGCCATTATGACCTAGCCAAACATTTAATGAGTCAAGAGCTTGAGATAAATTGTGTGCAGCACTTACTATATTACAATCTGCCATATATAAAACGAGATCATCTGCATATTGAAGTAATCTACAATAGGGTGAGACAGACTTGTTTAAGTCATAAGTATAAAGATTAAAGAGAAGAGGGCTTAATACAGACCCTTGAGGCAGACCCTTATTTACCGATCTGGAACATTTTATCTCACCATTAATTCTAAGTTGAGCAGTACGATCCAAAAAAAGATTAATTATGAAGTTAATCATTTTCCCTGGAAGACACAGTTGTTCCATTTTATTTTTGAGGATTGAAAGAATGACGTTATCATAGGCAGAGCATATATCAAGGAATGCAGCTACAATGGACTCATTTCTAGAAAAAGAGAGTCTAATATCAGTGACAAAAATGGATAAACTATCCAAAGTACCTCTACCTTTTCGAAAACCATATTGTGATTCAGGCAAAATATTATTAAATTCAATTAACCATTCAAGTCGATTTTTTATGAGATGTTCTACAATCTTTATTAGAACAGAAGACATGGCTATTGGGCGATAGCTATCAGATTTTTCAGGGTCTTTTCCAGGCTTTAAAACTGGAACAATTATTTGGGTTTTCATTTCAGCTGGAACAAATCCTAAATCTAACATCATATTTACCATTTGCAGGTAATAACTCAAAATTTTTTCTCCAGCGTTAACCAAAAAAGAATATGGGATTCCATCTGGACCAGGAGAAGAGTCTTTAAGAGAAGATAGAACAAGGCGTAATTCTCGCATCGAGAAAGGACTAAAACTTGGATCATTTACAGAAGAACTGGAAGTCATAGTATTGATAAAATTAGGGACAAAGGGGGGAGCCAATCTATCCATAAATTGTTCAAACCAACTCTCACAACTAGGGAATGGAGGGGATGGTTCTCTATATGAACCACGGAACTTTCGGATTGAATTCCACACAAAAGAGGAGCAGACATTAGGAGAAATGGTAGAGCAGATACTTTGCCACCCCTCTGACTTTTTGGAGTGAAGAATTTGTTTAGTGTTAGACATAGTTATGATTAAATTGTCATAATTATCATTTGTCATGTTCTGACAATATATGTTTTCAGCACTTAATCTATCTGCGACAGCAGCCCTACAGTCTTGATCCCACCATGGAGGAGATCTGTGCTTTAAATTTTGTACCTTTGCAGGAAATGAGTGTTTAGCAGCAGAATGAATACAATTTATTAATGCTCTAAGACAATTGCCTAAAAAATCAGGAAAAATTACAGGAAGTTCAGAAGCAGATTGTTCAAGGAATGATGAAAATTTTGACCATTCATCAGAATGAGTATTACTTTTAAGATTATATTCTAACAACGGTTTGAATGGAGGTGGCTGTATTTTAGAAAAAGGAAGGTCAAATAGAATTGGGAAATGATCACTACCAAAGGAAGAAGATAAAGTTTTCCAGGACATTGATGGAGCTAGACTTGCTGACACCATGGTCAGGTCAATGGAACTAACCCGTTCATTCGGCTTTGTACGACGCGTGGGAGAACCAGTATTCAGTAAACACAACCCTAAACTATCCATAATGTTAAATACGTAACTAGCAAGAGGATCTGAAGCCTGACACCCCCAGGCAGGATGATGAATATTAAAATCACCCATTATGATAAACGGACCTAGCATTTGCGATAAGATATGAAGAATTTTATTTAATATATCAAATGAAGGTCTGGGGATATATAGTGAAATAAACGTTATGTTTTTTAATCTAACTGCAACTATCGAAAGATTGTCAACAACGGAGGCAGAAGGGATATTTACAAGATGATTATTTACAGAGTTTCTGACAAGTATGGCAGAGCCACCATACCCATCAGCTTTGTCATCTCTGAAACAAAGATACCGAGGGACCTTAAAAAAGGAACCAGGCTTAAGCCAAGTCTCAGAGATGGCAATAATAGATGGATCATATTTATTAATAATATACAATAGGTCAGATTTTTTACTGTTAAGACTTTGACAATTCCATTGCAGCCCTAGAGAGGGCGCCATCATGGAGGGATTGTAATATAGAAGTGGAAGGATTATGGGCAGCGTTGGACGGTACAAAAGCAGGAGAGTTAAGTAGCCTAGTGAGAGCTTGAATAAGCTCCAAAATGCTACTAGAGGATGGAGAAGGGTCAGTATTGGGATGATTAAAAGCAACACCATTATTACTAGGTATAGCTGGATTATTAATTATAGCCTGATGAGCAGAACGATCATAGCCTTGTCTTTGTAATGGGGGAGCTCTAGGTTTGAGGAAGATTGTTTTTCTATAAGACTGAGAGGCTGAACTAGGAGATTTATTGGAAGAGGATAAAGGAACAGCGGTAGCATTGGCATAGGATGTTTTAGCTGCGTCACTATAACTTTTGCCTCTTATGGGTGAATGCAATTTAGAGGCTTCAGGATAGGACATATTTTTTTCTGCCATTGTGATCTTTATTTGCTTTTGTCTACTGAATTCAGGACAATTCTTACTTGTGGAGTAGTGAAGACCTGAACAAGATAAACAGGGGGAAGTGCCTTCTTCAACATCACAGGAGTCACCAGTGTGGCCTTCTCCACACTTATAGCAACGTGGCTTTGACCTACAGCTGTTTTTTGTGTGACCAAATCGGCAGCACTGGAAACACTGAACAGTAGGGTAATAGTATCGTTCAACAACAAGAGAATTGAAACACATAAATACCCGTGGAGGAAGAATTTGACCATCAAAAGAAAGAACACACGACTGAGATGGTTTGAAAACAGGAACCCCATCAATGACTACTTTATAGTTTAATCGGCGTACTTTTATTATTGGGCAACCATCAATAGGAACATTAATGCTTTCTATAATTTCATCTTCTGACCATTCAATTGGGATACCTTTAACAAGGCCCAAACGAATGGTGCTAAATGAAGGGATGAATGCTTTGTAATCATTGTCCTTAATGATATCATTTGCCACAAAATTGTTGGCAGAGTTTGCATCAGTGAATGTCAAAGAAATTCTATTGCGCCCAATTCTCTGAACGCTACCATCTATTATATTACGGATTTGATTTTTTGCTAGGAACCGACCAAAATTTACTGGATGTAAGACGGTGCCAGAAGTTGGAGAGGGCTCAATTTTTTGGACATGCACGACAAAAGGACCTTTATCTGTAGACTTATAAATCTGCCTACCTGAAGGGATGTAAGGAGGTATAGCTGGCGTCTGCGATACCGTAGCAGACGGAGAGGCAAGAGAATCAGTAAGTTGTGAATCATGATTAGAGTTCAATGATGACACAACCTGACCCAAGGGTATGATAGAATCCTGCGATGGTTTTTCATCTTTGCTCTTTTTTAAATGTTTTTTCGAATGTTTTTTTCGTTTAATAGTAGTGAAGGAACCCTGCTGGAGGGAACGTTCCACAACATCTGAAGAGTCCGACGCGATAGAAACAAATTCTACCGGCGAGGGAATAGAACAGCTATCTGCGAAGATGATGTCATTTTGAGTTGGTTGACTATTATCAGGGGGCCAACCGCCCCTAGAATCCGTTTCCATCAACCCCAAAAGGAAACAGGATAAAACAAATGAAGACTATGTAAAAGAAATGAAAATATGCGAATTTACAAGAACTTACCAATAAATAATGTAACAAACTTTATCTACATACGTTTTACACTAATATTTTACACAAAATACACTATAAATAAGATATTTTTCAATTAAAAGATTGCCAAAGCGACCGCCCTCTTTGACAAGATTTTGACAACCCCGTGCGAATATAACTCAAATTTGTTATCAATGAAATTGATATAATTCAAACGCCATTTTCGAGTATTGCCACCATATATACATAGTATCCTCTACTTGGTTTGTGATTGCCACACTATCACTGACATGTAAAAATAGAATAGCAATTTGGGTTATAGAAATGTTCTATATAAATTCTAATTCTAATATGCTCTTTGATGCTGATTTGCACAGATAAACCAGGCAAGAATAGTGAACCAAAATAAAACTTCTCAAAATACCGGTTTTTCTATACATTGGAAAAAGGTCGTATTATTTTTTTTTTTTTTTTTTTTTTTTATGTTAAGGTATGACGCGACGAACTAACCGTTCGCCTGGTGTTAAGCGACACGGCTGCCCATATCAGCTGCAGTGTCACTCGGAACACTAAAGTATAGAGGTTCGCGTGACACTGCACTGCGCACGTCATCCTGAGACATCAACAAGAGTCTAGTAACAAGATTACTAGACTGTGAGATCAGGTCATAAAGTCTCATTTGCCCAGGAATTTCACTAGCTACAGTGCCCTTCAAACCGGAACACAGTAGTGCTTGCGCACTACTGCTTGGCGGCAGAATAACTGGCAAAGCGGTGGTACCTACCTAGACGAACTTTGCAACAAAGTCCTACCACCTAGTAAAACAGATTTTTAACAATACACACACCAAATTCGTCAGTGACTGTCACAATTATTATTAAATATCTTATTTACTACACATATTACACATATTATTATTATGTCGTACCGGCTTCAAGTATAACCGTTAAACCGGTGATATAATATTAATATATTCATTCCGATTTTCATCACAATTGTTTCAGTAGTCATGCACACACACACACACACACACACGCACGCACACACACAAACATACACACACGCGCGCGCACACACACACACTCGCTAACACACACACACACACACACACACACACACACGCTCACACACACACACACAAACACACACACACACGCACACAGTACTTCAATAGGTAGTGTTTAGTAGTGGTGTATTTAGTTAGTTGAATGAATAAAGACACTGGCGCCGATTCTGTGTCGCATTCTCTAAAGCTAAACGAAATTAACATATTTCCGTCTTTTTCATTTCCCTTTTATCAGAAGAGTATAGCCATACTTTAAGTTTATTTTAGTTTTAGAGAATGCGACACAGAATCGACTATTATGCTATATAGTGTAGGATTATAATGGTACCTCTTCAAGCATATGTACCTACATGCTACATACGCACTTCATTACAACTTATAGGCTGCAAGTTAAATCGAGTAGGTTATACCGACATTGTTGTCGATTCTGTGTCACATACTCTAAGGCTAAACAAAATTAACATATTTCCGACTTTTTTCATTTATCAGAAGAGTACCTTAGTTTACTTTAGTTTCAGAGAATGCGACACAGAATCGACACCAAGTATTTTATTTGGGTTAAATGCAAGTTAAATGTAGAGTTATGGCGGGAAAGCGAAAAATATGTGTCAAGTCACAGTCCAAGTAATCAAGTTAAGTCATAGTCTTGTCTAGTCAAGTCATACTCCTAGTAAAGTGGTGGCAACTTTACCAGAAGCTTCTATGGAGTTTTGGAAACAACACGAAAAGAAACGTTTCACCATTATTATACCATTTTCCCACACTCACGCCTGTAATCCAGCACTTAACGAATAGAATGCCACCAATTTTATGCACTAACACTGAAAATAACACAAGTTTTGGAAAATAATACAATGCGGTGACGCAATCTTTTTCTCATTCCCGCCAAAAAAAACCTACAACCTACAAGCACTTTTTTTTTTCAATGTTTTGGCTCCACACTTTTGTGTATTTAGCCAGTGTCAAGTAATTGATAATTTATCAAGTTTGATATTTCACGCAAATATGTTTCAAGTCACAGTCGAAGTCATCAAGTCAAGTCATAGTCAAGTCATAGTCTAGTCAAAGTCATACTTCTAGTAAAGTGGTAGCAACTTTACTTGAAGCTTCTATGGAGTTTTGGAAACAACACGAAAAAAAACGTTTCACCATCATTATTCCATTTTCCCACACTCACGCCTGTAATCCAGCACTTAAAGAATAGAATGCCACCAATTTTATGCACTAACACTGAAAATAACACAAGTTTTGGAAAATAATACAATGCGGTGACGCATTCTTTTTCTCATTCCCGCAAAAAAAAACCTATAACCTACAAGCACTTATCGATGACAGAAAAATTGAAGGTAACTTGACTTCAACTTCAACTCTTTGTAAATGGCCTTTGTGGAGAGGTAAGGTAACTTGACACTCTGACAATAATTGGCGTTGACATTTACTGACAATTGCAACTGTGAGTGTGAAATTCTGAATGTGAATTTGTTGGATATGGACACGTCGGTAATGTTTTGGAATTGATTGAAAAATTGTTTATCTTCTAACGAAGCAAGCTCATTTTCCTTTCGTTGTCCTGCAAAAGTATTAAGTTTTTGTCACCCAGGATTTAATATCAGTATTATCAACAGGTTAGTTGTTCAATGGTATTTCAATAGGTATCGTATTTACCGGATACCTATCACCTATCCAAATACATCATAATACCCATGTTGGATAAATTCATCAGTGTGTTTTCTGTAAAACACTGTATATGTGACTAGTATTTTCATGGTACCCAATTGTATTGGGTACCATGAAACGATTGAGGATAAATAGGCAGGTATTTTTATTTTAAGTATATTTGCCGATATTTACATCATTAAATTATCAGTTTGAACAACTTCTATACTTGTCGTGTTAATTGTATGTTATACATTGTTTAACAGTATGGCGGGAGTAGAGCAGCCATGCTATACCCTCATTAACTTCCCCACTGACTCGGAGCCCCACAATGAGATGCAGCTCAAAATAGATCTTGGTAAGACCCATCATTTCATAAGTGTAGCAACACTCCTGCCGAAGGAAACGCGCCCAATGTTTGGTGACTGAACTATCGGTTGTAGTATGTATAGAAATTATGTGAAGTAAATTTACTGCAAAGCAAGCATGTCATAGAGGAATGAGTCTGAACTTAAGAGCTGTCATACTTTAGTACAAAAAGTTCGACAGCCTCTGTGGTGTGGCGGTTGAGCAGAAAGACATATGATTAAGCTTTTTCCATTGCTGATAAAATGGTAACTTTTTGACAGTGTTTCTCAGCTAAGATACTATGGCATTTGTTGTCTTATTATTTAGTGTAAAATTATATGTTAGCTACTTTCATTTTTATTAAAACATTATAACTATTCGCACACACAGAATATTATCAAAACAAATATCTTTTAACTTTATAATATGAGTTCAAGTCGTGTAAGTTTAAAAAATGCAACTTTTACTTTGATGTGAGTACTAATAATATCAATTACATATTACACTAACTAATGCACATCATAAACAATTTAATATACTAGTTAATAATGTCTGTTTATTAATAAAAATTTGCAGAAAAAGGGGACACAAAAAAGAAGATTGAGGCACTAAAGAAAGTCATTGGTATCATTCTCTCCGGAGAGAAGATTCCAGGGCTACTTATGATCATCATCAGATTTGTCTTGCCGCTGCAGGACCATACCATCAAGAAGCTTCTGTTGATCTTCTGGGAGATTGTCCCAAAGACCACATCAGATGGCAAGCTACTGCAAGAGATGATTCTTGTCTGTGATGCCTACAGGAAGGTTAGATCTAGAACACAATATTATTTTCTACTAGCTGATGTGTGGGCATCAACAAATTTTAATAAGCTATACTGCACACATGTAGCCATGGGGCTCTATTAAGCTTTTTATTTATGAAAAGGCAATAAATTATTTAAATGTACTTGTATGTAAATATACATTATTATACTTGCTATCAAGTATATTAAGCTATCAAAGAGAGAAAAGAAAGAAAGGAAAATGGTTTTATTCATGATAATAGCAAATAAATCAATAAACTATTTAGTAACAAATATGATTGAAAGTTGCCAAAAATCGGTTACAACTCAGCATAATGCGTACATAACTCACATATCTCAGCATAATATACATATAACATAACTCAGCATAAATAATATCAACTATATGGCCTGATAGCTCATTTGGTAGTAACACTGCCTTCTGAGCTGTAGGTTGTGGGTTTAATTATCATTTAGCATTTGTGTGATGAACATTAATGTTTGTTTTGTGTCTGGGTGTTGTATTGTATTGTATTTACAAACATAAAGAATCTAAGTATTGTATCAGTTATCTGGTTCCCATAGTACTATATAGTGTACAAGCTTAGCTTAGTTTGGGGCTAGATGGCGCTGTGTGAAATGTCCACAAAAATAATGACTAATGCCTAATATGTTACTAAGGAATTCATATAAGTATTGTATGATACTCAATAGTTTGAGAAAACTATAAAGCATAAAACCTTTTCAGTTAATTTTCAGTAATAGATTGTGAAACATAGTCAATGTTACTCAAAAAGAACATAGGGTGCATGTACCACTAGCTGACCAGACACTAATAGCTGACCAAAATGTAAGAATACGAAAATACTAAGGTTGTGTGGCAACTCAGGGTGGTAGATATTTTTTATTTTACTATATATATATACTAGATATTTTTTTTTTTTTTTTTTTATGGTCAATTATTAGAGTTTAGTGGTCAAGACATGGTACAATATATTTTTTTTACTTTGAGTTAAAACTGTAGTAAACCTATTGGAGTTTGAGTTTTTTGTTCATTGCGTTTCGTACGTACTCTCATTAAACAATCACTGTGTTCAAGCAGAATCGCTAATAATATTAAATTATGAAATTATAAAGAATGTTGGGAATAAAACCGCTTAATTGGTCAACTAGTGGTACATGCACCCTACCAGCATTGTCTTCCCCTCAATAGAGACATTAAAGTGGTAATGGACATGCTGTTAGAGATATTCTACTTAGCATTTTAAGTTAAACTCTTAAATTCATATTACTTAATTTAGTCATTTATAGACTAGATTGTAATCTTAGTGAAACACTTTTTAACATACCCCATTAAAAGAATATAACATTTGAAATAACTTGTAATAGATAATGCTGGTGTATATTCATGGTAAGTTTTACTTGTACCCAGGACTTGCAGCACCCTAATGAGTTCATCCGCGGGTCGACACTGCGGTTCCTGTGCAAGCTGAAGGAACCGGAACTACTGGAGCCGCTGATGCCAGCCATCCGCGCCTGCCTCGACCACCGCCACTCGTATGTCAGAAGAAACGCTGTGCTCGCCATATTCACCATCTACAGGTTAGCATGCGCTGTTAGTCTAATAGTCTTGTTGTTATCTATATAATTATATAAAAAACAAAGTCGGGTTTGTTCGAACACTTATAATTCGAGAATGGCTGGACCGATTGTGATGGTTTTTAATTTATTGTGTTTGTCTCCATCCCGAATAGCAGAATAACTATTAAAACATTGGAATATCAATTAAAAAATAAAAAACATTTTTCTATACAAAATGTTTATATTGCATACTTAATTTTTGAACTTTTCTATATCTTTTTGTGTTATTATCTCTAAAGTACTGAACTTATTTTGTATTAATTGTATTACTTTCATATAATCATAAAATAAGTTCAGCTAATCTGTAACACGACATTCATTGAATGTTAGGCGGTACGAAGTTCGCCGGGTCAGCTGGTTAACAATCTAGAAAATTACAAGTTACCTATGAAAGGTACTAGGTATGCAGGCTCCTTTTCTGCGGAACTAGGGCTTTTTACAAATTACGAAACAGCAGCAACTCATATCCCCAAATGTGTGGGTTACTGCAATGTATTATGCAGGTATGGATGGATGCAGGCTTAAACATCGCCATGAATCAAAATATTCCAATCTTTTTTTTTTTTTTAATCAATAATAAAGGGCTTTATCGCCATTTGCGATTATGCCGCCCTGGTTATTTTAACTAATACTAATACTTAAACTAATTTATGCTAACTTAATATTATAGATCAGTTCAATCCCTCTCTATAAGTTTGTACATCATTTTTGCTGAGTCTGAGAGAGGCTCAGCAAGAATGATGTTACAATCTCCCAGGTGTAGTGGACGAGACCCAAATAATTTATGCCTCTTGTCTTTGTTCCGGACACATTCCATTAGAATATGATACAGATCGTCAACTGAGTTACATTCTAAACAATTCGGGGAGCTACTTTTTCGCATTAGATATGAAAACTTATTGCATGGAATGTGTCCGGTCCGAAGTCTTAGAGCTACAACTGTGTAATGCCTGTTGAATAAACTATTGTCTATCCAAGGATAACGCAAGGGTTGTGGCTGAATCGTACGATACCAGATTCCTTTTTCACGTGATCTGAGATCAAAATATTCTTTAAATAAATCATAACATTGAGTCTTAACAGTTGGAATGTGGTTTGTGTAATAAGGGAAAGATTCAATGGGTACTCCATCCAGTGCAGCTATCTTTGCCAAACTGTCCACCTTATCATTTCCGTCTAGACCAATATGGGATGGGATCCACTGAAGGATTATTGACACATCTTTTTCCTGCAACTTTAAGATAGTGTCTAGAATGGAGTAGGCAATCGGTGTGCCTCGAAAAGTCGAGGTACACCGAGCCAAATGTTGCAACGAACTCTTGGAATCTGTTAGTATCACAACATTGGTTAGATTAATCGATTCGATATATGAAAGTGCTTCAGCTATAGCAACCAACTCAGCCTCCATGATGGACATTTTGCAGTTGATTTTGAATGTCATACTTTGTTGTTCATGAGGGTCATAAAAGGCAGCTCCAATATCCATGTCATCTTTTGAACCATCTGTGAAAATCTTATAAAATGACGAATAATTTCTGTTAAGGTATTGGCAACAAACTGATTTTAAATGTGTAGAATTAAATTGACGTTTAGGTTTGGGTAAGGACTCTATTTCTGATATGATTACTTTAGATAAATCAATGTTAGTTACCCAAGTATGCAAAGAAAACATACCATAGATTTTGCTACAATAAACTGGAAGATGGTTTAAATTATCATGTATGAGCGTCAATAATGGTTTTCTTTTGTTGGACCAATAACGACTAGGGCATAAACTGGCTAGTTCAGATATTATTTCCATGAAGTAGTTATTTGAAACTGCATTACTTCGGAGCCAATACTTCCCGGCCAGGTATCTACGTCGTAGGTATAACGGATGGAGGCTGAGCTCGCTCTCCATCGCATGAATAGGAGTAGTCCTAATAAATCCACCAATTATACGCAGCGCCTGGTTTTGGGCTCTGTCTAATTTGATTAAGCATGATTTGGAACTATTGTCATATAGGAAGCTAGCATAGTCAATACGACTTCTGATAATTGAAATATATAGTCTACGCAGGTGTTTAGGGTGAACTCCCCAGCCTGCGCCAGCTAATACTTTAAAGACATTCAAAAACTTTAAAACTCTCTCAGATACTTCGCAGATGTGTTTACGCCACCTGAGTGAGCGATCCAGCCACACACCAAGGTATCTAACATACTCTACTTCTTGTAGGGAACTATTGTTAACTTTTATATCTAAGTGCACTAAACGTCTTTGATGACCCTTTCTAAAAACGATAACCTTGCTTTTAGATGGTGATATATCTAAATTTAGATTATTAAATAAAACGTTTACAGAATCTAGGGCTGTTTGAATTTGAGTTTTTGCTTCATACAGGTTATTTGATGTAGCATACAACACATAATCGTCAGCGTATTGGGATATTCCTACGGTAGAGATAGATTTACATATATGCATGGTCGCCACGTTGAACAAAAGGGGTGAGATTGGATCTCCTTGTGCTAGGCCACGTCCAGTAAACCTGGTAATATGAAACCCTGCTCCTTCAATGTTCAGGCATCTCTCCTTAAGATAAGCCCAGAGATATTTACATAGTACAGATCCAGCTCCAATACGATCCAGAGTTAACATAATGCTACCAATATCTACGTTATTATAGGCATTTTCCAGGTCCAAAAAACATCCTATAGTAATAAAGTCTCTTGAAAAACCGATCTGTACCTTAGAAATCATAGTGCTCAAATTATCTAGACAGGACCGACCCTTTCTAAAACCTGTTGTATGATCAGAAAATAACTCATTACGCTCTAAATACCATTCCAACCTATTGTTCAAAATAGAATGGAAGATCTTGCACGGACACGAAATAAGTGAAATAGGTCGGAGTGATGAAGGGGAGGAAGGATCGCGCCCTGGTTTAGGGATAGGAACTATACGCACTTGACGCCACTGATGGGGGACAAAACTATTTGAAAAAAACTTATTATAAAACGTCAGTAGTATATCTTTACCGATTTCAGGAAGATTTTTGATCATCGAAAAAGAGATGTCATCACATCCTGGAGCAGTGTCTTTAGGCTTTATACATTTTTCCAGTTCCTGTTTAGTGATGGCGCTCTCTAGTTTCAGATTTTCTGAGACGAGTGTAGGCATTGGTGGGGTAGTAAAGTCTGGAGTTAAATTACAAAGAAGTGAACTAGCCATATTTTTATCTACATGGACCTTAGGAGATCTATAGCCTTTTAACCACCTCATGCGGCGCCACATATCGCTCACCGAAGTGGATTGGTCTACTGAGGTGCATAGTGAGTGAAATGAATCACTTTTAGCATTTCTTATTAATTTTTGAGCATTAGCAATTTTTTGCTGTAAACTATCTAGATTGTCAGGTGTCGGATTTTGTCTAAAATAAGCTAATGCTAGTCTTCTCTGTGCTACAGCTTGTGACAGGATTGCAGACCAGTAGGGCTTGGGTGTAAATGTGCTATTTGGATTTTGACAGATTTTATAAAAAGGTATACTAGAATCAGCAGCCTTATTTAAGACCTCTATAAACAAATCATAACTTAGTTGTAAATTAAAACTACAAATCCTAAAGTCTAGAAGGGCTTCTTCTATATATTTTTGATATGTTACCCAAACAGCTTTTTTAAAGTTTCTTTTTTTTATAGTGTTAGGGGTGGCATGAATGAATGATGACAACTTAATCATGAGGTGGTCACTACCTAGAGACTCCCGAGTAACCTGCCAATTAAATTTATGTGAAATATCTGAAGACACTATAGATATATCTGGAGCTGAGTACTGTAAAATATTGTTGACTAATTTCAGCCTTGTGGCCGTTCCATCATTTAATGTAACAAAGCTATGATCAACCAGGGAATCGAAAATTTGGGTACCCCGCGAGTCTGTCTTATTCGACCAGTTGGAGTGGTGACCATTGTAGTCTCCAATTAACAAAGTTTTACTAGAAGCTAATGAGAATGTAGAATCCCAGTCACTTGGAGATGTCTGAACATTGGGTGGGCAGTAAACAGACATGACATTTTCAATAAAATCACAGTTATAAATTTTTATGCCCACTATCTCTATTCCGCTATTATTAGTATGGATGGGGCACACTTGAGATTTTACAGATTTATGGGTTAATATTGCAACACCTCCATAGGAATCAGCCCTATCTTGTCGGAAGACAGTATAGTCCTTTACATTAAACTGACTACCCGGTTCTAGCCATGTCTCACTTAGAGCTACTATATGAATTTTGTCTTGACACAACAATTGTTCGAATGCTGCAAGCTTAGGTCTTATACTTTGTGCGTTCCAATGGGCAATGTTTATTTTAAGGACTTTATCCATAATCATCGACGATCTTTAGTAAAAAAGACCAGTCTGGAATGTTTTGAAAAGTCCATTTAATTAGATATTCTACGCAAGTTAGTACAGATTTTTGTAATTTAGATAAAATGGATTCGTCTCTCTGAAAAATTATGCTTTTAAGTTTTAACAACAAACGATGGAACGAATAGTTAATTTTTTGTCTGTTATCATTTGTTTGTTCGGAGTCAGACTGGTCTTTATTATCAGAACCATCACAGTCACTCTGAGTTTCCATCAAAAATATGTCTTCGAGGTTAGATTTCTTAGGCTTCTTCCTGTTCTTTTTTTTTCTTTGTTGTTCTTTTTGAGGAATGTCTTCAACCTGCATCGAAACCTCGTCATGTGTAGGTACCGATGTTGACGCCTTTTGTGCATAGGTAGGGACAAGCGACTTCTGGTGTGAAGCTGGTGGTTGAGTGTCTACGGCTGGAGGGTTAAATTGACTGAATGCTGTAGCTGGTTCCACATCTTCCACGCACTGTGACGTTAGGGGCGGGGGGGTGTATATAGCCATGGCTTTTCTATACGAGCAGTTTAATTCTGCCATGATGTCACGGATTCTTTTTTCTTTTATGTATACTGGGCAGTTTTTATTCAAGGCCATATGATTGTTGGTACAGTTCAAACATTTATAAGAAGTAGATTCACAGGTTTCATGCTTTCCGGCGCACTTTGGGCAGTATGACTTTTTAGATGGACACATCCGATGAGTGTGGCCGTACCTCCAGCATTTAGTGCACTGAGTCACGGGGAACACATATGGTTCCACTTTTACTCTCATATCGTGTATGAATAAGTGTGTAGGTAATGTAGGGCCTTTAAAACCAACTCTTACTGACTCGCAATCCGTCCAAGTAGACTCACTTATGTTCTTGCGCTTAAGCCGCCTTACATGGCATACTTCAGTCGCACATGAAATTGCTTCTAATAACTCGTCTTCAGAGAGACCTAACTCGATGTCTTTTATAACACCGTAAGATAACCCAACCTCATATGGTCGCTGGAATCTCCATCCCATTTCGATGAAATACTCGCAATTCATTAACTTCTCAGCACTGGCGCTGTTTAACTCAATATTAATTTTAAACGGATTTATATATTTAACTTTCGATATTTCGGAGATCTTTTGAGATTTAAACATTTTGGCGAGTGCGAATTGTTTTGGAAACAATTCCTTAGATGTAATACATAACTCAATACTGCCTCTGACTTCTCGCATTCTTTGTTTTCTATTCATAACCTGTTGCCACGATTCAATTTTATCTTCCTCCAATCCCCTCTTTGTAGGTCTCGTAATACTCGTACTTATTTCCGACGTGTTGTCTATTTCAAATGATTGTGTTAGGTCTTCATAAAGTGATGCCATTTGGTTTTGGTCTAGATCATTTTCATTTCGTGATAAATCGTCGCTTATGTCTTCATTCTGAATTAGATCTTCTGCCATTGCGCTTAAGGCGCAGAGTTATATAACACTCAAAATGCTCGGCCTAACCCGTTTTGCACGGGCCGGCCGAGGTAAACACAGGATTACCGCTAACTGTTATGAGGGCGCGCGCGCGTCTACACAACACGAGATGCGTAACCGAACTGTATTCCAATCTTAAATACTTAAAAGTTAATACATGTGTCAATATATGTGTTCCATCTGTTTATCCTGTTGGGCAGGAACTTCGAGTTCTTAATCCCGGATGGCCCCGAGCTGGTGGCCGCATTCCTGGAGGGTGAACAGGATATGTCGTGCAAGCGGAACGCGTTCCTCATGCTGCTCCATGCAGACCAGGAGCGGGCACTGGCGTACCTGGCTTCGAGACTGGATAACGTGCACGGCTTCGGGGATATATTGCAACTGGTTATAGTGGAGCTCATTTACAAGGTTAGTTTTGATGTAGAAAAAAATTATGTTGTAATTAAAAAATACCTGACAATTGGCACAATCGGTTTAATTAAGACAGCCTCTGTGGTGTGGTTCTTGAGCAGGTCGGCTCTTTACACAGGGCGGCGAGTTCGATTCCCGCGGCAGGACAAATATTTGTGCACAGAAAAACAAGTGCAATTACTTGTTCTGAGTCTGGGTGTTGTGGGACCATGGTCCTCGTAGTTCCTGGGTCCCTAGACATAGTGAATCCTAGTTAAGGTCCAGGATCTATGTGTGATTTTTGGGCGTTATTATCCTTCACATTGCCTAAATTTTTCAATTAATAACAGAAATAAACTAGGTCTAGGTAGGTACCACCGCTTTGCCAGTTATTCTGCCGCCAAACAGTAGTGCGCAAGCAAGTAGTGTTTTGGTTTGAAGGGCACTGTAGCTAGTGAAATTACAGGGCAAATGAGCCCAGTCTGATCGCACAGTCAAGTAATGTTATCTTACATGGCAAAGTTTAAAAACATCATTAAAATCTTATGGGTTTGGAAACACGTTTTAATCCTTAACAGTTGTGTGACATTTAGGCGAAGGGTATGGCAAAATAACAAATGGTTAAAATAATATTAATAATAACGCCCAACGATCATATACATAGATCCTGGACCCTAATTAAGATTCCCCGTGTCAAGGGACCCAGGAACTACGAGGACCATTCTCCCCCAACACCCAGATTCAGAACAAGTACACAGGTACTCGTTTTCTTTTTCTGTGCAAAAATGCTTTCTGCGGGAATAGAACCCGCCGCCTCCGGGTTATAAGCCGACTCGCTCAACCACCACACTACAGAGGCTGTCAAAAAAATCTGTGCAAAGAAACGTCGAGACTTTTATATAAATTCTGTCTGAAGTTCAGAAAGTTTTACGTGTTTCTTGAACCGAATTTCTTTAATATATTAAATATTTGCGAGAGTTTTGGCGGGAAAGCGAAAAAGATCTCGTCGCCCAATTGTATTATTTTCCAAAATTTGCGTTGTTTTCCAAAATTTGTGTTATTTTCAGTGTTAGTGCATAAAATTGGTGGAATTTTATTCGTTAAGTGCTGAGTCACAGGCATGAGTGTGGAAAAGTAGTATAATGATGGTGAAACGTTTCTTTTCTTGTTGTTTCCAACACTCCATAGAAGCTTCTGGTAAAGTTGCCACCACTTTACCAGGAGTATGACTTGACTAGACTATGACTTGACTATGACTTGACTTGATGACTTCGACTGTGACTTGACACATATTTGCGTGAAATATCATTAACTTGATAAATTATTAATTACTTGACACTGGCTAAATACACAAAAGTGTGGAGACACTACAAAAAAAAAATTATTTGCGAACTTTGCAGATAATTTTATGAATTACACGTTATAATAGATTGAAAGATCTGTATTAGCTTGCGACAGTATAAGGGCACGCCCCCAGGTGTGCGTGGCGAACCCGTCGGAGCGGTCCCGGTTCATCCGCACGGTGTACGGGCTGCTGAACGCGAGCAGCGCCGCCGTGCGCTACGAGGCGGCCGGCACGCTCGTCACGCTCTCCACGGCGCCCGCCGCCATCAAGGTCACTACATACATACATACATTTTGTTTGTTACTTCAAACTTGTCTAGCATTTGACCACGCTCTCACCTGATGGGAAGTGACGATGCGATCGAAGGTGTAGCATGCTAGCCAAGTAAATACCTATTCACTCGTCTCTTGAACGCGCCCGGGTCATATTTCGCCGGAAACACAGACGCTGGCAGGGCATTCCATTCCTTAACCGTTCTAATTTCCGGCATACACCGCTTCTTTCTGTTCCTTTGGCGGACAAACTACAAGCAAAATACCTTCTTCTGGAGAACCTCTTCATTTTTTAATGACTTTTTAAAGATTAATAATGCTTATGACATCTTCTTTGGCGGGGTGCGTTCCATAAGGCAAAAATTGGCATCTGAATTTTTTGTTTCTCAAACTTAATAGCATTACTGAATAGGTCTCATGCTAACTTCATTAGCTACCTACTACGAGCTTATTTCTTTATATACTAATGTTTCTATAGGTGGAAACTTGTAACTGGCCTAGTTTCTTTTACTGTAAGTTTACGTTTTTATATGTATCTTGGCTGTAAGTTTTCCTAATATGAATAAATAAATAAATAATAATAATAATTATGAACGTGGAATCAAATCGCTTTGTACGAATAGGTGGTATTTCGATCGCGAAGGGAAGGCGCTTAGCCGAGCGTCTAGTAGTCCGGTAGTAGGATGGTGATGGGGAATGATGAGATAAACTATTGACACCAAGGTAACAAATACAAAAACAGGAAATAACTAATGAGTAGGATACAATGGGCGGTCTTAACGCTCTTCCAGATAACCTTTGGATGGACAGAGATTGATCAACGAGCAAGGGTGGTGGTACTACAAAAGTTACTATGTACATACATACTAACTTACTACCTACTATAGTTGTACTAAACGGACCAACGCCCTAACAATAATATCCTTAAAAGATCGCTTTTAGTGATAAGCAGGGTTGGATTTTGTAGTATGATTATACTATTTGTACCATTATTTCATAGTGTGTAGTATCGTAATGCCACTATACTACGCGAAAATACCACCCATTAAATTTTTAATATTTACCTTACAATATCGGGAATTTCTTACTTGATTTTCCTTAAGATTTCGTGATATTTGTGATTAAAACGAAATATCACTAAGGATACACGCAAAACACTAAAAAAAAAGCCGTTAATATCGATAATCGAAATATATACGATATAAAAAAACAGGAAACCTCTATTTTGGACAAATAGTATAATTTTATTTTCTAAGTACAAAATTATAGCCCTGGTGATAAGTCCGTTGTTGTTTTAACTAATAATTTAACGTTGCGGTCTTGAAAATATGCTCATATTTATTTACCATCTAGAAATTAGCAAATCAAGCGAATCACGTGCTTATTTGCTTTTGCTTGACTGGCCTGATAGCTCAGTTGGTAGTACCCCTGCCTTCTGAACTGTGGGTTGTGGGTTCGATTCCCACCCAGGACAAACATTTGTGTGATGAACAGAGGTGTTGGTTCTGTGTCTGGGTGTTATATTGTATTCTATGTATGTATTTACAAACAAAAAAGTATCTAAGTATTGTATCAGTTATCTGGTTCCCATAGCACAAGCTTTGCTTAGTTTGGGACTAGATGGCGTTGTGTGAGATGTCCACACATATTATAAAAAAAAAAATTATAAAATATTTTCACTTTCAATTGAGTAGGATTTTTTTTGTGAAAATTAATATCTTAAATATAATTAATCTATAATAAAGCTAGTGCCATCACCAGTCTTACTTCAGTATCATTGCACAGGCGGCGGCAGCGTGCTACATCGACCTCATAGTGAAAGAAAGCGACAACAACGTGAAACTAATCGTGGTCGGTCGTCTCGCGGCATTGCGGGCCGAGGGCGGCGATGCAGCGCGCCGGGCATTGCCGGAGCTGGCCATGGATGTACTGCGAGTGTTGGCAGCGTCGGATCTCGACGTACGCCGGCATACATTGGCCTTGGCGTTGGATTTGTTAACGCCGAGACATGCAGAGGAACTGGTGTCGGTGTTAAGGAAAGAGGCAGTGCGAGCGGCGGACCATGATGACGCTGCCAAGTACAGACAGCTGTTGGTGCGAGCTATGCATCGAGCGGCGTTGAGGTTCCCTGAGGTATGTAGTATAAAGTCTCATTTTGCCAGTAATTTCTAGTGAAATTACTGGGCAAATGAGACTTTACCTAAAATTTCTAGTGAAATTACTGGGCAAAGCTACAATGCCCTTCAAACCAGAACACAGTACTGCACACTACTGCTTGGCGGCAGAATAACTGGAAAAGCGGTGGTACCTAGACGAACTTTGCAGAAAAGTCCTATCATCTAGTGAAATAAAGTATATTTTTAATAATACAGCTTAACATTTTTAATTATTGCCTCACATTGAAATTTTACAGCCTCTAAGTCATAGAGGAATATTTGTCACATTCCTCTATGACATCTACTTCAATACATTTGGGTAGAACCTAGAGATAAGTGCGAAGTTAAGAGACAAACTTTCGTGCAGACAAGACAATATAACTCAACTGGTGACTGACTGACATAGTGATCTATCAACGCACAGCCCAAACCACTGGACGGATCGGGCTGAAATTTGGCATGCAGGTAGATGTTATGACGTAGGCATCCGCTAAAAAAGGATTTTACGAAATTCCACCCTTAAGAGGGTGAAATTGAATTATTTTCCCATAGGCGGCATGCCGCGGACGAAGCTGCGGGCAGAAGCTCGTTAATCTTATATGTTTAAAAAGGCGTAATGAGATGTTGTAGATTAGAGCATATTAATACTTATGATGAAATAGTGATGGGGGAGGTAACGGTTGGTTTCGCCTACAGGTGGCAGGCAGCGTCGCGCCGGCATTGCTAGAGTTGCTGGCAGACGGTGCGGAGCCGGCAGCTAACGACATCATGCTGTTCCTCCGCGCTGCCATGCATAACTTCCCCGACCTTCGCGACCTGATATACCAGGTGTGTATGGCGACAAATAATTTGTTTACATCACCCTACATTTTTTGTTATAAATAAATGAAATATTAAATGTAATCATTAGTAAACTTTATGACATTTAAAATTGTTAAAAATAGCCTACTTGTAATAAATATTCGATGAAAGGGTTGCATGAGAAGAGCTAAAAACCAGGTTTATTGGCCCACCAGAGGTCTATGTCTAGTTGTGAACCAACACGGGCTGATGCTGATGAAGAAACTCAATTGTGGCTAATGGAGTTTTCAAAAATCTTTATATATAAAATGTATAAAAAATTTAATGGTAAATTTTTTATGAAGGTTATTGAGACGGACCCAGCCACGTAAGCAGTTCAAATTGTATGAAAACTAAACATGTTATTAAATTTTTACTTTAAATTTTTATTGAGGTGATATGTATAACAGAATATCGTATTGCATAAGTAAAACTTCTTTACGCACTCTTGACTTGGGGATATGCTGGTGAGGCGAAAGTTGATATATAAATATAGGGATAATGTAAAAGGGAGATATAAATCTCTCTCTCTACGTGAAGATGGAAAGAAAGAATTACGTTTCGTATATTACTGTTGAGGCAAGAGAGATGGAGCTAAAGAAGTTTGACTTCAGTCGAGTGGTCGAAAGTACACTTGTTTTTTTTTTAATGATGATAATTTTGACTGACTTTTTTGACTTAATTGACTGACCCGATAGCTCAGTTGGTAGTGACTCTGCCTTCTGAACTGCGGGTTGTGGGTTCGATTCCCACCCAGGACAAACATTTGTGTAATTAACATCGATGTTTGTTCTGTGTCTGGGTGTTATATTGTATTCTATGTATGTATTTACAAACAAAAAGTATCTAAGTATTGTATCAGTTATCTGGTTCCCATAGTACAAGCTTTGCTTAGTTTGGGGCTAGATGGCGTTGTGTGAGATGTCCACACGTATTATGTATTATTAATTAAATTGACAGCCCTTGTGGTGTGGTGGTTGAGCAAGTCGGCTCATAATCTGGAGGCGGCGGGTTCGATTCCCGCGGCAAGACAAGTATTTGTACACAGAAAAAAATAAAATAAAAATAAAAAATAAAATAAAAATTACGATGTGGTGGCAGCGGCTGCTGGAGGCGCTGCCGCAGATCTCGGTGGGGCGCGTGGCGCGCGCGGCGCTGTGGCTGGTGGCGCAGTTCGCGGACTCCGCGCCGCGCGCCGCCGCCGCGCTGCAGGCGCTGGCCGCCGTCGTGCCGCGCCACGCCGCGCGCGGTGACCAGGTCGGTCCCCCTAGCTCCCGGAGTCTTGTACTTGGTCAAACTCGCGTACCAACTCTACATCACGGGTACAACAGAGGCGGTTTTATCGGGACCAAAGTTGAATTAGGAGGTTTCAAATTTGGTTTGTCGAAGTCGCAGTCGTAGGCGAAGGTGGAGGCGGAAGAAAGACGTGCTAGTTAAAGACAGGTCGAATAAAAAAAAAATAAGTCGACTCACGAGGGGGTTTTTAGTGATTTCGATTCCCACATAACCCCTACCGCCATCCTCGTGGTGGCAAGGAAATGAGAGGACATTTTCCCCCGTCGTATCGTGTTGTATCGTGTGAAACTACTCCTCACAGCTACTATGAAGGCGTCACATGCCAAAGAGATAGTATGTAGATAGTATGATAGAAGTACCACAGCTTTGTAATGAGCTACTATGAAAACTGATAACTGACGTTACTGCGTGTTTGAGTTGTCTCTTTCTATTCTTGTATTTTAAAATGCCTTTAACTTTATAATTTTTTGAGATATTTTATTTTTGTTTTCACGATTATAAATTTTTTTGAGATATATTATTTATGTATGCAATAAAAATAAAGCAGTCAAATAGCCTATTGCGTCGCTCAATAAAGAAAAAATACAGAAGAATTTGTTACAAAAGCACCTTTATTGGTAAAGTCTCAAACCGAGATAAAAGCGACATTGGTTTTTGAGTCGGAGGAAGTGAATTGCAAAATGTGTATTTTTCATTCGTATCCAGGAGGAAAAGGAAGAAGCTGCTAAAGTTGCTGAGTCAACGGCCCCGAGGCAGCTGGTCACCAGCGACGGCACCTACGCCACGCAGTCGGCCTTCAACCTGCCCGCGTGAGTATTCTCTGGGAACTAGTAATATTGGCATACACCGCTTCTTTCTGTTCCTTTGGCGGACAAACTACTAGCAAAATACCTTCTTCTGGAGAACCTCTTCATTCTTTAATGACTCTTTAAAGAGTAACAATGTTTATGACATTTTCTGTGGCGGGGTGCGTTCCATAAGGCAAAAATTGGCATGTCAATTTTTTGTTTCTCAAACTTAATAACATTACTGAATAGGTCTCATGCTAACCCAATGAGCTACCTACTACAAGCTTATTTCTTTATTTACTAATGTTTCTATAGGTGGAAACTTAAATTAAAACTGGCCTAGTTTCTTTTACTGTACGCTTACCTTTTTATATGAATTTTAGCTGTGAGTTTTCCTAATATCAATAAATAAATAAATAAATTGATGGCGTTGTTAAAAAAACAGTTCCTGGCTAGCTTTTTACAGAACAAGCGTACCCTTTAGAGTCGATAAGGTGTTTACCGTTGGATTCCTTTGGAAGGATGGTCAGTTTACCGATTTAATTGAATTTATATTTTTGGGAATGACTTTAGAAACTATCGAAGACTTTTTCTCCCGTGTACTTGTCGTGTGCCGTAAAGAGTTTGACTAGCCAAGCATTGCGGACGATCCGCGTTGGCATTTATGCTCTCTGTAAGAAAGCACGATTTACTGTTATGATCCCAAAACCAAAAGACAGTGCGTATCCTTCCGAGGAGAATCTTTTTTCTCACACCTCTCTTCACTTTAGTTGGCAAAAGTGAAGAGAGGTGTGGGAAAAAAGATCGTGGCGTCGTTTATTGGAAGGACAGCGTAATGACGCACCGCGCTGATACATTCGCTGCTGCACGGAATCTACAGCAACGCTTCCTTCGTACGGATTACTTGATTAATTCTAACCTAGAAAGTACCATCACTACAAGCAAGCATGTACCATCGTAGACCGCGTCGTCAATTTCCATGAGCACGGGTAGCATGAGCTGTAGAAATCGGCATAATATTTATTCGCTCGAAAACGTTTGGCCAATGAAAGCACAACAAAATGCCTATGACGTGATCCGCGTGAGCGTTCATTGGTCATGCTTTCTCGAGAGAAGAGATGTCGATTTCTAGCTCCTGCTGCCCGCGCTGGTGAGACTGCGGTCAAGCGCTGGCTTATCTATACTTCTATACTAATATAATAAAGTGGAAAAATTTGTATGTAAGTATATTTGTAACGAATTGGCTCAAAAAATACTGGACCGATTTAAAAAATTCTTTCATCATTTAAATGCTACATTATCACTGATTAATATAGGCTATTTTAATTGCAAGAAAAAAGGTTTAAAAAATAAATGTCCTTCCGTGCGAAGCCGGGACGGGATGCTAATAAATTGATCGATTCTGTCAGTTCGAATGCGCCGGCGGCGGCGGAGGCGGGGCTAGCGGGCGCGCTGCGCTCGGGCGAGGGCTTCACGGTGGCGTGCGCTTGCTCCGCGCTCTGCGCGCTCGCCCTGCGCCTGCCCGCGCCGCGGGACCAGGCGCGCGCGCTGCACCTCGCCGCCGCGCTGCTCGCCTACCACAAGCAGGCGCATCCCGCCGGTCTGTATGCTAGCCTGCCGACTGGGCCACACAACGTCACAATGTGGAGATTTGGCGGGAAAACTAAAAAGATCGCGCCACCGCTTTGTATTATTTTTTAAAACTCGTGTTATTTTCAGTGTTGTTATTGTACAAGCGGGGCGTGTTCGCAGGCGCGGGCGCGGGGCTGACGGCGGCGGACGCGACGCACGCGGCGCTGTGCGTGGCGGCGGCGTGCCGGCGGCCGCCCGCAGTGCGCGCCGCGCTGCTGGCCGGCACGCGGGCCGCGCTCGCCGCGCTGCTGGCGCTGCCCGACACCACCGGCGAGCTGCCCGGCGCGCAGGTACCGTGTGCTCCAGGCTTGCAGTGCCGGCACGCCCCGCTGCTGGCCGGCACGCGGGCCGCGCTCGCCGCGCTGCTGGCGCTGCCCGACACCACCGGCGAGCTGCCCGGCGCGCAGGTACCGTGTGCTCCAGGCTTGCAGTGCCGGCACGCCCCGCTGCTGGCCGGCACGCGGGCCGCGCTCGCCGCGCTGCTGGCGCTGCCCGACACCACCGGCGAGCTGCCCGGCGCGCAGGTACCGTGTGCTCCAGGCTTGCAGTGCCGGCACGCCCCGCTGCTGGCCGGCACGCGGGCCGCGCTCGCCGCGCTGCTGGCGCTGCCCGACACCACCGGCGAGCTGCCCGGCGCGCAGGTACCGTGTGCTCCAGGCTTGCAGTGCCGGCACGCCCCGCTGCTGGCCGGCACGCGGGCCGCGCTCGCCGCGCTGCTGGCGCTGCCCGACACCACCGGCGAGCTGCCCGGCGCGCAGGTACCGTGTGCTCCAGGCTTGCAGTGCCGGCACGCCCCGCTGCTGGCCGGCACGCGGGCCGCGCTCGCCGCGCTGCTGGCGCTGCCCGACACCACCGGCGAGCTGCCCGGCGCGCAGGTACCGTGTGCTCCAGGCTTGCAGTGCCGGCACGCCCCGCTGCTGGCCGGCACGCGGGCCGCGCTCGCCGCGCTGCTGGCGCTGCCCGACACCACCGGCGAGCTGCCCGGCGCGCAGGTACCGTGTGCTCCAGGCTTGCAGTGCCGGCACGCCCCGCTGCTGGCCGGCACGCGGGCCGCGCTCGCCGCGCTGCTGGCGCTGCCCGACACCACCGGCGAGCTGCCCGGCGCGCAGGTACCGTGTGCTCCAGGCTTGCAGTGCCGGCACGCCCCGCTGCTGGCCGGCACGCGGGCCGCGCTCGCCGCGCTGCTGGCGCTGCCCGACACCACCGGCGAGCTGCCCGGCGCGCAGGTACCGTGTGCTCCAGGCTTGCAGTGCCGGCACGCCGTGTTGTGCAAAGTTGTATAAATAGCTGGGTAAAGTAAGCTGACGATAAGTAGCGCTGTTGGGAACGACATCCACCGCCAGTCGCAGATTTCTGCCTACCCACCTAACTACCCCAACCAGGTAACTAACTAGGTTCTTTTCTTGCTAGTGTAAAAAAAATGGAACATCCCTTTCATAAACTCCATTTTTAGCTCTCGCTTCACTCGCACTTTATATTACCTGTACCATTCGCGGTAATCGAATTCCTATATATCTATTTATGAATTTTTGAAGTTTTAATGGTTCACCCGAACGGGTAGACCCTGTTAGGAATCCAAAAACAAAGGAATCCGTGACCCTTTACCACAATTAATTATACATATTGTTGTAGGAGCGTGACAACAAGAAGCCGGAGCGGAAGGTGGAAGTGGAGACCGGCATTACGTTCGGGGCACTCTGCGGCGCCGCACAAGCTACTCACCACGATATGTTCGAACTAGCGCTTAACAAGGCGCTACAAGGTAGATAATAGAGTTCATTTGTTCTTTTTAGAACGGTGTATTCTTTCAATCTTTATTTTTACTTTATGTTATAATGGTATTGTTTATTTTGGCAGGCCGTACCACGGGCGGCTCGGAAGAGCGATCGAAACTGTCGAAGGTATGGAATTTTATGATACGTAATTAATTTAACATGTGTTTCTACACTTTTCCCTGGGATTAAATAGCTATTGAAGTCCCTGCTCTATTCGAATAGATATGATAAAAATTGTATTTCCAGGTGACGCAGTTAACAGGATTCTCTGACCCGGTGTACGCTGAAGCCATCGTCGCCGTCAACCAGTACGACATCGTGCTGGACGTGCTGCTCGTCAACCAGACCGGTGAGGGAAATATCTAAACAATACCAAATGCCACCCCATAATAATAGCCTCTATTCCTTTACACAGCTGATACTGCAGACCTGTCCACGTGGAGCTATCTAATTGCCAATCGACAAAAACAGTTCTAGCAGATTGATGCCCGCGTTTCATGTCGCAGACGACAACCTACCGAACTGCTGCTCGCGCTGCAAGCAGCAGTTCTTGTCCTCGGACAATAGCCTCTATTCTTTTAAACAGCTGACACTGCAGACCCTGCACTTTGATACGTGGTTTATTATACTAGTATAGAAGTATAGATAAGCCAGCGCTTGACCGCAGTCTCACCAGCGGGCAGCAGGAGCTAGAAACATCTTGACGACGCGGTTTACGATGGTAGACCGCGTCAATTCCAATCCGTCAAATCCGTCAATTTCCAATTTACATGCTTGCTTGTAGTGATGGTACTTTCTAGGTTAGAATTAATCAAGTAATCCGTACGATGGAAGCGTTGCTGTAGATTCCGTGCAGCAGAGCACAGAACTGCTGCTCGCGCTCCAAGCAGCAGTTCTTGTCCTCGGATAATATTTTATTATTTAATAAAATTCGCGTTGCGACATCCATGTTTAAAAATGATGTACATTGCATTAGCGCATGATTATTTTTGCAATGCGGGCAGATTCGGATTGCAGCATGGTAGGTTTTTGTCCACTTTTCTGCGTTGTTATAGTTCGTTGACCTCTGATTGTTATAATTCTTGTATTGAACATTGCTATTTGTTGGAACATTTTGTTTCTGACTGCCTTTTTTGCTTCTAGCTGTTTCTGATGCTATAAACTTTAGTTCCAGGAATTTTAAAAACTCGTCTAAGTCTGGTAGTTCTCGTGGATGTTTCAAGTGTTGTATGTATTCTCCGTAGGTGATGTCATCCAGTTTTGATGATAGTAAATGCACAATGATAGGACCCCATACAGGGACGTCGATCTTGATGTTTTCCAATGCGTTTAAATACTCTTTTGTAGTGTCGTGCATTCTTTTTAAATTCGCTGAGTTCATTTTATCAATCGACGGTTGATTGAGAAGATTTTCTATGTACGAGGTGAAAAGCAATCGCTTGTTATCGTAGCGATGCTGAATTATGTCCAGACATGAGTCATAGTTTTCAGCGCTCACTGGAAGATGTTTAATCAGCTTTTCCGCTTCACCCCTCAATTTCGATTTCAGGAATTTCATTTTCTGTGTTTTGTTTAACGTTGGATTATTATGAATCATCTCGAAGAATAAATCTCTAAAAGAGATCCAGTTGTTGTAAGCTCCATTGAACTCTGGTAACTCTATTCTTGGTGTTGTTTTTTCGTAATGAGATGTTTCGAAAATTCTTCTGTTCAAATCTTTTTTGAGGCCGTCGTAGACTTGCTCCCAATGCTCGAACTTTTCTTCGTAATTCCTGTCACTACCTTTTAGTAAGTAGCTTAGTTCCCAGTGGATCTTGTCGATTGATTTCCACTTTGATTGTAGGATGTTAAGTTGATCTTGAAGGTGCCACTTCTCCTTCAGGTCATCTTGATTTATTTTGGAGACTGCTCGCATCAAGGCGTTGAAGTTACACATCTGATTTCGGAAAAGGACTGATAAGTGATCCGTCCCATCTGCCGTAGGCTGGAGTACTTCAGTTGTACCAAGTGATTGTAGTCGCGGTGGTCCGCGGGTTTCCGGTATTTTCGGATTAGTTATTCCCGAAAATCCCGGTTTGTTTGTCAACTCATCTTTTAGTTGAGTCATCGAAGTCATCATTTCGTCGAAAATTCTTTTCGTTGTGTTATATGTGTTCTCCTTAAAGTAGTCATGGTCTTTTTTCGTTGACTCATACTTCTTCAGGATTTCGTGATTCGCTCGAAACTCCTCCCAGTGCGATTGTAAAGCTTCGATACGAGTGTTGAGGTATTCTATGGATTTTCTAGTCACAGAATCCTTTTTGTAGTTTGTTTGAAGTGTTTTGATTTTATCGTAGGCCGTTTGTTGTTCCTTTATTAGTTCGTGGAACATGTAGTCTTCTGTAGACATTGTTAATAGAACAGTGTGAGATTTGGATCGTTAAGTATTTGTTGCAGCAGTAGACGTTATCCCCGCTGGTAAGTTAATGTTGGAAGACGTAATCCTCGCCGATAATTTAATTGTTAAAACAGTGGACGTTGCCCCTGCCCGTTCGTTAATAGTTTTGTAGTTGTAGGTAGATGCAGTAGACGTTGTCTCCGCTCTGGTTCGTTGTTGGATGGCACTCAGTGCGGCACTCTCTCCTTACGTTATGTGCACCTTCTCAATGCTGCTGGTGAGACCCGCTTGTGGGAGGCCAACAGCACCGATTTGCTAACGTAATTGAGATATATACCACACTAAGCACTGTCATTAAAAAACTCGAAGGTTTTTGGATCCGGCTCGAAGGACCAAAAGGATGTTCGGGCCTTTCGTCGTAGACTGCGGCCCGGTGGTAGTTGTAAATCCAAACCACTGCACTGTTCTAATAGTTGTTGTATTTGTTAAAAGAAAGTCTACGCGCAATTCGGTGTCTGAGCCGCACTAGTTAGAATGGACACATTAGCGCGCGACGGTGGTTAAGTGACGACTCGCTTTAGTAAAGAATGTACGGACATTTATAGTTTACCTAAGCGTATACAAAATTGCTGTACGTGCTGTATTGGCTCGTACAGCCTCTATTCTCTTCACTCCACGGAATAGTTGCTATGGGTCCACGCGTGAGTTCCTGCCAATAGATAGTAATCTTTGTCCCTTCACATTACGGAACAGCTCCTGAATAGTTTTAAGTTGTCCACGCGTGAGCCACATGCCAGTGTATAATGGCCCGTGTTCCGTCCGCAGACGACACCCTCCAGAACTGCTGCGTGGAGCTGGCGACGCTGGGCGACCTGCGGCTGGTGGAGCGGCCGACGCCGGTGGTGCTGGCGCCGCGGGACTTCGCCACCATCAAGGCTCACGTCAAGGTCGCCTCCACCGAGAACGGGATCATCTTCGGGAACATCGGTCAGTTGGGATGTTTGCGTCAATGTCATCTCATCACACTAATATTATAAAGGCGAAAGTTTGTATGTGTGTATGTTTGTTACTGCTTCACGCTCAAACAGCTGAATGGATTTGGATGAAATTCGGTACCAAGATAACTTATACATTGGATTAACATATAGGCTACATTTTATCCAGGAAAAGTGTAATTTTCCCGTGGGTGAGGAAATAATTAAAATACATTTTATCCGCGGGTGAAACCGCGGGGCGCAACTAGTCAGTAATATTTATATGCATAATTGATAAGGGAAGCATGACTCGATTTTGATTTTGTATTTTAACAGTGTAGATACTGTAACATTCAATATAATTATGTCATACATATCACAAAGATTTATCCATCTTTGGGTATCCTAACCTATCTCTAATTCTGCCTTGGAATAAGAACAGATAATAAGCTTAAACTTTAACGCTACATGAAAGAAATGCCCAGCTCGGCCCGTTAGGTACAGCCTTGGGTCACTGAAATACACTCCAACCGGGATGTCAGTGCAAGCCTTACTACCCTCAAAGAGAATATATATGGTTTGGACATGAAATAATATCATCATCATCAGCTTGTATTGGTCTACTGCTGGGCATAAGCCTCTCCCGGGGCACGCCACTGAGCTTAGTCAGATCGAAGCAAAAGAATATGGTTTTGACATTTTAAAAGTTAGTTCAAAAGTCCCATAAATTTGTCTAAAAACTAATTTTGTAGCATACCTTGTTTCTTTTGCTCGGCTTAAATAAAGTTTGTAGAGCATGCAAATTCCCTAGATAAAAAAGAGAAGAGATTTTTATGTTAGTCCTCGATGGAGTGTATGGTTTCTTAGATTTTGATATCGAGTGTGGTAGAGATTTGGTTAGAACAGGTCCTTGCGATGTTTTCCTCTCCGCTTCACCTGTGACGATGATCATTTCGATTCTTTATAGATGTAATAGAAGCTACGGATCGAAGTTTTCTGTTCTGTATTGTGCCGGATTGCTTGCACCAGTAGTAGTGAGAAAGAAAACTGCTTTTTTTCAAACTCGTATATTGTAATGGGCAGCCTCTGTAGTGTGGTGGCTGGTCGGCTCAACGCGCAGGTGTTTCGATTCCCGCAACAGGACAAGTATTTGTGATCAGAAAAGAAAGCGCAAATACTTGTTCTGTGTCTGGGTCCCACAACACCCTGGGTTCCTAGACACAAGGAATCTTAGTTAGAGCCCAGGATCTATGTATGTGATCGTTGGGTGTTATTATTATTATATATTATTTGAATAATAAAATAAAATAAATAACTTAATAAATACCTAATATAATTTGACTTGTAAAAGTGCTAAAAATAGACTATTTGCAATAAATCTTTTGAGTGTGACTGCTACAACCGTCGGCCCGCGCAGTGTACGAGGTGTCGGGCGCGTCCATGGACAAGGGCGTGGTGGTGCTCAACGACATCCACATCGACATCGTGGACTACATCCAGCCCGCCGCCTGCAGCGACGCCGACTTCCGCCAGATGTGGGCCGAGTTCGAGTGGGAGAACAAGGTGCGCCCCTCCCACGGCTGGAAGACGACCACCCTTGAACATTGCCCCATATTTAACTTTCATCGACACTTATTTTGATTCGTCTATTTTAATCTGAAGGCTGATTTTATTCCGTTCTTTTATCATTGTCATCGACCTGAATACCTCCACTGCTGAACATAGGATTCTCCCAAAGCCACTTTCACACTTCGACACTCCACCATAGATTGGCTGCTTGCCTCCTGCGATATCCTGTCCTTTTGATTTGAATGCTATAGGTAACAAAGAAGCATAGGGTCCTCCCGTTGGAGGGAGCTCGCTGTACCCTATGGACATTTGTAACACTAGATGTGACACCAATACTTTGGTTGACTCTTTCTTGTAGTCATATCCATTTTATTATGTCTTTCTTGTGTTGTTTTCTTAAGTTATTTATTTAATTATTCATATTAAGAAAACTTACAGCCAAATTCACATAAAAATGTAAGTATAAAATAAAAGAAACAAAGCCAGTTACAAGTGTCTATAGAAACATTAGTTAATACAAAATAAGCTCGTAATAGGTAGATAATGGAGTTAGCTTGAGACCTATTCAGTAATGTTATTAAGTTTGAGAAATAAAAAGTCAGATCCTAATTTTTGCCTTATAGAACGCACCCGCCACAAAAAATGTCGTAATCATTGTTACTATTAAAAAGACATTAAGAAATTAAAAAGTCACCGATACGAATCCAGTTTCGCCTAAGTCAAGGCTAGTAATGAATCTTATATATCAGTAATGTCTGAAGATTAGTTTACGTTTCATATAAATATGTTTTGATACTCAAAATTGGTTTATATTTCCAGGTATCTGTGAACACGAATATCACAGACCTGCGCGAGTATCTGGAACACCTGCTGACCTCCACCAACATGAAGTGTTTGACACCGGACAAGGTGAGCTAATGTTATTTTTAGATGTATCAGACACTTATGTGGTTTAAATGGAAGGATGGTTATAAAATGGACATGAACGAAGGATACGATTCAAAATTTCTCAATCTCGAAATAAAATCTATTAACATTTTATTATTATAATTCTATATATATAATGCTACAGTATTTTCTACCAGCTATCCACTCATAGTTTGAGAAAGAGGGATGTAGGTGTGCATCAAAATTTGTATGAGTACTATTTGTAAAAAAAAAAATAAACAAAGTGTTATACAGGGAGTAACAAAAACCCTGTTAAATAAATGAAGTATGTGTACAGATCATTACAAGTAGTCATATAAAAATGTCTAACAATACCTAAGTTATACGTATCTGAAGTTACACGCAGTATCTAAATACAAAAAAATAATACCATTTCCCAAAAATGTTTGTGCCACAAGCCGTGCCTATTTTTAAATAGCTAAGTAACTAAGGTAAAAGTAAACGCGGAACCGACAAACGGGGGCCGCCTTTGTCGGCTCTTTTGTAGGATGCCGCTCCTGCACCTGTGTGCCTACGGGGAAATGGGGTGCGCGGGCGGCGCGGTATCACTCGGCATAGGCGCGGCGCGGCCCGCGGCTTACACTCAGTCGCACGTGCTCTCTCATGCAATTTAGTCGTTTCCAGTTTGACCGTCGCGAATTTAGTGTCGAGTGTGATGTCGTATTCTAACGACGAATACTACAATATGTTAATGTGCCTTGGTAGAAGTCACAATAATTATGCGGCAGCACGTAGAGAATACGAGCATAATTTTTCTATTCCGCGTGGAATTGAGTTACCGTCATTAATGGCATTCCAGCGATTGCACTTACGTGTTTACAACACCGGTAGTGTAACGGGCCGTGATCAGCAAAGATTTGATGCTGGAAGACCACGAGTATTACATGACGCTGAAGAACAGGTGCTCGATATGTTTGTGCAAGACCCAACACGTAGCACACGCAGCATGGCAAGAGAAATTGGAATTAATCACATGCGTGTATGGAGGACATTGAAGGAAGACGGTCAGCATCCGTTTCATTATCAACGAGTGCAATCATTGTTGCCCAGTGATTATGAGCCCAGAGTGGCATTTTGTCAGTGGCTTCTCGACCGAGTGACAGATGACGCAGAGTTTTTGAGTCGTATTTTATTTACCGACGAATGCTCGTTCGTCAGAACTGGCGTTTTTAACTGCCATAATGAGCACGTATGGGCTGTGGAAAATCCCCTGGCAATAAGAGAGAGCCATTTTCAGCATCGTTGGCGAATAAACGTTTGGGCTGGCATACTCGGTGATAGGATTATTGGGCCTCATTTCTTGAACAATACCATGAATGGAGCTAATTATCTGCAGTTTTTACGCAACGAACTTAGTGACGAACTCGACGACCTAAACTTGTCTCTTATGAGAACGATGTGGTTCCAGCACGACGGCGCTCCACCGCATTTCGCTCGCAATGTTAGGGATTACCTCACTCAAGAATACGGAGAAAGATGGATCGGACGAGGCTCCACTACACCGTGGCCAGCGCGTTCGCCAGATCTCACGCCTCTTGATTTTTATCTCTGGGGTCACGTGAAAGAGTCGGTCTTTAAAAAGACCTGCGACAACGAAGGCGAAATGCGCTCACGCATAGTTGCTGCATTTGAAAGCATAAAATCGGACGCGTTGATACTGCAACGTGTACGCGGAAGTATTGTGACACGTTGTCAAAAATGTATCGAAGTCCAAGGTCGGCACATTGAACAACATCTTCGGGGCCGCCAAATCAGCATTTTGATTGATTGACTGAACATGAAAATCGCCTACCGGCAGATGTGTTTTTGAAAGCTCTTTTAAGAGCTAAAAATTACGTACCTATCTTGTTTCTTGACAATACAAAATCACACGTGAATTCGATTGTTTAGAGTGTGGCAGAAAGGCGCGCAGCACTTGTGTGCCTACCACTATTGGTCAAAGAGATCTTTTACGTCATTAAGTTACGGTCTCGCAATCCTACAACGTTGTGGTATGTGGTATAGGGCACATAATCGTATGAAAAACGCATAAAAAGTAATCTGTGGAATAGCTTCTAGTTCCGTCGCAGTAGGTATGCGGTTGAATAGACTTAGCGTACCATGGCGGGCGGTGCGGGGTGCGGGCAACAGGCAGCAGGCTGCGTCGGTGGTGCAAGTACCTATGTTGTCAATATCTGAGGTCGTAAACATTTTTAGTAACGGCATAAAAGGTTTTAATAAAAAGCACACGTAAGTTTTGTATGTCTCGTATTGAAATAGAACTAGTATTACTACAACCTTGAGTTGACACTGGATACGCAGCTCGCGGATATAACAGGGTTTTTGTTACTCCCTGTATACATACATACAATTATAATATTGGCATTTTATAGATATACACTGCAACCATAGCTTACCGAAAGACCGTCTTCTCTACTGTTGGAGACGATTCACATCCCACTCACGCACATAGTGGTTAAAATTTTAAACAAAATAATATATTTTACGTCGAATATTTTTATATATCTTGGCATTTTCGACAAATAGTACCTTTATATGTCATGCTAAAACGCGTTACTTATATAAGAAAAATTACATTAAAAATAAAATCTGGCTCGAAGGACCATGTTCAAGCTGAGCCCAGGTCCCAAATTCTTTTGATTTATTAAATAAAAACTTTCATAAAACGTTAAGCAAAAATATATATATTTTATTTCTCCATGACTAATTATTGAATATGTGTGTACGATAATGTGTACGTAACAAACATTATATTCGTTTACTGAGACGAGGTCCGAACATAAACTGTCTCTGTCTTCTGAAACCAATTACATTTTAGACACCAAGAAAAATGATCGGTCAAAAACAGCGATCTCATTTATCTGGTAATTTAGCACTAAATAAAACTAAAGTAAACTGTCCCAAAATCGGTTACAAAAATGTTTGAGAATATTTCCAACTTAAGGTAATGTAATTATTACGGTAAATTCGCGGGTTTAAGGTGTGTTTTGGTGTGCAGGCGCTGTCGGGGCAGTGCGGGTTCATGGCGGCGAACCTGTACGCGCGCTCCATATTCGGCGAGGACGCGCTCGCCAACCTCAGCATCGAGCTGCCGCTCGCGCGGCCCGGCGCCGCCGTCGTCGGCCACGTGCGCATCCGCGCCAAGAGCCAGGCAAGCGCGGGCCCCGTGTCGTGTAGCAGGCCGGCTCATCACCCGGAGGCAGCGGGTTCGATTCCCGCGGCAGGACAAGTATTTGTGCACGAGAAAAAAGCGCAAATACTTGTTCTGAGTCTGGGTGTTGTGACCATGGTCCTCGTAGTTCCTGGGTCCCTAGACACGGAATCCTAGTTGGGTCCAGAATCTATGTGTGTGATCGTTGGGTGTTATTGTTTATTATTTATTAATATTTTGATGAAATTTCTATGAGAATAATCTACGTCTCAAATAAAATAAAATCACTTCCAAATCCATTAATAAATGAGAGGTTGTATTTTTTTATGTATTCTGAAAAATACAACTGAATTGAGAACCGGCCTCTTTTCTGAAATCGGTTGACTAATCTGTTGGTTTTTTTTTTCAGGGCATGGCCCTCAGCCTGGGCGACAAGATCAACATGATGCAGAAGGCCACCTACCAGAAGACGCAGCAGGTCAACAAGGGCTCCATCCCGGCGGCTTGAGTATCATACATTCATTACTTTATACATTCATTTATATAGATATACATAGTAATAACATATGTGCTCGTTATGTGTAACGTTTCCTTAACTAAATATAAACGAGGTTTGATAATTTATTTGTTTAAGACAGTTTCTATGGGAAGGTGAGAAATCAATAGCTGATGTTAGGTCTGTCCATATTAGAGCCATAGAGCGTTCTCGAAATAAATCCAAGACACTTTTTTACTATTCTTTGCTTTGCTTCTATTATTTGGATTTAAAATAAGGAAAACGACGATTTTTCTTTGCTGGCTGGCACTGGTATAATGCCCCTGATGATTATGCCATAATTTCAAAGTTTTACTCGCTATTGACAGCCCTAGATCGGCTGTTGATCTCCCATTCTTTTCCAACATTAGTAAAATGAAAAGGACGCGATTATAAAATGAATTTAATTTAGAAAATTGACATAGAATTGTTGTCTACTTCCTTAATATATACATATACTAGACATACAATAGATTATTACGATGGAATATATTCGATTGAGTTAATTTTATTTAATTTTTTAATTACGACAGACAACAAAATATCCTATTATTTAAAAAAATCTAGAACACCCTATCATAAAGCAAAATATCACATTGCCTATAATTACTTAATTCTAACTCTGTCTAACTCTACCCATAGTGTATTGACAAATGTTTTCAGACATTTCGTTTCTTAATATAATCATATTGTCGGGAACATAATATAAATTCCACTAGTACTAAAGATGATGAAGAGAACGCTCAAAATAAGGAAAGTTTTGATCTTGCAAGCGTGTTTATTTTGCGACACCGAAGTTACATACTTCTATGTAGATTACGTTTCTGGTTAAAAATATTTATTTCTCATCCTACTAATACTAATAAATTATAGATGCGAAAGCTTGTGAGGATGGATCTATGTTTCTTACTCTTTCACGCAAAACCTACTGAACGAGTTTGAATGAAATTTGGAACTCAGATAGTTTATATTAACATCTAAATTAATAACCTAAAATAAAATTGATTTTTAGAAATTTTTAGCGTTCCATATCTAAATGGCCCAACCTTTACATAGCCTATGTGTTACCTATGTGTTAACACATAGGCTTTGTAAAAGTTGGGCATTTCTTTCGCTACCGATATCTTCCGTACCCTTGCGTTAGGATCTAGTTGTAACTGGCTTCACCAGATTGGTGTACCTCCACCGTCTCACGTAATGCCACGATGTGATGCAAGACCGAGTTCTATTTCCGAAGGAATGCTTTCCTCGCGTGTATGTAGGTCGCCGGCGCCGGCGTCGCCGCGGCTATTTTTAATGTTAGCTAGTAATTCCGTTGGCATTTTACTAAACTATACAAAAGCTGCTGCGCTTCACGAATTCATCTGCAAGGAATATTAAATAAAATCTGCAAAAAATTCCGGGATATAAGTGTTTTTTTTACTTTGCAAAAAAATTTTAGTGCTCAATCTAATTTGACAGTTCTAAAATAGTTCTGTCCTTTTTCATATAAGTCGTGTAAAAAGACAGTGATTGTTTTGGAATAGTCAAGTTCGAAATCAATTACATCAACACCTGAGCTTTTAGGCTTTTAACGCTGTAGTAAATATCCACATAATTGTATATTCAATATTAGATAAAGTGAACCAACGTTTTTGCTATAATGATCGTTAACTACACACTTACATGGTAGGTATTTGTATAACGGGTAAATGAAATAAAATCCAAAAGCCTTATGAAATAAATTAGTTTATTGCATCGTCAAGGTGTACGCGACGCGCTGCGTGAATGTATGTCCACATGTCCATGTTCCGTAACAATGATTCAACTGTATAAATAATAAAAATAATTTATAGTATAGCGATAAGTTAATGGATTGGTTACACAACGTGCGGGCGGGCCCGGCTGCTCTGCTCGAATGTGCCGGCACTTATATCTGGAACAATTACACTCGTCTAACACACACCGTCAAGGAAACTAATCTAAACAGATATAATATGGTAATCTCGCTCACTCTAACGGCCTTCAAAAAAGACAATTGAACTATTGCGCGTTTAATAAACTTAAGTAAGGTAAATAAAGCTCTAATTGTTGAACTGTAGTGAGAGAAAAAATGCATGCGCGTATGTGCACGATAGTCCAGAGGACATGTGGCCTCCACTAATAGTAACATTATTTATTTGTATGTGTTCTTTGTTACAATCATAAAATACAATAGTTGACATACACGTCGATTCCTGCCTTAAGAACCAAGCAAACTACGCAGTACCAAAAATGGTTGAAGTTAATTGTTTACTACAATAGTCATCTGATGGTTTATCTTTTTGCCGGATACAATACGGCCTTAAAACATATAATAAGGGTAAACTTACTTATTCCTCTTCCTCCTCTTCTTCTTCCTCCTCTTCCTCCTCCTCCTCTTCCTCCTCCTCTTCTTCCTCGACGACTTCTTCCTCTTCCTCGGGCTCGGGTTCGTAGATAGGCTCGTCGTCTTCTTCTACGGCCTTCACGTCTTCCTCACCCTCGGGGGATTCGAGCTCGCCCTTCTTCTTGCCGGGCCGCTCGCCGAACCATTTCGGCAGTCTCGCTATTGTGGAAAAAATGATTAGGTTTCAAGGTTAGGGTGTCTGGAATGAGTTTTGGAGGAAAAGTTGTTTGTTTGTGTCATAACATTCTACGGTTTATGTCAATAATAGATTTACCGTCTCTTCTATTTTTACTTTTACATATTCAAAAAATTTATTTATATAATTATGATTGATTGATCTGGATATTAGTCGGTGTTAAAAAGTAGCACCTATTAATTTGGTCGGTAAGAAATAAGGTTAGTCCATTTTCGGTCACGCGTGTGTCACTTGTTTGCCATTACAGCTATCATAACATAGGTTAATAAGAGTTGTCTCATATTAAATTGCCAAATATTAATAAACACACCTTTGGCGTGAAAATATATTGCAAATCATCTGATGCTAAGCCACGATGCAGTCAAAGGTGTAGCACGTCGGCCTTTTAGGAGCCTATTCAGTCTTGAAGAGACCCAAATGATATTTGTTAGAAAACAAGGAAGCTGGGTAATTTGACTTATATATCTAGATTGTACTCCTACATGTAGTAGCGTGTTCGATACTGCATGATATGTCTACTGCACCTGATTGCAGTATTTCGATGGTGCATGAAAAACGGCACTTGTTAAAACGTCCAATATTTTTATACGAAGCATTATGAGTTTTCCTAAATCTTTACTTTTAAATATTCTATTATAATTTACCGTTTTAAATTTAAAAATGTTAAAAAGCATAGATAGATATTGCAGTTGATAAAAATATGAGGTCAGAGTTCTAAACCCAAAATAGACTACCTTGTATATAAATAGAAGTATTGTTTGTGTAGAACGGAAACATTTACAACAGAGGTACACAACAGAAATCTAAATATTAAGATTCAAAGCATACACGAGCGGCTGACAAGGAAGAACTTACTCTTTTGCCTGCCTCCGAACTGGTCGATCTTCTCTTGCCACACCTTCTCAAGGAAGTCCTTGTTGAGTTTCTCTAGGTCCTATATAAGGAGTTAACACGAGGGTCAATGTGAGGATCATTTAGTTACAACAAGGGGCGTGTTTGGTAATGCTTCAGTTATACCGTCAAATTTACTCTTGAATATTGGAAACTCGTCAATATTATGTTTGTGTCCGAATGAAAGTTGTAAATGTATCTTAAGTTACGAAGATTTATGTTAATTCAATCTGACGGTATAATTGTATAGTCAAATCGTTCCTGGAGACATAAACAGTCCAATATAAAATGTTTTTGCTAATCTTTAGGATATGGATATAATCATGCCTCAATGACATGCGTCAAGGGATGTACAACACAGTACTGGGATCTTGTCGCTGCTTACTTCTAGATCTCTTCATGAATTGCTCCATTCTTTCATTCCATACTTTATCCAACGTCTCAGCAGTTAAAGTGTCGTATCCCTGTATTTAAGCGTTACTTTGAATATATCATTTACAGAAATACACAGATTTTTCTAGACTATCTTTAATCTACTATTTTTTATAAACTCACTAGTTTAATTTTTATTAGTATGTTCATCTTTTCGAGTTACGTTATACTTACACCTTCGAACAACTTCTTTTTGTCGTCGTATGACCGTGTGTCGACGCGCCTTTCGTACTTGGACGCGACTTGGATTTTGGGCTGGAAAAATAATATTTTGTTTCACCATCTACCACTATTACTTAGGTGATTTGACCAGAATAATGACTTTTTCAACCTCAGTGTCAGATACTTACCGGGTGCTTGCCTGTGAGTGCCTCAGGGTCGAGACCCTTTTTGAGGGCCTTGTGCCTCAACTGTTGCTTTTGTCTTTCTTTGAGCTCTTTTAACTGTGGACAAAATGTTTCTTTAAAGTAATAAGTTTAGTTAGTTTACCAACTTAATCTCAACTTAACGTATCGACGGTGAAAATGTTACAATAATACGTGAAATTCTTTATTATCTTAACTTAATAAATTAGGTATATTTGAGACTGATATACTCACGTCGTAGTCTTGCCTCTTTTGCCTCTCCTCAAGATCGTATTTCTCGGTCTCGAGTTTGATAATGCACTCCCAGAGCTCTGTGGCCTTCTGCCGAAGCTTGTCGACGCCGAGGTTCTCGATGTTCAGGGGCTTGATGCGGATGGATAGCGAGATTTTCTTCTCCTCCTCGAGCTGTTCCTTGGTCTTGTTGCGTTCCAACTGAGCGCTGGTAAGGCCGAACTGTGACAGAACAGTTAGTTACAGTTAGTCTTAGTTTATAATAGTCGCTTCATTTCATTATGTATTCAAGATTCTTTTATTAAATTTTTTGTAGCATAAAATACAAGGCGTCACAAGAACATAGTCATTATATACATTATAAAACGAACTATACATATGAACCATATATGTGGTTAAAATGAAGTAATAAAAGTCTTCTTTAGTAGTAATTTAAAAGGCAAGAAATTTGATGTTTTCCGCGTTCGTGCAGTTTCAGAAATCATTACGCTTCACTTATATAGGTTAGCCAGTAACAGCAGTGTAACATTAATTGTAACTTACGTTATCGCTCTTCTTTTGGATTGTGAAGTTAGGACCGGTTTTGCTGGACTCTTTCATCGCCTGGAGCATAGCCTGGCGCTTCTTCTCGGCCTCCTCCAGCCGCTGTCTCTTCTCTTCAATGTCACGCTGTTTCTTCTCCTCAATCTCGCGCACTCTCCTCTCTTCCTCCTCCTTCTTCTTTTGGGCGAGGCGCTTCTCCTCCTCGGCGCGAGATACCTATTATTTAAAAAACATGAAAATATTAAACTTCAAACATGACTGCAACAAACACTGGATTCTTTAAATGTAAAAGGATTAGCAAACATGTCATCGATGTATACCTTGCGCTTAGCCTGCTTCTCTTTGAGGCGTTTGAGCTCGTCCTCCTCCTTGGCCCTTTGTTTGCGCCATTCGTTGATGTATTCTTTCAACTGATCGTCCAAGTCAGACCGCTTCTGGTCTTGACGCTACAACAAAGAACATAGGGTTATCTGATGAAAATCTTCAGCCATATCCATATCAGTGTGTATCAAAGTTAACTGATAGTTACCTTGATAAATTCTGGGTCTCCCTCGCCCCTGTAATAGCATAATGTTCATTAATCAAGGTTAACCACAGTAATCGAGTGTTGTTAATGTTAGGAAGCCGTCGTGGACGGCTGACATATACAATAACATCTGTTACGGTGACTTTATTTAACGGATTTCATTAAAACTCGTTAGAATTTTAAGTTTTCTGCTTTAACGCTCTCCTAGTAGCGTCTTGGCAGGGACAAGGTTGGTTCTGTACATGTTGTTAAAGTTTTAGCTTTCGTGTGAACATCTACGTTGTAACGGTTAACAATACAATTCGGTTATGCGATTTATTCTGCTTTAAATCGAGTATGAAATCGCATGTGGAAATAACATAATCATTATTATGCATACAGATATTATCGACTGTCGTTAAACACTTTACACTTTAGATTTGACAAATGTTTTTATTATTTTTGTGGATTTTACTTCACAAATGACATGACAACAATTACCATGGTACATGACGACGAGCTCGAGCTGAGACACATTACAACTATTACTAGGTGTTCATGCTTAGTGTCATGCAGTAAAACCAGGGATATGCCGAGCAACGCGAGCGATTGCCGGGTGACCGACATCTTGTTTCGTTACAAAACGGCGCGGGCGCAGAACACTATACATTTCTAAAATAGAATGCCTAACAACCGGTAAAAATAGCATCGGACGACGACGTGCGTTGCCGTTCGACGAACGGTCATCTGGTCGGATGCGATATACCCATTTAGAATTTTGTGGTATAATCGTAAACATGCGCCCGCGCCTAGCGAGTTAATAACAGGAGAGTTAGTCACCACAAAGAGCGGTGCAACTTACGCCGCTACACTGATCGATGGTCTACTCCTAGAAACAGAAAACATCAATCATTCTCTACTTCCCTCCAGAACTCTACTTCATTGAGTATAAAGATCGAAATAAAACAAGCGGTGAGACAATTATTTTGCGCATACACGATACAAACACTGCATTACAAGCATCTGTGATAGATTTTAGAATTTTGCTGACGAGAAGATATACCGTTCTACTGCCTAAGCGTAAAATGCTTTAGTTTCCGTCCAATCGTTAATTTGAATGCCAATCAATACAATCGTGTGACACAATACAATGTCTATCTGCTACAAGCCAAACATTATTCAAGAACTGACTATAAAGGTTTAATACTCACTCTGGTTTCGGGGCGGGCCTTTACGTAGAGATGAATAAGGCGGCAGCGGAAAAAAAAGAAAATATGATTAAATATCGTCGAATAACGTTAAAAATACAACATTAATTACATAAAGCTATCACATAAAGTTAGTGCGGACATGTCACATCAAGTCAGGTTGAAACTCACACAATGATAATCTTTTCTGTTCATAGAAAGATCAATTCTACTTACACATTGTGACTAAGGACTAGTCTTTGGACTAAATCAGAATTGTATTGTTGATGAGTACGGTTAAATGAAAGAGTTGGTATTAGGAAGCGAGATTGCAGCACAGCTCTTAGCGTTTGGTGAATATCTGAAAGCAATCAAAGCGATGATTTAAGCGCTATAAGCGTTAGATTCGCCTTCTAAACTTAGCCTAACGAGTGAAGCGAGTGTGGGTGCCGGATCAACCAAAATGGCACGTCACTTACTTCCTGCAACAAAAGAGAGATAGGGTTTGGTGAGGGAGTGCGAAGCCCAACAACTGGGGTAACGAAGAGATCGGGATACAAACTGCAGCCATGCCTCAAGTCGTTCGCGTCTTTATCGGCCACAAACTAGAACAACCTCCATTACGTATCACCGAATGAATTCCTAGGAGTCTAGTTTTGAAAAATATAGTTCCGCCAAGGCAAAGTAAGAAACCAGGCTTAGAAAAGCTGAAGTGTTCAAAAACCAAACATTTTCTATAGAGCTAATTATTTGGGGTCGAGGAAGAGATAGACCGGGGGATACTTACGTCTCCACGACTTCTTCTTCTACTTCCTCCTCCTCGGAGCCACTATGGAAAATGGGATGAAAACATTAATACACTGGTACATGACATCTCACTATTTCTAACATCACATCTTTAGTAACTGTTGGAGAATAAACAAGGATTGACAAAGGTTGTTTAGCAACAATATTGACTGTCACAGAAGTTTTTGAAGCAGACGTAATTTTATTTCCATTTACTACTGTTGGAAGATATTGACTATAAAGAATTAAACATTGACATATACTTTATTGAGACAACGGATTTTTGAAATATACTTACGAATATTCCTCTTCGTCAGACATGTTGGTAGTTTATTTAATCTGCAAACGAAAACACAGTTACAATCTGTTTTTCTTATTAATGCATTTGGCCCGAGTTATTTGGCATTGGTTGTAGCCAACTTCTCTTTATTTATTATTTTAATTAGCCTTATTTCACTTAAGACTTAAGTTTGGCAAAACATCAACCATTATTGTGCGTTGTTTATTGTATCGTGTATTTATTGTAAACAATTTATCAGTATCAACGTATTGATTTTATCAATCTGCAATAATGTTGTAACACCTTACTAAAGCGTCTTCACATTTGCATCTAATATCATTGCATTGCTTTTCGAGGCCTTTCAGAGTTCCAATTACACTTACGTTACACTTTTCTGTTACTGTAGTTATCCAACTAGTTGTATTTGAGCATTGAATTCAATTGTAAATACAATTAATTTGTGTAAAATCTATATTATCAATGTATAATCCATCATGTATTACGCGATTGACATCATAAAGCGCGGTTGCCAAAACCGAGCGTGCGGGGGCGGGCGGACCGCGGGGAAAGAAACGTGCTTATTGTTTATGAGTCATTTTATTTTTAGCGGGTTTATCTTTCACGCCATTAAGCACACCTACGGCCGCGGCCGGCGTTGGCACCCGTTCAACGAAAGTGTTAAAATTGGATCTCCGTTGCCCAGGATTCAGATTTCTTCGAGCAACAAATTATTTCACTTTTAGATCCGCAAACCATTCTCGCGGATTGGTTGACATATAAACTGATATGTTGATCTTCTTTTCGAACACCGCACTCAATGTCACCGACACCACACACTAATGATATCTCATACTCTGTACATTTTAACTATTTATCATATCATTTTCTTTAATTCCATTAAAAGTAATTATTGAACCATTTATTAATGTTTGCTTGAATTGTGTTAAAATTGAATGAAATGTTCACCATCTGAATACGATTCATAATCATCATTCTTCAATTCAATGATATTATTGTAACTTCGGTTAAAAGTTCCGTGTACAAGTAAAATTGAACTAAGTTTGTCAAGAATTTTTTTAATCCTTGTTTAAGTCAAAAATGTTTTAATCTTCATCTTCGTTACAATTCTTCTATGTCCGATATCGGTACATTATAATATTATAAGTCATTGTTGGATTTTAAGATGTGGTAATTAAGTATCATGTTGAAGTAAATCGGGTCAAGGCACAGTTCCTGAAATACACATCCGATAGTGCATCTAGTCGCGTCACGTCGGGCGGCTGCGATGGGCGGGACCCAGGATGCACGGGACGGGGGATACCCTCCCTAGCGATAGCGTCAAGGTTTGTTGATCTCCGCCGCGATTGATGATGCATCCGATCGCAATCGTTCATCACGTTATCAATCATCTTCGCATTTCGGACAGGTGTATTTTGGTATTTTACGCGCAATTTTAGCAAGACGTTGTTTGTAGGTACAGTTTTTTGTTTGGCGACTTCAATCAATCAATAATTTTATGAGGCTGATTTTTTAATCTTTTCTTATTACCAATAAGAAAATGCAAAATATTATAAATCTTATATTTTTAAACAAGTTAGGAGACTAGAAGATTTGAAAGATTACTAACATTATAAATAACTAAAAATTACAGCAACTCAATTTATCACTATTTTAGTTTGCGCTACGATTATAAGTTTGTGGTAAATGGTATTTTATAAATTTTTTTAAACGAACATTAAATTTTATTTAAATCAAAGTATTACTTACGGAATATAACTTTACAAAATACAAAAAATGCTTTCTACACAGTTTTTTTTGACAATTGAACTCTAGGTGTACTTTGATAGAGTGTGTGGTGTGTGGGTACTTATGAATGCGGCGACGAGGCAGGCGCGAGCGGCGCGGTCCGAGCGTGTAACGTAATCCGGCGCACTATACATGGCGCTGGTCCGCGCGGCACTCGCGCGGTATTTATAGAAGGCGCACCCTCGCGGCGGCGGCTCCGGAACTTCACAACACATCCCTACACTAGCACCCTCGCGGCACTCCGCGCACTTACGTCGCACGGGTGGAAGACGGTCACTCGAGTCACTGGTTCCTCGACCGGCAGCACAGCGACGTTGGAATGTGGAGTCCGCGGCGACCGGGGCGGCTCTGGCGGCCGGCCGGCCCGCGCCCGCGGCGGCGCGCTCCCCCTTTCCCCCTTCGCGGATATATTTAGCGCCGGTCATTTTTGAGCCGGCGATAGCGAGCCAGCTCCGGTTTCTTGAGCACCGCTCTCCGCCACGGGCCGGCGCCCTGCGCACTGCAGGTGCAACGGACTCGCGGGCGCACGAGCGCTGCTGCTCCGCTAACCCACTTCACACCACCTGCATGCGTTATATTATTCTGTAGGTATCTACTAAATATTACGTAGCAAGTAAGTAAACATTGCTGTGCAAAAACAGGTTTTGTCGCGCGTCGATGAGCTACCGATCCTATATATGACTCTTCTTGATTTTATGCAAATTAAACCTAGACTTGCATAGGGATAATCGTTTATTCAAAGATGATAAGATGAAAGTTTACTTTATATTTACCAGCGCAAGGAGGAAGTGCATAAATATTAGGTCTTTACCTATGAAATTGCCGTTTTGTTTGAAAAAAGTTAAAGTATTTTTTTTTCGAACTTATTTATTTCTTTTATTCAAAGTAATCACCCCTGCAATCAATGCATCTTTGCCAACGCTGTGGCAGTTTATGGATGCCCTTCTTGAAAAAATCAGCAGGACGGGAGACAACAAACTCTTCAAAGGCGTTTTGTACTGCCTCTCGGGAATTGAATTTTTTTCCCGCTAAAAAGTTGTCCAAATTTTGGAAAAAGTAATAGTCGGTAGGCGCAAGATCTGGTGAGTATGACGGATGAGGGAGAGCTTCCAAACCCAACTCATGCAGCTTAGAGACGGTCTGTTGTGCAGTATGGGGTCGCGCGTTGTCGTGAAGTAGCAGTGGAGACGACCGATTGACCAAAGCTGGTTGCAGACGTGCGAGTTTCGCCATCATTGTGGTCAGTTCTTCAATGTACACATCTGCAGTAATGCTCTCGCCGTTTTGTAAAAAGCTATGATGAATCACACCAGCACTAGACCACCAAACTGTGACCATCACCTTTCTAGGGGTCATTTTTTGTTTTGCACATTGCTTTGGTACCGAACCAGGATCTAACCAACTTGCTGAGCGCTTTCGATTGTCAAAAAGAATCCATTTTTCGTCGCACGTAACGTTTCGGTTCAAAATTCCTTCATTTCTGTGCCTGTTAAGCAACGCAAGGCAAGTCTCGACGCGTACGTTGCGCTGGCGATCGTTAAGTTCGTGGGGCACCCATCTATCAAGCTTTTTTATCTTGCCAATCTGTCGCAAATGGACCAATATTGTTTTGATGCTAACATCAAAAGCTGCTGCCAGCTCAGCTGTAGATTGAGATTCATCAGCTTCCACAATCGCCTTTAATTCATCATTGTTGACCAAAGTTTCCGGACGACCACGAGGTTCATTTTTCAAGTCAAAATTCCCAGAACGGAACCGAGCAAACCAATAACGGGTTGTACGTTCGTTTGTACAGTTCTCTCCATAAACGTCGTTGATGTTACGTGTCGTTTGTGCCGCGTTGGTGCCACGACGGAACTCATATTCCATAATTACACGAAATTTCAAAGTATCCATTATGAGGAAAAATGTTGAAATGTAATGAAAATACAACGCTAATCAATAAACAAAAGACTTATATTGTAAATAGAATGTCATATTTTTAAAACAAAATTAATTTGAATTTAGAATTCATAGCCAATCAAAACTTTTTTTTGTTTGAAAAAGTCTGTACTTCAATACGGCAATTTCATAGGTAAAGACCTATTAGATGAATTTTGATGAAACAAAAGAAATCCATAAATAACAGTAAAGTAACGTTCCTTCCCTTTTGCCTACCCTAAGTGCAAAAGGCATTGCGTTATGATATTATTGTGAGGTTATTTGATTGAAAATTCTAGCTGGAAGGCCCTTCCTACTGCCATCTACAAGCTAGAGGCGTACGGTCTTACGTACCTACTAAGAAGAGCCCATGAGAGCACGACAAGACTTCCAATCCCGACTGACCTTGTCCCTAATGAGTTGGTGAGCTTAGGTGCAACTAATATTATAGATATTTAAGCACTTTGTAAAACAAAATTGTAAGCAAGGGCAAAGCACAACCACACAAACTATGCGGATATATGATACAAGCCACACGAGCTACCGCTGTATGTAAGCTATACTCGCTGTCGTGACGGTTTCCGTTTCCGTTCGTATGATGAAACTGGCATGTAATAAAAATATGAAGATTTGTTATTAACTACCCGCACTTAGTGCGTACATATGGCATTATTTGTGATGGTGTATTATGGCGTATTCCCCCGAGCAGGCCCATGTGTAGGTACTGGTGGGTAGGTATAGTATTATATTATCTGCGCGCATGTCCCAGTAATGGTAACCTGCTGATAAATAATTAAATAACGCCAACGATCACATTATACATAGATCCTGAACCCTAACTAGGATTCCCTGTTTCTTACAAACCCAGGAACTACTAGGACCATGATCCCACAACACCCAGAAAAGATAAAATATTCGGTCACAAAATTATCTAGGTCTAAATAAGTTATGATCATGATGATTGTTTATTTTTCATTTACTTTTTTTCTATTCTTAGGGCGCCTATTATAATATTTATTATTAAGTACTCTATTTATATTACAACGAGCTTCTGCCCGCAGCTTCGCCCGCGGCGTGGCCTATGGGAAAATAATTCAACCACCCGTTTCACCCTCTTAAGGGTGGAATTTCGAAAAATCCTTTCTTAGCGGAAGCCTACGTCATACCTGAATGCCAAATTTCAGCCCGATCCGTCCAGTGGTTTGGGCTATGCGTTGATAGATCACAATGTCAGTCAGTCACCTTTGAGTTATATATATTTAGACTAGCGATCTATTTGGCTAAAAAGAAATTTTAATTTAACCTAAGCGTCTAATATAATTATCTAATCATATATGTATATAAATGTTCATTGCTGAACACAGCCTAACATAGTATATAATAGTAGTATAACCCCATAAAACGCCAATTTGGATGTTTATCATAAGTTTTTTTTTTTTTTTTTTTTTTTTTTTTTAATGATAAAATGGGCATGCGTTTGACAACAACTCACCTGATGGTAAGTTTGTAGTTTAAGTTTAAGATATAAGTTTGCCATAATCACAACGCTTGGCAGGCAGCTTGGTGTTCGCAGAAGATCTTAATTCATTCTCTGGATATACTCCTTAGCCGACTTTTACGGCATTCATGGGAAGAGATGGAGTGCTCCTATTCTCACACCGCTGGGGACCACACGGCATGAGATGTTATATTTTTTGTACCTACTTAGTTTAGATGTAGTCTAAAAGTAGACGTTACTTTGTATTTTTTATATGACCCGAACTCAGACTTTACGGCTTTATATCTCGACAACCTTTGGACGTAATCGAGTACCCAATGTCCCTCTGCCAAATATTATCAAAATCGGCTGATAAATTGTGACGCAGCCAACTTCCCCTTTTTGGGGGAAATACACCACCAATTAAAAAGTGTAAGGTGCACAAACAAACAGACAATGTTTCGCTTTTATATATTAGTTAGGTACTATGGGTATTCCGCGGTTTCATCTGCGTTTCTTCATATAATCTTTTCCATCATAGTGCACTAGTGCACACCCCACTACGTTCTGAAACTCTCTCTACGTTTAAGTTTATCGGTCTGGGGCAAGAAGTTTAGGTACCTATAGACCTAAATAGGGCGAATTCTGTGCGCCCAATAAATATGATTCTTGGTTTGGGCTGTAGTATAATGTATCGCGTTCACGTATTACCTAAGCAAGGACGATAGAATAAGAATGTATCAATCATTGGTGCTAAGTAAAAGTAAGTACTAGTCATACTAGTGACATTGGCGAAATTGTGGTGGCATATCCACAAAAGCCACGAAACGTAGTTTTGAAGTTCAAAAGTAAAGCCAGTTCCGATACCACCAAAGTATTGATACCTACTCATATCGATACTATTTTTTTTACCATATTTTGTTTATGCTTCATACACAATAGATCATCCATTATGTGTTATAGGTCCGTATCACAGAACGATGCTCAGTCATCGATCGCTGCTCAAGCAGAGATTTCATTCACTAATTGATCACTTTATGAATGCAATCTCTGCTTGAGCACCAAACGATGACTGAGCATTGTTCTGTAATACGGACCATAGACTGTAATTATAATCTGCCAACCATAAGGTAAGTATAGTCGATTGGTTTTTTTCCAATCTGTGCTACGTTGCACATTATTATTCAATATAATAAGCTTTTTATAAATTATTTAAGATGTGGTGTTTCAATAAAGAGTTTATCTATCTATCTATCTATCTTATATCAAATACGGGAGATGAAGAATGTATTGCGAAGGCCACATTTCCTTCAAAGTGTTCGTTCGCATTGGATTCTCCAGTATAACCAGCCTACTTTATAGAAGCTGTTTGATTCGATTCGATATGATACTTTCCTTCCGATACCAAGTAAGTATCGAAAGAATGAATCGATACCAAAAACCTTGGTACCACTTGGTATCGAAAGTAAGTATCGAGTACTTACTCGTATCTACTAGTACCGGAACATTCCTACTTATGTTTGTTTTGGAGTTAGTTAAAGAGAATTACCGGCAAATGTGAAATAATTTTAGAACTAGTTTGTTATTTAAATTTCGTGATGAATTAGGCCTGTTTACGTTAAATGAAGTACCTAAGATAATGTATCCAAGCTGTAACAGCAATTCGCTTGACTCAACTTCTACGCCGAAACGTCGAAGGCTCGGCACAAGCACTAGGATATTACGCCAAAAAAATCATGAAAATGTAAATTTTGTAACAAATTGTAGCCCAATTAACATTAAATCACCACGAAACATTGAGATTCCGTCTGAGAGATCTGAGTCACCGCACCTACCGTGCAATCAAGTGGAGTATTTATGTGAGAGCAACATCAGTTCTTCCTCTGATATCCCATGTTCTCCTGGTATTTTAAACAATTCAGTGATCAGGGACATTGAAAACTGGGAGTCCTTAGTCGTAAGTAATAAAATTATGTGCAATAGGAAACTGTCAAAAATGGTTGCAGTAGAAGAGATTGAAGAGATATCTGATGACATGTTCCAGTCTAATTTAGAACAATCAAATTATGTACATAATACTATGAAAGTCAAAAAAGGCTTGAAAGAAAATATTGAACAGAGTTTCAAAGCTATAAACCAATCTATATGTCAATTATCACAATCAAAAATAGTTGATAAGAGCTCACTGTTTGAAACAAAAGATTCATTTTTGTTAGATATTAAAGAAAGTGAAATAGCAATCAAAGATAAAGAATCAAGAACCAAAGAATATATTAAACAACCTTCCACAAATCAAGGATTTTACGGGCTACCTCCTATCACTAAGGGATTATTTAAGACTTATAGAAAGATAGAGAAGCTTTATGGTAAGTGAATTAATACATTAAACTTGAAATAGGTAAGCAATTCTGCTTATTGTTCATCACACTTCACACTAATATTATAAAGGCAAAAGTTTGTATGTGTGTTTGTGTGTATGTTTGTTACTCCTTGATGCTCAAATGGCTGAATGGATTTAGATGAAATTCGGTACCAAGATAGCTTAAACACTGGATTAACATATAGGCTACATTTTATCCCAGAAAAGTGTAATTTTCCTGTGGGATGAGGAAATGATTAAAATACTTTCTATCCACGGGTGAAACCGCGGGGTGCAACTAGTTAGGTATATTTTATTAAATATGATTTCTCTACCTTAGATTGGCAAGAAGAATGCTTAAACCTAAATGCAATAAAAGAGAGAAGGAACCTTATATATGCATTGCCTACAAGCGGAGGCAAGACCTTAGTTGCTGAGGTACTAATGCTGAGAGAAGTGACTGTTAGAAAGAGGAATGCACTGTTCATACTGCCATTTGTTGCTCTTGTGCAGGAAAAGGTAAGTAGTTGAGCATTACAGAAACATTGTAATAAAATACTAATAATTTAGGTATATCTTTTAATAATAATTTTAGATCTGGTCATTAGCACCTTTCGGGTTACAACTAGATTTCCTCGTAGAAGAGTATGCAGCGGGTAAAGGTCACATTCCACCGAAGAAGCGGCGTCAAAAGAACAGTATCTACATTGGCACAATAGAAAAAGCACTAGCATTGATAAGAAGTTTGATTGAATTAGATCGACTGCACGAAATTGGATTGATTGTGGTGAGATATCTCATACTTGTGCAGTGTGCTCCCTGAATTAGTTCTGCATCTCCAGTTCCACCCCATACCTCAGTTTTACCTACTATTATTGTTTCTTCTAGGAACGCCTTATTTTCCTGGATAAAAAGTGTCCAATGTAAGGAACTGATTGAAAAAAAGATTTAACCTTACTTAAATGATTTAAAACATTTCAACCCTGGCTATAGTTTTCAGCTATTTATAGACTTTGCAAGTCACACAAATTGATTCCTTACACCGGCTGTGATATAATAATAATAATAAAATGTGTGGACACCTTTTTTTTTTTTGAGGGGGGAAATGCCCTTGCACTTGGTGGTGGCAGGGGGTATGTGGGACTCGAACCCACTAAAACCCCCCCGTGGGCCCTCGTCCGCCGTACGGGGGCGATAAGGGGTCGCGACTGCAGTCCAGCCAACTCGCCCCCAGCGGCAGGCCCTTTCGGGACTCTCCGCGCCAATGGATGGGATTCCAACCAGATACATAATCCAACCAGACATGTGGGGCCGTGCAAGCCGGCGGAGAGTCCGACGACTCTCCACCAGTGGCCCACTACGATGTGTGGATACCTCACACAATGCTATCTAGCCCCAAACTAAGCAAAGCTTGTATTATGGGAACCAGATAACTGATACAATATTTATACACAATACAATACAAACTCTTTAATTGCATACCTCATGCTTAATTAATTTTACATAATAACTTATAGTAGGTAATACAATGGGCGGCCTTATCACTAAAAGCGATCTCTTCCAGGCAACCTTTGGATGGACTGTATTTGATTATAATGGAAGCAGATGGTGGTGTACAATGTAATACACTTTTTGTTTGTAAATACATACATAGAATACAATATAACACCCAGACACACAACAAACACTATGTTCATCACACAAATGTTTGTCCTGGGTGGGAATCAAACCCACAACCCACAACTCAGAAGGCAGTGTTACTACCAACTAAGCTATTGGGCCAGTCAATACCTGGTATATGTTATATAGGTACTTTAATGTAATGCTCCAGCCGTGGATGTGATGGCAAGACAACAAATATATTTTTAGGTGGATGAACTGCATCTGATCGGAGAGAAAGGCCGCGGAGGAACTCTAGAAACATTACTTACCACTGTGTTATTTACGAATAGTAAGTATGTTATCTTAATAATTGTCTATAATATAATGTGTATTGGACCATCAATTCACTCGCCAACAGTACACCTGTACAGTACAGTACATCTATACAGGCTAGGTACAGGCAGTTTCTTGAAAAAGTTAGGTAAGAACTTACATTAACTTTAAAGTTGCAAAAAGATGTTCGGTTTTTAAATAAGTATTTCATTCGTTTATATATTTACTCACTTTATAAACAACCTAGAAATTCGAAAACCATTCTAAAGAGTCATATAAAAATAACAGATTTTTATATTTAGCATATCTCACGGTAATGTTAAAAAACAAATTGAAGCTAAATTATAAATTGACGTGTGAAGCCTTCTTTGTGTCGATGGATGAAAAAAAAAACTGAAAGCCATTGATTTTTTATTTTCTTTTCTTGCTGAAAACTTCATGTAGCCTCACTATTGTGAAAGGCTTAAAAAATACGTGTCTGTAGTTTTTCAACTAACTTTTAATAAAACTTATAAAAATAGGGGGATGTAAAATTTTTTAAGTTTCTCATTCATAAACTCTGTTAACTAGAAGGAACATTCCAGAAAACATCCAAATAGTTGGTATGAGCGCCACTATCGGCAACCTGCCGGAAGTCGCCAAGTTCCTGAAAGCGGACGTGTTTCAACGAGAGTTCCGTCCAGTTGAGCTCGATGAGTACGTCAAGCTAGGAGACATGTTGCACAAGATACGGAACGGACGGAACGGTGAGGAGTTGGAAGTCGTGCCTCATAGGAAGGTTGATTATAATGTGAGTACCTTTTAATACTACCGACTTCATGAACTAGTAAACCAAGAAGTTTTTATTGCACCTATTTTCAATAGTCGAGGGTTGTGTAAGTTGTGTTAAACCAGTTCAGTCAAGAAAAACTATTGTGAATAAACCATATTGGTGGTAGAGCATTTTTCAGTGTTAACATCTTTTAATCTGTTATATCCAATCTATTCAGTGCAGTAACCTTTCACTGACGATATCATTAACTGGCGACCGAAAAAAAGATTCGATTCCACTCCCTAGTCATTATTCTTACCTGTTAATCTTCTACTGGCTGGTAGTACAGCCCTAGCGCTCGCCGGCTGGACCCGGACGGACTGGCGGCCCTAGTGGCAGAGGTGGCGCCGGCGGCTGTCCTAATCTTCTGCGCCACTAAGCGAAACTGCGAAAATGTCGCCGCGCTGCTCTGTAATTTACACACGCCGTGAGGACTTGCACTATACATTTTAGTTTAGCTCTAGGAATCATCAATCAGTAGTTCAATGAGAACCGAATACTGGAAATTTTGGCGAACTTTAGGAGTGGCCTCCTTCCAGCAGTGGACTGATGCGAGCTGATGATATGAGGAATTTTATCATTTGCTAGACGTCACCTCCAACTAAGCGCTACGATTGCTATTCTTTTATTTCCAATAGCTTCCCGTAACTGATCAACCGTTTAATTAATGGGAGCCATCGGTTTCCATGTATGAACCATTCTCTTTTCATGGATGCACTAAGAATACCTTTACTTGTTGTGTTTCAATCAGTTGCAACGCTACCCTCTCTAAGATTCGACTGTTAGCTAGTAAAATATACTGGGCTCATTCGCTTATATCCCATATCGAAAAGTAGGACCCATAGTCGGGGTTGGTAGCACTTGGATGGGTTTTAGATATTTTGTTCGTTATCAAATCAAAAAGAGTAGCATAAATAAATAGGTATAATGCCTATTTTGCTCGTTGCTCATCCATTTTACGCGGCCCGTTTTGGTCTATGTTCCATATTACTTAAGTCGACGATTGCATATTTCTATCGTGCAATGGTTCCTGAAACTCCCTGGCCCAGAGAGATGAGTAGCCGCCTGGTCCCGGAGCGGCTGGCGCTGCAGGCGGCGCTGCGCGCGGAGGGCGCGGGCGCGGAGCTGTGCCGCGGCGTGCGCCTCGGCGTGGGCGTGCACCACGCGGGGCTGGCGGCCGACGAGCGCGCGCTGCTCGAGCAGGCCTTCCGGTGACTATGAAGATTAGGGTTAAACTATGATACTTGTATAACGGCTTCTCTTAGTAACAACAAGATTAACCGGCTTCTTTGTAACCGCTTTAGATTATAAACTCAGCTTCTTGCAAAGGATGCAGATTGTATATTGTACATGGTGTTCGAGCAGCTTCTCTAAGATTCGTGGTTGCTTTATTGGGAGCTGGTGGCCGTACCGTATCGTATCTCGTCTACTGTGGTGTGGTGTGGCGCACGTGAAAGGAACAACCCTCTTGCGTCCTAAACCTAAAGTCAGTGTTCTGATGTCAGCACCGGCGTGATATCGGTGCTGTGCTGCACGTCGACGCTGGCGGCGGGAGTGAACCTGCCGTGTGCGCGCGTAGTAGTGCGCACGCCGCGTGTGGGCCGCGAGTTCATATCGCTCGCCGCCTACCGACAGATGACGGGCCGCGCCGGCCGCACCGGCGTTTGTAGCACCGGTGAGTGAATCCATAACCTATTAGTGTTTTTGCGGTATTCGCTTAAAGTAATCTTGGTAGTTTAATATGAACAGTTCCTTCATTATTGAATCCCTTCGACTGTATCCCAGGTGAGAGTATAATAATCTGCAGTCCTCACGAGTGGCCGCAGCTCCGCTCAGTGTTGTCGGGCGGCGTGGCGGCCGCTCGCAGCGTGCTGGCCGACGCGGTCGACGATCTGATAGTGAGCGCCGTCGCACTCGGCCTCGCCAACACCAGAGCTACGCTTAAGGCCTTGCTCGACTCCACGCTCATGGCTATTACTCATACCGAAGCTGATTGGTGCGTGGATTATTCGGCTATTTCTAAATGGAGTGGTTTAATGCGGGTTTTGTTCTCTCTGATTGTTTCTCTTCTCGGATTCGTTTGTCATCATTGTTGATCATTATCCATCATTGTTGCAATTCAATTGACTGGTTTCGTTTTTCTCCATAATAACAAATAAAAACGTGATAAATTATAATAAATGTTGTAAATAGAAGAGCTATAATTAATTTTTGACTATAAATCCTTTTTGCCTATAAATCGTAATGTAGGTTTCGAAGATACCGAAAAAAACAGACGTAGTTTTATTTGGCAATAGTTTAAGTATCAGCTTATCATTTTACCTAATTTTTCTAAACTATTTAGACTCGTTCCGTTTTGTGTGTTATGGTTTTGTAGTCACTTAAGAAATGGTTTTGTACCATTGCCTTGAAGCATGCATTTCACCAGCTCCCCTTTGGACATAACCGCCCTCTGCGAGTCATCGGTCCACTCGCTGCTCCGCGCGGGCGCACTGGAGCTCCGCTCCCCGGGCGGCGCGGCCAGCTCGGGCGCCTGCGTGGTCTACAGCGACACCCAGCTCGCTGTCACCGACCTCAGCAGGGCGGCCATCAAAGGTGTCCTATCTAGATGATGTTTTAATACGCAATCGCAATTCTCTGAAAAGAGCCCGAGGCGTTGTAATGCTTGTTTTTGTTGCATATCGCATCACATCACACATCATCAGTCGGAAGACGTCCACTGCTGAACATAGGTCTCTCCCATAAAACGCCACTTTGGACGTTTATCATAAGGAGGGGCTTGATGATCACTGGTTTTATGTACTAAGGGGATCCTTCTAACCCACCCCTGGATATTCCCTTTATTATGTTGTATTTGCCATGAAAAAATATAGATACATTGAATCGACATACTTACCACAGCTTAGAATTTAGATCCTTATTTTATGGAACAATATTAACGTTTAACTTTAAGCTAAAATATACCGTAAAATGTTTAAAATAAAGGTTTATACTCTTTCGTAGAACCGATACTGAATACGCATCGAATTAGCGTAGTGTTACAAAATAGCTCAGCATACGCTGGTTAATCATAAAATAGTTCCCTCGACCAGGTTGCATGGACCTGTCGACAGCTCGGCAGTTGTTGCACGATTTGGAAGAAGCGTCGCGCGCTCTCGTACTGATGGGCGCCTTGCATCTGTTGTACTTGGTGACGCCACAGGATGCCGCTGGAATTAAGCCGGACTATAGACACTATTACTCTCTGGTAAGGTTCCAATTTCACTGGCAAGCCCTAACTAAAGTGTTCGCTCATTGCAAGCCCATTATAGTCAATCTATCATGCTTTCGTAAGGGTGTAAATTTACTAGCAATGAACAAATTCATAATTTTATCACCTATTAGCTTAAGTTTTCCTAGTCGACTTCAACCAGGGTTAAAACAACACCTTATTATTTACTTTCAGTTTATTCCTGTTTAATTTTCACTGGAAATACTTTGCTTTCTTTTCTGTGTAAACGCTAATGTTTACTAGCATTGGAGTTTGGAAGTCGGTCATTGTACAATGCTTTGTGGGTTTTCGTATTAACAACAAAGTAAGTTATTCTATAACCTTTGTTTTTGTTATAGTATTGTAATTTGGACGAGGAAGGTGTGCAAACAGCCAAAATACTTGGCATTACAGAAATGAATGCCATACGAATGATGACGGGGAAATCTATTACTGTAGGTATATTTTCATTTGTTTCAAACTTATTATATTTTTGTATTTGATTGATTACTCTATTGTGGTTTTTTTTTCACAGAATGTACCTGAACGCGTTTTATGCCGCTTCTATTTAGCGTTAATGTTAAATGATCTATGGAAAGAAGTGCCATTTGCTACCGTGGCAGAAAAGTAAGTTGTAAAGTGCTGCCCCTCTAGGAAGAATATATTAGGTCTTTACCTATGAAATTGCCGTTTTGTTTGAAAAAAGTTAAAGTATTTTTTTTTCGAAGTTATTTATTTCTTTTATTCAAAGTAATCACCCCTGCAATCAATGCATCTTTGCCAACGCTGTGGCAGTTTATGGATGCCCTTCTTGAAAAAATCAGCAGGACGGGAGACAACAAACTCTTCAAAGGCGTTTTGTACTGCCTCTCGGGAATTGAATTTTTTTCCTGCTAAAAAGTTGTCCAAATTTTGGAAAAAGTAATAGTCGGTAGGCGCAAGATCTGGTGAGTATGGCGGATGAGGGAGAGCTTCCAAACCCAACTCATGCAGCTTAGAGACGGTCTGTTGTGCAGTATGGGGTCGCGCGTTGTCGTGAAGTAGCAGTGGAGACGACCGATTGACCAAAGCTGGTTGCAGACGTGCGAGTTTCGCCATCATTGTGGTCAGTTCTTCAATGTACACATCTGCAGTAATACTCTCGCCGTTTTGTAAAAATAGCTTTTTACATGATGAATCACACCAGCACTAGACCACCAAACTGTGACCATCACCTTTCTAGGGGTCATTTTTCGTTTTGCACATTGCTTTGGTACCGAACCAGGATCTAACCAACTTGCTGAGCGCTTTCAATTGTCAAAAAGAATCCATTTTTCGTCGCACGTAACAATTCGGTTCAAAATTCCTTCATTTCTGTGCCTGTTAAGCAGCGCAAGGCAAGTCTCGACGCGTACGTTGCGCTGGCGATCTTTAAGTTCGTGGGGCACCCATCTATCAAGCTTTTTTATCTTGCCAATCTGTCGCAAATGGACCAACATTGTTTTGATGCTAACATCAAAAGCTGCTGCCAGCTCAGCTGTAGATTGAGATTCATCAGCTTCCACAATCGCCGTTAATTCATCATTGTTGACCAAAGTTTCCGGACGACCACGAGGTTCATTTTTCAAGTCAAAATTCCCAGAACGGAACCGAGCAAACCAATAACGGGTTGTACGTTCGTTTGTACAGTTCTCTCCGTAAACGCCGTTTATGTTACGTGTCATTTGTGCCGCGTTGGTGCCACGACGGAACTCATATTCCATAATTACACGAAATTTCAAAGTATCCATTATGAGTAAAAATTTAATGAAAATACAACGCTAATCAATAAACAAAAGACTTATATTGTAAATAGAATGTCATATTTTTAAAACAAAATTAATTTGAATTTAGAATTCATAGCCAATCAAAACTTTTTTTTGTTTGAAAAAGTCTGTACTGCAATACGGCAATTTCATAGGTAAAGACCTATTAAAAAAATATCACAACATTTAATACAAAATGTATGGAAAACGTGTTTCGAGTTCTTGAAAAATCCAACTATTTGTTTTATTATTTAATAGGGTCGATTGAGCAAAACTTATTTTTTTTTAGCTTGATTCTAATTTTTTTTGATGGGTGGTCTCGGTGTTAGAATAAGACCCCGTATCTTCCCGTGGATGCCGTAAGAACCGGCCAAAGGGAATGGGCAGGAGAATCAAAATCTGCTATTGCCAAGCGGTTTGCCAAGATTGGGGATTAGAAACAAAGAAAGCTGAGCAACGCATTGGCAGCGCCCCAGGTGTTGCAGGCGTCTATAGGCGACGGTAACTGCTTGCCGTGAGGCGGGCCATCAGCTTGTTTGTCTATGTCATAAAAAAAGAAAGAAAATACATTTATTCAAGATATCATAAAACACTACATTTTTACAAATAGGCACTCTTACAATATATCACACAAAAAAACACTACGACAAACGCTCCATGATAACCGTCCAAAGTGACGTGGGTAGGGGAAGGCCCGCGTTCAGCAGGGGCCCCCCCAGGCTGCTGAGCTGAGGCGGTCCTTGACCCCGCGCAGGTACAGCGTGGGGCGCGGCGCGCTGCAGGCGGCGGTGGCGAGCGGCGCGGCGCGGGCGGCGGGCGCGGGGCGGCTGTGCGCGGCGCTGCCGCGGTGGGCGGCGCTGGGCGCGCTGCTGGCGGCGCTGGGCCCGCGCCTGCTGCTCGGCGCCGCGCACCTGCACCCCCTCATGGAGCTGCCGCACGTCCGCAAGGTGCCATAGCGTTTGAACATCCGATCTTGGTATAGCCCACTTAGTATTTAGCTGGAGCACTATGTAAAAGCCGGACGACACCCTAGTGCAGGGACGGTGAACCTTTACGTATCAATGTGCCATTTTTCTAAGCAAATATTTTATGAGGTCATAGACGTGCCATCAAATAGTTTTGACTTTGTGATTATTGCGAAAATAATCTCAAAACTCTGCTTCCTACAGAAAATTAGGAAAATTTTGCAATGTTTCTATTATACGCGTAATTTGAATTAAAGTAATATTAGTGTGACTTTTGTTGTTACAGATTAGATGACATTTTAGCAGAATGCACGCTGAGATTAGGGATCACTCGCGCTCGCTAGTCATACAATACCTGCTTCACACTTTTTTCATAGTGCATTATTAATTTTGTGATCAGTGACGTATCAAAATACTATGTCGTGTGACATAAATGGCACGCTTGCCATTGGTTCGCCATCCTTGCCCTAGTGCACCGCAACACCTTTTTTCGTTGCCATCGTGGCACACCATCTATCGGAGCAGTTCTCCCACCTTCACGTGCATGAGGAACCTGCCGCCTTTCGGTTACGTTCTACGCAGCCACAGAATATTTATTATTGTTACAGAAGTTTCACTCGCGAAGTAAATTAAATAAGTAGCGACTGGAGTTTTTGCGGGACAACGAAAGTGATCGCTTCTTTATTTTCCAAAAATTGTGTTATCTTCAGTGTTTATGCATAAATTTGGTGGCGTTTTATTCGTTAAGTGCTGGATTACAAGCATGGGTGTGGGAAAGTGGTATAATGATGGTGAAACGTTTCTTTTCGTGTTGTTTCCAAAACTCCATAGAAGCTTCTAGTAAAATTGCTTCCACTTTTTTTTTTTTCGATGTTTTGGCTTCACACCTCCGTGTATTTAGCCAGTGTCAAGTAATTGATAATTTATCAAGTTAATGATATTTTACTCAAATATGTGTTAAGTCACAGTCGAAGTCATAGTCAAGTCATAGTCTAGTCAAAGTCATACTCCTAGTAAAGTGGTGGCAACTTTACTTGAAGCTTCTATGGAGTTTTGGAAACAACACGAAAAGAAACATTTCACCATCATTATACCATTTTCCCACACTCACGCCTATTATCAAGCACTTAACGAATAGAATGCCACCAATTTTATGCTCTAACACTGAAAATAACACAAGTTTTGAAAAATAATACAATGCGGTGACGCTATCTTTTTCGCGTTCCCGCCAAAAAAACTGCTTCCACTTTACTAGAAGTATGACTTGGACTGTGACTTGACACATATCTGTCTGAAATTTCATTAACTCGAGTAATTATCAATTACTTGACCCTGGCCAAATACACAAAAGTGTGGAGCTAAAACAAACAAAAAAGTAGCGACTCTTGCTACAACGCAATAAAGTATAATTCACGTCACGCAGTGCTAAAAGCCTACGCTAAATAGTTGCCTCCCGTTCTATCACTACAGCGCTGCTCTTCTGACGCGTGTGTGGACGGTCCTATGTACTTGTAGTTTCGTAGTCATGCTTAAAACGTGTACTAGAAATTGTATGTTTCTCCTAGAATTTATCTAGGATAAATTGTTAATACATCTTCAACGTGTATATCCCTCTCTCCCTCCCAGGCGCGTGCATTGCAACTAGTGCGAGCGGGATACAAGCGCGTGGAGGACATAGCGAAGGCCGCGCCGGACCAGCTCGCCAGCCACGTCACGCATCTCTCCAAAACCGCCGCGGAACATCTCATCAGCGCTGCCAGGGTTAGTACCTACATTAATTAAGTTTATGATTTACAATAAAAAGCTTTTGTAACATATTGTTTAATGTTTATACCACAAAACAACGCCAAAATGACGTTTCGTGGGGGAGGCCCATGTTCAGCAGTGGACGTCTTCCGGCTGAGGGGGTGTGTGTGTGTGTGTGTGTGTGTCGTATTGTATTGTACCTACTTAAGTCTATCGTAAAGATAAAACGGGTCTATTCGCGTACAAAATATAATATCAAAACATAATTTCGACTAACTTTGTTTTATCTTTACAATGGTGTCGATTGTGTCGCATTCTCTTAAACTAAACTTAAAGTATGGCGGTGCTCTTCTGATAAAGGGGAAATGAAAGAGACGGAAATATGTTAATTTCGTTTAGCTTTAGAGTATGCGACACAGAATCGACACCAATATGTGTTCAAGTCGCGAAAGTTTAAAAAGTTTACCTAATAATTATTATTCATTATAGTAATAATTATTTCGTTTTCTCATCATCTATGTATGTGATCGTTGGGCGTTATTTGTAACCGTTACCTTTCTGACCACTTTGATCTCGGACAGGGATTAGGAGCAGCGTTTAAAATGAACTCTACTTTTAATTATGTAATATATAGGTAAATTTAGGGGTTTACACTTACGGATCCGATCTCTGAATAAATAATTAATAAATAATTGCGCCAAAGGGATAATTAAAAATGTACTATGTTTATAGCGCAACAAACATCATTCGTTCATTTTTTGTTTTTCTGTGGTACAGCCCCCCACCTTACTCTAATTTTGGATAAACATCCATCGACGTCAATATACCGAAATCGTAGATAACATAGAATATGTCCCCGTAATGTTTGTAGGAAATCTGAATGAAAATACTGATTATAAAGCAAACATTTTTTGTTTGGAGGGTTAATTAATGTGATAAAAAAATGCTTGTTTTTCAGATGATGCTAATAGAAAAAGTGGAAAATCTACGCGCCGATGCCGAAGATGTTATGGAAGAGCTGAATGTATAACAATTTTTCTATAGAGAAGAAGCTTTTATGTTTATTAAACCAGTGAGATGAAATCATCAACAGCGAGAAGTCTTCCACTGCTGAACATACCCCCCCCCCCATTAAACGACACTTTGTACGCTAGCATGGGGGGGGGGGGGGTTGTTATAATTAGAGATGAAATAAATCATTTAAATTTACTTTTAACATCATAGTAGTGTAAGCTTCAATGATCTGTTACTTTTGATGAAGTGGTTTATAAAATCGCAGTATTAATGAACTTTTATATCTACTAGTTCAAATATATTCTATGTTCTGAAAACGCATTTTTATTTAGTTATTATTGGATGTAGTAGTAACTCACGTTTACCTGATGTGACTTGTGATATTGTCTGGATCTTAATTGCAGAAGAAATGGCTTGATCTGTTCTACATTCACCTTGTCATCATTGTTCATGTTCATGAACTTTATCTTCACTTGCTCTATCTAGATCATAAAGATTGATGACAGACCAATATGGGTTGTAGTAGTGGTCGTTGAATAAACGAACAGTTTATTTCGACTGTTTCTCTGCCGTGAACGAATACACTAGTTTATAGTTCACTGATAAACATGTTTACGTATGAACGGCATCTCTAGATGTCGTAGAATATTCGACTAGTTAACCCTTTATGGGGCTCTGTCCATATATTGGACACCATACATTTTAAATTTTCGCGGCTAAACTAAACGTCAAACAAATGTCACTTTTGGCACTCTGGTTGAGCAATTAGATCCTGATAACGAAACGTAAAAAAAAAAAAATAAGCATGGCCGACTTTTATCAGGTGATCGATCATATGTCAAAAATTGATGATTTTTGATGGTGGTAAAGAAATCTAAGAAAATTTTCAAAAGCAATGAACAGAAAGCTAAGTTTTCTTTTATGTATTGTTCCAAATGTTGTAAATATGGGGTAAAAGCTCTGATTTTTGAGATTGTGGTTCACATTTCTTGTCAGAAACGAAAAATTATGACGTCCATATTTTGGACACTGCCTGCGTAGGTCATGGTAATTTTCATGCCTTAGAATCACATTTATAATTTTTGGTTTCTATGTAACTGTTCCTATTTCAGACGATTCCATTAGATAAACTCCAAGATGTTCTCGAAAACCTGTTCGCATTGTCGGATGGTGAATACTCTGAAGATGGTAACGAAAGTGACGAGAACGACACCGAAACTATTTTCATACCGCCAAGTGATGCTGAACTTCAAGAAATTTTGGAACCAAGCTTGCCTCTTAGACCTGCAACAGTTTCAAACCTGAGGATAGAGTCATCTTCTGCAGGTACATTTGTTTCACATACTAGCTCCACGCAGCCACATCCTTCTCCTGGAACTTCTAGATTGTCTCCTGCTCTAACAACTGCTTCTGCATCTTCAATACCACGAAATATTACACCTCCTGCTGATGCAGGTACAGAATCATCTGACGATAGCTCTGACAGTGATGACGAACATTGGAAAAAAGTGCAGTTTCCCCACAATCCGCCAATTGATAAATTCGATGATAGAGTATTGAAACCGAAACAGTTTATCCCGAACAGAAGTAGTCCTGCTGTATATTTTACAGCTTTTTTCACGGATGAAGTCTTAGCTAGTATTGTTGACCAAACTAATTTATATGCAACACAAAACTGCCAAAAAGATTGGGGACCTGTCACCGTAGCTGAACTGAAAGCCTTTTTTGGAATTCTGATATTCATGGGACTTCATGTACTTCCTAATGTGGCACTATACTGGTCTTCTGATCCACTGTTTTGCGTAGAAGAGATTGCAGACGTCATGCCAGTGAAGCGATTCAAAAAGATTCTGTCTAATTTACATATAAATGACAATAGTAAAATGCCTAAGAGAAATGAACAAGGGTTTGATAAGCTGTACAAAATCAGACCTTTGATCGACAGCATGAATGAGGCTTTTCAAAATAGAGCAGCATGCTCTTCCTCACAAAGCATTGACGAATGCATGATAAAATTTAAGGGTCGCAGCACGCTCAAACAATACATGCCAAAAAAGCCCATCAAGCGAGGCTTCAAGGTTTGGGCGCGCTGTGACAGTTTGACGGGTTATCTTTACCAGTTCGAAATATACACAGGTAAAAAAGACGACACCACGGAAGTTGGATTAGGTGCCAGTGTGGTGAAAGGACTGTGCAAAAATCTGATTGAACAAAATGCTGAAAACATTCATGTCGCGTTTGACAATTTTTTTGCGTCCTGTGAGCTTATGCAATTTCTATTTGAAAAAAATATATACTCAACAGCCACTGTTCGTCAAGACCGCACCAATTTGCCTGAATTGATAAGAAGCCATAGGAAAAAGAAAAATACACCTAAACCAGCTGCTCTAAAATTGGACAAAGGCCAACACAAATGGCGAGTCAACAAAAATGTTGCATTCTTCGTATGGAAGGATACCAAATTGGTATATGTACTAAGTACAGCATATCACCCTCGACAAAAGCGAATCTGTAAAAGAACGCAAAAAGATGGGACGAAATCTGATATTCCTTGTCCTTTGGGCATTTTAGAGTACACAAAAAGGATGTGAGGTGTGGACAGATTCGACCAGAAAAGGGGTACTTACCCTACTTCAAGACGCAGTAGAAGGTGGTGGATGCGTATATTCTATTTTTTGGTGGACGCAGCTATCACGAATGCCCACATACTTTATACCCAAAATGACAGAGTTCATAATCCAATGAGTGCATTGCAGTTTCGCACTGAGCTGGCACGTAACCTGGTCAACAATTACAGCTCCAGGAAACGAAGAGTATCTGTCTTGCCCAACTTTGCGACCAAAAGACCAAAGGGACCAACAAGCAGGCAGAAGTCTATTTATGGTATCCCTGACGAGCTAAGGCTGAATAATGTGGGATCGCATATGCCGGGAGAGCTGCCCAGTTATAGAAGGTGCAGAGCTTGCAGCAGTAAAGCTCTTGGAAAAAAGAGCAAAATAGAGTGTGTCAAATGCAAAGTGCCACTATGCATTACACCATGTTTTGCACAATTTCATATTGTGCAAAACATGGTGTAATGTCATGAGAAGGGGCAGTGTCCAAAATGTGGACACCATAATTTTTTTTCATGAAAAAAAAAAAAAGTGTCTCAAAAATTTTCAATAAATACTACTTTTAATATCCCAGTGTTTTATTTTTAAAATACAAGCCAGGGCCTTCTGCCCTATAAAGGGTTAACTAGTCCGCTGTACAAAACCAAATCATGCCTACCCCCTCGAGCAACGAATACGAGATTCATACGCACCACCAACCACAGAGTACCTCTTTTTCCAAAGATAGTAGAAAATGATATTTATACTCTTTGGAAATAGGAAGTTATAGCTCTCGAAAAACTTTGAACTCTCGGAAGTTAGGCCCGTATACCAAACTGCGCAAGTACAGTTGAGTGCATTGTAAAAGTGGACATACAAAAACTATAATATGGGTACTGCGCAGCTATCCGCGCTAACTTCCAAGAGCTCATAAAGTTTTGCGCGAGTTATAATAGGTATCTACTACGGAATCCTGCAGTCTATAAAGTCTAATAATAATTAATCTTTGATTTAGCTCTGGGGCACCTGGGGTACGACACAACGACGTGTGGTTAGACGCGATTCTGATCGCTGCTCGAGAATACTATGAGCTACATACACCTATTAATCTTGTTCACTGTTATTGTACCTTACCTTGTCTGTACCAGTCTTAAAATACAACTTTGCTAACTAAGCAACGCTTTCCCCCGGGTTCTCATATGCGTTTGTTGAATTCGTGTCAACTTGAGACCAAATACTGTACGCTCATTTGTTACCTATTGATCATCGGCTGTCCCAACCAATGACGTAGGTACACTTAGACTATATAGAGTTTGACAAACAAACGAGAATGAAACAATAACATCGTAAGCCAGATCATTTATTCATCTCCTCTTATACAAGCAAGGTTTCAATGTAAGCACGGGCAGCTTGGCTTTCTTAGCGGGCGGCTCCCTGATCTTGATGAACTCCATGAAAAAGAACACCTTGTGCTTCTTGTCTAGGTTTTTTAGCTTGAATCCGAGACGCGTCACTTCCTTGGCAAACGCGTCGGCGTCATCGAAACGACTTTCCACTTCAGCTATGAGAAGGTGGCCGCTGGAAAGGAAATATATTGTTAAACTAGCTGGCCTGCCCCGGCTTAATTCGTTTTACGACCTAACTCTGTCAAATAATGTGAAATGATGTGGACCGTAATATCATACATGAAAATTCCGCGAGGATTAAATTGAATAACTTCGTAATGTTTCAATTGTTATTTAGAAAGAAAGAAAGAAAATACATTTATTCAAGACAACACACAACATTACATTTTTACAAATGGGCACTTATACAGACAAATCACACAAAAAAAAAACTAAAAATATAATGTTGCGTGACGTCACGATATAGGTCCCGGTCCCTGCTATTATTTTATGAATATATTTATTATCGTAAAGTAGTAAATTGTCTATACATGTTTAGTATAAGTATATACTAAACATGTATAGATAATTTACTACCCATCAATGTTTCTATAATATATTATAAAGTAGTAAATTAATGGACTTTATGAATGATTGAATAAATAATATGATAATTTAATGAATAATTATTTTCATATTTTATTTCCATTACAAATAAAATTCTACTACTTCTAACTTACCCTATTTTCAGCACTCTACTAGCTTCAACTAAGTACTGTGTCAGCTCAGTACCCATCAAAGCAAGACAGTATACAGCTACATCAACCGATGCAGTCAGCAGAGGCGTGTGAGCCATGTCACATATTTCCACCCCTGGAGCTGTGGACACCAGGTCAAACGATCGGACTTTGTGGGGGATTCGTTTGGATAGGGCTGCTTCTCCGCACCCCATGTCTGCTATTGTATGAGTCTTAGGCCTGTAGGCACAAAGTCAAAGTCAAAAGATTTATTGCAAGTAGGCTATTTTTATCACTTTTACAAGTCAAAATTATATTAGGTACTTAAAATTAAGTTATTTTACTAAGCATATAAAATTAAAAAGTGCTTATTGTCAAATAATATATAGCACGCCCATTACAATATATTGAGTTTGAAAAAAAGCAGTTCTCTTTCTCACTACAAGCAATCCGAACATGTTAATAATAGCGTTATCAGGATAAAAAGACTAGAATACACACACTTAGCACAGTATATTTAAGATTTAGGTAGAAAACAATATAATATTTTAAAATCTGTACCTAAAATAAAACTTACATCTTCTGAATCCTCTTAGCTATCACATCAAGTGGATTAACTGGCCACTTCTTCAGCTGTTGCTGGTATCCTTGGTGGTATGTGTGGAATGCAGCTGGATCATTTTGAAACAGTTCTTTGGCTTCTGTCCCCGATGATGTGTACAACTTCTCATTTAGGTACCTGAACTGTGCCGCTGTAAAACAATTTAATTATCAAACTTGTGATTATGGTGTACAACAAAAACATAATAGACTTGGATTTTCATGTCTATGTTTACATGGAATGGCTGTAAAAATATTATCAGGTTTACCTTTTAGCCTTTCCAGCATTCTTGCTCTTAACTTATTCCCGCTAATATTAATTGAGTTTCTTGTATTATAGGCATGTAAGAGCCCCTTAATTTTTTCTTTTTTGCTGTCAATCACAGTTTTTGTTGGCAAGTCAGTGAACTCCTTACTGTTTTCTTGAACTTGGAATACCTTTTTAAGTCTTTCACTTTCAGGCTCAGGTGCTTGTTTATTTCTTTTATTTTTGACTTTTGTGTGCTTTTGAGGTTTTTTATCTATGATTTTAGATAACCGTTTCCCATTACAACTTAAAGTTACAGTTTGAGGAACTGTTGTCTTTGTTTCTTCTTTGAATAATAAATGTTCTACATCATCTCTTTTCATTGGTTCATAAAACTTTTTTTTCTTAGCATTAAGTAACATCTCATCCAATTTGTCCATATCTATGTTTGATACATCTATAATGTTTTCATCATTATGTTTCCTTTTCTTATTATTAATAATTTGCCCATTGTGTTTTATTTTTGTAGCGTGGCTTTTATTTTCAATCACTTTTGATACTTGTTTAACAGCAGGTGCATTTATATTTCTAACCTTTTTAGGGGATAATATAGCCTTTGGCTGTTTAGGTGATGATAATTTAATATCATGATTCTTTTGTTTTTTAGCCTGTAATCACAATTTTATTGATAAAATATTCCATAGAAGAGTGTAATTCCTCTAAGATATATTCCTAATCTGTGAAGCGAGATAGTTACTGCTTACCAGATATAATTTAAGTTTATGCCATGATATTATACTTATAAGGGTGATATGAATAATCAATAATGATAACATAATTCGTCCTTGGTCTTGATGGTCATTGGGTGGGCTCAAGAGCAAATTAAATAGAAATGTACTTAAATAAATCATTTAATAAGCAAACCAAAATATGGGGGTAAAACATAATATTGTTTGGTAATTCATCCTACTTTTATTAGTTTTGAGTTTTTTTGAAGAAATACAAAACTACGACGTTGTAAGTACTCGGTTTTAGACTTACGTGGGCTTGTTTCCTAAGATTTATATTACTTTTAGAAACATCCTCTTCCCAATCTGGCACTTTGAACATTATTTAAAACAGACAACAGTATATAAGAAGTAATATACTTTGTGTTTGATTTTGTTTACAACTTTTTAGGTTACAGTGCACTGCACAATGATAAGCATGGAATTGGCAAATTGACGTTTGGCTTTTTTTATGTTTTAGCTCCACACTTTTGTGTATTTAGCCAGTGTCAAGTAATTGATAATTTTTCAAGTTAATGATATTGACGCAAATATGAATGATATTAATTCGAGATGTGTCAGCTGTCTGACAGCGACGACACGTTCCATATGTATTAACTAAATTATAAGATATATATATATACATAAGCTATTTTTTTCAACTGGTTAATGCTGTTTTCCTCTACCGACCACGTCCTTTACAGCGTCACCGGGTGGATACAGCGTCACCGGGCGGCTACAGCGTCACCGGGCGGAGATATAGGCACTTAGCTAAATAACTTTTTATGAGCTTAACTGGCATCTATTATTCCTATCGCAAACTAGTGAAATGACATGTGCGCATTTTTATTAATTATTCCTAGGTTTTTACCTATGGTATTTTTCCTTGGCGAAAGTGTGGCAGCCCCGCAGAAGCTATCACATTAATAATATATTATAAAGGCAAAAGTTTGTATGTGTTGTTGTGTGTATGTTTGTACGCTCAAACGGCTGAATAGATTTGGATAAAATTTGGTACTGGATTAACATATACTTAAGCTACTTTTTATCCCGGAAAACTGAAACTTTCCCGTGGGATGAGTAAATAATTAAAATACTTTTTATCCGCGAGTGAATCTGTGGGGCACAGCTAGTTATTACTATATAAGTGAAGTTGAAGTTAGGTTTTTCCAGACTAGGTAGGTAGGTAGGTACCTACTTATTCGGAATAGAATACATACTTTGACAAAAGTATGCATGGACCATGCACCATGGTGCACGGGGCATAGTGCATTTTCAATGGATGACAGTGGATAACTCGAAGGCATGGATGCAGCCCTCAAAAAAGATTGTGGTCACCGAAAATCGGCCATCAATCAAATCAATCGGCAATCGGAAAAAGTCCGAGTTGGACTACGGATTCAATCACGCACGATTAATTCCTACGTACGACGCAAAAGAAAATTGGCCATGTGCATGCTAAAATAATAATAATACGCTACATTCAACGATCACATTTATAGATCCTGGACTCTAACTAGGATTACGACCCAGGATTACGAGGACCATGGTCCCACAACACCCACAGAACAAGTATTCGGAGCTTTTCTTATAACGTCTATATAAACATAGGTACTTGCTGATGGCATTCATGTGTTCTGAATACTTATATAAGTATGCCTAAGTATGAAATAATGATCACACTGTAATATTTAATAGCTATTTATATCCCATACTCTATTGTCGATGATCTAAAAAGAACCCAAAAGCGATGATTACCTACATATTGTTCAGTCTGCTGTTGAATAAAATATAATAGTGCTGTGAATACACACAGGCATTTTAAAATACAGGAATAGAAAGAGATAGATAAAACACGAAGTGACGTCAGTTACCAGTCTTCCAATGTACCTCATTACTAAGCTGTGGTACTTCTATGGTATATTATAGCTTTTTACAATCTCTTTGGCATGTGACGTCACAAGCTATGCCTTCACAGTAGCTGTGAGGAAGCCCCAAACGATCTCTGTTTTGCGAGAAAGGGACAGGCGATGAACTTTGAAAGCGTACTTCTCCGTGATATATTTACTGGTTTTACTTATCATTTATTCATTTTTATTATCATTATCATTCATTTTTAAATGTTTTTTTTTTGAAGTATTAGGTAGTTTTTAGTATTAGTTATTAAATCATTGTAGTATTTAGAAAGGCAATTTGCCGTGTCAAAATAAAATAACAAATAATATACCTAATAAACCATTAACAAATAGTACGATCGTACAAAATGTAATATTGCGGGACATCATGATATAGGTTCCAACTCATGTAATCAAGGTCATAAGAACTTAATAACTGATTTTCAGTTGTTTCATTATCTAGTCTTTTTTGTAAGGTCTATCTTCGATCATACGAAATTCCTCAGCATAGTACCATGGCGTGATAAAGTCACGCTTAGAGCTCTTTTTGCTTTAAAATTAATAGTTATTATCTTTATTTTGGGTAGCATTAATGTAGCTTATCACAAAGTGTGATTCGGGGTTTAGGGCGCGATTTCTATCGTAGGGGCTGGGGGAGTTAGAAGCTCACTGCGCAAGCCTCCACCCCGTCCATGCGCAGAGCCAGTGCTGTTCTATTACTACAGCTAAACTTACGGTCTATTATTGTTAGCAGTTTTTACCCATTACCAAAATAAAACCGAAAATATTTCACTAAATTGAAACAAATGAATATTCGAAATGTGTCGTGTTATTTTATTCTGCCTTTTTAGTGATAAAATGAGCCAATAACCTCGACTAACGAATTATTTAGTTGTACAATACTACGTGGAAATTATGTTACCGTAATGGGTAAGTATATTTATTTTTGTGGCGATTTACTATCAACTATTTAATTAATAATAGCAACGCGCGTAACAAGTCATTTAAATGACATTGATAAGGCTTAATTATAGTAATGAAGTGCCTTATATTTTTGAATTTAATTTAATAAAATTATATTTATGTAGTTTAGATACTGAAATATGTTGAACGTCAGAACTTTAATTTTGCAAATATATAAAATAGTGTCTTTATTTATGTGTAAGTGTATTGTAATAAAATGCCAGTAAACTTAATTATATTACAATCTATACCTGTTTCCATAAATTTTATAAATTAATAAATTAAAAATTCTGTAAATTGAAGCAAACATCACGAAGTGGCGGAGCCGATTTCGATGGAATTTGGTATGAGATAGTTTAAGCGCTGGGGCACAGACAATATAATACTAGACTGTTACTACACTAGACTGGGGAACATAAAATATTTCACATTGTGTTAAACTGCATGTAAGTAATTTACGAGTGCGAAGCCGTGGATTGTGGCTAGTCAATTTTAAGTCTGTTGTACCAGTGAACCAGGTCTGTGAGGAGCTGGTTGCCTAGGATAGACATGCTGGCCGAATAATGCACAAAAAACCCAATGGGGATGTGTGACGTCGATCTAGGCCTCATCACCCCTATTTAATAATTACATGATTATAATTCCAAATATTAATGTAAAAGTTTAGCGATCAACATTACTCCAAAAATTGGTTTAATAATTAACATAAACAACTTATGCTAATGATTTTCAGTATATATGTATATTGACAATGAACATGGACACCTATTTGCACAGAGCGAGTGCTGGGGCCCAGCCGGCGGTGACGGGGCACTCCCGCGGCACTCGGCGTGACGACTTCACTCTCGTGCGATCCATGGCGAAACGGAGGGAAAAACTGGTATTCAATATATTCTATTCAATATTAACCTACATGTTTAAATGTAGGTAAAGGGGTATACACCAATAATATACATTGTAGGTACCTATTATATTTTAAAGCGAAAGTTAAAATATCATAGTTTTTGTATACACAGGACTTCGACGAGATAAAATATGGTTTATTTACCGCGACGTTAGACAAAGTGGCATTGACCGTGGTTACGAGTAGACTCCCGGAGTAAAGTGAAGGGATTAAGTATTATGACTTTTAGAATATTTTTAGAATTCTTTAGAGTACCTATGATTTTTAGAATAAGATTTTTCAACAATAAATAGCAACGATAACTGATACGACGATAACAATATCATCCTTACTTATGAATTAATCAAAAATAAAGTCTTATTTTTAGTCGATAATAGATATTATTATTCGACCATTGGCCTCTACACTAGGATTCCCTGTGTTGTGGAGACCAGAATGTGAGAAAAACTTGTGTTTAAATCGCGAAATTTTAAGGAATAAAATTCATTAGCTATTAAAAAAAAAGTTAATGACTGTGATACATACGAGTATATCCGCAGTTATTAAATGCTTATAATAATTATTGAACTTTAATAATAATGCGTTCGCAGTGGAACGGGCGATGCCAGTGGAGCGTGATCACCGTGACAGCGGTCGCCCTGGTGGTCTACAACGCGGTCGCGAACATGTGGCTGCTGCGGCCGCCGTCGTGTCCTGCACACAGCACGCCGCCGCCGCAGCCCGAGCCCTCCTGCGAGCCCTGCGCCGACCCCGCGCCCGGCGCGATGGACGACGACCCCGTGTCACATCTCGACCTGCGCCTCGGTCGCTGGGACCACTCCAAATCCTTCAGGATGTTCGATTACGCAGCTGTCGGAGACCTATACCCGGAAGTATCTGCCAGCCGCCGCGTCTGCCTTGCCACTCAGAGCTCCATCGAACGCCTCCACGAGCTTCTGAGGATAGCAGCGCACTGGACCGGCCCGATATCGGTGGCCGTTTTCGTTGCTGGAGACGAGATGAGACTTCTGCGAGCGTTCGCGACGTGGCTGTTCCGATGTCAGCCCGAAATATATACGAGATTAGCGTTGCATGTTGTGACTCCTTCGGAGAGGCCGGCGACATTTGGGACCATGCCGAGCTGGGCTCGAGACTGTAACGCAAAGCCTCTGCCTCCCGGGGAGAGGAGAGCGGACACCGTGGCTTGGAGAGCCAGGCACCCGTACCCTCAGAATCATTTAAGGAACTTGGCTCGGAAAAATTGTCATACGCCCTTCGTGTTTTTGGTGGATGTTGATATTGTGCCGTCAAAAGACATGGCCGAGGCTTTGGATAAGGTAACTATTTCAACTATTATCTAGGTACTATTAGCTTAAAACGCTCTTGCGTCGTTACGCAAGTATAGGTTATACTGATTAATCTTGGTCATAGAAAAAAGTAATAGAACTATGTACTTTAAAAAATAAAATGTACTTTAAACGCATTCAGACCAGATTGTTCCGTTTCTTCATGCTATATTTTGCGCTCATTGAAATGACTCTATAGAACCTATTTATTTGAATAAGAACAGTCTTTGCTTTAAGCTTTTAACTAGCTTAAAATCCTCATGTTTCCTTTTCAGTTCCTGTCTACGACTCCGAAGTGCCAGCTGTGTGCGTACGTAGTGCCGACGTACGAGCTGGACCGACGCGTCGCCAGGTTCCCCTCCAACAAGTCGGATTTGGTGAGGCTATCGCACAACAAGCTGGCCATACCCTTCCACAGAAAAGTGTTTATTTACAATCAGTTTGCGTCTAACTTCTCAAGGTGAGTAGGTGCTTATTGGATAGTTCTTTGATCAAGTTATAGGTTAATTAAAAAAGTATATTTTTTGTTTTATGAAGCTGCTAATTTATAACTCATACAGTTCTAGTATGCAGCTAAGCCATTCACAGTCGCATTATGTTGTAAAATGATTTCAGCGGATTCCTATTAAAAAAAGGGGGTGGGAGAAGAATACGTCACACGTGTTCTCTCTGATGATGATCCCATTCACGTTTCTGACGACAGATGGGAGGCCAGCGGCGGCAACGAGAGCTCGGAAGCCCACATCAGCCATAACGTCACCAACTTCGAGCTCCTGTACGAGCCGTTCTACGTGGCGGCTGACACGGTCCCTCCGCACGACGAGCGGTTCCTGGGCTATGGATTCACCAGAAATACGCAGGTAACTAAAGTGCCCGTTTAAAATAGCTTTATTCAGAGCTAAGGACAGAAGCAAATAAGTGTAACAGGAAAAAAAAAACATAAAACTATAAAATGTGATAAAACTCGATAAGTGCGGCCCAGAGCGACCTCGCGCGCATGCGCTACTTATATGTAGTACTAACTATAATATAACACGCGGGCGATTATTTCGCGCACGCGGCGCGATTTATCCCTGTTATTGTTTTAGATCAAAGACATCTACTTTTTTAATTATTTAAAGTAAGCATCGACTTTAGCACCCTCTATCATTATATTGACCCAGTCACCCAGTTACCCAGTATTATTACATAATTTATGTGTAGGAATTTTTTACGTTTTGTTTGTTTACGTTTTTGACGACGCCAACGTCGACCTATATAAGGGGCGCGTGATTTAATAATAAGAGAGTTGCATAAGAGTAGCTTTTTGAGACGCGTCTCCTCACACACCCCGGGCTTACTCATTTTATAAGTATTTTGTGAATTATGTGTTCGGTTCGGGAGGACAATATATGTGGTGAAAAGCAACAATAAAACTTTTATTTATCCCATTTTGGTAATGAGGTTATCAATGAACATAGTACATAAATATATATGAATACTTTGTACACTTAATATCTTTCTTATTTGCACAGGTTGACAAACGGCTCCTAATTAAAAATCATATAAATGAGTACGTAATATTTTATTCTCATCCTACAAGACATTTTATGAAAGTTAAATACGTTATTTTACTAGACTATTTTTGTTATTGTCAACAACATCCATTACACCAATCTGCCTCAATTATTATGTACAGGAGCACCAACAACGAACTGTTGCTGCAAGCCCATATTCATAACCATATTATACTTTTATATTATATACCTATTTATGCTTTTAGTAGGTATACTGTTGGCAGACGTCTTACTTTAGACCATGCCAGGTTTTTTTTGTTTTGGCTCCACACTTTTATGTATTAGTAAATTAATATTATATAGAATAATGTGTCAAGTCAAGTCATTGTTTTGATAAGGACGCCTTTTCTAACCTAAGTTCTTACCCCTGGATCACGACTCTCACTACTTTGTGAGCGAAACGAAAACAAAAATTATGTTTTAGTTCCAAAAGTGTTTTATGGAATAGATATAAAAGTCAAGGTGTTCATGAAAATTCTTTAATGGCGACTCTTAGCCTGAGAATGCCATTTTTGACCGCTTCTGTGGTGTGGTGGTTGTACAGGTCAGCTCATAACCTTGAAGCGATGGGTTCGATTCTCGTGGCAGGACAAGTATTTGTGCACTGAAACAAGTGCACACTTGTTCTCCCCGCGGCTTCACCCGCGTGGCCTATAGGAAATGAAGAGTTTTTTTATAGATAATTTAACCACCCGTTTCACCCTCTTAGGGGTGGAATTTCGAAAAACCCTTTCTTAGTGGATTACACTTTACAAAAAACACACCCTCCAAATTTCAAGTCTCTAGGACCAGCGGTTTAGGCTGTGCATTGATATAATTATAAGTCAGTCAAGACTTTTAATTTTATATGTATAGATTGTACCTACCAATTATATTAGTACCTACTATCAATCAATCAATTAATCAATCAATCAAATCAATCAAATGTTTATTTGCTAGAACAAAATTTTCAAGAGATGTTAACATAAGTTACTTAAAATAATTAGACATTTTGTGTTCAACCTGCATGCAAGTGTGCAAATATTAAATAATATTTTTGTTACAGTACATTTGGAATTAGGTACTAATATAAATACTATCGCTACTAGACTAGCAATTATTTACTTCCCCCTACTTTGCCCACTAATTATTACTATTATATGTGGGCAGAAACGGGTTCTGCGTAGGTAGGTTGCAACCTATATAACAATAGGCCTTCAGCATGTCCACACCGCACCGTGTCTGGAACAAGAATGATCCGTAGCACACCAATCGATCCCTTTATATAGCCAGACAGGTAGGGCCGCCATGACAGTTGCCGGTGCTGCCACTGTAATACATTTAATGCCACCACAGGGTAAATTACGGTGCTCGATCGCTGTGCATAGAGTTTATAACTGGACGTAGCCGCCGTCACGGCCATACTGACGTGCGTACGTCCTCGTACGCTTAGCTTCACTTTGTACCTGGTGAGGGACATCAGTGTTATTGCTCGTTCATCCTGACAATTAAATTGAGTTAAACTTGGAGTCAAAGTCAAAAGATCAGGTTTCAATTTGATTAGACAAAAGCATTTTAACCTGCCAGTCATCGTCAGGGTTAACCCTGGTCTCCGCTCCACAAAGGCCATTTACAAAGAGTTGTAGTTGAAGGGTTAACCCTTCAGGACCATCAGTATCCATTAATTTACAAAAAGTGGACTGGATGGTGCTAGACCGGATAGATATCCCTTTAGCAACCAAAAATCATCATTCCTACATTTTTTTAATGGACCAATTAGTGCTAGACCGGATAGATTATCCCTTTAGCATTCAGACACATTTTTCTTGTCATCATTTTTACATTCTCTTTTTTTCTCGAAAAAAACGAATCGTTACTTTTTTTCCATATTTTTTTTTTCACTGGTTTGGGTTAACCCTGCAACTAAATTTGATATTAGTGTCACCCGCCGTCACGTCATCATTCACATCACGTCTCGTCACGTTTCGCGTTGCTTGAAGAGTGATGTAGAAATGGGCAATCCCACTTCTGATGTGGGCAGAAACGGGTTCTGCGTAGGTAGGTTGCAACCTATATAACAATAGGCCTTCAGCATGTCCACACCGCACCGTGTCTGGAACAAGAATGATCCGTAGCACACCAATCGATCCCTTTATATAGCCAGACAGGTAGGGCCGCCATGACAGTTGCCGGTGCTGCCACTGTAATACATTTAATGCCACCACAGGGTAAATTACGGTGCTCGATCGCTGTGCATAGAGTTTATAACTGGACGTAGCCGCCGTCATATATATATATATATTATATACTATTAGTGGGCAAAGTAGACCAAAAAGTAGAGGGCAAAGTAGAGGGAAGTAAATAGTTGCTAGTATTTTGATAGTGTAAAAATTATCGTATTTTCCTACTGCAAGATGTTAATATAAACTCATATTACTCAAAATGTTTCCAATGTTTATTCAGCACTTTGATTACTTCAAATCTGTGTAATGTTGGACAGCTGGTCTATAAAGCGGTTATTTCCGTCCGCATTACACAAATTACTGCCGACCTCGGTGTTACCCTTGTTTCCAACATTGCTGTTTAATTACATTCAGATCAAAGAAAACATAATTGATATTATAATTATGAAGGTCAAGGTTTCTTTAGCACTATATAATTTAGACTATAGTATCGCTATAAGTAATTGTATCTAATAACCTACTAATATTATAAATGCGCAAGTTGGAGTATGTGTGTGTACGTGTATGCGTGCGTGCGTTTGTGCGTTCTTGCGTTCGTGCGTGCGCGTGTGCGCATGCGTGTGTGTAAATGTTTTTACCATTATTCTCCGTACCTACCGTTTACCTAGAACGATTTTAATGACATTTGGAATGCAGATAGCTTTAATGCTGGATTAACATAGGATATCTTCATTTTATTTGCGGGTGCAACTAGTACTGTCATAATCATTCATGATCCCTGGCCTTTATCATATACCTACTAAAATATTTCAATACGTACTCACAAAAATACATTTTTATGTAGGTTAAAAAAAATTGCAATCAATGACTTATTCAACGTATATATACATAGGTACTTATAAAGTATGATCTGGATTGTGACTAAGTGTATACAAAAAAGTAAAATTATAAAATAACTACTATCGAGCCTGTCGCAGGTCGGCTCATAACCCGAAGTGGCGGGTTCGATTCCCGCGACATAAGCATGTCGCGGGTATACATTTTGTATTCTCTATATGTATTTACAAAAAAAAATATATAAGTATTGAATCAGTTATCTGGTTCCCAAAGTACAAGGTATGTTTATTTTGGGGCTAGATGACGCTGTGTGAAATGTCACAACACAGATATTTATTTTTTTAAATTAGACACTGAACATTATAATCTATTAAGATTGGTTCACAATTTCTTTTTTCACAAGACAAACTACTTAGAGTAATAAATTAATCCAACGAGCGGACTTATCTTGAAAAGCGATCTCTTCATGGACCTGAATGTTCTTGGAAAATACCTACTAAAGTACTTAGGCAGTTCAATTTACGACAACAGGAAGTATAAACCCAGGAACTACATGGAACATGGTACCACAACACCCAGACTCAGAACAAGTAATCGCGCTTTTTTTTCTGTGCTTAAATACTTGTCCTGCCGCGGGAATCGAACTCGCCGCCTCCGGGCTATAAGTACATTGTGAGTGATAAACCACTACCTACCTAATATTAAAGAAACATCTCGCGGAAGCCGCAGCAATGAATTAGCTCCGACGACGTCAGGGAACGGTGACGTCAATGCTCAGGAAGTTAAGGAGTGTCTACATTGTGAAATGAAATGAAATGATATAATGATTTTTTCTAGTTAAATTCTGAATAACTTTTTAAAATAATTTAAGTAAGTATATCAATTTCCCTAACATAAAAAGTCATAATATGGCATTCCTTAGAATAAATGGGTTTGAATCTTACTTACCTTACCTGTTTTGTGAAAACTATAACCCGTGCACTTCAAAGCTTGAGTGATTTGGTACCTTCTAGGTATGTGTGTTACATCTATGGCCACACCGTCGCTTACCATCAGGTGAGTTGTTGGCCAAATGTAGACCTACCCGCTATAAATTAATTAGAAAAACGAGAGTGCTTTAAACCACACGACTGATGTAAAGCTTCTTTAGCTCCACCTATCGGCCGGTATAATTTTGTTTTTGCTTAGTTTAATGTTAATATCTGTTTGTTGTATTTTTGTTTTAACAAAATCAATTTGGGAGGGACATTTTTTTATTTTTCTCTTTTTTCTCACAATTTTGTACAATTCTTTTGGACACATCTTGACAATTGAAAATTAACATTTTACCGGACACACCAACATAATAATACAATATTTTAAGTAATTTTTAACTTTGCTATGTTGACCATAAAGATCTACGTTAATCAACAACGTTAAACTTTCGTTCGCCTCGCAACACATTCACCAGCTTACTCCCCAAGCGTGCGTAAAGAAGTTTTACTTCAAAAAGAAATCTCTATCCCGGTGCAAGCAATCCGGCACTAACAATGACGATTCTGATCGATATCACGACTATTAGTTAATCTGTGACGAATGTTTGAGTGATATTTGAACAAAAGCTTTTCCTGGTAACTTTTCATGTAAATGATTCCTAATAATGCACGTAGCGCATTTCATTGGCAGATATTCAATCGGCGAACTTCATAACAACACTCCCACATAGTCTGCGGCGCGTTAGATGCTGATGAAAGATCTATTACAATTTTAAAGATAAGTACTTCTAGTTAATAGTTAATGATAGTAGGAATTAAACTAAATTTAGGAATTAAACCGATTCGTGGAAACGGGATAACAACGCTATTTTTTTTTGTTACACTTAATTTTACACCATTGCCTGTGGTCATGAATAAATATTCATTCTATTTTAAATGAAGGCTGAGAATGTTTACTAGATTACTGATTCGTAGATATCATACATTTTGATATAAATTCAAACTATTTGGGAAATAATTTCCAAGTGTTTGATTTAGGGTTAAAAGTAATTTCCTGGAAATTTATCTTTTCTTTAAATGAAATCTATGTTATTGTGTCAAATGATCTTTTTATACATAATGACACTGTTGGGAAATGTAACACAGTTCAGGGTACACGGGCTTAATACCTATGTTGGACTAGACGTAATAAATTATGGAAGATATGTTATAATTTATTCTACTTAAGAATTCACGTAACCCAAAGCTATACAGTATACATAATAAGCATTTTTGAATTTGTACTTTATGAAATATGAATGTGTGAAAATAAACCACGTATTTGATTTCCCCGATACAAGCCTAATTAGCCTTATAAGATGGAATACACTAATGAAGTGCGAGAAAGGTAAGTAGGCTTTGTTAGAGAGCGGCGTGCAATAATTATTGTCGGATGTGTTCCCACAGGAACATTTTATTACTAATGATATAACGATTTAAATATTTATTTTACGCGAAATGGAATAAAAATGGCATAGGTAGTTGGTAACTGGCGTGGTGTAAAAAGTTCCCGAGTGTGGAAAATTTGTTTTCTTAAATAAAATGTTAATGCTATTTTAGTTTTATGATATTGTGAGTGTTTTTGGAATAAATTTATTTTGTTTCTTTTTATTTGGAGTGTAAATTGAAAAGCCGTGAAGTAGGTAAGCATGCATTTTGTTTATTGATTATTGAAATTAAATTTATATTCAATCCTAGAGGAATATTTCTATGTATTCAATAGCATCTGTCGATTTGTAGCATGTGTATTGCAGGTTTGTTCGCACTCGCAGTACAGCCGCAGTAGTTAGCCGGCTGCGGTAGTACAGCTGATAGATTCGTCGCGGGGGTTGCCAAATTGCGTGCTTTGGCATTACGCCATCCGCGCCTCCAGCATCCGGGTGTTTATCCTGATTACAGCCCTGTTTGCGGAACGTGGGGAACCTTGTGACGAAATGAGTTTTTGGATAAATAAATAAATAGATATATAAACATCAATAATATAGGATTTCTATCTTTCTAATACGTTACAAAAATCTTAGTTACTTTCGAACTTATGTTTATGTTCAATTTTATTGTGCGCATAGTATATAGAATATATATAGTGGCTAGATGTTTTATTCAGTGAAACATACAAACATGTAGTATGTGTCTGTTTTGGTAAGAATTATGCCTCACGTTCCGTAAATTGCTCTGAATATCGAAACTTGATAATCGAATACCGCCATTGCATATCCAATATCCATTACCTTCCATGCGTTTAATTTATCTGCGAGTCTTTTTTTGCAGCTTACGTGAATATTTCGTGCGGAACGTGGCCGGGCCGGGCCGGGCCGGGCGGATCAAACTCATTAATCCGGCGTTGTTTCAATAACGCCATCGGTTGCATCTATAAATTTGGCCGCTGGCAATTACGGCACTGTCCAATACCAGCAAAAAACCCGATTATTTATTACAATCACATTCCCGGCGCCGAAAAAGCGAAGCGGCAAAAATGGATGCTTCGCGAAATTACCCGACATTCTTCGGGAATTGCAGTAGAAATATGCAATTTTGTCTTTGGAATCTATTTAATGAATATGCACTGAAAATAATACAATAGAAAAACTCTTTATTGCGTATACCAACATAAAATATAACTAGGCATTACAGTACTATAATAGGTAGAACAACTAAATACCTACAAGTGATCTGTTTACTGATCTACGCAAATATGTAGTTAAACATTTCGATTTGAGAGATTCAGTTGATGCAGAAAATTAAAGAGTTACAACCTTGATAACATTTGCAGCGTTGTATTCCGTCAGCTGAAAAATATGAAACTTTGGAAACGTTGTATAAATATTGCAATATCTGAAAGCGAATTGTTCAATCAAATTATTGTATCAATGTTGTTAATTAGCAACCTGTCGGCGGCAGTTTTTGTGGATATTTGTACCTTGATACCTACTGCGGAACGCAATGCAGTCTAGACAGTAGACTGCCAGCTGAAATGACATGCAAAAATTAGGGTAAATAAATAAACGGACATATTTTTGTAATTTGTCGTCGTTTATACATACTTATTAGCTTCTTCACGCGGTTTCACCTGCGTGGCCTATAGGAAATTAAAAAGTTTTTTTTTTATATATATATAATTCAACCATCAATTTCACCCTCTTAAGGGCGGAATTTTGAAAAACCCTTTTTTATTGGATACCTACACTTTACAAAGAACACACTCTCCAAATTTCAAGTGTCTAGGACTAGCGGTTTAGGCTCTGCGTTGATATATAAGTCAGTAAGTTAGTCAGGACTTTGAATTTTATATGGATAGATAGAGTTATTACAGGACAATACGACATGTGACAATATGATCTATATTCCTTAAAATAGGTATACATATGCATCTTATCCGTCATACACACGAGGGTACGTAAACAAAACAAAAGTACGCAAGGTTGGAAATCTGATCAATATTTTCTGGATAAATACATAAAAGAAAAAGTAGATAAAGCTTCAGATCACTGTGTAAACACATTTTAGATATTACATTACGCTGACTGTTGCAAAAAATCTCGAAATTTTATATTGACACGTCTAGTTTCCACGCTTGGTGTTGGGCCAGTGCGTCGGCGGACGACATAAATAACGCTCGCTTGCAAACAAATAACGAAAATAGCCAGTGTCGTAACAAAGATACATGTTGCCGGTCGGATCCGCTCTGCACTCGGAACTAATCTGCGGATATAGAAGACTCACTAAACACCGATGGCTCGGTGACCCAAAGTGTGTCTTAGTCTCTGTGTACCCATAAACATACAATACTTATCTGTTTTTTGCCTGATTTGATTTAATTCATAGAAAACAATAACATAGTCACTGATAATTTGTATAACTCATAATTATACTCGGTGGAATTTAATTCACTCTTTTCCTTAAATGTATGTACTCAGATCATGCTATAGAATATTCGTAAAATCCAATTTAAAAAATAGATTTTGTTTTAGTATTTAGTGCCTCCTAAAATAACTGCATGACAGCCGAAATGTCTATTTAACGGTACACACAGCGCGGGCACCAGCTGAGTGCTTTGTAAATGTTTCGTAGGCAATAAAATACCTACTTTGTTCAATGTCGCAAGGCTTTTCTTTAGAATTTAAACTTGATAATACCTAGATTTAAGTTTTATTTCATATTATTTTATTTATTTAGTTATATGGGAGCATTCTATTGCATGTAATGAATACATACATTAAAAGAAAAGAACGAATTAAATTCCACCTTGTATAGAACAATGGAATTTCACTCTTCACCTACCTACTAGCTTACCTGTTATTACAAAAAATTAACTATTAATGTACCTACCTATCGTATATTTAAGGAAAAGATTATTTATTATATGTAATAAAGATATTCTTATTCTTATTTTTCTTATTCATAGCAATTCTTGTAACAATCAGTAAACCGAATTGCTACGCTGAAACGAGAGAGTGCCACTCTTCTCATTACATCCTAAGCGTTCTTAGGACTGTATCTTGAGCGTAAATCTGGGTCCATGGCGTCCTTCCAGCGCTGGGAACCAGACCCAGACATTTGTCCACTCTTCTGTCCCAAATAAACCAGGGTTGTCACATTTCGTGCACAAAAACTTTTTTGCATTTATACCCTTTCTTACCCGGGCAGATTATATTCAAATTCTTACACTACGATTTAATAACTTGCCTGCAGTGCTGAAAAAGACGGAGAAGAAAAGGAAGACACTTCAATTAGAGGCTGGTTAATATGCTTATTATTTAATGGTAATATTGTTAAGGGATCAATACCAGTGAATTTTTGTGGTTTTTTAAGTGGGTATGTGGAACTAGAACCCACTAAAACCTCCCGTGAGCCCTCTTCCGCCGTACCGGGGCGACAAGGGGTCGCGACGGCAGTCCAGCCAACTCGCCCTCGATTTGTAGAATGCCTGCATTAGGTATTTGTTTGGTATTTGATTAGAACATCGTATACGAACAATGAGCCGGTCACAAGTTATAACCATTCCTAAATATCATCAACGGAAAGGGAACATCGCGTCGGTCGCACAGAAATAGCGCCCGTTCGATATGAAAATACACGCACCAAATATTTCTGTGCGCGGTAACGCGATCCCGCGGGAATGCGCCCGATATCATGAACTACGTGTTTAACTAGCTTCTTTATTGCTTTATCCAGTCTTTGTTACGTGTTTATTCTGGAGAATAGAAGATAACTTAGGTGGTTGGACTTTTGCTGCAGTTCCTCTATATAACAATAGTTGCGCCCCGCGGTTTCACCCATGGAAAAAAAGTATTTTAATTATTTGCTCATCCCACGGAAAAATTTCACTTTTCCGGGATAAAATGTAGCCATATGTTAATCCAGTGTATAAGCTATCTTGGTACCGAATTTCAACAAAACCCATTCAGCCGTTTGAGCGTGAAGGAGTAACAAACATACACACATACACACAAACACACATACAAACTTTCGCCTTTGTAATATTAGTGTGATTGTTGTTAAATAACTCTTAAACTATAATTTACTTCCAAAATCAACTTGCTTAATCTAAAAAATGATTTATTTTACTAGGTGGTAGGATTATTCTGCAAAGTTCGTCTAGGTAGGTACTGCTTTGCCAAATATTCTGCCGCCAATCAGTAGTGTGCAAGCACTACTATGTTTCGGTTTGAAGGGCAATGTGGCTAGTGAAATTACTGGGCAAATGAGACTTTATGACCTGATCCCGCAGTTTAGTATGTTAGTTTAGTAATACTGGTGTGTTAGTTTATGTTATTGTACAATGAAAATTTTAAAATACATAAAAATTATATTCTTTTAATGTAGTCAACTTATAGCCTAGTAATTAACATAATATATACGTAACCTATTATGGTATTAGACAGCTAAGTCCTTAAGCATATTTAAAAGTATGGTGCATAAATATTATATGTCATTATAATTGCTCCTATTTATTATTTACTACTACTTTGAAACTACTACTTTACTACCATTCCATTTTAAAGTAGTATATATGACTTTATTTTTTTATAAAATATATATGTATTAGAATGTAGGTAAATATATCAGGTAATAGTTTATCTATATTTACTTTATCTATAAATTGTTTTACACCGCCGTTTATCCTTCTCTACTGTTACTATCCATCCCAAGGTTGTCTGGAAGAGATCGCTGTCAGCGATAAGATCGCCCATTGTTACACTAGTTTGTAAATATTATAGTTATTCCTGATTTTGTACTTCATTGGTGAGACAATAAAGAGTTCTCTATCTATCTATCTATCTAATCAAAAAATATTCTTAAACATAAGTTTTTAAACATAAATTTTACGTTTGGAAAAGCAGCCAGTACCTAGTAGACATGTCATTTTACCTGATTATTACTCTGTTATAACGACTTGTGGAAATTGATTGTAGTCACTCCGTCTAGGTTTCTTGTAAGAAGTGTCCCAATTTCTCAGCAATATATTTTTTATTGTCTACGGGTTCATTGTCCGCGCCAGTGACTCCGTAATTGTGTTGCTGAGCTGTTATTGAATACAGTTTAGATCATAACTAAAGTTATTACTAATTTCATGACTTGAAACACAATGCCGACTGCTTTGTTACAAAATTGTGAACTCATGTTTGGAAACGCGATACTTCTGGAAAATAATAATAATAATAATAACGCCCAACGATCACATACATAGATTCTGGACCCTAACTAGTTGCCTCTGTGTTTAGGGACCCAGGAACTATGAGTACCATGGTCCCATAACACCCATACTCAGAACAAGTAATTGCGTTTTTTTTTCTGTCCACAAATACTTGTCCTGCCGCGGTAATCGAACCCGCCGCCTCCGGGTTATGAGCCTGACCTGCTCAACCACTACGCCACAGAAGCAAATGTTTTTAGTAATTGAAACTTGTCTAACTGTCGACTAGATTGTTTGAACTGTGGCTTCTATTAAAAACGGGCAGTAGGTCAACAGTGTGTCAAAGATCACCGAGTCATAGAACAAGCTGATAGCATGATTATGTATTATTATATATTATTATTATTATTATATTATTATTAGAGCATGCTTCGTAATATGATTTCAGACATCGAAGCTGTACAATAAATCTTACCGGTTTAACTGACTATGAGAAGTCGGTTCCTGAAATGCCGTAAATTTTCTAGCAATTCAACCGTGACCGGTATCGGGCCAGTTCTAGTAGGTACTTATAAGACAAATTCGTAGTAGGTATATGTCATACAAGATGGGCCAAAAGAAGTCATCCGATGTTATTTGGCTCTCATATTTTTATAAATGAAAAACTTCGATTCTGTTTTTTGATTATGTTTATTTGAACCTTTAGAATTTTATTGGTCAAGTCGAGAAGATGATATCGGCCAAATGGACACCATCAACTTAATTCAAATAAACATAATCAAAAAACAGAATCGAAGTTTTACATTTAGAAAAAAAATGAGAGTCAAAAAACATCGGATGACTTCTTTTGGCCCACCTGTTACTTTGGTGAAAACTACTTAATAAAAAGAAATATTCTTTAACATTCAAAAATTGTTTGTGTAGGTGTAGTTATATTTTTAGCAACAGTTTAACGTGATATTTTCTGTGGTTCTTCTATTCATCTGTTATAAAGTCTCATTTAATTTTTGTCTTTTTTTTTCGGAGAACCTATAGCGGGTAACAACTTGAAATATTTTTAGCACACAGCGGGATGCTCGTCCTAAATATAGAGCAAGAATAGCGAGCGGTCTGCCAAACGGTCTGTTTGTCACGAATTCACCTCCTAATGAATGTTTTTGTTGTTATTGAAATATTAAGTATGCTGATGACATTTTAATGAGCAATTTATGAAAAGAACATGATGTATTATGAAGTGGTAGTGATTGAAATTGAAACTGAGTTGTCACATTGTTGCACATTCAACCAGTGTCATTTTCATGATATTTTGCATAAGTATTTTTTTTTTGCCAAGTAATGACGTGACGAGCTAACCGTTTCCCTGATGTTAAGCAACACGGCTGCCCTTATCAGTTGCAGTGTCACTCGGAACTCTAAAGTATACAGTTTCGTTACTGACATGCACTGTGCACGTCATCCTGAGACATTTACACAATCTAGTAATAAGTTTAGACTGTGAGATCAGGTCATAAAGTCTCATTTGCCCAGTAATTTCACTAGCTACGAGTACACTGTCCTTCAAAACGGAACGCAGTAGTGCTTACACACTACTGCTTGGCAACAGAATAACTGGCAAAGCGGTGGTACCTACCCAGAGGAACTTTGCAGAAAAGTCCTACCACCTAGTAAAAGTTTACAGCATTAGGCATTTATTAAAAACATTGGAGCAAGCATTCACTAAAATATGAAGTAGTGTATTACTTATCTTTTGTACTCGATTGAATAGGCTTAAAGAATGGACCATGAACTCTGTAACAGCCGTGAAATTTAATCTGCCATCGTTGAATAGGCACCTGACTCTTTATATCGATAAGTATGAATAATCGATTTACTTACAGAGACGATTATAATCGTCAGTAACGATAATGGGTTCCGTCTACAATTAATATATTGGCACAGCAAACCTGGAGAAGATTCGAAGTGTGGATTTAAGAAGAACAAGGAAATATTATAGGATATATTATTTTTTAAAGATCCTTGTAATATTAATAACTAGCTTCTTTCCGCGGCTTCGCCCGCGTGGCCTATAGGAAACAAAGAAGATTTTTTTCATAGAAAATTTAACCACCCATTTCACCCTCTTAGGGGAAAAACCCTTTCTTAGTGCATACCTACACCTTACAAAGAACACACCCTCTAAATTTCATGTCTCTAGGACTAGCTTAGGTTAGGTTTAGGCTCTGCGTTGATATATAAGTCAGTCAGTTAGGACTTTGGATTTTATATGTATAGGTTAATACCTCCCTATTAATATTAAAATTTTACCCTGTCGGAAGCTGGCTCGTGCCAGAATTTTTTTTTTTTTATTAAAATCATGATAATAACTAATTTCACCTGCGCGACCTTCATAAACCTTCAAAAATTCAGCACGGAAATATAATAAACATGAAGTTTATTGCGTCTAGGAGTACTCCTATAAAATTATTTTACTACCTGTCTAAATTATTTGTGGCTTCGTCCGGTCAAATAAACTCTGCGCATTGTTTGTTGTGGCCAGCCCTCAGCGAAGCTTAGGACAGGCACGATGAATCAATTCAATATTTCAACTTCCTTTAATACAAGCACATAGTTTTTCATCATTATTATTATTATATTTAACTGGCCCGATAGCTCAGTTGGTAGTAAACCTGCCTTCTGAACTGTGGGTTGTGTGATGAACATAGGTGTTTGTTTTGTGTCTGGGTGTTATATTATATGTATGTATTTATAAGAAAAAAGTGTTTAAGTATTGTATCAGTTATCTGATTCCCATAATACAAGAGTTACTTAGTTTGGGGCTAGATGGCGTTGTGTGAGATGTCAACACATATTACTATATTATTATTATTTATTTATTGTGATAAAAATGACAAAATAAATTACAATTACCACACAAAATATTTGTATTTTTATATATTGTGATAGAAAAGTTTAATTATAAGTAGTCATCATGCTATTTTACTTTATCTCTGTCAAAGCTGCAAGCATCTAATAGGTACTTATTCTAACTGTTTCATTTAAATGAAAATAATCTAAGACTTTGCTGCTACTTGTGATAAATGATATGATTCGTTTAGAATGTAAATATCAATCAGTCAAAAGACGACCATCTGTGTTTTTATTCAGAGGTTCTTTTCTATCAACGGAACGAAAAACCAGCAGGTAACGAATTATGAACAGTTTGCACCTGAAGGAACCCTAATGAAAAGGTCGCGACATTGAACACGGCCCATGCGAAATCGTCGCATTGGGCAACTATTCCGAATTAGGACAAGTGATCTGGTGGAGGTGGTCAGGGTATTCGCGAGCCTGAAGCCGCGAGGGTTGACCGTCTGGCGCGATGGCTCGCTGGCACGTGCTAGTATTATGGACTTTAATTGCGACGGTGGGTAAGTACATTTTTTTGATTTTGTGTATCTAGAAAGAGTGAGAAGAGATTGCTTTTAAATGAGTGAGTTGGTATCTAGGCAAGCATTTATTTGACAATAAGCACTTTGTAATTTTATATGCTTAGTACAATAACTTAGTTTTAAGTACCTAATATAACATCGACTTGTAAAAGTACTAAAAATAGCCTATTTCCAATAAAATTCTTTGACTTTGACATGCACCGCCGTAGACCGCATCGTCACTTTCCATTAGGTGAGACCGCGATCGAGCGGGCCTATTCAGTTAAATAAAAAAGTACATAATTATGTATGTGCAAACATAAAGAGGATCAATATTTAACTAAGTTGGATCTAGGGCTCTGTAAAATGTAATATTATGCTTTAGTTGTACAATGTAATAATACATCATCATATATGTATCTTGTGTGTGCTTATAAATAAATCAATAAAAATAAACATATAAATGAATAATTATAACATTAATTAAAAATTTATTACAAAAGGAAAATTAAAACGTCTTTCAGAAGAATAACTTTGAAATGTATTACGAACAAAGCAGTTAACTTGTCACAAATGACAAGGTGAAGGCTATTATGGACCTGTATGACGAGACAGTAAAATCAATATCACCATGAATATGAATAATAAAACACGCATTATTATAACAACTGAAATGAACATAGTTATTTAAAGTTGGCAAGCTATCATTTTAATCTATAATTTTTTCGTGTCAATATATTTTCTATATCTAGAATAGAATAGGATAGAAAAACATTTATTCAATACTTGTCTAAAATTAAAATACAAAAACAGTTTAAATTTATACACACAATATGTACATCATGAATAGAAAAAAAAAACAAGTATCGAATGGGCGTCGGCTCAGCATATTGCTGGTCATCAGAGACATCCAGCGCTGATTTTCAGCCTAGACCCAGAGAGGGTGGAACCAATGCACAAATTCAAAAAAGATATTTTTATTAATGTTTAAACAAAGGATAAACAAGAATACTTACAGATAAAACTACATATTATACATATACACATATTCAATCATACACTAATAAATTAATATTTATAATTTAATATCTAATTCCAGTGTAATTATATATTCTCTTTTCTTTATTATATTTTCAATATTTTAGATCTCCAAAAGACCGATACGGATTGTTGTTCAGAAGAAATCCAACCTGACCAAAATGAGTTGCAAGACATAGAGAACCAGGGCCTGGATCTGGAAGCAGCCTGCCCAGAGCTCAGCGGCCAGATCATTGGAGGCAGGCCTAGCTCTGTGAACAGGCATCCATACCAGGTGTCGATGGTGTTGAATGGAAACTCTTTCTGCGGAGGGTTCATCATCAGCCAAGACTATGTGATGACTGCAGCGCATTGTGTGCAAAAGTAAGTAAAATTACCTGTGTTTAGCTTTCATTTGCATTTTTTAATTTTTTCAGATCTAGGAAACCTTATGAGAACGATTTGGATATGTAAATACATGTTCCTATTATACTAGTAGACTATAATAACAGTAAGTAGTAAGTAGTTAGTGACAGCCTCTCTGGTGTGGTGTTTGAGCAGTTCGACTCATAGCCCGGAGGTGGGTGGGTTCGATTCCCGCGGCAGTACAAATATTTGTGCATAGAAAAAAAAAGCGCAAATACTTGTTCTGAGTCTGGGTGTTGTGAGACCATGGTCCTCGTAGTTCTTGGGTCTCTAGACACAAGGAATCCTAGCTAGGGTCCAGGATCTATGTATGTGATCGTTGGGCGTTTGTTATTATTATACCTACCTTAATGAGGTGATCAAAAGTCATTTTAGCATTGTTCAGTGGACGGGATGTCTTGATTGGGACCTATTATAATCTGTAGATCTGAATCTTTTTTGTTTTATGTTAGTCTTAATATGGGAGTTATAAGGGTCAACACATTATTTTGTAATCGAAGAGCATATACTAAAAATCATAAAATAATCCGTCATAAAATTGATGGCCGAGAAAATCCATGTTTTCTATTTTCTGCATCTGAACAGGACACTTCCAATAAAGATATAGATTTTATTACAAAACACGTATCACCCTTTTATTACGCGAAGCACTGAGATAAAGATGGAGTTATCCCAGTTTTCAGGGCCGCGGATGCAGAGGGCCGAATCGTAACGCTGCTTAACTTTACGGCCCTAGTAGCGGTAAAACCTTAGGAAAACTTACATTTTATGTTGCTTTTATGCCTTCCGTAGTTATCCTCGGGCCTCTGTAAAAACTGTGCTTGTTTGTTGATTCTGGGAATGCGTATAAAATTGAAGGAGTTACGTATGTTTGCGTTGGTTTAGTGTTGCTTGACTCTTCGATTTCATTTTATGGTTATCATTTTTGTAATTTTTTGCTCCGACATCGACAAACTTGTCATCATTTTTTTTAAATGTTTCATTTCGAATGTGCTTTTTTTGTTTATTCATTCACTATTGATCAATGATTATCATTCAAGACCTTGATTGTCCTATTGCTGGATGTTTTATATTATGCCATTCGGCTTCTATTAATATAATAGATAGGTATAGGTATTCCTATCTAATTCCTCGAATTCGTTAGTAAAATTAATGTAGTAATTGATTTATTCGAAATTATACTTCTAATCGCTAGTAATGCATATTAACATATAATATTCAGTAACGGCGACGTTGCTGTAGAGCATTATAAGTAGAATATGAAATTTTTCATCAACATTAATAAACATACTCGAAACTTATAAAAATATCCGTAATAAATAAGAAAACATGTTTCGTTTTATGACAAAAATCATAAAGAGCGCAAGCTAGAGGAACGTGTGGCGTGGAAGACAGCTGGAACGCGATAAACGATGCTGTAAACTAAACTACGCTCCAGTTATTTCTGGAAGAGTTAATTATTAGTTTGCGTGGTTCAGTCTTCGTTGTTCCCTCGCTACGTACAATGCTAATTACAGACATTACGAATTTCAACGTAATTTGTTATCAGTTCCGTTTTACTTCTCCCCCAAGCTTTCTGTTGTGCTGCAGTGTTTAACATTGCCCTATAAATAAATTATTCAATCGTTTCAGATATAATAATAATATGAAAATTCTAGTTGGAGTGGTTGAATAGCTCAATAGGTTCTTTCTATACACCTTAAGTATTACGAGTAAAGAAAATACATACTTTACTTGTTTGTTGAGATGAGAAATTATTAATTAGTTATGTACCCCATATACCAAATTGGTATATCTGCCTGAATAATAAAATCGATGAGTTTTTTTTATGATAATGAATAATGTGACGCGCTAGTCGTTCACCTGATGTTAAGCGACACGACCACCCATAACAGAACAGTGTCACTCGGAACTCTAAAATATAAAGCTTCGCGTGACACTGCACTGCGCACATGATCCTGAGACATCAGCACAGTCACATCAGATTATAAAGTCTCATTTGCCCAGTAATTTCACTAGCTACAGTGCTCTTCAAACCGGAACACAGTAGTGCTTGCGTGTGCACTACTGCACTACTGTGTTCCGGTCTGAAGCAGTAGTGTTACTGCTTGGCCGCAGAATAACTGACAGAGCGGTGGTACCTACCTAGACGAACTTTGCAGAAAAGTCCTATCACCTAGTGAGTCTTCTTTCAAGTTGCGAATGGCAAACTCATTTCTGATATTAGCAAGCATCATACCTAATATTTTGATGTCACCAAAAATTACCTAAGCCTCACCGATCCCTGGCCGTTCTCCACTAAATACACCAAGGGTTAATCGTTAAAAACGTAACAGCAGCTATTCTTGTCTAAATAGCTGCGAATAGCTTATCGTTGTCGCCAGCCCTTTCACTGCGATATAACGTAACCTTTTATACTGTACTCTAGTTGGTCGCGTTTGTAGCCGTTACCGTTGTAACCATCCCTCGGTGAAAACAGCTGCTTTTTCTGACGATGAATATTTTATGAGGCGCTATTACATTACTGGGGTTTCATAACCGGGTTCGCTGTACTAAAGAATGGATAAAAGTGTAGTTCTATGGAGACTACTTAAGGCGTATATGTCGTACTTACCGCTCACGTCATGTCGTACAGCGTTTTGATGGGGAAGAAGATATAGGTACAACACTTTATATTTAGCACGGTTACTCGGATGAGATTTGCTAAAACACATGTTTTTAAGCTTTTTGCGTTAAAGTCTGTAAGGTCTGTAAGTGTGTAAGGTTGGAGTTGTAGCTGCTGGTATTGCGTCTATGATTTCAATCGAGAACATCGTATTATTTATCTATGTATCGTATGGTACTCGTACTGGTGATATTGTAATATTACGCGATCTACACCCAACTATCTCGTCAGTCCCATTTTCGATACACCCTGTAATTTAAACACGTTTAGACCTATGCAAATGAAATTTTACGCTTTAAACGTACATTTTGTTACAATGTGTTGATGTACAATGTATTGTAATGAATGTATTTCCGGCGAAATATGACCCGGGCATGTTCAAGAGAAGAGTGAATAGGCTAACTTGGCTAGCATGCTACACCTTCGATCGCATCGTCACTTCCCATCAGGTGAGAGCGTGGTGAAATGTAACAACGTTAACATAAGTCTTTCGAGAGCGAGTAGTGTGTCATCTATAGGAAACCATTGAAGACCAAACATTCTTAGTTTCTTATGAGGCCTTTGGGACTGTGCCGTTCTTCAAACTGTATAAAGGTATAAGGAACAACGTGATCGGTAATAAACACATAAATATTTGTGGCTATCTTTGTACTCTTTAAACACTGTTTTTGGAGGGTTAGAGCCAATTTTTTGACATTATGCTTATATTTTAGCGTATCGCCAGCTGCCATCAGGCTTCGCGTGGGTAGCACTCGGCGCGACTCCGGCGGGCGGATCGTCCGCGTGGCCAACGTAACGGCCCACCCTCAGTATGGCCAGCCACGATTCGACAACGACATAGCTGTGCTGCGGCTGGCGCAGCCGCTTCAGCTCAGCACAAATGTCAGGCCAATCCGGCTACCGACGCCTGGACAGGCCGTGCCGTTGGTGCGGCTTACTGTCACCGGCTGGGGGTTGACTGCTGTGAGTATTTAAAGATTCAATAATGTGGTAAATATACAATGAAACTTTGTATTTGAACTGTTTCTGATGAAGTTCAGATATAGAGTCTGGGCGTCGTGGGACCATGGTCCTCGTAGTTCTTTTGTCCCTAGACACAGGGAATTTAGGGTCCAGGATTATTATGGAATTACGTCTTCAGGTTGCGTTCAATCAGTGTTTGAAGTAAAATTTCTTACTCACTCCCTTATATTATATTTATTTTATATAGATATTATTCACTCCCTTATAGATATTTATCCCTGATATATATTACTTACTCACGCTTACGCACGCTTGACTTGGGGAGTAAGTTTGCGAGGCGAAAGGAAATTAATTCACATAGATCTCCATTGTTAACATAACAAAGTAAAAAAAATGTATTGTTCTGTTGGTAAATTAAGTAAATTGTCCGGTAAATTAACATTTGGAGACAGGCCGATAGATGAAGCCGAAGAAGTTTTACTTCAGTAGTGTGATCTAAAGCAGACTGGATTTTTCAGCTATATGTGTAATGTGTATAAGCGTGGAATAAAAAGATAAATTACTTGAAGTTAATCTCTCGATTGCAATCTCTTGCAGCCATTTCAATTGATTAAAAACTGTAACTGAAAGTGATGTTGGGTTTTAATTCATTTTCGGAATGCTCGTATTGAATCGCATATTGTCGACAGCCTCGTGGGCGTAGGATTCCCCGCATCATGATGGAGGCCCAGGTGCCGGTGGTGCCCCACTGGCTGTGCCAGCTGTCCTACGGAGAGTCCCTCACCAACAACATGTTCTGTGGGGGACACTTCCTCATCGGAGGAGTGTCTTCTTGTCAGGTAACAATCAGTGAAATAGCACAAAGATTCTTAAACCTGAGTCGATATATGACTCAGTATAGTAAGGGACAAAACATATCATCGGGCTGTACCACGTGATCTACATAGTTAACGATTTATACGTACACATCATGGTGTCTCCTCAATGGTCAGCCACAGAATGAATAAGCTCAATGTTTGCTCCTGTAAAGGTTCTGCCACACAAGACTTACCTGCTCTATGTTCACTGTACTTCTGCCTTAAACCGAATCTTCAATAAATCGAATCTGCCATATCCAGAGTCTGACCGAATCTGCCCATTTAATCGAACAATATCAAATTTCATTGTTCACCAACAATTTTAGAACTTCCATTATTGAAGTAAAACTTCTTTACGCACGCTAGACTTGGGAAGTAAGGTGTGAAATCGTAACTAGGTGAACGGAAGTTGAAAGTTATTGGTTAACGTAGATCTTGAAGTCTTCAAATCGAGAGTGAACAGGTATCTTCTAGGCAAGCGTGTTACACCCTAGACCGCGTCGTTACTTCGCCATCACCATCACGAGCGAGTGGTCAAATGCACACCTATCAAACAATAAAAAAATCTCCATTGTCAATATAACAAAGTTAAAAATTACTTAAGATTTGTATCATTATGTTTGTAAAATGACAATTTACCATTGTCAAGACATTTTAACATTAAACAAAGCAAAAACAAAGTTATACCGGCCGATAGAGAAGCTAAAGAAGTTTTACTTCAGTCGTGTGGTCTAGCACTCTCGTTTTTTTTTTAATTTACATTTTTTTTTATAATTATATTTATATTTTTTTTATATTTTTATAATATGTGTGGACATCTCACACAACGCCACCTAGCCCCAAACTAAGCAAAGGTTGTCTTATGGGAATCAGATAACTGATACAATACTTAGATACTTTTTGTTTGTACATACATAGAATACAATATAACACCCAGACACAGAACAAACATTAAAATTTAAATTTAAATATCATCACACAAATGTTTGTACTGGGTGGGAATCGAACCTCAACCCACAGTTCAGGAGGTAAGGCTACTACCACCTGAGCTATCGGGCCATTCAGATGTAAAGTAAGAATGTAAGATGATGATACAATACAAATGTTGTTTTTTTTCTAGGGTGATTCAGGGGGTCCAGCAGTGTTCCGGGGAACAGCGTTCGGCGTGGTGTCGTTTGCCCGAGGATGCGCGCTGCCGCTCTCTCCGACAGTCTTCACCAATGTCGCCTCCCTCCGAGATTGGGTCACACAGAACACAGGACTTTAACCCAACCAAAACCATACTCTAAAACTTAGACTGTAAAGATTATATTTAACCAGCGGTATTATGAGATATAAATACTTTTGTACTGTTGTAACATGACGTTTTGCTCGTATAATTTATTTTTGTTACGTTTTAAATAAAAATTCTTTATGTAATATAAGTATTTTTTTATACTTGGATTGATTGCATATGGCTTTAGATGGTAAGTTATATAATGTAGATAAATATTACATCATTCCTTCAGTCCAGGGCACGGGCGCACGACCCAGTTGTGCCAATGACACAATTGAATTCTTGGTTTATTCAGAATTTCAAGAATAGGCCGAGTTTAAAAATACCTATTTGCCACTCTGTTGTTAGCTTGGAGAAGTTCACCAAATTATTATTTATTTATTGTGATAAAAATGACAAAATCAATTACTAATAATAATATGTGTGGACATCTCACACAGCGCCATCTAGCCCCAAACTAAGCAAAGCTTGTATTATGAGAACCAGATAACTGATACAATACTTAGATACTTTTTGTTTTTAAATGCATACATAGAATACTATATAACACCCAGATACAGAACAAACACCTATGTTCATCACACAAATATTTGTCTTAGGTGGGAATCGAACCCAGAACCCACATTTCTGAAGGCAGGGTTATTACCAACTGAGCTATCGGACCAGTCAGTAAATTACTATGTAATTAATAACTAACAAATCGTGGTTGTTAAATATTAAAAGAATCCAATGGGCTATTACAATAATATCAAATAAAATAAAATAATGTCAGAGTTAATTAGATAAAAAGAAAAATTATTCATGCTTTCACAATATGCGATGCTAGACCACTCGTCAAAAGAAAAATCAAAATCAGCGTTGGCGTCACGGAGTGCATTGAGTTGGCGTAAAGGGTGAACCATTATTATATGACATTATTATATCTTTATTAAGCAGGTACTTAAACCTGAAATGTTAAAATATTATTTTCTATTCTAGGTGTACGAAATGTTCTTAATGGGGTACCAGTTCAATGTGATGTCTCCAATCTTTACGATCCACTGGGGGCTGCAGACCCGCCGCAGCCGGCCTCCATGGCGGTATCGACAGACTTACGCCAATAGAAAGCATTTCAACACTTTTAAAAGAGAACTCCATGCTAGGTACAATAAAGATCCTTTTGGGTCAAAAAAACCTATGCAGCATAAATTAAAGAAGACTTAGTATGGCCGAGCGATGTATGTGCCGGTGGCCTTGTAAATCACTTTGTTTGGACTATTATGTGACGGTGAAAATTAAACATGTTTATAGATTTGGTTTTTAGACATGTGACGTCACGAAGCTTATGGCCCCCTTATCAAACGATGTCACTGATATCACACCTGTCCCTTAACGTGTGATCTAATTAATGAATGCCAATTAGAATTCAATCAGCGTGACATTATATAGTCGCGGACTCACGGATCCAAATCCCGATCATTATTCTAAACTTATCTATGAACAAAATGGATCAATTTTGTATATACGGAATTTAAGAATTCAGATATTCTTGAAATATTATTTATCTATAGTTTTTAAAATGTAATTATGAAATATCGCAGCACAGTGTGATAAACACAGTCACGCACATTTTTTTACTATAACTGTGTGTTGTGTTTAGATTTTTGTAATTGTATTCTAAAAAATAAGTATTTTGTACCGCTTTGAAATAAGTATTTTGTACCTAAGTGATAATAGAGCTTAATGAACATAAAAAAAAACATTTATTTACGTATATATAATTTATCTACATATAATTAAATAATTATTGTATTGATGTGGATACTTCATAGCATCAATTATGCATGTTGGTATCAATTGGTTAGGTACTTACCTACAAATATTTTCTGCTAGATTTATGTCGTTGTAATAAAACACAGATTAAGAAATGTTAGAAAGAAAGGCTATTTATAATGTATCAAACAATTTCATTCCAATTAATTTTATTTTAACTTACACATTACATTTTATTTGACATATTCATGAAAATATGTGGTAGTGTATCGAAATTGCAGAACACAGTCATAATTATAAAAGTACTATTATATACTACCTGTTGTAATTATGTTTGTTTAAATAATGTTCAAAATAAACTTTCAGAACTTGTTATTTATTTATTTTACCGTTACCAAAATGACAAACATGCTATTTTTTATTATTATATTTTATTGCTGCACCTTTTATATTTTGAGTTTTATTTCTTATCCTTCTAAGTTGTGTAAGTTGACAGTTGTAGAATTGCCTTGCACTTAAAGTCCAACAGGTGTTAGACACATTTTATCATTACGTAAAAATAAATACAGTACATTTATAATGAAATAATATTCTAATAATTTGGTAACTGACTGTAATTACATCAAAATAAAGTAAAACAAAGAAAACTTACATTAATACAAAAATCACAAGTCAAATAAGAGTTTCAAATGTCTAAACCTAGGTCTGTGTGACTCACGATTTCTGTTTATACAAGCTATAACTTAAGTTCATAACTGACTTGGTATAGGTATAAAAGAACAATTTTTCATGTTAAACGATACTGGTGAAATGAAGGTCACCGATGAATGCCATAATCTATTATTGTTTGAAATGTACGATCAGATCCAATTGTACCTTTCAAACTCAATTTAGTCAAAATATCTTATAGGTAATGTATCTAATAATGCTAAAGATATTCTTAAAAATTAAATAGCTATCATTATAGTTTTCAGTAATAAATAAAATAAGAAAATTTATTATTGTGGTTTATATTGTGGTAATAGGGTAAAATAACAAACTAGGATTGGACAATCTATAAAAGAGTATACTTTGACATAACTATGAATATGTATTAGGTATAAGATATGAATATTTCTAGTGTTAACACCCCTTTTCTTTTCAAGGTCTACGAAATGTTCCTGATCGGGTACCAGTTCAAGGTGCTGTCTCCGATCTTTACCATCCACTGGGGGTTGCAAGCGCGCCGCAATCGGCCTCTCTGGCGTGAGAAACAAAACGAAAAGAATAGAAAGCACTTTGAGACATTCAAAAGAGAACTTTACGCTAGGTACAGGAAGGATCCTCTCCATTTGTTAAGGAGGCCTCAGCAACAGAAAAAAACCTAGGCTTCGCAAGGCCGTGCGATGTGTGTTGCCGGCCTTATATTTGGTTTTGCTATGGTTGCAGTGCTCTGACACCTGTCTGGGGACTTTGAACCTTAGTGGACAGTTAAAACAATCCTATATGTGATAGTGTGTGTAGCTTAATATGTGATAAGTGTGTATGTACATTTAAATGTGATAGTCTGGATATCTTAAATGTGATAGTACCTATGTAAGTATCTTATCCTAAGTAGAAGGTACCTGTCGTTTATGTTTTACTTTCATTAAGTAAATTCATTAGTTCAATAACAAGCACATTTTGTTAGCGCAATTTCGGTTATTAATTTTTCGGAATATTATGAGATTTTATACGTATTTCAGGATATTATCAAGATTAGAATAAATGGAACTCGCAGCCACAACTATAAGGCTTAAAATAATGTTTGTAAAGCACGTAAAAGTCGATCTCGATATAATTATGTTAAAATAATGTTAATACGACGGGCTTTAATACATATTTTCATTTTTCATGGTCTATACCTGGTACTTATGTTTCAAATCAAACGATTTAAATATTATAAAAGATACATCAAGCTGCCTGTTTTATAAAAATACAAACCACAAGATTTATAATTATAAAAAAAATGGTTAAAGTTTGAATGATGTGTGAATAACTTGAAGAATGAGACTTAATTCTAGGTAATGCAGAAATAGGTTAAATTTAGATTTTACCTGCCCCAATAGGTCTTTAAACCAGAGATCAATATTATAATTATGGCTGTCCACTGCATACTAGTTGTCTTGTTGCATTTGTGTACTTACAAATAAGTGACAGTTAAGGTTCGTTTTTGAAGTACTCGTAAAACTTTTTTACGCACGCTTGACTTGGGGAGTAAGGCGAGGCGAATGGAAGTTGAAAATTGTTGGTTAACGTTGATTTCCATTGTCAACATAACAAAATTAAAAACTTGTATTATTATGTTGGTATGTCTGGTAAAATGACCATTTACAAAGCAAAAACAAAGTTATATAAGACAAAGATTTACGAGTACGTGCTCGATTTCACTAAGAACGATAAATTTTATACCAAAAATATTAGATAGAGTTTATAGCTCAATTTTTGTTGGCAATCCAATAAAAACTAACTGATAGTACTTAGCGTAATAATTTGGTTGTGCGTTTACTAGTCCTGTCCTATTTTAAGCCAACATTATTTTGTTTGCGATAAAATACATAATAGTCGGAGTTTTAATTATTAATAATTCTGAATCCTAATTTTATGAATTACCTGTACACTTACTAGGCGAGTATGTCCCGTCATTGCTTCAGGCTAGGCAGTGGTCAAATGTTTTACAAAAAAATAACGAAAAATAGTGCTATAGCCTCCAGGCACATATAAAAAATCGTCTACTTGAGCTGTGCTGCGTATGAACATGATTCAATTTTGACTAATGAAACATAGAAAGCTCACCAAACTGCGACACTTTTGGCAGTTTATAAAACATTTTAAGTGGAATATGATGTCTAAAAAAATGTTTTTTTTCTGTGTTAATTTAGCGTAACATCACTTACACTACGAACAAAATCTGCTACATTTTTCTATGATGAACAAAATGGATCAACTTACTTTGACTGTGTGTGATGTTTCTGATCCATTTTGTTCATACAATCAATGTTATTGTGTCAGTTATTATAAAAATATAAGGCGTCATTTAGATTTGACGAGGATTTTAATGATGATGGCTGAAATGAAAACAAATGAATTTCTCTTGGAAAACGTTACATTTTGAAAGCATTTTGCCAAATCGCTGTGATCACCAGCGCTCTATTCACTTATATATTTGATCAATATGATATTGTCTCACTGTATACATAGACTATAGAGTCATAGACCAAAAAAGTATGGTATCAGATATGGATCACACATAGTCCCAATTGTTTATTCATTATTAAACTGAATAATGTTTTTTTTAGCAATATTAATTTATTTATTCTTAAGTGCTTGCACACCTACAACAACGCTAAGACGTGTGACAAGCCACTATAAATAAGTAAACCTAGAATATAATATAATGGAGCACCAACGTTAAACATGCACAATTTAAATGTATTCATAGACAATCTGCCAATGACGTAATTGCTACTATTATAGGTCTTATAATAATTATTGTAGTATTTTTATTATTATATGAATATAAATATTACTGTTTAGAATAATTCGAACTATAATAAGCATTTTGTTAGTGAGAATAGAGCTTAACGTATGCAATTGATGACATTATTAACTTTAAACAATATTATGTTTTATCTAATATATTATTTTAATAAATTACATTGTGTTCAGATTCCTTTTCGGTATTATGATTTAATTAATATCTAGTACCTATATAAATTATTTTTCGCTATAATAACATCGTCAATCAAATTGTAACTTAAAGCCAAAGGTAGATAGATCATTTATGTAAATCACGTAGGTATCAAATATATTGAAGTAAATATTTGTTATTGTTACCTTATTTGTACTTTAAGAAAAGATTGGATTTATTACATTCAATTCTAAACAATATTTGGTTGTAAACATTTTGTAGGCACTTCATTAATTTTTTTATTTTATTATTTACAAGCAAAGCAATCATTTATAAAATCGTTACTAGGGTTCACCGTACCTGATTTAGGAAAATGAATCCCTTATAGGATCATTTTGTGGTCTGTCTTTCTGTCAAGACTGTTATTTCAAAAATGTCTAAAGGAATTAAGAAATGCAATTGGTGTGACTTCGCTGAAGTTCATCTTAAATATAAAATAATATATGTATAAATATCTGGAAATTTCGTTGAAAAACTCATTTTGTATTGAAGGAATTAAACTGAAACTGAGCACATAAAACTTAAGACTTCATAATTCTGTATTAATATAAGCTTCTAATTGAATCTGATAAACAGATTTACAACGATTTTGAATTATGGGCAAACGCAAAAAAATCGAAAAGCCATGAATTTCTCTACCAGGTGGAATTATTCCATAAATTCTTGTGTAGTTTTTTTTTTTTATCGCGTTTTACGTGTACACAACTTTGACCAGTAGGTGTGTCGTGAATATTCTATAATAGTTTTGTAACTAAGCTATAGCTTGGGAGTCATTGTCACACAAACTCTTCGGGTCCTTTCTGTGGATATTTATTAGTTAAGGCTAGTACAGAAGTCACACAAAATGTACCGGAACCCTCATGACGCAAGTATCACTCGCTCTTGACCTTTTATTTTATCATCTGTGTAACCAAAGTGAGATTTTATTAGCCGAAATTAAAGTTAATTAAGTGAGATTTTATACGATACCGGTTTAATAACATAAATAACAATAATAATAATATGTGTGGACATTTCACACTGCGTCATCTAGCCCCAAACTAAGCAAAGCTTGTGCTATGGGAACCAGATAACTGATACAATACTTAGATACTTTTTGTTTGTAAATGCATACCAATATAACACCCAAACACGGAACAAACATCGATGTTCATCACACAAATGTTTGTCCTGGGTGGGAATCGAACCCACAACCTAAATGTGCTAAATAAGAAATTACCTATATCTACGTTAACCTAAGAAGTGAACGAGTACAATTTTTCAAAACTTTCTAATATTCAAAAGGAATCTTGAAATAAACACATTTACCAACATATATTATTGTTATTTTATTCTTATTCACCACATTACAAATAATAGTATCTAGTCAGAAGTTCTCCTATCTAATTGTACCGTATAAAAATAGACTTTAATACGGCAAATTGCATTTATTTTTAACTAAATACTACACTGATATAATAACTAATCCTAAACACTACTACCACTACAAAAAAAGATAAATATTTATCTATGCCTATCTATTTCTTTTATCACAATATGACTGAGCTGGTGTAGGTGCTTTAAGAATTGACGAATGTCATATTTTTAATTTACTAATTTAAAATCCACCGCCAAACTTTATCATATAACTACAGAACCTGTTTTTTAAACTTTCTATAGAAATTATCCGATTTACATTATTGTCATAGTATACTTATAAAATTGTCTAAAGAAAATTGAAAACTGCCTTTATTTTGTAGAAAATATTGACACTTAAATCAATAATTAGTCATTTAAGTATCATTTTTTATAGTTTTATGCATGCACAGGGCTAAAAAATATTGCAGCAATATGTGTCTCACAATATTTTTATTCAATAAAATATTTGATGTTTTTTTGAGAAAAGCGGTCTTTTTAATAGAATCATTTGAAATAGCTTTTCCACACCCCTGAATAGAATTATATTGTTTACAAGGTGGCATTGTTATCTGTTTTCTGTGAGATATGTTGATGCACCCAGTCCCATATCCGCTCCTGTGACAGTCGGGTATACACCCCGGGGAAATTCCCTCGGGCGCAGCCGAGCCCCCACGACACCACGCCGATCAGGACTCCGTCATGGACGATGGGTCCTCCACTGTCACCCTGACAATTGAAAGTTTTTCACTTATTTATCTCATTAATGTCTTTGAAAAGTTATCTAAATTGGTTGGTTCTTTCGTTTTTAGATATTGGCAAGTAGATAGAAGTCCCCGCATCAGCTTCCTAAAATAGTGAAGTGTACCAACTTTCGAGCTTTCTGGTCCGCGGATACCTACCCACAACTTATTCCACGAATCCTATCTGGAAAATGAAAGAATAATAAAAAATATTTGTTAAGATATATTTCTGTTTCCGTAGTAGTTATATGATGTTAAAGTTTTCCAGAGGAGAGTGAACAAGTTTCTTCTAGGCTATCGAGTTAAGTAACTATTTTGAAGGTCAAACGAAATTGTACCTCATTATTATTATTCTTAGAAAAGGTCCCCAAAATTACTTGTATTTAATTTTGAGATCGTCGTTAGATAATCGATAGACATTGTTATGATCTTGCTGTTATTGTTATACCTGGCAGGCATCAGGTGAGGAATGAGTGAAAGATCCAGCACAGAACATAGAAGCAGGGTCGATCGCCCTCCTGTCCAGGCCTGACCGCTTGCACAGCTTCATTGCTATCGTCTTTATGGTTGAGGACTGCAAGTATACAGCACTGGGCCCTCCTTCCTGTATGTCCGTAACAAAGTAGGTCTGAATTTCTGAAATTATTTGGTTAAAATGTCTATGACTACTAAAGCTAAAGGGATTGGTCGCCGCAACGTTAAGTAATATTTGGTATACAGTAATGCAGGATGTACGCAGGGTGTACACATTAGCACGTATCCTTTTGTATTATTTTAAGTTTATTTCTGTAATCAGTTTTGTGAAACTATAATTTTTTTTTAATCCAAGAATGAATTGCCATATTACCAAATTGCCATAATTATTACCTTCAGTTTCCCCCAGCCAGATACAATGGCTGCTTCGTTGGCGGGCAGCTTGGTTGTCCTAGCCACGATGCGAATGGGCAGAATTTTCGCCGAGAACCGCAACGGATTGTAGAGTCGAATTAGACCGACGTCGTTCATCTAGAAACATTTTTGCCGTCTTATAAATATAACGTCTTATAAATCGATGAACGCCGGCTGCACGCACGAAAAATTGTCACGTTCCGCCTGAGCCGAGTGTGCGAGCGAGAGTGCGGATCAAGCGACAAAGAGGCACGATCGGCCCAAGTGTTTTCTTATGACGTTATTACGTAAAATTATCGTCCATAAACTGACTTTACAGACAACCATTTTGAAGTAAAACTTCTTTACGTACGCTTGACTTGGGGAGTAACCAGGTGAATGCGAGGCGAACGGAAGCTAAAGTTGGTTCACGTAGATCTTTATTGTCAATATGTAACGAAGTTATTTTTATATATTATGTTGGTATGTCCGGTAAAATGACAATTTACAATTGTCAAGATTATTAACATTAACATCAAATCAAAAACAAAGTTATACCGGCCGATAGAGTGGGCCAAACTAAAGAAGTCTTACTTCAGTCGTGTGGTCTAAAGCACACTAATTTTTTTAGCTTTAATTTTTAGATGATTTGCTTACAACTTTCACATATATTGGGTTTAATAGGATGGGAAATAGCCAAGTTGCATTTACACGGTTGACGGAAACCAACAACGTGTGGAAGTTTCAATGAATAACCTTCTACATGTTGGTGCTCACTTTCATTATAGACCAACTTGCGTGAGAGTGAGGAGAAATAGTTATTTGTTAAATTTGCAATGTTGGTTTTTGGCGCAAGTACCTGTATTGAGACCTGAGCGTAGCGAGCGTTTCAAAGGTACGAGACGCAGAATAACTTTGCTGCGGAGCGAAACACGTAACTTCTCACCTCATTACAATACGGAAAATGTTAGGTTTCCATGCAGCCTTCGTGCTGGCCAGTGCGATTATTCTAAAAATTAGGTTGGCGTATGAAATATGTGACATGAAATAATTATTAATACATTTTTAATTGACTGGCAGTATATAAAATTGAGTAGAAAGGATCGAATTTTAAAAACTCTTTTCACGCTAGCGGGAAAATAACAATTTGCCCTCAGATTTTGAATAATAAAGGAAATCTTTCCGAGCTAGTGAAAACTTCAATTTGAGAACAATAATTAAGCTTTTGCTGTTTTAACTTTTATTTATCTGCAAAGAGCTAACTATTTCAATTTACAAACCCTAAGCTGGTGCTGATGTGATGACGACAATGATGATGGCAAGAAAGTGTCAATTGCCAATGATAATGATGATGGCAGTGATGGACCAAACCAAACGAATTACTTATAGCTATTGTTTAGGGCTACGTTGCCACGGAAACGTAGGTTTCGATATTATAACACCCCTCGCTGTCGGCGTCGGAGGCTAATAATAAATGATGATAAACATTTTTAAAATTATGTACTGTATAGTTAAGATTCGAAAATACAACACTCTAATAATTTATTGCAGATAGGCTAATTTTAGCACTTTTACAAGACAAAAACAGAATACTTAATTTAATTGTTGTTTCAACATATAAAATTACGTAATAAGTGCTTAGCTACCTTTGTTTTGGTCGTATACCGAGGATGTACGAAGCTCTCCTTCACGTCGTACATCTCTCCGCTGTGGGTCTTCCACGAGGACCCGAGACGGACGCTCAGGTCGCTGGCTCGGGCTCTACAAACACCAGCTTAGTTGGAACTCGCACTCTCACACTGTCGCAATCGTAATATCTTTAATCTTGCTATAGTTCATAGATTATGATGCTATTTTGTTTTTGTTACGTGATTTTTTAACTAGTTTAAAATGAGTGGAGATTTGTCACACATATAGGGTACGTAATATTTTGGATGCATTCTTTGTTGTAATAATATTTTTTATTTGACAATAAAGTAGTAATACCGATTACTCGTCTCTTTTTTATGTTTTAGTTTATTTTGATTTGTTGTGTTTTGTTTCATATTTCATAAGCATCTTAGTTTTTGTAGTGATAAAACTTTGTTCCGTTTTCACAACATTTCAATTATTATTTTTACATTTGCATTGAAATAGCTGACAGCAGTTGCAAAACACCTGTCTCGGGCCAATGACCTTCGGCATTAGTTCTAATTGAAACGCGCGCGTTTAATTTCAATTAGTCGCAGAGCTATGTTGAGAAACTGTTTTAATGTAAAAAGGAAATACTATTGTGTGAATTACATTTAATCATTCATATATGTATTGAAATATAATTAAACTATTTGTTTTTTTTTTTAAGATATGCTGCTCGTCCCACTTGCAATAAAATGTACGATTAGCAATAATAAATACACTGGCACAAAGAAGCGGATAGACAGTCAATAACGCTCTTCATACCATTTTACTGCGACAAATATGTCTTTTTTCGCGGCCAATATTTCTTCCAATGCGTATCCATATCCTGTGGAACATCCTCCACCGGTACTTCACACCTCTCACAGACAAAACTACATTCTAATACACCGCTATCGAGTCGAAACAAGGCTCCTAAGGTATAGCTTCCCGAGCGCGCGCCTATAAATTTCCCAAAGCAATCGTAACTCCCTGAAGACCTAGTGGTTCAGTTGTAACGAACACCGGTGTTTTGTCGGCCCGAAGGCGATCCCTGCTTTGCATTGGAAAAAAATACACCCACCCGAGAATAAATTGAAATTGTCGAAAGGAACGCAATTCGCAAGGGGAGGGCCGTAAAAAGAGAACGACGTATATGGACGGTACCGGAATTTATTCGACGCCGACTGCGGGGCGGCCTCCTGCCGCTCGTGCGGATGGAAAAAAGTTTGACGACAATGTGCGGATATTGAACGTATTACACGGACGGACTTTTAAGTGGTGTCGTTTTGGGTTTCCTTATGGGTTTATTGGAGATTTGTTTGATAGTGCAATTTGAGAGACTAAAATAGATCTTGTAAAGGATAGGTAAGTAAGTAGGCCTATGAGGCACTGATTTAGGTCGAGCATAAAAGGTGGTCAAAGATCTAATTGGCGCTTTAGTGTGATCGGTCAACTTGAGAGAAACTAATGTCAATCACAAATACCACATAGGTAGAAATTTATATCTTGTCAGTCACAGATTTTAATTCAATTGGAAAGTATAATAATAATAATAATAATAATAACGCCCAACGATCACATACATAGATTCTGGACCTTAACATGGATTCCCAGTGTCTACCCAGGAACTACGAGGACCACGGTCCCAAAACACCCAGACTCAGACTCAGACCCACGAATATTTGCATTCTGTGCACAAATACTTGTCCTGTCACGGGAATCAAACCCACCGCCTCCGAGTTGTAGAGCCGACATGCTCAACCACCACACCACAGAGGCTGTCATGTCTGTATAAGCTAACAGTAGCGTGTTTTTAGCGACTGGACGATATCAATTATAAGCGGTTAAGCAGTTTATTAATATTTGTTGCAAACTATGCAGATGACATCAAAATGCGTAATTCACACAAGTCGACTAACCTTAGTAGACAATGCGCTGCTGTCAGCCCCCACAAGTCGGTGACCACGGAGCCTCCACAGATGGGGTAGCTCTTCTCCCTTAAAGAGAGCTGCCAGGGAACGGCTGAAATCGATGTGTTGTGGCCTGCTACTATCCTTCTGGTGGATCCTAGACCAGATTGAACTTATGTTATTAAATTTCAATAAATCTATTGCATATAAGAATACCTACCATCCTAACATGCACAACTAAAATATATGATGACTCTTTTAGGTACATGATGATGGGTAAGTAGAAGTTTGAAAGGCTGAAGATCTGATTGTATTATCAGGAGTAAAGTTATTTACTTACGTTACTAGGATGTTAAAACTTTTCTGCAAAGTTCGTCTAGGCAGGTACATCTTTGCCAGTTATTCTGCCGCCAAGCAGTAGTGCGCAAGCACTGCTGTGTTCTGGTTTGAAGGGTACTGTATCTAGTGAAATTACTGGGCAAATGAGAATTTATGATCTGATCTCACAGTCGAGTAATCTTATTACCAGACTGTGCTGATGTCTCGGATGATATGTGCAGTGCAGTGTCACGTGAAACTTTATATTTTGGAGTTTCGAGTGACACTGTTCTGTTGTGGGCGGCCGTGTCGCTTAACATCAGGTGAACGACTAGCATGTCACATTTTCACTAACATCACTAACATAAATAACCAGATAATCATTTTACTACATATTATACACAATACGTACGTTAAAATTATTTTGTACGTATAGACAATAATTGGAGGTGGTAAATTAGTGATCTTACCTCTACGGTTGCTTGTTACATTAACTGAAACAAACAGGAAATTATAATGCAATGTGTGTAGTATGTACTACAAAACTGCAATAGTATATTACCATACTTACCAAGTAGCCGATCCAATAAACACTGATACAAAGTCTTGTACTTCTCTTGTACGTCAGTCTGGCTTAGAAATCCCAAGACATCCTCCTTGTGCATTTCAGCTTGTCCTGCCAGTAATGTGTAATCTATTCCGTTTCCTATCACCACCGGAGTTTCTTCCTTCAAATCACAGAGCACTGGAGCTAAGAATATCAGCATGTATAATAATGTCATCTTGGAATGCAACGCTGGTGACTCCAGGTAGTCTTTTTTTGTCAAGCCACGCGGTTTTGTAGCATGATGGTGCTCCTGGCTGATTCATGAAAACTCATTGAAAATTCTAGCATCTACAGAAATATGTATGGAAACTGACTCTCTTATACATCCTATATTAAAACTGGAAGTTTGAGCTGCTGTAACACAAACTCAATCTATTTTAGATGGATCGGATGACGGCTTCGTTAGATATGTTAAGGTAGTTTCACCATGTTCATAACGGTAAACGAAATATAGGCATTTTATTATGATTAGCTGGCCAGTCGAATTAAAATAATAAAATTCAAATAGCCGTGAAATCGACTAACTTTATGAAGTGCGCTGTATTTTTTGAAACAATACGCGCGCCTGCGAACTTTGTAAACGCGGAATGAGGCCGTGAATCTTAGTGCTATTGTGTTCGTACCAGGCGCTAACAGTTTTCCTTGATAATAACCATTTTATTATCCGGGATTACTTTCCACGGTGGCGGGAACAATGGACAATGCCCTTTTTAACCCTCCGAGGATACGAGCAGTTATTATCTGCGAAATATAAAAATCCATTTCGTGCACGTAAAGTTCACTCGAGGAAGGTGCGAAAACGAAGCTCGAGACATTCTGGCTGAATATTTATCATTTTGAAAATAATGTGTTAAACTCAGATTAGTCAAGACTCGCAGTGTTAAAATATCACTGAATTTATTTACGTAAAAGGACCAAAATTATTTGAATATAAGAGTACGAAAATGTGTCAACTTTTCGTAGAGACACTTCCGTGGTGAAAATGGGTCATTGTGTCTGCTGAATAAATCATTCTATTCATATTCTCAATAAATGGCATGTCCAAAGTGAGTCAGAGCTCTGTTTTATTGTGTAAAAATAGGGTCAAAGGAAGCCTCTGTAAGTGGCGGCCAGGTTCGAGAGCGGAGAGGGCTACACAATAAAAGCGGAGTTTACTTTGGAGACAAACTTAGCACTCGGCATCTTGCAAGGTAAGTAGTTAGGTACGGCAGCGCACAAAAATATCTGTATTTTGTTTTTGAAGTAAAACTTCTGTACGCACGCTTGACTTGGGGGGTAAGCTGGTGAATGCGAGGCGAACGAAACTTGAAATTGGTTCACGTAGATCTCCATTGTCAACATAAAAAAGTAATAATTTCATTGGTATGTCCGGTAAATGACAATTTATTGTCAAGATGGCATCGTTAAACAAAGCAAAAACAAAGTTATTCCGGCCGATAGATGGAGCTAAACTAAAGAAGCTTTACTTCCGTCGCGTGGTCTAAAGCACACAATTTTTTTTCTGTAGAAATGTTTAAATCACACTTCACACTAATATTATACAGGCGAAAGTTTGTATGTGTGTTTGTGTGTATGTGTGTATGTTTGTTACTCCTTCACGCTCAAACGGCTTAATAGATTTGGATGAAATTCGGTACCAAGATAGCTTATACACTGGATTAACATATAGGCTACATTTTATCCCGGAAAAGCGCAATTTTCCCGTAGGATGAGCAAATAATTAAAATACTTTTTATCCGCGGGTGAAACCGCGGGGCGCAACTAGTACTTAATAATTCCAATTTAAAAAAATAAACTTATTTATAAGACCGTCCTGGTGTCAAGAAATAGTTGTCTTAGGTCCGTATTACAGAACGATGCTCAGTCATCGATCGGTGCTCAAGCAGAGATTTCATTCACTAATTGATCACTTTATGAATGAAATCTCTACTTGAGCACTGATCGATGACTGAGCATCGTTCTGTAATACGGACCTTAGTGTCATTGTTGGTGAGACCCACTACGGTTTAACGCAGGAATACCTTGTACGATATTCTTAAATCTTCAGAGGTTTATGTCTTGAGACGCCGCCACACGGGAGCTAGAACCATAACATCTGTATAATATTCAGTTATTAGGTGCACTTGTTATCAGAGAAGGAGGCGCTAGAACAACAGTTCGCGGCGAACGGATCAACAATCCAGTTTGTTAGGCGGTAATTAGATACGCCGCCCACTCCGTGACTTTGCTCCGGCTCTAACTTTGTAGAGAAACTTTAGGTGGATTCCTGAGGTGACCACACCGCTGAAGGGTTTGCTGAAGTATTTGATAATATGTTATAATTGCAAATGCATTCATATGATAAATAAATAAATTGCATCTCTAGATATTGTATTTTACCTAACTACAAATTTACAAGAAAATTAAAACAATTACTATGTTTAATTATTTAATTAATATTATGTTTTCTTCTTATTAAAAAAAAACAATCATCCCGTACTTAAATGAATATATAAAAGACTTTTTTTATTTCAGAATATTGTTATCATTTAAAGAGATACGAAGGTAAATTACTTATCAGTTAATCATTTTATTTTGTTGATCATTTTATCTATACGCAATATGCTATACTTATCAATATTAAAACAAGTAACCACGCAAAGACATTATACATCACAACATACTTACACTAATATCATCTACTTGTTCCGTTTTGTTTTTTTTTTCTCGTCGTTCTTTCCATCGCAGAAAACGCTAACGGGAATACGGATACTCTATCTGACATTCTTCGAGCGCTGTTTATAACTTAGCTCATAGGAATCGTCCTATGAACTAAGTTACAAATAGGATTACAAAAGACCCTTAAGAAGCTACCAATTCTTTGTTTAAAAAAATCCAATTTTATAACTAAAACCATGGTTACCCGAGTCATAGTGGAGGCAAGTTCAACTCGGGTAAAAGTTGGTATGTTTTAAAAGGGGCTGAATTAACAATTTATCGCAACTGCGATGCAGATGAGCCTCGGCCGAGGAAGGGAGCATACAGCTGCTGTAGAACACGGGAATTGGGATACTGTGAGTTCCTTTACTGTGGTTTAGGGCTGTTTAAAATTAAGTAGGTAGGCAGGTAACGGAAGAAATTATGTTGCGTATGGAATATTTTCGCTATTTTACAAGTAGTGTCAGAATATGAATGAGCTAATGCATCGATGATACTGAATATTTCAAGCTTAGGCCTCAACTTTCACTGATACCACTTAGTTATTTTTAATTATATCTGTTTGGGAAGATAGGCCCGTGGATCGTAGACTTGAAATAAAATAACACAATGGCAGGCTCGGATTAAGTGAACGGTAGATTGCACAAAATATACAATACTTAATACTCGTCAATATTGGTATTATAACAATGATTAAATTAGATTTATTCACACAACAGTAAAAAGCCGGCATTGGCATAGGGCAGAAACTGAAGAGACATAGACAAAAGTTGACACATTTGACATTACATACTCTGACATTAGTCTATCATTCACACAGAATAAATATTAATGAGCATAGTGTTGCATACATAAAAATACTAACATTATCAACACTGTTATCCTGAGACCATAACAAGTTGCCTGACGGTATCGAATAGTTTAAACCTATTGAAAAAAGCCTATTAGGTACACAATAAATTATTAATTGTCAGACAAAAAGCTTGGCCTGAATACCCCAAGCTCAATGTTATGAAATGTTTGAACCTTGCCTATTGCCTGTTGCATAATTTCAGTTTCTATTTGTTATGTTTATTAAGATCACCTAAATATTCTTCTTGCACCGGTGTGAAGTGTGGGTGATTACTTTTGTAATATATTCACTACATACTAATGTTTTATTATATAAATATAATAAAACACAGAAGAAATAAAAAATACATCACTTTAAAGTTTCTTGTAGCTTCTTCTTTCCAGTTGTAATCGAAGCTTCGGATCAAAGTTTTCTATTCAGCATTGTGCCGGATTGCTTGCACCAGTAGTGAGAAAGAGAACTTCTCATGTTTTCATACTCACATATTGTAATGGCTTGCTTATAATGTTTGATAATAAAATAATAATAATTCTACAATAATTCTAAACTTAAGACAATAATTTAATTTTAAGTACCTAATATAATTTTGACTTGTAAAAGTGCTAAAAATAGCCTATTTGCAATAAATCTTTTGACTTTGACATTATTCGAAAATTATGCTTGTCTCTTTTAATATTTTTAGCATTACATGTAAACCTAGCAAAGAGTTTCGGCGGGAACGCGAAAAAGATTGCGTCACCGCTTTGTATTATTTTCCAAAACTTGTGTTGTTATTGTTGTAGTCGTGTTATTTTCAGTGTTAGTGCATAAAATTGGTGGCATTCTATTCGTTAAGTGCTGGATTACAGGAGTGAGTGTGGGGAAATGGTGAAACGTTTCTTTTCGTGTTGTTTCCAAAACTCCATAGAAGCTTCAAGTAAAGTTGCCACCACTTTACTAGGAGTATGACTTTGGCTATACTATGACTTGACTTGATGACTTTGACTGTGACTTGACACATATTTGCGTGAAATATCATTAACTTGATAATCATCAATTACTTGACACTGGCTAAATACACGGAGGTGTGGAGCCAAAACATTTAAAAAAAACCTAGAAAATTCTACGGGATATTGGCAAAATTGTGGTAACCTTTCCACAAAGGCCATTTACAAAGAGTTGAAGTTGAAGTTGAACCTAGTAAAGTATATGCTTGAAATTTATAGTAAAAGTTGTTATTTTTTGTATCAGTTTCACGACGCTGCCCGGCATCGGTTTCCTCAAGGAGAATGGATGTAAAAAATGAAGACGTCCGTGATCATTACGGTTGTCGGTGATTATCGGCTGGGAGGGGAGGGGAGGGGAGGGGAGGGCGGAAAAACTGCCGAGCCTCGATAATACTTAAAGGTTTCTGAGAAATGGACCTGTCTTATCCCGAACGAAGAAATGGTTCCGAGTTATTTCGGAAATAGGACTAATTAGGACACAAAACCTTCACAGTTAGAAACGGAGAGAATTGCTGATGAAACACCATAGGGAATTTAATTTATATTTCGCCCCGCAGTTTCACTCACAACTTACTATTTTACATAGTCTTAATTTTTCGGAATTAACGTTATCCTGTGTGTTCGTTAGGGTGAAGTAAACAATCTGAATCTATAAACCATAATAGAAATGTTTGATTTATGCAGATTCACTCTAGTGCATAGAAATACATAAGCGTATCTTTGAAAAAAAAAAAACAAGAGTGCTTAGACCACACTAGGTTAAAACTTAGCTCCCTCTATCGGCCGGTATAACTTTGTTTAGTGTTAATGTCGCCATCTTGACAATTATAGTTACTGCAATGTTTTGTTTTTGTGTGTATATATGCTTATGTATGTCTTGTGCTGTCGTATTTGTTTCAGATAAAACTCAGATCGAATAACCGGCCAAATTTTACACCCACCGATCAATCTCCATCGTGTGTTTTCTACTCTATCCACGCGACATTAGCGTAATTGTGGCAACCCCGCAGAAGCCATAATAATAATAATAATAATAAGAAGTTGAGATGGAGTTTTGGCGGGAAAGCGAAAAAGATTGCGTCACCGCATTGTATTATTTTCCAAAACTTGTGTTATTTTCAGTGTTAGTGCATAAAATTGGTGGCATTTTATTCGCTAAGTGCTGGATTATAGGCGTGAGTGTGGGAAAATGGTATAATGATGGTGAAACGTTTCTTTTCGTGTTGTTTCCAAAACTCCATAGAAGCTTCAAGTAAAGTTGCCACCACTTTACCAGGAGTGTGACTTTGACTAGACTGACTTGACTATGACTTGATTTGATGACTTCGACTGTGACTTGACACATATTTGCGTGAAATATCGATAATTTGATAAATTATCAAATACTTGACACTGGCTGTTTAGCCAAAAGTGTATTTACACAAAAGTGTGGAGCCAAAACATAAGAGCCATAACATTTTCTCTTTCCCCCAAGTCAAGCATGCGTAAAGAAGTTTTACTTCAAAACTAAAGGCGGAGACATACTAAGTCTTTTATTATGTAAGTGTATGACGTGACGTGCTACGTTTTCGTACTACGTTTGCCTGATGATAAGCATCACGGCCGCTACCAGATTACTAAAAAACTCTAAATATAATGTGTCGCGTGACACTGCACTTCGCACGTCATCCTGAGACATCACACAGATTATAGTATAATAAGATTTCTAGGCTGTGAGATCAGATCATAAAATCTTATTTGCTCAAAAAAAAAGTCTACATTTAGTATATTTGCACCTTTATGGTTCAATTTCTTATTGTTTTAGTAAATTCCTTAAACTTCACTAGAAAAATAGCCGTGCCTATTTATAGTTAGAGAAGGGATAGCTATAAAATCAATTTCCCGAAGAGTCTGTTTATACGGAGCGCCGATGATCACCGCGGGTTGCCGCCATCTTTATTCAATCTTGGCCACCTTTCAGATCGGCTGGTCGCGCGTGACGGGAATACCTAGAGTATACACTGGAGTAACCATTCGTGCTTTGTTTATGTGGCTTTAAGTAACGTCCAACTAGGTGGTAGCACTTTTCTGCAAAATTCGTCTAGGTAGGTACCACCGCTTTGCCAGTTATTCTGTCGCCAAGCAGTAGTGTGTAGGCACTACTGTGTTCCGGTTTAAAGGGCACTGTAGCTAGTGAAATTACTGGGCAATTGAGACTTTATGGTCTGATCTCACTGTCGATTAATGTTAGCACCAGACTGTGCTGATGTCTCAGGATGATGTGCGCAGTGCAGTGTCACACGAAACTATATTTTGGAGTTCCGGGTGGCACTGTTCTATTATGGGCAGCCGTGTCGCTTAATATCGGGTAAATGACTAGCTCGTCACATCATTCACTAACAAAAAATATACAGTGAGTTATTATCATCTGGATCTACGAACGTTCCACGTAGTGGCAAAATAATACTTATGGAACATCCACCTCCACGTGGTGTTTGACCATCATTATTGAAGTAAAACTTTTTTACGCACGCTTTACTTGGGGAGTAAGCTGGCGAGGCGAACGGAAGTTAAAATTTGCTGGTTAACGTAGATCTCCATTGTCAACATAACACAGTTAAAAGTTATATTTAATTTATGTTGGTATGTCCAGTAAAATGACAATTTATAATTTTCAACATGGCGACATTAACATTAAATAAAACCAAACAAAGTTATACCAGCCGATAGATGGAGCTAAACTAAAGAAGTACTACTTCAGTCTTTTTTTTTAATTTATTTAATGGGCTTTGCCGATGAGCGACCACATCGCTCAATTGGTAAAAATCATGACGTTATCTCAAATTTAAACCAAATTCTACTAGCTTATATAGCATTATGGCTTTATTAGATAATGGTAATGCTAATATGCTATTGCATACTTCAGCCGTGTAGTCTAAAGCACACACTTTTTAAAAATGTATTCATTTCCGTTCCAGTAAAGATATCGCCCAAAGATAACAGCGTTATGGCATATGGAGAGTTTCATCACAGATGTGCATGAACGTTATTCCACCTTTAGCATCCCAGTATGTAATCCCTGCAGACCTGAAGATATTGTTGTTTTACCCCGCGACCCTGCTACTCTACGTAATATTCAACTGAGTATGTGTTCGTAGTCACCCTACTTGCGAATGGGGTCATCCGAACTCCGTCTGTGGTTTCCTGAACATTACGCAAAGTATTAGTTTGCAGTGTTAGCAGGTATAGAGTAAAAAAAAAAAAAGGTATAGAGTTCTTTATAAATAAAAAAAACAATTGTAGCTGCGACAGGGGAATAATCGCCGATAAATATATGTATGCTTACGGTTTCCTTTCATTGGAAATATGTAATAAATAAAAATTGTGGATATCACACTGCGCCATCTAGCCTCAAAATTGAGCAAAGCTTGTACTATGTTAGATACTTTTTGTTTATTAATACATACATAGAATACAATATAACACCTAGATACAGAACAAGCATCGATATTCGTCTCACAAATGTTTGTACCCACATGTGAATCCACAACCCTACAGTTCAGATGGCGGGGTTACTATTAACTGAGTATCGGGTCAGTCGAAATAACTCTCAAGTCAATTTTGTACACTATGTATAATTTTTTTTAAAGCTAATTACCTAGATCTCCGTTATCTATACACTGATTTAGAAAACTCTTTATCTGTACATATAAAATAAGTCTTGACTGACTGACTGAATGACTAACTTATATATCAACGCAGAGCCTAAACCGTTGGTTTTTTTTTTTTTTTTTTTTTTTTTTTTACTTCAAACTTGTCTAGCATTTGACCACGCTCTCACCTGATGGGAAGTGACGATGTGATCGAAGGTGTAGCATGCTAGCCAAGTAAATACCTATTCACTCTTCTCTTGAACACGCCCGGGTCATATTTCGCCGGAAACACAGACGCTGGCAAGAACGTGGAATCAAATCGCTTGGTACGAATGGGTGGTATTTCGACCACGAAAGGATGGCGCTTAGCCGAGCGTCTAGTAGTCCGGTAGTGGAATGGTGATGGGAGTATGAGATCATGCAGTTCTTGTGCGCATTCGCCGTGGTGTAATCTGTAAAAGACCGACAGACTTGCCACCTTACGTCGGTGCGCTAGGCTCTGGAGCCTTTCACCAACCAAAGTGTCATCGTCAATGAGCCTTTTGGCACGCCGTTCAATCGAGTCCAGAGCCTCAAGCTGGTACTTGGCAGACCCGTCCCACAGGTGGCAGCAGTACTCCATACATGATCGGACCTGTGCTTGATAGAGATTAAGAAGCTGTCCAGATGTGAAGTACCGTTGGTCCTAGAGACTTACAATTTAGAGTGTGTTTTGTTTTTTGTAAAGTAGGTATCCACTAAGAAAGGGGTTTTTCTAAATTCTACCCCTAAGAGGGTGAAAAGTGTGGTTAATATGTAATGTATGAAATTAAATTAATGTATATTATAATAAATTAATTAAATTAAGTTAATGTATGAAAATTTTTCTTCTTCGTTTCCTATAGGCCACGCGGGCGAAGCCGCAGGCGGAAGCTAGTGACAGTAAAAACCAAATATTTTTCAGTATGAAATTAAGATGATTGAAATCGGCTTAAATATTTTTTATTCTAAAGGATATTCTATTATTTAAGGTGTTAAGGATTGTATGAAAAATCAAGAGTAAAATCGCGTGGTGGCTCTCGTGTTGACTACAGGTACACAAAACTAAGTATTCTAGGAGAGAAGTGAAGGAAGTTTCACGTCTAGATTGCTTTGGTATTGGTTCAAGAGAATTCGTTTAAGTTGTCTTTCGGTTTAGACTCATCGAGTTCCGTGTGTCTTTCTGGATCTTCATGAATAGTTCGACATTGAAGACGTACACGCTAAATAAGTACTTGTACAATAGATTGCTTCTTTTTTATTAATGTTTTGGGCTAGAAATCTACTGACCAAATTTGGTTTTATGAACTTACATGTATTATTCATGTTATAATTAATTTATATAGTCATAATGGAGTTTAATTTAAAATAGTAAAACATTCGTGGCTTTCATATTAGACTGAGCAAATATAGCAGACTAGCTTCTGCCCGCGGCTTCGTCCGCGTGGCCTATAGGAAACGAAGATTTTTTTAAATAGGTAATTCAACTACCCTCTTAGGAGAATTTTGAAAAACCCTTTCTTAGTGGATACCTACACTTTACAAAGAACACACCCTCCAAATTTCAAGTCTCTAAGACCAGCGGTTTAGGCTATGCGTTGAAGTATAAGTCAGTCAGTCACTCAGTCAGCCAGGACTTTGAATTTTATATGTATAGATAGTAAACTAACATAACAGTTAGGCTTGGCGCTGGTCTCAGGCTCTGAACAAGGAATGCTATGGAACTGCCATATCTACGAAAAAAACGTGCATACCTATGCAGCTAAACATGGCGGCTTAGTGTTGTTACTACTATACTACACTTATCGATAAAACTATCGACACGAAACTAATAAAGGCCGAATCAAACTTAATAGCGTCTGTGAAGTTGTTAGCGCGCTCAAAGTGCAAATCCCCACTGACATATTATATATATTATGTATAAATTTCTACATTTTCATTGATATCTTCGACATGCATTGCGTCAGAGCGGGGCTTATAATCGCTAATACTCCCATTATTTAATTTCACAGGCAATAAGTATGGGCATGGTCAATGTTAAAATTCAAAAGCAGATTCAGTGTAAGGGCGATCAAATGTTACGGAACAAGCAGTTTCGTGCATTTCCGATATAGAATCAACAGGTTTTTAACCAATGGTCTAAATAATTAATGAGGTTTGCCACAGAAAATATCGATAAATTGATATAACAAGAATATCACTATTGTCGAAACAATTCAAAAACAGCGTCAAAATATGGCGGCCAAGGCACACGCCTGACGTCACGAAAAATGTTGTCAATATAGCGAAACTGTTGTGTATATTGTTGGTTTATTTTTAATATATACATTAGAACGAGATGCCAATATGTTTATTATTTCGTCTTTAAAACTATTTCATAATTAAGTATTATATGTTTTTGCAACATTTCCATAGGTTTCCTTATTCAGAGGTCTCAGGACCATGTCTAAGTCACTGATGACAGTGACTTGACTTGAGTGACTACAACTATACTATATATAAATACAGCTCTTCAGCTTAATACAGTCTTGACAATTTTAAACAATTTATTTAAAAAATACAAAATTAAAATCAAAATTTATATATAAAAACAAAATTTAAAAGAATTACAAAAATTACACAAATGCGATTTGTTAACAAACTAATATGGCGGCACGCTTCCTTGACGGTGGTTCGTTGCGGAAAAAGAGCGGCCGATTTTTTTTTTTTTGAACGATCTAATGCTGTTGGTCTCTATCGACCTTTACAGCGTTACCACACTTAAGGTGTCCAGCCGTCAAAAGTGGGAGGCAACTAGCTCAAGGGCACCCCTGGGGTGCGAGCCTCGGCTTGGGCCGTTGCCAGGATAAGAGGATCGAGAAGACTACGTCCACTGGAAGAGTGGACCCTATTGAAAGTCGCGACCGTTCTAGCTAACCTACGGGGGGTACGTCGACCTCGCCGGCGGGGTCGGTGTCTGATTGTGTTACGCCGGTATCCTATACCGGTGCCGGGCGCGGTACCTGAGCCAGAAGGGCTAGGGTCCGGTGATCCTAGTGCAGCCGATACTACGGCTGCTATAGGATCATCCGGGTCGCTCAAGACGTGTCTCGGGCAGCGACAACGGGGTGAAAAAAGAGCGGCCGCGTGCTTGCGCCTCCTTTTATACCCTCCGTGGTCGTGTAATATTCTTATCTTCTACAACATCTAATTGCTGTATATTGCTGCTATATTGTATACAATATGCAAGGATGGTGCTATATCGGACGACAAGGTGCTACAATCCGGTACATTGTCGTTGTCCGCTGGAATATTCTATGAGCTGTCAGCACAGGGCTAGTGTCGGGACGCGCCGTGCATTAAAGCGTTTGAAATTAGAACCTCCGTCTGTTTTGGTTACCTATAACGTATTACAGCTAAAATTTACACCAATATACAAAAATGTTTATTGACATAAATATTATTATGTTATTTTAATGAATCCACAGATTCCCGAACTAGTTTTTAAACTGTATTTCAGGAATCAGATGTTTATCCCAATTTTTTAAATTTAATTATTATGTCACACAAAAAAAAACGTAGTAAAAACTAGAAAGAAAAAAACTTATACTATAGATCATCGGTAAGTATCAACGTAAAGGGTGTGTGTGTGTGTTTGTGTGTGAATGTGTGTAGGTGTGAGTATCAGTTATCTTGTCCCATAGTACAAGCTTTGCTTAGTTTGGGGCTAGATGGCGCTGTGTGAAATGTCCACAAATAAGTATTTATTAATTATTTATTATTACCATGTAACTGAAAAACTAGGTCTTCACCATCGTCTCTTGGCGCAATTCAAATGAAGACCTGAATTCAATCACTACAGTACGACTTGTATCGTAAATTTCTAAATCACCCAAAAAAGTCGTCTCTATACACACCACTACTCTATACTATACTCTACGAACCTACATTGCTCTAGCTCGTCTACATCAACTTTAATCTCATTTTCTTCACTTAACCAGAGCGCCAGCAGCAAGCAGACGGCGTGTTGTAAAGGACCACAGCTACTAAACTTTGTGCATATTAGTGCCACTTGTGGGGTCTTATTGCAGTTTACTCGTGTGACAGTGTACAGGGTGCTTAAGATTTGCGCGAGGAGTTGTAACTAGGGATAAAATTGTTATTATTGTTAATGATTAATAGGTGTTGGGTGATTATTACAGAAGAATTAAATTTTAAAAAAATTTAATACGATTTAATACGTTTTTTTATAGAAACTTTAGCGAACCCGCTAATCAGTACTCAAATAATCCAGTAGAGAATAATCTACAGATTAACACAATTCATGCTATTCAGATAAGTAGAGAGTATATATTTAAATTAATGCGTAGTATTGATACTACAAAAGGAGCTGGAAATGATAAAATACCTCCGATATTTTTTCATAAATGTGCAATGTCTTTAGCCACCCCAATATCATTGATATTTAATAAATGTTTGTGTGTTGGCTATTTTCCGAAAATTTGGAAACAAGCCCTAATTGTACCGGTCCATAAAAAAGGTCAAAAAACAGCTGTCGAAAATTACCGCCCTATTTCTATTTTAAATGTTTTAAGTAAGATTTTTGAGAGGGTGGTTCATACTCATATTTATCCAGTTATTGCTCCCTCGATTCCTGTCGAACAACATGGGTTCATGAGGGGTCGTTCAACAGTAACAAATTTAGGTGTCTTTATAGATGACATAACTAGTGGAATGGATGGTGGCTCACAAGTTGATGTGGTCTACACGGATTTTGAGAAAGCTTTTGACCGTGTTGACCATATCATACTTTTGCGTAAGCTTTATGAGCTTGGTATCCGTGGCAGTTTATTGAGATGGATGGAATCTTATTTACGTAATAGGTCCCAAGCGGTTGTTGTTGGTGGGTTTTGTTCGGATTATATAGAAATCTCTTCTGGAGTCCCCCAGGGCTCAATTTTAGGGCCTCTCTTGTATGCTTCTTACCTATATGATTTCGGTAGTTGCTTCCAACATGCCAAATTTCTCATGTATGCTGATGACACAAAAATATATATGAAAATTAGCAATATGATCGACTGTCTGAACCTTCAAGCTGACCTCAATAGAATGAGTTTCTTTTACGTGCAGAATCGAATAGGAATTAATATTAATAAATGTCAGTATATATCATTTACCAGAAAGAAAAGAATCATAGATTTTAATTATGAAATTAATAATGTTCAAATAATGAAGGTAGACTTAGTCAGAGATTTAGGTGTTATGGTCGATGCAAAATTATCTTTTTCTGAACATGTTGGAATGATAGTTAACAAAGCGTACAAGTAAACATGTTGCAGAGAAAAGTTCTTCGCAAGTTAAAATATAAATAAGACAACTCGCGTAACAAGACGAAAACGATACCATTTTTAAAGTCGTTATGAATAAATTCTCTTGGAGTCTGAATACGGTAGATCCCCTTATTTATGGCCAAACTACGGCGACGGCATTTTTGTTTGGAAAGTTCTGGCAACACGCGAAAGCCGTGAGGCAGGTCCGGGATTTGTTCCCGACTCTATTTGGAGGATTTTCCCGGAGTCTTGCGTTATTATTCACAGCGGGGCTAGCTGAGGTTGATATTGTAACTTTTGTAATATTTTACAAGGGATCCAGGGCTTTGTTCCACGCGTTTAGCTCCAACTTCTACAAGCAAATTACTCTTCAATTTAAGCTGCTTGTACTCGAAAGCTGCTTGTGCTTGTTTATGAATAAATCGATTACAATGGGATGGATAATTCAACAAATTACAATATCAGAACTGAATTTCATTTTGTTGAAAAATTATAGTAAGCTTGTTTGCTTTATATACTTAGTAAAAACACAAAAAATAACTACAGAACGAATTAAAACTAAACATCGACCACATCGTCATTTACCATCAAGTGAGATAGTAGTCAAACGCAAACCTATCTAACAATACAATAAAAAAATTGATGCCATGACTGCCATGCAATGCCATGCAGCCAGCGTCTGTACAAATTCCTCTGCACCAAAGGTCTTTTAGATAACACTTAATTTGCACATAACTTACTTACTATATACTTCAATTATCTGTCTTAGACAACGTAATCAGAAATAATTAGGAGCAATTTTTTTTGTTGTTAAGCAATGTAGTGACGAGCTAACAGTTCAACTGATGCTAAGCAATACGGCTGCCCATACCAGTTGCAGTGTCACTCGAAACTCTAAAGTATGAAGTTTCGCGTGACACTGCACTGTGCACGTCATCCTGAAACATCAACACAATTTAGTAATAAGACAGCAACCGGGGCACTTCCGATGCGTAGCCTACCTTTTAGGACTCGTACATTTTATCCGCTATTTGCAGTATGTAGCTCAGTTTATTTTAAATTTATGATAGTATGTTGAATAGAACTTCCCATCTTATTAATGAACCTATCAGTAGTAAGTACTATGGGATAGAAGTATTGCCCGTGTAACTAGCTGCTAAATCCCACCTGTAATTTTGTATGTTATTTTTATAGGTACTTATAATAAAGTACGTGGTCCTTAACATTGCTTTAACCAACGTAACGTGTGCCAACAGTTTGTACCTAAACAATTCCAAAGAAATACCTGCTAAAGGGCGCGTTTTTATTCACCATTATTCAAATTCCCTTTTTAACACCGGACGAAGCACATTAGGAGCGCCAAAAAACGTGGCCATTTAAAAAAATGTCGTTGTTACAAAATGGACAATTTTTGTTATGTCTGTCCCCAGGGTCTGTGTACAAAGAGCGCGGAAGCCGCGGCGCATGTAAATATTTTACGCCTATAAGGGAAACGTTTGCGACAAGGTGGAAAACAATACGGTTTTTTGCCTGTTCATACCGGCGCGACTAGCACATTTGCGACGTTTGAGCGACATCACCGTGAGATACGAAGATAAGGACATTTGTTTCACGCGATGCACTTATATTTAGGGATAGTGATGGCTGCGATGTATTATATGAGTAATGTAGAATTTTTTGATTAGTTATCACGCGAAGAACGTACCTACAATATCGATGCGAGATAATGCAGAATGGTCGGTAGAAAAAAGCTGTGTTTCGTTGCAAAGTATGTGTGTGCAACACTTTAAACCGATTTTTTGAGGTGAAGTGAAGCACACTTTGTAATAATAGAAAGAAGTCCACAGCTTTGCAGTAATTAATGATATGCCAATTAGCTCAGTACACAATATATCAAAATTAAATGCGAGATTTTTTTTGTCTCTAGGATGTAGATTTAAATATAAATAATAAAATTCCTTGTCCATAGCAACTGCCAGAAAAGGTTTTATTTTTTATTTTTTTTAGGTTTTGGCTCCACACTTTTGTGTATTTAGCCAGTGTCAAGTAATTGATAATTTATCAAGTTATCGATATTTCACGCAAATATGTGTCAAGTCACAGTCGAAGTCATCAAGTCAAGTCAGTCTAGTCAAAGTCATACTCCTAGTAAAGTGGTGGCAACTTTACTTGAAGCTTCTATGGAGTTTTGGAAACAACACGAAAAGAAACGTTTCACCATCATTATACCATTTTCCCACACTCACGCCTGTAATCCAGCACTTAACGAATAAAATGCCACCAATTTTATGCACTAACACTGAAAATAACCCAAGTTTTGGAAAATAATACAATGCGGTGACGCAATCTTTTTCGCTTTCCCGCCAAAACTCAGAGAAAAGGTTTTATGATGAAGCTATAATATGAGGCTGGTATGCAAACTTTTTCATGGTCAAGCATGCCATAGAGACATAATATTATTATCATGTCTAGCACTAGAAGTCTTCAAGATGACGATGACGAGATTATTAAGAAAAAATAAATCAAAATGGAGCTTTTGGTAAAGTAGAAGGCTGAGCCTGCTACTACGCGAACAAACAATAACTAGTTTGGAGTTTAGAATAAAACATATTGTTTTTTGTTTCACTTAGCAGAAATTGAAAGTCAGTGAGGTCGCGTTATAAGTTAATTAACTAAGAATTATTAATCTATGTTAAGGTTAATCTTGTTCTGATTATGGCAGCACAATCGCAGCTCCATCGTCTCGCAGTCGCGGCGGCAGCTTACGTGTGTCCAGTTCAAAAAGACCCCACGCTACCGTTCTACAATGTAGTAGATCCGGCGCGTGTATAATTTTTGCATGGCCTTGTCTGCTCACTTCCGCGCCTACGTGATCTTTGCAATTTTTACAAGCGTAACTAGATTATTTTTACCACGTTCCTTACTTTGCTTTTGTTGTCCTTTTTAATGCCTTTTAATAGCGTTGAACAAAGAAAAAAAGTACTTCATAGTGGATTTCATTAAATTTTATTCATCACAAATATGTACATAATATACAATACAATATTTTTTTTACATTTTTTAATACTTAGGTATAGTTTAGTTTTTAGGTCTAGTTTAGTTTTGTATCAATGGTAATAAAATAAATAATATCAAATAAATACATATAAATAATAACAATAAATGAATTAACGAACAAACGAACAAACCAATGAATGAATAAATCTTAATATTAATTCAATTTAGCTATAACAGCGACCGGCCATTTTGATTATTTTTACAAAGAAAGGAAGGGAGAGCAAAGTGTAAATGTCAAAAACAAAGCTAATATAAAAACATCCTACTTATTATGCTCTCACGACAGATTATACGAAATTAAGAAACGTATGAACTTATATATTGCATCATAAACTTGTCTACAATACGCATAGCATGATATTGTTTTTACCCCCTTAAACAGAGCTTTTATTTATGCTATATTTATAGTTTAATCCAAGATTAGTACTTACTATAATTGTTGGGACACATTAAACACTATACTTGAATTTTTTAAATGAAGACAAAATTCAAATAAAATAAATAAATATGTTTAGATATAGTTCTAGATACTTAGTTTATTTTAGTTTAGATTTAATTTAGTTTTAGTCATTATATTTTGTATCATTAAATTTGATATCCAATCCTCACTCACAGGAATCAAAGCTCACCGATGACTCGACTTTTCAGACAGACAGCCTACACCAAGCACAATATATTTAATTCTAGAAACGTATCAACAATCGGTGCCAGGGCGCTCGGGGGCGGATGCATCGAAGAAAGGTAATTGCGTGCGCGTGATTTGGCTAAAACATAATTCGATTTGTACGTGCCTCTTCCGTTTGATACCGCTACCGCCGCTGTGACTTTACAGAATACGGGTGAGGATGTGTAAGTGGAAATAACAATTGGACAACGGAAAATTGAAACAAATCAAAAATAATACGGTCATAAAACTAATATTACAAATGCGAACGGGTGCTGCTTGCGGAAGCTGGTTTTGCTCGGTGGTGTACGCACAATTAGAAATAAGTACTTATGTTTATGTGTTACTGGCTGTATTGTCCGCCCTGTATTATATATATGTTCATGTTAATAATAGGCTTAATTAATAAATATAAAAAATAATCTAACAAAAAGCACGGACCCAGGTGTCTGCGGAAATGCAGTATAAAAAAAAATTACAAATGCAAGACGTTAGGTTAAAAATATATATAAGAGCCAATTAATTGATGATCAAACGAATTTAACATGTGAAGTTCGATCAAAATTATATTAAAGGATCCATTAATGGCTAGTGATTCATAAGGATTAACATTGCGTGGTCTTGTTTTGCGGCTGTTTACTTGAGAGTCTTGCCGCAATAATGTAAATGATCAGGTTTGTGGCTTATACCATTAACGGTGCCCCACGGTTTCAACAGCAAATTTACCCGTTTCCCCGAGGTAACTCTTTATTTACCGGAATAAAAAATATTCTATGTTAATCGTGGTAGTGGCAACGATCAGTGTGTAAAACATCATTCAAATCGGTTCTGTCATTTTGGTCTGAAAGCGCACAAACCGACAACGCATCACTTAAATATGTTGGTAAAGATAGGGACAGGTGTAATTTTGGTCCGGGGGGCGAGTTGGCTGGACTGCAGTCGCGACCCCTTCTCGCCCCCGGTACGGCGGAGGAGGGCTTACGGGGGGTTTTAGTGGGTTCGAGTTCCACATATCCCGAACTACCATCCCCGTGGTGGCAGGGAAGTGCGAGGGCTTTTCCCCCCTCAGAAAAAGGTGTAATTTTGGTCAGGGGCAGGTATGATTTCAGAAAAAACGTAAGCTGTAGTCAGGCTTGGTCCAGTCATTATTAGTGTTATTAGCATTATAAAAAAAATATAAAGTAAAAAACGAGTGTGAGTGATCACAGCTGAAGTAAAACTTCTTCAATTTAGCTCTATCTATCTACCATTACAGCTTTGTTTTTGCTTTGTTTAATGTTAATATCGCCATCTTGACCATTGTACATTGTCATTTTTCCGGACATACCAACATAATAACACAAATTTTTAACTTTGTAATGTTGACAATGGAGATCTTCGTTAACCAACAATTTTCAACTTCCGTTCGCCTCACCAGCTTACTCCCCAAGTCAAGCGTGCGTAAAGAAGTTTTACTTCAAAAATGTGTTTCATTGGATCACAAACCAGATACATGATATCTGATGAATTAAAAACCTGCAGAAAAAAGTGCAAACCTTTGTAAAATCACACTTCACACTAATATTATAAAGGCGAAAGTTTGTATGTGTGTTTATGTGTATGCGTGTATGTTTGTTACTTTTTCACGCTCAAACGGTTGAATGGATTAGGGTGAAATTCGGTACCAAGATAGCTTATACACTGGATTAATATATAGGCTACATGTTATCCTGATAAAGTGAAATTTTCCCGTGGGATGAGCAAATAATTATTCATATTCATATTCATTTATTTCATATGCATTCATGTACAATATATATTATGTCAGGTCTTAACAACTAGTTTAGTAGGTACATGAACCCTGTAAGGGTGCTTGCAACTGAGTGCGATTAAAAATAAATTTATTAACTAAATTACTTTTTTTTCGCGGGTGAAACCGCGGGGCGCAACTAGTAATAATATGTATCTCTATGATTGTCATTTGAAACTAATTTATAATTCCAAATTAACCTGTCTAATAAAACAATCGCGCACGACACAATATCGTGTTGCATGTATAGATATGGCTCACCGCAAATCCCAACTAATTAATCTGGAGTAAGTCCGGCCATCGATTACAGTTGAAAACAGTTCGATGGCGGCAAGCTAACCGATACTATTTTAATCATCGATTAAAGTGGCAGTCCATTCAAATAAGGCGTGGGAAATAGTCCACACATCAGTGAAAATTAATTGATTAGAAAATTCTGAGCCTTTCTTCTTGAAACAAAAAAAAACGCTTTGACATGCCCTACACTAAAATGTTTTGGCTTCGTATCATTTTGCATACAATGCTTAATTTTTTATTTTAATTTTTGTAGATATTTCACACAGTGCCATCTAGCGTCAAACTAAGCCAAGCTTGTGCTATGAGGACCAGATAAGTGATAGAATACAGAAATACTTTTTGGTTTTTACATATACACACATACAATATAATATAACATCCAGACACAGAAAAAACATATAATTATGTTCATCACACGTTTTCTTTGGCGGGAATCGAACCTACAACTTACAATTGAGAAGAGCTCCTACCAACTGCCAAAGGCCAGTCGTATTTATTTGTTTGAGATTTTTTAGTTTTTAGTTACTAGGCTAGCTGCTACCTTAATTATTTATCTACTTATAATTTATTATTGTGCATAGCTATTCTATAACTTAGTAAGTAATACCATGCAGTGCGTATGTAGGTAGTGCTCTTAGGTGTTCACTTCATTTAAATTGTACTCTTTTTTGTCTATCCGTGAGGACCTTTAATTGACTTCTTTTTTTGTAAACGTGTGTTTATTGTAATTATAACAGCTGTTGGTCTTCCAAGAATAAAATAAATAAATAAATAATAAACTTTTAAAATACGTTCGTCTTATGAGACGTTTTAACTGAAGAACGTTTATAGAACCTTTGATAGTCAATTTATGAATAAGACCGTTAATCTTTTCAAGTGCCTAATACCGTACATCAGTCCTCTGTCGCTCTGTGTTCTGTCACCGATACTATTTTAATTAAAGGGAGTTGCGCATTTGTGGCTAACTGATCATTAACTTTATTCATTAGGTAGCCGACAATTTGGCAACGTCACCCGGCCGCGGCTTGCCCTCTCCTGACGCTGATCCTAACGGTGAGTAGAGTCGGCTCACGGGTATTGAAGATAGGCCTTATTGACCTTCTTTTTAAGACACTTTTTTTATAATAATAATAGAAGTCTAGCGATAACACATTTAAAAAATGTGTGAGTAGAAAATGTCTTCTTTCTTTAAGTCTATTGAATATTTATTTATTTATTTTATTCTTGGAAGACTAACAGCTGTTATAATTACAATAGACACACGTTTACAATAAAAGAAGCCAATTAAAGGTCCTCACGGATAGACAAAAAAGAGTACAATTTAAATGAAGTGAACAGCTAAGAGCACTACCTACATACGCACTGCATGGTATTACTTACTAAGTTATAGAATAGCTATGCACAATGATAAATTATAAGTAGATAAATAATTAAGGTAGCAGCTAGCCTAGTAACTAAAAATCTTACAGTTAATTATTAGTAATCATAATCTTAATATTTATAAATGAATCTCTATTTCCCTCGGTCATCGCATCACAGGCGAACGGATACAACATTTTCGCTAATTCTTTTTTTATTGTGTTTATTAATTTCAGGAGAAGGTTCTTATGAAAGAAAAAGTTAAGAAAGTATGGAAAATGTTCACCATGCGGGTGAAACCGCGGAGCACAGCTAGTTCATAATATTTTGAATAAAATGTCAATTATTCATTAATGGTGAATATATTTAAAAAAGGTTAGGTATATACCGTACATTTGCATATGGGGATTTATACAGATTTAAATAATACTTAATTATTATTATTACATTGCCCTTTTAATAAAAAAGTATCAAATTACGTATCAAGTGTGGTAGAATCTTAATAAAATGAAAAGGAAGTTCCTACTATCATCATAACAATTCTACCATAATAACGACAACGAATTTCCCAAGTCTTGTTTACACGGGCGGAGTTATAAAGTACAAAGGTACGGAATTTTAAAGCAGGTTGTAAAACTTTATGTTGGAAAATTAGCATAGAGTGGCTACAAAAGGCTATTGATTTCGTTTCGTGTGCCTTTGTTTGTTTAATTATGCTTTGTCAACTTTCCGTCGTGCATTATTTATTGGAATTTGTTTCAATTTTCAAGTCTTATCAAGGTTTGAGCAAACCAGCGCTGTGCCTATACAAGTTGTGCGAAGGTCGTGCGCATTTTACGTTAGTTGCCTACTACGTGTTGTCATTATCCTACCTCGCCATTATCTGATCTAGCTTACCTGTTGTTGTATGACGGAAATCTAAATGTTAATGTTTCGTATATTTAAGGTTCTGTTAATCTTTTTCTGAGCAATAAAGATATTCTTATTCTTATTATATGGCAGAACAGGGGGTGCAAATAATTCCGGATAGCAGAGCTGCCAGGGGCTGGGGCCATACTTTTTTTATGTGCATGTCATGCTTGCGACCACCAAAACTCCTGCTAACCCTCCTCGAGTCTTGGTGGTCGCAGTAGATTATATGAAGACCAAAGAGAACGCTGCTGCCCATTCCCTTAGCCGCTTTCTACGATACCAACGAGAAGAGATGGGGCGATACTATTCGTAACCGGAACCACACGGCCTTACGAGGTCAAGGTTTTACATTATATATTTAAACATATTAAGGTTTAATAGTTTTTAAATAGTTTTTTTTATAACCACGCGGTGGTGAGTTGAATAACATATTTATTTTCTAAATAATGTTTTATTTGTTGTAACTTTCTATTTATAGAGTGCCTGCACATATTAATGTTTCTGTTGAATAAAGTAATTTATAGTTTTTCAAATCAATTTGGTTACTCAGATTTTCTACAAATGAAATGCATTTATTACTGGATATTAAAATAAAGTATCTTATTCGTATAATAATAAATACTTATAAACTGATAAAGCTTAAATTTGACTTATTAAAACTTAAGGTTAAGGTTTTCCTTAAACATTTTATCACATTTCTTACTTCTGGTTAAAATCATGACGGTTTTGAGATTTACTTCTAATTTTAGCAGGTGTTTTAGGTGAAATAGCGCGATATGCGAGAATGCCCAGCTCTAGTAACGTGAGGATGCTGCACCCGAAGAATACGTTGAACGCTCCGCCGAGCTGGGCTGCAACCATACAAGCAGTTTATTATCGCTATACTGGTATTGTTTTTAATCAATCCAACAATTTTGCTGATGTGTGTGTTTGTATGTGTGATTGCAATAGGCACAATGTGTGTGTTTTTAATATAATTACCTACTACGTTATATATTGATATATGATTACAATTTTACATATGTACAACTATTTATGTTAGTTTTGGTACCAGTGTTTTCCAACCAGGAGTAAACTGATTTGGATTTTTCGTATAGACTGTATTTATGTTTAAACCGATGTTTGTAAACATTTAATAAACTATTTCATTTCATTAACGTTACTGTTAACGTGCTATTCTAGTTAGAACTCCCTGTATCTAAGAACTACGAGGACCATGGTCCCACAACACCAAATCACAGAACAAAGATGTGCGCTTTTTTGTGCACTACTACTTGTCCTGTCTCGGGAATCGAACCCGCCGCCTCCGGATAATGAGCCGACCTGCTCAACCACCACACCATAGAAAAATATTAATATTTTTTGAAATTATTTAATATACTTTCTTAGATAATTTAGCCGTTATAGTTTTACCAATATAATTAAATATAAACAATTTGGACAAACTTACAAAACAAATCCATATTATTGAAATAGGACCACCTCAGTTTGGTCGCTACTCTCCGACTCGGTATGAATGCTCTGACAATGGTCACTGTTTTTAAGTTCAATCCATCACTGAAACCAAAAATTACAATAAAACTAGTTTGCCTGTACTTATTACTAAAAAGAAAAAAATAATCTATCGATATTCTAATATTTACGTATATGATTTCTATTTACTAAAATAAACAAAAGCTTGAAGAAGGGTTGTGTCCAATTAATTAATTTCTTATATGGGTGAAAAGGCATGAGAAAATAACGTATACTGTTACGCGGTATACCTGGGCAAGGTACCTAGGCAGCAAGTGGAAGAGTCAAGCTAAAGACTGAGCTAATTAACGTATGGACAGTCATATGTACAAGCAGTGGACTAAGGTATTCCCTTTATTCCCTTTCTTCATAGCTAAGAAGCTATGATGATGGCGAAGAAATAGTGATATGAACGCATGCTGTACTAATTTTCTTAAGTATCACGGGACTGATGATAGTGTAATAAATTTTAGTATGGCACTAAGAAAAGGTAAATTATAGGAAAAGTCCTTTTAGAAAAAGAACATTTTGAGAAAGCGATATTATGAAGTAACAGACCTCTAATAGTGGAACAAATGAACTAATCTATATTAAAGTTATAGGCTCACTAAAACGTGTCTACAGGTCTAACGTTGCTCATCAAATCAAATGTCATTATTTTCACGTAATCCGAAGGTACGTCGCAAGCAGTTGGGCAGACGCACTGATCGCTGTCATAAGAAACTGAAACAAAGAGCAAGTATAACTAACTGATCCTGAAATGAAACAAAACGGAACCAGCTGAGCTCTTTTAGTTCACGACGTGAATCTCACGCAGACACCGATGATTTTTTAAGTTATGTGTGTAATTTGCACTTTCTTTTACAACTTGCTAAAAGGTGAAGCCTGATCGAGAAACATAAAAATTAAAACAAATGTGTGATCCACTATCCCGCACTTGGCCAGTATGGTAAATGTTGTCTTATTCTATATTATTTGTAAGAGAAAGCTCGTGTCCAGTATGAGAGTGTAAAGCTGATTATTTTTGGCTAGCATGCTACACCTTCGATCACATCGTCACTTCCCATCAGGTGAGAGAGTGGTCAAATGCTAGACAAGTTTGAAGTAAAAAAAAAAAGATTAAATTGAGGCAATAAAGTTTGATGAAAAGTTGTAAAACTCGAGTGAGAAAATAATATATAAGTAATTCAAGTAATTCAAATGTTACCCATGGCGTGATGAGCACACTGAAGTTGGTGCGACTTGCAGTAGGTAGCACCTTTTGGACGAGGGTGGACGAGTCTGACGCAGTTGCATTTCTTCAGAGTGTTGGCTACCTCACACTCCAATACGCAATACTTTCTGCAAAATTTTAGTTTGTATGGATTATGGCCACAACTACTATTATTATTTCCCTTTACGGTAATCAGTCCTATCCACCAGCCCAGTGAAATTCTTCCACAATTAATTGCATCGAAAACTATTTCACGGTTTAGTCTTAAAACACAGACAAATAGAAAGGGACTTCAGAAAGACAGCGTGAGCTACTTCTGAATTTATCATATTAGGATGGAGTATGGATAAAACGAGCTACTTTTATAGTATATTCTTATGCTAGTATAGAACTTCTTTTTTCTTGCTAAATCTTGCTAAATCAGTGTTATCGTACTTGTGATACACTGGGAAGAACTTCAACGGTTCGTCCTCCAACCGACACTTCCTGAGCTCGTGGCTGAGACCCCTGGCCACGTCGCCGATCTGAAAGTTCCTGATGTGGTACTCCACCCACTGTTCCGAGCCAGGGTTGAGAGCGGTACCATTCACAGTAGACTCCACGTAGTGCTGGCTGCTTTGCAGAGCTAACTGCAAACATATACGAAGAAGATGGCTCTATAATTAGTTCTGAAGTTGATTAAAAATTTGTCTTCTACACTTAAGCTTGATCACTTAGAAAAATAGTTAAAATGCGTGATCTTTAGGGGTACAAGCGCTCAACGGCTTAGGATAGCACTTTTTATTGGTGCTGGTGCTAGAACTATTTATTGTTTTGTGCTGTTAAATAAGTATATAGATATTATAGATGTCAAATCTGTGCTGACTACTAGAGAGTCAGCACCAATAAGTGCTGCTAGATCAGTGCCGCCTGTATTCAGTCTAAAATTCCAGTGATCGAAATTATTAGCTTACCCATTTGTAACTAAGATCCACAGTAGTAAGAGATTGCGACTGGTTCACAGCCAACATCAAACCACTTTGATGTCCGAATGTATTTGTTGTCCATTTTGGGTGTAGAAAGTCTTGAGACTCGGCACTTGTTTCACTGAAAGTGTCCAAATGTATAATCAAAACACGTTTGAGGTTTAAGAAACCTGCCAGTACGTTCTTTCAGAACGGTTTTGTGAGATATTTTCTTAGCTGTAAATAGTTTTTAATTTTATTCATATGCACGCTACAATATTTTATTTTTACAACGGACGAGTGGTTGCCTTAAGTTTATAAACACACCCAAAGTACCAACGAAAACTTAAACAAAAATCTATGTATGTTGAGATATTATTAAATGGCTATGCTAAAACACATATTGATAATCATCACATTGGACAAGAAGGATCTGATCTTCTTGTCCAATGTTAGGTGTAGGCTTTTCATAATATTCACATTCATTCATTCATAATCATATCTCAGTTATAGTGCTATTATCAATCTGAAAACCGTTCACTGTCGAGCACAGGCCCATTAATTGTCACTGAGCGGTCTTTTGCCTTTTACTCCTCACAGTTGTGACCTACTGGGCGATCACGTAACTTGATTGCAACTAATAGAAACACAAATTTGTATGGATTTAACAGTTCCAATACGCAGTTTATGTGTATTGTTACTATGGTAATTTTAAAATTAGGAATGTAATATCTCCTGTTGGATTGCAACGGGGTCACCCGAGGTTGTTGGTCCACCAAGTGGGTGCCTAAGCTGCGTCTGCCAGTTAGTGGTGGCTATTCGAGAACCTTTCAAAAGAAAGTAACAGTCATATATTATAATTAATTAAAGTAACCGGTCCCGGTGTAAAGATCTTCCGTTGAAGACACAGCAGTAACCATCCCCAGTAAGCTCCATGTGGAAGAGAGTGGAACAGTTCACAATAATGCCATGCCAGCGACATCTGAAACAAGAACGCCTGGTTCTTCTATTAATTTTTATATTTACCATTTTGTTTTGATATAGGTAACACATAAATTAATCACAGCAAATACGAGTTTTCAGTTCGATAAAAAATAGTATCTTTCCAGGTGAGGCAACATAAAGAAATTGTACGATGTACGGTAAACTCCTGGAAAAGCTTGGTGTTGGTGACGACTAGGCTTAGGCGTTTCCGGAAAATAATAATACTGTGCGAAATACAAAGGAGCGGCAGAGTTGGCGAAACTGAACTAAACCGACATGTTCTCATTGTCATAAATACAAAGTTCTTTAAAAAAAATATAAAAAGCAACCAAAAGAGGCCTTATGCTTTTTTCTCCGTGTCGCTTACACTTGGGCTATGAAGGATCTGATGAATAAAAGGTAATCTCCCACTTTTTCTAAAGAAGAGACGTATAGACATTGGGTGCTCTTTTTTCTCACATATGGCGCACAGAATTAGACTTTGACAGAACATCAAAGGCCTGCACTCGAAGTGTATCAACGAGCGATGGAGCGTAATATCCTTTACCAGGCATTTTGACCGTAAAAACAAATGATGTTACAAAAACGGTATATATACCTTATAAGTGTGCTATCACAAGCACTCGTGAGCAATCTCGCTGCTGTATCTACATCCATATTATTGAACTCTAGGAGACGCTCCATGTTCTCCAGGTCTTTGACCTTGTATAATATGTCTGGAGAGTAGAATGCTCCGAGCATGTATATGTTACTTATTACATATGATTTGTTCAGGCTTTCAGGCAATTTCCTAAAATTGTTCAAATTACTAATAGTTAAAAAGAAGAAAGAAGAACATCACAGAATTATACATTTTAACGTATACAACATGGAGTTTCATTAATAACATTGGATAAAGAAACATTTGCGCAAACAGAATTCAAATGAGGTACTTAGCCATTAACACTTCAATTGATATAAATAGATAGGGGTTTCTAGATTCGGGTTTCAGAGTTTTTACCTGTTTAGAAATAGAACAAAAATTTACATGTTAAACGCTGAAGTTTTTTTTATGTAAAGGGAACAAACAAGCGTACGGTCCACCTGATGAGAAGTGATCACCGTAGCCTATGGACATCTGGTAACGGAGAAGGCGTCACCAATGCATTGCTTACCCTGTAGAACTTCATAAGTAATCCATAATAGCATCAATTATAAAACGAACCATTTATAAGAAAAAGTTGCGATGTCAAATTTTATCTTAAAAGACACAGACGGTGAAAAAAGTACACTAGCACCCGATTAGTTTGACAGGTTGAACTACTGGGAAAAAAAACCTAATACGGTTTAATGTCCAAGCATAAAGTTGTACCATTAGATAGTTAAATTGTGGTGGACAGTTTTTTTTACAATAAAAAATTTGCTCCGAAGTACGGAATATTATACATTTAAAGCATGTATTCGTGAATCTTACACATGTGACAAAAACCGATTAATTTTATCGAGTCGGTAGAAAACCTCCGGACAGACGAGTACTGATGGGAAATCCATGGTGTTTTCCACAATCTCCTGCTGCACCATGTAGGTCGGGTTGTCGAGGAACCTCCACACGGTCGTGTAGATCACCATCACTGCTGAACATAGGAGCATCAGCAATGCCGTGGACCAGAGCCACCTAGAATCAAGAACCAGAGTTGCTACGAGTCTTCCAATAGAAAACCTAGGTGGCTCCTAACGGAGACCTTAAACCAAACCCACTATTCAAAAATATAGGTAACAACATTTAGGTAACTCCCCACGAAGGATAGAGAATTTCAAAATTGTATTGTATCATATTTTGTCAAAATATTTTAACGAAATATCACTCATTTTTAAATGAAATTTGTTCTAATTATATTAGCTAAACGAAGCAATCCCAAAAACTGGAATCAAATTTAATAATATTTTTTCTTCATTTGATATTAAGTGAGATCGAGTTTACAACAAGTGTTCAGTGAGAATTAACAGAAACATGTCTAACATTCATTAATAGAATTTAATTCACCTGCAATTTCTGTCAGCCAGTCTCTTGCCACCGTGGAACTGGGACTCTTTCAGCAACTTATTGAATTTCATTTTAATTATCAGTACCTCGGGTCGGGTCGGGTCCTTTATGAAAAGGACTTGGCACCTTTGTGTCACTTCCCCTGGCAGTTCGGCACCTTTGAACCGAATGTACGCAGCGGACTCTGTAGATTAATTTTATTACCGGTCTGCCTTTGAAATCAATCATTCTGACAATTACGGTTGTATCTGATCGTCATTCCGTTTTACTGTTAATAGGGTTTTTTATTTCTCTTAATTGGAGCGCTGCCACCGGCCGGAACGTGCTCCGACACTGGTTTTGTGAAACAGTCTAACATATTTGTTTGGGGCATTATAGCAGCTAAGCATAATAGATTCAGATTCTGATTTAGATTTTTTATTGACCTTATAACAGTAGTTGGTTACATTTGGCAGGTCAGTTACAATAATTAGTGAAAACTTACAGGCACTTAAGAAATATAACAAAAAAAAACGCATTATCTACGACACTATGATATTTAGATACATATTTATCAACGAGCTTCTGCCTGCAGCTTCGCCCACGGCGTGGCCTATGGGAAAATAATTTAACCACCCATTTCACCCTCCTAAGGGTAAAATTTCGAAAAATCCTTTCCTAGCGGATTCCTACGTCATAACATCTAGGTAGATGCCAAATTTCAGCCCGATCCGTCCAGTGGTTTGGGCTGTGCGTTGATAGATCACTATGTCAGTCAGTAGTCAATCAGTCAGTCACCTTTGAGTTAAATATATTTAAAAGAAAATATAGGTAATTATATCTATGTCTCTCAAATGAGTTTAATTAAAACTTAACTTGGGTCCAATAAACATTAACATATTAATAAATTTAAAAATAAAATGTCTTACAAGAAGTGGGGAACAACGGGCGACCTTATCGCTTAGAGCGGTCTCTTCCATACAACCTTAGGACGGAGAGGATTTATACAAAGTCGTAAAGTAACCGAGGTAAAACACGTTAGTTGTATTGTTCTTAATGATCTGATTACAGTAATGGCTCAAGATGTCTGTTGATTTTTTCAAAAAGTATCTTACTACTTACAATAGCACTTGTCACTGTCATTGTGACATATACTACACTAACTACGTTACCGAGTTTTGGCGGGAAAACGAAAATGATCGCGTCGCCGCATTGATTTTCCTAAACTTGTGTTATTTTCAGTGTTAGTGCATAAAATTGGTGGCATTTTATTCGTTAAGTGCTGGATTACAGGCATGAATGTGGGAAAGTGGTATAATGATGGAGAAACGTTTATTTTCGTGTTGTTTCCAACAGCTTCTGCTAAAGTTGTCACCACTTTACTAGGAGTATTTCTTGACTAGACTAGACTATGACTTGACTTAATGACTTGAACTGTGACTTGACTTAACACATATATATAATATTAATTAACTTGAGAAATTATCAATTACTTGACACTGACTAAATAAACATAAGTGTGGAGCCGAAACAAAAAGAAAAAAACGTTACATACCACAAAATATTTGGACTGTATACGGCTGCGCTGACGTCATCGATGGCCAAACATTCCCGAGCCCATTATACCCTGTTGAATGCATTTCAACATTCTATGTAAAATAGCCGATGAATTTGAGAAAGATAAAAATGCCAAGCGTATTTGCGCTGAATTAGTGCTGCGGAAAATGGTGCAGCGGTTGTAAACATTTACTGATGATATTAATTCTGTCACTTTATATTAGATCTTTAATTTATACTAGTTGCGCTCCGCGGTTTTACCCGCGATAAAAAGTATCCTATACGTTAATCCAGGTTATAAACTGTATGTGTTCCAAATTTCATCCAAATCCGTTCAGTAGTGTTTGCGTAAAAGAGTAACAAACATACATTCATACATCCGTACTAACAAACTTTCGCATTTATTATATTAGTAGGAAGTAGGGTAGGAAAGGATAATTTAAGAAATGCTTCAGCACTTCAGAAATTTGTTTGATGAATTATTCAGTGATTCGTCAAAGAAACGTCGAACATTTTTATTTTAGGGAATGACATGACGAGCTAATCGTCCGTCTGATGTTAAGGGCTACGGCTAGTCATAAAGTTTCACGTGACACTGTGAAATATCAGCAGAGTTTAGTAATAAGATTACTAGATTATGACCTAATCTCACAGTCTAGTCATCTTTTAGGTCACAACGTCTGCTTGCAACGTCGTCTCTGCGTGCTTGCACACTACTGCTTGGTAGCAGAATAACTGGCAAAGCGGTGGTACTTGCCTAGACGAACTTTGTAGAAAAGTCCTACCACCAACAGATTTTAAACATAAATAGCTGAATAACAAGACAATAAAAATGCATGTACCAAAGATGCACTACTGCTGACTCTATTAATAATAAACAAACAACGACAGTTAATAATAACAGATCATTTTAGTAGGCCGGTATAATGGAATATTTTAGCAGCAAGCTGCATGCTTTTAGTGATCACTAGCGTGTTTTAAATATTCAAATGAAATATTTGTATCGACATGATTTAAGTACCCTAGCTTAGTCATTAAGCACTTTGTAATTTTATATGCTTAGTACAATAACTGTAGTATTATTATTAACTAGTTGCGCCCCGCGGTTTCACCCGCGGATAAAAAGTATTATAATTATTTGCTAAGCCTCCTCCAGCCTCTTATACAAGGGGTAAATAGGCAAGGATCGTTTGGAAATATTTCGTTAGCTTATTAGTCAGTTGTAGGCTTAACTCAGATCTACTCGTGGAGGAATAGTATCTGTTGTGTCTTAATTTTATTCAAGAAAGGTTCTCGAACCGGAGGACCGCGTACGCCTGCCCACTACTAAGTGGACTGGTCTGGTCAAAACCGCGGAGAGCGTTAGGAGCAAAAGGAAAGTATCCGGTCAAAATTAAGCGTTTTATGCCTATATTCAGCGGTAGACGTTTTCCCATTGACGATATTTATATTAACCGGATTTCGCCGAAATGACCACAATTAAACATGTCGTGCTTAATAAGTATTGTCGTGACTGTACATGATTAAAAACTATATACATAATTTCAAGTTAATTCGTAATGATTTTTAACTATATATTATTACTATATATATTTTTAGAAGAAAATACTTTGTATATAGTTCATTAACTACAGTTTGCTAATTGATCCTAAAAAGTTTGTTTTAAAGCAGCGATAACGCTGCTATAAATTTTAAGCCAGTGTATTTTGCATTAGAAAGTAGAATTTTCTCCTAAGAAATTTTGTGATAGAGGTGTAATGAGGTTTCGCGTGAAATGTTCATCCATAAGAAGCATTTATATAAATAGGAACAGAGTAGTACATAAGTTTAGCTTGAAACTCTAGCGCCAAAGCGAAGTAGACATGTTGCCTAAGGGAACAATCTTTTTTTAAACCTATAACCGAGTGCCGGGTCTGATACGTCAAGGCTTTACAGCTTGTCACATGTTTGTCCAATTTTATAAGTATCTTTATATTTATGAAAATATTTTAATAAACTGTGGTCTTTTTATGATTTATAATAATAATAATAATAATATGTGCCGACATCTCATACAACGCCATCTAGCCCCAAACTAAGCAAAGCTCGTATTATGGGTACTAGATAACTGATACAATACTTAAATACTTTTTGTTTGTAAATACATACATATAATACAATATAACACCCAGACACAGAACAAACACCTATGTTCATCACACAAATGTTTGTCCTGGGTGGGAATCGAACCCGCAACCCACAGTTCAGAAGGCACGGTTACTACCAACTGAGCTATCGGGCCAGTAGTAATAGACAGTAATTTTAAAAGACATTGAAATATAGAAAGAAAAAAAATTATATTTATTCAGGTTCACACAACATAATATAGGTTTTACTAATATTACTTGTAATAGTAATTAATTACTCGTACCAGTGCAGGGAAGCTATCATTATTACACTCTACGTTTGAAGTCATTGTTTATATAGGTACGTATAAATGAAATATTGATTTAAGCTACGTATTTCAAAGCCCTCATAATATTATATAAAAGAGCATTGCAAATTCAAATTACACGTAATCTAGGCTCTGGGGGCCGGCAGGTACCATTGTTGCGTTGTCGGGTTTTTATCAAGAGAAATGGCAACGGTATAGGATTCGCATGGGAAATAAAATAAAGAAATACGTGTAGAAGCGACGACGCCGCCTCTTCCATAAATATTAGATTCGATAGGGCGCGGGCGGGACCGGCGCGGCGCACCCCCGTGCCCGGCAAGACGCATGGCTCGCTTTAACACACGCTTATGAAAATGTATGATCATATAACGTACAGTAAATTATATTTGTGAGCGAGGACATGCTTCAGATAATTTCCGCTTATTAATACGTTTCGTTGAATACGTTTATTTCGTATATTTTTTGTAACATGAAAAATTGCTAATAAGAAATTGACTCGAGACTTGTGAGCAATTCATAAACATTTTTATTAGATAGCGTCTCATTCTGCGAATAATTTTGGTGTATTAATTTTGGCGTTTCTTTTCTCGCGGAAAGCCACGTTTATTGGCCATATAATATTTTACACGTCCAAGAATGACCGTTTCGTCCAAGGTTATCGTTTAATCAGGATTGGATTTGAGCGCGGCTGTAAATGTTTACGGCTTCTGCACGACTGTTTAGCGTTTACAATGGCGTATGGCGGGCCGCTGCCAGAGATAATTGAAATCGGAGATTTTAGGATTTTTAGGCACCGATCAGTTTTACTGGCAACCATTTTGTTTTACACGCTTTTATTTCACTTTGATTATTCAAAGGCATTCACCTATACTGGTTCGGTAGATAATAGCCATATTTTCTTTTAAAGAAAGGGGGAGTCGGTGCGTCGGAAAAAGCCGCCGATCTTGATTCACCATCGTCAACAGCCTTAAGATGTTCATTGCTGAACATAGGCTTCCTCCAGAAAGCGCCACTTTGAGCGGCAGCTTGCCTTCAGCATCCATCGGTTCCCCGCGGTTCTTACCAGGTCCTTGATCTACTGTTGGAGGACTGGTCTACGCTGCGTCTTCCAGTTCGTGGCCACCACTCAGGAACATTTCTTCCATCGATTGTCAGTTCTAGGAGCGATGTGGCCTGCCCATTGCCACTTCAACTTGCTAATTCTAAGAGCTTTATTAGTGACTTTAGTTCTCCTACAGATCTCCTCAATTCTGTTCTTATCTTGCAGGGAAACTCCGAGCAATAGCCCTCTCCACAGCTCGTTGTGTGACTTTCAGCTTACAAAGGAGGCCAACAGTAACAGACCACCTGATTATTTCATGATTATTTATAGCTTATATAAATTAAACCTAGCCATTCATTTGATAATACTATTTAATCGAAACATACATACCATAATAGTGAAAATTAATGGATAATCATTAAACTAAAGCGAGTAGTATTTCCAAAGCTTAATTGAAGGTTATTAAGGTGCATTTTTTATGGAACTCAGCAAGTATTGTGTCATTTGTTCATTCTATAGTAGAGAGCTGCATAAACGCTTGTGTTTATATTTTATTTATTGTACGGATTGAGTGTAGCTATAACGTGTTTCGATGGTTTGATGGCTACATAATACGGCGTATTCTTTGAACGTGGCTGTTACGTTTACTGTGTTGTTGATGACACAATATCGTCCTTTATTTTATCGATAAATTCAGCGGCATTTGTTTTTCGGAATAAAATTTTGTAGATGTAATAAATATAGGTAAAGATATAATTTTTATTATTGACAGATGTATTTTGTACGCGGCAGTTTGATGTTAGTGAGCTTGAACAATCACTTTAAGAGATTTTATTATTATGTAAAAATATCTTTAAGTTTGTCATTTTGTTTGTATTTTTCTATGACTTCATATAAAGTTCACTAAGTTAGTTTCCAGAAACCAACTTTCTAGAAGTTTCTAGAATACAACGCCACATTGACCAGCTGCTTGCCTCTTGCATTCAACGGCTTGTTTCTCTTCACCACGCTGATAACAAGAAAGTCATAAAAATCACCATATCTGTTATGTCATCACCAATTAAGATTACCATCAAAATAACCTAAACAAAACGGTTACAAATAGTTCATTATGAGTTAGCTTGTGTTCATAGATTAGAATCTAGTCAGAGAACCAACGCTACAGGGGTTGCTAGATACAAAAGGGGTTGCTAGTAATAAGGGGTGGCTCTGCCATTGTGTTTATAAATTAATTATATCCGTGACGATGACTATCACCGCTTTGTGGAGTCAGCCCAGGGTGAGAGGCGGGGGTGACCATGATTTGATCGAAACAGTGGATTTTTTAATGGACTGAATAAAATAATAATAATAACACCTAACAATCACATACATAGATCCTGTACTTTAACTATGATTTCCTGTGTCTAGGGACTTAGGAACTACGAGGACCATTATACAACACCCAGACTCAGAACAATTATTTGGACTTTTTTTATGAATGCGAGGCAAACGGAAGTTGAAAGCTAAATCTTCTTTATCAACATAACATAATTAAAAATTTGTATTATTATGTTGGTATGTCCAGTAAAATGACAATTTACAATTGTCAAGATGGCGACGTTACCATTAAACAAAGCAAAAACAAAGTTATACCGGCAAAAGATTAGCTAAAAAAACATACATAGCCATATCTCATTTTTATCTAAATATATATAGCTCAAATGTGACTGACTGACTAACTGACATAGTGATCTATCAATGCACAGCCCGAACCACTGGACGGATCGGGCTGAAATTTGGCATGCAGGTAGATGTTATGACGTAGGCATCCGCTAAGAAAGGATTTTTCGAAATTCCATCCTCAAGAGGGTGAAATGAGTGGTTGAATTATTTTCCCATAGGCCACGCCGCGGGCGTGGCTGCTGGCAGAAGCTCGTTCATCCTATAAAACGATTCATCAAATTTAACTTTGAGACGTTACAATTATTCTGAAGAGACTGTCCATTAAAATGATGAAGCGTGGAGTCCAGGCGCCGTGTCGGTCCGGTGGACCATTAACACCTGGTAACGAGGCGATCGCGTGCCCAACTGGCCGAGTCAAGCTGTGATTGACAATACAAATGTAGACTAGGATTTATAGCTTTACATGGAATCATTTGCAAAAAAAACGCTAAAACGATGAAACAGTGTGAATTAAGTTCTTAATACAGCTTCAAATTTAAATTAAATTGACAGCCTTTATAGTGTGGTGGGTTGAGTAGGTCAGCTCATAACCTGGAGGCGGCGGGTTCGATTACTGCGGCAGGACAAGTTTTTGTGAAAAAAAAACTTGTTCTGAGACTGGATGTCGTGGGACCATGGTCCTCGTAGTTCCTGGGTCCCTAGACACAGGGTAACCTAGTTAGGGTCCAGGATCTATGTATATGATCGTGTGCTATAATAATTATTATTGTTTATTATTTAATACACCATTAATGGTGAGTTTTCGTAAAGTCATTATATTAATTAGGACCTGGTTTCTTACTGTTGGCTTCATTGATAAGCTCAAAGTCGCGTAATGAGCTATAGAGAGAAGCCATGCTTGATGTTTCACTGCGAGATAAGATCCGAAATGAGTTCCGTAGGAAAACTAAGGTGACCGATATAGCTCTAAGATTAGCAAGTTGAAGTGGCAGTGGGCAGGCCACATCGCTCGTAAAACTGGCAACCGATTGGGAAGAAATATTCTCAAGTGGTGACCACGAACCGGGAAACGCAGCGTAGTTCTGCAACTTACTTAGTGAACTGACGATCTATTTAAAACCTTAGAAACATAGGCCTATGCTCTGTGGTGGTGTTTTCAGGCTGGCGATAATGATTATTTTAACACTACTTTACTTTGACTACTCACCTTCAGATTTACAATCCGTAGATCACTGATCAATACATATTATAAAAACTTATAATATGTTTCGAGCATGAAGTGTGATGTATCACGGCTAAAAGTCATTTATTATTTTTCAGCCTAGTATCTACGACCAAGTTTCGGGCATTTTGTATTCTATGTAATTGGTCTGCGAGCCTTGGTTGAGCTTGTTCACCTCCCTTGTGATATTGTCTACAGATTTTTATCGAATGTAATTTGATTGTTATACTACTAGTAACTATAAAAATAACATTCTAATTCAAAAATCTGTCGCCAAACTATGATTTTTTATAACATATACTAGGTGGTAGGACTTTACTGCAAAGTTCGTCTAGGTAGGTACCACCGCTTTGCCAGTTATTCTGCCGCCAAGCAGTAGTGCGCAATCACTGCTGTGTTCCGGTTTGAAGGGCACTGTAGCTAGTGAAATTACTGGGCAAATGAGACTTTATGATCTGATCTCACAGTTTAGTAATCTTATTACTAGATTGTGCTGATGTCTCTGGATGACGTGCGCAGTGCAGTGATTGACACTGCAGTTGATATGGGCAGCCGTGTCGTTTAACATCAGGCGAACGGCTAGCTCGTCACGTCATTCGTTAACATAAAAAAAAAAAAATATGGACATACAAGTTGACGGCTTGCATGATGGCCATTATTTATGTAGATGTTGCTATGTTTTTATTACAAGTTAATCTTGTGTTTTTGGCCTCAAACGATACGAACAGTAGACATTAGCTTGGCTTGACAGGCACTTACTATTTTAAACGTAGCGTGGCCTTTGGCCTTAGGCCTTTATTCAATATCAATGTTAACCATACATACATTTGTCATCAAGTTGACTTTTTTAAAATGTCAATGAATGATGTGACGAGCTAGTCGTTCACTTGATGTTAAACGACACGGCTACCCATAACAGAACACTAAAACTCACTCGGAACTGTAAAATATAAAGTTTCGCGTGACACTGCACTTCGCACATCGTCCTTCAGTTTAGTAATAAGATTACTCGTCTGTGAGATCAGATCATAAAGTCTTAATTGCCCAGTAATTTTACTGGCTACAATGCTTTTCAAATGGAACACAGTAATGCTTGCGCACTACTACTTGGCGGCATAATTACTGGCAAAGTGGTGGTACCTAGATGAACTACCACCTAGTACTTACACCTAGGACTTGTCCGATGAAAAAAGTTTATAGTTCAAAGAGTGGTTCATTAGATTAGCATATTTTATCTCCATAAAGGGTTGTCCGTCCATATTTCTCTGTGGTGACAATACCGAATAGTCTTTGAGTTATTATATTACGCACGTAACTCACGCTGAAGGCTGCTCTAATGGCTGTATAACCGAACGCGTATCCAATAAGTGGTGTCGGAGTCGCCCTACACATTGGTATTGTAGTTTAAAATGTAAGCGGCAGCGTTTGGTGAAATATAATATTCTTTAAAGTCAGATTGAAAACATGGTATTTGTTTGTTGTGCTCACAGACCAAGTAGAGGATACGTTGTGCTTACAACTAAATACTACAATGATAAAGTAACTACTACTAAACACAACCTACTACTACACAAAAAAAAATACATTTGGACTATATAGCTACTAGCCGCGACGATTTATAGACAGTTCAAATGTACCAGCCCACTACCAGTAGTTAGCGTACTGCCAACATGCTGGCAGCATTGCCCCGTTGAATTGCAATGCTGATTCATTATGCCAAATAAGTGCTTGGTCGCGCGTAGCATCGACCAGGCGCTCTGATAAACTTTGGAAAATGTGGTGAGCTCCCGCCCCCCACGGACTAATATAAGATTTGTTATTGTTGTTTTAGTTTAAGATTTTTAAGTACTTAACTATATAACCATTGTAAAACGAAACATTATCCGAACCCAGTGAGTTGATCCATTAATATAAAACTTGTTACGAAAGTAATGAAAAGTACATATTTTAATTTCTATGTAGCTGCTGATATTGTAATTTTATTATCTGTAGCACCCTTACTCATAAAATTGTGTAGCGGAGGAATAATAATAATAAATAAAAATAATCATCTGATCTGAAATGAAATAGGTCATATCAATCGCTTACCATTAGTATATTTTTTTAGTTTTGATAGGATTGCATTTGTCCACTATCACACATGATGGTAAGTGACAAGGCGGTCGACAAGGGAAAATGCTTGCGTAGAATCTTCTCTTTCTTCTTTCTGGTATCTACCAGTTCACTCTTAATACTCCCAGATTATATTTTTCAGGAAACAGAGGCGCTGGTAAGATGTTCCATTCATTGGCTTTGCCACCCGCGCAATAAATGTTAAAACGAAACAATTTGTGCGAATTGGAGGAATGCCCACCATATACGAATATATTGTTTCCATGTGTCGTGTTGTGCGGTGGTAAAACCTACATGAACATTAGGTACCTACCATAAGTGTCTAATATTATCTACTATAAGGAACTATTACTCTAAGGAACAGAAAAAAGCTACCTACCCTACATTTAAGAAATTGAATCTAACGATACAGTTCGTCCTAGTGTGGGATTCAGGGTTCTGGATTATTTTAGTTATTAACCACTATCGTACATAATATTCTTAGTTTTTTAATTATGTTTGCTTTATTTTTCATGTGAACAAATTAATCTATATATAACACAAGAACGGCTGAACCGATTTGGCTAAAAATTAGCGGGTAGGTAGTTTAGAACCAGGAGACGGACGAAGGACTTTTTATTCCGTTCGACCGCGTTTTACTAATACTCCCGCGTGAAGCCGGGGCAGGTCAACTAGTAAACTTTAAAAAGGACTGGAATTGCACAACTTAATTTGCACAAATTAAGTTGTGCAATTCCATCGCTCTCTCTTTCTACTCAAATGTTTTTTTTTATTTTAGTTAACTCACGCTTCAATCTTGTAACTCGGGCCACCGCTTCAGTTCGGGCACTAAATCATTGAAGACTTAGCGGATCCGCTCACTAATTGTAGTGGGTGGACACCCGACGCCCCGACGGTGACATATTGAGTTTGCGGCGAAGGGTATCGGCGTAATGGTTAGCGCAGCTCTAACGATGATATTATATCACTGTTTATAATACTTATAGGTAGATAGATAAATACTTTACTATCCAACCTAAAAATATTTAAGTATAAAAACTCAATTAATTAATACTAGTACCAATAGGCGTGCTACTACTACTACAAGGTGGTAGGACTTTTCTGCAATTACTGGGCAATTGAGACTTTATGATCGGTTCTCACAGTCGAGTAATCTTATTACCAGACTGTTTTGATGTCTCAGGATGATATGCGCAGTGCATGTCACGCGAAACTTTACATTTTAGGGTTCCGAGTGACACTGTTCTGTTATGGGCGGCCGTGTCGCTTAGCATCAGGTGAATGACTAGCTCATCACATCATTCATTAACATTAAAAAAATACTGAATAGGAAATGGAACATTTTTAGAGTTAGTATCTTTAGAAATAGCCATCTATTCAAAGTTCAGTTTCCGTCGCGGAAATTCGGTGCTGCGAGTTGCCGTGTAAATGATTGTACAGAAATCTGCCGCCGTGCCTCTGCTGGTTGTATCACAGACCTAACTTGCAAAACCTAATTTCTAAAAGTCCTAGAAATTGCCTGATTTGTAAAAGTGCTAAAAATAGCTTATTTGCAATAAATCTTTTGACTTTAACATTGACTTTAACGTTTCTAAAACTTTTTATGGTAGATACCTATATATAGCACTTGTAAAGTAAAATGATGTAGGTACATCGGCTTAATCTGAATCAACAAATATTACGAAATTACAAAGTTTTGCTTTGATTTGACATAACGTAAAATTAATTTATTTTAAAAGTGGCTGACCTGGCAAACTTCGTTTCGTTTCACAGTCAATGAATGTGTACCATTGTTTAGGATTTAAAGTTTCTTTTTATTAATTGTTATTATTACTTTACATTTATTACTTATTATCCTATTCTGGACAACGATAAATCCAAAAACACAAAAATCATGAAAATTTATCCAGCCGTTCTTGAGTTTGTGCTATAACTAACACGACTTTGCTTTATACACGGTGGCATTTAATTCACTATTTTCCTTAAATTTATGTACTCAGACCGTGCTATAGAGTATTCGTACAAGGTGCAATTTATAAAAAAAATGATTTTGTATTTAGTATTTAGTGCCTCTTAAAATAACTACATGACAGCCAAAATGTCTATTTAACGGTACACACAGCGCAGGCACCAGCTGAGTGCTTTGTAAATATTTCGTAGGCAATAAAACACCTGCTTTGTTCAATGTCACAAGGCTTTTCTCTAGAATTTAAATTTGATACTACCTAGATTTAAGTTTTTTCATAAGTACTTTTTTTATTGAGTTATATATTTTTTTTTTATGTTAAGGAAGACGTGACGAGCTAGCCGTTCGCCTGATGTTAAACGACACGGCTGCCCATATCAGCTGCAGTGTCACTCGAAACTCTAAAGTATAGAGGTTCCCGTGACACTGCACTGCGCACGTCATCCAGAGACATCAGCACAATCTAGTAATAAGATTACTAAACTGTGAGATCAGATCATAAAGTCTCATTTGCCCAGTAATTTCACTAGCTACAGTGCCCTTCCAACCGAAACACAGCAGTGCTTGCGCACTACTGCTTGGCGGCAGAATAACTGGCAAAGCGGTGGTACCTACCTAGACGAACTTTGCAATAAAGTTCTACCACCTAGTGAAATATATGGGAGCATTCTATAGCATGGACTGAATACACACATTAAATGAAAAGAACGAATTAAATTCCACCTTGTATATATAGAAGATATCTTATAGAATAGATAATAATAAATTATATTAATAATGCAAGTACCTTAGAAGTAACCGCACGTGCCCACTTCTGCATGACAAACTACATCCACAAAGTCACGGTCTGGTCACGGCTGCGGGAGAACCCAGGAAAAGTGATGGGTCCTTGTTACAGTGGAACCAGTAGGTTAACTACCAACGTAATCTGACATCATCATAGGTGCATTAGATCAGGTTTTCAGTATTATATGTTTTGTGTACGTATTTACGATTGACTGGGCCGATAGCTCAGTTGCTAGTAGTCCCGCCTTCTGAACTGCAGGTTGTGGGTTCGATTCCCAACTAAAACAAACGTATGTGTGATGAACGTAAATGTTTATGTGTTAAAATGTCCGGGTGTTATAGTGTATTCTATGTAAATATTTACAAACACAAAGTATATAAGTATTGTATCAGTTATCTGGTTCCCATTTTACAAGCTTTGCTTAGTTTGGGGCTAGATGGCGTTGTGTGACATTTATTTATTTATTTATTTATTTATTTATTTATTATTACATGCCTTCATACAATGTCATTACTTAGTCTAACTAATCTATACAGTACTTAGTTTCCAATATTACATTGTATGAGCCCTGTGAGGGCGTTGCACTTTAGAGCATACATTGTCTAACTCTCGTCACATTACAATAATATTCAGGTCGAAGGAAATTATGATTACACTTAAATTTTTAGGTTAATTGTCAAACTTTGGTCATTATTCGTTTTAAATATTTATAGTATATACATGATTTATAAGTCACGACAAATACATGTAAGTATACATGGTTGGGAGTTATCCAACATAATTATACTTTTCCACTTCAACAATGAGTAGGTAAGTAGGCGCGAAATGATGAGAGATGTCATACATATCCACCAATATTTATTTATTGATATAATACCACTTATGAACAAATACCAAATATCACTTACTATTATTATACGTACCTACATAATTTATTTTGGAAGATTTAATTAATTTTAGAAAAAAAAATTACATCTCTTTAGATTTATCTTAATTTTCCGACCTCAGTGGATCTGTTACATGAATAAAATGTCTATAACACAGGTACATTAATAGATAAAATATTAGAATAAAAAAACACGAAATCATAGTGAATAGAAACCTTTCAAGACCTCTCGTTCTAGTTCTTGTTTATCATTTTCACATATACAATCTCTACTTTATCTACTGCAAATTACTACACTATGTCAGTGACTTGCAGAAAGTAGCGGGCGAGTAATAGTGCGTGTTTGGCATCGACGTGGCATGTACGTGCCTGGGAAAACTGGACGACAGTGATGATTAAACTGCTAGACCGCACATGCCGCTACTTTTCCGGGTTGCCATACTTTTAATGTTAAGAACTCCACCACTGATCGTGACAACTCATGCTTTACTTTCGCCTATTATGACAACGCCAGGTAGAATGTGGTCATAATCTTCTTGATCATTGTAAATTGTCATTTTACCGGACAAACCAACATAATAATAAATTTTTGACTTTGCTATGTTGACAATAGAGATCTACGTTAACCACCATCATACAACTTCCGTTCGCCTCGATACGCATTCACCAGGTTACTCTCCGAGTCACGCGTGCGTAAAGAAATTTTACTTCAAACAGCTCTGATATTTGATTTTGTTGCTATCTATTGATATTGACTGGGTGAACCGATTTAGATGATTCTTTTATTTAAACGGGTACTTCCCGTGTCCCATTTAAATTTGATGAACATCTGACAAATGGATTTTGAGCTAACTTTAATAATGCGTATTTCAATTTAGACTAAATTGATGATGTTATCATTGGGATTAAAGTCGGTTTAAACCGTTTTTTATAGAATTATAATAATAATAATAACGTCCAACGATCACATACATAGATCCTGGACCCTAACTAAGATTCCCTGTGTCTAGGGACCCAGGAACGACGAGGACCATGGCCCCACAACACCCAGACTCAGAACAAGTATTTGCGGTTTTTTCCCACAAATACTTTGTCCTGCCGCGGGAATCGAACCCACCGCCTCCGGATTATGAGCCGACTTGCTCAACCACCACACACAGGCTTATGAGAATTGAAGGGGTGAGAATAAAAAGGATTTAACTGTTTTTTTTTTTTACAAAATGACTTATGGGTATCGTTGGATTCAGCGTGAAATTATCTACAATAATACATTCTCAAAATACCAAAATGAGGCTTAAATTTCGAGATTTTGCGTCTAAAAATACAGTTCACTTAGCATAAAAACATTATTATATTTATTTTATTATAATATATTTTTACAGTAATTGTATGAATTAGTACTATATTTAGTAATTTTAAATAGAATTAAAACATTTTCAAGCAACTGAAACTTGCATAAACCTTTTCTATTACCTTATAAGCACTCTACATTAAAATGACGCCGTTGACGTTTAAAGTCAATTTTCTCGAAACTGTCATTTTGTCAGTTAAATCCTTTTTATTCTCAACCCTTCAATTATGTTACTAATAAGCAATCAAGTAGCATGGTCGCCTAGGTAGTGTCAGAACGCAGTCTATTGATATTTGACCCCACGGCGGGTAGTGAGTCGGGTCGACATGTGACGGATGCCACGACTCGCCGTCCTGCGGTCTGTGCATAATTCATCCCCCGCGGTTATTTCGGTTATGTAGGGACGGGACAGTTATGGCATTTGGGCTACATTAAGTAATCCGCAGGGATGGGTCTGAAACATCCAGGGAATATACTGTCCTCACTTGCTGGGAACGTGGTGTTTTGTTTTAAGTTATAGGAGTTTTAAGTGAGTTTCATTAGTGTTGTTGCTTTGAGGAAACTTAATTAACGGACAGCACAATGGGCTAGGCGATTACGTAACTTGATTTCAACTAATTAAAACACAAATTTGTATGGATTTGACAGTTTCAATACGCAGCTTATGTGCATAGTTACTATAGAAACTTTCAAATTAGGAATGAGATTTCTCCTGTTGCATTGTAAGCAATGTTCTGTGGTCACCCTTCAGATAGGACAATTTATAGAAATTGTATAAACGCAATTATGTTTGTTTATTATGTAATTCATATTATATCATGATGAACCGATTACCTTATTAGTATGCAATAAAGTTTACAACTTTGTATGAATCCATTGCGTTTAAAGGTTGCCTGGAAAAGATCGTTCTTAGCGATGAGGTCGCCCGTTGTTCCCCACATGTAATGTTGTATTCTTTGTAATTTTGGCAACAAAAACCTACCGCACTGGTTTGGTCCAACCTTTACATTATACTAAATATTAAATTATAATTATTACAAAAAAAGACGAGTGTGCTTTTTAGATCACACGACTGAAGTCAAACTTATGTAGCTCCATCTATTGTGCAGTATAACTTCGCTTTTGCTTTTTTAAATGTTAATGTCGCCATCTTGACAATTGTAAATTATCATTTTACCAGACATATCAAAATAATAATACAACTTTTAACTTTGTTATGTTGACAATGGAGATCTACGTAAACCAAATTCAACTTCCGTTCGCCTCGCATTCACCAGCTTACTACCCAAGTCAAGCGTGCATAGAGAAATTTTACTTCAATAATCTTGTCTCTATTTACACATTATAATATAATATGTAATAATATGTGTGGACATCTCACACAACGCCATCTAGCCCCAAACTAAGCAAAGCTTGTGCTATGGGAACCAGATAACTGATACAATACTTAGATACTTTTTGTTTGTAAATACATACATAGAATACAATATGACACCTAGACATAGAACAAACACCTATGTTCATCACACAAATGTTTGTCCTGAGTGGGAATAGAACCCACAACCCACAGTTCAGAAGGCAGGGCTACTACCAACTGAGCTGTCGGGCCAGTCATAATAATTATTGACCACATTACTTTGATATTTAACGCCATATTTTACCCCGAGTAAGCCCACACCTTTCACTGTCACCATCGTATCGCGACCCCTCCACGTTCAAAAGCTTCATTTTCACAGCTACCCGCAAAAAATGACACGCAAAAATCCCTTTTGCGAGCCATGGCGCTTATCTCTGGAACCGTCTGATCCACCGTTTAGAAGATAGCCCTGGTATTGCCTGAATAAAGCGCTCGTTACGCTAATCTCCTTATCAGAAATACGATGGAAAGAGTTTCCGGGACAGTCTTTAGTCCCGCTCTGCAGGAAGATAAGTTTTTAGCTCTGTGGGTGTGTGGTGACCAACGAGGTGATTTAGTGAAATTAGACAAACCATATATAATTAACTATAGGAATGAAATTAATGAGTACTAGAGCTCTAAATTTTAGCGTAGGTATCATGATATAGTGAAATTACTGGGCAAATGAGACTTTATGAGCTGATCTCACAGTCGAGTAATCTTATTACCAGACTGTGCTGATGTCTCAGGATGATGTGCGCAGTGCAGTGTCGCCTGAAAGTCTATCTTTTGGGGTTCCGAGTGACACTGTTCTGTTATGGGCGTCCGTGTTGCTTAACATCTGGTAAACGACTCGCTCGTCATATCATTTACTAATATAAAAAAAAATATAATCGTTACTCTGTAGTTGCGTAAAGAAAACCATTATACTTATATACGTTCCTAGTATATAAGTATATATGGAGTTGTACTTATGTTAACGATGATCATCGAGAAAACCTAAATAAACTACAATATACATACAATCCTAAATCTTACTCGTACTAATATTACAAACGTCAAAGCTTGTATGAATGGATGTAAGGATGTTTGTTACTCTTTCACACTCAAACGGTTGGAAGGATTTGGATTTTATATACTGGATTAACACATAGGTTACTTTTATAACCGCGGGTGAAACCACGTGATGCAGCTGGTGACTCATGAAAATGCTTACAAATAAGGAAGTCTTTCCTTATTGAAAGCATTTTTGTGAATTTGGATTTATTGCAAAATACAACGTTGTTGTACAACTTTTCCCAATTATTAATAACAAAGGCCGGCAACCATAAACACAAAGTCCAGAATTATTGTATTCGAAATTAGAAAAGCGGATGCCGATCGGCCGTAAACAGACGCAAATAGGGCCGATTATCATAAAAACCAACGAGTAGAGGCGAATTAGCGAATAATACCGAATAATCTCGGAAATAACCGACTCTGAGACAGATACGGCGCAATAAAAAGTGTCTAAGTGCAGCCTTCTAACGAGGATTCTAGAGGCCGGAAGTTCGCGAGCTCGATGTAATCTTTTCAATCTAATTTCGCTTAAGTATTTAATGATGAGCCCAATTGGGCGCGGAGATAATAAGCGCCTTAAGAGGCGATTGAATGGATGCTCGTAAGGAACGGCCCAAAGGAATTATCGAAGGATGGAGGCGCTCGCCAGATTGGTTAACGTTTGTGTAAATTGCTCTAACTTGCTTATTTTCTAATGTGCTATACAACTAAGTCAGCCGTAGTTGTCCCTATATTCTATGACACAGTCTGATAAAATAGATACTCAGTTTTTATACTAAAAAACTATCGTAATATCGTATTCCTTTTTAAAAAAGGAAATCACAATGGGAACATCATCAATGTAGTTGAAATAGAAATATGCTTTATTAAAAATAACTTAAAAACTACTTATCAAATCTTGATCAAATTTAAATAGGACCACACATTCACATTATTCGCATTAAGTGATTCACACCGTATTTTGGATTCTGGAAAATCTACTATTCCTTTTTTTATGTTAAAAACTAAAAAAGTTTAAGTTGACTTGATTGTAACTGAACAGCTGACACAGCACAAAACTAGTATATACTAATATTATTAAGATTTGTATGTAAGTATGTTTGTAACGAATTGGCTCAAAAAATAATGGACTGATTTAATTATTTTTTTTCACTATTTTAATGCTACAATTGAAGGGTTGAGAATAAAAAGGGTTTAACTGTCAAATTGACAGTTTTGAGAAAATTGACTGAAAAACTTCAACGGCGTCATTTTAATGTAGATTGCTTATAAGGTAATAGAAAAGGTTTATGAAGTTTCAGTTGCTAGAAAATGTTTTAATTCTATTTTAAAAACTAAATATAGTACTAATTCATACAATTACTGTAAAAATATATTATAATAAAATAAATATAATAATGTTTTTATGCTAAGTGAACTGTATTTTTAGACGCAAAATCTCGAAATTTAAGCCTCATTTTGGTATTTTGAGAATGTATTATTGTAGATAATTTCACGCTGAATCCAACGATACCCATAAGTTATTTTGTGAAAAAAATCAGTTAAACCCTTTTTGTTCTCACTCCAAAATAGCCTATATATAGGCTATTGCAAGAAAAAAATAAAGATCCCTACTAAAAATGTCGCCGAAGAGCCGCGACGGCGAGCGCGAGAAGCCGGGACGGGCCGCTAGTACTTGTATATGTGCGTCGAGCTAAAGTGACAATGCTCTAAGGATCTCACCATCTCCGTGTGAGTGACAGAGACGACGTTATACCAAGCCGTGTGAGTGACAGAGACGACGTTATACCAAGCCGTGTGAGTGACCGAGACGACGTTATACCAAGCCGTGTGAGTGACAGAGACGACGTTATACCAAGCCGTGTGAGTGACCGAAACGACGTTATACCAAGCCGTGTGAGTGACAGAGACGACGTTATACCAAGCCGTGTGAGTGACCGAAACGACGTTATACCAAGCCGTGTGAGTGACCGAGACGACGTTATACCAAGCCGTGTGAGTGACCGAAACGACGTTATACCAAGCCGTGTGAGTGACAGAGACGACGTTATACCAAGCCGTGTGAGTGACCGAAACGACGTTATACCAAGCCGTGTGAGTGACCGAGACGACGTTATACCAAGCCGACAAAGATATCGGCTCGGTAGAGGAATATCACTCACACGGAGCCAGCAGCTTCGTAGAGCGTTGTTACACATCACTGTGGAGTGATGTGCATTATTGACCAGTATAGCTAGATGTATCATTTTATTATTTTATTTTAAGGTTTTTTATTATTATCTTTTATACCTAGTAATTTTAGTTGGAAAACTATCGTGAGTATGACACATTTTGTAAGATAAGTAACGGCTAAACTCACGTCAATTAAAAGCCGAAATTATTAATATTATTGATATTTTGTTGTTTGCGTCCGTCTTTTTATGTTATGTATAATTATTCATTTTATTAATTAAGGAAACTTGTAATTAGTCTTCGTTATATTATGTTTACTTCTCCGTAATTGAACCAAGCCGTAAGTTTTCTTAAAATATTAATCGCACTATCACATCACACTAATATTATAAAAGCGAAAGTTTGTATGTGTGTATGTGGGTTTGTGTGTGTGTTTATTACTCCTTCACGCTCAAACGGCTGAATGGATTTGGATGAAATTCGGTTCTAAGATAGCTTATACACTGGATTAACATATAGGCTACATTTTATTCCGGGAAAGTGAAATTTTCCCGCGGGATGAGCAAATAATTAAAATACTTTTATCTGCGGGTGAAACCCCGGGGCGCAACTAGTATAAAATAAAATATGATTCAAAATACTTTTTAACAGTTCTAGATCAAACTGCACCAACTAGAACAATACCGGTTTAATCCAGAATCCATTACGTGATAGGATTTGCAAATTTCATCAGTTATATCAATTATCGCGCTGCCAACGTATATTTTAACCTCTAGCAGGCACATTTCAATATAAACGGCTGAGAGTTCTTGATACTTAGCTGGAATAAAAATGTTTTTTAAGTAAGCAGTTAGCGTTTGATAAATCGTGTGGGAGACGTCGAACAATATCCCCGCCATGTTGGGCGCACAGTTTTCATTAATAAATCCACTGCTATACAAATCTCCAACACTTTGAGTTGACTGACCCGATAGCTCGGTTGGTAGTATCCCTGCCTTCTGAATTGCAGGTTGTGGGTTCGATTTCCACCCATCGATCAGCATCAGCACCGAGCTCATCACACAAATGTTTGTCCTGTGTGTGTTGTTTGTTCTGTGTATGTATGTATTTACAAACAAAAAGTATATAAGTATTGTATCCGTTATTTGGTTCTCATAGTACAAGCTTTGCTTAGTTTGGGACTAGATGGCGCTTTGTGAAATGTTTACACACACATATTATATATATACACACACATATTTGAGTTAAGGGATAAGGGTACTATTGAGCAGCTGTATTTGTGTACAGCTTACCTGCCACCACCTATTCAACATCACATACTCAATGAGTTTATAACGAACAGTAATCAAGTGTTAGAACAAAATAATATTGAAAACATCATGTTTCTCGGCGATTTTAATCTTCCTGCAGTATCTTGGAATTTTGATGATAACTCCCAGTCTCTAACTAATACCACCAACAACAGTTTATTCATTACTATGCTATTAGATTTTGCTTCGCTAAACGATTTAAAACAATACAACCATATTGTTAACACGAAAGGCAAAATTTTGGATTTGGTTCTGAGCAATAAAAAAATTTCACATTTGAATATAAATAATAATCCACTTTCTATTGTTGATCCTCTTCACCCCCCTTTCAATTTTAGTGTTTCTTTTTGTGCTGATAATGGACTTCGTCCTAATAGTTGTTATCATTTTTGCTTCTATAAGGGCGACTATGCAAATATAAATAACTATATTAATGACATATGTTGGGACGAAGAGTTTGAAAAATGCGTCTCAATCGATGGCATGCTCGCGGTATTTTACAATCATATTCGCTCTGCTATTGTGAAGTATGTACCAAAAACACTGCCAAAGTCACATAAGTATCCTATTTGGTTTTCTCGGGATCTAATTAACCGTTTGAGAGAAAAGCTCAAATATAGAAATAAGTTACGCAAGTTTAATAACAACCCCTTAGACCTACTATCATATGAATTAGCCAAGAAGAGGTCTGAGCATCTAATGACCAAATGTTACAACAATTATATTGCTCGCTTAGAATCTAGTCTGAGCTCAAATCCTAAGATTTTTTGGTCTTACATTAAAAATAAGAAAAAAAGCCAAAGTCATTACCCGGCACATATGTCATTTCAAAACAACACCGCAACTAATGGAACTGATATCTGCAACCTTTTTGCCCTTAATTTTTCCGCAGCTTATAGCAACCCAGCTTTTAACCCTCCTATGAGCACTGATGATCGCGTTGCCATGTTGACAAGCGGTTATCTCGCTGAGTATTGGCATATTCCCTGCAGAATGGAAAGTTGCTCTGGTTGTCCCCTTGCATAAAAATGGTCCCAGAGACCTTGTCAAGAACTACAGGCCAATTTCTATCCTGCCAGTGTTTGCTAAGGTTTTTGAGCAGTTATTACACCCAATATTATCATGGCATTTCAAACAACTAATGAACACGCATCAGCATGGTTTCATGAAAGCCAGATCAACTGCTACTAATTTGGTTTCTTTTATAAATGCCATTTCGCTTGAGCTGGACAGGCGCTCGTCTGTTGATGCGGTTTACACTGATTTCAGCAAGGCTTTCGATCGGGTTAATCATCAAATGCTTGTTTGTAAACTTTCAGAGTATGGTATCGCCGAGCCTTTGTTGAGCTGGTGCACATCATACTTGTCAGATAGGAAATCCGTGGTGGTAGCAAATGGGTACTTATCAGATCCATTTTCAGTTCATTCAGGAGTCCCACAAGGTTCTCATTTAGGCCCTTTACTTTTCAATATTTTCATTAATGACATCGGAAGCTGTTTTCATCATTGTAACCATTACTTGTTTGCGGACGATTTAAAAATATTTAGGGTTGTAGATAGCACTTCTGATGCTGAACTGATTCAGGAGGATCTGGATCGACTTGCAGTATGGTGTCAATTAAATGGAATGGATCTTAATGCTTCCAAATGTTTCTCAATACGTTTTTCGAGAAAAAAAGTGAAAGATTTTAATTTTAAATACAAGATAATAAACGATGTTTTATTAGAAGTTGACTGTATTAGAGATTTGGGTATAATATTAGACAACAAGCTGAGGTTTAATGTTCATATCGACAATGTATGTTCAAAAGCATTCAAGTGCCTCGGCTTCGTTCTTCGCAATTGTAAAGATTTCAAGTCTCCCAAAACCGAACACTCACGAACAGAGCAAAAAACACTCACGAACAGAGCAAAAAACCTTTTTTACCGCAACCCGACGTACCAACTCGGGTCAGCGTTCACCACTGTACCGCATGACTAAATCTTATAACGATCATTTTAATAGTATCGACATATTTCATGCACGTATTGGCGATTTTCGGAGGATTGTGTTGGAGGTCTTGGGTGGTGATGGTAACAAGCATTCCACCTGATAGTTTGCTTGTCTTACCTGCCTTGTCTACTTCTTCGTGGATATGTTTGCATCATCACTGCTATTGGCCTACCGACTACGACAACTACCTTAGGTTTCTTTTTTACCTTTGGATTGTAATTTAGAATGCTAGAAACACTTTTTATTTTTTCTAGTATATAATTAGATACTCACTTTAAGGCGATAGTTAGGAATCAGTTACCTACTAAATATCTTAAGTTACATCTCTCTGTTCTGTTTTCATTATATTTCTTATTAATTTGTGGTCAGCGTTGTTGGTACACTAACTACCTACATTCTAAGGCTTAAACTACTTTAAGATTATGTTTGTTGTGTACTGTTTGTTGATCCTAAATAAATAAAAAAAAAAAAAAAAAAACCAAAATTTTAATTTATAATTCACTTGTCCGCAGTGGCTTGGAGTACTGTAGTGTTGCCTGGAATCCTTTTTATGATATTTATACCAAAAGGCTTGAATCTGTGCAAAAGCGTTTTTTATGGCATCTTACTTACTCGTGCAATCTTGCCAAAAGTATTCGAAGCTACCCTGATAGATTGGTGCATTTTAAAATTAGTTCACTTTCGGATCGAAGACGAATGCTAGACCTCTCTTTTCTTTTTAAGCTTGCCAATGGTTTATTTGATGCACCTGAGCTTCTATCATTATTAAATTTCTCGTCCCCATCAAGGTTACCAAGAGCATCTAGATTTAAATTACTCAAAGATATTCATTTCAAATCTAATCTTGGCCAAAACGCACCTATAAACAGATTGGTACGAGAATTTAACAGGATCCCAAATAATGTCACTATTGACCTATTTGCGGATAACATTCACAAGTTTAAGAAGAGTATTGAAGATCTGTGATATTGTAATGTATATTCTAATCTAATTATCAATTTTTAATCTTTACATTTTATATTATTTTTACATTATTTTTATTTTTAATTCATTCAATCAATATTAACTATTATGACTGTGTATTCCTAGAGTTTTATCGATTTTTCGAACAGCTGTTATTATTATTATACTCTCTTTTATTGTGCATGCAGTCTTTACCTGTAACTGTGATGACACTTAGCAATGTTTCCTTTTTAATTGTGTTATCGGATCTGGCTACGGTGTACATTATGTTGGTAATCGAAATAAATAAATAAATAAATAAATAAATTAAGGCTTGTTACATAGCATGCAAAGTGCACCGGACGCGCCGCATATCGCACCGTCTAGACGTCGTCGTCGCCGCGTCAGCTGGATTTACACACATCCACAAGGCACTAACACATAAAGAAAATGCTGACCAGCGCCTGCGTGAGAATGGGATCGCGACCGCCGTCCGCGCATCGCCCGCGTCCCGCGTTCCCCTCTTAGCCTGTCTGTCATGACCCCTCCTACGTTACTTGTTCTCGATCGCCGAGACCTGTCACTTGTACATATTAGTTATAATTAGTTTTAAGGACGAACTTAGTTTAAATAAATAACTTTAGTATAATTATCGTCTCACTTTAATACTCCCGCTGCAGCCCCTCTATAACTGGCTTCATAATGTATTGGAATGTATTGTGACATAGAACACTGGCTGGTGCAACGTGAGACCGCGCCAAACTTTTTATTTTTTTTAATCATTCGACTGAAGCTTTCTAATTTAATCATAAGCCAACCCACACTTAGTGCATCGTTACTTACTTACTTACTTCTCGCACCTGCAGTCTTTTCATATGAAAGAAGGTCTGTATCCTAGCAGTGTGTTGTTTTTTTTTAATGTTTGATAGGTTTGCGTTTAACCACTAACTCACCTGATGGTAAGTGACGATGAGGTTTAGGATGTAACACGCATGTCATGAAGATGCTCATAACTCTCACTCTCGATTTGAAGACTCGCAAGGTTATAATTTTCGGGAAATAAGAACGCTGGTAAAACGTTCCACTATTTGGCTGTTCGAACGCTAAACGTGGAGGCAAATCGCTTTGTTCACACACGTGGGATATTAACCACGTAAGGTGGCATTTTTCGTACATCTGGTTGTCCGATAGTGGTGATGGCAAACGAGTACAACTGAATTTTATAATATCTGATTCTGTGCGTAGTACCAGATTAAATAATATTTGGATGGATACACACAGATGTCCAAACATCTTCCTGCATAAACTAACAAAGCATCAAGTGTACTCGGCCTCGTCGCCTTATACAGCAGTGCGGCCGGCGGCCCACCCGGCGGTCGCGGTCAGGTGCATATTCATGAGATCATCCAGCCGCCGCTGGCCAGACGCCCGGCTCGCGCCGCTCAAATAATATTGTCCCTTTGATCCTCATATTTCATTTATTAGCAGATTTTGTTAAAGGATTTACTGTGGAGCCGGTTGGGAACGGTGTGAAAAGTCAAATTAAAATCACAAAGCGTGAAAATTTTATTTCGTTTTCAAGGCACATTTAGGGCACAGTACATAATAATGTGCAATTACAGTGATTTATATTTGTAGATTAAAAAAAAATCAAATTGTCTATCATTTGACCTCAACCTACAGTTCAGAAGGCAGGGCTACTATCAACTGAGCTATCGGGCCAGTTAGATCTAAAACACTACCGCGAATATTTGCTTAATTTGTATTCATTGTAAGTCATTCAAATAACCAACAAATAATAATAGAACAAATTAATTGCACCAAAACATCACAAAACGAGTGTGTATTAGACCACACGACTGAAGTAAAACTTCTTTAGCTCCATCTGTCAGCCTGTATAACTTTATTTTTGCTTTGTTTAATGTTAATGTCGCCAATCGCCATATTGACAATTATTGTGACTTGTCATTTTACCGGACATATCAACATAATAATACAAACATTTGGTAATTTTTAACTTTATTATGTTGACAATGGAGAACTAGGTTAACCAACACCTTTCAACTTCCGTCTGCCTCGTTACGCATTCACCAGCTTACTCCCCAAATCAAGCGTGTGTAAAGAAGTATTTTTTTTTATGTTTTGGCTCCACACTTTTGTGTATTTAGCCAGTGTCAAGTAATTGATAATTTATCAAGTTAATGATATTTCACGCAAATATGTGTCAAGTCGTAGTCGAAGTCATATTCCAGTCAAAGTCATACTCCTAGTAAAGTGGTGGCAACTTTACTTGAAGCTTCTATGGAGTTTTTGAAACAACTCGAAAAGAAACGTTTCACCATCATCATACCATTTTCCCACACTCACGCCTGTAATCCAACACTTAACGAATAGAATGCCACCAATTTTATGCACTAACATTTAAAAAAACACAAGTTTTAGAAAATAATACAATGCGGTGACGTAATCTTTTTCGCTTTCCCGCCAAAACTGTAAAGAGTATTACTTCAACAAAATAAAGTTACATAACTGACACTAATGTCACATTTACTGACTGCACATAGGTTGACTTACTAAAAGGCTGGCGGTATATTTATAAAGTAACGTTCGGGACACTATCTCTTTTCTAACAAGTTTTCCTCGAAAAGAACTTGCATGTCTACCGAGAATAAATTGTAGAGCACATTGCCTTCAGTAAACTGCGACCATCTAAGTAACTTACGTACTTAGAGAATTGAATGCAAAATGTACCGTTTCCAGAGTATCATAAAGTAACTCATTGTAGATACAATTGAATAAAATGATAAAAATGAATCAAATCAATAAATCTGAATATATCAGAGTATCGACATTATTTGGTTGGAGTAGATTTTTTTGATTTACATTTTTTTGTAGAATGTAAAAAATTATGTTGCTTTTCTTGGAATAATATAGTTGCGCCTCTTTAGAGTCTTTATCTCATACCTCTCAAGCTTATAAAACAAATTAACTTCTATAAAATATTTAGATTCTCGGAAATACTACGTTTATAGATAATTAAATTTTTTTTAAAATTATGCAACGTCAGGGAGAGGCTACTAGGGATGCTAAATAACAATCCTATACATATTATAAACGCAAAAGTTAGTATGTACGGAAGTTTGTTACCCTTTCACGCTCAAACGGCTGAACGGATTTGGATAAAACATGCAATACAGATAGCTTATATAGCGGACTAAAACATTTTACTTTTTATTTGCTAATGAAACTGCGGGGCGCAGCTAGATCTAAAATAATCCACAACTGCAGCAACTAGGTGATAAGACTTTTCTGAAAAGTTCGTCTAGGTAGGTACCACCGCTTTTCCAGTTATTCTGCCGCCAAGCACTACTGCGTTTCAGTTTGAAAGGCATTGTAGCTACCGAAATTACTGGACAATTGAGACTTCATGATCTGATCTCACAGTCGAGTAATCTTATTACCAGCACCCCTACCGCGTAACCGTTCTGGGAATCGGGTTCACCTGCCATCCCGCACGCGCCAATTAACAAGTCCACGAGTGCGAGCAAGAGAGAAAACGATTACGATCTCCACCAGACTTACGCGGTAAGGCCCCAGGCTGTGATGTCTCAGGATGATGTGCGCAGTGCAGTGTCACCCAAAACTTTATATTTTGGAGTGTTGCTTAACATCAGGCAAATGACTAGCTCTTCACATCGTTCATTAACATAAAAAAAATACTTCCGACCTGAAAAGGCTAATTTGGCCGTACTATGCGCTCGAAACAAAATTTTAATGATACGTTATTATACTTTATACTTATGACGTAATACTAATAATGACTTGTAAACTTAGTTTACCAATATATGAGTATTTGAGTATTTTAGTATTCTCATATATTATATATTTGACAATAAGCACTTTGTAATTTTATATGCTTAGTGAAATAACTTAATTTTAAGTACCTAATATAATTTTGACTTGTAAAAGTGCTAAAATTAGCCTATTTGCAATAAAATCTTTTGACTTTAACTTTGACTTTGACATACCTACATGTACCAAACATGTACATGTAACCAACCTTTTTTTCACTGCGACCTCAAAAAGAACTGTCAATCTCACCGCAGAGGTTCGACATGGAACAGCGACTCGTCGTAGATCGGCGGTAATGGAGCCGTCCGTCACCGCCCGCACTTTCCGGCCCGGACCCGGCCCGTGAAAGTGCTCTACGTGTCTATTTTACCTGATTTTAGAAACCTTTTAATGTACCGAGTTGTTTTCCAGGGTTCCGAAAAGAAAGGAAGAAAAAAAAAAACAAAACAGAAAGTTAACAGGTATCTTCTAGGCAAGCATGTTACATCATAGACCGCATCGTTACTTACCATCAGGTGCGTTAATGGTCAAACGCAAGCCTATCTAACAAAAAAAAAAAGGAAAACCTTCGGTTCTCTCTGTCTGACTGTCAAGAGCAATTTTTTTCAAAAATGTGAATTGTGAAATGTGTTTACTAGGTGGTAGGACTTTACTGCAAAGTTCGTCTAGGTAAGTACCACCGATTTGCCAGTTATTCTGCCGCCAAGCAGTAGTGCGCAAGCACTGCTGTGTTCCGGTTTGAAGGGCACTGTAGCTAGTAAAATTACTGGGCAAATGAGACTTTATGATCTGATCTCACAGTTTAGTAATCTTATTACTAGATTGTGCTGATGTCTCTGGATGACATGCGCAGTGCAGTGTCACGCGAACCTCTATACTTTAGAGTTCCGAGTGACACTGCAGCTGATATGGGCAGCCGTATCGTTTAACATCAGGCGAACGGCTAGCTCGTCACGTCATTCCTTAACATAAAAAAAAAAATATAAAAAAATAATAATTAAATAACTTAGAAGTGACAAGCGATGGAGAAGAAAGGTTCTCTAGTCGCGATTTATATTTATATACTTATATGTATCTATTGATAAACAAAAAGTATATAAGTATTGTATCAGTATCTGATTGCCATAGTACAAGCTTTGCTTAATTTGGGCCTAGATAGCGTTGTGTGAAATGACAACAAATATTGTTTTATTTATTTTATATATAAAAAAACTTAGCTCTTAGGGATGTTCTGTGTATTCTGAACGTACCTTTTATATTGACGTCCTCCGTCTTCAGCCATCGCTTACCATCAGGCGAGTTGGTGGTAAAACGTAAATCTATAACAGTAAAACAAAAAAAAAAACAAATGTTTAAGAAGTTCCCTACATTCACTTTCTTAATTAAATCTCAACTGAAGTAGAAAATACAAAATTCAATAGAAGTCCAAAGCTATAATCTCGGTACAAAATGAATTTACCGTTTCATTGCAACAGTTTCTCTCTAGCGAATAGTTTCCAAATCAAATCGAATCTAAAGCAAAGTTTCCATTTTAAAGTTGTGTACCGACCTTGTTGTTATTTACATGCATTACGCATGCAGATTAGTTATAAACTTGAGTAGGGATGCCAGTTTGCCTCCAGGACCTTGTTAAATTGTCCAATTTGAAAAGTTCATCATCATCAAATTGATGCTTCGGATCCGGTGATCCGGTGAATCCGGTGCCGGATTGCTTGCACCAGTAGTGAGACAGAGAACTTCTTGTTATTGTTATTGATATTGTAATGGGCTTGCTATATAATATTTGACAATAAACACTTTGTAATTCTATATGCTTAGTACAATAACTTAATTTTATGTACCTTATAATTTTTGCTTGTAAAAGTGCTAAAAATAGTCCATTGGCAATAAAATCTTTTGACTTTGACTGTGACATCAACATCTTGAAAACCTCCACTGCTGAACATAGGCCTTCCCACAGAGCTCCACTTTAAACGGCTGCTCGCCTCTTGCATCCATCGACTCCCCGCGGTTTGACCAGGGGGGTGATCACGAAACTGACTGCAATGCAACAGGAGAAATTTCCATACTAACTATGCACATAAACTGCGTATTCAAACTGTCAAAGCCATACAAATATGTGTTCATATTGGTTGCAATCGAGTTAAGTGATTGCCTAGCTAATCGTCAGTTCTCCTAGTGAGGCCTACGCTGCGTCTTCCGGTTCACGGTCACCTTTCTTTCCCGTGAACCTGTTGAGTTTAAGAGGACGCAGATTCGGAATTTGAGCTCTGCTGGGCGATCGCGTTCTTCTCAATTCAAAAGACATTTCTGAACCTTGCGAGTGACGTGAAGGCTGCCAAATCTGCCACTGTGAAAGTGCTTGTTGTGCTACTTTCCGCTTGGACGGTACCGTCATCACCAGGATCCGAGCTGGAGTTCGAGCTGCTGGTGAGTTGGCTTACATTCTTACCTATTTCTCACTGAGCTCTAATTGTGTTGATATTTTGCGTTCGTTTTTCGAAATTCCATCCCTAAGAGGGTGAAATGGGTGGTTGAAATATGTATGAAATATGTTTTTCTTTTTTTCCTATAGGCCACGTGGATGAAGCCGCGGGCAGAAGCTAGTGGTTTATAATACAGCAAAATGTTTATTTTCAAATAAAATTATTTACTAAAACCATCTTCTAAATACTCCCATTTAGGTTTCATCGACGCAATAACGTACTGGTAATAAAAAAAACTCAAAGCAAAATGTTCGCTTCCACTGATTAAGGATTCGTTTGAGGGAACAAGAACTGCTGACAGCCCTGCCCGCACACAAGTCAAAGAAAAACTTCACGGAGGCGCCCTAAAGTAATTTGGAAGTTGGAGGACAACTAATGAACGACGTCGGCTTTGTGCATTCGAATTACATTACAGGCCGGGCCTGGGGAGCTGCGGGGGCGACGGCATATACTATATCTCAGGTTCTCTTTTATTTAGACTGGCTTGATAGCTCAGTTGGTATTAGTAGCTCTGTCTTCTGAACTGTAGGATGTGGGTTCCATTTCTACCCACAAACATCTATCTAAATATATATAACTCAAAAGTGACTGACTGATTGACTGACTGACACAGTGATCAACGCACAGCCCGAACCACTGGACGGATCTGGCTGAAATTTGGCATGCAGGTAGATGTTATGACGTAGGCATCCACTAAGAAAGGATTTTTCGAAATTTCACCCTTAAGAGGGTGAAATGGGTGGTTGAGTTATTTTCCCATTACACACATTACATACATTCCCATTACATAAAAATACGTAGATTTTAGTCACGCTCAGTCCCAGGCCATATTTAAAAATATGGTGCACAAATATTATCTGTCATGTTAACTGCTGCTATCTAGTATTATATTATAACTTTTTATAAGTATTAGTTTATTATATTATAAAATATGGAAGTATTAGGATGTATTTATATTTATATTTACCAAGTTATAGGTAAAAGTTTACTTTTATCTGTATTTCTTTTTATTCTAAATTGTTTTAGACCGCCGTGTATTATCGTTTGATACTTTCCATCCAAAGGTTGTCTGGAAGAGATCGCTATTAGCGATAAGACCGCCCATTGTTGCACTAGTACATAAGATTTAATCATACCGGTATTATGTGAATTTCGTTGGTGAGACAATAAAGAGTTATCTATCTATCTATCTGTTATTAAAAGAAAGAATACAAGGCACGTCCAGAAAATCTCAGTTGAAAACTGTCCCTGAACTCTACTTGAGCGACAGTAACTTTCGCTCAAGACACGTGCTGTCTCTTTCGCACGGCACGCAACAGCATGTAATTTAAGCCAATCACTTTTGACAACTTATTTCCTTATCTTTCCTCTTTTGTACACCATACCGCCAACCGTACAACCAAGTTAATTGAATTCGCAACAGCTGTTTCAACGTTCGATAGATTATTTTTCCATCAAACGCTACAATATCGTCGTTAATCCTTTATTTATATCTCGGCACTGGACTCCTTTCACGCGGATTTTGTTGATCCGTCGTTGTTGGTTCAGCAAATCGATGTTTGAGCTCTCTGCTCCCAACCGCGAAAGGGAACACCGCGTATACAGGGATACAATGCATACTTACATCGGCACCCGTATGCATTGCATTCGTTCCAACGTGGAATAAATGGATCACGGATTTCTCTTCTTTTTAGTGTGTGATGGAAAATCATCACACTAATATTATAAAGGCGAAAGTTGTGTGTGTTGTAAGTGTGTTTGTGTGTATGTCTGTTACTCCTTCATGCTGAAACGGCTGAATTGATTTGGATGAAATTCGGTATCAAGATAGCTTATACACTGGATTAACATATAGGCTACATTTTATCCCGGAAAAGTGAAATTTTCCCGTGGGATGAGCAAACTGATACATTTTATCCGCGAGTGAAACCGCGGAGCGCAACTAGTAAATAAATAAAAAAGGTTGTGCCTTAGACCACACGATTGAAACTAAACTTCTTTAGCTCCATTTATCGGCAGGTATAACTGTTTTTGCTTTATTTAATGTTAATGTCGCCATCTTGACAATTGTAAATTGTCATTTTACCGGACATACCAACATCACAATACAAATTTTAAGTAATTTTAAACTTTGTTATGTTGACAATGGAGATCTATGTTAACCAACAACTTTTAACTTTCGTTGGCCTCGTTACGCATTCACCAGCTTACTCCCCAAGTCAAGTGTGCGTACAAAAGTTTTACTCCAATAGATATTTTTTGGACATTTCACACAACGCTATCTAGCCCCAAACTAAATGAAGCTTGTACTATGGCTTGATTAGAATACTGATTTACTTGGCTAGCATGCTACATCTTCGATCGCATCGTCACTTCCTATCAGGTGAGAGCGCGGTCAAATGCTAGACAAGTTTAAAGTAAAAAAAATAAAAAATAAATTGTATGGCCCGATAGCTCAGTTGGTAGTGACCCTGCCTTCTGAACTGTGGGTTGTGGGTTCGATTCCCACCCAGGGCAAACATTTGTGTGATGAACATAGGTGTTTGTCCTGTGTCTGGGTGTTATATTGTATTCTATGTATGTATTTACAAACAAAAAGTATCTAAGTATTGCATCAGACATCTGGTTGCCCATAATATAAGCCTTGCTTAGTTTGGGGCTAGATGGCGTTGTGTGAGTTGTCCGCACGTATTACACAAATGTTTGTCCTGTGGGAATAATTCTGACGGCAGAGCTACTAGCCAACTGTGCTGTATCAGACTTGTCGTCTGTTGGCAATTAGTATACTCCTAGATATTAGATGTTAATATAAGAAGAATGATAAGGCTTTTAACCTTAGATTCTCAAAAGAGGTCCATTTAAATCAAGTTCAACGCACACAATTTGGCGTAAGAAATAGAAAAATAGAAATACGCGAAAAGAAGCACACAAGGCTATTGTTGTCGTCTTTTATCTCCCTATTGTTTGTCGTCAGGATGTGAGGACGAGGGGTCTACTTATATCTAACCACTACAGCTGATTTTTCTGTCGATGAAAGTACAAAGTGTCAATTAAAGTTCTTTTTTCTACTGTTGTAAGTATTTGACAAAACATACATCAAATTATTTAGTATTATTTAATTATTATTTAATTATTATTTTATTAAAAAATTTAATTATTATTATTATTTTTATTTAATCTAAAATTATCATTTTATTTTATATTTTTTAGGTTTTTTATTCATTGTTTATTTATTTTAAGTTCTTAGGAATAGTTTAGTTTTTTAGGTTAGTTTAGTATTGTAATAATAAAAATAAGTTTTAAAATGTAATTGTCTAAAATATTGTCACACAACTATTCAAGTACCTATTAATATGTGCAATAATGTCATCACCAATGATTCGTCTTTGACCGGATGGCAATGAAATGAACTTGGATATTTGGTCGTAAGATGTGGTGGAGAGTATGCCTACTTCATAATTAAATGTTATTTTGTGATAGTTAAAAATAATGACAATTTGCTCATTAAACACTCATCATTGACAGCCTCTGTGGTGTGGTGGTTGAGCAGGACAGCTCATAACCCGGAGGAAGCGGACTCGATTTCCGCGGAAATACGAGTATTTGTCCACTAAAAAAAAGCGCAAATACTTATTCTGAGTCAGAGTGTTGTGGGACCATGGTCCTCGCAGATCTTGGGTCCCTAGACACTGGGAATTCTAGTTAGGATCCAGGATCTATGTATGTGGTCGTTGGGCGTTATTGTTATTATTTTAAAAAATTGTTAAATGTGTGTTGCACCTTATAGGGTTCAATTTTGCAGTTTAATTATCCATCTACCGATCGCTGCGATTCTAGTGTTTTGATTGGTGTTTCATTTAGATTATTTGCTGTTCAAGGGTTCCGGACGTGGTTTATTTGTGAGTTTGGTTGCGGTCGCAATGTTTGTAGCTTTAGGTGATTGGGGACGAGTGCAAACTTCACGCGATCTAGTGGACTTATCTCTCCATCTATTGATTATGTTTCAACTAAGCCATTTTTAAAAGTTGTTTACGAAAATATTTTGATATAGTAATATAGAAATAGAAATAGGAGGACATTTATTCAAAACTTGCTTAAAATTAAATTACATAAACAAGTTATATTAATATAAAATATGTACATAGAGAACAAAAAATAAATATCGAATGGGCGTCGGCTCAGCATATTGCTTGTCATCGGAGACATCCAGCGCTGATTTTCAACCTATACCTAGAGGGGGTGAAATTAATGCACAATATGATTTTATTTATTATTTTTTAAACCAGATAAACAAAAATACTACCATATAAAATTACATATATATACAAATATTTTTATTTTCAAAGCAATATTTAAAATTACGGTAATTTACTATATATTACAATGATATAATAACTAGTACTAGTACTAGTACTAAACACCAAATATGCCAAATTTATTTCATTTTGCATTTATTTACGAACTGTTAGCCGCAGAGCAGATGTTAAAAATTATGTGGCCTACGGCTACATAACGTGTCAGTAAACCTGGTAAGAGTATATTTGCATGTGCATTATTGTCCTTGCTATCAATTATTTATATACTAGCGACCCACCCCGGGTGCGCATACCTATATATTCTGTCGCCTATGTTTATCAGAAATAATATAGGAATCTAATGGTAAAAGAATTTTTCATATTGATCCCGTAGTTTCAGAGCCTATTCAATGCAAACAAACAATCAAATCTTTACTCTTTATAATATTAGTTTACACTAACTAAAGATTTCATACAAATATTTCATGATACTTGTAGCAAAACTCTCGAGTCAAAGGACACACACGTTTATTTTAATCTTCCCTTGTTATAGCTATCTTACACTATTCTCCTTAGCATCCGAATGCCCGCCCTCGCCGCCATCTTACCTTTTTCTACTTTTTTCTTAGTGTTGCCATTTTATCCATCAATTTAATGCTAAATCCGAATAACCTTACATACTCCATAGCGAGTACAATGTACGTACGGAATTGAAAAACGTACGTACGTACTCGTACTAGAGGTACAGAAGATGACAATGATCCGAAGCTTTTAAGGCTAGAGTAAACCAGTATCTTTTATGCAAGCATGATCCATCGTGCACCGATCATGTGAGACCGTATTCAAATTCTGTCTATAATAAAAAAAAACGATTGTGCTTTAGACCACACGACTGAAGTAAAACTTCTTTAGTTTAGCTCAATCTATCAGCCGGTATAACTTTGTTTAATGTTAATGTCGCCATTTTGACAATTGTAGATTGTAATTTTAAAGGACATAGTAATACCAAAGTAATACACGTTTTTAAGTTTGTTATGTTAACAATGAAGATCTACGTGAATCAACTTACTTACTCCCCAGTTTAAGCGTGTGTAAAGAAATTATACTCCTAAAATATGTCTGTAGAGGCGAAATGACGTAGCAATACATTACTTGCACGCGTGTCACGGCGACACCGCGCCAGCTGCGCTATAATCCTCGCCGATCCACGTGTCGCGGTGACACGTGACGCGGAACACGCTGTCTCATCATAATCTCCAATTACACGAGATTACTATAATTAATCGTCAACATAAAAGGTTTGTTGTGTGAAGCAGTTTACTTGTATTGCAATGGGTAGGTCTTACCGTGTTTAAAAAATAAACCCGTTTATTTCATTTGTTCCTGTTAGAATATAAGGTTTGATAACTGGCTATCTAGTGGGAAGATAAATTCCTGGTTATGAAGTAGGACTATATTTTTTCCATTTAATAACGGTGGGAAATAAGATTAAGCATGTGCAACTTTTGACTGGCCCGATAGCTCGGTTAGTAGTAGCCCTGGCTTCTGAACTATGGGTTGTGGGTTCGATTCCCACCCAGGACAAACATTTGTGTGATGAACATAGGTGTTTGTTCTGTGTTGGTTGTTATATATTTACAAACAAAAAGTATATAAGTATTGTATTAGTTATCTGGTTCCCATAGTACAAGCTTTGCTTAGTTTGGGGTTTGTGAAATGTCCACACATATTATAACTAACAATCGCTGAGAATGTAATATAACTAGGAAATTGATTGAAGTTGTCTAGCGTAAGCCATCATACAATTATCAGTTATTTTTTTAAATCTGTGACCTACAAATCCAGTTTATTATTACCTTTTTTTAACCTCATTAAAGCCGCCACCTGTGTCATTAAACCGGCACATTTTCGAGGCCTTTTCCCGGATCCTGTCAATAAACAGCGTATTCGGTAAATCGTAGCGGCCAAATGCGTTAAAAACGTTGTGGCCACAGTACATATTTAGGATTAGTACCTAAGGTGGTGAGAAGTTGTAGGATACTCACTGAAAATTACGTATTTAGTAATTCTAAGAATACTAATAATAATGCCCAACGATCACATACATAGATCCTGGACCGTAATTGAAGGGGATGAATTAGTACTATATTTAGTAATTTTAAATAGAATTAAAACATTTTCAAGCAACTGAAACTTACATAAACCTTTTCTATTACCTTATAAGCACTCTACATAAAAATGACGCCGTTGACGTTTAAAGTCAATTTTCTCGAAACTGTCAATTTGTCAGTTAAATCCTTTTTATTCTCAACCCTTCAATTAGGATTCACTGTGTCTAGGTCGTAGGACCCAGGTACTAATGAGAAGCATGCTTTTACAGCACCCAGATTCAGAACAATACAACATTTGGGTAGACATCCCGAGGTACATTTGGGTAGACATCCATTTGACCAGTTTTGCAGACATTCGAAATAGTATCAAAGAATTCGGCGAAATATTATAAAAATCAGTCGGAAATAAGCGCCGCAGCAAATCTCCCATTTTGGAGGAAATTGACACTCCTCCGATAAGAATCGCCGAGGATCAAAATCTATGAAATAGTGGAACCTTTAAACTAAGTTTCGTTAGGGTTAGTTGTGAAACGACCTGTGCGCGAGCACCAACATACATCCGAACAAATGGAAGCAATCTTTTCAAATAATATCCAATCCGTTCATTTTATTATGTGAATTCTCGCAAGTATGATATTTGTTTTTATACATATATATATATTTTATATAATTTTTATTGAATAAAAAATCTATCGTTTTATCTAAAATAAATTATTTTATTATTATTTGTATTTTTATAGTACGATTAATTATGTTTAAAGTAAATATATATAATTATAGTTTTTATTTATTTTAAGTTCTTAGGTTTAGTTTTTTAGGTCAAGTTTAGTTTTATAATGATTCAATATGTTTAAAGTTGATATTCGCAGATTATCATTTGATGACAAACTGGGTCTGCGCATGAAAATTTGATAATTTTGCGAGTTTTTTTCCTTTACAAGAAGTCAGACTAATTTGAAAAAAAAAAAACACGTGCTTTCACTGAAAATTTGAAGAACTACGACACAATACGTAAGTACGTCACAAAATATATTATTGGGGTCATTAGGACGATTTTATTTTAGAAAAACTGAAGTTTGTGGTTTTTTGGTTCGGTCATTCCTGTTTTTCGTTTTAATTTCTATTTATAACATTTTTTCATATGATTATTTTCACAAATGACGTCATCTAAGTGACGTCGAAAAGTGTTTTTTGTTGATTTGGCCTGACCCCGCGCCCTAAATAAGATTGATACTAAGCCGAAGTGAATGAGTGATGAGATAGAAAGAAACACATAATGACTTGAAGGTGCTATTATTTATTCTGTGGCCGCAGAGATTTATAATAATAATCAATAACTTTATTTCAGACTCAGGATCTATGGAACCTGTAATATATAATAGAGAAGCATACACATAAAACAGAGTAAAAGATAGGCACAAAAAAATCATGTTAATAATCGTTTGTGCTTGAGTTTGGGCACTGTCTAGCATTGTATCAGGGATTATCACGTCAGGTTGAGCTTGAGCGACTGGATGCCTGTCACTGAGCTGGCTCTGGGTAACATGTGACCTGATTGACCGACCAGACCGGATTTAAGGAGAAAAGTTCTTACTGAGGGAGAATGGAATATATTGGAGTGTGCACATCGGAGTGGCACAACTTGATTCCGCCATCACAGTTCCACCATCGGACAACCAGATGTATGAAAAAACGTCACCTGTTAATGGTTAATATCCCACATGTGCGAACAAAGTGATTTGTTTTACGTTTATCATGCGAACAGTCAAAGAGTGTTATATGCTTAGTGAAATAACTGAATTAATAATAATAATAATATGTGTGGACATCTCACACAACGCCATCTAGCCCCAAACTAAGCAAAGCTTGTGCTATGGGAACCAGATAACTGATACAATACTTAGATACTTTTTTTGTTTGTAAATACATACATAGAATACAATATGACACCCAGACACAGAACAAACACCTATGTTCATCACACAAATGTTTGTCCTGAGTGGGAGTCGAACCCACAACCCACAGTTCAGAAGGCAAGTCTACTACCAACTGAGCTATCGGGCCAGTCATTTTATGTACCTAATATAATTTTGACTTGTAAAAGTGCTAAAATTAGCCTATTTGCAATAAATCTTTTGACTTTGACTTTGAACGATTTACCGGCGTTCGTATTTCCCAAAAACTATAACCTTGAAGTCTTCAAATCGAGAGTGAATAGTTATCTTCTAAGAAAGCGTGCTTCATCCTAGACCACATCGTGATAAGTCACGTTTACCATCCATTCAATTGCAAAAAATAATAATTTGCAAGCCATCAAGAGAGTTAGTGGTTAAATTAACGCAAACTTATCATACAATAAAAAAAAGTTAACAACAAAAAATCAACTCGTAGTCACCCAGCTTGATATTCGCGGATGCTTAAAGAGTTTTGCTACTGGTTTACGCCATTTTAAACTTACGTCTTAAGGGGGCTAGTCCATATCCCTTTTAGGAGACTAGGCCCTGGGTGAGAGGGGCAAAAAAAAACTACCAAAAGTGAGATGATTTGTTGTCCAGTTTCTATGGGATATATTTCAAGGAGCGTGCGAAGGTATAATGTCCACCGCCCCATTTCCATCCCATCATTAGATGAACTGACTCACGGCTAAGTATCAAACCACGCAATGTATATTTCACGTAAGCGTACGAATCATTTTGCTTCCAATCTTATTATGCATAATGAAAACTAAACGCATGTAATTGGAACTCTTTACTATCAGCTTAGAGTCCCTTTACCCTGAGAAATAGTACTCAAGTCGCAATTGAATAGGTATGTTATACCATACAATAGGTAATCGGTAGAACATAGCTATTCAATTGCGACTATTCGTATTTTTCTGATATAGCTTACTTAGAAGTTCTTAGTAAGCTATATCAGGAAAATATGAGTAGGCTTTAGACCATACGACTGAAGTAAACCTTCTTTATTTAGCTCCATCTATCGGCCGGTATAACTTTGTTTTTGATTTGTTTAATGTTAATAATTGTATATTGTCATTTACCAGACATACCAGCATAATATTACAAATTTTTAACTTTGTTATACTGACAATGGAGATCTACGTTAACCAACAAATTTCAATTTCCGTTCTCCTCATCAGCTTACTCCATCAGTCACATACCATCAGGCAAAATAGCAGTAAAACATAAGCCCAATAAAACATTCAAAATGCTCCATGATTACTATTTCTTTTGTTAACGTTGAACTAAAATCTATTTCCAGATTTCCAAAGAAATGAAATTATCAAAGCTTCGGCTAGACGGCGCTTCCTCGCGACTCAACAATGGCTTTGAGGTATTGCCCTTAGGAATTTTTAATTTGGCTCTTACCCTACGGAATATGTACCAGGCCAAGCTCTGATCCTCGACGGATGGATGCCTCGTAATGGGGCCTCTAGTCGGCTTTTTTATTAGGGGTCTGTAACTAGGAACCCTTATAAATTAGGCCGAGTCGTTTATCTTGCTGTCAGTGGCGACGTGTAGACACAGTTTAGGGCTATACCTATTTCGACATAGGATATGGTACCTACATCTATTTTCTTACTAGCCTGCTTTTTGTTGTCTCTAACGACCTTTACAGAGCTTGTTTTTGAAGTAAAACTTCTTTACGCACGCTTGACTTGGGGAGTAAGCTGGCGCGGCGAGGCGAACGGAAATTGAAAGTTGTTGGTTAACTTTGATTTTCATTATCAACATAACAAGGTTAAAAATTTGTATTTTGTTTTTGTGTTTCGGTTCCACACTTTTGTGTATTTAGCTAGTGTCAAGTAATTGATAATTTATCAAGTTAATGATATTTTACGCAAATATGTGTCAAGCAAGTCACAAAAGTCAAAGTCATACTCCTAGTAAAGTGGTGGCAAGTTTACTAGAAGCTTCTATGGAGTTTTGGAAACAACACGAAAAGAAACGTTTCACCATCATTATACCACTTTCCCACAGTCATGCCTGTAATCCAGCACTTAACGAATAAAATGTCACCAATTTTATGCACTAACACAACTTTTGGAAAATAATACAATGCGGCGACGCGATCTTTTTCGTTTTCCCGCCAAAACTCCAAAACTTGTTTTATTATGTTGGTATATCCAGTGAAATGACAATTTACAATCATCAAGATGGCGACATTAACATTAAACAAAGCAAAAACACAGCTACGAGTATACCGGCGGCCGACAGATGGAGCTAAACTAAAGAAGTTTTACTTCAGTTGTGTGGCACACTCGTTTTTTTTGGTACTTATCATAAGGCCGTGTGGTCCCGGTGGTGTAAAAATAGTGCCATCTCTTTTGGATGCCCTAAGAGCCTGCTAAGAGAACATACAGAGAACGGCAGCACCATTCTCCTCGGTACGTTGAAATCTTCGCGAACACCACAGAACCGCCTGCCAAGTGTGGTGATTATGGCAAAACCTCTCCTATGATAAGCGTCAAAACTGGCGTTTTATGGAGAAGGCATGTGTTCAGCCGTGGATATTTTCCTTTGACACTTTTACACATACACAATCGAACCATAAACTAGATATTCTCTAGTTTATGGTTCGGTTGTGCATTGATTCGTATAGTATATACACTTTTACTGTGTAATGTGTTTTCTGAAATAAATATATTTGAATTTGAATTTAATGCGATGTGAAGGTTTTCTGTACTTTTCCTTATTATTGTGACAAACATGACGCTTTTCTTGTCTCGACTCTGTTTACGGTGCTTCATTATTAAGTACTCTCCCAAAAATGTTGGACGCTTCCCGATGAAACATTTCATACGTAGGTAAATAAAAATGTTAAGGTCTAGAGTAGATACAACGTGACTACTAAAAAGTGATTTACAACCATCACGTACTCAACATTATTTTGTAGCTATACACGGTGGAATTTACACTACACTCAGCGCAGGCACCGGCTGAGGGCTTTGTAAATGTTTCGTAGGTAATAAAACACCTGCTTTGTTCAATGTCGCAAGGCTTTTCTTTAGAATTTGTATTCGCAGTAATTAGATAATACCTGTATTTAAGTTTTAGTTCATAATTACTTTTGGCATTTAGTTATATACGAGCGGTGTATGTATAGCATGGACTGAGTACATATATTTAAGGAAAAGAACGAATTGAATTCCACCGTGTATATGTAGATAACATTTTTGTACAGAGATGTGATAGGCGTTTAGAAAAATACTATTTATTCTGAAGCTGTAGCACAAAATGAAATACTTTGATGTTTACTCGTTTTTTATTCTATCTCACTGTGCCGCTTGAACGGTTGTTTTTTGCATAATTTAAACATTGTCCCAGATTTACATAATTATATATACCACTAAATATGGCTCAAGTATTAAAAAATAAGTAAAAATTTACTGATTATTTTACCAGTTGTAGAGGTTTGATGTTGGTAGAGAATTCTACTGATATCATTAAAGTTTTTGGAGTACTTACCTATATAGTCTTGCAGCATCTTTTATGAGAAATCTACGTCTGCATTGTGGTTAGTGCGGAGTTTATTTTGGTTCCAGGTAAAGTTAACAGTTTCTGAAAATCGTGAATAGCTTTTTAATACTGACCTTTTGGACGCCGTGCAATCTATTAATTAACATTAATCAATTAGTTATTAATATTTTATTTATTATTATTAATTAATTCATTTTTGATACGGAACCACACATAAATAAAATCAAAACATACACAAAATTTGAGCTTAATTGTATTGAAGTTCAAACTGACGGGAAATTGCACGCTCTTAGGAAAATGTGAGAATAAATGACGTGCAGAATCTAAAATAAAACTGCCCAAGTGAGGGTTGGTTTGCTTCCAAACAGTCAACGCATTGTTTTCTTAATTTTTATGTGGTCATTATATAGTCAACAATGATTAAGCTCCTAAAAAACATTTAAGAAAGGAGTTTTAATTATAATTTTCAGTTTTCCTGTTACATACTTTTTGATTTTGACCAAGCATGTACGATCGAACCATGTAACGAAGTCTAAGAAGAACAGAAACTGTGTTCAAAATAAATTTAATATTCGATTTCATCGTACCTACTTAACTATCATCAAAAGGCAAAAAAAAACTTTACCTATTATATTCGACAATAGTGAAGTAGGCAGATACAAACAGAAAAAATAAAATAACACACTCTATATTTCAACCTAGAGTTGGTACATCAACGTGGGATCACATCCACTTTGTTCTATTTAAATAATTAAGAGGGATAAGTTCTCCCAAATAAGCTGCCTAACAAAAACAATTGTAAAGAATACAGTTTTGTGCGGAACAAAAAGCTGAGAGCTGTTAAACGTCTGCAAACGCGCTAAGTCGGGATAAGTAGGAAAAAAAACGCACTATAGTAAAATAGCAGTAACGCTAGTCAGGACTTTCTACCTAGTTTAATAGGGTTTATATAAGAATCTATACAAGGTTTCCACCTTGTATAGATTCTTAATGGGGTCTTAATTAATAAGGTGGAAACCTTGTATAGATTCTTGATCGTCGTTTCCTTTGATGTATGTATTCAGTTCATGCTATAGAACGCCATTACTAAATAAAAAGTACTTGATGAAATAAAACTTAAATCTAGGTATTACTCAAATTACTACGAATTCAAATTCTTAAGAAAAGCCTTGCGACATTGAACAAAACAGCTATTTTATTACCTACGAAACATTTACAAAACACTCCGCTGGTGCCCGCACTGTGTGTAGCGTTAAATAAACATTTTAGCTGTCATGCAGTTATTTTAGGAGCCACTAAATACTAAAACAAAACCATTTTTTTTAAATTGGCCCTTGTACGTATATTCTATGGCATGGTCTAAGTACATACATTTAAGGAAAACAGCGAATTAAATTACACCGTGTATAGTCTACCCAAATAGCCCCACTTTATGATGTACTAGTTGCGCCCCGCGGTTTCACCCGCGGATAAAAGTATTTTAAATATTTGCTCATCCCACGAAAAAAATTCACTTTTCCGGGATAAAATGTAGCCTATATATTAATCCAGTGTATAAGCTGTCTTGGTACCGAATTTCATTAAATCCATTCAGCCGTTTAAACGTGAAGGAGTAACAAACATACACACATACACACAAATACACATACGAACTTTCACACTTATAATATTAGTGTTTGAGCGTGAAGGAGTAACAAACATACACACATACACACAAACACACATACAAACTCTCGTCTTTATAATATTAGTGTGAAGTGTGATTATCATAAAATAGGAGTTCTACATTACGAAGAACTTTGTTGCGACGCACGCTGCCGCTGTTGCGAAAAACTTTTGCAGCAGCTTTACGATTGCATCGGTTTTGTTTAAAGTTTGTATACTGCTTGTATATTCGTACTGTCGCAAATAGCACAGTAATTATTCCCATCTTGTTGTCTGTTTAACGAGATTTCCGCTATTTGATGTTTTTGATGTGCTCTAATCTGATTTATTATAATTACGGACGGAACAAAAGTGCCTTGAATTATGGCAGGTAATAAAAAATAAATGAGCCAGGGCCCTTTCCTTTGGCCCGGTAAATATCTTTGTAGTAATTGTTTAGGTACATAAACCTGATACTTACATTATTTTTTTAGTATGAATTAAAAGAAAAGAATTTTTCCGTATTTTTCTTTAGAAAAATCGGCACAGCGGTGTAGAGCAAACGAACTACTTCCTCGATGTGAATCCAGCGAAATAATTTCCCCGCAGGTTAAACGAAAAATCAACTTCAAATGTAATATTAATATTCCGTACCTACCGTATCTTGATCACGTTAGAAAGTTTCGGAAAGCGAAAAATTTCCCTTGCCGACGGGCGCCATCACATAGTCCGTAACAAAAATTAAAAGTGAATTTTAAATTGAGCGCGATGTCAGTTTGCGCGGGAAATTAAATACTTTTATAACGGTTGAGCCGACCAACTTTTGATAGAAAAAGTTGAGTTGCCAACTCGTAAACAGAATTAGGGCCGCTTTATGCGATCGGGTATTTTAGAAGTCGGGAATTCGTGGGAAGCTGATGATTGCGTGCTTTGTCCCATCACTGCGCGGTATTCATTTAACCGTCGAACTTAAGTTTGAGGAGAAAACTGTTCTCTATGATTTATGAAATAAACTTTTTCTATATGTCTTTGATACTTTTACGGATCAAAGTTTTCTATTCTGCATTGTGCCGGATTGCTTGCACCAGTAGTGAGAAAGAGAACTGCTTTTTTTTTCTAACTCATATATTGTAATGGGCTTGCTATATATTATTTGACAATAAGCACTTTGTAATTTTATATGCTTAGTGAAATAACTTAATTTCAAGTACCTAATATAATTTTGACTTGTAAAAGTGCTAAAATTAGCCTATTTGCAATAAATCTTTTGACTTTTTTACTTTGACTTTACCACTGATCGAAAGAACATCTGGCAGTAAAATTTGTTTTCATGTTTACCGTTGATGCTATGACCGAAAGTCAATGATCCTTATACTGATATATTAATTATTTAACAAATCATTTAATAACTCATTGATATAAAGAAGAGGATAGGCAAAGAACAACGTCTAGTTATCCCCAACTAGACACTTTAGTTCCAAAAATACCCACTGGGTGCTCGCATAGATGGACGGTGGTGAGGTTAAGGGGGAAACTTTTTGTTCACAAATGCCCATCAATTTCTTGTAACATGGCTTGAAGGGGAATTTCGGAATATATCAGGTAACTGGACAAAAATGCCAGAAATGCCCACAAGTATGATAACCGTATTTAAAGCATACATATAATGTAATATAAAATATGTGATAGATATTCATCCAATCGTCATTTTTGATTTTCTGTAAACGCACTTGTAACGGTCTATTTACTATCCTTTACTCCTTTCCGCATGTACGTGCGCATATGGCCGTCTTGCTCGGAAGGCCAAGTATTACCGAGCTACTCCGAAGGGCGCTCGGCTTACCCCGCCAAATCACAATCTTGTGAAAAAATGGGCGCTGTGATCTACATCGTGCGCGTGTGGCCTTTATTAACTAATTATTGATTCACTATTGATTTACTAACTAGCGTGAGGTTTACAAAGCTTCAATTAGAAATCTTTCAAGTAATAGCAATGCTTGTAATTCTCTCATGTTGTGTATATTCCCCTTTGAAACTTGTAACATAATTATGTTGATTACTCTAAGGTTGAAAGTGTTCTGTTTTATGTACCAACTAAATAAATAAATACACCGAACTGTGTAATTTCAACACCACTGTCTCCATGCTATATCTACTCTTTTATTTCTCTTATTAAATATTCTTAACTAGGTACTGTTAAGTGCTTCTTGTTGTATGTATATTCCTGTAAATTTTATTTTATTTTTGTGAGTGTTGAATAAATGTTTTTCTTTCTAATTGTTCATTTGAGAGTAGTTTTTGTTGGATTGGATTAGTCTACTTCAATCTACCTCTGGTTTGTTCTTCATTTCTAAGGTTAATTAATCAAAACCTCATTTTATTCGCCTTTTCCCACTCTTTGTTCAGGAAACTTGTTTCGCCAGAAAAAGGGCAGATATTTGCATATTTTTATGAGTCTCAAAGGTGGGGGTCAGCTTGTTACGTTATTTTGTTAGCATACGTGACATTTTTAAAATGACTGATAAAAATCTGCGCTGTACAAAAGTTGAATTTTAATTGGTTCGATATTTTGCTGAGTTTGCGGGTTTAAGGTAAATTGCAGTAAAGCTAATGCATAAATTAAGCATCGAAGACAAACAACGAAGGTGGATTCGTTGAGCTGGTACAATAGACGGATAATATTTTCGCCTTATTTACGTGAAAGTCTAATGCAGTATCTAAAAATAACACAAGAACAAAATGTTATTTGACGTGTTATTAGACAGTCATATTAAAATTAAAAATAGACGTATAAACACAGTAAAAATATATAATAAATAATGTCTTAATAGGCGTTGTAATATGAATGGAATGCTTAATTTTCATTGGGCATTATTGGAACAGTAAAAAATCGTGTCACCCGCGTATTTACGCATATAATTAATGTAATACCCAATAACGCACTGGGGGTTGAATTTTTAATATAGTTTTTTAGCAATGACACCTGTAACACAGTTTTATTACTAGCTCTGATACTATTAGTTAAATCTGCAAGCCGTTATAGTCTCAACTTCTTTATTTTATTTTATAAGTAACTTTTGTACCAAGATCTAAAATTATAACGCTGCAGCTGAAAGAAAAAAAAATTCAGTAAATAAATTATTATTATTATAGTACATCCCTATGCCATAAAATGAACATATCCTTGTATAATCGTATGTGTCTTGTTTTAGCCAGTTTAATTTATATGGTGTCTTTCGGTCGGTTACTCAAGCCCTTTATATTATGCTGATTGACCGATGGTTATTTGATATGGTGGGGAAAAAAAGATGCGATATTTTATTCTTTACAATAATAATAGTCTTAATAACATTTACCATAAAGAACATATTTCCAAGATATCGGCCAAAAACTTTTTTCAAGATGCCACCTGGATCTATCAGTATTTTGTGCTTTTATGCTCAGTAAGTAAAGATAAACCTTACAAGAAAAAATTGGACTGAAAGTTTAGTGCGTGATTAAATTCTATATTTACTGGCCTACTAGCCTTGTTTTTAAAACAAAGTGCCATATAATTATATACCACCAAAGTTATTATTACTGTAGAATGCATACAAAATAAATAAATCACACAATCTTGTATTATGTCCCGCAGTAAAAAGATACAAACAAAATTCACTTCCCAACAGAATGTTTAGGTAAAATGAAGACATAGAAACACACGCGTACGTAACACACATTCGTTTTATTCGACACTAACCTCTCGGAGGTAAATGAAAAATGATATTTCCCCCAGTCCGTGATTCCCACCTGTGTAGACCCAAATGTAGACCAAACACGACCCTTTCCCGGTTTTTAATGAAAAAAACATTTTCTTTTGACCCGGGTAATAAATGTGGGCAATTTGAGCCGCGCGTGCCTTCTAGCCGCGCCGTTATAGTTGTTTGGATAACTGACTCGGAATTATAATATGGTGCTGTAAAAGCTGCTTTTAAAGTAAAACCTCTTTACACACTTTTCTCTTCGCACGCTTGACTTGGGGAGTAAGCTGGTGAATGCGAGGCGAACGGAAGTTGAAGTTGAATCTTTAAAATTGGTTCACACAGTAAAAGGTAACAAATTTAAAAAAAAACTAATTGAGAACCTCCTCCTTTTTTGAAATCGGTTAAGAAGAAAGTTAACATGGTTTAGACAAAAATCTACAAATTCTACTATATTTTGTTTAGGCTGTGGTTGTACTCGCTTGAAAACCGACGTTTTATCCCCTTTAACAAATAGCCAGCTGAGTGGGTAGGTTGAATAAACATTCAACAAATTTGTAAAAAGTGAGATTTAAAATCCACACGAGTCACAGACAAAAGATCCTTTTTATCTAAAAGTCTGAAAAGAAAAGGGTTCACGCTACACCTACCTTTTAGTAAATTTATTATTTCTGTACGCAGATCCATCGGCCTACCACGAAGTGCGTGTAAATTTCAAACTTTTATGTTATTTCACCAACTTCTGCGGTTATCATCGGGTTTATTTTGAAAATTCTCTGTGGGTCTGCCTCATTTTTTTTCACATTGGCGTTTTTCCATTTTTTGCTGGGATAATAGATAAACTTCGCTGTGGACTGAAACATAAACTGAATAATGTTGGTTTCACATGGTTTTATTCGTGGTCATGTTACAATCCAATCCATTATCATTGTTATTTTTAAAAAATAATTTACAATTCGCTTGTTTTTCTTCATTATTAGGTATACCATTTTTGTATGGAAAGCGCTTTTTCATACAAAAAATTATACAGGCTACGTATTTTTTACCGACGTAAAAAAAGAGGAGGTTCTCAACTTGACTGTTTTATTTAATTTTTTTTTGTTTTATTTTTATTGTTTAAAAACGTATACTTAGTTGTTTTGTTAATTAATAAAGTGTCAAATCTGTATGAAAAAAAAATTGATTGTTTTATCATTATTTTTATGTTTGTTACGTTGCTTACCCTGTAAAAATATAAAAAAACGTAAATATAACGTGTTCATATGGAACTTTTGATATATGAATAACACATAGCTAGATTTCGTAACTCTTTAAATATTGCATTTATCACAAAGCTCTTTTACAGTATGTTTGTATTGAAACAACGATTAAAACTGCATCTAAAACTGAAAATAACTAAATAGCACATAGAGACTTTTGCACGCGCAACGACGATATAAGTCTGTAGTCAGTTTTTTACCTTTGCGTTTGTTATATTTTTTGAGCTACTACCAGCGGGTACATTAATACGTGCACTATCAAAACCCAAATTAAATCAAATTTAATTGACGTGAGTTTTAGCCGTTATTTATCTTACTAAATCAAATGCATTACGAAATAATAGTTACATCCCCAAAAAATGTTGTGTTGGTACACATAATTTACTAGTCAAATCAATCCATCGGTCGTTAGCTCTATGAATTAGCAAACACGTAGTTTACACAGAGATTGAACGTGGTCGAGAGCCGTTCACTAGCCGCCTGCGTCGATGACAGTTCTGTCGATCGTATTTGCAGCAGCCTGAAATGCGTTGACAGCGTTGCAAACATCATGTGTCGCATGCAGTACGTTTATGACCCAGTCACTGAATAAAAAAATAGTGCTTAAAAGCCTACAAGCATAATTTAAGGTCGGGAAAATAGTTTCCGAAGTAAAACTTCTTTACGCACGCTTCGAGAGTAAGCTAGCGAAGCGAATGGAAGTTAAAAGTTGTTGGTTAACGTAGATCTCCATTGTCAACATAACAAAATTAAACATTTGTATTATTATGTTAATATGTCAGTCATGCGATCTAAAACACTCTTGTTTTTTTATGTTATGGAATGACATGACGATCTAGTCGTTCGCCTGATGTTAAGTGACATGGCTGCCCACAGTTGCAGTGTCACTTGGAACTCTAAAGTCTCATTTGCAAAGTAATTTCACTAGCTATAATGCTCTTCAAACTGGAACACAGTATTATAGCTTGCCTGCAGAAAATAACTGGCAAAGCAGTGGTACTCACTTAGACGAACTTTGAAGAAAAGTCCTAAAATTTAAAAGTAAGCTTCTTCGTATTTTATTTGAGAGCTCTATATGAATCTACGTTTCTTCATACGATATTTAAAATTTAATTTAACCTTAATTGCGTTGAATTTTCATAAATCCTTCAAAACATCCAAGACCGCACCGTCACTTATCATCTGGTACCTAGTCACTTCAGGTAGTCCGTCACTTAACGCAACGCAAAACGCAAACTTAACAAAACATAAAAAGAAACATAGACTTAAGTAGAAAAAAAGAATTAGCTAGATTATTATTATTATCATAAGTCACTATATTTGCATTTCAGGGTAAATGACTAGAAATAGCCTATTTGGAAAAAAGTTGCTAAAAATAGAAGGAATCGCGATATATGAGCTTTAGACCAAACTACACCTCCAAAATCTCCAAATTTATCTCCGCCATCTGCAATCATTACAATGCACAGAGCGCAGACTGTGTCTAACAGTGACAACACTTGACCTACTTAGATTGGTAGCGGGTCGCAATTTGCAGATTCAAACCAGTCTGACATCGAGTGTGCTTCACGAGAATCACGAGCTGCAGAGGTTCAGAGCAGTACGAAGTCTGGTATAATAGTCGATATCTTGTTGAATGTTTGTGGGATTTATATGAACAAATAATAAAGCTGCTTTATTATCATGCACTAGTTGTGTCCAGCGCTGCAGCTGCTTGTTCAACATTGGTACCACTTGACCTGGGGCCTTGCCGCGTAAGTCTGGTGGAGATAGCGATCATGTTCTCTCTTGCTCGCACTCATGGACTTGTTAATTGGCGCGTGCAGGATGGCAGGCGAAGCCGATTCCCAGAACAGTTACGCGGTAGGGATGCTGAATTGTAAGGGGCAATTTGCAGAGCAGAGTAAGGCTCGTCGAGTGGTATTTATGGTTGCCCCGTTCTTTTTATAATTGGTATTATTGGTTTGTGATTTTGAGTGCATTGTTAGGTTTTAGGTTCCGGTTAAAGCTTTGGTTTGGTCTAATGTTTTGTACTGAAAATGTATAGACCATTATGAACATAAATATTATTTGACAGCCTCTGTGGTGTAGTGGTTGAGCAGGTCGGCTTTAAGCCCGGATGCGGCGGGTTCGATTCCCGCGGCAGGACAATTATTTGTACACAAGAAAAAAAGTGCAAACATTTAAAAAAATTAAACAAATATGACATTTATTGTAAAGTTTCTTATAGCTTTACTGGTATAATCGACGGATCCAAGTTTTCTGTTTGCTTTGTTCCGGATTGCTTGCACCAGTAGTGAGAAAGAGAACTATTTTTTCCAACTCACATATTATACCTAATAGGCTTGCTGTATAATAATTGACATTAATTACTTTGTAATTTTATATTCTTAGTACAGTTACTTAATTTCAAATAACTAATATCATATTGATGATCGCATGCGTCAAGCTCGTGAACGGGCGCTGCTCGCGGGAGCTGGTCTACTCGTGGTGTATACGCAAATAGAAATAAAGTTATTAATATTCCTGATATTTATATAGTGTCCAAAAATTTAAGAAAAAAGGAAAAAAGTATATAATAACAGTCCCCCCTGTAGTCATTTTGTTAAAAAATAATAATAATAACACAACTAACAAATATGTAAGTAGTATATTTAAAAGAGCACGGACCCAGGAGTCTGTGGAAAAGCAGCATAAAAAAAAATCATATTGACTCCTAAAAGTGCCATAAATTGCCATTTTGCAATAAAATCTTTGACTTTACTTATGGCATCCGCGGGAAGATATGGTGAGATGGGGTGGTCTTATTCTTATGCCAGGGACCACACAGGTAAAAAATTAGCAGGTAAGTGATTGAAAAAATGTACAGCACAATACATTAGAACCGAGACACGATATACTATGACTATTGAAGGTTTGGCCCTTGAACAGCGTTTCCTTGAACAACCTCTAATTGAATTATCAAGTTTGTTAATTAATGAAAGCCTCTAAACGAATCCAATCAAAATCACTAACATAACTTCGAAACTGATACAATGTTCGAACGTAAACCAAGGGCCTCTTTGTGTCTTAACATAGTGTTTGTTATAAAATTTACACCGCAGTAACCCTTGTATTGAAAGTTGGCGCAAATCCTGTGAGTGCTCGTCAGAAGTTGGCCGTTCGGGTAAGCTCCAACAGCGGCCAGCAGCGGCAAGATTGCAGCCGTTAATGAAAGTTCCTTTATTAACCAAATTGTATTTTTTTGGTCTGTTTTGAATTGTTCGCGGAAGGAAAAGTTGGAAACTTTATGCAGTGGCTAAAGTTGGAGCGTAATACATAAGTGTGTTGTTTTAAACTTCTTGGTTCTACGAGTTCGTTTAGGTCCTACTAAAATGGCTTAAGTTTATTGTTTATTGATATTTGATTGTAGGTATAATGTCTGACTTTTCGACACAGTAATGTTTCATTAGAATAGGACAGTAAAATAAAGTTACGACTTTGTATATGGAATACCTACAGTTTTTTCAACAGGGACTAATAATGTAATGACTAGGGACTAATAACCATTTGATCATAATTAAAGGGATGAGATCAAGGAGGGTTTAACTGATTTTTTTCACAAAATAACTTATGGGTATCGTTGGATTCAGCGTGAAATTGTCTACAATAACAATCTCAAAATACAGACATGAGGCTTAAATCTCGAGATTTTCAGTCTAAAAATGGTTTATCTGATACAGAAATACAGTTCACTTGGCATAAAAACATTATTATATTTATTATATTATATTTTTACAGTAATTGTACGACTTAATACTGTATTTCAAAACAGAATTAAAGCACTTTCAAGCAATTGAAACTTACATAAACCTTTTCTATTACTAAATAAGCACTCTACATTAACATGAATCCGGTAAAGTTTAAAATAAATTTTCTCGAAACTATCAATTTGACACTTAAACCCTTTTTGATCTCACCCCTTGAATTAAGAGAGCTTTACTCGGTGTTTCATTGCAAGATAAGACCCAAAATGAGGAGATCAGCAGGAGAAATAAAGTGATCGATTTAAAGCTTAAAATTAGCAATTTGAAATGGCAGTAGTCAGGCCACATAGCTCGTAGAACTGACAACTGGTGGGGAAGAAATGCTGTCGAGTGTCGATCATGAACAAGAAGATGCAGCATAGGCCGGCTCTTCACTAGGCGGACTAACGATCTAGATCAACTGCGGAGAGCCGATGGATGCAGAAGGCAAGCAGCGACTAAAAGTAGCGCTCTGTGGGGGAGGACTATGTTCAGCAGTGGACGTCTTCAGGCTGTTGATGAAGATGATATAATTATTCAGAAAATGGGAAACATTTTGAAATCTTAAAATTACGGTTCATTATTTAATTTAAAGTGGTATAGGTTTATTTATGCCTTAAAACTGGCCTAAAACTAAAGAAAAGTCTGCAATCTCTTGCATTGAAACTTCCTATATTATATGTATAGTGAACAAACAATGGGGTGGCCTAAAGGGTGCGGGGACAAAGCTGAAGTGCCATCGAACGGTTGCCGCAGGCTGCGCCGGGCAGAGGGTGCTTGTGGCGGCTATCTCGCCTACATAATTGGACCTATCTGTGTAGACCACTGTGTACCTACCTACCTAGAGAATAGATACGTTTGACCTATATATTTGTGCCAAATGCAGACTGCACTGAAATGGTTGTTGGAATAGATATGCTTGAAGCAAGAACTGTGAATGAGTTAGGTTTCTATTCAGACATAAGTAACTGTTATTTCATATACTAGTAAGGCTAATGTTTATCGTAATATGGCAAAATTTAAACTTTTAAAAGCTTTTAAAACTTGGATGGAGCGGCGATTGAAGTTTGTAAAAGTGCTCAATTTCAAAAACACTTCCTCCGCATATTAAGTATAAATACTTAATATGAAAAAAACCCTTAAAAATAAACTTATTTGCTAATTATGTATAATTAGCAAATAGGTTTTTTATTATTGGATATAGGCAAGCTTTTGACTACAATTCGCACACAACAAAGAATAGGTTATAGCCATAAGCAAGTTTTAAATTATCAAATTGTGAACTAGGTTGTGTTGAGTTTTCTTTTAGTTGTAGTTATTATTAATGTTTGTTACTGTGTACTGTTTGTACTAATAAAGCGTTTCTTTCTTTTTTTCACTGCCTCGCCTGATGTTAGGCAGTAATGTGGTATAAGAGAATTAAGATGCCCCATCTTAGGATGGCGCATGCTTACTTAAAAGATAATTATTCATCCTTCACTTTAAAACTCCCAGGTTATAGTTCACTGGAAACAAGGACGCCGAGAAGCTGTTCCATTCATTAGCTGTTCGCACAATAAACTTAGTAGCGAAAAGTTTTGTGCGGGTTTAAGGATTTTACTTAAAAATATCTAATTGTGCTGACATTAATTAGCATTATAAGAAGTAATAATAATAACGTCTAACGATCAAATACATAGATCTTGGACCCTAACTAGGATTTCCTGTGTCTAGAAACCCAGGAACTACGAAGACAATGGTCCCACAACACCCAGACCCAGAATCGAACCCCTGCCACGGGAATCGAACCCACCGCCTCCGGGTTATGAGCCAACCTGCTCAATCACCACACCACAAAGGTGGTCTATAATCTGTAATACCTACCTAATTGCAAAATCAATGCATCCCTGTATTATGCTTACCACATACTAACCATTATAAGAAATGGCTTCATTCACTAAAATAAAACTACCCATCTAAACTCCTCGCGCCGTCAGGTTTAGGCGCCAAAATTATGGAACATCCTTGAGAACAAATCCCTAACTGCGCTCGGGGTGGGCATACGTGGGCTTTACGTTGAAACCATTATATATGCAGGAGAACGGTAGCTCACGACCGCAACTTGGTGCTGGAACTGGCTAAATTGCAACTTATACATATAAGAATAGTGAATTAACGCTGCGTTAGAAGATAATTTACTTTGTGTATGCTGGTTAAATTGCATCCTTCCTTTTAGGTAGCAGAGCGTGAAATTGGGTATCAAAAAATAATACACTGGGCATTTTAAAAGTTACGAAAAGAATTATACCTCTTTCTGTTTCTAGATTCTGTTACGAGCAATTATTTAAGTATAAAAACAATAAATGGCACCTTTAGAAGAAAAATTGCCTGTTTGTACTAAAGTTTGATAGCCCCTATTTAAAATGCATTTAGGTATGTCATAGAAGAATAAGTGCTTACGAGCTGTCAAACTTTAGTACAGACGGGCAAGAGAAAATAGAATACCGTAAATGTATTCTTCTACTGTATAGTATTTATAACCTTTATCACTATATAACAGTAAGTAAACTTAACATCACCAACAACGATCGGGAGCGAACGTCTCACGAACGTCTCCTGTAAGAATAACCAGCAAAGCATTATTACAGCATTGTATCTTACAGACCGTGTGTTGGTCGTGTGGTTCCAGGCGGTGTGAAAATAGGCCTACCCAATCTTTTTCGCATTCATCAGTTTACTCTCCAAGTCAAAGGCGAAAAGAAGTTTTACTTTTTTACTTTAAATTATGTTTGCTTCCAGTCTTAGAAAAACATTTTAAAATTAAATTTTATCTTACATGGGTAAATAGATTTTCATCTACCCAATCTGAAGTTTCACCAACAAGTAAAACTTCCACATTCAGTATCGAAGCACACGACTTCGTTCTGAGGGAACAAGCAGAAAGTTCTAGGTGCTTCCAGCATTGATTGAAAACTTAAACCTAGCTTTTTAAAACTTGATTTGAACTTGTGGCTGAATTAGTTTGTGTAATAATGTATTTGACCACATTTTTCCTTCACCCAAAACTTTTGGCCATTGCAGGACTCGTATTGACTTAAGGGCCGATACAAGTACGATGCAAGATCCAAAATCTTTCTACGGCTCAGCAAAATTGAGCGATCGCTGACTAGTTTTAGAAAGGTCAAGAACTCGATCATAGTTTTCATTATAATGGAATAGATCTGCCTTTACCAGCTCTTGTAGGAAGCCTGATGGGCAGCAACCATACGAAAACCTTTCAATATATAAATTACTCTAGAATTTAACATTTTCGGGCCATAGTTTCCTGGAAACACCACGTGTTAGGAACCTCCAATTTCGTACGTGGCCGAAGGGGTATCCACAGTTGTGTTAGTTAGTTACTTATAGCACAGAGAAATGGTCAGTTACTTTGCACTAATATGAAAAAAATAACGAGACATGCTCGAGGTTTCCTTGCAAGGTATAATGCAGAAACAGGAGATTCCCAGGATAGCTAAAATTACTGAAATAGCTCAATAAATTCGCGAATTGAAGAGCACACCACATGACTCGCAGAAGCTGCAACCGATAGTGAAGAAGGAATCTCAAGCGGCCACCACAAACCAACAGATGCAGCTAAGACCTGCTCTCTACGATGTGGACTGAAGAGCACGAGAGCAGTCAATCCAAGTGGCATTCTTGGAGAAACCCTATGTTCAGTGGGTGATATCTTTGATAATAATGCCTGAAGACAGCAAGCCCAGATTCAGAACAGAGACCAAAAGTTTCTCTGAATGCATTTACTCAAGACTTTGTAATTCAACAGTATCCACTAGGCGAAACCGCGGGCTTTATGTTACATAAAATACTAATACAAAGTAAAGTTGATACAATATTTTATACAGTGAATACGTAAATAATTCAGCTGGCTTGCTCTACGCTCCTACATACACTTAGCTTTGCCTGTCAAAGTACATTATTTACAGAAGCTAACTGCATTTTTATCGCATTGCCTACAAATACGACTTAAATGCGCTATTCTTGAAAATACACAAGTTTACAAGTGATTACATAAGTTCAGGTGACTTTTAACTTTGCTTGAAATAGAAAGTTATAGTATAGGTAGCAATGTGAATTGTTATTTATTGTGCGTGCGTAGAAATGTAAACATTTTTGACATGAAAAGGGTATGTAACATATTCCTAAAAAAGTACCGACTCGTTTTTGCGGAATATGAAGATTGGTTTACGCTGAGATAGGCTATATTATACTCGGGGGCGAGTTGCTTGGACTGCAGTCGCGACCCCTTCTCGCCCCGGTACGGCGGACGAGGGCTCACGGGGGCATTTTAGTGGGTTCTAGTACCACATACACCGTTGTTGCCGGTTTAACGGTTTTTTATATACTGCATTTTGGAGAGTGTGCATAGGAATTACATGATCTTATTTCTCCATCTTAATTCTTTCAACGGACATCAAGGCGCACAAAAACATGGCATCCATATGTGGTTGAAGTTTTTTCCACCCGCACTAAGAGTTTTTGCTACGCACTCTATAGTGGGAACAGCCAACGAGTGGAACAACTTACCAGCGTCTTTGTTTCCAGCTAACTTTATTCTGGGAGTCTTCAAGTAAAGTCAAGTCAAGAGAGTAAACAAGTATCTTCTAGGCAAGCATGCACCTTTATAGACTGCGTCATCATTTTCAACAAGTGAAATAGTGGTCATGCAAGTGCTTTGTCTATAAAAAAAGGTCAATTTTCGGAATTGCCAAACATAGATGGTTGAATAAGTCTAAGAAAAGTATTTGGCGTAAAAAACATTACAAGATTCAACAAAATCTGCTTTGGTTATTGGTTTCACTTGTAAACATGTATTGTACCTTAAGAATCAGCCCCATACGTATAAGATACGAGTAGGGGTGCTGCAAGGCAATAATTCACGACTTCGTCGGCTCCCGATATCGATTCTTGCAATATTTCTGCAATTTAGCGCTTTCACCGCGTTTGAGCACCAATATCTCTCACAAGTCTGGAAACAAGATAAGCACGTACTTCAGTTGTAGCTCGACCATAACAACGGCTTAATATTCTGACTTTGTTGAGAAACTTTTAATAATCCTTACCATCTTAATCCCTACTCAATAATATAATACTGAATGTATATTTGGGTAATTGTGTGGCTTCAGTCACAGTTAGCTGAAATAATTTGGATGAAATACACATGGTTGCGTACTACTACGAAAGATATTTTTTTATTCCGATGACTGGAATCAGTTAACTTTGGGAAAGGTTTACGTGTTCCGAAGTGGACTAACAAAAGTGATGCGGACAATGATGATGAACAGTAAAAAAATAGCTTTGATAGATTCTCTTTATTAAATTACAGTTGTCAAGTTAAATTTTATTATTTATTATTAAAATGATCCGAGAGCTGAGCATCGTTCTGTAATACGGGTCTTATAAATCCGTTCGTCCGTCTAATTGCTGTCACACTTTTCAAAGGCTAAGTAACGTTGTATTTCTCAAACTCCCAGTGCTATTTATATCAGAGCTGTACTGTGTACAGTTACTGGCAGTAAATAATGCATATCGAGATAATCAGATAGTTTTGTCGCTCCAGTGCTTCGGCTCTATCACACGAGGCACTAGAATCTGAGACAACGCGTCATAAAGCCGACGCTATCCTTGAGTGACAGAGACGTCGTTCTACAAAGCTAACACTAGCCGATCACCGATCACCTACCACCACGGTCTGAGTGACAAAGATAATGTTCTATGAAGCTGGCACTGTAGCCAATTACCTCCCTCTGAGTGACAGAGACATCGCTCTACGAAGCCAACACTAGCCAATCACTTAGTTTGAGTGACAGAGACGTCGCTCTACGAAGGTGACACGAGCCGATTACCTCCCTCCGAGTGACAGAGACGTCGCTCTACGAAGCCGGCACTAGCCGATTAGTTAGTCTGAGTGATAGAGACGTCGCTCTACGAAGCTGACACTAGCCGATTACCTCCCTCTGAGTGAAAGAGACGTCGCTCTACGAAGCCGACACTAGCCGATTACTTAGTCTGAGTGATAGAGACGTCGCTCTACGAAACTGAAACTAGCCGATTACCTCCCTCTGAGTGAAAGAGACGTCGCTCTACGAAGCCGACACTAGCCGATTACTTAGTCTGAGTGATAGAGACGTCGCTCTACGAAGCTGATACTAGCCGATTACGTCCCTCTGAGTGAAAGAGACGTCACTCTACGAAGCCGACACTAGCCGATTACCTAGTCTGAGTGATAGAGACGTCGCTCTACGAAGCTGAAACTAGCCCATTACCTCCCTCTGAGTGAAAAAGACGTCACTCTACGAAGCTGACACTAGCCGATTACCTCCCTCTAAGTGAAAGAGACGTTGCTCTACGAAGCCGGCACTAGCCGATTACTTAGTCTGAGTGAAAGAGACGTTGCTCTACGATTCCGGCACTAGCCAATTACCTTCCTCTGAGTGAAAGAGACGTTGCTCTACGAAGCCGGCACTAGCCGATTACTTAGTCTGAGTGAAAGAGACGTTGCTCTACGATTCCGGCACTAGCCAATTACCTTCCTCTGAGTGAAAGAGACGTCGCTCTACGAAGCTGACACTAGCCGACTACCTTCCTCTGAGTGAAAGAGACGTCACTCTACGAAGCTGACACTAGCCGACTACCTTCCTCTGAGTGAAAGAGACGTCACTCTACGAAGCTGACACTAGCCGATTACCTTCCTCTGAGTGAAAGAGACGTTGCTCTACGATTCCGGCACTAGCCAATTACCTCCCTCTGAGTGATAGAGACGACGCTCAACGAAGCTGACACTAGCCGATTACCTTCCTCTGAGTGAAAGAGACGTCACTCTACGAAGCTGACACTAGCCGATTACCTTCCTCTGAGTGAAAGAGACGTTGCTCTACGAAGCCGGCACTAGCCAATTACTTAGTCTGAGTGATAGAGACGACGCTCAACGAAGTTGACACTAGCCGATTACTTAGTCTGAGTGATAGAGATGTCGCTCTACGAAACTGACATTAGCTGATGTTTCCCAATTTAAGTCGACGTGCGCTATTTAATGCCAGTACTTGTAGTTAAGTTCTATTTTTTTCTTAGACTGAGAGCTAAGTTCCATTGTAATGAGTCGTCTCAAAGCTTAGGGCTCATTATTTCCACGCTGGTGTGGTAAGGTGGCGATTGTCGGGTAAGGGCCACTTCACACTAGCAGGGCGCGCGCACTCGGCTTGAGTGCGCCTTGTTAGAGCTAGTTGAACGACGTGCATGTGACATGTGCATGGTGGAGAACTGTGCTATATGCATGCGGGTTTAGGCGTAGGATGTTATAGTGTTTACTAAACTGTTTGTGTTTCGAGTGAGTTAATTAGGCTCTCAGAGGAACTATTACCAAAGTAAACAGTTCTAAAGGATAAGATAATAATAGTATTATTTTCTTATCACTTTAGCATACATACCTATAATAACAATTAGTTGCAAATATCCCAATATTCATAGCCATCTTGATTGCTTTTAGAGGAGATACACTAGATATTCTTGTTTCATTTTGCAAAGGTACATTCTGGAAAAGTAATAATAATAACGCCCAACAATCACATATATAGATCCTGGACCCTAACTAGGATTCCTTGTATCTAGGGACCCAGGAACTACGAGGACCATAGTGCCACAACACCACAAGATATAGAACCAGTATTTGCGCTTTTTTTTCTGTGCATAAATACTTGTCCTGCCGCGGGAATCGAACCGCTCGCGTCCGGATTATGAGCCAACCTGCTCAACCACCACACCACACAGAGGTTGTCAGAGCGTGGTTCATCGTTGACCTGTAGGCCTATCATGAATCTCTGTTGCGAACACTAACTTGATGCTGATCGATTGGAACTGAAACTAGTAGCAGTCAAGAGTATGGGATCACGTAGCGCTTAAATCATCGATTACAATGTGTTTTTATCGATAGCTTACAATGTGAAGTTGCAGCTAACTCGACCGCGTTAAAAAGCTAGATTATAATAGGAAACATGTTTAACTTGGTATACATTTCTATATGGCTGTATTGTGCGGCTTTTTTGTCTATGGTTTTATTCGAAACAATAAAGGTCAACTTCAACTCTTGGTTAATGGCCTTTATGGTAACCATAATTTAGCCAATGTCAACAGTGAACACAGATATATTGGGTTATCTGTGACAGTAAATGTCATTTTTTTATTATGTTTGGCTCTACACCTCCGTGTATTTAGCCAGTGTCAAGTAATTGATAATTTATCAAGTTAATGATATTTCACGCAAATATATGTCAAGTCACAGTCGAAGTCATCAAGTCAAGTCATAGTCTAATCAAAGTCACACTCCTAGTAAAGTGGTGGCCACTTTACTTGAAGCTTCTATGGAGATTTGGAAACAACGCGAAAAGAAACGTTTCACCATCATTATACCATTTTCTCACACTCACGCCTGTAATCCAGCACTTAACGAATAGAATGCCACCAATTTTATGCACTAACACTGATAATAACACAAGTTTTGGAAAATAATACAATGCCGTGACGCAATCTTTTTCGCGTTCCCGCCCTAACTCCCGAGTAAATGTCATTAGGAATGCCCAAAAAAGTGTTCTGTATCGATATATCGCATTATAACTTTATCGAAATCGTTTGAATCGATACGCGATGTTAATGCTTCCCTTTGTATAGATATATCGGACCGCATCGGTATCGCATGCTTTTCTATCGATATGCAATATAATACTGCCCTCCTAAAGATAACTAACGAATTCGCCATTATTGGTGAAAATGAGTTGTATACATATTCAGGATGTACTGCAGTGCAGCGGGATCTATCTAGATCAATTACCCGTTTTTTTCTATCTCTGTCAGTTATCAATTTATTGATAAGTATAAGTAGCGTAATCGCTAACTTTACATCCTTTTCCTAGACATAAGCAACGCATTGTCCATTACAATATTATATACACAGTACCATTTTAGTAGGTAGTTGCGTTAGGAATCCTAGGCATAAGGAACGTAAGAGTCTGTATTTATATATGGCACTTAGGTACTGTATTTTTGTAATCTTGACTAGAAGGGCCAATTATTTCAATGTAAGGTTTTATGTTAGTAATCATCTCAACGACGATCTCAATAATTATAATTCTTATATATACTGCAGCTATATTTAATACACTATAATATTAAATATAGCTGGTATTTGTACTTATTTATAAAAAAGGTGCTATAAAGTGATACAATTTTGAGTAAACTTATGCATAAATGCTTATTTTATAACTTATTCGATTTTATCGAATTTTTGTTTATAATACCGGCTCTAATACTATAATTATTATTGTCATATCCACTGATATAATTGCAGCATACATAAATAAGATACAGCCTAATCCGCAAAATAGGTGTATGTGTATGTTTATCCTAATTAAATTTAATAAAATACTGAAGCAACACACAGTTTATACATGGATATTTCATAATAACTAGTAAAGGAGCTATTTGCTATAATATACACATCGTTTATGAAAGCTCTCTTAGGCAATCGCTGAGAATGCGTTGGTTATGCTGAGTAATTGAATGAAAAATATTTTATGTATACTAATCAAAATAAGTTTTGGGGGTTATTTTAATATAAATAAAATTAAATAGATAAATTGTGCTCTAACATAATAAAGTGAACATTTTTTTAACATCATATAAAGTTAAAATGTTTTGAATTTATTGATTAGTTTAGGCGTGACAGCAAAAAGAAAATAAAAAACTTTAGGCGCGTTTTTCTCAAAACTCGCCAACAGGCGCATGCGTTGGTTATGCTTAGGAGGGCAGAATAAGCGTACATCAATGCAAAGGGGTAACTTTTGAATGTTTTTCAATAGTTTATTAAATAGGAATCTGATTTAAAACAACCTTCGAACCAGTTAGGTCATCGCGTTCAGTATAGTCCGAATGTTGTTATTTTTTTTAGTAGGTAGTGATAAGTATTGGTTATTATTCTGTGTCGCGTTCTCTTAAACTAAAGTAAACTTAAAGTAAAGAGGTACTCTTCTTATAAAGAGGTAATGAAAAAGACGGAAATATGTTAATTTCGTTTAGCTTTAGAGTATGCGACACAGAATCGACACCACTGTGGTATTTAGTTGAAAGAATAAAGGCAATATGCCGGTTTAAAAAAAAGTAAGCGTTACTAGCGGCGCCATTGTAATTATATGAATTTGAACTTGTAGCTTCAACTTAAACGAAATGAAATAGGAAAAGACAATAATAAACTTTCATTGATAATATTTGACTGTATTACAAAGTCTAAAGATATAGGTATTTAAATATTTAAACGAAATTTCTAAACAAGACTCGGGTGTTCTTGTTCTATAAACATTTTTGTTAACGATATCTTTTATTACGAATAACAAATTATTCAATGGCGGCACTGTTTATCATCATTTTGTCACGATGAACAAGAATTTTTAAATTATAAACTGTAAAACATTGTTATAGTTTGATGCGATACGTTAATGTTATATTTTTATACGAATACGATATATCGAACATATCGTATGGCCCGAATATAGTATTAAATATCGACATATCGTATAGTGCTGTATCGATATTACGATATATCGTATCGGGCATCCCTAAATGTTATTACGTTCATGAAAAATTAGCTGAGTTTTTTTTGGCTGGAAAGCGAAAAAGATTGCGTCACCACATTGTATTATTTTACTAAACTTGTGTTATTTTCAGTGTTAGTGCATAAATTTGGTGGCATTCTATTCGTTAAGTGCTGGATTACAGGCGTGAGTGTGGGAAAATGGTATAATGATGGTGAAAGGTTTTTTCGTGTTGTTTCCAAAACTCCATAGAAGCTTCAAGTAAAGTTGCCACCACTTCACTAGGAGTATGACTTTGACTAGACTATGACTTGACTTGATGACTTCGACTGTGACTTGACACAATCATATTTGCGTGAAATATCATTAGCTTGATAAATTATCAATTACTTGACACTGGCTAAATACACAAAAGTGTGGAGCCAAAACATTTAAAAAAAATTAGCTGATGAATTGCCGCGAAGTGAAGTGGTGTATATATTTACTAATATTTAGAGTTTATTACTAAATTAACATTGTTTATAGGTAAATACGTGTAATTGCGGTGTTAAAACACTAAAAGAATCTCTTGTATATATTGGAGACATTGATGAAATCGTCGTCTAATTTCAGAGTTGAAGTTGAATCAGTGAATTGTTGTGTTATATCGAGCAGCTAGTTCTTAAAGCGTGGTAGACTTTGTTTCGCCCCCAAAATGCTTGTGGCGAAGGGGCCAAAAGAACTCCCGACCAGTGGAAACGGGTAATTTACTTTTTTTCTCTATGTACTTGTTTGAAATGTAAACAATATGCATGAACATCACAACTCGATAATCATAATATTACAGCAATGAACATATCTGCCATTTATTTTACACAACTGCTATGTACTGAACCTTAATTAACAGTCTTTCAATCCGTAATGAATATTCAACCGCTAGTAATCAATGGTGTGGCTAAGGATTATTTAGTAATTTAAAACTCAAATGTATCCAAATACCGATTTATTGATATTGCATTAAAAAGTCAATGTTTTCCCAAGGATTTAAAGTTCAAACTATATGCATACTTACAGGTTCATAGGTTCAGCCATCTAGTCATGTGAGCATAGTTGTATAGCTTTATGGATTTTTCATGTAATATTGTGCTACATATCATATGAATAATTTTGTTAATTATTGTACAGAATAGAAATTTTTATTTCAGTAACATCGGCTGAGCCATCCTCCATCCATGAAGCATGCAGTACCGTTTCAAGTTCTGGAGATTAATCTCCAGTACCCCATTGGAAGGTAACCAAAATCAATTGTGTTATTCATATTATAAAGCAGCTGCAAAACAAAACCAAAAAGTTGAAGCTTGTGGCTGAATTACATGTTTTATCAGCAATAATCAACATCTACCTATTTTCTACATGTACTAAACAAAGTATATGATGTAGCCTGTCGGCATGTATAGGTAATGTGTAACTTCTCAATACTTCTAAACATCTTGATGATAATTGATGCAATTTTCTATTGTATGGCGGTTTTGGTGTAGGTTATCAAGTTCATAAACATCAATATAAATCATCATTATAGTTAACTATCTGACTAATATAACATAATTGTCCACCCAAAGATTGCTTTAGATTGATTGATATAGGAGTGATCACTTTTAGTAGTAAGGCCCACTGAAAGTGTGCTGCTATAGTACTTTCATGTAAATTTTAATGTTGGTTTATGCAATAACGAGTTACTCTGTTTAATATGTAATTGTATTTCAGGTACATCAGCACAGCTGGCGGCGGAGAATAGGCATTCTGCATTGTACCTGATTGCTAGCACCGGTAGTGGGAATGAGAAATTCTTTTTTCAAACTCATTTATTATAAGCTTGCTGTATTTCATATTAAGCACATTGTAATTTTATATACTTAGAACAATAAATAAATAAATAAAAAGTAGTTATATTAAAAAAGTATAACATTTTGATAAGACTTTTATTTATTTTTATATAAACTATCTACATGCCAAATAACATCAAGTTCTGTTGAGCCATTTATAATTATATTATTATACATTTATTATATAATAATTATATATTTATAATTAATAGTAACAAATAGATTAGAGTTACTTTCAAATGTACAATAAATATAAATAAGTATATTTTATGTACATTATATTTGACTGGTCCGATAGCTCGATTGGTAGTAACCCTGGCTTCTGAACTGTGGGTTGTGGATTCAATTGCCACCCAGGACAAACATTTGTGTAATGAACACATAAAAGTGTAATTCTAACTATGAGTATTTTATTCAATCTTGTCTTGCCGCCCATTATCTCTACCAGCAATGCTCTGTCATCCGCGTTTCGGATGTTGTCTTGATTTACTGTAAATTATAATCTGACACGCTGCAGTGCCTACAATTTGCTCCACACAAACTTCAATTGGGCTCCTGTCGTGGGCATCACCACCATAGGATGAATCAATGTGGAGGACATCAAGGCGCATTTCACAAATCTGAAAGACAAATGTATGTTATATTATTGTCATAAAATATAATTCGACAAAAACATAATAGTTATAATCTATTTTTTTGAGACCTAATAAATATTTTTGAAAGCGACATAGATTGCATACTTACTCTGGCATTATATGATCCCTTCTTTTCCACTGAGAAAATGCTTTATATTTTAGGTGGATTTCCAGGGAGTCCAATGTTGATTGGTATATATTATGAAGGTGAGAGGTACCTACGCCTCGCTGGTAGGAGCCATGCCCACAAAACGCCAAACCCGCCAGGATCTACAATTTAGTAACATGATTAGATTACTATATAATTTGGAACGAAACGAAATTTACTTCATTAGTGTACTGTAGTGTACTGTAGTGTAGTGACACACATTAGGTACATAGGTATTTCAATTTATGGTCATGAATCTAAAAAAAATATCTTAAGTACTTAGTTACATATGTACCTATATATTTGAATTTTCGGTCAATCATTTAGCTGTTGGGGTTGTTTATTTTTGTTGCCCCTGTTAATCTATCTATGTACGAGTATTATAAATTCTCTACTATAATTAATTACCATTAAATTTTTATAACCTTACTTTGAGTTCTTCTTGATCTATGTGGGAGATGTGTAGCTGCTGGAAGGCAATTTTCGATAGCGAAACTAACGGACAAACTCATTTTAGGATAGCAAAATGAGTTGGATGTTGGGTTTTTTTTTCAATGGGTTGCTGCTATGCCTTCATGTCCGTCTCGTCAGTTTCAGCTGTCTTTTGCGACGATTTTCTTCCGCATTTGCCAACAAAAGTGCCCGCAACATTTCTACCTGAAATACAACAACACTTAATGTTGAGTTATACCGACAAAATATATTTTTCATAACTATGGTGACAAGCTTCCGCACATAAATTACCACACATTATTATCGGTACGTTTTACTTATATGTAGGTAGGTACTTACTTATTTCGTAGGTAATTCACGGGTTGAAGATGCTCAATTTTCAGAATAAGGCACAAAAATCAAATTCAAGTACTAAAAGTAAGAAAAGTTAAGTACTACTCTATATAAGAAACAACCTTTACCCTGTTTCTATGAAAATCGCAATTATTGTTGTCATTTTGTTTCAAAACGCAATTCGTAATCGCAATTTGGCCATGTCGATAAAAATTTTTACGTCAAAAGCTTTAGCAGTTACAATGGATCTTTTGCTGACCTTCATTGCAAAAAATGTCGTGCATGTTCAAAAAACTATGATTGTAACACATTTCATATTGAAACTGATCGAAATCAAAGATACATAATCGACCAGCTGATTGTTGCTTTCAGTATAGTGAAGTGTTCCACATTTCCAACACAACTACAATAAAAAAAAAAATAACGTTAAAGTGCATTCAATTGGATTGGATTTTAGATTTATCGTTTTTTCTGGTTCTTTTCCCACTGAAGATGATCTTAAAATATTATGCTATACGTAAAGACACTTCCCAGTTTAAATAAAATTAATACAGCTTAAATTATTGTTATATAGATTAAATTAATTTGTTTTTTTTTTTAGTAGCCCGAAAACGGGAGGTTCGATTCCCGGGGCAGGACAAGTCCACAGAAAAAAAGGTAAAATACTGAATCTGGGTGATGTGGGACCATGGTCCTCGTAGTCCCATGGATCCCTAGAAACAAGGAATCTTAGTAAGGGTCCAGGACCCACGTATGTGATTGTTGGGCATTATCATTATTACTATCTTATTAAACATATTTTTATTTTTTGATAGTTTAATGCTAACCCGGCAATTTTAAAGCGCTGAGAAACCATTGGATTTTGTTTATTTTGCATAAAGTTATATTATTCACAGAATTTATCTGTATATCTTGACGAATAAAGTGAATTTATAACTAAGCTTCTATAAAAAAAACAACTATAAGTTGATCACTTCTCAGGGGTTCTTGGAGGTCGGTAAAAAGTTTGAAACACGATTCAAAAGAGTAAATACTGTAATAAAAGGTAAGGTACACATGGAACATCCAACAGTTACAACAAAATATATATAGAACAAATGTTATGCGCGAGCGCCAAACGATCGGCGGCGGACGATCTTTCTGACTGTCACTGGCGGGGCGCGCGGGCGGAGGTCTGTCCGAGTGGTTGCTAGGCAACCATTGCTTTTACCGGGCACGTTCGAACACAAGTATCGCCATCTACATTAAGCCCGCGTTAAACAACTAATTAAACGCCACCTAACAAAATTATTCGTATCTACCACAACAGTTTTCTAGAAAGTGGCGAAGCATTCAGCCTTAAAATAGGTTTAAAATTCAGCAATAGTAGTTAAATTATTCTTATATTACTCTAATTAAATAATATGTATAAATATTTTTGAGGACATTTCACACAACGCCATCTAGTTCCAAACTAAGACAAGCTTGTACTATGGGAACCGGATAAGTCATACAATTACTTAGATACTTTTTGTTTGTAAATGCATACATAGATCATGTAACACCTAGACACAGAACAAATATCGATTTTCATCACATAAATGTTTGTCCTGGTTGGGTATCGAACCCAAAACCTACAGTCCAGAAGGCAGAGATACCAAATGAGCTATCAGGCCAGTCAATCAGTCGTCGGCTAACTGAACTAGTTTAATTTAATCAAAAACCAATAAATAAGATTCAATAGCAAAAAGCCTCTTGAGCCAGTCGGGCCCCCATAAAAACAGAAAGCAGCGATGCATTCAGCTCGATTTTGGCACAGGTTGCAGTCGCCAACTGATCCCGACACGGACTGGCCAATCTACGGAATGGCTGAAAGAAAACGAATAAACGAATTACAAACAAAAGACAAGAACAACAAAGGAAGTCGATGCAAAAATTCTCAATTCTATTTGTGTTCCATTAGAGCGGTGCTTTTGTCCACTTTCGAATGTTCTTTTTTTCAGTTCGTGTAATTGGTAGTTCGGAATTGGAGAACATGGGGTGGTGTAGGTGATCCGGTCTTAATGTAGAGGTGACATTTTGAATCCACGACCATGCAGTATCCACGTTTGGTCACTTTGCTCGATTTACCGCGTTTTTCTGTGGTGCACTAACACGGGTCGTGTTTTACTTTTAGCAAACAAAGGCTTTTGCTTCAGAATTGTAATCTCTGCGAGTGTTTGGTTATTGGGCGCCGTGTGGTGAATTCGAAGGCCACCTCGTTCGTATATGTCCACACAGGGGTCGTTATGAAATTTTTCATTAAGCCCAGTGTCAACCGACGTGGCTACTCGCGCAGCCTTTAATGTGTCTCCGGCTTTAATATCGTTAGCGGAGTTTTCATTAGCACGCTGTTCGCTAGCTTTTAGTGCTCGTAAGCCTTTATAGTGGATGGGAAACTTTATTGTTATTATTTTTCGCGTGGCAAGGAGGTCGTCTCTTGATTTTTATTGTGTGTTCTTTTGACATTTAGTTGATGAGTTTTCGTTATGCTGTGTAATCTTAAAAGTCGAATAATAAGGTTACCTACACTAAAAATAATCGTGGACAGTCTAAAACGTAGTTGCTGTTGGTTCTGCGGTAACGGTATATAATAAAACTAAGTAACTTATACAAAACAGTACCCGTTCATGGAATGAGACTAGGGTATCTCAGCGGTGCAGTAAGCCGCCGTGTTTCACGAGCACAAGCGAGCCGAGCCAAATAGTTAGTAGCAATAAATTAATTAGCGAAATACACTCACTGGTTTACGTATAACTTTTTCTTCTAGACTTTTTTTCTTTATTTCTGTTTTATATTCAGTTCACCAGATGGTAGAACTTTGTTGCAAAGTTCGTCTAGGTATAGGTACCACTGCTTTGCCAGTTATTCTGCCGCCAAGCAGTAGTCTGCAAGCACTACTGTGTTCCGATTTGCAGGGCACTGGAGCGTGAACTTACTGAACAATTGAGACTTTATGATCTCACAGTCGAATAATCTTATTACCAGACTGTGCTGATGTCTCAGGATGATGTGCGCAATGCAGTGTTGCGCGACACTATATGTTTTTGAGTTCCGAGTGACACTGTTCTATTATGGGTGGCCGTGGCGCTAAACATCAGGTGCATGACAAGCTCGTCACATCATTAACTAGCATTTAAAAAATTTGTTAATGCTAAAAAAATATACATTTTCTTTGTTTAATAGACCAACTTAAATTTATGATATTTTTAGATTTGACTGCTTGCTTGATTTTGAGCTGAAAGGGCAATGTTGCTTTCTCTGCCTTTCTAGAAACTTTCTTCACTTACCTTAAAAGTGCTTCGCATTAATTATCTCATACCATTAATTAGTGCTGATGAGGTTGGTAGCAGGAATATTCGTAAATAAAAAACCTGTGTGTTATTTCTGTTAATAATACGTTAGTAAACAACTTTCAGAAACAGTTCGTAGTATTTCTACAAAAAATACCCAACTTTTTCTTTCTCTATGGTAACGTTACAAAAATATAATCTTCACTCTCATAATATCCGGCGAGCTAAACCTTTTGCCTCGGGTAGGCTTAATTCCACACCCGTGGCTTTCAGCCTTGCTGGCTTTAACCATTGTAGGTGGGGCAAGTTACTAGAAAAGGCTGTGTTTTTTGACCGTATATATTATGAACTCTGTACGGATTTCACGCTTTGCTACATCATGACCATAGAACTGAAATATAATGTAATGATTTTTTTAGAAAGTTAGTCATTATCATCATTATCAGCCATTGTGAATAGTTATCGTTATCAACAATCCTCGCCAACGATCACCTTAGTAATGGACGTCCACTGCCAAACGTTGACTATTAAAACTTAAGGTTATTGCGTTTTTGCAAAGTGTTTTGCTGGGTCATTTATAGTCCGAACGGCCAAGAAATTGAATGCTCTTCCAACAACAGTGTTTCCTCCTGATATAACTTGGGTTTTTTTTAATCAAGAGTGAATGGACATCTTATGACCACGCGTGCTCCACCTTAAACAACTTCGTCACTTATCATCAGGTGAGTGTTGTCAAACGCATGCCCATTTTACCATTAAAAAAAAACAAATTCGTAAATTCCTTAAATATTTAAAGATACAACATTCCTTTTTCTACTGATTCTCTTAAAAACTTAAGGAGTAAAAATTCATTTAGGTACACTTAAAAGAAAGAAACTCCAAAAAGAACATGCCTCGTGACACAGTGACCTTAGTTCCCGCCCGTCAGCTGACTACATCCCACTCGTGTCTTCAGGTCCGCGCCTGCGTACCACCACCGCTCTGATGCGGGATGTAATACTGGCCTGGCTCCCATATCTCCTGCAGTAGGCTTTCGAACGGAGGAGAGACCAGCCGCTTTTCACCGCCGCTCCCTCTTCGCGACCACGCATCTCGAAATTTAAAAACATCAATTAAAATTTTCGTATTTTTTCTTTTATTGTACCGTTACCAAGCGTAGTGTTTCAGTGTACTATGTAGGTTTAAAGTGGACTCTATTGCAAGCGGTTAGAAGATTAAAAAAATAAGGTACGTACGTTGTTTCAGCGTTCGTGTTGTTAAACATTTTCACGGTGGATGGAGCAGCAATTCGTTTAGAATTACAATACTGTTTTCTTACCAAACACGCTCGACTTAAGGTTACGATACTTGTTTTTACATGTCAATAAATACACACATTTAATTATTATATTTTAAAAGCATCAAATAAAGAGAATTAGAGGATATTTTGAAGTTTAACGTCTTGTTTTATGAACACACGTAGTAATCTACACAATATTTTTTAGGAGTTTTTGCAATTATTATAGAAGATTATTACGATTTGAAACGCGTAGATGTCAAAGATAAACGTCGTGTGGCGTTTACGTTCAAATCTGATTCTGGTGTGGATGACGTAGGAGTCACATAATGTGTGGCATTTTCTGAGATATTTCAACACTACAACGCAGTTGCAAAATCTCGGGTACATCGAACATGAAATCTAAATATATTTAGATGCTGTTTCTTTAAGTAGATTATAATGTAGTAACTCAGCTGTCGTGTTGATATAGGTATAATAACTAAGTAAGTACATAAATATTTCATTTTTCCTTATTTAAATATAAAAAATATTTAGAAGTGAATAAGTAACTTAATAGGTGTAAATAAACCAAATCAAATTTAATACAATTTCTTCTAAATTGTGTATATGTCTATTACCACTTTTTTTTCATATTAAAACGAATCTGTTCAGCAAGCACAATTAAAAAGTTAAACATCTTAAAAAGTTTGCAAAATCAGAAAATTTTGTCTAAAGATTTTCAAGTTGACAAAGGTATTACTGATACCCCAGTATTACAGATATCCACAAGCTACGATGACCTCTTTTTATCGGATTTAACGCGTTCTTGTTTTCTCTTTATAATCTATAAATACACCCAAATAAAGAATAATTTTCATTGGCATAAACCAACATCTACCTAATACAAACATAACAAACCATCTCAGCTGATTAAGCAGATATGATAACACTTCCTCAGCAGAATTCTGCCGAGTGAAGTGACTTCCCTTCTCAATGTCTGCCCAAAAAGGCTGCCGAGGCGGAGCGCTTAATGACGTGTTAATTTAGGGCCAATTGGGCCCTGGAAATGGCCAGGGAGAGTGAAAATTTGGGAAAAATGTCACTGAGGGCCGTAAATGTAAATAAAAGAGAAGGCGTTTGTGGCATTTGTACTTGCTCCTACAAATGTGAAAGAAAACATCGGCCGGTATTGTCAAGAATTAGAAAACAACATGTATAATCACCAACCCGCACTTGGCCAGCGTAGTAGATTATGGCCTACACACTTCCTGTGAGAAAAACTCCATATTCTAGCAAAGAATGCCTGATTACAAACGAAGGAAGGGATGTGATACCTGCTGGATTTTTTTTTCATAAGCTTCGTTCCTTATTCTTTAAACTAACTACTATAATAACACCAACCACTACTAAATGCTACTAACTACGTTACCTACTACAAAAATAATTCCATTTAAAACAAGAGTCCAACTGACTTCAATCTGACTTTTGCATTTGTTTATCAAAAAAATGAGAACATCATTAATGTAGTTGAAGGTACATTGATGAACACATTATAAAGGATTACTCAAAAACTACCCATCAGGTCTTAGTCACATTGGAATGGGACTGCACGAGAAGCACCAGTTTTCAATTTTCTATTTAGTTCAAATTCAATTCAATACTTCAATTCAAACCCACTTGCTATGTAATATTTGACAAAAAGCAATTTGTAATGCTATATGCTTATTACAATAACTTAATTGAAGGGTTGAGAATAGAAAAGGTTTAACTGACAAATTGACAGTTTCGAGAAAATTGAATTTAAACGTCAACGGCGTCTTTTTAATGTAGAGTGCTTATAAGGAAATAGAAAAGGTTTATCTAAGTTTCAGTTGCTTGAAAATGTTTCAATTCTATTTTAAATACTAAATATAGTACTAATTCATATATTTACTGTTATAATATAATAAAGTATAAATATAATATAATAAAATAAATATAATAATGTTTATATGCTAAGCGAACTGTATTCCTGTGACAGATAAACCGTTTTTAGTCTCAAAATCTCGAGATTTAAGCCTCATTTCGGTATTTTGAGAATGTATTATTGAAGATAATTTCACGCTGAATCCAACGATACCCATAAGTCACTTTGTGAAAAAAATCAGATATACCCTCTTTGTTCTCACCCCTTCAATTGTAATACCTAGTATAATTTTGACTTGTAAAAGTGTTAAAAATAGCCTATTTGCAATAAATCTTTTGATTTTGATAAAAATAGATTTAAGTCGGTTCATCCTGTCGAAAGTTCTGAGGTAACAATCATAAAAAAAACATTCGCATTGAGAACTTTTTTGAAAATTAGGACTGAATGCTCCGCCGCGATGATCTACCAAATGCTACAGCCCACTACCAGTAGGTAGCGTAACATTCTGGCAGCATTACATAAATAAAATAATGATATTTTGTTTCCTTCAAGTCCGCGCCTTCATTGCTCGTCCTGAATTTAAGCTATTGTTTCTTAAACAGAGACACTTTTTCTTTATCTATTTATTGCTGAATCAAAGGTTCTCGAGGAGTGATTACGTTCCATGTTTGTATGGTAATAAAGGGAAATTAGACGCAATGGGTAAATTGAGTGGCGGAAATATTCCATTGTTTCGCTTTGGGTTTCGTATATAAACTTTTGTTGTATGTGTTATTTCAAAGTCAAAAGATTTAATGCTAATAGGCTATTTTTAGCACTTTTGCAAGTCAAAATTATATTAGGTACTTAAAATTAAGTTATATTACTAAGTATATAAAATTACAAAGTCCTTATTTTATAATAGTTATAATTATAATAACGCCCAACGATTTACATACATAGATCCTGGACCCTAATTAACTATCTAGGGACCACCCACAACACCTAGACTCAGAACAAGTATTTGCGCTTTTTTTCTTCTGCACACAAATACTTGTCCTGTCGCGGGAACCGAACCCGCTGCCTCCGGACTATGAGCCGACCTGCTCAACCACCACAGCACAGAGGCTGTCAAATAATATATAGTAAGCCCATAACAATGCTTAAGTTTGAAAAAAAAAGTTCTCTTTCTCACTACTGGTGCAAGAAATTCGGCACAATGTAGAACAGAAAACTGCGACCATCATCATCTGATCCCTTGTCATCTCAACTTGCTAATTCAAAGAGCTATATCAGTCGGTAGGCAGGCCAGATCGCATAGAACTGACAGCGGATGGGAAGAAAGGTTTTCAAGTGATCATGAACCGGAAGATGGAGCGTAGTCAGCCCTCGGTTAGTCAAGATCTGGTCAAAATAGTAGGGAGTCGATGGATGCAGGAGACCAGCAGCTGCTCAAAGTGGCCCTCTGTGTTCAGCAGTGGACGTCTTCAGACTGGTTGAGAGATTGTAACCATTTATGTTGACAATGATGATTATGTATGTACGTATGTATGTATAGGTTTACGTATGTATGTGTGGATGTGATATTTTTTACATCAAACTTGTCTATCATTTGATCACGCTCTCACCTGATGGGAAATTCCGTCACGATCGAAGGTGTTTCAGATTAAATACATAAGTAGACCAAATGGCTAACTATTGTATAGCTTTACTATTGATTTTTGATAAAATTTCTATGGAAAATCTGTCAAAAACTATCAATTAGAGAACAATGTAATGGCAATTTCAATAGTAGACTTGGGGCCATCTTGTAGATGCGTTTGTCTCATAGACATAAATGTCATAGATATTTCTATCTCGTATACATAAATGTACATAGACATGCTAGTCTCTTAGATCGCAGCTAGATCTCCTTAGACATAAACATTTTGTACACCGGTATAATAGTATTTCTTTAATAATTCTTCTATAACCGGCTTTTAACCAAAACGATAAAAATAAAAAAATGATCAAAATATCTTTGGCCTAAAATGCAGGTCTTCTTTGTGTTGCTGACGATACTTCTGGAGACACACGAAAACTGAAGACGAAATTACAACAAATAAATTACGCTTTGCCTTTAACTTTGTTAATAACTGTAAGTTTGCTAATTAAATACACACACACGCACACATAGACAATCGGCTACATGTTGTCTCACTAAGTTGAAAGTAAATATGCGAATGTTTACTCGCCAGGGCTCGACTACGATTGTTATCTTAGCAATCGAATATAAATGTACGCTTACATTATTTGAGATTGTTCGTACTCATGAAGTTGGGGATCAAAATGTTGAAGTTTTATTCAATTAATTCTATTAATTTATTGTTCAAGTTTGTTCGAGTATATTAAAGATAAATAGCATTAGGAGGTAGCGGGTTCGATTCCCGCGGCAGGACAAGTATTTGTGCACGGAAAAAATGCAAATACTTGTTCTGTGTCTGGGCGTTGTGAGACCCAGGAACTACGAGGACCATGGTTCCTCGTAGTTTCTGAATCCCTAGATACAGGGAATATGTGATCATTAGGCGTTATATTATGAAAAAAAAGTTATAATTGCAATTTCAATACAAAAACATGGGATACCTTTTATATAAAATAAGAATTCCCGTAGGTACGTAACGGGAGATGCATCTTTTGTTCTAGATAACAGGTTCGCTAATTTATTATCAAAATTAGATTGCTTTTCGGTATTACTAGGCTCGCCTATAATATGTATTTAATCTAGACTTGCTTAGTCTAGTGCTCAATTTTAGACCTAGAATTTCTAGGTTAGGGAATTAAGACGTGACGTATTGGGGTCAGGACAATTTTGAAACCTTCCAAGCCATTATTTAGACCCATTGGGAGAAAACTAAATTAGTTTTAGGGTTTAAATAATTTGATGATTATGGATTTAGTTGGGCAATTAAAAATTATGAAATTTGGATTAACGAGCATATTTTTTGCCCGTTTATTTGCCATCATATTACGTTTTAGACTTGATTATCTATATCTACAGTAAACAATGAATTGTTTACATAAATTTATGCTCAGAAAAGCTCTAGTTTAATATTAAATTGTTATGTGAATTTTATAACGGGGCGATGTTTTAAAAATCGCAAACCATTTAATTAAATGTAGGCGAAAACAAAGCTCTCCAAATTAATGAAAAAATGTTTTCTCGTTTTTGTTTGTGTACTAGGTTACACAAATGTTTAGGTACATAATAAACTTTTAATATGTAAGATATATAAGGGCTAAACTTACGTCAGTTAAAAAGTCGAAATTACTCCGCCCTGGTTTCGGACATATTCGATGACCTTCTTCTGGGAGCCAGTTACTAACGCAAGTCACAGCGGCCTTCCCGAGCGTAAGCATGTAACGTGCACATAATGTGTCATACCCACGATAGTTTTCAAACTAAAAAACACTTTTAATATAAAAAAAATGCAAAAATTCTATAAAATTACAAACTCTTTTTAGGATAATTGAAAACGGATTTGATTAGCGGTGGGCAAGAGATATTTGACGGCTTCAGACCTCTGGGTATTCCCTTAGTACCCTCATAATCTATTTACTCAGTCACGTCTTACATAATTCCTTAAATTCCCACAGGAGGGGCGACCTTGCCGATGTGGCCGTCAAACAATAACAACCAGGCATTACGTTAAACGACCGACGTTAAATAATTCACGAACAGCGGAACGTTAATGCAGAATAGGACAAGACACGGGGGACAAGTTATAGTATCAGAGGTAACGGCATTTTTAATTAAGATGCTATTATTGCCGAAAAAAATGAATTATCATCGGCGTGTACTACCTAATATTTTGATATAATATACTATATTAGTATATTTTGATATTTTATAAGGTGGTAGAACTTCTCCGCAAAGTTTGTCTAGGTAGGTACCGCCGCTTTGCCAGTTATTCTGCCGCCAAGCAGTAGTGTGCAAGCACTACTGTGTTCCGGTTTGAAGGGCACTGTAGCTAGTGAAATTACTGGGCAATTGAGACTTTATGATCTGATCTCACAGTCGAGTAATCTTATTACCAGACTGTGCTGATGTCTCAAAATGATGTGCGCAGTGCAGTGTCACGCGAAATTTTATTATTTAGAGTTCGGAGTGACACTGTACTAGAACGAGCTTCAGCGTCGCAAAAAAAAGTAGAATGCCTTACTCAAGCGAACCACCTAGCTCTCTTTTTACCATGAGTGTGAAAATCCGATTACACTGTTAGCAGACCTACTGCCCTGACGAGTTGTATCGGTGCGACTTAGGGCGGGTTTACGTTATCCTTCTTCTTTACGAGAGACATTTGCATTGAGCCGCTCTCTAGAATGGAGGTAGTAACTCTATCTAATAAAATATTACGTCTCTAAGGAAGATGAAAATATCTTGTCAATTTTCTGTTTAATCAAAAAACAATTTTTCTTTTTAAATATTTCATTGTAATTTCTTATATCACTTTGCCGCTTCGGCCGCGTATGAGCAATTAACATATTTTAAACTTTATAACCTTAACTGGCGAGTTTTACAATTTGTTTCGTGAGTTATGTTTATACTTGCTTATGCAAAAAAAGCAACAGTTATCTGTTGCTTTTTTATTAAAAACCATTGTTTCCCAATTTCTTAGTTGAATGTAAAAGACTTTAAATCTATATATTTTAGTAAAAATTAACCTCGTTTAATTATTGGAGAAAAAGCTAAACTATGGGTAAAAATAAATAAAACACAGAATTTATATCACCTTTGGCAGGAAGCGTACCTAAAAACCTGGCAACATTCTCTCATCGAATAGCTAGGCTAATTAGTTGGCCGGATTATGTGCCAGCCTTTAACTTTTGCTTAAATTTTAGACTTAATTTATAAAATTTGTAAAGTAAGAATTTTTTTATTTTATTGAACACTAGTTGCGCTTTGCGGTTTCACCCGCGGATAAAAAGTATTTTAATTATTTGCTCATACCACGAGAAAATTTAATTTCTCCGGGATAAAATGTAGTCTATATGTTAAACCAGTGTATAAGCTATCTTGGTAACGAATTTCATCCAAATCCATTGAGCCGTTTGTGCGTGAAGGAGTAACAAATATACACACATACACTCGTACACACATACAAACTTTCGCCTTTATAATATTAGTGTGAAGTGTGATTCGAGATTATTGAATTAGATGACAACTACAAAAAAAAGTCCTAATAAAGCCATTATATTCTGAGGGTAAAGCTCAATTTTCTTTCAAGATCCTGACATATTATAACACAATAGTTTCATTTGCCACGCTCGAGTAGGTGCAAAAATTGACCGATAGAATAAAAATGTCATTAAGTCCATTAGAATTTGTAATGAATTTAGCCGAATGTCAGTAACAAAAGCTTGTGACCTTTAGTCGGGGGAGTCAGAGTGCGGTCAACGAGGGGTCAGGCGGGAGTTGCCGGCGGGAGCTTAGAGATCGAGTTCCCGTTGTTTAGGATCTAGATATTAGCGGGATTGCCCGATTTTCCTAATTGCGCAAAGCAGTCAAGATGCTTAATTACAAGTAACGATCGATCTCTGTGAAGTTAGAATTGAATTTTGTTATTGGAACAAGATATAAAACCTTTTGAAAAGTAATAAATAATTGAGTTTGATTGGGATAACTAATAATATAATACCAATTTTTTGGCAATTAGGATATGAATGACAATCTAGAAAAAGGTTTTATAGCCGTGGCTAAGTTAGGAAGAGGACAATTTGACAAATTAAGAAGTGGTCCAAGTCAATTGGAAATATGCAGCAAGCAGCAGGTCAGCGCTGAGCAGTCTTAAATCTTTGATTATTGAATCGTTTGCAGCTGCTGGCTGTTCGGCCGCAGAACGTCATGAATAAAATATATCGAGCGCTGCGTCTGCTGAATTTATAAAATGTTACATTACTGCTGCGGCACAAACTGCCTAAACTGCGCTCTAGAGCAGCCAGTGGCTGTAACTAATGAGAAATAAAATTTACTGACCTAATAGTAGATGCATATTTAGTTTATATTTCGTGTATTTTTATCTTTTCTTCAAATTTGATCCCTCTCATTTCGCCCTCGTCTAATAAAATATCTATTAGAATTATCAATGTACAAAGACCGCCTCTTAGTACCTTTTGTCACTCTCAGTGTCTATTGGATAAACTTATTGTCTGTCTGTTGCAATAATTCCATTACCATGATGATATTAGTTAGATTATTCATGGTACCTACTGTGATCATTTATTTTTCAATTAATGACATTATAAAAAGAAGATTGTACAACGTACTGGTGAAATAGGACCGGATCTAAATCACTTCCTTGTGGTACACCAAACATTTCATATTATCGCAATGCAGTGATGCAGTACTTTTTCAGTGCTGTATTCAAATATAAAGGTAGCAAACATTGATATTATTTTTTTCTTATTAATGACGAAATTGGTGAGGCTACAGTTTTGATAGTGTTGGCCGCCAAATGTAATAATAGTCGATTGCGAGAGAACTGTCATGTGAACAATTAGCCAAAGTGCTAATGATTTCAATATTATAAAAAAAAAATCTTAAATAACAATCATAAACGCCGACCAGATTCTAACCGATGTTGAAAACTGAAAACGCGTTCCCATTATTCAACAACAAAGCTACAATCTTGCATCTTATCCATTCAGACTTGAATCCTACATATTCCGTATCATCACAAAGAGTGAGCGAGGGCCTCAAAGCCGACGCGTCCCTCCCGTATCCGCTTTGCATTCTTAATTGAACGGACCGGGAGGGAAAGTAGGGATACTCCATCTCAACTAGAGTGAGCTCAGTTTTGGAATACTAAGTAAGGACGATTGACTTACGCTGCCTGTGCACCAAGTATGAGAATTTTAGGGTAAAGGCGCTTACTGATATAACCAAAAAATTAAGTGTGTATTTAAACCACACGACTGAAGTAAACATCTTTAGCTCCATGTTTCGGCTGGTACAACTTGGTTTTTGCTTCGTTCAATGTGAATGTCGCCATCTTGACATTTGTAAATTGTCATTTTTTGTATGTCGACAATGGAGATCTACGTGAACCAATAACTTTCAACTTCACGCATTCAACCAGCTTACTTCCCAAGTCAACCGTACGTAAAGAAGTTTTACTACAAAAATTAGCAAATTGAAATGGTAATGGTCAGGTCTCATAGCATTATCAAGCTGAGAACTGATGGGGAAGAAATCCTCGAGCAATGACTATGAACCTGAAAATGTAGCTTAGGCTGGCCTCTAGGGCAACAGACGCGATAATAAGTTCAAAACCATAGTAAACCATTGGATACAAGAGGCAAGAAGTCTAACAATGTGGCGCTATATTATTTCCGTACTTTCAGAAGTGTTTATCTTAGTAGGCTGATGTAATGTAAATATAAGGCGTTTAAATTAGAAACAAATTAATGGTGGGAATCAAAAGGACCTACATATGATGGTTAATCTTGTATTGCGTTGTTTTATTATAGTACTGGTTAAACTGACCCAGAAACTACGAGGACCATGGTCCCATAGTTAACCAGATAAGCACAAAAAGAACTTAATTTATAGCAAATGTTCATTAAATTTTTACAGCAAAACAAAATTTACGTGCCACTGAATAAGCTTATAACTTAAAAAGGGTATACTAATCTTGACCATAATTGTAAGGCATCCATTTACCTGTTCATTTTGAGTGAAAATAAGGTCGCTGTTGATTGCAATATCTATGCAGAAACCCAGTTACACTCAAAATAATTATAATAATGTTTATTAGTCTGAAAACGAAACAATGAAAAACAAACTTTGCGTCGTTATTGCGAGAACTAAATTCCCTTAGCACGCATTTTTTACTTCATCAAGTGAAGTACAGAAGGAATTTCATAAAGCCACGTATGGAATTAATTTACGGCGCAATTATATTATACTGCAGTTGTTGAGATTGGTTCGGTGATTTACGTACTTCGTTAGCCTTCTAAGTAGAGGAATTTGAAATGTCGTCTAATTGCAAAGCTAGGGTTTGATTGCGTTTGCATTTTAATAAAACTTAGATCGGGTTTGTCTGCGTATTTTTTGTATACCTACGAACTGTAGGATTATAAAATTATTATATATGCTCCAATGTTGATGTTGATTCATCCAAGGTTCTGATGCAGTTATCTATTCTTTTGTCCTTTTAAGTAATGCTACAAACCATCGCTAACTGGTGAAAGGCTGATTAACATAAATCCACATTGAAACTCAAACAATATAGATTGTCCAGCGATCTAACGTCGGTGACTGATTCTGCCCATCCATTATCTGCTGCGGTAGCGTACAGTAGTATTTTGTTACACTAAGCATTCAATCTATACTACACATTACTGTATAAAATGTTTGCTATAACATTACATGACTACTGCTGTTTGTTGTTGAGATCTCTAAGATCTTGTGATCTCCAACACAATCCAACTTGTGATACCTGTCAGACGTATTTGTCATTGAGAAGTTTGGAATGTCTTTTCAGAATATAATTATCACTGACAGGTTCCAAAATAGCTATTTCAAATATAAGAACCAATTCAGAAGACGAAAGTTTTGATCCATAATCACCAAATTTATACGTGGTGACTTTGAAGATGCAGAATGTATAATTTAAAAAAAGAAAATCATCAAAACCAGTTTATGATTGGTGCAGATAATTGGCAGTATATTTTTAATAGCTATTTAAGCTTCCACGCTGTAACAGTAATAAGACAGATCGTCGCCTGCGTATATCTCACGGCAGAGACTGATGCGAGCTATTCATTACCTGCCGCGGCGGTGGTGGGTAACGTGCCGAGTATTCTGTTATGCTAACACTCGATCTAACTTATACTTAGACTCAAATGTAGTACTTTTGCAATATTAGCATTCAGTAAATATTACCTATGTTATTAATAATAATAATAACGCGCAACGTTCACATACATAGATCCTGGACCCTAACTAGGATTCTCTGTGTCAAGGAATCCAGGAACTACGAGGACTATGGTCCCACAACAAGAACCTGGACCCCAACTAGGATTTTCTGTATCCAGAGATCTAGGAACTACGAGGACCATGGACTCAGAACAAGGATTTGCGCTTTTTTTCTATCCACAAATACTTATCCTGCCGTGGAAATCGAATCCGCCGCTTCCGGGTTATGAGCTGACCTGCTCAACTAACACACCACGTTGGCGTTCTTTAATTTTTTTAACATCTGATGATTAAATTCCTTTTAAATAGTGACAAATCAATTTGGAATTTTTATTGTTAAAAGGTCATCGTAGTATTCAACCCAATACATTCTCATTGCTGAGGCCTTTCTTTCACAGAGAAGGTAGATGATAAAAAGGTCCAGATTAGTGGACGACACAATAATAATTATTATATTCTCGAATATCGTGATTCCTGAATATGCCGAGATGTATTTTTTTCACCTTTGAAGGGCAAATGTGAATTTCGCACATTAGCTGATAGTCGTTAGTGCGGTGTTGACTAGGATACGAACCAAAGTGCGTTGGTTTGGAAGTTGCATGGGCTACCACTGACCCCACTCATTCTTATTTTCTACGAGGATTTTATGTGTAATCTTTTACACTGAAGACTGTAAGAAGAATAAAAATTGTGATTGGTCGAATATGACCGTAGACTTCACAATAACATTACAAAAGTAAAAAAAATCTAAAGAAAGATAATTATGTTCATTAGGATGTTACCCAAATAACGTTAGTTATGTGTACTTCCCTTTACAGTATTTAGTGGATATCATATCATCATTCTAATAGTTGCAGATAGCTACACTGCTGCATAATATTTCATACAAAATTGGAATTTATAGTTGCTGAAGCACCCATTTCCGTTGATATCAATTTGCTGAAATGAACATCGAGTACCGCTTCGCTAAGCCACATCATATCTAGTGGAATTAAAACCCTTATAGCGTAACTGTCAGTTCATCAGCAAACACGTTAAGAACTCGTAAGCAAATAATAAATAAATTATGCATGTAATTGACAGGCGCTATCAAACTATTTTATGAGGAGGATGACCATGGTCCCATAACACCCACACACAGAACAAGATACTGTGCACAAATACCAGCCGTCACGAGAACCGAACCCGCATTCTGAGTTGATCTCTATTATCTTTATAAATGAAAAGCGATAATATAATAATCTCTTTTCAAAAACGTCTTCAAATAAACACGTAGACGGGCAGTCACTTTCCCTCCTCCGCCTGCTTTGTCGCACAAGGGAAATCATAAAAACTAAATTAGAAAAACGTGTACAAAGTCCTTGACAGTCTCACGATGCTCTTTGAAGATATTCTCAAAAGAAACGCGAAAAACGTTCACTTTTGTGAGCCTGAATAATTTAGTTTCTTATTGCCTATTTAATTTTGTTCCTCATTTTGGTAAATCATGCAAATTGAAATGTAATATTGTATGTCACAAGATACATGGCAATATGATAAATAGCAGATTTTACTTAGAATTTTCGTGTGAATATGAGTTTTATTATCATAGTATAGCTTTTATTAGACACGGTATTGTGTTCACAAGTTAGAATAGAACCGAGGCTGACAAGATCAAATTATGAGGAAACGGGTGCTACGTATATATTTTCTTTAATTTATAGACATGGCTATTTTGTACAACCTATATAAATAATGGTATGTCATCTTGCAACCTTAAATTATGCTGTTGTGGTGTGGTTGAGCAGGTCGGCTCATGACCCGGAGGCGGCGGGTTGGATTCCCGCGGCAGGACAAGTATTTGTGCACAGAAAAAAAAGCCCAAATACTTGATCTGAGTCTGGGTATTGTGGGACCATAGTCCTCACAGTTCCTGGGTCCCTAGATACAGGGAATCCTAGTTAGGGTCCAAGATCTATGTATGTGATTGTTGGGTGCTATTATTATTATTTGAAAATTGTAGGGCAATCATTATAAAACTACGGACAAACTAATATGTTCATGTTTGTGGACATATAAAAGTGAAACAAATACGAAAGTCATTTGAAAATCTACAGTTAATTTTGAACTTAATATAAACCACCCATATGAAATGAATGTATGAAATTGAACTTTGCTACAGTGTCAAACGAAAATGTAACCCAATTTAAAATTAACAAATTTTATTATCCCCCAACGCAATTTCACCTCATAACCCGAGCAACACGTGTCCCCAACGCATCGCGTAGACGGTAGAGTGCCACCATACAGTTTTATTTCACACTCACAAGTACTCCCGTAACGACTTCGCAGCTTAACTTCGATAAGATGGTTATGGAGCTGTAACGACGCCGTCCAATTTCACTCGCTGGTTGGCTACCGATTTGTTAAACTTAAGACGTCATTGAGTGGCTCAAGTGCTGCTTTATTGGCTGTGGTCACTTCACTCGGTTAGTCCAAGTAATGATTTCCATGAGCAGCAACCAGTTCTCACTAACGCCAATTTGTTTGAAAATAAGATTTGGGTTAAGTGCTGTTTCAAAATTTGTATTGGTGTTAAGTCTAATTATCGATAAACTGATTTGGTTTGATCTTAGTCCTGTAACGTTTTTTAAATTATAAAAAAGCTGACTGCTGAATATGTAACTTATTAACATTGCTGCTTTAGTTGAAATTTAAGTAGAAAACAATCTTGGTGTGTGAATCAGAGAGCTGAGAAGCCTCTAACAGACAAACTTTACAAAATAAATATTATCATCATTATCATATATTGGACCCAGCCTTTCAGAAGTCGTCACTCCACTTCATTAGAGGAGATATAAAAGAAATACTTTAAAGTAAACATTCCCTGGCACACACATAAAATGTTTACTCAGATATCAAGAAACCTAAAGTCAGTTCTACACAGCTTCAAACGTTTAGGTCATAGCTTCCGTGAGAACATGTTCATTGCTACGTTAATAAAATAAAACGTTCTAGGAGTATTCTCGCGGTACTCTCCACATTTATACACTCATGCCGACTATGCGAGAGAAGGGTAGGTTTCGATTGTGAGCGATCAGCAACATTCTTCGTTCCAAAATTTCTAAATATTGGACGTTTTGTTTTGTGGGTTCTATGATCGGGTGGAATTTTACTATGTAAACCTGTTTTTTATTTTTAGATTACTAGTACCTTTGGAGCAGCTTACAATCATTTTAATAAATTAAATTTCTTATTTTTTAGCTGACGATCATTACTTAGTAGAGTAATGTACCAAAATTTGACAGCTCTTAAATTCGCACTTATTTCTCTATGACATACATATTGCAATGCATTTGGGTATATTTTATTGGTACGCACAAAAAAATATCAAAACACAATTTTGACTAACGTCGACGTTTCGACCGAGTTAAATTGGCCGTGGTCACGAGGGGACTGTCTAACTTTAGTACGAACGGATATAAAGAAAATAGATAGGTACGTACATCTCAAAATAAAAAATAACGTGAGTTGTATGGTCAAATTTTATGATAATATATTTTTAGAACTAGAAATCAATAAAAATATATATTAAAACTGGAAATGGATGAGAAAAAACTAAATTACGAAAATTTGGTAAAACTTTCAAAGTTTTTGTTCGTTAAGATGAAAATCATTAATTCAGAAATCATATTCTCATCATCTAAGAAGGCAGCTAGCGTCACTTTATGTCGCATACAGGACCATTAGGAATGGCCCCTTGCCAGAGCAGTCACTTTTTGTCAGAGTTATCTAACCTGTAGCTAAGTATTCAAAAAAGGAATTCAACTCTCCGTTAGCAATAACTGCTAGCCCGCCCGCAGTTCCGCAGTTCGCACGATAAACCGTGCAGTATATTTGGCAGGATCGGGTATCCCGCGCTGTCTGCAGCCGCATGGGAGTGCTATTCCTGCAATAAATGCCGCAGTTATGCCCGTTTTCATATCTAGCACGCACAAATGCGCAGAATGTTGAGATCGTAGAGATCGAGCTCGGGATCTAGTATATTTATATTAGAGTTTACAAAGTTATGAGAAATCCCGCAGTTTCATTTGCCATTTACTTATTTTTTAATAACTGGTTAGGCCGTTATATTTATATAAGTTTGATTTCTATCGTGTATTATCTTCATTATTTAAACCCATTCAACCATTGCAGCGTAACAAAAGAAAATCAGGCAATGGATCGGAAAAAAGAGAGGTAAGTATAATTTAAAATTTTATCGTTACTCGTTTCTGTCAACCAAATATTAGGTCTTTACCTATGAAATTGCCGTTTTGTTTGAAAAAAGTTAAAGTATTTTTTTTTCGAACTTATTTATTTCTTTTATTCAAAGTAATCACCCCTGCAATCAATGCATCTTTACCAACGCTGTGGCAGTTTATGGATGCCCTTCTTGAAAAAATCAGCAGGACGGGAGACAACAAACTCTTCAAAGGCGTTTTGTACTGCCTCTCGGGAATTGAATTTTTTTCCCGCTAAAAAGTTGTCCAAATTTTGGAAAAAGTAATAGTCGGTAGGCGCAAGATCTGGTGAGTATGGCGGATGAGGGAGAGCTTTCAAACCCAACTCATGCAGCTTAGAGACGGTCTGTTGTGCAGTATGGGGTCGCGCGTTGTCGTGAAGTAGCAGTGGAGACGACCGATTGACCAAAGCTGGTTGCAGACGTGCGAGTTTCGCCATCATTGTGGTCAGTTCTTCAATGTACACATCTGCAGTAATGCTCTCGCCGTTTTGTAAAAAGCTATGATGAATCACACCAGCACTAGACCACCAAACTGTGACCATCACCTTTCTAGGGGTCATTTTTCGTTTTGCACATTGCTTTGGTACCGAACCAGGATCTAACCAACTTGCTGAGCGCTTTCGATTGTCAAAAAGAATCCATTTTTCGTCGCACGTAACAATTCGGTTCAAAATTCCTTCATTTCTGTGCCTGTTAAGCAGCGCAAGGCAAGTCTCGACGCGTACGTTGCGCTGGCGATCGTTAAGTTCGTGGGGCACCCATCTGTCAAGCTTTTTTATCTTGCCAATCTGTCGCAAATGGACCAATATTGTTTTGATGGTAACATCAAAAGCTGCTGCCAGCTCAGCTGTAGATTGAGATTCATCAGCTTTCACAATCGCCGTTAATTCATCATTGTTGACCAAAGTTTCCGGACGACCACGAGGTTCATTTTTCAAGTCAAAATTCCCAGAACGGAACCGAGCAAACTAATAACGGGTTGTACGTTCGTTTGTACAGTTCTCTCCGTAAACGTCGTTGATGTTACGTGTCGTTTGTGCCGCGTTAGTGCCACGACGGAACTCATATTCCATAATTACACGAAATTTCAAAGTATCCATTATGAGGAAAAATGTTGAAATGTAATGAAAATACAACGCTAATCAATAAACAAAAGACGTATATTGTAAATAGAATGTCATATTTTTAAAACAAAATTAATTTGAATTTAGAATTCATAGCCAATCAAAACTTTTTTTTTGTTTGAAAAAGTCTGTACTGCAAAACGGCAATTTCATAGGTAAAGACCTATTATTATGAACCGCTAGTAAAATCAAAACTGAGCTAAGAAGTAAGTAAATAATTCTGAAAAATATTTTAATAATGTAATAAGACTGTTCCTGACGCCTGATAAAAAGCTAGAGGGCTCCCAAACCTTATACTTCGCCTAAAAATTAGGTTTCTTTGTCAAGGGAGCAATCCAAGGTCGGCCTTCGTATTCATGGAATTTTTATCATTCTTTCCTTCCCTCACAAACGATCAAACCGTGTTTCTAATATTAAAAAGGTTTTCCGGATTAGGTTATTTCAATAAACCGGTGACACGTGTAATATAATTCTGCGTATTTTATTGAAAAAATTATAAGTTATATTAGGTTTATTTCTTAAACCTAATGTAATTATGAAAGATATCAATAAAAGAAGAAACATAAGGCACTTTCTGTTTTCTGTTATTCTCAAAAGTGGCCAGATTTTGAACAAGCTATGTGACAACAACATTTATTCCATAAAATGTTATCTACTAGTAACAAAAAAGGTACGCATATATTCACAAAAAAAAAAAAACGGTTTTGTTTGATATTGTAATCACTAGGCATTCAAGTGGTAGAATGGATCCTTCGCCAAAATATTGCCTACTCGTGCCTGCTGCCAATGCCTGGTAGTTGGCAATATCTGGTCCACTTATCGACGACGAGAGAAACTAATAACAGGAATCAGCCTAGCATGTAGTCGAAGACCTTCGAGAGCTTATTTAGCTCTCGAAGCAACATTGAGCTGTCATGTAATTTAGGTAACTAGATTCTAGGCAAATATATTGTACGGAGTTAAAGCTTTGTTTGTTGAGGTACCTACATTTATATATGTTTAATTTAGTGCATATTTTTAAAACCATTCACATGCAGAAGTTGAGGTGTTTCAGTTTGATGAATTCAAATGGATTAATATACCTTAAGTTTTTTCGTACTTTTCATTAAGAACTATTTGTAAACAATGTTAAAATCTTTGAATAAATCTATTTTATAATCTGAATATTCGTGTTACTATATTTAAAGACATATCAGTGAAAAGCCTAAATGAGCTAAATGATGTTTAAATTGACAATTAATAACTATATACCAATAACCGTAGTTATAAAACATTTTCCTCGCAAGTTCACAAGTCAAGAGCTTCCTTATGCATTCTGGCAAGTATCAGTATTTACATGCTAAGTACACTGCAGGCAATATTGGGACGATTCATAGATGCGCCAGCAAGGAACTAATAAAGGAAGCCAGCCAAGCGTCTAACCTTCGAGTGGGAGTCAACTTACTCAAGTAGATTACTCTTGAACAAAGCAAAGGGAAAAGTTTATTTAGATGATGCTTTTACTGGTACTGGTACTTTTCTGGTAGCACATGGAAGATTATTTTGTTATTATTGATATAAATATAGGACTACACCTAGTGCTTAGTATTCTTTCATTATTACGATAGACGTTCTATGCAAAAGCAACTTGATCCTATCTTCATACCACTAAACATATTTAGCAAGAAACCTTACCAAACCTTTACCCCTACGGCTCAATCATTTAACAAAATCTCAAAAAAACTACTTATCCCTAAACCTTTTCTAAAACCTCCATCCCAATGAATAGCGAAACCCGCACACTGAAGTTGTGATTTAAGTCACCTCACTAGAAGCTTCCTGACGGGGGAAGGAAATCTTCATACGTCATCGTTTAGCGGGCTATCAGGGGGTACCAGGGGGTTCACGCGTCATTTACCGCGGTTAGGGGTAGTTTCGCTGCGTGGCGATTTCCAATACGTGTATTGTGTTCCGTGGCCGATTGTTATTTCGATCGTGACATTTTCCGAAAAATGTTATGTCAATTTTTCCTAATTGGGGGATAGTAGGGTTTCTGTTTTGCTGCGATAAGCTAAACTGGAAAAAACTGCCTCTGTAGAAATTTTACCTTCGGTTTGTCAATTTGGTTCGCAATGCGTAGATAAAAAGATTACAGTGTAAAGGCGGGGGTCGGAGATATTATAGGCATCCTAAAATCTAGCACAGAAAATTGGAGCACATAAAATCAACAAACAGTCTTCATGAAATGAGTTCTATATCATATGTATTTATTTATTTTTAGGCATAGGTATCCTTTGACCATGCCATGCCTGACGGTAGGTGATGACATGGCCTGCGATAGTGCTTAAAAGATACTTGTTCACTCTTGACTTGAAGACTCCCAGGTTACAGCTGCAAACAAGGACGACGGCAAGATATTCCACTCATTAGCTATTCGTACTGTAATGTTTGGAGTGAAATACTTATTGTGGTCTGTAGGAATATATGCCGAGTATCTGTCTGAGTCTTGTTAAATGAATGAATGTTTATGTAATTTCGTCGAACACTCTACAATATGCTGTAAAAATACCGATAAGCGGGCAGTATTGCGTCAATACCCCAAGATTTGAAGCTATATTTGACCAACGAAACGAAAACGTGCTAAATTCCAATAATTTATTCATAAACAATCATTTAAATAGCATGTCGTGTGTAGTTTATAGTTAATATCGACCCTAACATTGCGTAATAATTATGGTATATTAATAATATAAAACAAATACCTAAAACACGTCAGGTATGGGTATATCACATGGCAATTATAACAAATACAACACATCGAATCGTGTACAGTATGTTCTACTATTTTGTCGTTGCGGTAATTATCTGTCAGTAAGGAAACATATTAAATGTCTCATTAATGTGTTAGTAATTATGGTGGAACAATGAGCCACGAGATTCAATTAGAATCGTTAATTAGAGTTGGTTTAACGCGTGAGCAGAAATCGTCAAATGTATTTCCAGTTAGGTAGATAGATAAAATCAATAAGAATTGTTTACTATACCTACCAGGCGAACACACTGCGCAAAAAAATAAATATAATTATCCATATACTTTTATTTGTGTATAACGTTTTCGTAACCCCTCCTTTCCGACCGATTTGTGTTCTGTGGTAGAGAGCGGAAATTAAGGCTCATAATGCTCTGCAGAAGTTTTAGGTGCAGCGTTAAACGTCAAGAGAACATGCTTCATTGCGTTTGTGTAGTGTTTCTTTGGACAACTATACTTACAGTGAGAATTTTAATATTTCCTTTAAAAAAAGGGTTTTAGCCGATTTCTATTCCAATAAGAAAATCATCAATATAGTCAAAATCGAAATACGCATTATTAAGAATAACTCAAAACTACTTATCAGATCTTGATCAAGTTTGAATGGGAAACACTAGCTTTCAAATAAAAAATAATCATCAAAAATCGGTTCACCCTATTGAAAGTTCTGAGGTAACAAACATAAGAAATTCGAATTGAAAAGCTTCTTCTTTTTTGAAGTTGGTTAAAAATACTATGATTCAAGGCTGTGCTACGGTATTTTGACAAGATGAATTTGCTTTGCTTTTGCTTACCTATATCGTAGTGAATGCCAGTGAAGTCGAAGTGGATGATTAAGGAAACGAAAATCTACATAATGTCAATAACATTAATTTTAATGTAAAGCAAAAATTTGAATCTTGAACGGAATGACATGTTGAATGCCAATGAACATTTCCCATCTTATTCATAAATGCTTCTATGAACCATGTTTATGTTATAAAATACTTTGTCTAATGCGTATAATAGGGACATAGATATTTTTTCAAGGAGTACAGGTTATTAAGCGTTTTTGAATAGGTAAAGAAGTAATAGTTTAAACTAATTGCTTTGTGAATGAACCTTTGCATGATAATTATGCTTCGAAAATTCACCGAATTTCTACATAAATATGAAAATACTTATACTGAAATAGGTTTAACGTAACTATACGGCTGTTTTCAGTTTGTTCCAATAAAACAACTTAATTAAAAAAAAACAGATTTTTTCATTTTCTAAAACTTAATTTAGTTTCCAAAACTTAGCTAGATGGCGCTGAGTGAAATGTTCACAAATATTTATTAAGTACTACCTGAGTGTGAAAAGTTTATAACTTTCTTAGTATTTTTCTTTCATTAGAACCTTCTCCTGACAGTAATAAACAAAAAAAAAAGAATTTGCGAAAATGTTCCATCCGCTCACGCGTGATGGGATGACCGAGAGTAATAGATTTTCATGTTTATAATAGGTCTTTACCTATGAAATTGCCGTATTGCAGTACAGACTTTTTCAAACAAAAAAAAGTTTTGATTGGCTATGAATTCTAAATTCAAATTAATTTTGTTTTAAAAATATGACATTCTATTTACAATATAAGTCTTTTGTTTATTGATTAGCGTTGTATTTTCATTACATTTCAACATTTTTCCTCATAATGGATACTTTGAAATTTCGGGTAATTATGGAATATGAGTTCCATCGTGGCACCAACGCGGCACAAACGACACGTAACATCAACGACGTTTACGGAGAGAACTGTACAAACGAACGTACAACCCGTTATTGGTTTGCTCGGTTCCGTTCTGGGAATTTTGACTTGAAAAATGAACCTCGTGGTCGTCCGGAAACTTTGGTCAACAATAATGAATTAAAGGCGATTGTGGAAGCTGATGAATCTCAATCTACAGCTGAGCTGGCAGCAGCTTTTGATGTTAGCATCAAAACAATATTGGTCCATTTGCGACAGATTGGCAAGATAAAAAAGCTTGATAGATGGGTGCCCCACGAACTTAACGATCGCCAGCGCAACGTACGCGTCGAGACTTGCCTTGCGCTGCTTAACAGGCACAGAAATGAAGGAATTTTGAACCGAATTGTTACGTGCGACGAAAAATGGATTCTTTTTGACAATCGAAAGCGCTCAGCAAGTTGGTTAGATCCTGGTTCGGTACCAAAGCAATGTGCAAAACGAAAAATGACCCCTAGAAAGGTGATGGTCACAGTTTGGTGGTCTAGTGCTGGTGTGATTCATCATAGCTTTTTACAAAACGGCGAGAGAATTACTGCAGATGTGTACATTGAAGAACTGACCACAATGATGGCGAAACTCGCACGTCTGCAACCAGCTTTGGTCAATCGGTCGTCTCCACTGCTACTTCACGACAACGCGCGACCCCATACTGCACAACAGACCGTCTTTAAGCTGCATGAGTTGGGTTTGGAAGCTCTCCCTCATCCGCCATACTCACCAGATCTTGCGCCTACCGACTATTACTTTTTCCAAAATTTGGACAACCTTTTAGCGGGAAAAAAATTCAATTCCCGAGAGGCAGTACAAAACGCCTTTGAAGAGTTTGTTGTCTCCCGTCCTGCTGATTTTTTCAAGAAGGGCATCCATAAACTGCCACAGCGTTGGCAAAGATGCATTGATTGCAGGGGTGATTACTTTGAATAAAAGAAATAAATAAGTTCGAAAAAAAAATACTTTAACTTTTTTCAAACCAAACGGCAATTTCATAGGTAAAGACCTAAATATAAAAATTACTAATTTCAGATCCGGTCTTTTGAACGTCAAATAGTTTCAGATACAACGGTTCAGGGTCCTAAGAAAAACCAATTTTAATACAAAATCATTGAAACTTCACAAAATTCATCTTCAGATCGTATCCTATTACTGGCTACTCAGACTAAATTCCATTAGAAATTTTGCGTGAATTTTCAAATTCTTAGTAGGTATTTGAGCAGGCATTGTCGATAGTCGGCAACCTACTGGGGCGTATATTCGAGCAAATAAACCCTGCCCCCCGGCCTTGGATCTTGGGAAGCTGCTGCGTCCAATATTATCATAAAACCTTATTATCCTTTTATGAGAATTCCTGCAATATTTTTATTAATTGGTCAGTAATTAAATTTTATGTTAGATTTTATCATGACCATGAAGCTAGATAAATGAGTAAGATTATATTGAATGTGTAATTAGTCACATTTTCACGACTCGCAACTTATGACCGGCTACTTTTTAAATTCATTTATTCCACCAGACTTTGATCGTCACTAATTACAATGTAAGTTATAACTTTTAAAGATTAATTAATAGTTCCACTGCCACTTAGAATTATTCCTTAATAGCTTTTTTAAATTCTATATATTCCATTACTCAACACATACAACCTCTATAGAATTGCAGAACAGCTCTTTAGAATTCCTCAATAACAACTGCTGAAGTTTCGGAGCTTCGCCCGTGGGCCCCGGGGCGCCACGAGGCCGTTAAGTGAGTACCTGCGACCTTTTCAATAGGTTTTCTTTATCTCCGGGTGAATCCAAGCCATCCGGACATTATGCTCGGTTACCCGGTTTCAGGGTATGACCCCACGTAAAGAGGCGGTATTTAATGAAAGATTTACCTTATTTTGATAGTTAAGCGGCCTGTTACGTATTTATGTTGGGTTAGGCTTTCTCTTTGATTTGTTATGAGATTTTTTTGTTATTTTATAATTTCCATTTTTTGTAAAGTCAGGCACGCAGCCAATCTATGCGGTTTTATCCACGTCTTTTTCTGGCTTTGAAATCAAATTAAAATTGAAAATATTGTGGAAAATAAAACTACCGATTAATTTAGAGAAAATTTATTTTAAAACATATTTTTAGAGTCTTCAATTTTAGCAACAAAAACGTGATAAAGTCAAAGCATGGTGGGCACTAATATGAAAATGAGCTAATCGTTTGCCTGATTTTAAGTGACGTGGCTGCCCATATCTACCGCAGTGTCACTTGGAACTCCAAATTACAGAGTTTCGCGTGACATTGTACTGCGCACGTCATCCAGAGACAACCACATAAGATTACTAGACTGTGAGATTAGGTCATCATTTTACTAGGTAGAGTGGCCTTCAAACTGGAACATAGTAGTGCTTGCGCACTACTGCTTGGTAGTAGAATAACTGGCAAAGCGGTGGTACCTACTTAGACGAATTTTGCAGAAAAGTCCTACCATCTAGTAAAGCTAACTAGCTACTTAGTAGATACAAACCTAAAGTTATGAATCTGTCACCAGGCAATTCAGTGTCAGCCTTACTCGGGGGCCATTTAACAATTCAGTAGTACGGCGCCACGTTTGGTCATATTGCAATGAGGTAAAATGTGGTCAAACGCTACCATGTCAAGAATCAACTTTTTTTTTACATAATTTATCATTGTGAAAAGTGATAGATTTAGACAGGTCAAGTGTCATAAGTATTTCAATTAAACACTAAAACATAAAAAAAAATTATCGCTTTTTATATAACTCGCTATGTGTCCGCCTATTCAGGTGTTAGCCCGCGGTTACACATTACCCGGTTATTATCTCATTGATCCCGGCTGAGTTATGAGATCCGGTTTACGACTTCTTTACGTACGCATGTGTACGAACCTTTATAATACAGGGTAAAAAACGTACGTAAAGCACGCGTGAAAGTGGTACTGCCAAAACATGGGCAATGGAATCATCTTACTACTTTTTTTGTATGGCATACATAGAAAAGGAAAATGAATTTTAATACATAAGAATAAATCTTTATTTCCCTTTGTCATCGCATCACGAGTGAACGGATAGAACATTTGCGCTAGCTTTTTTTTTGTTGAAAAAATAAGAATGTTGAGCGGAAAATTAGATTTTCACCACGTGGGTAAAACCTCCGGGCACAGCTAGTTAGTTATAATTATGGGATTTAAAACATTATTCCCCCAGTACCTACTGTAAAATAAAATTATCAAACTGTTTACAATCAATTTCTAATAACTAATATAAACTATTAAGTTTATCTACTACACTTTTTGTACAAAACTAATAATCAAAAAATGTCACACAAATATAAACTCGTATTTTAATTATTAAATTACTGATTAAAATTAATATAAGCTAATCCCTATTTAAGCAATGTACAAAAACCATACAGTTTCTATGTTGGCCGATACCATTCTCGATACATAGTAATAATAATAATAACGCCCAACGATCACATACATAGATTTAGGATTACCTGTGTTTAGGAACCCAGAAACTACGAGGACCGTTATCCTACAACACCTAGATTCAGAACAAGTATTTGTGCTTTTTTTTTCTGTGCACAAATAATTCCGCGGGAATTGAACCCACTCAGAGCATCGCAGTGTTGCTTGCTTTAAAAAAGAGATAAAGTTATTTTACCCCCTGCCCCATAAACCTGATTGAACTTACCCAGGGCCAAATGGTAAATCAAAAACAATAACCTGTATTAAAAATATCGTATCCCACATATATATATGTCTTGACAAGCGTAGCAAAAACCGGTATTTCTAAAATACCGTTTTTACACTGTGGTTTCTATGTGGTTTCAACCCAAACCCGGTAAAAATTAATTGCTAGCATGAACGGTATCCGCTGAATTTATTAATAATCTTGCGGTTTATTACCTTTCCCACATTACGCGCGGGAAAACGAATGAGGAAAATAACGTAATAAAGTATTATTAAATTGGATTCGGCGTGAGGTGTATGTATAAATATACCTTTACATTTGGTTTACAATAGATCTCGCAATGGGATGTAGATTTAATCGTAAGCTATTTGTATTGAAAAAAGAAAAGATGTATTCACGTTTAAAGTAAAACCTTTACTACAAAATGAATAAAGATAAAACGAAGATAAATAATTGTAAATATTCTACATTTCTCAACTTTTGTGTAATCAGCCATTTAAAAACTCAACAAGCTGTTTTAAGAGACCGTGAATTCCACCTTATAAAAGACAAGCGGCCCGTCCCGGTTTCGCACGGGTGGACTGCTATATTATCAATATTAAAAATAAATGTATTTTAAAAACATTTATTTTTTAAACATTTCGGCATAACATATTCTTTTTGCAATTAAAATAGCTTATATTAATCAGTGATAATATAGCAATCAAATGGTGAAAGAACTTTTAAAATCGGTCCAGTACTTTTTGAGCCAATTCATTACAAACATACTTACATACAAATCTTTCCACTTTATAATATTAGTATAGACTAATATTAAAACCGACCTTATTGGACGCTACCTGTGGTTTTTCTTGCAATTTCCCCATTTTCCTGTGGGGATTCTGCAATTTCAGGGATAATCGTATATTGATCTCAGAATACATATAATAATAATAACGCCCAACGATCACATTCATAGATCTTGGACGCTAACTAAGATTTCCTGTGTCTAGGGACCCAGGAATTACGAGTATCATGGTCCTACAACACCCAGACTTAGAACAAGTATTTGCGCTTTTTTTCTGTGCACAAATACTTATGTCTTGCTGCGGTAATCTAACCCACTGCCGGGTAATGAGCCGGCCTGCTCAACCACCATACCACAGAGGCTGTCACAACCTTATATAATATACAATCTTACCTATAAAAGTTAAGGTTAGACCAGAACGGAGCGGCGGTGTATAAATGACAGGTTGCCATGGTCAGCGATCAAAGAAAGTGCAAGCCGAGTGACCTACCGCGCAGCCTGGCACATTTTCTAAATCGCGCCGATATATTTCAACCTTTAGTTAAATATAATCAAAGTTTGAATTGTCTAGTCACTTGTGACTTACGAGTTTGTTCACTATATTTTACTACTACCTACTGTTATATTGATTTTCCTCTTAACATTTCGCTGACGTGAAATGTCACGAGAAAAAATTAGATCGAGTATTAGACGTAGAACATAATCATAATCAATTTATTGGCAAAAAATGTATAAGCCGAAAATACAAAAAAAAAAATTAATATATTTTTCGCCAACTCTGCCACTGCTTTATATTTCGCACAATAGTATTATTTTCTGGAAACGCATAAGCCTGGTCGTCACCAACAGTTTCCTTCTAAACGATAAAAACTCCTCCCCATCACCCCGAAGCGTAAAGCAATAATCTTGATACTTACTGTTATATTTTTGTATCGTTTGATGTTTCAAAGTTTCAAAGTTTTCCAAAGTTTATCAGAAAGTCTAGCTTAGACGCGACTCGACGCGTAACCATGTGAAAAAGTACTTGTACTCAGTGGTACACTACTGAGTACAAGTACTTTAGCTAGGTAACTAACTATTAATAACTATTTAAAATCATTTGTTCCGTATATGTCGTGTTCCAAATTCGACGTACTCTAAATTTGTCGAAATCCAGATTCGTTGAGGTTTATTTATGTGTGGGAGAAATGTTCACTAGTTAAATTTATAGTTTGTAAGTCAGAGCCTGAGGGGTCTTGGCTTGGGTGCTCCGGGGCACTGCCCCATCTAGCCCTCCGATAGCTACGCCACTCCTGGTACTTATTTAGCACAACCAATCAGTATTACAATAGGCATGACGAAAGATTTTGAAATCCTCTTCCGTAATGTGGGTATACATTTACTATTTAGGAAAAAACCTTTATTTCGGTAATAGACTTAATTTTAACCAAGATTAAAGCCATTTTCATAATATTTTTTAAATGCGGCGCGAAAACAGCTCGAGGTGTCATGGCGTCGGCTCTGACGTCACTCCTAGGTGTTTACCTACACAATGACATGTTGAAAACATGTCACTGCACTACTACACACGTAGAAAAAGAATACAAAATAACAAAATCAATCCAAATGCGTATATTTCACAACAGCAAAAATCTACGTGTGACGTCATGCGCTGTGATTGGCGTTTCAGTCAAAATGGCCGATCGCAGTATTTTAATGTTTTATTTTATTGAAAATCTAAGTAATCTTAATATTTTTAATAAAACTAAACCAGTGTTTCAACGTTATTTAATATACATTTTACCCTAAAAACATTAAATCGACCATTTTTTGATACTGTCGTCATGCCTATTCAACGAGACCATGCTATTCTTATGTTGGGTACGCTAGTAGGCTGGAACTAAGTACAAAAGCTAAGTAAGTACTAGTACTAAGAGCATACTTCTTCGAACATTTAAAAGAAAAAAAGGTATATTGTAAAAAGCCTCAAAATGTGCAAGACAAAAGTTTTCTAAAAATAAGACAATGTCGACCCAAAACACTGCTATCACAATCTCTTAATTCATAAAAGCCCATATCTACTGCAGGGAGCGACATCAGTCATCCCCGGGCGTCCCTCGGGAGGAGTTATTAGGACCAAGGTCCCAACATAAATACGGCTTAGAAATTAAGCGACTCGCCATTGTGCAGTGTGTAGAATATTTATCGCCCTTGCGTGGCTTGTGAGTGCCTAAAAGTGTCCGCAATCTGGTTAGTGTTCATGAAAGTGTTGTAGTACATAGTGTTAGTACATAGTGGTTTTAGGGTAAACTAATAAGTGTTTGGTGCTGCCAGGTGTGTTATCCATAAAACCTTTTAAAACCTTTTACATAATCAGTAAGGATCCAAGGCGTATTATTTGATCCACGTAATTAGAAGTTGAAATTGATACCTATTAGTTCTACCTCTATGTGGTAGTACTCTTCTTCACAAACTTTATGACCTGCTGGGCAATCACGTAACTCGATTGCAACTTGATTGTTTATATATGTTTGATTATATATATATTTTTTAGAGTTTTCACTAACACTCCTGCTGTTATAAGCGCGGCGGACGTGACATTTAACTCAGCTGAAGGACTAGCAACTAAAGTCCATAAAAGTATAAAAAAGTCCCTTTGAACTTAATTTAAGCGGATAATATTTTCGAGAACCCTTATCCTGCTTTTTACAACTATGTAAAGAGCAGTAAGATTTATTATTTTGGTACCGTACGCTAAAGCAATAGGATGATGGAAAGCTAAGCTAAAGCAAAAAGCAAAAATGGCACAAATCTATCGGAAATACGGATGCATATTAACATACTTTTTCCAGATTGAACATCGAATAACAACACATTTAGACGTCAAAGAAATCAATCCAACGCGGAGACGGCACGGAAAATAGTAACACAGAAACAAAATATTTTCGACATATTTCTGAGATGCGATAAAACGAATTGTCTCGGAAATGGACGAACCTTTGGTTTATCGAATAATTCCAGGTAGCTGCGGGTACCACGTACCGATAGGGAGTAATTGCGAAACCTACTCAATCGAAAATTTATCGGCTCCCGACGACGTAGCTATCTGTTTCTATCGCAAATTCTATTTGCCGTTACTATTAGCTGCCGGAAATCAGACGTAAATATACGTGGGCGGTTTGTGTTTAGGTTGAAACTTTGAAAGGATAAATAAAAATAGTTATCTTGAAAAAAATACAAAAGAAAAGTTCTCCAAAAATATAGAAAAGCCTGTTTCTGAGGCTAATGGAACTTGGCCCAAACGTCAAAAATATAATAGATTTAATCGACGCCTAGGTCTATCAAAATGTTTCAAATTGTGAAAGTTTAAGCAAAATGTCTTCATTGTCAGCCGGAAATCTACTATTTCTGAATATAGGCCTCCCCATAAAACTCCGCTATAACCAGCTAGGCATAAAAAGAAGAAAGAAAATGCATTTATTCAAGATATCACACATAAATATTTTTTTACAAATAGGAACACATACAACAAATCACACAAAAAACGCAACACAAAAACAATTTTGAGTCACGTCATATTGGTCCCAACTCAGCATGCATTTAAGGTCGTGACACTTTAATAACTGATTTTCAGTAGGAACCTTTATTTATGACATCACGAACTTTACTGCTTGCATCCAACGGCTTCACGTCCATTGACCAGGCCAGAGATAATATATTAGTTCTTGGTACAATTTTGGGCCAGTATTGTATATGTTACTTGTGTAGTGCGAGTAATGTTTGAATGCGGAGAACGCTAAACATTTTCTCATTCCGATTTACCAATACACAAAGATTTCTACTAGCAAAGTTTTATTCTACCGACTGTGTTCTACTTGTAGTCAAAAGTTCTCATTCTCTTCCATATGTATGACAGCCTCTGTGGTGTGGTGATTAGGCAGGTTGGCCCGGAGGTGGCGAGTTCGATTCCCGCGTCAGAACAAGTATATTGTGTACGGAAAAAAAGGGCAAATAATTGTGCTAAGTCTGGATGTTGCGTTTCCTAATGTTTGTCTCGTCACGCATTCACTAGCTTACTCCCCAAGTCAAACGTGTGTATAGAAGTCATACTTCAATAATATAATATGAGTTGAGTGAGATATGGTTGGTGTAGCATTGGTGAATAGGTAATATAAGCCCTAGCTCTTACGAGCCTGCGTGGGTAGGAATCGCCGGGTAGGTCGGTAGTGCCATATCATTTGTCAATCCGTGACGAGGGCCGCCCTCCACTCGTGAAGTGGAGCGATGAGATGTGGGTTTGCGGCGATGCTGAGCGGCCGGCGGGCCGACCCACGGCGCACTTTATTGGAATAAAAGTAACAGACGATTGCACATTATAAATGAACTGGGGCAAGTAGAAGGAAAATGAGTTTATTTTGTTTAGTCTAAAGGAATATTGTTGTTTGTTATTATAAAAAAAATGCACTGTTGTAACTGAATTTTACTGTGTTTTTAGTATAAATGAGATGTTATGAAACCTTCTTGGAATCTACTCAACATGATTAATATTTTTTTATTGTGCTTTCTTTTATTTCTCCAATTATATTGACAGCCTTTGCGGTGTGGTAGTTAAGCAGGTTGATTCATAGCCCGGAAGCAGCGGGTTCGATTTCCACGGTAGATCAAATATTTGTGCACAAAAAAGTGCAAATACTTGTTCTGTGTCTGAGTGTTGTGGGATCCTCGTAGTTCCTGAGTCCCTAGATACAAGAAATCTTAGTTAGGGTCCAGGATCAATGTATATGTTCGTTGGGCGTTGTTATTATTCGTACATAAAAAGCTACCTTGCATAGCGCGCTCCATGACAAGCTACTTAAGATAGTTTCAACCGCGCTTCTTTGTGAAATTTTTAACACCGCATTTGACGACCTTAGTGGTTGAATTTTGTAAGCCCCTTACTAAGTACACCCTTAAGCCATAAAATAAAGATGCCCTTCAAATATCAAGTCTCTACGTTAAGTGGTTCTAGCTGTACGTTATCAGTCATCAGGACAAAGGCCTTTTTATTGATATACAAATGGAGTGATAAAAATATGCCCAGCAGTGGGTCGATACCTACAGGCTGAAACGATGATGAGGAATGAATTTGGAACTATTTCCAGTATAATTTTCAATTTCAGAATTACTGAACGTCTTTTGTTGTGGGGAATTTTTGTATGGATGTATACGGGTCAGCCAGTTTATAATGAAACTACCCTCATACAAACACGCGCGTGAGAGGTAGGTAATTATAACTAAATTAATTACAAACATTAATTAATACCAGCAAATATTATTGTTGTTTCGAAAAAATATTAAAACAGAAACACAGCCGTGGTTGAGTGGTCCATCAGTTATTTGGTGAAACCTTCACGATATTTGTTTCGAGTTATACCAGACTTTTTAATTATAGTTGAGAGATGAAAACCCTCTGCGGAATAAACCTCTTTGTTCATTATTTAACCAAATGGAAAATGTTATATCAGAGCATTAAATATTAATTGATATAGTTGGTCATAATAATACCCCAAGCGATAAGCTCGCGCTAAGTATCTTAAAAGCAAAGTAATAGTAGTAGTTTAGTTTTGAATAGGTACAGAAAGTCCAGTCCGTGAAGATACTTAAATCAATGGTGACTCTTACTACATTGCAATAAAGTTATGTTTTAGAGTTATTAGTTATATTAAATCACACTATCACATCACACGAATATTATAAAGGCGAAAGTTTGTATGTGTGTTTGTGTGTATGTGTCTATGTTTGTTACTCCTTCACGCTCACACTCACACTGACAAATAGATTTAGATGAAATTCGGTACGAAGAGAGCTTATACACTAGATAATAGTATATATACAGATATATATATATAGATACTAATAGTCGGAAATATATTCATTTAAAACAACTTCCTTATACTTAAAGCTTATATTGCCAACAACTTCCTTATAATTTTGTATTGATTGTACGGGATTTACTCACGTTATAATTGGCCGGACTATCCGACTATAGTTTCGACTGCGTTTGGCAGCCTTCCTCAAGGTGAGGTCGGCAGAGAGAGCGGCAGCGTACTTGCCATACATTAAAGGAGTTACGGATAGTATTGGAAACTTGTTACGCCGGAGGTACAGCATCAAGACAATATTCCGTCCTCATGGGCAACTTAGGCAGCTGCTCCGCTCTCCGAAGGATAGAGATCCTTTGGGTGTCCCCGGTGTTTATATGATCCCCTGCGATTGCGGTAAATGTTACGTCGGTGAAACGAAGAGAAACGTCTCCACTAGACTTACGGAGCACGTACGTTCTATGAAGAACATGGATTGTAATGGTTCAGCGGTGGCGGAGCATTCTCTGATCTCTGACGCGCACCACTATATTCGATTCGACAAAGCGAAGGTTTTAGCACGGGAGAAGTTCTTTGTGCCCCGCAAAGTCAGAAAAGCCATCGAAATTAGTCGGCGTCCTAACTTCAATAGAGATGGAGGATGGAGCCTGCCACCGACTTGGCGACCGTGTCTTCGAGGAGTCCGTGAGAGTGACCATGAGAGTGGTGGTGATGTGATTAGTTCTGTGTGCTGGTGTATTCCCGATACACAGGAAGATTCCAGTGAGGATGAAATTCAGTGCACACCGACGTCGCGGGATCCACCCCCCGCCCCCTCCCCTTTACCTACACAGCAGCCGCTGTCATCACGTGCGCTGCGCGCGGCGGTCCGCAGTGCTAAGCAAGTTGCCGTCGCGCGCGCGCACTCACCTTGAGGAAGGCTGCCAAACGCAGTCGAAACTATAGTCGGATAGTCCGGCCAATTATAACGTGAGTAAATCCCGTACAATCAATACAAAATGTGTGAAAACCACGTTAGTTTCCATAATAAAACTTCCTTATAACATCTTATAAATTATTTTATCTTTGAACGTTACCCGAAATGACAGCTTAAAATGTAATCAGAAGACTTTTGATATATTTATATTTTGACAGTCTCTCTGGTGGGGTGGTTAAGCAGGTTGGCTCATAACCCAGAGGCGGCGGGTTCAATTCTTGCGGCAGCATAACGATTTGAACATAGACAAAAAGCAAGAATACTTGCTCTGTATTTGGGTGTTATGGGACCGCGGTCTTCGTAGTTCCTGGGTCCTTAGATACAGAGAATCCTAGTTAGGGTCCAGGATGTATGTGATCGCTAGGCGTTATTACTATTTTAAATTTAAAAATGCCCGTTCTCTGAAATATTTGTTTAGTGTATGTTTTTTATAGTAACTGGAAGAGTAGAGCCGAAGACCGGGCTCAGTGGCGTGCTTTGGGAGAGGCCCATGTCCAGCAGTGGACTATTGTAGGCTGATGATGATGATGATGTTTTTTATATCCGTTAGTGTATGTTTTGCGTAATACCCATTTCTCGTAATGCCCGCATTTTGTAATGTTTACTTCCTATAATATTCTACACTGCCATTCATAAGAAAATACACAAAGGAGATTAAATATCGCGTTGTCCACGACATACCGAGAGAGATCCTTGGGATAACTCGAGCAGGACTGGCCGCAAGCGGTATTCCGGGTACCGGTACCGGTATTTCACCGGTATGCACCGTACCGGTAAATGTGACGGGATTTTAGCGAGCGTGTCACCTGCGAAGTATTCGAAGTGGCGTAAATTGCCTGGATGTCATTATCATTTTACGCTGCGCTGCCCCCGGAGTGCCGAGGTGAGGGTTTATGTAGGAATAGATAGCATTTCCTAGTAAAAGTGGAAAGTGTCCACTTTTTAAAAGTGCTTACTTTTAAAAGTGGAAAGTGTTCACTTTCCACTTTTAGTGAAATTTATACCAGAGCGGTAAAATACAAAAATCGCGTTTGTTAGTTGAGATATTTAACAAACGCAAAGCGAAAAAGCCAACCTCAGGCTTATACGGTTTTTTCATGGATGCCAATATCAAATTGAAATGTGATCGGAAGCACCAGCTTTCAAATGAAGAAAGAATTATCAAAATTGGTTCACTCAGTCGAAAGTTCTGAGGTAAAAACAAAAAAAAACAGTCAAATTGAGAACCTCTTCCTTTTTTGAAGTTGGTTGAAAAATGGAAAATGAATATTGAATAATTTGCGTTGAAATTGTTTGCATTTTAATTTTGTTACAAGCCCTTTGAAATAAGTTCTAAAATGCTTTACTCAATACGCTGTTAAGACTTCAAAGTTCAATATAGAAAGTTTTCTTTATTTTGTTACAGTATATTGGACTTCAAACAAAATAAGTGCCTGTGAGAAATCTAAATTCATAAAAATATATTTAGTTCATACGCTGGCTTTTACAGTAATAATAATAATAACGCCCAACGATCACATTCATAGATTCTGGACCCTAACTAGGGTTTCCTGTTTCTAGGGACCCAGGAACTACGAGGACCATGGTCTCACAACACCCAGACTGAGAACAAATAATTGCGCTTTTTTTTCTGTGCACAAATACTTGTCCTGCCGCGGGTATCGAACCCGCCTCTGGGTTAGAACAACAGTGAGTAAAGAACAAATTTAATTTTATGAAACTAATATTATTAATAAATGTAATATATGTAGCTATAATACAGGATACTTATAACACTATATAGTTATATTACAGTCGACTTCAATATCCAATTGTGAATATGGTTGAGGATATTAAAAAATCCGGAACACCCTATTTTACCGGTACCGTCGTAACGGTATGTACGGATAATATTGTACGGTGGTCACAGATTAGAATGACTAAATAGGCTGAGCGTTTCGTCTATTCTAAAGAAAGAGAAAAAGAAAACCACAAAATTAAAATTGCGACATTTTCGAAAGCTTCTAATACACACGTAGTATATAATAATAATAATATATATAATATATAAGAATAGACGATAGTTGTTCATAAATATGAGTGTGACGGCGGCAACGTCCAGTTGTAAACTCTATGCTCAGCGAGTATTATCGTAATTTACCCTGTGGCAGCATTTATATTTATTAAAGTAGCAACACTGGCAACTGTCATCGCTCCCCTACGCATCTGGCTATATAAAGGGAGCGCTCGGTGTACTACGGATCATTCTTGCTCCGGACGCGGCCCGGTGCGCATGCTGGAAGCCTAGTTATATAGGTTGCAACCTACGCACAACCCTTCTGCCTATAAGTGTATAATATTACACATTCCCACAGAAACATCAAAGTTGGTTCATCAGTTTACTTCCTTGATCAGCATTCAAGTAGGTATGACTTTGGCGATTGAAATCGATTTTATACCTTTTTTATTAAGAGTATTTTATTGGCTTTTCTGCTTAGTATTAACTGTGCCGTAATATCATTTTTTTCGTTTGAGGTTATGATACGGAAATTCCATGTTGTTCTCCGGTGACACCGTCCCCTAAAGCATTGCGCTTTTATTTGACGCACTCTCGGGTATGACACGGCTCGCAGGCTCCATACTTCGGGTAAAATGTGTCAAAACCTAAAGGACGGTGTAAAAATTTTCACATACACGTTAGCTCTTCTCTTTCGGAGTATATTTTGCTTGTTTTTAAAATAAATATTTGTTATAATAGAGCAAGCAGGTATCATTTTATCTTCTTTGATGTCGGGATTTTTTTTTACTTGAAACTTGTCTAGCATTTGACCACGCTCTCACCTGATGGGAAGTGACGATGCGATCAAAGGTGTAGCATGCTAGCCAAGTAAATACCTATTCACTCTTCTAGGGAACACGCCCGGGTCATATTTAAAATTAGGCATATTACAATAAAGTAGCCGAGAATCCATTGCTTATTAGATTCCTCTTGCGTTCAAAGATATTGATTGGATTTTACGAGTAGATCTTAGCACTATAGAAATAGGACTGGATCTTAAGTACCTGTGCCAGCTATTAAACGAATGATATCATAAAAAACATATTTCATGTAAAACTAACGATTTCCGTATATAATACGTTTGTGTAGATTACTTAAATTGAAGGGGTGAGAACAAAAAGGGTTTAACTGATTTTTTTCACAAAATGACTTATGGGTATCGTTGGATTTAGCGTGAAATTATCTACAATAATACATTCTCAAAATACCGAAATGAGGCTTAAATTTTGAGATTTTGAGTCTAAAAACGGTTTACCTGTCACAGGAATACAGTTCGCTTAGCACAAAAACATTATTATATTTATTTAATTATATTTTTACAGTAATTGTTTGAATTAGTACTATATTTAGTATTTTAAAATAGAGTTAATACATTTTTAAGCAACTGAAACGTACATAAACCTTTTCTGTTACCTTATAAGCACTCTACATTAAAATGAAGCCGTTGAAGTTTAAAGTCAATTTTGTCGAAACTATGAATTTGACAGTTAAACCCTTTTTATTCTCAACCCTTCAATTGTAACATACACAAAAACTACACTAAAACGTATCTCCAAATTATTGATTATATCAATATTAAATGAATGTAGACAATTCTAATATCCAATTGAACGTTAATCGGCCCTTAAAACAGGTATGGAAAAGCGTGGGACAGCGATAAAATGTCCATCGGGTGGATATCCGAACCCTATCCGGCGGCCGATCGCTTTGTAATTGTACGGGAGAACATAAGGTCGTGTGGGACGCAGTTGCTAAGGTTCATACTCGTAACCTAATCGATGGCCTCTGTGGCGTATTGGTTGAGCATGTCGGCTCATAACCAAGCAGCGGGTTCGATTCCCGCGATAGGACAAGTATTTGTGCACTGAAAAATAAATACTTGTTCTAAGTTCGATTGATTGATGGCCTCTGTGGCGTATTGGTTGAGCATGTCGGCTCATAACCAAGCGGCGGGTTCGATTCCCGCGATAGGACAAGTATTTGTGCACTGAAAAATGCGTAAATACTTGTTCTAAGTCTGGGTGTTGTGGGAACATAGGGGAGACTGGGTACGGTTGAAACAATTTTCGATTAAACGCCCGTAGTACTGTCATTATGACACGTAATTACAAACAAAACCCATAAAATGAGAGAGTAGACAATCGTCTTCAAATAAATACTAGAAATAGAAGCTCAACTACCATATTTATTAGATAGCAAGCGTGTAATAAAAAGATGTGACACTTTTTTTTTTTTTTTTTTTGAGGGGGGGAAATGCCCTCGCACTTCCCTGCCACCACGGGGGTGGTGGCAGGGGGTATGTGGGACTCGAACCCACTAAAACCCCCCCGTGATCCGACCGCCGCCGGGATGGGGCGAGATGGAGACACACTGCATTAACCATCTCGCCCCGGCGGTAGGCCCTTCCGGGCCTCTGCGCCAGTGGGTGGGCAACCTTCCACCTCAGTTGCCCACCAGACGTGTGGGGCCATGTAAGTGCGACGGAGAGTCCCCCGACTCTCCGCCACTGGCCCCACTACGGGGGATGGAGAAAGCGCTCAATGAAGCGCCTCCTCCGTCTCCCCACCCGTCTGCGCCGGAGGGGGTCAGAGTTGGTATTATCCTCCCTGACCCGCTCCGCGGCCTCCTTCTGCGTCATCACCCTCTCGCAGAAGGAGACCGTGGCCTGCCACGCACTCTCGCTGCCGAGCATGGCTTTCACCACGCTCGGCAGCGAGAGGTCCCGGCCAACAACCGCTGAAAGTGTGCGCCGCTCGGAGTCCCAAGCAGCGCACACCTCCAGCGTGTGGGGCGCCGTGTCCTCTGGCGCCCCACATTCATGGCAGGCCGGGGTCGCCTCCCGTCTCGCGATTTGATGCAGGTACTTTCCGAAACATCCATGTCCGGAAAGCACCTGCACCAAACGGAACGTCAGCGACCCAAAGGGCCGCCGCACCCACTCCCGGAGGACCGGGCGGATGGCCTCCACCGTCCTCTGTCCAGGGACCGGTGGAGCCAGGTCCTCCGTCCACCGCCGCAACAGGGCGGCCCGCGCCTGCTTTCGCAGGCGCTTGACCTCCCCCCACGCTGGGGGCTCTCCACGGGACCTTCTCGCCGCCAGGAAGTGGTAAACTTCGGCGAGGGTCTCCGCTTCGAGCTCCCAGGGGGGATCACTGGCCAGCACACAAGCCGCCGTCCAGGACACCGTCCGGTATCCGCGGATCGCCCTCGTCGCAATGACCCGCTGCGGACGTCGCAGCAGGGCCTTGTTATTGCGACCGAGGGCGTCCACCCAGACCAGTGCCCCGTACATGGCCATACTCCGGATCACTCCGGAGTACAGCCGGCGGCACGTGGCGTTCGGGCCACCCACGTTGGGCAGCAGCCTCCCCAGAGCGGCGGCCGCTCCTATGACTTTTGGGGCCAGTTGAGTAAAGTGGGCCCCAAAAGTCCACCTCCCGTCCAGGATGAGACCCAGATATTTCATCTGGGTCCCAACCGGGACCGGGACCCCATCCAAAAGCACCCGCGATCCTGGAGGGGGTCCCCCCCGAGGCCCGTGGAACAACAGGGCCTCGGTCTTGGAGAGGGCAACCTCCAGTCCCAGAGAGCGGATGCGGTCGACCACGAGGGTTGTTCCCACCGTGGCCAGCCGCACCGTCTCCCTGAGGTCCCTCCCCTTGACTACGACCAGGGTGTCGTCTGCGTAGCACACAACCCGCATGTTTGCAGGCAGCGTGCCACGCAGCACCCAGTCGTAGCCAATGTTCCACAGGATCGGTCCCAGTACCGACCCCTGTGGAACCCCGCAGGAGACGCGACGGTGCCTCAAACCATCGCGCCCTTCCACCAGGACCTCGCGGTCCTGGAGGTAGTCGGCCAACAGCCTCCACAGATACAGGGGCACACCGTGGTAACGGAGCGCCTCCTGTATCGTTCCATGCGGGAGGCTGTTGAAGGCATTGGCTATGTCGAGCGAGACAGCCAACGCCTTTTCCCCCCCGCCGACCGCATCCTGCGTCCACCCCTTGAGCCAGAGCAGGGCGTCTATAGTAGACCGCCCCGCTCTGAACCCATACTGGGCCTCCGACAACCCAGGCCCAGTACCCTCCAAGTGCTGGATGACACGGGCGGCTACCACACGTTCTAGCAGCTTACCCGTGTCATCCAGCAAGACGATGGGCCTGTATGCGGAAGGGGAGTCAGCAGGACGACCCTCCTTCCGCAACAGGCACAATCGGCCGTCCTTCCATGGCTTCGGGAATCGTCCGGACGTGAGGCACGCGTCGAACAGTTCCCGAAGCCGATCGCCCATCTCCTCCAGGGCTATCCTGAGGACCCGCCCCGGGATCCCATCAGGACCCGGGGCGGTCCTCTTGCCCCGTAGGCGTGCGACCGCGACCTCCATCTCCGCCTCCGTCAGAGGCGGGATGGAGTCCGCTGAGTCTGCCTCAGGGACGGGGAAGGGCGATGCCATCGTCGGAGGGTTGTGGAGGGGATCTCTGTCGGGGAAGAGCCCCTCCAACACCCTGCCCAGGAGCTCCGGCTCCAGGGACTCAGCAACTGGGGACGTCTGGCCCCGGAACTTGTTCCGGGCAGCCCTATATGGACGTCCCCATGGGTCCCTGTTGAGGCCTTCCAACGTCTCGCCCCAGCCCTCCGCCTTCGCACGGCCAATGGCCAGCTGTAGGTCCCCCCGCGCGTCGCGGTAGGCACTGTACAGCCGGCCCTCAGCTGCCAGCTCCTCAGCTGACAGCTGCTCATCCGTGCGGCCCCTGCGCCGCCTCCTGCAGTGGTTGTAGGCCCGCCTCGCCGCCAAACTGGTGACCCAGAGATCGGCAATCTCCGGGTTCCATTAGTATAGCTGGCGGCGTTCGGGGCGGCGGCGGGCCCTTGGCATGGCCGTGTCACACACGGCCGTCACCGCTGCACGGAAGTGGCTCGCCGCAACGTCCACTTCCGGGTGCACGGGCCCAGCCTGCCAAGCCTGGACTATAGCCGCCTCTTTTGCCAGTTCGGCGTCGAGGCGACTAATAGCCCAGCGCGGGAAGACCGGCCGCGCCACCCGCAGGGGCCCCCCTCGGTTGTTGGAGGTGGAGATCTCGAACCTTATGTATTTATGGTCCGAGAGAGTCTCCACCTCCGACAACACCCTCCAGGCCCGGACACGTGCTGCGACAGCGGAGGTGGCGAACGAGACGTCCACCACGGACCCCCCGCGCTGCCGCACGCACGTGTGAGCTGACCCTCTGTTGAGTAGGGTCAGTCCTGTGGCAACCGCCCATTCCCTCACGATCTCGCCGCGAGGGTTTGTGGAGGGGTTGCCCCAATCCCGGGCCTTGGCATTCAGGTCCCCCATGAAGAGGAACTGACGTGGGGCCTGTCTCCTCACCGCCGCGGCCAGGAGGTCCACAAAGACCTCCAGCTCTGCAGCGGTTTTGTTGGGGGAGAAGTATGCGCCGACAATCGCATACTCCCCCCACCTTGCCACCACATACCCCGACCCCCTCTCCTCAACCGAGATGGGGGTGGACCCACTGGATCGCCCAATGACAGCCACGGAGTCGTCCAGGTCCCCAGCCCAACACGTATGTTGGGGGGGGACATAGTACGGCTCCGCGGCGACCGCCACATCTATCTGCCACTGCGCCAGGGACTGCATAAGCAGATCTTGGGCCCTGGCGCAGTGGTTTAGATTCGTCTGGAGGAAGTTGTGATGTCCGACTTGATCCATTAATCGGACATCACAACCTCCTCGCACGCCGCTGGGCGTACTACCTCCGTGGCGGCCTGGCTCGTGGCAGCTGGGGCGGCCTGGGTCCGGGTGGCTTTCCCCTTCGTCTTAGGGGGAACGCAGCCGCGTCCCCCCATTATGTGCCCAGAGGGCCGCCCTGACTCTGCGCAGATAGCACAGCGTGGGACTGTCTTCCCACAGCTAGCCGCCCGGTGACCTGCTTCTCCACACCGGAAGCACAGGTCAGCCCTGTCCGCCACAGCGGGGCACAGGGGGCGAGTGTGCCCCAGCCCCTGGCACCGATAGCAGCGCATGGGGCGTTCCCCCAGCGCTACCACCTGAACTGAGCTCCACCCAATGAGCAGCCTCCCTTTCTGCAGCAGCACCTTAGCTGCTGCAACCGGGAGGGAGACAAGGGTAGAGCCAGTCCTTCTTGGGCCGGGGCGGATCTCCCCGGCCTTTACCAGCTGCGGGTCACACTCCCCCGCTCGTGCGACCGCTGCCACCACCTTCTCTTTGGTGGCCGCGTCGTCCAAACCACTGATCCTCAGATCAGTGGTTTTGACGGGCCTGGTGACGTTAGCCACCTCCGTCACAACCCCGCGGAGCTTTTCTGCGAGGCGGTCCGCTTTCTCCCCACTTTGGGAGCCGGGGATCTCTAACATCCTGGCTCCCGTAGCCGTCTCGCGAAAGCGGATCCCCTCGATCCCCAGCTCCTGCAGGTCCACCCTCTCCTGCGCCGTCTGGAGAACGGTGCTGTAGGTCACCCCCTTTTCCACGGCATCGGGGCGCAATGACAGCACCACGGCCGCGGATTTCGGGGGACTCTTCAGCACCGTCCTAGCGGCAAGAGGAGCTGCCGGTCTCGCTGCAGACGCGGGGGTACGGGCCACGGGGGCACGGGCCGTGGGGGCTTGGGCCGCGGGGGCACGAGCCGTGGGGCCACGGGCTGTGTCGGCACGAGCCGCGGGGGCTCGGGCCGCGGGGGCACGGGCCGTGGGGGCACGGCTCGCGGGGATACGGGCCGCGGGGGCTGCAGGAACAGGGGTGGGGACGGAGGACTTCCCCGTTCCCTTCCCCTTCCCTTTGCCCTTACCCACCACCTGGGCCCAGGTTTCCTTCCCCACAGGAACCTGGGCACTTGGGGTCCTTCTGGAGGTGGAAGGACCCACAACTCCAGCCTGCTGGTGAGCAGCCTCCGCCCTCTCTACGATTGCGGCCTCAGCCGCTGCCCTCTTGGCATCCGCCTTCAGTGGTGGACGCACCGTCCTGGCAGGCAACAAGCGGTCCTCGATCACCACGAGTCGGGCATTAAGCATTTGCCCGAACGTGGCAGTCAAGGACCCCCTGAGCTCCTCCAAAAAGTCGGCGCCCAGCACGGGGGGGGCTGCCGACCTCTGCGTAGCAGCAGCGGTAGCGGTGGCGGTGGCAGCGGCAGCGGTGGCAGTGGCGGCCTCTGACTTGGCTTCACTGAAGCCAAGACAAAGCGCCTTCACCTCCGCCTTCATCGCATCCACCTCCAGCCGCAGGCGGGTATTCTCCGCCCTGAGTCGCCGCGTCTCCTCCGCCTCGCTCCTTCCCGTGAGGGTGTCGACCACCTCGCCTAAGGTCGACGCGGACTTTTTGAGGCGGCCGACGAACTCACCCTTTAGGTTGCCGGATTTCCTGGCAACCTCGAGAATGCGGGTGAGCTCTTCTCCCGCCCGTGCCCTCAACTCCTGGGCGTTGAGGACGCTGAGATCAATGACCATCGGGCGAGCATCGGAATCAGTTCCGGTGCTCGGCTCGACGTCGCTGACCGCAGCGGCCTGCCCCTTCTTAAACCTTCTGCCCTGCAGAAGCGCCTCTAGCTCCTTATCGACAGGAGCAGGCTTGAGGAAGGTCTCCCTGGACGGGCCCGCCTGGGTGGCCTTCCTTCTGCCTCTCCTCGCCGAACTGACCTTGGCGGCCGCTGTCTCTTCAGTCTCCGTGTCTGAGTCCAAAAACCCAGGCACGAAGAATGACGAGTACGGCCGCTTCCGGCCAGCACCACTCTTATCAGCGGTCTCCCTACCGCCCGACCTCTCCGAGATCACGGAGGAGTCATCGGACTTCAACGCCCTCTCCTCTGCAACCCTTCCCTGAGAAGCGCAGGAGCCCTTCTCAGGGTCCACCAAAACCGGTGGGCCCCGAGGAGGGCCCCCGAGCTGTCCCTGAGAAGGGCCTTTCAAGAACCGCCCTGAGGCATCCCGCGATGGCTTCGGCATAGCCTCCGCCAGCGTTACAACACACACGACAACAAGAACAACAAAAACAACAACAACCCGCAATTACAAACAGCCTAGTACCCCATTACCTCTCAAACGGTTATGAAGATGTGACACTGTTTCAACCGACCCCATACCAGGGTCGGTTGAAACAGTTTAAACAAGTAAATAATAATAATAATAATAATAAAGCCTCTTTATTTCCTATACCCTAATTATTACATATATTTCAACTTATAACTATTAGAGAAATGAAAAAAAAAAGTTTAGATAGGAACCCCTGTTTGGGTAAAGGCCTCCTCCAGTGCGTTCCAGCTTTCCCTATCTTTAGCTCGCTCAGTCCACTTTTTTCCCGCTATGGCTATGATTTCGTCACTCCATCGTTTCATAGGTCTTCCCTTCCTTCTTTTCCCACTAGGTCCATTCCATTTTGTTGCTTCCCCTGTCCATCGTTTGTCGCTGTATCGTGCTACGTGTCCAGCCCATCGCCATTTCGCCCGTAGACTGTACTGTAGGACATCGATTAGATTGGTCTTTTTTCTAATAAATTCGCTTCTTATTTTGTTTATTTTTCTTATTTAAAAAAAAAAACAAGTAAATAAATACTATAAAATCAGTTTCTTTATCCATAAACAATAAGAAATAGTTAAATTTTAGTAGTCCTACTTGGTTTAACACAACAAATGAACATGAAAAAACTCAGTTGCTCTAGTTCAAACTAACAAATAAATATAAATAAGCAAAAAAGTGATGTCACTCTGGTATAAAATAATAAATTAACAAAAATAATAATGACACCTCAATTTGAACTAAAAAATTAAAACGAATGCCATTATTATGTTTGTTAATTTATTATTTTAAACCAGATTGACACTTTTTTGCTTATTTATATTTATTTCTTAATTTGAACCAGAGCAACTGAGCTTTTGATGTGCACTTATATTGTAGTTTTCAAACAATCATTCTGATGATGGATCAGCTTTCCTTTTCTTCATTTTATTTTTAGACTTCCAGCCTTGTTACCGTCTTCAGTCGCTGTATCTTTTTTTCTCTTGTATCGCAGAAGAGAAGAGTGGTAAATTCCAAACATCTCTGCAGCTTTTCGAAAAGAAGTTCTCTTTTATAATTCAGTTTATGCGTTTTCGTAGTGAGCAATATCACACTCACCTTTAGATGTTTTTTATACGTTGTATGGACATCTACAAAAAAAAAGCAAACGATATAATCGTTTCAACTGTACCCACAAAATTTGTTTCAACTGTCCCCACCTCCTCATGCGCCACAAAAATGATTACAACGTCGAGACGAAACATGCTAACCTAAAAGCGAATCATGGTTTCTAAACCTTCAAGGTCTAACAATAAAGCAAAAAAACATTTAAAATACAATTGCCAATATCAAAAAAGCAATTGGAAAAAGAAAACCATAGAAAATACTTACTTTTGGTCGAAAAAACACAATAGAGTCCCTTAAAAACGTACACAGCCCGCGAAGCGCGACACGTCACTGAGAATCATGTCCGGGCCCGCCGCCCGCGTCTTTCTTCCCTTGTACCGCTCACTGCATCGCTTATAGTTTACGAGTTATTAACGTTGTTTCAACCGTACCCCGTTTCAACCGTACCCAGTCTCCCCTAGTCCTCGTAGTTCCTGGGTCCCTAGATATAGTGAATCCTAGTTAGGGTCTAGGATCTATGTATGTGATCGTTGGGCGTTATTATTATTATTATTGAATTATATGACTGAAATCTATACGCCAGTCTACACTACTACACCTTGGTCTGCATTAACCACTTAACATAAGGTTTGTAGAAGTTAAGCGTTAGCTTATTCACACATAAAAGTGAAAGGACTTTTCTGAAAAAGTCCGTCAAAGTCAAAGTCAAAGGATTTTATTGCAATAGGCTTCTTTTAGCACTTTTACAAATCAAAATGAGTTTAGGTACTTAAAGTTTTATTACAAATGTCAAATACTACCAAGCCCATTAGGTGCAATATGTCAATTTGAAAAAAAATAAACTCTCCTTCCCACTACTGGTGTAAGCAACCCGACACAATGCTGAACAAAAAACCGGTCCGAAGCTTCGATTGCACTGTAAAGAAGAAGCTAAGTATAAAAAATCTTATAATTTTTATTTTAAATTTATATGTTAGTATTTTAATGAGTTGCTGTAATTAATTTAACATTTAGCTTTATTATGATCAGATTAGGTTAGTGGACCTATGAAAAACAAAAAAAACACTAAACAGTGAAACTTTTTGGTTTAATTTTTTTTCATACTTTGCTTTACAATACAAGTGTGTCACGAAATCAAATCGTTAAACAATTCAATTTCAAGTAGTAAGTAGTGATTATGTACTGTTGAATAATACACTGAGTGGTTACAGGGGTTCGTGTGAATCAATTTGTCAAATGGCACCAAATGTGGTCAATAAGGATTGGGCTTAGACCAGAACAGCAATAATAAACGATGAGTTCAACCTTAAATGTAATTCAAACAAATAATAAATTACACCAATAACGCCCAAACACAGTAGGTACCTTTGTAGTTTTCTTGTGGAACCATCAGAAGTAGTAATGCATAGATCATAAGATATATAAGATAAACAAAGTGGAATAAAAAAATGATGGCTGGTCGAAGATCTCGTCTCTCGATCTCTCTTTCGAATCGTTTTTTTAGTTTGTTAAAATAAATAAATGATTGTAGACATTTCTCACAACACCCTCTTGCTAAAAACTAAATAAAAATAAAAACCAGATACAATAAACACTGGATAAATTTATTTATACGAGGTTCAATGATATTTTAAACAACAGGAACAGAACTGTTTAGGAACAGCGACCTTTTTTGTTTTGATCACTCCATCTATTATTTTTGTTGTTCTAATCTAAGCACCCGAGATACACGTGTGACATGTAAAGTGGCCCAGAGACGTTGTTTCGCTGTCCGTTCTATTTGTGTTCAATTTGTGAGCTGTGTGACGTAATTGTTCCGTGTTCCTCGGAAAATTGATCATTATTATGAGCTGCTATTACTCAACCATGTTAGAGTGTCGATTTGTGATTTTGCTACACTAATTATTTATTATTATTAGTTTCCTGGAAGTTTTTATAAATAATAATGATTCGTTGGAATAAAACGAAATGATCTATAATTTTGAAAATGGTTCTTAGGATTAATTTATGGACATTTTTTATGGAAAATCGCTAAAAACTTCTTAAGGTTAAATCATAAGCATTTTGGTTTTAGTTTCCATTCATTTTTAACATAAACAATATTAAATCAATTAAATCGACCGATCTAAATAGTAAAAACTCTATATAAACTACGCGTGCCTACGCTTCGTAGCCGAATGCTACGATCTCACTACGAAGCTCAACGGAGGCGTAGACGCGTTGTTGTTAATTAATAAATTAAGTAATTGATTAGTTATTCCCGCATCAAAATGGAATTACAAGCAAATAAAACTTTATGATTTCATCTCACAATCAAAAATTTTGACTGCACTGATGTCTCAGGATAACGTATTCAGTGCAGAGTCACGTGGAACTTCATATTTTAGTGTTCTGAGTGACACTTTAACTGTTATGAGCGACCGTGATGTTTAACAGCAGGAATGTGACTAGCTTATCGCGTCATTTATAAACACATAAATAAATAATAAATCACAGTTTACTAAGTGTACGACTCAATGATAGTCAAGTTGGGACGGTTCCAGGATGTGTTTTTAAAAATTAAATAAGTTAAGCTTTGAAAGCAAGCTAAATCATAACTTAATATATTGATTTACAGTCTTAACTAGACGCAAAGAACCACCCGCGCTACCACTATATACGGATTGAAATGCAACAATTCTAAAGAATAGTTGATGAAATGCAATGCAGCAATTCTACAGAATAGAAGAGAAAATTACTTTATTATTTTTTAAATGTTAAAGAATGACATTTTTTCTAGAATACCTTTTTTGAGCACTCTGATAATATTACAATCTAAAATCTAAAATTTTACAGAGATTAGGTTAAATGTAAATTACTTATTAGCCACATGGATGGCTAGATTGTAATATTATCAAAAAATGACATGACGAATTAACCGCTCGCCTGATGTACATGGCTACCCATATCAGTTGAAGTGTCACTCAAAACTCTAAAGTGTAGAGTTTCGTGTAATACTGCACTGCGCACGTCATCCTGAGGCATCAGCACAATCTAGTAATAAGATTACTAGACTGTAAGATCAGGTCATAAAGTCTCATTTGTCCAGTAATTTCACTAGCTACAGTGTCCTTTAAACCGGAATACAGTAGCTATACATGCGCATTACGCGCGTGGTACCTGCCTAGACGGACTTTGCAGAAAAGTCCTACCACCTTATAATATGTAAGTTTTAATCCTCTTTTGGCCTTATTGTGACCTAAATTGTATATAAAATGTAAGCTATAAATTAAATAAAAATAAAATAAAAATGCCTTTTGCTTCTATTGCATATAATATACATTTATACGTTGCAGAAGTTGCCTCTGCGGCATAGACCTCCCCTATCCTTCTCCATTCCTCTCTTTAATGCTATAGGATTATCAAAATAAATAAATTAATGGTTATCGTTTCAGGGTAACTATTTATTGCGTTATTGGTACTTAGTTACAGTGGTGTACCATATAGTATACAATGTAGTAAGTTCTCGGCGCCACGTGCAAGAGTACGTGCTTCCTCTGTCACGTATTGAATTAAAGCTTTGTACATTGTAGCCACTGATATTGTTCAGATAGCTATCATTATATTATCAGACTAGCTTCTACCCGCAGCTTCACCCATGTGACTTATAGGAAACGAAGAAGACATTTTTTCATAGATTATTAAACCACTCATTTCACCGTCTTAGGGGTGGAATTTCGAAAAAAACTTTCTTAGTGGATACATTTAACAAAGAACACACCCTCCAAATTTCAAATTTCTCGAACCAGCGGCTTAGGCTGTGCGTTGATATATCAGTCAGTCAGTCAGAATTTTGAATTTTATATGTATAGATGTGTAGAATACCCCCACCACATCTCTTCCCGTGGGTGCTGTAAGAGCTAGCTAAGGGAATATTCAGGCAGTGGCTTTTTTCTTGGCCTGCATTATAATTTACTGATATAACTTAGGCACCTGCTAAGCGTGGGAAACACCCCAAACTATGGAAAAGCAGATTTTTGTAAATCCTTCCTTATTGTGTAGGCAAAGGATCCAAACTGGTATCAGATTGTTTTAAGCAACTAGGACTGACTTTGCTAAAAGACTAATCTTAAGATACCAGCTGGTACCGATGGCTTAACGTGACCTCCAAAGCATGGTACTCAATTTTTAATACCACTATTTGAAGCTGCCAATCATCTAAGTATCGAATGTTGCACGCATGAACGGACAGTCGATTGGTAAAGTATAGCTATTAATACTTTGTATTTGTAATGAAAATGCTGAGGTTCGGAGAATTTAATGTAAATAGCAGTACTTACATTAAATTCTTCGATCCTCAGCTAAGCAAGCCGCCTCAGTAATGTTGTTTATAGGATGAGAGAAGAAATGTATGAAACGATATGAATTGCGTTCCTTACAAGAGGAAAAATTAACTTTATCTTTACACACTTACAAACACATTTACATTTTTTATTTTAGTCTGACTATTATATTTACTTACTTAAAGAGGAGGGATCCTGGGGAATTTTTACCGCTCTCCGCATTTTACCAAACGTTATGGCTACTGTTACTACAAAATAAACAGTTGACTTCCTGAACAATGAACAAAGATATAGTATTGCCAGCTAAGCTATAAAACCTTTTAAGGTAGTTATCTACCCAGTCATATAACAAAGCAACCTAGTTATGGAACTAACCTACCAAGAAAATATAATTCCTGAAAATGTAAATTACGTAACACTGCCCTCACGCTACTAGCGGCCGAGGAATTTGCAACATTATTCATTCAAATAAACCGTCTAAATGTTCTGCCTATCCCGCTATAATAAATTCAGCACTTTACGCGGTCTTCGAGCGCAGTGTGAATGAGAAAAGAGCTCTATTCGCTTAGCTCGCTCAACTCGCTCAACTCGTCGCTCAGTTCGCTTGTTCGAGCGCAGTCATCTTTGAGCAGAAATAGATAATAATGCAAGGAAAGCGCTCGAGCGCTGTTTCCGTCGCGTTGCGGTCAGCGGTCGTGTTTTACAGCAGCAACACAAATATTCGTTTCGTGTCCACTGTATCAGAAAGCCATACATGGTTAGTGGTATAAAAAATAAAAAAAAGCGATTTGGTTTCTATTGACACATTTTTGTCTCGCTTGCATTTATGCAAATTTGCATCATTAACTTACATCCCGGGACGGGCTCCATAATTATTGAGATTCTTATAGTACTGGCCAGATAGCTCAGTTTGTAGTAACCCTGCCTTCTGAACTGTTGTGGGTTCGATTTCCATCCAGGACTAGGACTAAGAGGATATTTGTGTAATTAACATCGATGTTTGTTCTGTGGCTGGGTGTTTATATTGTATTCTATGTATGTATTTACAAACAAAATGTTTCTAAGTATTGTATCAGTTATCTGGTTCCCAAAGAATAAGCTTTTCTTATATGGCGGTGTGTGATATGTCCACAAATATTTATATATTATTTATATTGTGACTAGTTGGACGATATATAAAATAGATATTTTCTTTTATAATATATCGTAAATTAATAAGTGCACGAGAAAAGTCTAATATGATTAATGTTCAATTTTATGGCCAATGACCTGCATGGGACTGAGTCAATATATGCGTCGTACATCGAACTTTGCGCTCTAGTTATCAGTCATCAAAAGCATTTGAATAATAAATTTGTACATTGGTGTCGATTCTGTGTCACATTCTTTAAAACTAAAGTAAACTTAAAATATGGCGGTACTCTTCTGATAAAGGGGAAATGAAAAAAACGGAAATATGTTAATTTCTTTTAGCTTTAGAGAATGCGATATAGAATCGACACCATTGTCTTTGTATCTCTTCTATATTCAAATCTTTACCACATTTATCTTAGTGTACGGCTTCAACAATATTACAATAAAATAGTTCCTTGATGCAGGATATTTTTGAACGCTATTTGATTTTGTATCAGCAGTTCACACCTTCCTCCACACAGCCGTCAGTAAGCAAGGCATCCATCCGTAAACTGATATAAGGTGAAGTTTGAATTGCAAACTAAACCTCGCCCAGAACAGTGCATTTTATTCACTGCGCAGAGCTATCGTAGTTGGAGCAGCGACTTTACTTGTTTCGGCTCTCGTTTGTCTATAAAAATATCGGTTGCGGGTTGGGTTTTGATTGTTTCGTTGGTCGACTTTTGATTGGTTGCTTGATGGGTGTATGCTATTTTTATGATGCGAAATTTAAAATAAAAGGTTATGGTTGGCTATGAACTAAAAAATATTTTTGTATTAAGAAGTTCTATGCGACTCAATCTCAAACTGTTGATGTCGAAGTTTCTATTTCCAGTTTTCTCAAAGAACAAATAATTGAAATATTATTTCAAAACTGGTTACAAAATGTTTTAACGCTGATGAGACCGCGCCCTAAACATTTCAACGGTTTAATATTGCTTACATTTCATTGAAATTAGTATGAAAGCTTTCCTACATACGACTCGAATAATGCCGTGTCATAGTAATTAATTAACGCTGTGTCATCAATGCTGTTTAGTTTTAAATTTATTATTTGAACCAAATGACGTTGGAGTATGTAAAAGCTGTTAAAGAGCCATAAAATGCAGTAATGTGAACTGTTTGCTAAGCTGCAATGTGGTTGTTGCAAAGCCTTATAATATTATAGTCACTGTAAAGTCATCTTTTCATGCAATCATAATACTTTTGCAATGTCAAATGGAAAAAGTTTTCGTTTAATCTTGGCATTATAGATATAGCTACAAAAGCTACAAATAAAAAAAAAATCATGTGTTGGATGTCACAAAAATATCGAAGTACTCGAGCGGAAACGTCCGTCGTCGGCTATTAACGGAGCACCAACCAAACTAGAACAAACACAATAATTTGACGCCCAACACTTCGGAAATTACAAGTGTCGAGCCAACTTGGCCCGCAATCGATCATGCCGCCTGTGCTCTTCCCAAGGGAAAAACGCGTCAAACAAATAATGCCCCTTACAGGAAACAGTTAAAGTTGACAATTGTATGAAGTTAGGCCGGGCAGTAAAATCTCGGTAGTTTTGAAAAAATCATCCGCTTACAAAGCTTTACGTCTGGATCGTAACAGACAACTATTCAGCTGAGCTGAATTATTCATGGTTCATGATTTCTCTTTTACTGAAAAGCTTATTTTTATGATTCTTAGAAGTTGGAATGAAATAAAACTTGGAGCGTTGATTATTATCAGCCGTAGATTTTTCTGTCCATTCTTTTTAAGCGATGTCAGATTAAAGATTCTAACGGTTCACGTAAATTATGTAAGGAAGAGAGAAACAACTTGCCTTGTTAAAAACTGCTTAGATTAACGTTATTATGGCATTCCAAAAATTAATAAATATTAAGTAAATTAATCACACTAATATTAAAAAGGCGAAAGTTTGTATGCGTGCTTGTGTGTATGTTTGTTACTGCTTCACGTTCAAACGGCTGAATGGATTTGGTCGAAATTCGGTACCAAGATGGCTTATATACTGGATTAACATATAGGCTACATTTTATCCAGGAAAAAAGGAAATTTTTCCGTGGGTTGAGCAAATAATTACAATAGTTTTTATCCGTGAGTGAAACCACGGGGCGCAACTAGTATATAATAAAAAAGATTCCTATGCGTAAGTATGCCGTGGTCCGCTCAGTAACTCTGCCACCAAGTAGTAGTGTGCAAGAACGGCTGCGTTTCAGTATGGGTACTGTACACTGTAGCTAGCGAAATTATTGGCAAATGAGACTTTATGACCTGATCTCACAGTCTAGTGGTCTGTTTACCAGTCTGTGCTGATGACTCAGAATGACGTGAGCTGTGCGAAACTTTATAATAGGTCTTTACCTATGAAATTGCCGTACTGCATTACTGACTTTTTCAAACAAAAAAAAGTTTTGATTGGCTATGAATTCTAAACTCAAATTAATTTTGTTTTAAAAATATGACATTCTATTTACAATATAAGTCTTTTGTTTATTGATTAGCGTTGTATTTACATTACATTTCAACATTTTTCCTCATAATGGATACTTTGAAATTTCGTGTAATTATGGAATATGAGTTCCGTCGTGGCACCAACGCGACACAAACGACACGTAACATCAACGACGTTTACGGAGAGAACTGTACAAACGAACGTACAACCCGTTATTGGTTTGCCCGGTTCCGTTCTGGGAATTTTGACTTGAAAAATGAACCTCGTGGTCGTCCGGAAACTTAGGTCAACAATGATGAATTAAAGGCGATTGTGGAAGCTGATGAATCTCAATCTACAGCTGAGCTGGCAGCAGCTTTTGATGTTAGCATCAAAACAATATTGGTCCATTTGCGACAGAATGGCAAGATAAAAAAGCTTGATAGATGGGTGCCCCACGAACTTAACGATCGCCAGCGCAACGTACGCCTCTAGACTTGCCTTGCGCTGCTTAACAGGCACAGAAATGAAGGAATTTTGAACCGAATTGTTACGTACAACGAAAAATGGATTCTTTTTGACAATCGAAAGCGCTCAGCAAGTTGGTTAGATCCTGGTTCGGTACCAAAGCAATGTGCAAAACGAAAAATGACCCCTAGAAAGGTGATGGTCACAGTTTGGTGGTCTAGTGCTGGTGTGATTCATCAAAGCTTTTTACAAAACGGCTAGAGCATTACTGCAGATGTGTACATTGAAGAACTGACCACAATGATGGCGAAACTCGCACGTCTGCAACCAGCTTTGGTCAATCGGTCGTCTCCACTGCTACTTCACGACAACGCGCGACCCCATACTGCACAACAGACCGTCTCTAAGCTGCATGAGTTGGGTTTGGAAGCTCTCCCTCATCCGCCATACTCACCAGATCTTGCGCCTACCGACTACACCCTTTTCCAAAATTTGGACAACTTTTTAGCGGGAAAAAAATTCAATTCCCGGTAGGCAGTACAAAACGCCTCTGAAGAGTTTGTTGTCTCCCGTCCTGCTGATTTTTTCAAGAAGGGCATCCATAAACTGCCACAGCGTTGGCAAAGATGCATTGATTGCAGGGGTGATTACTTTGAATAAAAGAAATAAATAAGTTCGAAAAAAAAATACTTTAACTTTTTTCAAACAAAACGGCAATTTCATAGGTAAAGACCTAATATTTTAGAGTTTTCAGTGACATTGCAACTGTTATGGGTGGCCCTGTCGCTTAACATAAGTTGAACTAGTAGGTCGTCACGGATCACTTGCACCAGTTGTGAGAAGAGAACCTTTTTTTCAAAGTCGTACATTGTAATAGGCTTGACAATATTTACATTTGTCAATTAGCATTTTGTAATTTTTTTGTAGGTACAATAACTTAATTTTATGTACCTTATTCAATTTTGACTTGTAAAAGTGCTAAAAATAGCCTATTTGCAATAAATCTTTAGACTATGAAGAGAGAGACGTCCGAAATGGACAAAACTGTTGGAACATAGTATTTAGCACCATACGATCATCTTGTACACAGTTTAACAATAAAACATATTCTATTCTATTCTATTCTATTCTATTCTATGACTTTGACTTTGACGTCATTAATAAACATAAAAAGTATAGAATTACGATTCAAATCTATAGTTTATGAGATACACAAAACAGTTTGTCTGTAAAAGGTTGGACTAGCTGCTTTAATGATTTGAAACAGACACAAGAAGGCAATCCTGACAGCAATTACGCCATTACAAATAAACACAATCAAGCTAGAGTCAACTCGTTGAATATACCTTCCTGTTAAACAGTTTATTGATCCGGAAGAAACAGCGCTCGTGACATCCGTAATGAAACTCCCACAGCGACTAATCTATTCGCATTTATACCGAGATCTTTGTCAACAACAATCAGCGACAGGCTTTGTTTCAAAATATTTATAGCACTGGATTACAACACTCGACGGTGGTAATGAATAACTCGGGCCCTCGTTGACTGATGGAGAGCCTATTACCAGTTAATGACTACGAGAAACATGAATTTAAATCAGATGATAATGTTTTTCGTGGCGTTAAATTTCGGCGAGGGTCGATGAAGGTCTTGATAAATGTCCTTTCGTCTTGATGGAACCGTGGGTGATGTAAGATGACTCTCACGATTTTTAATTTATGCATCATATCACCTTTAAAGGTATTTGACTAGACTACGAATAATAATAATAACGCCCAACAATCATATATATAGATCCTGGACCTTAACTAGGAATCTCTGTGTCTAGGGAACTAGGAACTACGAGAACCGTGGTACCGTAATACCCAGGCATAGAATAAGTATTTGCCCCTTTTTTTGAAGTACCTAAATACTTCTCCTGTCGCGGGAATCGAAGCGCCACCTCCGGGTTATGAGTCGACCTGCTCAACCACAATAACACAGAGGCTCTCAAAATGTTAATATTAATATTGTTAATGGTCTCTTGAGTTTAAGTTTTTCTTTAAATATTAAAATTCCGGAAATGTGAAGCCCTAAAAATGCCCTAAATGTCTACTCTTATTTTTATTCACTGTAAGGCAAAACTGACTGTGTATATATGAAATATAAGACGAAATAAAGATCAAGAGTAATTGGATGAAATCAACTATATACTAACAGAGATGTTGGCGTAGTTTTGGTAACTGGACCAAGCGTTAATTGGCCGAAACAAACTCGTACCATAGCACTGTAGAAACATGCTATGCAAATAAAATATGGCGACAACGAAAGAGAATTCAAAAATCAAAGGAAAAATAAAATATTAAGTAGGCATCTTCATTACAGCAAAAGTGACGTTGAAGGAAAGCTTAAGCAGAACGATTTGATGAAAAGCTCCAGCCGAAGTTCACGAGAAATAATTTGAAGGAATTCACGAGAAATCATAAAAAGTTAATACGAATTCGGGGAAGCGACGAACTCATTTACTTACCCCACGGTCCATTTAGGATTTCCTGAGACATCATCGTAATCCAGGGAAAAAATTGTTTTATAAACATAGGGGTTTATTTCGGGAACATTTCGTGTTCCGTTTGTTGACGCTAGATTTCATATTCTCTCTCATACACGTTCTTGAAATTAAAACAATATATATATATATATATATTGTAGTTTGCTACTATTTGCTACTTATCTTTAGTTGTTTAATTTATATATAATATTTGATATTTATTAATTTATTTAATTGATAATAATATTTATTTATAATATTATCTTAAAAACATGTTTATCAAAATTAATTCCAGAATTTCATTTGCCGTGCGTAAAAATGGAATGAAAACTAAAAATTCTATTTTAACTCTAACAATGGTGAAAAGTAATTTATTTATAGTTTATTAACAGTTTTTCTTCATTTATGGAAAGTCATCCACTGATGCACCTCCCCTTTGGACGCTTATCACAGGGAGGGTTTGCCATAGAACGCCGTGTGGTCATTGTTTGACCAACTGCATTTTTTTCTAAACCTCTAAAGTAATTTTAAATGCCAAATAATACTTTGTCTTTGTTGGTATGCGCCAAACATCTGTTACAAATAAATAATAATTTGAAATTAAAATTCTTTACGCTCGCTTGAATTGGGGAGTAAATTGGTGAATGCGAGGCGAACAGAATTTAAAGTTGGTTCATGGAGATATCCATTCAGTATCAGTATTATTATGTTGGTATTTCCGTTAAAATGGCAATTTACAATAATTGTCATGATGGCGACGTTAACATTAAACAAATCGAAAACAAAGTTGTACCGGCCGATAGATGGAGCTAAACCAAAGAAGTTTTACTTCAGTCGTATGGTCTAAAGCACACTCTTTTTTTTTAAAGGATTTTTCTCCTTCCAATAAATAATACCAATAAATTTACCTATTTAAGAAGCCGGCAACCAGTCCTGCTCTATTTTACCCAAATTCCAAACAAGTTATATCTTAACTTAACAATTCCATTGTGACAATAGCGGGCACGTTACTATTAACTCAGACGCGTCTCAATGGAATTCCCGAGTCAGGATTAGCATTTCAAATCGGGTCGGGTTTATCAGTCTGACCTTGCCTATTCGTAGCGAAATCGATGATAGAAGATTTGATTTAACTAATTACTCGTGTTATTACTTGAGTTTGAAGTTTTACTACCATTATGAACTGAAGTTGTATATCATTCCGAATTAGCGGACTCACTCTGAATTTTCAAGGATTATTTAGTTTTACCTCTTAACCCTGTCGAATGAAAGAGAGAAGAGAGTGGGAAAATGATTAGGGATTTGATTGAAACCATTCATAATGATTTGACATTTATTGAAAATGGAATGGAAAGGACTTTATGTGTATAATTACAATGGAAACTTTAGAATTATTAATTAAATTTTGCTCGTTGCATTGCTATCAAAGTTTCCTGATTTGACCCAGTCTCTGGGACGATTTGCGTGAATTTTCTTTTATATGTATAAGTTCCTTTGGGTTACTCTGCATCTGCGATCAAAGCGCAGTGGATTGTCCAGTTGACACATATATTTATAACTTAGTGCTTATTCTCCGAGTATACCACTGGCGTAGCGTAACGTAATCTTTGTGTTTAACTATTTGCGCCCCGCAGTTTCACCTGTGAATAGAAATTATTTTAATTATTTGCTCATCCCACAGAAAAAAAAAAAACACTTTTCCGGGACAGTGTAGTTAGTGTGATGTGATGGTTGTAATGCAGTATTATCCTATTGGTCTCAAAAAGGTCGCAATTTATTTATATCAATAAAAAAAGAAGCAAAAACTAGAAAAGCAATACGAACAAAAAAGACTATCTACTATGTCTTCTATCTATTATAATTCAAAAATAGTTTTCAAAAAACCTCGATATTTAGATACTACTTCTACAACGACTATCCCAGTTTCTAGTTGTAGAGTAGAGCACACAACGCTCCGCACATTCGGTTGTTCCTAAGATTAGATTTGAATACCGTCGCTGTTCTGATTACCATAAAACATGGGTTTGAAATCAGAGGCGGTGCTTCGTATACCCACCTTACAAAAATAGAGAATGGTTTTCTTATGTTTGAGGTGAATACAATTGTTTTCAAAGGTGATGTGTGCAATTTTGCAAGCACTTCCATAAGTTTTAAAGTTCATTTTCTACAAATTTTTATTATAATTTTCTGTAAGGATCGGTGATGGACCATCGGTGCTTTTGGTGTTGCAGGTGTATTTTCTGTCGGAGTGGGTTGTCTGGTAGTTTGCTACTTAATAAATAAATAAGTTTGCTATATTTTTGAGCGGTTATGTTCGTTGTTGGTAGTGGGCATTAAACCACTGTCTTACCTGATTTTCAACCGACTTTAAAAAAGGAAACGGTTTTCATTTCAACTGTTTTGTTATTTTCCTCAGAATTTTCGACTGGGTGAAACGATTTTTATGACTCTTTGTTTATTTGAAAGCTGCTTCCCTTGTGGTCCAACCTTGTGTGAGAAAACCATATAAGTCTGAAGTTGGTTTTTAACGTTTTGCGTTTGTTAATTATTTATTTCTATATTGCTTTCGTAACATACTTTTCAAGGGTTAGGTATAGTGTAGAACCAGTAGACCTCGCCAAGGCTAGTTTTTTTTATGTTGAAGGGAGCAAACAAGCATTCGGCCCACCTGATGGGAAGTGGTCACTGTAGCCTATGGACATCTGTAACACCGGAGGAGGCGTCACCGATGCATTGCTTACCCTGTAGGACTCTTTTAATCCACCTTTTGAAGTACTCCATGTTGTAGCTCTGCGGAAAGACCGCTGGCGGGAGCTCATTCCACATTTTGCAGGTGTACGGCAAGAACGAACGCATGAATCGAGTCGTATTAGATTTCCACGACTCAATAATATGTGGATAAGCTTTTTTGCGGCGGCGAGAGGTGCGATGGTAGAAACGCGATGCCGGGGGTAGTATTAACAGTTTATTATTTTCTAGGTTATAAAGGAGAAATTAAAAAAAAAATAGGTTAAACGGTATCTTGTAATCTTTATTATTTTTTTTGTGTAAATGAATAACGTATTGACCTGATCATCAACCCGATTTTAAGCGTCACAGTTGCCAATACCAGTTATAGTGCTATTTGGTGCTATAAAATAAAAAGTATCACAAAACAATAAATAAATATTAATAAATAAACTAGACTGTGCAAATACTGAAACGTCGTGAAAGTATTAAAGTTTTTTGAATCCGATCAGGTCATTATTATTAAGCCTCATTTGCCCTATAATTTTACTAGCTACGATGCCCTTCAAAATTGAATGCAGTAGTGCTTGCACACTACTGATTACACTACTACTTGGCTGCAAAAATTCTGCGAAAACAGTGGTCATTAAGTAATTAAGTTTTATGTGTTAATATTTATAAATGCAGTATTGTAAATCATTTCCATTTTTGACAACATCGTAAAGCCGCAAAATTAAACGATACAAAGATATAAATAAAAATGATTATTACTGTATATAGCGGGCAGACCAAACAACAAATTGGTATTTAAACTTACCACTTCCATACAAAACTTATCCAATTAAAAAAACTTTCCCCGAACGTTATTTGTTTCACGATTATTCTCTCAATCAATACCACAATTATCCAGCGCCTGCTACAAACAGAATCGATATCAGACAAAAGGCTTGCGTGACGCAAACTCGCGGGTCTCTCGAAACATAATTAAGACTCGGAAGAGTTAGCGAGTTTAATCGAATTACGAGCGCTTGCGGAAGATTAACTCGCCTCTTGCGGGTTTGTTGCGTGGTGCTGGAGTGAAACGGGACGAGGGATTCGGGAATTGTATGAATAGTCTAGAAAATAAACTCTAGGTACCTAGATTTAAGGAAAGTAATGCTGGCATGCTTAAGTGCTCTAATCATGACGACCTCTGTGGTGTGGTCGTCGAGAAGGTCGGCTCATAAACCGGAGGTGCCGGGTTCATTCCTGCGCTAGGACATGTATATATTTGTACACAGAAACAAAAATCAAAGATACCTGTTCACTCTCTAAATACTACAATGATTTAATAACTAACACTAAAAATCACCCACTACTACTACTACAAAGAAAAAACATTTGGATTATATACTGACTTTCTTATATCCCTCTTGACTTTGTAGTGGAGTTTTGTTACCTATATTTTACATTTTAGTGGCTTCGCAAGGTATTTAAATCGAGCTTCGTTCGTGCATTTGTTATATACAGCCTCTGTGGTGTGGTGGTTGAGCAGGTCGGCGTCGACACAGGGAATCCTAGTTAGGTTCCAGGATCTATGTTAAAAAAAGGCAAACTGACTTTTTATAGTTGTGCTAGCTGACTCAGATTTGGACGAGTTATCTAAACCATTAGAATCATATTAGAAATATATAATCATTAGAATTGGTTTAGCTTTTTAGGAAAAGTTTACTGATGTACACACGTACAGAAAATGGATGTATATATTACGTTCAATCATAGTAACGCAGAATAAATGACAGTTGTCAATTTGCGGTACCTATAATTACTATGGTGGTAGTTTTTTTTATGTTAAAGAATGATGTGACGAGCTAACCGTTTGCCTGATGTTAAGCGACATGGATACCCATATCAGTAGCAGTGTCACCCGGAATTTTAGAGTATAGAGTTTCGCGTGACATTGTACTGCGCACGTCATTCTGAGACAAAAGCACAATCTAGTGATTATATTAATAAACTGTGAGATCGGGTCATAAAGTTTCATTTGCCCAGTAATTTTACATAGCAATGCTTGTGCACTACTGTTTAGTGGCAGAATAACTGGCGAAGCGGTACCTACCTAGACGAACTTTGCAGAAAGATCCTACCACCTAGTAAAAGTTCTTCTTTTTCTACTTTTATTTGAATAAATCCACGTTTTCCGTTAAAAACTATATCACACCATCACACCAATATTATAAAGGTGAAAGTTTGTATATGTGTATGTGTGTTTGTGTGTATGTTTGTTACTCCTTCACGCTCAAACGGCTGAATGTACTTGGATGAAATTCAGTACCAAGATATCTTATGCACTGGATTAACATATAAGCTAAATTTTATCCCGAAAAAGTGAAATTTTCCCGTGGAATGAGCAAATAATTAAAATACCTTTTATCCGCGGGTGAAACCAACTTCTACTAACAACTAGTAATTTATAGCAAACAAAAGATTGACGTTTGCAAAGATTGAACAAGAAATCTTTAATCCGGCATAAGTTTGTCATTCTTTCCGCAAGGCCACATTTACGCATGCGGTTTCGTTCAAGCGCGTCCGTCCTGCGGGACATAACTTTTTCCATCCACCACGAAACTTGGCAAACTCCGACCTTATCTTGATAAGCGATATTTTAAAAACAATTTGCGGGAATAACTCGACTGAGATACAAGGCAAGAACAAGTTTTGCGTAAGGGAATAATAAATTGAGTAAGTTTGGAGGCCCTCACCTGGTGGTGTCGGTGGAAGACACCAATTTGAGGATTATGGGAGCTCTTGGTCGCTGTACAAGTTTTTGTTTATCAATTTAAGTTTTTATTCAATTTTAAATGGTCGTATCTTTAAAATGAATAATTATTATTACTCAACTAGTAATTTGTAATATTGTCAAACTAAACAAGAAAGCCTATAATTTAAAAATGGAAATTTGTATTTCTAAATTATGCAAAAATCTAGGAAAACTTCATTTGCTTAGTCACTGGACTTAGGTCTTAAAACTTAAAGTAAAATATATTAAAAAGTTTAGAATTGTAAAATTTTCTGAAGATCATTATGTAATCATTGATATTCTTTTTGTAGTTAAGAAGTTTGTAGAGTATACATTTTTGTACTGTGCCGAATAAAAAGAAACATAACTTTTCAAATTGTTTCATTTAGCGTGTAGCGAGCACAATGTGAACTTTTTAAAACTACGTCACAGAACACACAATTGTGTAAAAATTTATGTCTAGCTGTTTGATTTTTTATTTTATAAAAGATTGTTGATTTCACAAAGATATTGCATACGCGTAGCGCCGCTATTTAAATAATTTGATTAGACAATTGAAGGGTTGAGAATAAAAAAGTTTTAACTGTCAAATTGATAGTTTCGAGAAAATTTACTTGAAACTTCAACGGCCTCATGTTATTGTAGAGTGCTTATAAGGTAATAGAAAAGGTTTACGTAAGTTTCAGTTGCTTGAAAATGTTTTAATTTTATTTTAAAATACTAAATATAGTACTAATTCATGCAATTACTGTAAAAATATAAATATAATAATAATATTATAGAAACTGACGTGAGTAGTACTCATAACTACAACTATTACACGGCTAAAACTATTCGACTGTATCTCGTGAGTTTTAGCCGTGTAATAGTTGTAGTTAAAAATATAATAATGTTTATATGCTAAGCGAACTGTATTCCTGTGACAGATAAACCGTTTTTAGACTCAAAATCTTGAAATTTAAGCTTCGTTTCGGTATTTTGAGAATGTATTATTGTAGATAATTTCACGCTGAATCCAACGATACCCATAAGTCATTTTGTGAAAAAAATCAGTTAAACCCTTTTTGTTTTCACCTTCAATTTTCAGTTTTGTAACATTGATATACAAAAAGCTTCATGAAATAATAGATATGATGAAGTTTGACAAACTTTTGACAGTCATACAAGCAAAAGTGTACTCTAAAGTGACAAACTTCGAGTGTACGACTGCAACTGCATATAGTATATGACTGCATATAGTTCAGTGTACATTAATAACTTTAATGTACACATTATTACTTACCTAGATACAGCGAATTTTACACTGGTAATGGATAATAACAACGATAAATTGACATTGATTATTAAATGCGACTTCTGAGTCAATCATACCTTAGTAATAATCTCTTAATATAAAGTGTCTTTAGCAAAGAAAGCATCCAAAGCCCTAATGAAACATAAACCTCTTACAAATATTATAAGCATGAGTAATCCCATCCCGCCGTTTACAAAGCGGTGTCCAACTCTCGTCAATCATCGACGCTAAGCTCCCCCTACATAGGTACACGTATTCTATTGATCAGAGAGCTATTAGTTGGACAAAACTTGGAACCAATCAATCATACATAATCCAATATTTGTCCAAGGTGTCCGAGGTCGCGTAATTGGAGGTTATTAATGACCCTCAGTTTGCTGGTTGTCGTCGGCCAATGTTTGTCGTTTCGTGCTTAGCGGTAATTAAGTTGGACGAGTTGTTTGCGAGTGTCGTCGGCAAATGGTACTCGATCGGTTTGATTGTCGTGTGTGACGATAAAACGTGGGGTCGTTGGGGTAAAAACAAGCTTTATTGCTATGTCTTCACGCTTGATTACGATTGTGTAATATGATATTGATTATCTTGTTGCATACAACGTGTTGTATGAATTAAACTTCTTCGTAGATTCGTCGACTTGGGGAGTAAGCTAGTGAATGCGTTACAAGGCAAACAAATGTTGCAGTTGGTTCATGTAGATATCCATTGTCAACATAACAAAGTTAAAAACTCGTATTATTTTGTTGGTATGTCCGTTAAAATGATAATTTACAATTGTCAAGATAGTGACATTAATATTAAACAAAGCAAAATCAAAGTTATACTGGCCGATAGGCTAAAAAAGTTTTACTTCATTCGTATGGTCTAAAGCACTCTCATTTTTTTAAATTTTTATTATAATTGTTGACCACTATGATAGACAAGCATCTATTTAATTTTAATTTCGGCTTCCATTTTACACATAGAGTGTTCGGCAATAACAATCGTGGGTGGAATTCGAATTTAAATATTCGAACACCGTCAATGGTGTCGATCCTGTGTGGCATACTTTAAAGCTAAACGAAATTAACATAATTCCATCTTTTTCATTTCCCCTTTATCAGAAGAGTACCGCCATACTTTAAGATTTACTTTAGTTATAGAGAATGCGACACAGAATCGAAACCATTGTAACTGTTGACAGACGACACTGTGTCTAACAATAACTTCGGAAGTTAGACTCCATTAAGTCGTCGAATAAGAATGAAGGCAAATCTTGAAATCGCACTTTGTCTGAATTGTCTACACTCGTAACAAGATTTAGCAAAATTCCAAAGTCACACGTTTAGCGAACTCACAAATAAATTGCTCGAGTAGGAAATGAAATGTCAGTGAATTTCTCAACGTCCCAGCGCGAATAGGAGCAAGATTAAGCCATCGGTTTTAATTCCGAGTGTGGAGTGAATCGAGGAAACATAACATTTGCATTTCAAATGGCGGAGAAGGTTGCAGCAAGTTTTACTCCGTGAGTAAAGTATGGAAGGATGTGTACTCACTTGAGTTTGAAGGCATTTGGAGTTGGCATAAAGTTTGCTTTTCAAATAGATATGCCAGAAATGTGAAACTAGGTTTTAGTATTCAATCAAATAACACTAAAAGATTACAAACGGAAAATTTTGGTTTAGCAATTATTGTTGATGAACGGTATACTTACATATGCTAAGTATATAAAACATTAGATTGACAGCTAAAAGAACCTGACGTCCTCAAAGAGCGTTAAATAGCTCTTCAAGTAAATAGTCAGGGCGTCAAATGCACAGTTTTCATTCAACGTTCATAGTAGCAATGACACATTATATCTGCCTGTCAAAATTTATTAATAAATTTCATTTTATTACAAATCATTCAATCCAATTTGTTAGTAACAATAAGACTTACAGCTATATTAGTAGAACCATCATTATTATTAATGTAATCATATTATTATCATGAATGTATATTTTCGCTTTCAGTAAAAATGGAAACTAAATCCTTTCAGAACGAGCGTGACCCTTAATATAAAAACCCGTACGTAATAAGAAAACGACAATACAATGTTTATAAATCATTTCGTTTCTTTGTTTCAGGTTACATCCCGCGCGGCCATAAATCAAACGTTTAAAAAAGTAGCGTCGCGTTCATCCCGTACTGAGCCAAGAATTAAGAAAAAAAAAACGAAATAAGGAAAAGGGTCGGGTCCCGGGTAAAAAGAAGCCCAGCTATCGCTTACCCGGACAACGGCGGACACTCATGAATATGACATCAGCGGTCGGCGCTGACCCACGATGTTGATTTATTCGACGACGGCGATCCATCAAACGTGTAGCCGCCGGTGGGAGACGGTTACTCGGTTCCCGGTTACTCGGTTGTCTGGCTCAAACTGACAAGGCCCAGTTTTGCTCGATATAACAGCCTTTTGTACTTCGTAGTTGTTTGCCAATTGCGTATGCATGAAGCTCCGAGTGGCGATTTATTAAATCGATGAGATATTCTGTTTGCCTTCCGCGAAGATTGCTTTGTTCGCCTAGCTCGTAGTGTTTTATAAAGCTTTTGTTTATCTTGTTCAAAACCGTTTATTTGCTATGGCAATAAAACCTTTATTAGGTAAGCCTTTGTGTACCTTCACCGTCTCATTATATTTCGTCTCTTTATTTTTCGGATATAGCAAGCAAGCAACATCAGGCTAAAACCAAAAATAATACTATATCTTCAAATGAAGTGACTCAAATAAAATGATGAAACATTTTTATTGATTTAACCCATTAAAAACGGTTTTTTTTTCAAATAATAACAGCAATAATTTGACTTTATGTCGAGTAATTTTATTTATAAACGCTAATAATTTGTCTGTATAACGAAAGTTTCCAGCATCAAATTCTACAAAAACTGAACTTCTATTTCAACTTAGTCCCAAATGGCTTGTGCGGTTGCTTCAAATGACTTGAGCGGGTAAATTCACTTTCATTATAACAAATTAAAACTTTGAGGTTACAAATGTCAAAATAAGTGATAAGTGCCACGATGAGACGACGACCTTTGCCACCGGTTCGTGAGGAAGTGAACTCGAAGCCTTGGAGGGTGTTATGTGACAATGACTGGGTGGTGTACGCCCTGGTCGCATCCGTGGGGGCGTTGACCTACGCGAATAGCTTGAATGGCGAGTTTGTGCATGACGACATCCCGGCTATAGTGTCGAACAGTGATGTGAATGGACGGAGCAGTTTGTACAAAGTATTTAAAAATGACTTTTGGGGGACACCGATGTCGGATGCCAGCAGTCACAAGTCGTATCGGCCTTTGACTACGCTGTCTTTCAGGTATGTTACTTTTTTACTTACTTTATATCATTAATTAATCAAAGAAGTCAGCTGGTCGTACTTTCATTGACAATATTCCGTGGAAAGAATACATCTAACGATCTTAGCAAGATGGTAAGTCATTCAATACAAGGTGAACGGAAGTTGAAATTAGTTCACGTAGATCTCTATTGTTAATATTACGATGGTAATTTATTTTATTATTATATTGGTATATCCGGTAAAATGTCAACTTACAATTGTCAAGATGGTGACATTAACATTAAGCAAAACAAAAACAAAGATATATCGGCCGATAAATGGAGCTAATAACTAATGAAATTTTACTGCAGTAGTGTGGTCTAACGCACATTATTTTTTTTTTAAATATACTGTACTCGATATGAAGTACCTATAGTAAAATATTTTAATGAAATCCTTAGTTACCGCTAGGAACGCTGTGTTGGAGTTCATATTTAAAAAAAATAACGCCCAACGGTCACGTACATAAATCCTACACCCTAACTAGGATTCCCTGTATTTAGGGACCAAGAACTACGAGGATCATGGTCCAACAACACCCAGACAGGGCAAGTACTTGCGCTTTTTTTCATGCACAAGTACTTGTTCTGTCGAGGAATTGAACCCGAACTTATTTGAGTAGTTACATTTGAAGCAACTCGTAATAGGAGTATATATCTCATTACAAAAAGTCTCAGTATCCTATATCATCGTACCTATTAGAAAATAAAATATATATTCTGCGAAGAGACCCCATTCGCTCCTCCAGCCAGATCGTTCATCATCGTTACATTTCGCAACGTTTGCCGCAGACGGCGCTCTTTTTGTCTGACTCTAATGTTCTTACGCGCTTTCAGAGAAATTGTTGACGATAATTATTTTGGTTATTTTTGATATCATCATAAAATACCCACAGCGTAGGAAACTTATTATCATTATTTAGACTTCATCGAAAAAGGAGTAGCAACAGCAGAGCTTACCATTATCGTACCGAATAACTGCAATTTTTTTTTTTTTTTTATGCTGGTAGTAGCGTTTGACCACTATCTTACCTGATGGTAAGTGTCGGTGCGGTCTGGGATGTAACACGCTTGCCTAGAAGATACCTGTTCACTCTAGATTTGAAGACCAAGGTTATAGTTTTCGGGAAATACGGACGCCCGTAAAGCGTTCCATTTCTTGGCTGTTCGCGTGATAAATGAGGAGGCAAATCGCTTTGTTCGCATGTGCATATGGATGTTACATGTGGAATATTAACCATTTGTGGCAATCATAGTTAAACATGTAACGGTGGCACTTTTTCATACGTCTGGTTGTCCGATGGTTGGAAATTATGGATACAGAACTAGTGATCGACACTAGTGCAAAAAGTTAGTGCGACGCATTGAAGTGCGACAGCACAGTGTCGCGACTTACTAACGGTGAGAAATTACGCTAGTGCGATATCTCGTTAGTGCAACATCACACTAGTGCTTTATTATCTAGTGCGCCATAGCATATGTAGCTACAGGGAATATTTCTCTGGTTAGGTAATTAAACAAAACACTATCCCACACTCTAAACGTAGGTCTTTATAGATAAGACCCAAGGCTTGGCCTTTGTAAGTAGGCACCCCAGAACACGGCCCAATCTTGGTCCTAGATAAACGTTACATTGCAATAACAAAAGCTAGTTCTAAGGCCCTTAGGTACAGAGCTCGTGAGAAAATATATTAGTGCTAAAAATATTTTTCCTTTTTCCTTTGACAGTTTTGATAAAAGAAACCTTTTGGGTGAATTGGCATAGGTAGAGATTTGGTGTTTCTATTACTTACGTAATAATCTACGTAAGTAATTCTATTACTTAAGTAATATCTACCATGAATACCATTCTAAAAAAAAGAGACAACACAAAGTAAAAAATATCCTAAATTCCCAAAACATTTACATGGTGTTAGGTCTTTGGTGTGACCGTACTAATTAAATAAATAAAAATAAAATAAAAATAAATAAATCAACATGACTGACGCCCCTCTTGCTTACTTCATGCCTATCGTGTGATTAAAATTAGGTTAGCGTTTTCGTGAGCAAGAAATAAAGTAAAAGCAACACATATAATATTAAATTGAATACTCAACATAAAAAATGAACGGTCAAAAAAAAATGAAAATTTTGGTTTTGGTTGGTAATTTATTTTTATTTTTGGGTGGTTTAGAAAATTTATTTTTTAAATAATAGTCTTGCTTGTTAATAATACTAAGTATATACACAACCGATAGCTCAGCTGGTAGTTAACCCTGCCTTCTAAACTGTAAGCTGTAGATAAAATCCCACCCAGGACAATTTGGACATTTGTGTGATGAACATCGATGTTTGTTCTGTGTCTGGGTGTTATATTGTATTCTATGTATGTATTTACAAACAAAAAGTATCTAAGTATTGTATCAGTTATCTATTATTATTATATATTATATTATTATCTAGTTTTTTTTTATGTTAAGGAATGACGTGACAAGCTAGCCGTTCGCCTGTTGTTAAACCACACGGCTGCCCATACCAGCTGCAGTGTCACTCGGAACTCTAAAGTATAGAGGTTCGCGTGACATGTCGTTAGGTTCCCATACTACAAGCTTTGCTTAGTTTGGGACTAGAGGGCTCTGTGTAAAACGTCGTCAAATATTTATTTATTTATCATTTATTTATTTAAACCCATTTCAAAACTGTTTAAAAGTAACACGTCTCCTTATTACACGTTACATGTTAAACAAAGCTAGTCCCCGACGCGCTCGCGAAGCCTTGTTACGGAAAGATGTGGCAATGATAAATAGCGTGACCAAGACGATGCGAACAATGACATTGGGAGAGAAAAGTATGCTTAGGTGAGCCATAGTTCATATAATACTTAGGTTTAGCGGCTTTAGCTTATCTGAAATCATAAATAAACTGTAAAATTTCTTATCCACGTTGAATGATAACAAACATACATACACACACATTCGCATTCTTAATATTTTTAGTGCGAGTGAGATAGGTTAGGTAGAATTATAATAATAATAATAGCGCGTCCTTGATTGGAGACCACGACTCGGCAAGCGTACTGTGGGACGCCCGACGGCCAGGTGGAGTGATGACCTGCGAAAAGCTGCAGGCAGTAATTGGATGGGAAGGGCTGAAGACCGAGCCCAGTGGCGTTCTTTAGGAGAGGCCTATGTCCAGCAGTGGACTGATACAGGCTGATGATGATGATGATGATGATGAATAATAGCGCCTAACAATCACATAGATAGATCCTGGACCGTAATTAGGATTCCCTGTGTCTAGAGAGCCAGGAACTACGAGGACCATGGTCCCACAACACCCAGATTTAGAACAAGTATTCTATTGGATCTATGTATTTACATAGATCCTGGCAGTGGACTGATACAGGCTGATGATGATGATGATGATGATGAATAATAGCGCCTAACAATCACATAGATAGATCCTGGACCGTAATTAGGATTCCCTGTGTCTAGAGAGCCAGGAACTACGAGGACCATGGTCCCACAACACCCAGATTTAGAACAAGTATTCTATTGGATCTATGTATTTACATAGATCCTGGACCCTAACTAGGATTCCCTGTGTCTAGGGATCCAGGAACTACGAGGACCATGGTCCCACAACACTCAGACTCAGAACAAGTATTCTATTGGATCTATGTATATACATAGATCCTGGACCCTAACTAGGATTCCCTGTGTCTAAGGACCCAGGAACTACGAAGACCATCCGTCCCACAACACATGATTGTTGGGCGTTATTATTTATTTATTATCATCAATGATGCTAAAATTTTTCACACAGACAGCGACAAATGAAAGCTGCCCAATAAGAAACAATAACCCAAAGGGTCGACTCTAAAACTTATTCCATAGATCATTGCACGTACAAATTTACTTAAGTCATTTGCTCGACAAAGGTAATTTTCAAAGGCTAATTTTCGTTCAAACTCACAATCGTATTATGTGGCCTTCCAGGTATAAAGTTGTGAAATAATATTAAGCGGTTTGAACAACTTTTCTCTCGTACCAGTCGGAAATTGCGTAAATTAAATAGGTACATAGAGCAAACGCGCGCGTTATTTTATTAGTAGGTTACGTTTTGAATGCTAATGAACAAATAGTAAATAATCAGCGCAACTAACTTGTTTATTGGGTTCGTGTAACTCGTTCGTGCTTCTTTAACAGCTTTACAAGATATGTCCTAGAGAAGACTAATAACAGAGGTTATTCTAATCAGTTTAAAAAACCGTTCCACCATACCGTTAGTTGATTCATACATTAAGATACGTATTGATTAATAATTATATTAGGAAGTGAAGTAGAGGGTGCTGGCATAGTCCCATCGACCAACTGACAAACTACATCCACTATCAAGAATCGTGGTGGGGATAAAATGGCGGATGGGGCTAGGCCGGCGACCCTCACTTCACTTCGATTTAGCCAACCAAAGGAATAAGACCTGTAAATTTAATTAATTAAAATAGAATACACGACTGAAGCAAAACTTCTTTAGTGTAGCTCCATCCATCAGACGATATAACTTTGTTTTTTCTTTTTTTAATGTTAGTGTTAATCTTGCAAATTTTAAATTATCATTTTACCGGACATACCGTTAAATTAATGCAAATTTTTAACTTTTGCGACTGTGGAGATCTACGCTAACTAACAACTTTCAATTTTCGTTCGCCTCGCCAGCTTACTCCCTAAATCAAGCGTATGTCAAGAAATTTTACTTCAAAAACTTAAATAATTAATAAAACACCCAAAAGAAGCGAAGCTCCTACCATACCACAAAGCCACGACTCAAAATAAGCGCGCCCCTATCATTACCGCCAAAGACAACGAATCGATTCGGCTCCATTAAACCACAATATGGCGCCATACAATAATAACTGTAATCCAGCAAATCTACATATCACACGTTTCATTTCCCCCCTTTCATCCGCACGAGAACTTACAAAACTCAAGAGACGGAAGGTAAAACTATCAACGCCTTCGCACAAGGTGATACGGTTGAGTTTGGCCTATCAATGAGTTATTTAAACGAAAGTAAAGTGGCGGATGAATATGCCTTCACTGGATAGAAGACACGACAGTAAAAAAAGGGACAAGGATCGAGGCGGTAAATGGTATCGAATGCAAAAAATCGTACATGACTTGCAATATCTTGTCAAATGTATTGAAATTTAATATAAGGAGCTTAAAGAAGTTAGTTAGGTTATATGAAAATTATTCGGTTTTAAAACCTAGCAAGATTATATAGGCCAGCTGATAGCATGATAACTACACTAGGTGAAGTCGCTTTTAGAAGCGTCGACAGTATCGTAGACAACTAAATTTTATTAATAAATTACTACTACTACTACATCGCCAGAGTAAATTAGTTTTAGGCATTAATCCTGTGTTAATAATAACAACATACGTAAATCACAGTTAGTTTAATTTTCGAACAATACAAAGTACAATTTTTAGGTAGGTTCATAATTTAAATGGACGTGCGATCACCCAGCGTCGGCTTTGCGGAGTGGGGCGGTAGTCCAAGCAGTCAGCTGGTGTAGGCCCCCGCGCACCGCGCACACCCTTCATCTCCATCAAACTTGTCTGCGCGTAGACATCTTCCGGGGCCTTGAAAGCGCTGCTTTCAAAGACTTAGCATTAGTATCTGCTTCATTGGAATAGTCTGAAGCTCCTTTGTCCGAGTTTTCTACATTAGTTTTCTCGTCTTCCTGATTTGGAGTCTTAATAGTGTTGTCGTCGACGGGTATTATACACATCTTATTTATGGCCCTCCTCATTGTGCCCTTTGTAGTAAGAACATCGGTGACTCTGCTTATCCCGTCTGATCCAGGGTATAATTGGCTTATGCGGGCAAGTCGCCATTGCAGTGGAGGGAGATTGTCTTCTTTAAGTATTACTAAGTCGCCGAGATGAAGTTCTCGCTGCTTCGTCTTCCATTTAGTTCGCTGCTGGAGCTCTGCTATGAATTCTCGGCGCCACCTCTCCCAGAAGTGCTGTCTTAGCTTCTCTATAAGTTGGTATCTGTTGGGGTGCTTTGATGTAATTGGCTGTGACGGCACCGAGGTAAGTGGCCGACCAATCAGAAAGTGCCCTGGAGTTAACGGTGAAGGATCATTTGGATCGGAGGACAGTGGGGTTAGCGGACGGGAGTTCAATATCGCTTCAATCTGCGCGAAAAGGGTTGCGAGCTCCTCAAATGTTAGGGAAGCATTGCCTGCTATGCGACGTAGGTGATGTTTGGCTGACTTAACGCCGGCCTCCCATATGCCCCCAAAGTGAGGTGAATATGCGGGACTAAAGACAAATTTGAAGCCTTCATTAGCAGCATAATTACGAACAGACTCGCAACTGGATCGGAGTATTTTACTCATTTCGTTGTTTGCTCCTTTAAAATTAGAGCCGTTATCACAAAAAATTGAATTAGGATTACCTCTTCTAGATACAAATCGCCGTAAAGATAGAATAAATGCCTCAGTACTTAAGTCACTTACTAATTCTAAATGTAACGCTTTAGACGAGAGACAGATAAATAAACATAAATAACATTTTGAAATGCGGTTGCCTTTTCCCTTGCGACAAGAGATCATGAACGGTCCGGCAAAATCGACGCCACACGAGTAGAAAGGAAATGATGAGTCACTTCTTTCAGCAGGTAGGCTGCCCATCAAGGGCTGCAACGTTTGTCCCCGTAAACGAATACAAATCATGCACTGCTTAGTCGTAGTGCGTGCTAAATGCCTGCCACCGATAGGCCAAAAATTTTCTCTTATAGAGGCAAGTAGATGCTGAGGACCAGCATGAAACAGGCGTTCGTGTTCACTTTTAAACAAAATTTTCGTGAAGTGATGTTTTGAGTCTAAGATCAAGGGATGTTTTTTATCATAACTAAAATTTGAGTTTTGTATTCGTCCACCAACTCTTAACAAACCGTTAGAATCTAGAAAACAGTTCAACGACAATAGTTTGCTCTTATGATTTAGAGGTTTGTTGTTAGCTATTAATTTAATTTCTTCATTGAAGCTATGCATTTGACTAGATTTGACCAGTATTTGCAGTGAATTATTTAACTCATTAACATCTAAAGGCCCAGTGACATGCGAGTTTTTGTTTTTACAATTTGTAATGAATCGTAATACATACGCGTATACTCTTTTCAATTTATTAAGGTTAGAATATTTTTCAAACAAAATACTGGTATTTGTTGATGAAACATGACATTTAATAACATTTTTTATTTCAGGTAAGTTTGTAGGTGTGTATGTGTGCGTTTGCTTAGGCCATGCAGATGGACCAGATGCGAGGAACGAAGGCCCTTCCCACCAAAGGGATGAAGAATGAAGCTGTTTAGGACTTATACCTCTAGATGCCATGTCCGCTGGGTTTTGGTCAGTGGGAACATGACAAAACGTAAACCCATCAGTGAGCTCATTAATCTCATTTACACGGTTGCACACAAAAACTTTAAGGTTCTTTGGCGGCGTTTTTACCCATCCTAATACGACTGTAGAGTCAGTCTATAGGTATTTTTGAGTCACATCACATCGTAGCGACTGAAGCACCTTTGAGCATAGACGAGCACCTAATAAAGCACCGCATAACTCTAACCTCGGTATAGTAGTTGGACTTAGAGGTGATACTCGTGTCTTAGCGCACAACAACCGTACTGTGATACTTAGATCCTGATTCTCAGAACGAAGATATACGCACGCTGAATAGGCCTTCTGGCTAGCATCTACAAAACAATGCAGAGTTATATTGCAAGGAGTTTCGCACAGTGCCCTTCGAGGGATCTGTATTAGGGATAAATTAGAAAACTCTTTCAATAAACTTGACCAATTTTTAGAGAAATCCGTGGGTACGGGATCATCCCAGCCAAGTTCAGAAGACCATAACTCTTGTAATAGAATTTTAGCTACAATTATACATGGGCATAATAACCCTAAGGGGTCAAAGACCTTGGAAGTAGCGGAAATTACTGACCTTTTGGTAATTTGATTAGAAGGTTCTATGTCGGTGGAGAACTGCAAGAGGTCTGATTTAGGAGACCAATTTAGACCCAGTACACTGGATTCTTTATTGAAATCCATCGGGTTGGACGAGTCTATCTCGTCATCGAATAATTCAGCACAATTTGTTCGAAACTTTCGCAGTGGAAGGCATGCGGAATTCAGTACATCTACGACATTCTTATGAATATATTTTAAGCCTTCTACCGTGTCGGAACCTGTATTTAAATCATCTGCATAGAAGTCATGCTTTATTACGCAAGCTATAGACTTATCCTCACATTCATTAGCTAGCTGTAGGAGACATCGAGTACTCAGAAACGACGCCGACGCAGTGCCGTACGTCACTGTGTTGAGTTGCAACACATCAATTTTATGGTGAGTCTCTTCACGCCACAGGATGAGCTGCAAGTGACGCTGGGACGGCGCAACTTCAATTTGGCGGTACATTTTCTCTATGTCCCCTGTAAGAACAAATTTATGCGCGCGAAAACGAAGTAATATTGATATTAAATCGCTTTGCACTACTGGCCCAACCATCTGAATATCATTTAGAGACTTTCCTGAATTTGTTTTTGACGACGCATTAAATACCACTCGAATCTTAGTTGTTTCGCTCTTCTCGCGTAAAACCGCGTGATGTGGCATATAATATCCAAATTCAGGTTGATTTATTTTACTAAGGTGTCCCAAATTAGAATATTCATTTATAAACATTTTGTAGTTTTCTTTTAGGGTTGGAAGTTTAATAAACCTTTTTTCGAGATTTTCTAAACATTTTTTGGCAATATAATAAGAACTACCGAGAGCTTCCTCAGGTGAGTCCTTCATTGGAATTTTAACAGAAAACCTGCCATTTGGTAAACGAGTAGTATTTTTTACAAAATGATTTTCACAGAGCTGCTCTTCTGGTGAATATGTTTTTGCCTGTGGTAAGTCATCAATTTTCCAGAATTTTTCTAATGAATCCTGTATTTCTTGAGAAAAGTTACAATGAACTTCTGGGATTGACTGACTTGTCATTATAGGACCACCTACAAGCCACCCGAGCTTAGACTCTTGAAGAACTGGTTTATTAGAACCAAGTTTTATTAAGTTAGTGCCGACTATTTCCCAATATACATCTGCACCTAGGAGAATGTCTACCTCAGCAGGGGAAAAATATTTAGGGTCAGTAAGTTCAATATTTTCTGGGAATTTCAAGCATTCAGTATCAATGACTGAGTTCGGTAAAATACCTGTGATGCGTGGCACTACCAAGCATTTCACATTAATTTCAAACGGTATCACTCTTGACTTAATTTTAATATTACATTTTTGCGAAATATTACAGGCCACCTTATTAATACCGCGGACATTTACTGAGTGAGACTGATCAATAGACAACCCTAGCTTTTCTTTCAGCCTTTCGGTGATAAATGAGGACTGACTTCCCGTATCCAACAGTGCACGTGCATGGTAAGTTTTACTATTCATCATTATTTTGACCAGAGCCGTACACAACAACACCTGACCAGCTGATGAGGACGCCGTGAGTGAAATAGGCAACGAAGAAGTGGAGGGCTGAGGTTCTGCTGAGGACTGGTAAGTTTTATGTATAAGTGTATTATGCTTCTTTCTGCAAGTAAGACATAGCCCCTTAAGTTGACATTGGTATGCATTATGACCACTGCGAAAACAATTCTTACACAGTTTTAATTTAGATACTTCATTGATGCGGTCATCGACATTCATATTCTTAAATTTAGGGTATTGGTGCAACGCGTGACCTTCACTACACAAAACACAACAACCTTTATTCTCCTTCTTATCACAAGACATTACAAAACTTTTAGACTGAGTATTAGGCTTATTTTGTTTGTTATCAGCTGATCTATCAAACCGGTTATTATTGCTATAAGCAGTTTCCAGCACATCAGCACGACTGCGCAAGAAAGCAATAAACTCACTTAAAGTCGGTAAGTCACCAAGGTTGCATTTATATTCTTCCCATTTTCTACTCGTGTGTATGTCTAACTTGGCCGAAACCATAAATATTATTGGGCATCCCACATGCTAGTAGGCTGGCCAAGAGAATCAAGGGCACGTAAATGTTTTGAAACATGGTCAACAATAAACCGCAACGCTTTAAAAGATTCTCTATTTAAAGACTCAATACTAAATAACGCCTTTAAATGGTTATTTATTAAAATATTTTTATTATCATATCTCTGACATAATAACTCCCACGCAATTTTATAATTTTTAGCGCTAAACTCAATGGATTTTATAACCACGGCTGCACTACCTTCGAGCGAGGAGCGTAAATAATGGAATTTATTAATTGGAGGAATCCCTTCGTTGCTATTTATTACCGATTCGAACGTGTCCTTGAACTCTAACCACTGTAAATAATTACCGTCAAAAGTAGGTAATTTAATAGTAGGTAACTTGATAGCATTAGCCGAATGGGAATGACAACTGTTAATAGATGCATGCTCACAATCACCTACGGAATTTATATCCCTTTGTTTTTTATCTGGGCGACTATCTAAGATAACCTGGCAGTTAGATATCAAATTAAGGAACTGATTCTCCAACGCATCTCTTTCTTCAATTTGTTCATTAGAATCCGAATGCAATAAATCTATTTTATCTTGTGTATCTTCGTACTCGGTTAACAACGATTGGCATCTATCAGATTTAAGCTCTAATTCTTTGTACTTAACAGCAGATATATCTTTTAAAGCTTTAAAATTAGCAATATAGTCGGCAAATTTAGTTAGGCGCCCCTTAATAATACCTCTTTGTTTTATTAAATTGGATAATTCATTTCTCTTTTCGCGTTCTAACTCAACCTCAGTTTTTGATTCTTGACTCATTCTTAATAATTATAAATCACTGAACAACTTGGAAAAGAAACAACGAAATAAGTAAAACTAATCAAACCTGCTTGAAGCATTAGCAGCTCCAGATCCAGTTTACGCTAGGGTTACCCGACGTTGACAGAAGTAGCTGTCTGGCCGAGCACACAGCTAGGGTAAGCAAGCCCGGGCACTGCCAGGGCCAGCGAGCGGAACAGCGGGGATTGCCAGGACGGAGCGCGAACGCAGCGGAGTAAGCGCACGGTTCTGGCGTAGTCGCTCTCACGAGCTGGAATTAATCGGCAAAATCGGTTTAAATAATTGAATAGAAATCAATGCACTAAGTTCGTTTCTATGGGTGGGTGATTTATAACGATTACAATATACCTGCCGATAGCTAAATTAGCTTTGCATAGAATAGAAGTAAAGTTATTTATTTGGGTGCAAAGAAATGAGAGAATACAATAAGTTGTATTTAAGAAAGAAGTTATAGTTTTTTAGAAAGAATTAAATTATATTTTAGCAAGGAAGATTGAAGCATAATGAATTTATAGGGAATATCAATATTTTATTACGTGTTAGCGATTGAAATTTAAAGTCGCCAAAACGTGAAATAAGCCTGGATAGTCTTACTTTAAGCTAGATTAGAATAGATATCTAACGCTTGAGTAGCAAGTCGGCCATTTCACACAAACTTTTGCGTATTGACGAAGAAGAAAGATTCGGAAGTTTATTAGGATTAGGGCTTACTTTCTTTGGATTAGACCTCTGTATTATGATGCTCCAACACAGGCTCCAAAAGCAGCTTTTTCTTTGTTCGACTCCGGCTCCGGCAATTGCGATTTGAAGCGCGTACAACAATCACGTAAGTAGTCTTCTGTAATGACGTTGCAATTTTCGAACACGACACGGGCGACTAGGAACTCGATTGCGAGCTTTTTAGCACTGTCCTGTCACGGTCGCCAACTTTGTTAATAATAACAACATACGTAAATCACAGTTAGTTTAATTTTCGAACAATACAAAGTACAATTTTTAGGTAGGTTCATAATTTAAATGGACGTGCGATCACCCAGCGTCGGCTTTGCGGAGTGGGGCGGTAGTCCAAGCAGTCAGCTGGTGTAGGCCCCCGCGCACCGCGCACACCCTTCATCTCCATCAAACTTGTCTGCGCGTAGACATCCTGTACAATGGAAGACAGAAGAGTGAGGGAAAAAGAAAAACAAAAAGAACAAATCAATATGACGCACTCGTCACATTGATTTGTTCTTTTTGTTTTTCTGTAGTGACGAGACTTAAAATGATCTGTTTAACTTCATAATAAAATGTCAAATATAAATGTCGATGCCAAAAATTTGCTATAACCATAAAAGTAATATGAAATACGTCCAGCAGTTTCAGCGTGATCAAAGGGACAGAAAAGAGGGACAAAAAAGAATTAGGCTCTACATTGAAGATGTTTAACTAACAAGTTGACGGGTCTAAAATAAATTTTCTTCTACTCTCTTTATAATACTTTTCAGTAAATAAATAACACATAATAAATAATATCTATGTAGTCTATCCAATAACCTAATAACCAAACTCAATACAACTTTGTCATTCTTCGACGTGGACTAACAAACTAATGTCATTAAAATTAATGACTGAGCAAGTCTCATTATAAACTGTATCGACCGTACGTGTGGCAACAGCTATCTGTTTAACTTGTATAGAAAGTTGTTCACAAATTCAATTGTTCATGACCTGCCATGAACAATTGAGTTTGTGAAACTCACCACTACCGTTTGTGCTATATACCGTATATAGCTTTTGAAATACCACTTTAAACTTTCAGTGTCAATTGTTCATGACTAAACAGTGTCATGACCTGTCATGAACAATTGACACTGAAAGTTTAAGGTTATATTTCAAAAGCTATATACGTCAATACTTGAAACATCCCACATTAGTTCAATAAAGGACAGTGAGGACTTTTTTGTTCATATTTTTAATGAACATGACAATTTGTTCGTTATCACACATTAACAGCCGGGATACGTCCACTGTTAAATATAGGCCTCCGCCATAAAATGCTACTTTGAGCACATATCATATGAAGGGTTTGCCATAAACACTACGCACATGAAGTCGCATGGGCTACCACAGAGCGTCAATCGCTCGCAGTCTGTTTTTTATAGGCTCAGTAATCTGTAATAGATTCGGATTTAGAAGAATTAAATATGAAAAAAGAAACTGTTAGAATAGCGCACTGTTCGCACCCGAGATACAATAAAAATGATTTGATTGTATTATTAACAGTCTCTGTGGTGTGGTGGTTGAACAGGTCAGCTCATAATCCGGAGGCGGCGGTTTCGATTCCCGTGACCGGAAAAATATTTGTGCACAGAAAGCGTAAATAATTGTTCTGAGTCTAAGTGTTGTGTGGGTCCCTAGACACAGAGAATCCTAGTTAGGGTCCAGGATCTATGTGTGTGATCGTTGGGAGTTATAATTATTATTATTATTACTGTCGGTACAATCAACAAAACAAAAAAGCAAGCTCAGTACGAACTTTGTCTAGTAGAATACGAATAGATATACAAAATAGAATAGATTGATGAAATGATTTATTTTGTGTTAATTAAAGACGTGAAAAGCTAGTCGTTCACCTGAGGTCAGCACGGCTACCAGTTAGCAATCAGTATTAATCATGATAATGCTAATAATCATGATTAATATTGATAATTCAATATAGTTTTATTGTATTGTTTTGTATCGTATCGTATTGTATTTTATAATCCAGCTTAACTACAATGCTCTACCATATTTGCAATGATTTCCAAATATAAACAAACACTGAAATCCTCTGTTGAAAACCATCCAGGTTTCTGGCAAACATATCGCACGCGAGGTATGGCATTATTCATCAAGGATTCATTTTTCATGTCACACACATGATACACACACAGACACACGTACAGAGGCACACGGTTACAGTACGTATGACAGTTGCATAGCGTGTTGCAAGCATTAGCTAGCTAGCGAACTATGAAAAAATACTACTTGTACGGTATATCTTTCTTTTAAAGTTTTCATAAAAACTATAGTTTATTATAGAAGATCTTTTTCCTCAGTTTGTGTGATTTTTTATTTAAAATTAGAATAGAATAGAACAGGATATCTCATTTCTAATAAATTATATACATCGTAAAAGACACTGGAAAACAAAATACATCACTGTAAAGTTTCTTGTAGCTTCTTCTTTACAGTTTGGCAGTAATCGAAGCTTCGGATCGCAGTTTTCTGTTCTGCATTGTGCTGGATTGCTTGCACCAGCAGTGAGAAAGAGAACTTCTTTTTCTTCAAACTCATATATTGTAATGGGCTTGCTATATATTATTTGACAATAAGCACTTTGTAATTTTATTTCCTTCGTAAAATAACTTAATTTTGATTTGTAAAAGTGCTAAAAATGATAAAAAGGCTATTTGCAATAAATCTTTTGACTTTGACATTTTCATTAAAATTATGTTATATTGAAGAAGTTATTATTCCTCAATTCATGTAATCGAGTTTAATAAGAAGATAATATATTTATTTAGATATTCTCTTCTCATTTATATTCCATTAGAATAGAAATAGAACAAATATTTATTTCATCATTGAGTGATACAGTGGTCTAACGTAAGCCTTTTAACTACTAGATTACCACATCGAACGGTGCGAACAAGGGAAATCCTTTATTTTCAAACTAAATACTACAACGGTATAATATAAAATAATAATAATGATGGTTATGGTAATAGTTATGGAACTGAAGGAACTATTGTGAAATACTATTGTATAATAATATAATGACATGCCTAATATAACGTGATGTTATAATGTGGTCAATGAAATAAATGAAATGAAATGAAATAACCACACACTACCTACTCACTACCTAAACACTACCTACTACTACAAAAAAGAACATTTGGACTATATACTGGCCGCGATGACCTATAGACACTCCAAATGCTCCAGCCCACTACCAGTAGGTAGCGTACCCAACATGCTGGCAGCACTGCCCCGTTGAATTGAAAAAATAAACTGCGAACAATGATTTCATATTATAACATCCATACAACTAAACTTTCCCTGTGGTTCCGGCAAAAGAATAAGATCACCCTATATCTTCCTGTGGGCGCCGTAAGAGCAATCTAAGAATATCCAGGGGATGGGCAGCAGCATTCTCCAAGGTCTGCATTATGATCTGCTGCAATCACCAAGAGTCTTGCCAAGCGTAGTGAATATGCTAAACCCCCCTCTCTTTAAGGGAGGCCTATGCTCAGCAGTGGACACAATAATAATAATTACTATACCGCTCAACGATCACATTCATAGATCTTGGACCCTAACTAGGTTCCCTGTGTCTAGGGACCCAGGAACTATAAGGACCATGGTTCCACAACACCCAGACTCAGAACAAGTATTTGTGCTTTTTTTTTCTGTGCACAAATACTTGTCCTGCCGTAGGAATCGAATCCGCCGCCTCCGGGTTATGAGCCGACCTGCTCAACGACCACCGCAGATGATGTCAATGAGTTGATAGTGTGTGATATGAACTCTAAATTAACTTCAAAATGCGTGATGCAAGCTCGTCAGAAATATATGAACATTTTCACACAATACGGTGCTTTGAAAGCAGTTCAAATGCCCCGGAATCAGGTCACGGCTTGAATTCGGAGACAATGGCCTCTGAACCACGGCACAAGATGTGATAAACGACAGCTGAATGAGTAGCTGAAAAATACCCCAGTGTAAATTAAAGCATTTAGATCAGGAGACGGCGGCAACGGCAGTTACTAATACCTTAACAGCATAATACTGAAAGCCTTATACATTTTATTTAAATTTTAACTACACTGGAGGACCAGTTGGTATATATGCAATAGAAAATCAATGACAACTAATAATAATTTGTCGTAGAATCGCCATTACTACAATAGTTACTACTACGTTTATATACATACATATAGCTTCTTACGCTACTTCTTTTTATAGTACTACTTCGTTACATTGAGTATTTTGTTATTGTTGCTTAAAAATATGACATAAAACATATTGAAATACGAAGCTCATTAGTGGGCAAGTAATAAAAAACGTCAAAACCTCCCGGCCTATATCCAATGATGGATGACGGCGTCAAGATTTCTTGCGCAAAAAATATAATTTTCAAAATTGAATGTAGCGGGTTTTGGTTTGCTTTTCAACAATAGCGAGGGGTCCCTGGCGGCATCTGAATAAACAACGAGGTAAACCTTAAAGAAGGCAAAAGCCTTCGAAATAAATAGGGTAAGAAGGCTGCATAACTTAATTTCAACTGACAGACGTGAAACAGCAAATTTCGTTATGTGAAATTTGTTTTTCTTGGAAGACGTTTGAGCTTTGGATTCGTTTCACAGCGATGAGACGTAAGATCTTGTTGTAAGTTCAAAATAAGTTCAAAATTTTATTGAAAAGCTTTATCTTTGAGAATTTAAAGACATGCGCTTTATTGATACTTATCTCTTTTAAGCAATCTCATTTTGACTTGTATACGTGCTAAAAATTGCCTAATTGTAATAAACTAGACTTTGACTTCAACAGGTAAAAAGTTTTAGCCCCATTCTTAGTTCAAAAATATGTTTGACTTTTGAAAAATCCTTAGGTTTTTTGTAATTAAAAATATTTTAATAAGTAGGTCTTTGTAGTCCATACTGATCCAACTCATCGCCTCATCCGTGACAAACTTAATAAGCAGCGGTTACTCCGGAAACATGTCACGGAAATTCTATTACAGCGCCAATATCCGACCAGGCATACATTTACTTATCTAATAGGAAACTGGCTTTCAAGTATAAAGGAGAGAGAAGAAAGTTGTATATGCCTTGTAATCCCTTATATCTGACTGAGATAATTTTGACCATGGTCATGTTAAATGATGATTATTATAGCTAAAGGTTGCGTCACGTTAGGCCTGAATTGGGAAACAGGCTTTTATGTGATACTACAGAAACACATGTTGTTTAATTGCATGCCGAGAGATTTGAACTAATTTATCATATCACCAGTGCGTTCCAACTAAAACTGTGACATAAGCTTTCGCTCCTAAAAAATGCGAATTTGAGTTTTTGAGTATCTTCCTCTTTTTTAATTTTTCTCTATTACTTCAAAAAAGAGTATGAATTTGCCCAAGAAGCTCGTTTATAATAATTTTCATGTATGTTTCATACCTCGTCTGCTCTTGTTTGTATACATAAGTAAAGTAAATAGAGATCTAAAGTAAAAGGTGTATTTAAAGAAGTTAATTAGGAGAGAGCGTCAGCTTCACCCGAAACTAACTGTCTCATTAACTAAATTACTTAACAAAGCAACTAAAATTAAACTGCAGTGTTAATCTTGTCGCTAGTTAAGTTTTGGCTTAATTGCCGTATCTAATTAAAGCTTCTTTTGGAAACTGAATACTCTTTGAAACGTTTAGCTAACATGGAATAAAACTGATTTTAAACATGATAAATACAAACCTACATATTTTATAACAATAATGAATAACATAATGATTTCCCATAGAGGAAATTGTAAACCAAGTAAACATACCTCGTGAACGAATAAAAATGATTTCGGTGCGTTTTCCGCAATTATTTAGCGTAAAATATGATCCGAGGCGTCCCGCGTTAAATAATTTTACGCTTTATTCCCCTTTTCCGCGTCTTTTGTTTACAAACAACAGGCTCTTTGAGTTTACGCTTGGAATACTCGGGAATTAAAATTATTATAAGTCACTAATTTACGTAACAAATTTGGTTACTTTAATGGACTTTTGATTAGAGATCAGAAAGCAATTTATGACTTTTTGTAAGAAAATAATCTTTGATATTTTAGATATTGTGCTTAAAATTAAATGTATTTTACCTTCAGTTTGCTATTAAAGACTAATTTATACTTCAAATTTGGGTTTGATTATTAAACTAAACAAAATAATTATTGAATTAGTAGTAACTCTAAGAATATACCACAGCACAAATAAAATTAATTATTAAGAAATTCGGAAACTTATCATTTTACTCACTCGTACACATTGTTTCAAATTTATTCTATATACTAGATGTAACGAGTGTTTGCCTAGGTAAGTAGCATCGATTTGCCACATATTTTGCCATCACGCATTAGTGTGCAAGCACTGTGTTTCAGTTGGAATAGCACTGTAGTTAAAAGAATTACTTATATATTATTTATATTAAGAAGCGTTGGCCTGGTGGGTGATCATGAAACTTTGATTACACTGCGACACGAGATATACATTTCCAATTTGAAAAAAACCATAGTAACTATGTATAAACTACGCATTGAGACCATCAAATCCATACAAATTTATGTTTTTGGTTGAAATTAAGTTACGTGATCGCCTACCTGATATCTGGTGCAGATAAGATTTCATATAATTTAAAGTTTTTTATAAGCATCTGTGATGCTTAACATAAGGGAAAAGACTGACTTGTCGCTTCGTTCTTTTCCATAAATCAATCATGCTATAGAATCAGCCTTACATATGTTTTTTCAATTTAGTTTCCAATCCAGTTCCCCCTCTATCAAAAACATAGTCCTAAATACTTAAGCAACACACCAATTTACCCAACTATATAAACATTCAATCTATCACCATTAGCGGGTTTATCTAACTTTACAATCCAAACAATCTGCACGGCTCAATCCCGACAGCAACAATGACGTCAGGACGCGACATCTCATTCCTGTCAGCCTGGGGCCGTGTCGCGGCGCGTCGTGCTCGAACGCGTGACAAATGACGCGTGATGTCGCGCGACACGCCGTTATTGGGATCGCAAACAAGTGTCTTGCGTTCATACGGAAGGGTGCGCAACCACTTGAAGATAATCGCGAATATATATGCTAATTTAAAATGAATATATTTCCAACTGTTGTTACCCACGACTAGTCTGTCAAATTCATGGGTAACAGCCGGAAATACCTAATATTATTTTTTAACAAATCACACTTAAAATATTTTTTACACTAAAACCATTGCTTAAAATATTGCAAAGTGGTATTTTTCTCATTTTTTTTATTACTACTTTTACACTTACCAATTCAATCTGAATAAAAAATGTAAAGTAAGTGATGCAACCTGCGATATTACATACTATAATAACCCTGGGTCTACTTTAATTCAACATATTCGATGATGTCATTATGTCATATATCTAGTGTGCGATAAAGTTCATTTTTGAAGAAAGCCACCCCGAAAGTAAATCATGAGACTTCGGAATTGGTGAATGAAATTTGTATAACTATTGTGAGCACCAGAGATAAAAGGTAGGCAATTCACGGAAAATCGTTATCTGTAAGTACGAGTAAGTTCTGTCTCACAGTTATTATTCTGAATACTCTTTCTCAGATTATGACCATAATTTCAACGAAAATTAGTATCGTGAATGTAATATTTCGTAGCCAAAGTTGTAGCATCTACGATCTACGAACTACAACACGTAGCTCCGTAGCATCGCATAGCACCGGAACATTACACGACATCTTTATCCATTCGACGGAGTTTTACGACAAAGGATGAGAAGATGTGGAGATAAAGACATCATTTAAGATAATTACATCGCACGGAAATAAGATATAGCGGCATAACTCATGTGAACACGGCGACAACCGTAGCGCGGCGTAGCTCGTAAAATGTTACGTACCTGTGAAATTGTTCATGCATGTTCTTATTACGTGTCGTTAGAGTTCATCTTCAAAAATGTGAACAATTTTAAAACAAAAAAGACGTGTGGCTCTCGGAGACTGCCGCGGTAAAGCTATTGCATAGCATTTTTATCAACTTATGCAATTATAATTATTTATTTATTTTATGAATGCAGTATTTTTTAACACTTTGTACACAAATTATACGAGTACAGATATTCACTGTTGTACATAGATGATAAATACCTATACACCTATATACTTTCTCACAAACAGCTGATTACGGTAGTTTTCCAATACAACCAATGCCACCTAAATGCGGGTTGTATAATCCTTGGGTTGTTGTACTCCGACCGGCACAGCGGTTCGGAGTGGGGGGTGTTAGGTTTTTTTCGTTACGGAATTTCTGGATTCGGTCCCCAAGCTCAAGGTCCACGATAAAAGCTATGCAATAGCTTAAAAACTCTTAGTTATTATTTTAAAAATCAAATTTGGGTTCCCCTTCCCTCCCTCAATAGGGGGACCGATGATCTCCCGACGACGGTCAAAACCATGGGGAGTCGCAAGAGGCAAGGAGCCAAAAAACCACTCACAATGGTGGTCTACGGGGGAGGCTTATGTTCAGCCATCTTCCATCTGATAATATATCCAGTGGACTTTTTGTTCCGTTTTATATATAACGTAGTAGTAGGTAGGATATTTGTACTAAAATTATTATTACTATTAGCACAAATGTAGGATATAATCTACTTCCTACTAATCTCACTAATCTTTCTAATCCAATCCGTACATTGATTGATTGACTGTGGTATAACATGGACTAGTACTATATATGTATGTGTGTATCAGCTTTGACGTTTGACTGAAGACCTTTAGCAAATCGCACGTTACGCAGTGCACGCTACGCAGTGTACGCTACGCAGTGCACGCTACGCAGTGCACGCTACGCAGTGCACGCTACGCAGTGCAAGCTACGCAGTGCACGCTACGCAGTGCACGCTACGCAGTGCACGCTACGCAGTGTACGCTACGCAGTGCACGCTACGCAGTGCACGCTACGCAATATATATAAGCGTCTGTATTGCTATCTTATGCCATGTACCTAAGACGAGTGACTAGCTTGCGTAAAAGTGACATAACGTCTGAATTCGTGTAAATGTGACATCGCAAACTATATAATTGATGTATGGGTATGTAACGGTGTCTGGACGATTTTTTACTATTTTACTTTATGTATCATAACTCAACACTTTAGCTTATTTAAAATGTTATAAACAGAAAAGAGAAAACACTCTTTCACTTAAACTCATCGTTTTTATTTTTCGCAAATTAAAGATTTATATATATTTATAATTGCCCGTTTAACCTAGGTATATCTTATCCAACAATACTACCAGAGTTTATACAGCTTCTCCATTACCTTATCAATATTTAAAATCATCGTTAAAAGCGTAATATTGCGTTCGGAAACGGTTATTTATCGTCGGAAAGTACGTAAAATACGTAAATTTTGGAACGTCTACGTTAATGCACGTTTTATAGTCTCGTAGATGTTTGCAGGCGATTTTTATTCGGGTGAAAGCCTTTTGAGTGAGCAGAAAATATATTTATTATGATCTTATAAGACTTTAATAGGCATTATTGTACTTTTGTTTATTTTGTGGGATTAAAGAGAATGTTGTGTTGTTATTACTCACAGATCTTTTGGTTTTCAGATATTTTATATATTTTGTATTATTTATTCTAAAAATAAAAATCAGAAAATATATGCAACTTTCTGATTTTAAACTAAACTTAACGTTGGCCACACTGCAAACAGTTTCATTTAACACCAATAAATAATGTATTTAGCTGGTGGTAAGGTGGTAATTATAATGCCATTAATTTGTAGAAAATATATAAAAATATCTTCTTTACTGTCGTGAAATATGTTAATTGTTCTTACATTTAAAAATGAGATGTTTTTGACTTTGTTAGAATGTTATAAAATACTGTTTGGTTGGCAAACTGTCACGATTGGTTGGTACCATCAGCCAACCATGGTTGGTTCCGACTCAAGAATTTTGAGTTTGATGCGCTAAGAAAAGTCAACAATGCAGTAAATTTTCGTTGTTCGGCAAAAGCGTCAAGCCATTTAACACTTGTTAGTTGACTCTGTATTGGAAGGTTTTAAGAAACAAGAAATATACATAATGAAAGAGGTATTTTATGCGTTTTCACTTACTTTATTTTTTATAGATGAATCATTTGACCACTGTTTCATCTGATGGAAAGTGACGACGTAGTCTACGATAGTGCAAACATTTTTTTTTAAATAACGCCCAACGCTCACTTAAATAGATCCTGCTTTCTTACATTAATATAAAACATTGTATGGAACAATATAAATAAATCTTTCAAAAATGTAGAAACACTGTACTTACTTATCACAGTAATGAACGTAATAAAATATAAGGTATAAATATGGTTCACAAGTATAGATACAAAATAATGATATCAGAATAAAACAAAATTGATATAATAATATCCCCCCGTTACAAGTAGCCCCAATCAACTGAATAGCGAGTCTGGAGCACAGCCGACCACAAATTATCGACACTCCAGCTACAGTCATTAATTACTCCGCCCGGTCGTGTTGGCCGGAAAATTGTGAGAGAAATGATTTTTATTCTAAATACGAACACACGTTCCCCCCGTTTTAATTAAAGGAATTAATCAAATCCCCCCTTCCTATCCCACGCCCCTACAGCGGAGGGCGTAGCGGGCGGCGCGTCAATCATGTGACGGTGCGATTTGGTGTCCTGGCGTTTTAGGACTCCATGGTCAAACAAGAAACTCATTTGATGAAATTGTCCAGTCTATGATTTCCATGTGCATAAGTTCTATTACATATTAAGGAATTTAATTAGTAGAATAAATATGTTACTTGAAACATAATTAAAATCGTGCAAATACTTAATTATTTGCACGAATTTAATTCTGTTTCAAGTTTTAAGTGTCTTTCCTTTTTCAGCCACTGGTATCACTCTATAGGCAACGGCGATCAGCTAGACAATCGCGAAACTGAATTGCCACGAAAAATACTTTGGGAACCATTTTATTGTTACAACAATATTTGTTCAATTAGTAGATTAAAGTATTTATTAGGATTACTTTAATGAAAACATGATATCAGTAATCACGAAACTTTGATTGCAAAGCAACATGAGAAGTGTCATTCTAAATTTGAAATTTTCCACAGTAACTATACATATAAGCTGAGTATTGAAACTGTCAAATCCATACAAATTCATTATTCTACCAGTTACAATCAAGTCACGTGATCGCCCAGCTCATTTCTATAGTCTACGTACGTGACTAATGAATCTTTATCAGCGAATTCAAATTTTAAAAGAATATACACAAATCAAAGAAGAAATTAATAAAGGCAGCATTCTGTTCCAAAATTAAATTACAGCTCGGCTATTGCGCATGATCCAAGGCATGTCCTATACTCAAATTTATTTTGATTAAAAGGTCGATTAATCTTATTAATTAGAGCCTCTTGATCTCTGCGGAGTTTATTATTTAAAATTGAATTTGTACGTCTTTGAATACTTGGCTTTACGGAACACAGGAAATATGAAAATCAAATAATATTCAGGGAATATATTATTTTCAGTGCGCTTTGAATGGAATTTGATTATTTTACGTTTTAGAAATGTTTTGTACATTTAATTGACTTAAAAAGTTTACTTATTGGCAAATACACTTTACGGCTATGAATTTTCTATGTCTTGATTTTTAATTAAGAAAATTACATTCGAAAAGGAAAAAATATATTTGCATACCATAAAAAATAAATAACAGATATAAGCATACTAAACAAAACTAGGCTTAAAACTTAGGTATCCCTAAAATCTTTAGATATAAAAAATAAAATATGAAATGAAAAATTGGCCAAATGATTGGTGGAAGTGTCAGGAGGCGGAGACAAGAAAAAGTTGGCTATTATGGATAAATAATTAAACGTGGTAGTGTTGCCAGCATTATGTTTGAGTTTTATCTTTGGAAAATAAATAAAAATAAAACATATAGCGCCCAATGTTCACGTAAATAGATCCTGAACCTTAACTAGGATTCCTTATATCTAGAAACCAAGAAACTACGAAGACTATGATCCTTCAGTACCAAGACTCAGAACAATACATTTTTTGCGATTTTTTTTTCTGTATTCAAATACCAATTTGTAATGTCACGACCCGCCACCTCTGGACTATGAGCCAATCTGCTCAACCACTAAACCACAAAGGCTGTCAAAAACGTGTCAATATAATTTTTATGTTCAGGAAGGTGATTCAAGTAATATGCATGTACTAAATAGATAGCATCTGTGGTGTGGTGATTGAGCAGTTTGGCTCATATCCCGGAGGCGGCGGGTTCAGTTCCCGCGACAGCACAAGTATTTGTACACAGAAAAAAAAAGCGCAAATACTTGTTCTGAGTTTGGGTGTTGTAGGGCCATGATCCTCGTAGTTCCTGGGTTCCCTAGACATTTAGGGTCCGGGATCTTGTATGTTATCGTTGGGCGTTATTATAATTATGATGCTATCGGCCAAATTGTGAAGTGCAACATTTGGACAATTGAAAAGCGTATGGGTGCCGTAGGTTTAAATTACGTGGGATTAAAAAATGAATCAAAAAGAAATTAATTAAAAACATGAACTTTTATCATGTAAAATTCAATTTTACTCGTCACTAATTACGAATTCAATTAAGTTGAAAAAATCATTTAGAAACGGTACCTAGTAACCGTTAAAAGCTAGATTTTCGCTTTATAAATGACTTCGCGATTTTCTTATTTCATGCGCTGCACTTAAAGTGAACTTCTCGGAAGTTTTTGATTGCGAAACTTGTGTCGTGCACGTAATTTGATTTCGATATTTATATGTGGGTGATACAACAAATCAGAGTACACTAAAATCTACAGTAAAACATTGTATTTAATCAAACATTATATTATAAGTAGAAGTCAAAATGTAAAACCCGCTTATTTTCATGAGAATATAGCTGATTATCAAACGACAAAAAAACATGTATGCTACATGTTTTTTTTACTAGGCTATGAAGTAGGAATGTATTATTCCCCTTACAACACCAAGTTTTTCTTACTGGCTTAGCATTTCACCATAGACTCGCCTGATTTCAAGCAAGGACGTGGTCTAAGATGAGTCATGCTTGCCTAGAAGATACTTGTTCACTTTTGACTTAAAAACTCCCAGGAAACAAGAACGCCAGCAAGCCATTCCATTAGCTGTTCGCACTATAAAATTAGTATCGAAACGCTTCAAGCAAACGTGCAAGTTGGAGGAATTTTAACCATATAAATGAACGCCGTTTTTAAGTGTGTAGTTCGGTGAAAAAAATTGGATTGGGAATTAGATTGTGTAATTCCTTTGTACTCGCAATGGTTATAGCAGTTTATAATTACAAATCTTGGAAACGATTTTAGTATGATTTTTCAGTGGTTTGATCGAGATGTTTAATTGATCGGAGCTGTTTATCCGATAGCATAAGCTTACTATAGTATTTTAAAACTAGTTTGATTATAACCATCAAAATTGGAGCCAGGATTTTACAGAGTCAATTGTTTCAGTATTCTTTCAAATTTCAAAAAATTGACTGGCCCGATAGCTCAGTTGGTAGTAGCCCTGCCTTTTGAACTGTGGGTTGTGGGTTCGATTCCCACTCAGGACAAACATTTGTGTGATGAAGATAGGTGTTTGTTCTGTGTCTGGGTGTCATATTGTATTCTATGTATGTATTTACAAACAAAAACGTATCTAAGTATTGTATCAGTTATCTGGTTCCCATAGCACAAGCTTTGCTTAGTTTGGGGCTAGATGGCGTTGTGTGAGATGTCCACACATATTATTATTATTATTATAAATATATGCATATATAACTTATGTTGCTGCATAAAAGAGAGGGGTGTATACGTATCAACTTTACTGACGTTGGTGATTAGATCATAAAACAAGGTGAAATTACTTACCATCAGGTGAGATAGTGGTCAAATGCAAGTATATCAAAGGTGAAAAAAGTTCACTAACTCTTATATTTGAACCATCCATCCGTCTCTAAAGACTCAATTGAGACATTTTTACTGGGTGGTAGGACTTTACTGCAAAGTTCGTCTAGGTAGGTACCACCGCTTTGCCAGTTATTCTGCCGCCAAGCAGTAGTGCGCAAGCACTGCTGTGTTCCGGTTTGAAGGGCACTGTAGCTAGTGAAATTACTGGGCAAATGAGACTTTATGATCTGATCTCACAGTTCAGTATTCTTATTACTAGATTGTGCTGATGTCTCTGGATGACGTGCGCAGTGCAGTGTCACGCGAACCTCTATGCTTTAGAGTTCCGAGTGACACTGCAGCTGATATGGGCAGCCGTGTCGTTTAACATCAGGCGAACGGCTAGATCGTCACGTGATTCCATAACAAAAAAAAAAAGAAAATGTTTTACTTAAGCTACCATAACAAACGATCCCCTATCCAAATGTCTCCTTCTGTTACTACTCCTCTTTCTTTTACAACCAACTTACGCAGTTGGTAGCCCCACTTATTGAGAGATACTTGAAAATTGAACTGGAACGATTTTGATATATTATTGAAAATCCAAGAAGGTTAAATCTACATATGTTTTGTGTAAAATTGTTTAATGAGAGAAATACAAGGTCATAATTTTTTGTTAGTGTTGTCCAACAGCCAGCCAATCACCCTAACTTCCAAAAATGTTCAATGTGACGCAGTAAAACTCTCAAAAAAAAAAAAAGTCTCAAAAAAATCAAACTTAATATTTTGAAAAACAAAATGTACGCAAATAAACAAAGCCATAAAAATACTATGAATAAATAATTTAAAAGATAAAATTACCTCTCTACAAATAAAAGCTTGTATTAACTTTTAGGCTGTAATATTGTTCCGTCTCTTATTTCAAGATATTCAAATGAAAACTGAAAATTTTACAACAGCCTAATTATTGTTTTGTGAACTTAAAACTCAGCCTGAATTTATGGAAAGGAAATTAAAATATAATTTGGTACGTTAGCTGCTTATTCAGTTGGTAAAAATTAAGAAGGTTTTTCATTAATTAACATGGCCAGGATAATTAATAAAAGGGTTTACACGCTCTAATTAATGAAGAGATGATACTCTTGAAGATACAAGTGTGTACCAAGAAAGGTTAGGTTTAAATATTCCCTTAAACCATGAAAAGATTTTTTTCCGGAACAATGATGCTTTTAATTCTCACAGTTTCCCGGAAAACTGAGGTCAGCAGGCGTCAAAGGCTAATTTTAAACAGCCTACACCGAGCCCGTCTTTCCCAAGGTCGTATCCCCTTTCCACACTGAACTCGTGGCGCCTTTCAAATTAATTTCAGCGGATATTTAATGAAAGTTCCGCAAAGTTCTGGGGTACACCTACTCTCAATTAAAGGGAAGTTGGTCGAAGTTGAAATAACTTTCGTTTTAGTCCCTCCCGGCCCTAGTTATGAATATGATCCGGACTGCCTCGGGTTTGTCAAAGGCTATCCTATTAGAGAGTTCCCTAGTCTGACAGAATGTTAGCCGACTGTGACGACAAACAAAACGGAGTTACAGTTTTAGTTTTAGCACAGTTAGTTTAATGGCTGAGCTTAGTATTGGCATTTTTTAAAGTAAAACTTTTTACTTCTTGTCTTTAGGAGTAATCTGGTGAATGCGAGGCGAACGGAAGTTGAAGTTGGGTCACGTAGATCTCCATGGTCAACATAACCAAGTTAAAAATATGTGTGGGCAGAACAGGTTGTGGGTAGGTTGCAACCTATATAACTATAGGCCTTCAGCATGTCCACACCGCGCCGTGTCCGGAACAAGAATGATCCGTAGCACATTAATCGATCCCTTTATATAGCCAGACAGGTAGGGGCGCTGTGACAGTTGCCGGTGCTGCCACTGTAATAAATTTAATGCCACCACAGGGTAAATTACGGTGCTCGATCGCTGTGCATAGAGTTTATAACTGGACGTTGCCGCCGTCATATGTATCATTATGTTGGTATGTCCGGAAAAATGAATATTTACAATTGTCAAGATGGCGTCATCAACACTAAACAAAGCAAATACAAAGTTATACCAGCCGATAGATGAAGCTAAACTAAAGAAGTTTACTTCAGTCGTGTGGTCTAAAGCACACTCGTTTTTAATTATATCCATTAATGGGTAATGACACAGTCAGATAATAATAACCTACGTCAACACAATATGCTGATTCTGCACCGTTCTTGTGCACTTTTAACTATTTAACTATTATTATGCAAATTAGTTGCACTCGAACGCATTTTACTTCATATTTCATGTGGATTAATTTAGTAGAGCAGAGGTCGCAGATATCTAGCCATTATTTACTAGTCCCTTTAACTAAAGATTCCGTAGTACCTCCTCCTTTTTGGAAGTCAGTTAAAAATACACCCCAACCCTGTTTATTTTGCATTAAAAATCAAAAATCTAATTCTAAAAACAGATGAGCTCCATTCCAGACCAAATGCATTATAATAAATGTATCACTGAAATAGCAGGTTGATTACGTACCGTCGAACGTTTCCCTTGAGTCTGCGTTTACCTCAGATATACCTTCCTAATATAGAAAGGATGAGCGAGCAATACCATCAGGGCTCATGTAAAATGAAAATTTCGATCCCGCACTCTGCATCCCGCGCGGTTAATTGCCGGAAAGAAAACCGCTCGGCTGTTATTGCGGGAATTACTATTTTAGCTCACAGAAAGATTATTTATGAAACAGTTTTGTTTATGACGTATGATGGATTCTCTATCAAGTTTAAAAAAATAGTCGGAAAAAGTTGGTTTATGGACGATAATTTAACGAAATAAGAAAACAATTAGGCCGATCGTGCCTCTCTATCGCTTGTTCCGTGCTCTCGCTTGCACGCTCGGCCCAGGAGGAATAAGTATTGCTTTTCTTTTTTATTGCTTTTTATTAAGTATTGCATGCTTTTTTTTATGGGTCTATTGCCTGAATTAAATCATTTTTTTTTCCGTGCGTGCAGCCGGCGTTCATCGATTTGTAAGATGTTATCACGTCAAAAAAGATGAAACAATAAGTGGATATTGCACTATTATGTAGTGGGGGTCAGTCATGCGGAAAGTAGACTCGCCCAACTGTGACCCATGTAGAGTAGTAGATGTTTGTAACTTGCTGTGGAGTGTGTCCTCTTTAAACGTGAAAGGCAGTCACTTGTTGTATACAATATGCATGATATAGGTATACCTATTAATGTCTCGGAAAAAATAACAAACGGAATTAAACCAAAATTATGAGAAACATCCAATAAATTTAAACTAAAACCTTCAGGCGCAGCAAATGAACTGTTCTGTGAGTGACTTCCTATGTTATAATTATCGTTAATTTTTTTTTATTGATTCTTACTTCTAAAAAAATTAAAAGGTTTATGACTTTGGTTAAATGTAAAAAATACTGTTGGTCGGCAACAGTGTCGGAAGGGCCATGATTGGTTGGTACCATCAGCCAATCATTTCTATCAACTAAAACTAAACTAAAATTCATTTCAGTCAGCAAGTATCAAAAGTTAAATTTCAAGCGAAAATCCTATACTATCCACTATAAAAACAGTCGCCTACCTCAATAACTTTCAACCGCAGCCACCGCGAATCCGAAGTGAAAACTGAAAACAGGTCCGCATCTGGAGGATAAATGTTACCACAAACCTGTAGCTTGGGTTTTTATTGAAATAATAAATACACGCAACCTAAAAGAAAAAATTATCGAAAGGAAAAATTGGAGTTATTTAGTTTAATTAGTATTAACGAATTTTGAAATTCAAAATTCAAACCCGCATCTATAGGTACTAGTGGCTAAACTCTGAACTGCAATGACGCTTAACTTTTTTGTTGTTGTAAATGTACAAGTACATTAAAAAAATATATATTTTTTTTTTTTTTTTTTTTTTTTTTTATGATATAATGGGCATGCGTTTGACAACAACTCACCTGATGGTAAGCGACGAAGTTGTCTAAGGTGGAGCACGCTTGCCCATGAGATGCCTATTCACTCTTGACTTAAAAAGACCTAGGTTATATCCTGAAGGAAACACTGTTTTTGGGAGAGCATTCCATTCCTTGGCCGTTCGGACTATAAATGAGTCAGCAAAACGCTTAGTGCGGACTTGGGGTACACTAACAACGTAAGGGTGTGACGATATTGACAGCTTTTGTGGTGTGGTGGTGGAGCAGGTTGGATCATAACCCGGAGGTGGCATGTTTATTTCCAATTTAAAATTTTGTCATGGGAATTAAATTATCATAAAAAAGCACAAATCCTTATTTTGTGTGCTGTGGAACCAAGGCCCTCGTAGTTTCTGGGTCCCTAGACACAGGGAATCCTAGTTAGGGTCCAGGGTCTATGTATATGATCGTTGGGCGTTACAAAATTATTTGATTATATTGTTATCAATCATTGCTACAAAAAAGTTAGCATATAATAATATTAACCTATGATTTTCTGATTACAATTTCGTTGTAAAAATTATCTATGAATTTACAGCAAAACGGCTTGGCTTGTGTGGTAGTCAAATACATAAAATATATAGCTAATCAAAGAGAGAAAACTTTTAATTTGAATTTTCCCCAAAGTGTGTAATGTAGGTAATGGTAGCGAGCACACGTAATATCATAATATGGTGTCCGATTCTGAACTGAAGACGTGAGACAAGCGTGACATATATGTGTAAAATGTTGACTACGCGTGAGTGCGTGTGTAAATGTACAATACAGATGAATTAAAAAAGAGATTTTGAAATGAAATTCATAAATTCTACAATCAAAATATGCAAATTAATTAAGTACCTAGGTGCCGCTTATATTTTACAGAAAGAAATCCAAATCAACGCGCGCAAAATTACGGGAAACGCTAGTTAATAAATAAGCAAGTTTACATTTCCCGAGCCCACGGCGAGCCCTCCAACTAATTGCCGGGAAAATAATCATTCCGCAGGTTATTGGGCCTAAATGACTATTTGTACGGGGCCCGCATTAATTTTCATGGGCTATACCGTACGTACTGTACAGTGAGACCACGCTCGTTGCTAATTTAGTTAAAGTCCGTCTTTTTTCGTACGGAAGAGTATTTATGTAAAGAGCATAAGAGTTTTCATATGTTTATAACTAACTATTTTGAGATCGATTCCCGCGACAGGACAAGTATTTGTGCACAGAAAAAGCGCAAATACTTGTTCTGAGTCTGGGTGTTGTGGGACCATGGTCCTCGTAATTCCTGGGTCCCTAGACACAGGAAATCCCAGTTAGGGTCCAGGATCTATGTATGTGATCGTTGGGCGTTATTATTACTATTGACTAATATTCTTATTATATCTACACTATAATAATTTCTAAATATATTTAGACAGTAATCCGTGTTAATCTCTCTAATATCTAACTTTACCAAAATAACCAAGATTTCCAGTTGTTAATTTCATTATGAATCGCTTAACCGTGAAATAGTAAAAAAAAGTAGAGTTACTTTACAATTTATGATGTTTGTTGTCAACAATAAACTGTAGAAAACTAGAAAATTCCGAAAAATCCACGTTTTTATAATGTCACACGGTTTTTACAGTTTAACGTATTTAAGTCTCAATTCACCATCGTACACTGCGTCGTCACTTTTATCAGGTGAATCAATGGCCAAATGCTTTGTATAATAAATAATAATAATGATAATTAACGCCTAACGATCACAGACAAAGCTCCTGGACCCTAACTAGATTCTCTGTGTCTAGGGACTCAGGAACTACGAGGACCATGGTCCCACAACACCCAAACTCAGAATAAGTATTTGCGCTTTTTCTGTTCACAAATACTTGTCCTGCCGCGGGAATCGAACCCGTCGTCCGGGTTAAAAGCCAACCTGCTCACCCACCACGCCACAGAAGCTGTCTTAATATAAACAATTTAAAAAAATCACACAACAATGTTAACCAATAAATAACAATGTAAAACCGCGTCATTCTCGACTCAGTACATTCCACTCAGCGTGGTGAACCAAACATGCCCGTACGTGTAAGATGGGTGTGTTGATTAAATTAGACCCGGTATGAATGTACGTACGGCAGCCGCTTGCCCGGACGGATGTTATATTGCTTTGGTTGCGCAAGTTTCGGGCCTGACCTGGATCTTGGGCACTTTGAATTCATACATTAGTTGAGGGTCATAATTTTGAAATATGCTTTTATTATTTTCAACAGAATATATTTTGCTATAAATTGACGCTATTGTTTGAAAATATGGAATTTTATTGACCTATAACAAAGATATGGAGGCGAAAACGATAGCTTAAAAAATGATTGGGCCAGGCGACCACATGACTATAGTAAAACTTCTATACGAAACGTAATTCTTTCTGTTTCTAAAGCACATTCGTTTTTTATGACAAAAAGAGAGAGAGTTACTTTTCGTATAGAAGTTGTACGACGAAGTTGGTCGACTTTCTATCTTCACTAATCTCCCTCTCAACTTTGTTCGCCTCGCCCGATCAATTTCTGTAACGCTCTCGTCACGCATTTGCCAGCTTACTTCCTAATTCAAGTATGCGTAAAGAAGTTTTACTTCGAAAATGATAACAGAACAACTTTTCTCACAATTTTTATACGGCATTGAGCCCAATCTTACCGTCGCCCGACCGATGCGTCTATGACCGACGTCTTGGCCAGGAATATCGAGGCAGTCGGAAATTATGTGTCGGGAGCATGTGGTTTATTTTGGCTAGTTATAAGAAAGATTTTATTTGGCACAAATATCTACACTGGAAATTTAACGATATAATGTTTTCTCATGTATTTTTTTATAATAGAGACAAAGTCAAATAATTTATTGACAAAATTCTATTTTTAGCACTTTTACAAATCAAACTCAGAGTTCATGAAATACTAAGTTTAAGTGATTGTTAGTTAAGTAAATGCTTCGTGTCAATTACAGCAAGCGTATTAAACAATAGAGTTTAGAAAAAAAAAATCTCCTTACCAGTGGAATCCATACATATAAAATTCAAAGTCCTGACTGACTGATTTAATTATATATCAACGCACAACCTAAGCCGCTGGTCCCATAGAGTAACTATTTTATATTGGAGACTGGTCCTAGAGATTTTAAATTTAGAGAGTGTGTTCTTTGTAAAGTGTAAGTATCCACAAATAAAGGGTTTTTCGAAATTCTACCTCTAAACGGGTGAAATGGGTGGTTGAATTATTTTCCTATAGGCTGTGCGGGTAAAACCGCTGGCAGAAGCTAGTGAGACTATGAAAATCATACATTTCCAAGAGAATAAATACTATATAATTTTTAATCTTATCATACACTCCCCAATTCCCCTCATTCTTATTTTAAAACCGAAACTTCTCAATGAAAATTTCCTATTGATTACTTTAAAAACCACAACTTTATAAAACTATGACTCCTCAAAAGCAGTTAATAAAAATTCCATTTTCTAAGCTTAAGTTCATGAAAGTTGATTAAGACATTCGTGCAATTACTCGCTCGCGGCATTTCAGTAAGATTTCAGGCTATCAACAAACTCGTCTTACTGCAGATGCGAGCTGAACTAGTTTCAACAACCACGTTCAACTTTAATTGATTTTCAAGCAAACATCAAACAAATAAAGTAGTTTTTTTAAATGTACATGCCTTTATTCTTTCAACTAAATACTACAATGATATAATAACTAATACTAAACACTACCTACCACAATAAAACTAGCTAGTATATGGTACAAAAAAACATTTGTAATATATACTGGCCGCGATGACCTATAGACAGTCCAAATGCTCCAGCCTACCACCAGTAGGCAGCGTTCCCAACATGTTGACAGCATTGCCCCGTTGAATTGCAATGCTCGAGTAGCATCGACCAGGCACTCTGATAAACTTTGGAAAACGCAATTAGATCCTACATAAATATATAATAAATAATACATACATATATGTCGTATATATATATATAAACGGCTGAACCAATTTTGATGAAAACTTTATACACTTAATAGGCCTGAGAGTAGGTATTTTTCATCCCCATACGTAATAGGAGGGGGGGGGGGGGCACCCTAAAAAATTTAATACATCATTAGCCAGCCGTTCACTGCTGAACATAGGCTTCTTCCCAGATAATGCCACTTTGATCGGCTACTTGCCTCTTTTATCCAACAGCTTTTAAACTTGTCAAACTCCACTATGATAAGCAACTAACGTGACGGTTTGGCGGGAAAACGAAAAAGATCGCGTCATCGTATTGTATTATTTTCCAAAACTTGTGTTTTTTTCAGTGTTAGTGCATAAAATTGGTGGCATTCTATTCGTTAAGTGCTGGATGACATGCATGAGTGTAGGAAAGTGGCATAATGATGGTAAAACGTTTCTTTTCGTGTTGTTTCCAAAACTCGGTAGAAGCTTCTGGTAAAGTTGCCACCACTTTACTAGGAGTATGATTTGACTAGTCTTGACTAGATTATGACTTGACTTGATGACTTGAACTATGACTTGACTTGACACATATATTATTAATTAACTTGAAAAATTATCAGTTATTTGACACTGGCTAAATACACAAGAGTGTGGAGCAAAATTTAAAAAAAAGCCAAACCGGTACCGTCACCGTCTAGACGTTTTCAGGCTGTTGATTTGAAATGCAAATACATTAAAAATAAAATCTTTGCAGATTTGAAACCAATCTTCACCATTCCCAGCTAATCCTCAAGACTAGCTACTCCCAAGACTTATATAAAGTTGATACTTCGAAATCCTCTTTGAAATTTTTAATACATCGTTAAAGCAAAGGTAAAAGGATTCAGAGGAAGCCTTTTTAATACGTTCCCTGGATAGAGCAGTAATGAACCTCAGCCGTGGCTCCTGTAATGTGATTGCTAACTTCGAGGATTTCTTTTCATTTGATATACGAACGGATATTGGATTGAATTGAAATATGAAGTCTCGAAGATGAATTCGCTAATAAATAATCTATGTTGCAACTCCCAACTCAATTTTTTGAATAAATATTATTATTATTACCTTACCTTATTACCTAACTCCAGAAGTAAAAATACTGCGAATTAATCTTCGTCATTAGCCATTCCCACTGCTGGGACACAGACCTCCCACAAGAGGGGAATGTAGGCCATAATTCAGTACGCTGGCCAAGATTACTCTAGTTGAAATTCACTATTAGTGATAATGTAGGTACCGGGTTAAAAGTTCTAATTACTTTACCTTGATTTAATGATACAAGAGTAATAGCATTGTGACACAAAATGTTACACCAAATACAGTAATGCATTTAGTATAGTTGTATTATGGAGTTATACTAGAAATTCTGATGTCATTTTGTATTTGAGATGAGCTTACGCGAGGTGACGCCTGAAAATTTGTTCTAGGTTTTTTTTAAAATGTTTATGAATGATGTGACGAGCTTATCGTTTGCCTGATGCTAAGCGCCACGGCAGCCTATAACAGATGCAATGTCACTCGGAACTTTAAAATACAAAATATCACGTGACAGTGTACTGCGCACGTCATCCTGAGACATCAGCACTATATATCAATCTAGAAATAAAATTACTCGACTATGAGATCAGATCATAAAGTCTCATTTGGCCAGTAATTTCACTAGCTACAGTGCTGTGTAACTGGAACACAGGTAATGCTTGCACACTACTGCTTGGCAGCAGAATAACTGGCGAAGCGGTGGTAACTACTTAGATGAACTTTACAGAAAAGTACTACCACCTATTAAAAGTAGTCAAAAAAAACTAAACGTTTAGCAAACTAGGTGATAGGACTTTTTTTGACTTTTTTTGACTACTTTTAATAGATGGTAGTACTTTTCTGTAAAGTACATCTAAGTAGTTACCACGTATTATTTTTGGAACAACAGTGTATGAACATAAACTTTCACTCTACATGTGTCTTTACAACGGTACTTACACACATACAAAACGTATTATACATTGTCCGGTTAAACAAGGTCTATAGAAAAACCGCAACTCGGCCATGCATAACCAGAGGACGTGTTAAAGCCCCGATGGGCCATTAGGGCTTCGGGAAAGATTCCCGATGCCGCCAAGGGTACTTGTCCACTTCCGCTGTTTATGTTCTGGGCATTATGTAAAGTCGGATAGCTCCGGTTGTGTTATCTGGGACTTAATGGGTGGGGGCGGTTTTAATTGATAGTGGCGGGTTGGTGCGATTAAGTTATTAGTTTCGTGTTTTGTGGGGCTGTGTGGAAATATCAAGGGATACTTTGTTCTTAATATATTTAAGTGTTCTCTCGGTGATTTTGTACACTTAACCTAATAAAGTATTTAAGTAGACTAACTTTCTGACATCTCTTTATCTCTTTCTATCTGGTTTTGGTATTTGCACTTTGATGTATAAATATTAAAATGAATGAAGAAATAAATAATGCCTAATGATTGTATATATATATCCTGGACCCTAACAAGGATTCCCTGTATCTATGGATCCAGGAATAACGAGGATCATGGTCCCGCAACACCCGGACACAGATCAAATATTTGCGCTTTTTTTCTGTGCGCATTTGCCAGTCGCGGGAATCGAACCAGCCGCCTCCGGGCTCATAAGCCATACCTGTGCAACTACCATACCATAGAGGCTTTAAATATTGTATTATTTGAAATGATCATCTATTTAACGGAAATCGGTAAACTTATATTATTTCTGTATTACGTTTTAAACGTTCTAAAGATATATTTGTAAAAGTTCTAAAGATATCCCATTTGCAATAAAATCCTTTGATTTTGAATTTTGAACTTTAAGTTTAGGTCACTACCGCAATTTAGATGCTGGGTGGTTACTCTGTTATCAAAGTAGGTATAAATAATAATATATTAGGTCTTTACCTATGAAATTGCCGTTTTGTTTAAAAAAAGTTAAAGTATTTTTTTTTCGAACTTATTTATTTCTTTTATTCAAAGTAATCACCCCTGCAATCAATGCATCTTTGCCAACGCTGTGGCAGTTTATGGATGCCCTTCTTGAAAAAATCAGCAGGACGGGAGACAACAAACTCTTCAAAGGCGTTTTGTACTGCCTCTCGGGAATTGAATTTTTTTCCCGCTAAAAAGTTGTCCAAATTTTGCAAAAAGTAATAGTCGGTAGGTGCAAGATCTGGTGAGTATGGCGGATGAGGGAGAGCTTCCAAACCCAACTCATGCAGCTTAGAGACGGTCTGTTGTGCAGTATGGGGTCGCGCGTTGTCGTGAAGTAGCAGTGGAGACGACCGATTGACCAAAGCTGGTTGCAGACGTGCGAATTTCGCCATCATTGTGGTCAGTTCTTCAATGTACACATCTGCAGTAATGCTCTCGCCGTTTTGTAAAAAGCTATGATGAATCACACCAGCACTAGACCACCAAACTGTGACCATCACCTTTCTAGGGGTCATTTTTCGTTTTGCACATTGCTTTGGTACCGAACCAGGATCTAACCAACTTGCTGAGCGCTTTCGATTGTCAAAAAGAATCCATTTTTCGTCGCACGTAACAATTCGATTCAAAATTCCTTCATTTCTGTGCCTGTTAAGCAGCGCAAGGCAAGTCTCGACGCGTACGTTGCGCTGGCGATCGTTAAGTTCGTGGGGCACCCATCTATCAAGCTTTTTTATCTTGCCAATCTGTCGCAAATGGACCAATATTGTTTTGATGCTAACATCAAAAGCTGCTGCTAGCTCAGCTGTAGATTGAGATTCATCAGTTTCCACAATCGCCTTTAATTCATCATTGTTGACCAAAGTTTCCGGACGACCACGAGGTTCATTTTTCAAGTCAAAATTCCCAGAACGGAACCGAGCAAACCAATAACGGGTTGTACGTTCGTTTGTACAGTTCTCTCCGTAAACGTCGTTGATGTTACGTGTCGTTTGTGCCGCGTTGGTGCCACGACGGAACTCATATTCCATAATTACACGAAATTTCAAAGTATCCATTATGAGGAAAAATGTTGAAATGTAATGAAAATACAACGCTAATCAATAAAAAAAAAGACTTATATTGTAAAAAGAATGTCATATTTTTAAAACAAAATTAATTTGAATTTAGAATTCATAGCCAATCAAAACTTTTTTTTGTTTGAAAAAGTCTGTACTGCAATACGGCAATTTCATAGGTAAAGACCTATTAATAATGTACTGTATAAACATTATTCCTAAAATAGCACTGACTCTTTTGTTGTTTCGGTGAACTAGCGGACACATTAAGGTGCTCATTTCATCTGCTCTCAGAATCTCGTTCTTTTGAGAACTTTAATCTTTTTCTCTTCTCACCGTCTATTACAATTACTCTCATTTTAATAGAAACTTTAGCACTGCAAAGGTACCTCTGTTGTACAACCAGTTCAACAATCTGTAATCATTAGCGCCAAAATTCACGAGAATCTAGGTGAAACATTAATTCGTGCCTATAAATGAGGTTCGCAAACAGCCATATTTCATAAGGCGGCTGGTATGCGCCGAACGAGCGCCGTGACTCGGAGATATTTTCGCCAGTTACACGGGAATCAAAGGTATAATGGTATTCTGGTCGAGAGAGTAATTTGCTAATTAGTGCCGTGAATTGTTGCTATGCTGTATGTGGGGGAGCAATTTGATATCCCGATAATTACACAGTTAAAATGTGTATAGATATTTTTAAAATATTTTATTAAGGCCAACAAACAGTACACAAAAAACAATAATCTTAAAATAGTAAAATCCTAGTATGTAAGTAGTTAATGTATCAACAACGCTGACCACAGATTGATAAAAAATATAACGAAAACAGAACAGAGAGATGTTACTTAAGATATTTAGTAACTGATTCCTAACTATCGCCTTAAGGTGAGTGATCTAATTTTGTACTATAAAAAATGGTGTTACTTAAAGTTTAAATAAAAGATTAATATATTAACTAACTAATAATAACAATAATAATAATAACACCCAACGATCACATACATAGATCCTGGACCCTAACTACAATTCCCTGTGTCTAGGGACCCAAGAACTACAGGGACCATGGTCCCACAACATCCTGACTCAGACTAAGATTTTGCGCTTTTTTTTGTACACAAATACTTGTCCTGCCACAGGAATCGAACCCGCTGCCTCCGGGTTATGAGTCGACCTGCTCAACCACTACACCACAGACGCTGTCAACTAATTACGAAACCAAATTTACTCCTCTTTATTTATGAAGGTACTCCTCATATTTCTTGATTTTAATGCGCAAGCACATTTACCTGCAAAACCTACATACCTGCAAAAGCTTAACTGCAGCTAGGGCATAGAACTCACTCTATTTCTAATCCAGGCCCTAGATTCCTCCCTACCCATTCCACGTCAATATTTCACACTTCATTTCAAATTCTCTAGAAACAAAAGAAAAATTACGCGCTAGTGCTGCGATGCACTTTAATAGTAACTTATTTTAAAACTTTTCTTCAACTGTGAAACACAATTCCAAGTGACGTCGTTATTTGAAACTCATCTCTGATGTTCGCGAATTGACACTGCAAGTATTTTAGCATTAGCAGCGTCAGAGGCGAGAAGTTAAATAATGTTTCCAGAATACGCCCCCTAGGTACACAAATAAAATTTTATCGCTGGAATTCGTGTTCGCATTGTAGTAAAGTACTTTCACGCCGCTATTTCCTTTCGCATGAATTCGTTATGCTCGCTGGCGGCGCTTATCCCTTTACGGCAAAAAGTGGCGCCCGGCTCGGCTGCCATTTGGCTACACAGAAAAATATAATATCGATTTTGCTATCAAGATATCTTTGTTTACTTGTTACGGACCTCAAGTAACTAAGACCATGTTGCAGATGATTAATTAAACAAAGTATGATTAAAATTAGTAGGGATTAAATTAGTTCTGATATTATTAATAACACCTTTCCAAAAAATGTTCTACGCTTACACATTTATTACACTGGTTTTATCCTGAATGGCTGAATGACAGACACAGGGTATATTATAGGCATTAGCTCAAATTTATAAACTTAGACATATCATATTTGGAAGCTGTATTTTTATGGCTAAGGAGTATACTAAGAAAGGATTTTAGAAAATGCCTTAAGAGGGTCGAAATTGGGTGTAAAACATTGTATGAATAAACGCAAGTGAAACCGCAGGCTGCCTCTAGTTTTATGATGAATTTATATACTCAATAATTAACTAACTTTCTTTAAAAATATACGTTTTTAGAATATAATACTATACTTGCTTAGAAATATGATACAAAACAAGTTGTATGATACCAATAAAAATAAAATTAAATTCATATTAAGACTTAAATATTAGACAAAAAAAAATGTTATAAACCTTTATCTACTATTTATTGCAATTACCTACGCTTAATTCGTCGATATGACTGTTCATTGAAAAATCTGGGTCGCTGCCAAGCTAGTGCCTTCAGAAGTATTTAAGACATTCTCGAGACAGTAACTGTGCTACATTGCTGTAACTACTTGGTGCAGTACGCTATAACACCACCCGTTTAAAGTCACAGCGCTAAGTCCTGCTCCACTTAGTAATAGGAACGAATGGTTCCTGCCCGTCCTGCCTGTCCTCGGATAAATTCTCCTCAGCCATAATGTGAACTAACAGCTCTAGCAAGGGAAAATTTCTGTTGAAAATTACAAAATTAATAGACCTAAGGTCTAAGATTGCATGCCTTAATTGCCGCCTGGAATAGGATAGTGGGCATTAATTATGGCGCGTGAAAAATGGAGTTGTTTTCTCGTTAGGTTTAAGAAGATTAATGAGGTATTAGTTGTATAAGATGTATAGGTCATACGATCTATGGTGCTATTTTAAGTTTCTTTGGAACTATAACTCAACTTTAAATTAGATTCACTTGACAGCTAAGAAATGTTAGCCGTAGTATCGGCTTCTATATGATCACCGGACCAGTCTGGCTCTTCTGGCTCTGGTACCGCTTTCGGTACCGGTATAGAATACCAGCGTAACACACATGGCTCAGCTCGTCGAGGTTAGTCAAAATTATGTTTTGATAATTTTTGTACGTGAATAGACCCCTTTTATCTTTACAATATATAGAAGATGTCCAAATATTTGAATAGAATCACATACAAGCTAAATAAAACTGTTAAAGAAAAAAGTAATCTTGTCTTCCACTCCGCAGAGTTGTAAACATTCAGACACGTGGAAAGATATGAAAAGCCTCGTCTCCCTTTGTTCCCGTCCCGCTGTAGGTGCCTCAGTTTGGAGTCTGATGTCTTGTGCTGCGACATGAGAGGTGTCATGTCTGATGCCTTTGTGCTTTATCTTTGCCCTCGGGGGACCGACGGCGAGACATGCTTGTATCGTTTGCAAAGATAATATTTTGTAGAAGAAATTTTAGAACTCGAAGTTAGATATTATGTCACAATACAAACGTGTTTTTTTGTTCTTTGTATTTTTTTTTTTTGTTTCGGCTCCACCCTTTTATTTATTAGCTAGTGTCGAGTAATCGATAATTTTTTAAGTTAATATTTCATATGTATATATGTGTGTCAAGTCAAGTCACAGTACAAGTCGTCAAGTCATAGTCTAGTCTAGTCAAGTCATACTCCTAGTAAAGTGGTGGCAACTTTATAAAAAAAACGTTTCACCATCATTATACCACTGTTAGAATTCCTAAGTGGTTTTAGTTATAAATGAAGTTATTTTACAATCAACGTAAAAATATTTATTAGGATTTACTAAGAACCGATAATAATTAACAGCGTGATTTTATAAAACGTCCGTCGCCTCTGAGCGCTGCCCGAAAGTGAGCCCGAGCCTTCTTCGTCGCTCGCATTTTTACTACGCCGCTTGCATCAGCTCCCGAAGTGTAAGTATTTAGAAACACCACTTTCCCACACTCATGCCTGTAATCCAGCACTTAACGAATAAAATTGGTGGCATTTTATTCGTATTTATTTTCATTATTATTATCTTATATTTTTATTTTTGTTATTTATTTTGTCTGAAAATAGCATGTATTTTGGAAAATAATATAATGCGATGACGCGATCTTTTTCGTTTTCCCGCCAAAACTCTCGTTTCTTTGTAATTGTTCCTGTTTAAGTATGGGTATTAGCAAGGCTTATGTGCAGTGGAAGTCTCCCAGCTGATGATGATGATAAATAAATGAATAATAAATACATATGTGTGGACATTTCACACAGTGCCATGGTGATGGTGAAGTATGCTAAATGGTAGGGTTACCTATATAGAGATACACGAAATAAATCTGTTACAAACACCATACAATAAAGTCATACAAAATAAAATACAATAAATAAATAAGTATTTGTGGACATTTCACACAGCGCCATCCAGTCCTAAACTAAGCAAAGCTTGTACTATGAGAACCAGATAACTAATGGAGTACTAAGATATTTTTTGTTTGTCATCACACAAATGTTTGCCCTAGATAGGAATGGAACTCACAACCTACAGTTCGGAAGGCAGAGCTACTACCAACTGAGCTATCAGGTCAGTAAATAATAATATCCAAATGTGTATAAACATTGAAATTTCTCATAAAAAAGATCAGTGGATATTTTCCTACCCTCATCACACAAACAAATGAATCAGCGTTATTCGAACAAAATATACTTTTTACAAGAGTAACATATATACTAATTTTTATATTAGTATATATGTTACTTTTGTCATATATTATACGAGTTTCGCCCGTGTCGTAGCCTATGGGAAAATAGTTCAACCATCCACTTCACCCTCTTAAGGGTTGAATTTCGAAAAATCCTTTCTTAGCGGATGCCTACGTCATAACATCTACCTGCATGCCAAATTTCAGCCTGATCCGTCCAGTGGTTTGGGCTGTGCGTTGATAGATCACTATGTCAGTCAGTCAATCAGTCAGTCACCTTTGAGTTATATATATTTAGTTATCTATATATATTACTAGCTCATCTGCTACTTGCTTAGACAATATATTCTGTGACTGTGAACCACAAAGCAAGTCAGTTATTGATAAACTTAGCTCAGATCATTGTGGTCAAAGTGCTGTATTTCCATGCATACTGAAAAAAAAATCTTATGAGTTTACTTACAGACCTATTACAACCAACCGCTTGGAACAGTTTGCTCAAAATCTAGATGACAAACTTGTGTTATTACCACTCACTGATGACCCTAATGATCTTTGTAATGTGTTGTTTGATGTTATGGATAAAGAGTTTAACAAGATATTCAAGTTAAAGACGTGTAGAGGAGGTGTTAAAGCAGAATTGAGTGACTGGGCTTCACCTGGCATTTATAAAAGTAGAAACAGGCTGTATGATTTATATTCTCAGAAATCAGATAATATTTATGACAGTAAATTTACTGAGTATTTAAAATCTTATTCAAAAATTTTTAAACGCGTTTGCCAGACAGCTAAGTCTCTGTACTTGAGTAAGAAAATCAATAGAGCGGACGACAAAATTAAAGCAACCTGGAAAATAATTAATACCGAGACCGGCAAAACTAAACCTCGGCACCGAAAACTCACTCTTAGTATTAATAACAGATTAATATCTAAAGACAGTGAAGTTGCTGGTGCATTTGAGGATTTTTTCGTAAATATACCTGTAGTTACCACTCGGTCATTAAATTCATGGACTAGTGAGTCTTGTGCAATTCTTGCAGAGTGTGTTGATAAATGTGAAGTAGTTTTTAGATTTAGACATATTAATTCGGCTATAATTGTTAAGACCTTTAGGTCACTTAAAACAAAGAATACTGAGGATCTTTGGGGAATGTCTACCAGGGTTTTAAGTGGCATTGTCACATTAATCGCACCATATTTAGCAGAAGTATTTAATAAATGTGTAGACGAAGGAGTTTTTCCCAACGTAATGAAAAATAGTAAATTGATTCCATTATTTAAGTCTGGAAATAAGAATGATCCATCGAACTATAGGCCAATTTCTGTGTTACCTGCAATAAGTAAAATTTTTGAAAAAGAAATTTTTAATCAGTTGTTAACATTTTTTAACCTTAACGGACTGTTTCACAGTCAACAGTTTGGATTTACAAAAGGACGATCAACTACAGATGCAGGCGTAGAACTCTTTATACATATACTTGGTGCTTGGGAGAAGTCACAGGATGCCATAGGTATTTTTTGTGACTTATCCAAAGCATTTGATTGCGTATGTCACGAAACCCTAATTTGTAAATTAAAGCATTACGGGGTTTGTGGGAAAGCTCTTGATCTTGTCTCTTCTTATCTTGGTAATAGAATTCAGACAGTTGAAGTTAATGGAGCAAGATCATCTGGTTCTATCACTAAAATGGGGGTCCCGCAGGGTTCAATACTAGGACCATTCTTATTTTTGGCCTATATTAACGATCTTCCATTTTTTGTAAAGAACCTATGTGATATTGTTTTGTTCGCAGATGATACGTCTCTTATTTTTAAGGTTGACCGATCTATTAATGATTTTGACGACGTTAACAAGGCAATTTCACTGGTTTTGAACTGGTTTACTAAAAACAATCTACTGTTAAATAGTAAGAAAACTAAATGTATTAAGTTTTCGTTACCTAATGTTAGGGGGTCTCCTACAGATTTATTACTGAATGGTGAGCCATTACATTTAGTACCATCTGTCACGTTCCTTGGCATAACTATAGATTCTAAATTACAGTGGGGTCCTCACATATCAAACATTGCTGGTAGATTGAGCTCTGCTGCATATGCTGTGCGTAAAATCAGACAGTTTACTGATGAAGCCACTGCAAGATTAGTATACTTTAGTTACTTCCACAGTATTATGTCATACGGCATCTTACTGTGGGGTAAAGCCGCGGACATACAATCAATTTTTGTCTTACAGAAAAGAGCAATTCGTTCCATTTATAACATGAAATCCCGCGACTCTCTCAGGGAACGATTTAAGGAGATAAATATTCTTACAGTGGCTTGTCAATACATTTACGACAATTTGATGTACACTCGCAAAAACATTAGCTCTTTTCCCAGATATTGCGATATTCATAACTTTAATACTAGGAACAAAAATAAATTGAAAGTTCCAAGATTCAGACTGCAGAAAGTTAATGGTTCATTTATGGGAAACTGTATACGCTTTTATAACAAGTTGCCCGACGGTATCGAACAATTGTCAATGCGTAAATTTAAATTATTCATAAAGTCAAACTTAATGAAAAAAGCCTATTACACAATAAATGATTATGTGTCGGACAAAAAAGCTTGGCCTGAATATCCCAAGCTTAACGGTATGAAATCTTAGGTACTTTGCCTATTGCCTATTCCTACCTATAAATTCAGTTTCTATTTGTAATGTTTATAATAAGATAATCACGGTATTTTTCTTGCACCGGTGTGACGTGGTGGTTATTTTTGTAACATATTCATTATCTCAACTGTAATGAATTATATACATTGTAAAAGACAGTAGAAAGAAGACAAAAAAAAATACATCACTGTAAAGTTTCTTGTAGCTTCTTCTTTACAGTTGTAATCGAAGCTTCGGATCAAAGTTTTCAATTCTGCATTGTGCCGGATTGCTTGCACCAGTAGTGAGAAAGAGAACTGCTTTTTTTTCAAACTCATATATTGTAATGGGCTTGCTATATTATTTGACAATAAGCACTTTGTAATTTTATATGCTTAGTGAAATAACTTAATTTTAAGTACCTAGTATAATTTTGACTTGTAAAAGTGCTAAAATTAGCCTATTTGCAATAAATCTTTTGACTTTGACTTTGACTTTGACTATACTTGAGGTTTTTAAAACCATTACCTTTTATCATGAATAAATATTTATTCTATTCTATCCTATTTTATTCTAATGTTTTTTACCTATTCTTTACTACCAATATATTATTATAGAACAATATCGTAATTGCCTATACGACCATGAACTCGACCGTTCAGCAACTCTAAAAACGCGCGTTTGAAGGCTGCTTCACAAAGCCGTTCCACTTTTATCATTGTCAGAACGTAAAGAAGTACAAAGCCTGATTTATTATTAAGCTCCCCGTGAACTTGCTCGCGTTATTTACTTCGACTTCTGAAACTCGTGTAAATTAGTTTGCACATGAAATATTTGGGAGATTTATTCTACGACGGTTGAGCGCAGGACTTTATCCTCTTGTATTAAGGTTAAAACCCACAGTGTTCGAGTTTTGGCGGGAAAACGAAAAAGATCACGTCACCGCATTGTGTTATTTTCAGTGTTATGCATAAAATTGGTCGCGTTTTTTCGTTAAGTGCTGGATTACAGGCATGAGTGTGGGAAAGTGTGTATAATGATGGTGAAACGTTTCTTTTTGTGTTGTTTCCAAAACTCCATAGAAGCTTCTGGTAAAGTTGCCGCCACTTTACTAGGAGTATGACTTGACAAGACTAGACTATGACTTGATTTGATGACTTGAACTGTGATTTGACTTTACTTGACATATATACGTATATATTAATTAACTCGAGAAATTATCAATTACTTGACACTGTCTAAATACACAAAAGTGTGGAGCTAAACCAAAACAAAAAAAACCCACAGTGTGTGAGTCTATCAAATTCATGGATAAAGTTTTTTTTTTTTCCTCGTCCTAAAAATCCGCGCCTGTCTTAGAAATATGGACATAGGACCTTCTGATAAGAATTATGATACCGACCGAGTGTCTATAAGCACATATTTCATCCATATGTTCTCAGTATGAAATTAAGGCGAATGAAGTCGTTTTAACCCCCTTTTTAGTTCACCCGGTGAGTTTAGCCCGCGCCACCCGCTAAGACAACAAGTATATTCTTGTACACTAAACGGTTATTTACAAGGACTGGTTTATAACCAACCATGTCTGGGAGGTGAGCTTGCGTTACGTAATATCTTTAGGAGATGAAGAAATGTGATCTATGCGTCGCTGGGATGCTGGGGTGGTTATGAGTGTGATATGTTCTATTTTGTGATGTAACTAAGATTAAGTTATATCGCATTAACTTAGGTTTAATGTAATATGGTCTTGATTGTACTACGATATAATTTTTTTGAGTTGGTAGGCAAGTAATTGCGGCCCACGCTGTGCCAGGCGTAAAGTTAGAAGTCTATCTGTTTTAGACGAAGACTTTCAGTGGCAGTAGATCATTGTTAGTGCTCTTATTGAGGACAAATGGGGGTGGGTACCTAATGTTACTGTCTGCTATAGCGTAGGATATGTTTAGGAGTTAGTATTTGAATTATTCTGGCATATCATCAACTGCAAAATCTAAATTTTTATTAATTTTATTTTGATGCGCCCGATAACTTAGTTGGTAGTGTTTCTGCTTTCTGAATTGTAAGTTGTGGATTCGATTCCCACCCAGGACAATTTTTTTCGTGATAATCGAGTGATAAAAAATCGTCGATGTTTGTTCTGTGTCTGGGTATTATATTGCATTCTATGTATGTATTTACAAACAAATAGTATGTAAGTATTGTATCAGTTATCTGCTTCCAATAGTACAAGCTTTACTTAGTTTAGAGCTAGATGGCGCTGTGTGAAATGCCACACATATTAATAACAAAATTAAGACGGAAGTACGAGTAAGTACATATTTGTATTATTCCACTAGTAATTATAACTAAGACTAAACAGTATCCTTGTCAAACTATATGCAAGTAAATCTCCCAGAGGATCTGTCTGGAGAAAAATTCTAATTGAATCCCCTAGGAGGGGAGAGTTAGGGGAGCCAAGTGGACGGTGACCTAATTTAAGATGCTACCTATTGCAATAAAACTGAAAGTTTTGTACATTAAAGAGAATTAAAAATAAATGTATCCCGATAAAAATTATACCAAAAATGCAACTTTATGAACGGTATATTATATTTATCTGCAGTAATTTTAGTTTTTTTTTCAATGCTAGCTCGGTAAAAATGTGACTGAAATGCACATGCTTTATGAACAGTATTATTTAATTTTTTGTAATATCGGTTGTTTTATGAAATGCGTAGTAGTGCAGCATCATAAATGCGAAGTTCAGCTGTGGACTCCTAGAATTCGTGGTGTGGTAATTACATATGTACCTAGATTTGAGATAGATCTTATTACTAGATTGTGCTGATGTCTCTGGATGACGTGCGCAGTGCAGTGTCACGCGAACCTCTATACTTTAGAGTACCAAGTGACACTGCAGCTGATATGGGCAGCCGTGTCGTTTAACATCAGGTGAACGGCTAGCTCGACACGACATTCCTTAACATAAAAAAAAAAAAAATAATTGTTAGTAAGTTGGTGGGGTCTTTGGCAGGCGTGCGGTTGCCAAGCGCAGTCTCCGGTGATATACAGCAGAGATAGCGCCAAGTGTGTTCGCCCTAATAAATATTTGTCTTTAGGTATCTCTGTGAGCTAACTTTAATATTGTTATTTTGTGTTTTGTTTTAATATTTTTACAACAGTTTTTGTTGTACAATTTTTTTATTTGCAACCATTTCATTGTTCATCTTATAACTTATTTTTAAGAAAGAACACAGAAGTTTAAGAGACTTTCATGGTTATTTTTTGTTTTGTATTTTGTACATTTTTTGGCTCATCACTACTGATCTTTCGCTAGTCTCACAAGCGATCACTTAATTCACGCCTCGATCTAACTAATTAACGCGAAACTAATTGTATTTATGAATTTACATGTACAAAATTCGACTTACTTTTACTCAACACCATTTAATATAAAAAAAAGTAAATAGTTGAGTAAAAGTAAGTCAAAGTTGTACATGTATATACAAAAATACAAGTAGTTCGTGATTAAATCGAGGCATGGATTAAGTGATCGCTTGTGAGACTAGCAAAAGATTAGTAATGATGAGCCAAAAAAGGACTTTTAGTCCATTTTGTGATTAGCCTTCTTGTATTAATAATTAAGATAAGGTTTATAATTTGAGCCACAACATTTGAGGAAAAATGTTAGCCACTTGGCCACTGTAGTGGATTAATGGCTCTCACCCCCATGAAGAAGAATACCTGTCCTAATACTGCTTGTACATCATCTCTCTTACTCTCTCACAGAGAGTAAGAGAGGGAGAGAGAGAGAGAGAGAGAGAGAGAGAAAGGGAGAGAGACAGAGAGCAGACCCACATAATCCACCAATGCCTAGTGTGGGTGGATACACTATACTCTCAACATGACGGCTACTTCCCGATGTTTTTCTTCCTCGTTGCTTCGAAATTTCATACTTTTTCTTTGCTTTTTCTTTGCTAATGCTGTTTGCCTCTACCGACCTTTACAGCGTCGCCAGGCGGGAAGTTTCATACATTGTAAGCATGTCTAAGTTGGTAAAATATATAAAACTGCAACAAACAACCCTAAGGTACATCAGTGCTGCAGTAAACATTACATGGAGTGCAACGATAAATTCCACTAACCGTTTGAGCTGCGTTTTGTTTGAACGACGTACGTGGAGTCTGCTCTTCGTAGAGTGCTCAGACTGGAAGTACAATGAATAAGAAAAGACACTGCGATTAAACTCGAAAATCAAGTAAAAAAGAAAAAAAAAATATGAGAAAAACTACTATCCGTTCACTTACTACATATATATATATATTATCTTTTTTAAACATAAATTAGGAGAACAAACAAACGGTCGTGTTTTAGACCACACGACTGAAGTAAAACTTGTTTAGTTTATAGCTCCATATATCTGCCAGTATAGCTTTGTTTTTGCTTTCTTTAACACTAATGTCGCCATCTTGACAATTGTAAATTGTAATTTTACTGGATATACCAGCACAATAATGCAAATTTTTAATCTCTTATGTTGGAAATGGAGATCTACGTTAACCAACAACTTTCAACTTACGTTCGCTTCGCCAACTGACTGGGGAGTCAAGCATGCGTAAAGAAGTTTTACTTCAAAAAGCTAATTAACTGCAGCGCGAATAATTATGCTTGTCAACATGTACGACTGTATGTCTTATGCATTTTTATGTATTTAAGTCTTTTTGATTGATGGTCGGATGGTTACCCAGTTATTAGGAATAAATAGGTAAAACTACTAAAAAAAATTACCGGCTATGGATTTACTACGAGTATTAAGAACATGTGGTGCTACTAGTAAAAGTAATACTTGGTTGTTGTAATAAAGACTGCATTGGAATAATTTCTTTGAAATGTGCCATCTACGTTTTTTTAGTCGTAGGAAGACCGAGAGACAATTCCTTTACCGTGTTCTGTACTCAGACGGAGCTTTCATGGCATTTAAGAGAAACATTGTGCGACGGAGTATTTAGTCTTTATGTTGTTTTATGCATACATCCACATTTTAGTTCAGATTTAGTCATTGAACAAAGACTGTTACATCTTAGACCGCATCATCACTTACCATCAGGTGTGATAGTGGTCAAACGCGAGCCTATCAATCAATAAAAAAAACTTTCTGGCTACGATAATACATAAAAAAATCTTTTAAAAAAGGATTTTGACCAATTTTAATCTCAATGAGAAAATCATGAATGTAGTCGAAATTGAAATACGCATTATTAAGGATCACTCAAAAACTACTTGTCAGATCTTGATCAAGTGTAAATTGCTATTAATTTAATTTACTAGGTGGTAGGACTTTTCTGCAAAGTTCGTCTAGGTAGGTACCACCACTTTGCCAGTTATTCTGCCGCCAAGCAGTAGTGTGCAAGCACTGCTGTGTTCCGGTTTAAAGGGCACTGTAGCTAGTGAAATTACTGGGCAAATGAGACTGTATGACCTGATCTCACAGTCTAGTAATCTTACTAGATTGTGCTGATGTCTCAGGATGACGTGCGCAGTGCAGTGTCACGCGAAACTCTATACTTTATAGAGTTCCGAATGACACTCCAACTGATACGCGCTGCGGTGTCGCTTAACATCAGGCAACGGCTAGCTCATCACGTCAATCCTTACAATAAAAAAATAAAAATAACAAAATAAATGAAAATGACCCGGGAAACACGAAATTTCAAATGAAAAAAGAATCTTCAAAATCGGTTTATCCAGTCGAAAGTTCTGAGCTAACAAACAAAAAAACAGTCGCATTGAGGACCTCATCCATTTTTAAAGTCCGTTGAAAATCATTTATGTCAAAGTTTCGCCTGTATTTAAGTACTAACTAGAGTAATAACTATTAAGTAGGTATATATTTTAGACTAAAATTGTCCTGATGAATATATGTACAGAAATATTTATAAATAACCATTTCCACATTCATTTTCTTCATTGAAGTTCAAACATTAAAAACAAATAACCAAAGTCTAGACTCCTTTATCATTACGCAGCTCTTAATAAAACATTTGTAATAATACTTAGGTTGTTGTCTTAAAGACTACTGAACGCGATAAAAGGGAAAATTAATTTTCGCAGCTCGTTTAACTTTAAACGTTGATTATTTACTTGGAATAACTTGCTCAGTTTCATAAACAAAGATAGGGTTTCCAGAACATTGATGTTCTTGTTTACTACTACGAGTAACATTACGAGTTAACACTTTGAAAGTGTTAACTCGTTAAAGTGGGTAGCTCCCAACGGTTACAACAAAGTTGATCCCATTTCTTAAAAATTGTCATCTGATCCCAAAAACCAATTGATCATAGTACCATCAGATTCTACATCAAGCACATTGATTTTACCATTATTGACATGTGCTAAATACAACTTTGGGTCACTTCATGAATAAATGTAGAATATTATGACTGAAGAAGACCATCTCAAGAAACATGAGTCAGATTCCGCAGTCGTTATCGCAAATAAAATCATATTACGTTGTTGTTTTTTGAAGAATAAAATACCAGAAGATCAGAAATATGGCAGAAGTTGCATTGCCAAAATCATAATGATATTGAGTTTCTATATAAATCGAAATGAAGTACCAGGAGACCAGTAAGTAAGGAGGCCTGTCTCTTACTTGTGGAGTATGATTATAGTTAAAAAAGCATTTATTTGACGAAGTCTGTTCAAAACTTCAAAAAATACATAACTTTGCATGAAAATGTATTCAATAGGTTTTGCGTGACCTATTTTCATACGGACAGATATCATCTATCTATATATCTATGTATATAAAAGAAAATCGTGTTAGTTACACTTTTTATAACTCAAGAACGGCTGAACCGAATTGGCTGAAAATTGGGGAGGTAGCTTAGAACCAGGAGACGGACAAAGGATATCCCATTCGACCGCGTTTTACTAATTCTCCCGTGCGAAGCAGGAGCGGGTCAACTAGTTATATATAATTTTTACTTTATAATCTTCTATGTTATCTCTTTATTCTCTTCTTTCTTTATACTGATTTGAGATCAGAGTTATATTGTAAGTATAGATAGACCCGTTTCCTTTTCAGAAGCGCAGACATCCATGTTTTAAACAAAATTGCTGATATTGTCCAAATCCATGACGTATTAAGATTTTTATGACCACGCACTAGAGTTCACTATTCTTCAGCAACTTTTCTCTTGTTACAGATTAAATTACAAGTTATGTGGTTTGTCGCCGTGGTGGTGGCACGCGAGCAACGTTGCGCTGCATGCAGCTTGTTGCGCGCTTGTCGCACGCACTGGCGTCGTTGTCGCGCGACTGCAGCGTCCGTTTGCTGCACTTGCTGCGTTGCTGTTCGCCGTGCACCCTGTACATACAGAAGCGGTAAGTTTAATATTTATGTTTGATATTAACGATCGATTAAAGGCGAGGGCAAGATGTTAATTTATATACGCAGGTTTGTTAGGAAAATGATAACAACCTCTTTGAGGTGACTAGAAGGTAAGACATTTCTGCAAAGTTTGTCTAGGTAGGTACCACTGCTTTGCCAGTTATTCTGCCGCCAAGTAGTATTGTGCAAGCACTACTGTGTTTCGGTTTGAAGGGCACTGTAGCTAGTAAAATTACTGGGTATTTGAGACTTAATGGTCTGATCTCACAGTCTAGTAATCTTATAACTTCCACACTTACTATAACTTTATATTTTAGTTGCGAGTAACACTACAACTGTTATGGGCGGCCGTTTCGCTTAACATTAGATAAATGACTGGCTTGTCACATTATTCATTAACATAATATGATAAATTCTTCATGAAAAAATCCATCATGATAATTGTAAATTGTCAATTTACCGGACATACCAACATAATTTTTTAGTCATTTTTAACTTTGTCATGTTGACAATGGAGATCTACGTGAACTAACCTTTCAACATCCGTTCGCCTCGTTTCGCAGTCGCCAGCTTACTCTCCAAGGCAAACGCGCATAAGAAAATTTGACTTCAAAAACACAAGTCGTGTTCGTTACAGCGAATAGTAAATAAAAACACGTGAGAACCGTTCCGCCCTCATGTCGTTTCTGTCAATACCAGCAATAAATCACGTGCCTATCAACAATATTCACATTTAAAAAAAAAAACAGCACGGAAATCCAATAAAGCCCGGATCAGAGCCGATCCCGTGGCAATCCCGGCGTGCCAGTTTCCCGCACCTCTAGGGACACATAGACTCTTTGTACACGACGCGACACCTATATAGACACTTACATCGACACCTCCGACACCGGATGTGGAATGTAATTCCATCCGAGACACACAGCTCGCTCGCACACCGCTGACTAAAGGATTTGCATCTTGTTATAGCAATACGAAGATGAATATGTGAGAGAAGCAAAGTACTAGCTAATGCAGCATATTATACTTAAACACAGTCAATACGCCAGGATCTAGAATGACTACTACTACTTTACTACTACTACTTTACTTTACTAGGTGGTAGGACTTTTTTGCAAAGTTCGTCTGGGTAGGTACCACCGCTTTGCCAGTTACTCTGCCGCCAAGCAGTAGTGCGCAAGCACTACTGTGATCCGGTTTGAAGGGCACTGTAGCTAGTGAAATTACTGGGCAAATGAGACTTTATGATCTGATCTCACAGTCTAGTTATCTTGTTACTAGATTGTGTTGATGTCGTGCGCAGTGCAGTGTCACGCGAAACTCTATACTTTAGAGTTCCGAGTGACACTGCAACTGATATGGGCAGCCGTGTCGCTTAACATCAGGCAAACGGTTAGCTCGTCGCGTCATCTCTTAACATAACAAAAAAATCTAGAAATCAATTAAATAGAAAGGCTAACGAAAAAGGTTTTAAAAAGAACAGTCTTATTAGCCTGTGGGGGTGTGATGGTTGAGCAGGTCGGTTCGTAGTCTGTGAATGTAATCGTGGGGCGTTATTTATTTACTTATACAAAAATTCTTCAAAGTAGAAGTTATTAACGAGAATTTAAGTTTAAGAACCTCTTATTTTGACTTGTAAAAGTGCTAAAACAGCCTACTTGCAATGAAATATTTTGAATAAGTGTTTTAAATTTCGATTCGATTATGCAATTAAATGTTATATATTTCGGAAATGAAGATAATTCAATTATTAAGATCCTTGAGTCAGTATTGCAGATTTGATTTCCATCATTTTTTTTTATCATAGTCGCAGTTTTTCAATAATTAAACAAAAGCTATTTATTGGATAAAACAAAACTCAGTTAAAATAAAAGAATAATTTTGCATAGTAAACATTGCAGTAATATTGGTAATTTTATTTTATTCAGATTATAACTTGTTAGTTGAATAACATTTATCCAGCCATTGAAAAATCGCACCTTACTTAAGCTAAGATTTGGCCGTTCTCTCACTTGATACTAATTGAGGACCGGGTTTGACAATGGAGCATGCTTCCTTACTAGTAAGATGCTGGTTCCCTCTTTGCCTTTAAAACTCCCAGATTAAATGTATCAGGAAATAATGGCGCTGGCAAGGTATTTCATTTCATTGCTGTCTGAACTATAAATAAGGCATCAAAACGCTCTATATGGATTTGAGGAATTCCTATAATTCTATTCCACTAAAGTATTAGTTGGTTAGTTTAATGGAGGTTGGAGTTCAAACCACTCTTTTAAATATTACATTACGTTGTAAAGGTTACAAGGTTTTGAAAGGATGAAAGAAAGACGAGGCACAAACTTAAAATATTAGCAAAGTTCTCTTTTATACACGTAAAAAGGCCGCAAAAGCCTTTAGAAATTTTCTGTAAGATAAGATCTTGTACATTTTAAACACGAGATAGCTACTTTGGGTGTTTTGGATCATGAATTTCGGATTTACGAAGTAGTAAAATCTAAATGGAGGGAATTACGCCGTCGGAGATTATTTACTAAGTGATTTTATTAAATGAATTGTAAATGTAATTTAGTTATAGTATTAGAAAGCACTTAGCACTTCGTTAAATAATTAAATTACTGTGATTTCTAGAATATTGTAGTCTTATTTCTGAATAAGATAGTGGTTTCTAAAATATTGTCTGATTCTGAATAATGGTTACGAAGGTTAATTTCCACTGGGAGAAATAAGACGTAATGTGAAACAAATAAATAAGGCAAGCAGCCAGCCGCAAAATGAAATGCAAATCAAATCTTTAACGTGAAATCGGTGACAATTTTGTGTGCAGATGAAAAAATTGTACATTCAGAATTTAATCGTCCCATTTTGTTTTCCAATTTTGATCCAATCTATTTTTTCCTTGGAGACGTGTTTCGAGTTTTTAGATCTATTTAGATTTAGATCTTAGTTTTTAGGTCTAGTTATTTATTAGCTCCCAAACGGTTAGTTCCATGTCTTATGTATGAAATCATGTACTCATTTAACATGGAACTATGACAGAGATTTCAATTTTTAATTTTGGTTTTAAATGTGGTTTTGTCGAGAGGTTTCTTACCTCTAAGAGAATAAAATCAGCCGATTGAAAATCATCAGTTATTTTCTAGTTAATATTAATGTCAGTTCTTTTAAATTTATATCTATGTTTTTTTTAATGTTTTGGCTCCACACTTTTGTGTATTTAGCCAGTATCAAGTAATTGATAATTCATCAAGTTAATGATATTTCACACATATATGTGTCAAGTCACAGTCGAATTCATCAAGTCAAGTCATAGTCCAGTCAAAGTCATACTCCTAGTAAAGTGGTGGCAACTTTACTTGAAGATTTCTATGGAGTTTTGTAAACAACACGAAAAGAAATGTTTCACCATCATTATACCATTTTCTCACACTTACGTCTGTAATCCAACACTTAACGAATAGAATGCCACCAATTTTATGCACTAACACTGAAAATAACACAAGTTTAGGAAAATAATACAATGCGGTGACGCAATCTTTTTCGCTTTCCCGCCAAAACCAAAGTTACATGTTAGCTATGCTTTTAGGTCGTTTGTTTTTGCCACCCAATCTTAACTTAAACCTGATCCCAACATTACATCTACAACATCTGCGTTATCACTAAGGCCTATATCACACGGCACCGCGCACCACCGCGGCAGGTGGTGAAACGGACTTCATGTTGCACTGGTCATCCGTTGATGCCAAAAACGCGTAAACCGCCTCAACTCGCGGCGCATCGTTACAAAATCTGCTACCGAATTCACCTGGCATAGCACACTGCCACGGGGCAGTGCGCTATGCCGTGTGGTAACCGCCTTAAACAGCTGAAATCATTATTTTAGTAGCATATAAACATTTTAAAATAGTTTAAGTATTTCACACTAAAAGAACACAAGAACAATGTGTCTTCGCCTTAATAGAGACAATAAGAAACGTGTTATTGGACACATTCTTAGATAATTCGTTTGTAAAAGTTTAAGTTAAATTCAAATTACTCATTAGTCAAATAGTTGGCTAGATTGTAATATTATCAGAGTGTCATTGTGCATTCTGGGAATAAGAAAAAAAAAAAGAAAAAAAAAAGTATTTCACACAATACTTGTTCCATGCTCAGACACTATTCGAATTGACAGTGCGTTTATTTTATTGCAACAACCTTCGAGCAAACTAAAGGCTAAAAGACTAAAAACAAAACTCTTGCAATCCCATAGTCACTGCCCATCAAATCGCAGCTTTGATCCGCTAAGTCAATGTCTGTGGAATCAAACATTCAATTCAAACTGCGTTCGTCTAGACAAGAATATCTTGCCAATTGTTTTTATAGAAACACTCCAACTGTATTCCCCCTCATACATTTTCTATAGCGTCCACTCCAAACACTTAACCATTTTGGAAATCTCTATCTCGTAAATGTAATAATATTTTTATGTAACAGTACTTATTTCCCCGGACCAAGACGAAATATGAATAATTCAATGCATTCCGCTTATGCTTTGCTTTGCTAAGGCAATAAATATACAACACTGTAAGTGCTAGTGTGTGTTATATATGAGTGTGTGTTTAACTTCTATTATACAGGCGCTCTGACACAGAGCGTCTTCAGAATTGAATGACAGTCGGAAATGAAAGCTATGTTTGACCTTCGTCAAAGTCTTATTGATGGTTTTTGAGTACATCTAAGAAAATTGGAGAATCACTTAATAGAACTACTTTTATCCAATACTATCTTATCCACCCCGGCTTTGTATGGGCTTATTGAAGTAAAACTTCTTTACGTACGCTTTACTTGAGGAGTAAGAAGGAGAATGCGACGCGAACGGAAATTGAAATTTGTTCACGTAGATCTTTATTGTCAATATTACAAAGTTTAAAATTTGTATTATTATGTTAGTATGTCCAGTAAAATGACAATTTACAATTGTCAAGATGGCGATATTAACATTAAACAAAGCAAAAACAAAGGTGTAGCGGCTAATAGATGGAGCTAAACTAAAGAAGTTTTACTTCAGTCGTGTGGTCTAAATCACACTCGCTTTTTTTTTAGTTTTACGTCTTAACTGTTCAGTTCACAATCATCTATACCTATTATATATCTCATCATACTTTCCCCTCTATTCCTTAGCGGTTGAGTTTCAAAAAACTCTTTCACCTCGAAATTGCAAGTCTCTATGACTAGCGGTTTAGGCTGTGCGTTGTTTGTCAGTTAGTCAGTACCTACCTAAGTCATAAGTAAGTCAGGGTTTTAAATCTTATAATGTATTAGAAGATTTAAACTACATAGAACGAAATTAAATGCGAGTTCAAAAGTAGAGTTTATGTATTACATCTTTCTTCTAAATATATATAACTCAAAGGTGACTGACTGATTGACTGACTGACATAGTGATCTATCAACGCACAGCCCAAACCACTGGACGGATCGGGCTGAAATTTGGCATGCAGGTAGATGTTATGACGTAAGCATCCACTAAGAAAGGATTTTTTGAAATTCCACTTTTAAGAGGGTAAAATGGGTGATTGAATTATTTTCCCATAGGCCACACCGCGGGCGAAGCTGCGGGCAGAAGCTCGTAACTTATAAAAAAGCAAATTTGCTTTTACCACTTCTAGTCAATAAATGTAAATATTTTTAGATATTTCACACAACGCCATCTAGTCCTAAACTAAGCAAAGCTTTTACTTAATAAAGTGTGAATATAATTTATGCAAAGACATGTTCGGGCGATTTAGTATTTATGACAATAGTTTAAAAGTTAAAGAATAAATTACCTAAATACAAAAATCTGTAGCAAATATTTACGTAGAAGCTCGTAAAATTCGAGAGCAGCATTTCGGAGCACCCCGTGTAACGTGCATAATGCAAAGGATGCATGTGTGCGTGTTTTGTATTATTCGTACGCCTGCATGTCTTGCGGAATATTAATGGAACATTCCCGAAGGAAGTGCATTGAGATGACTCAGAGGTTTCACGTGAAAAATTATGAGTTGATGGCGAAATTTCCTTCAACAAGTCATATTGCTGTTTCGAATGAGGCGGCCAGCAATCTACAACCTAAGAGTGGATCTTCACCGGCATCAGTAGCCGTAACTGAGCCTTCAGTAATTCGCAAGAAAGAACTTCGCCCTTCGACAAAAAGCAAATCCACCAAGCAGCCGTCACATACATTGTAACGCTCTCGCACGGAAAGCGGATCTTCAACTTTCGTAAACATGATCTTTGGACTTTTGGCTATCGGGCTGTAGCTGTGTCTGTAGCTATACTTAATGTTTTATATCACAAATCATAACGGCACCAGAACAATTTCCAATCCACCCGTTTTCTTGTTGATATTTTGTTTGTTGCAGTTAGTCTACAATCAAAGAGAATATAATGCACAGACTGGTTGCGATGTTGCGTAATGTACACTGTACAGCCCATAGATCAGTACAAAGAGTATAGTCAGTATCAGTACCAGTATCAGTATATGAGTAGAGATATAATTACTACGTATCAGTGATTTGTAGCTAGCTACAATATTATATTACTCTAAGGGCTTACAGTCATCAGTCACTTTGTTTTGTTTCTTTAAAAAAGTTTTGTTCCTTTGTAAAATGACTAGCTATAGTCAATTGTTTTAATTTCACTGTTCTGTGGTAATGGTACAAGTTCAATATTTCTAGAATTCTTTTGCTTTCTTTTTGTTTTTTTTTTTTTTTTTATCATCTGCATCTTAGTATTGTGCGTATTATGCCACATATTATAAGGTATTATGTACGTTCAGTTTTGTGATACAGCACATTTTTCGTAGAACCTCAATATGCAATGACTGCAAAATTCAGTATATTTGTCAACTGTATTTATCTTATTATTATTGTACTTTTTTGAGTTTTTATACTTTATAATTTTTTTATTTTTATTGTTACTCTTTTTTTTTTTTACTAGCCAGCAGGGAGTGCGAGATTTTTTTTTTTTTTTTTTTGTTTTATTTAGATTTAAGTGATCTTTTAACTTTATTTAAGTACTTTACTATAATATTTTTAGGTATAGTATTTATATTTATTTATTGTTATTATTATTTATTTATACATTATCTATGTTCTCTAATGATGAAGATTCATTCGTAACAGCAAATTCCGACAGCTCTTTCGTTAGTGCAAGCGACAGTGAATTAACCCTCAACGAACTGCTTGATTCTCAATTTTCAGTGTGCTCAAACCTTTTTAATGCGTGTCACATTAATGCACAAAGCATCCCTGCGCATTTTTCGGACTTGCATGATACTTTTAATTTAAAAAGTAATTCCTTACATGCCATTCTGGTGTCTGAAAGTTGGCTTAAACCTTCCCTTCCCTCCACCTCTTATCCCCTACCTGGGTTTGTGCTGATCAGAAATGATCGCACTGGCAAGGGGGGTGGTGGTGTAGCGATTTACCTGAAGAGCCATCTAACCTACAAAATAGTGTCACAGTCATCTTCGTCTTACTGTGCCTCTCCTGAGTTTATTTTTATTGAAGTAGACGTAGGTTTAAAAGTTATTCTCGGTGTTGTCTATTGCCCACCAAATATAGACTATTTTTTAAAGCTTGAGCATGTTTTGGAAGACATTATGTCAGAATATACACACATTCTTGTTATGGGTGATTTCAATACATGCTTACTAAGTCCGAACCAGCGATCTCTAAAACTGCGCAGTATCATAGAGTCACTTAACCTGAACTTGCTTGACTTACATCCAACTCACCATACACACACAACTAGCACTCTCCTTGATCTTATTATAACATCAGACGTAAGTTTAGTAAAGAATCATGGTCAGTATTCTGCTCCGGGCTTCTCTCATCACGACCTTATTTTCTCCTCAGTTAAATTCAAGGTACCAAAACCAAAGCCAGTTATTCTAAAGCAGCGACTTTTTTCAACACTTAATGTTCCTGAACTAGTAAATGATGCCTCTAACGTCAACTGGTCGCAAATTGAACTCGTAGCATCAATAGATGATAAAGTAAAGGTTTTCAATTCTAATATCACCAATCTCTTTGATCGACATGCTCCAGTTCGCTCTATTAAAATAAAACGTCCTCCCTCCCCATGGTTCTGTGACACCATTCGTAAAGCCATAGCCAGACGAGACCGTGCGTTCCGTAAGTTTAAAAAAGACCGGTCTGACGAAAATTGGTCTCATTACAAAATTATGAGGAATCGCTGTAATATGTTGGTCCGAAATGCAAAGAGACGCCACATTGCTGAACAAATAGAGCTTTTAACTCCTGCAGGTATCTGGAAATTTCTACGGTCTTTGGGTCTAGGTAAAGTAAGACATACCGATACCAAAATCACTATGGATCTTAATGCTATGAATTCCCACTTCACTTCATGTTCGAAATTAAGCCCCACAGTTAAACAGGATACTATTCGCAAAATTGATAGTATTCCTTTGCCAGATATTAAGTCCTTTGATTTTGAACCTGTTACTCAGGATTCCATACTAAAAATATTGGGGTCTCTTAAATCTAAAGCTATTGGGAGTGATAATATTGGTCAGATCATGATTAGTCACATAAAAGTTCAAATTATTCCAGCCCTTACACATATTATAAACTGTTCTTTAACATCTGCTCAATACCCAGACGAATGGCGTAAGGCATATGTTCTCCCCCTCCCTAAAGTTCCAAACCCTTCTCTTCCAAATGAATTCCGACCCATCTCTATCCTTCCATTTCTATCCAAAGTTATAGAGTCTGTTGTTCACAAACAGGTTACGGATTTCTTAGCCAACAATAATCTCCTGCACCCTTTCCAATCTGGCTTTAGAGTTGGCCATAGTACCACAACAGCTCTCTTGAAAGTTACTGAGGATATCAGAAGCGGTATGGAAAACTCACAGGTGACCGTTCTGGTTTTGATTGACTTCAGTAACGCATTTAACGCCGTTGACCATGACCTCCTCTTAGCTCTTCTCCCGAAACTCAAATTTTCTCCCACAGCTATAGATTGGTTCTCTTCTTACCTGAAATGTCGTAGGCAAGCCATACGGTCGGGACAGGAACTATCTGGGTGGAATATTTTGGATGCAGGTGTGCCACAAGGTGGAATTTTATCTCCACTACTATTCTCATTATTTATAAACTTGCTCTCCCCACATCTGCAGAATAGGTTCCACATGTACGCGGATGATCTCCAGATATATTGTTCTTCTCCCATTCACAATATTACTCACGCGATTAAAGCCGTTAACGACGACTTGTCACGTTTATCTACCTGGTCGGTAAGCTATGGTATAAAGGTAAACCCTGACAAATGCCAAGCTATCATAGTGGGTAGCTCTCGTCTACTGTGTAAAATCGACCCTTCCAATCTTCTCCCCCTCTCATTCAATTCTATTAATATCCCTTTCTCTTCAACAGTGAAAAATCTAGGTATTTTAATTGACTCGAATCTGAATTGGACTCCTTATGTCAAAGAAATCTCTCGTAAATTTTATGCATCATTCCATTCTATTATTCGTCTCAAAAACTTTCTCCCCACCCAAACAAAAATTTCATTAGTTAACTCCCTCCTTATTCCGATTCTCGATTACGCTGATGTTTGTTCCTTGGATCTAACTGAAGACCAGCTTAACAAACTCGACCGCTTACTTAATAACTGCATTCGTTTCATTTATGGCCTCAGGAAGTATGATCACGTCTCTAAATTCCGAGCTGAGCTCAAATGGCTCCCAATCCGCGAGCGACGTAACCTACGAATTCTCTGTCTCCTTTTTTCTGTTCTAAAAGACCCTAATTCTCCGACTTACCTTAAAAACATGTTTACCTACTTATCTGACACACACCAAAGACAACTCCGCTCTTCAAACACACTTGTGCTTGCAACTCCACGACATACTACATCTTTCTTAGACAACTCTTTCCAAGTCACAGCGGTTCATCTCTGGAACTCGTTACCAGATAAGATCCAGAGGTGCAACGTCAAGGACAATTTTAAACGCCAGGTAAAGGAACATTTGCTCAAAAGTCTCTAAACTTGAACTAGCAGAACATAGAACTATTTATTATTATGTAGTTTGTATTTTATTTAATTATGTATATATTATCTATATTGTAGTATTCATTAATATTTGTATTTTATTAAATTTGTAAAATATGTATTTTTATACCTTAATAGTTGTATCGTTGTTATAGTTTTATTTTAATTTATTTGATGGTCAAAATGAATGTTCAAAATTATGCTCATTTCCTTATATGCACGCCTAATCAAATTGTTTCTCTGCACGCCTTGGTTGACTGGTAGAAAATGCTGTTAGCATTAAGTCCTCCTTTGTACTTTTTATGTGCATAAAGTATTAAATAAATAAATAAATAAATATGATTTTACGGATTTGTGTGATTTTGCTAAGCTAGTTCAACTATGGATTGAACTGTGGTGTGGTGGTTGAGCAAGTCAGCTCATAATCTGGAGGCGGCGAGTTTGATTCCCGCGACAGGACAAAAATTATTTGTGCACAGAAAAATAGCGCAAAGACTGGGTGTTGTAGGACTATGGTCTTCGTAGTTCCTGGGTCCTTAGACACAGGGAATCCTAGTTAGGGTTCAGGTTCTATGTATGTGATCGTTGGGCGTTATTATTATTATTCAATCTACTCAAAACCATACTCAAATAGTGTTAAAATAAATACAGAGTATACTTGGTTCCGCACCAACTTCGAGAAGTAAAGCGTCGCGCGTTATTCTGGTAGTAAAAACAATTGAACATCACTGTCGCAAATTTCCGTATCACGTACATGCCACGAAGATAAACCGGCCCGAGTTCCACCGTAAACCAAGGCTTCATCTCAAAATCTCTCATTACAACGTTTTACAGCTGTAAAACTGAAATGTTTAATCAAACCTCCAAGTTCGACCTACATTCGTGTGAAGCATCCGTTCCGAACGTATTAATAAAAGCAACTGTTATGTTTCTACTCCTAATTAGCCGTGCGTTGAGCTTAAAGATGTGGATATGGAGGAGTAAAGCGTGTCATGTGATCTAATAAAATAATAATAATAAAGAATAGTAAAGTGCCTTTATTCTTTTAACTAATATCGACCATGATATAACTACTACTTTAAACGTTAGATACCAGCGGCGATAACCTATAGACAATCCAAATGCTCCACTCACTATACTACATGCTTACTACCATTAGGTTGCAACCCAACATGCTGGCAACGTTGCCTTGAAATCTATTATATAAAAGGCTTTGTAAATTTTTCGGTAGGGTTCCTAGGGTCAAAGATAGATGGTCATATATTTAATTATTTTAGTACAAATATGGTTGAAGAGTCACTAAATGTTAATGGTGAAATGGTGAGTCATACCATCATACCAATCGTAGGAGATGGAGCTTGCCTCTTTCGATCCCTGTCCTATTTAATGTATGGGACTCAGGAACGGGCAATGAACGTCCGTGAAGAGATCGTCAGTCATGTAGTAGCTGATTGGCATGAATTTGCGATATTATCATTTAATGATAAGTCTAATAATGCCGCTATAAGAGATCAATGCACGCACGAGATTCCAGCCATTAATTTAAGAGGGTTGAATTAATTTTATGCCGAAAAATTAATGGTTCCGAGGGATAGTCCACGCGAGCGAAGCCGCGCGCAGAAGCTAGTATATACATATATAATAAGTAATAAGTAAATATAAAAAGAAATAAGCAAAGCTTATACTATGTGTTTACAACTATCAAATCGATCATCCATTTTCACTGCAGCCCCATGACTCAATATTGGACTTTTTATAAGTACTACTGTGAGATAGAAATCTGTAAAATGTGTTTTATTGGCGTACAGCCTGACATTGTCTGGGACACAGGAGATATGGCTCTCGTTCGTGGGATATTTCTTTTAAATGTACCCTTCAATGGCTACACAGTTTTAGGGCTTTAGCTGAGTACGCGGGATGAGTGTTTGATGTCCGATTGGGGAATGTGGCTTTTGTTTTTTCCATCACATTGATACAAAAAGAGATGCCATACGAACATTGACAAGTCATTCGTCCAAGCTTGCAGTTTTTTATGGTACTGTACCTTAAACTTTGATATAATTGATTGTTTTATTTATTTATTTGCCAAAAATTTAGCCTAATACTCTGTGAATGTGTTTAGTTTTATAAAAATATTACAATCTTACACTACAATTTTACAAAATGAAAAAATATATAGAAAGTGGCGGCACAAACAATTTTTATCGTAGCTTATTAGCACTACACAAAGAATACGCACGTTAGCAACACATACAACATGCATGTCTAGTAGTATTATCAATATTATTTATTGAAGCGAAATCGATATTACATAATAGTTTTTGCGTTACAGTAATTGTCTATAATTGTTGCTGGTTGTCAAAATGTATTGGTTTTCACTTAAAATTCGTTCCATGATAGAAAACTATTTATTCAGTACGTATACGCTGAACTGAATGAAAACTGTATACTGCGCACGCGTAAATCCAATAAATAATAATAAATAAATACGTGTGGGAGTTTTTTGGCGGGAAAACGAAAAAGATTGCGTTTGTATTATTTGTATGTGTGTACTTTGTATTATTTTCCAAAACTTGTGTTATTTTTTGAAGTTCAGTGTTAGTGCATAATATTGGTGGCATTTTATTCGTTAAGTGCTGGATTACATGCACGAGTGTGGGAAAGGGTATAATAATGATGAAACGTTTCTTTTCGTGTTGTTTCCAAAACTCCATAGAAGCTTCTGGTAAAGTTGCCACCACTTTACTAGGAGTATGACTTGACTAGACTAGACTATATTATGACTTGACTTGATGACTTGGACTGTGACTTGACTTGACTTGACACATATATATATATATATATATATATATTAATTAATTTGAAAAATTATCTATAAGTTGACACTGGCTAAATACACAAAAGTGTGGAGCCAAATCAAAAACAAAAAAAGGGTGGACATTTCACACAGCGCCATCTAGCCCCAAACTAAGCAAAGCTTTAGCTTAACCAAAATACTTCAGTTTTGAACTATGCCTATTTATTTAATGTAAAAAAAAAATTATAATTATGTACATATTAAGAAAAATACTTTAGTTTTGAACTATGCCTATTTATTTAATGTGAAACATAAATTATTATTATGTAAATAAGCAATAAAAAAGAAGTAGGCACTGAACAGTACGTTTTACAAATGCTACACGTGCGAAGTTGTAGGCACAAGCTAGTTGTTCATAGCCGTTATCTCCGCTACACTGCAGGCAGCGGTTGTTAGCGGCAGGGCGCGGCGCCGCGGGCGGGCGGCGTCACGCGCCTCTCACTGTCAGACTGCACTGGCCAGCGAGCGCTGTGTCTGACAGCGCGTGAACGACGTGAGCTTAAAGCACTCAAAGCTGGAACTTATTATTTTATTCAGCTATTAAAAGAAATACCCTGAATTTGACGTCTTCAATTAAATAATAATTTTTGAACAAAAATTTTTTTACGAATCCAGACTTGGGTGTTATGCTGGTGAATGCAAGGCGATAGGAGTTGAAGTTGGTTCACGTACATCTCTATTTTCAACATAACAAAGTAAAAAAAAAATTCAGTTGGTGTGCCCGGTAAAATGATAATTTACAATTGTCAAGATGGCGCCATTAACATTAAACAAAGCAAAAACAAAATTTTACCGTTCGATAGATAGAGCTAAACTTAAGAAATTTTACTTCAGTCGTGCAGTTTAAAGCATACTTTTTTTAAATTGTTGCAAAAAGCAATAGACAGGTTTTGACAGTGTATTTTTACGTTGATTATGATAGTTAGCAATAGTGTAAAATGTTTGCGGTAAAATCTGTTTTAAATCCTAATTGAAATAATGTAGTTAATAATCTGAATCTAATAGCTGTTATGACTCCAGCTAATCGTAGTCAGCAAGTATATAGTTATCAATCGTCCGATATTTCATCCTTTGCGTCGCTATTTAGTCAAATTTTGTATAATCTGTGAGTAAGCTCTTACATACACCCTACTAAAAAACTATAAAGCGGTTGAGCCTCTTAGAGCTAAATCAACAACAAAAATTAATATTATCATTTCAATATGTAGTACTATACTTTGAGCCAACAGAATGTTTTGTCAATTTGCAAGCTAACTGTTATTATGAGCACATTATAATTGTGTAATTATGTTTTATTGAATCTATCTTATATGTAGTCTTGTTTTCATCGAGAACTTATATCTTATTTGTATCATATTTTTACTCCTATATAAATCACCTGCTGAATAACACTAATATATAAGCTAAGCACTTTTACTCCACTGTTATTTAAGTTCATGTTACTTGTATAATCCTCTTTTGGCCTTATTGTAAATGTATACCCTTTAAACATATATAAAATGTAACGCTGTAGGATTATCGAATAAAAAAAAAGCCTTGTATATATGTACATAAAATAGTATGACTTGAACGTCGCTAATTCTTTATATAATATTTTAAATAGAACCAATCCGTTGGTGCTATTTTGGAAATTTTTTAGTGCTATTTTCATTTAAAGTTTATGTTATTGATACCTCACCAACTCCACAAAGCTACAGTGATTGCTACGAAGACAGAATGGTATTTCGATTCTTGTCCATTCCATTTATGCGTCAGTATTTACACATAATGTCTGCACTTTATCTTGTCGTTTTCCTTTAATTTTCACACAAGCGACCCTAAATAAAGTCTAAAAAATTTTATAAATTGTATGTGTATATTTTAGACCACATGACTGAAGTAAAACTTCTTTAGACTTTTGTTTTATAGGCCGTTATGACTTTGTTTTTGCTTTATTTAATGTTAATTTCGCCATCTTGACAATTGTAAATTGTCATTTTATCGGACATTTTACATAATACAAATTTTGATTATAGAGATCTACGTGAACAAACTTCAAACTCTGTTCTCCTCGCATTCACCAGCTTACTCCCAAATCAAGTGTGCGTAAAGAAGTTTTACTTCAAAAACCTCTGTCTTTATGAATTCACTTCTTTAGTAGACACATTTAACAACCCTTATATACATCGCATCACCCGCACATCTTAACAACGGGGTCTCACGTCGGGTAATTGAAATGTAAATTGAGCAGGTTCTTTGAGAACAGCCCTTAAATCCGCGAGTTTATTTACCTTTCTGTGCCGAAGACGATGGATTAGCTAAATTATTCTGTTTGAAGTACTGAGAGAGAACCAGTCTGAAGTACTGTGAGGGAATTTCATAGCCTTTTGGCCTTCGTCTGTAAACTCAAAAACTTTTGGGTTAAGATTTTTAATCTAAGATTAGTTTTGTAGGGCTATTGTACTTTTATTTTGTAAGTCACAAAAATATAAGTTTAAATAATAATAATAACGCCCAATGATCATATACATAGATCTTGGACCCTAAATACGATCCCTGGTGTCTAAGGACCCAGGAACTATGAGGAACCACAACACCCAGACATAGAACAAGTAATATTATAGAAACTGACGTGAGTAGTACTCATAACTACAACTATTACACGGCTAAAACTCACGAGATACAGTCGAATAACTCGACCGGTGTTCGGGCAATAAAGATGCCCATCCTCAAGGAGTACGCGCGGCGGCGGTGGTGGCGGCTCGGCGCTGACTGTCAGCTCCGAGCCGCCACCGGTCGAGTTATTCGACTGTATCTCGTGAGTTTTAGCCGTGTAATAGTTGTAGTTATAGAACAAGTATTTTCGGGGCTTTTATCGGAGCACAAATACTTGTTCTGTCGCGGGAATCGAACCTGCCGCTTCCGGGCTATGAGCTGACCTGCTCAACCACCACACCACAGAGGCTGCCGAATTAAGTGTATGGAGACTTATATTCAGGACAGGACTACCAACTAAATATGTTCAAAGGTTCAACAGCTGTTAGATAAAATAGTGCGCTGACTCTTTGTACTTGTTCGTGTTAATTGTTCATGACACACTGTTAAACATTATTTTAATTGGTGCTATGATTATTTAAAATTACACCATCAAAATATTAATTTTAATTTAAGGATAACTTAACTTAATCTCAATCACGATTAAAATTTTACCTTTACATTAAAATTAATCTTTTACTTACTCTTGATATTTGATGAAATTAAATAATCATTTTTTATTAGTAATGAAATACGGTACATAAATTATAGACGAAAATAGTTTAGCATATTTCACCAGAAACTGGCATTCATAAGTTAAATAAAATATATTTGATTATAAAAATAAATGTATCTACAAATTGTCGTAAAAAATTACCGAATCCTTATTTAAACACAATATAATCACCCTCATCCCAAGTATAAAATTAAATTAATGTCAGAAATTAATAATTAACGACAGAAAATAATTACTATAAATCATACCACTAATAACGTAAAATGTTTGAATGACTATCACAACCAACTGCAGTACAATAGCTACATACAAAAGTAAGTGAAGAACAAAGCAACAAAGTGATTCTTCAAGAATAAGCGCTGAAGCACATCTGTCTGCGATTGGTCTAGATTAGATCCTAGATTTATAGCACTGCAGCAAGATCCACGGATATCTGATACAATGTTAAATTAATTCCTGATAGATTTATGGACATTTCTTGGCTTTACTTTGTACTATAGGAGTACCCCCCGGTTTTATCTTTACGCCTGGAAGAGATCACTAGTGATAAGGCTGCCCATTGTAACACTCATGCAAACCAGCGAGCAACATCTAATTATACCAGAGTTATTGTCCCAGTTGATAATAATATTTAATTAACGTTAATTTTGATTAAAACTCACTTTGATTAAATCGTGTTTTACTAATGTAAAGACATGACGTCATCCACCTTTGAGATATTGCCTAATTGAAATAGGAAGACAGCGCCAGATTAGATGCTCCGAGATTTATGTTCGTCGGAAGATAGATATCGGAGTATTTTACTGCGACGCCATCTGGCGAGAGTTATCGGAGACGTACGCGGTGTTGGATTTAATTTTGAAGTTTTGATGTCCAAAAACATCTTGCTGATGGGATCTAGATTATTGTTTTAACCCTTTAAGGAAACTGTGCTATTTTGACTGACTTGAAAAAGGAGGTTTTTCTATTCGGTTGTAATTTTGTCATTATATTTGTTACACAGCTCCTCCATCATTTATTACTAATTTGGTAAATATATTTTTTTATTTGAATCGACGTTATTTTTAGGTGGGTCTCATAGAAATTTTATGAAAATTAGTACTTTCTCCTGACAAAAAGTATGGTTTTAAAATCAAAATAACTGGAACCATACATGTATTAGTATCATCCAAGTATTTGTCATTGAGGCGATTGGAGCCTGTTTATTCCTTGTTTAAAGATTATTATTTGAAAAAATTATGAACATTTAGCCCCTAACTAAGCAAAACTTGTACTATGGGAACCGGGTAAAGTTTGACACTATTTGTCTGCCTTCTGGAAAAAAAAACATAATATCCAATTAGGTAGGCATTACTAGACGCAGACAAAAACTGTTCTAGCTTTAGTTTAATTCTAGCAAAAACACACTCACAGCATTTTAGGCTTTCAAGAGCTTAATTTTCAGTCAGCCTTTATTCAATTTAGCGTGCCTAGTCTAGGTTTTTTACCCCAATTTTCAAGTAAATAGAAAATGTTTTATTGCTCCTTTTGGGCTTAAAAATTTCATTTTGTTTATATTAAACCGCTTTTTATATTTTAAATTTCTTTTCATATTATTATTACAATACTAGCTACGCCCCGCGATTTTACCCGAGTGGTGAGTTTTCTAGTTTTTCGCTCAGCTTTTTTAATTTTTTTCTTTCATAAGAACTTTCTCCTGACAAAAATAAACTTAACAAAAAAAGAATTAGTGAAAATGTTCTATCCGTTCACGCATGATGACCAAGGGAAATAAAGATTCATTTTTATTTATATAGATTTTTTTTTTTAATTCACGACTTGGCCACATGGTCCCGGCGGTGTGCGAATAGGACCACTGTATCTTACCTCGGGTGCCGTAAGAGCCAGCTAAGAAGATATCCAGGGAATGGGCAGCAGCATTTTTCTCTGTACATTTAAGTCTTCTGCGATCACCATGCCACCTGTCAAGCGTGCCGATTACGGCAAACCAATCTATGTAATTATGATAGGTGTCCAAGGTAGGGGTTTGTGAGGATGCCTGTGATCAGCGTTGGAGTCTTTCGGCAGTTGATGTGATACATTATTTTACGGTTTGATACATAAGTCGTACTATTATTTATAAGCTAACTACTTATGTATAACAAGTTGCGCCCCGCGGTTTCACCCGCGGATAAAAAGTGTTTTAATTATTTGCTCATCCCACGGGAATATTTCAGTTTTCCGGGATAAAATTTAGCCTATGTGTTAATCCAATGTATAAGTTATCTTGGTACCAAATTTCATCCAAACCCATTACCACACACATACACACGTACAAACTTTCGCCTTTATTATATTAGTGTGATGTATTGGTTTGTATTAAGAATACCATTCTTCAAAAAAAAAAAAACTTTCTTACGTTGTTCTATCTAATTAACTAATTTTTTATTTAAGCTTTATTTTTTCATGGTTATAGGTAAGTTTGAAGACATGTTACGTAATAAAAAAAAACAGCACTGCAGTTTCGTAAGTTTTACATTTTTCTATTTCGCAATTCGCAGTAATAATTCGTTAATTTATTCAAAACAGAGAACGCTCACAGCATTTGCATTTCTGAATTCACTCACTAACTCACGAACTGCATTTGTTTTCTGAATCGGCAGTGCCAAGAAAATGTTCCACTAAATCTACCGAGAACTACGTCCTCTCGAATTCTCAAGCAAACATTCTAGAGCAATTTAGTTTTTTGTAAACATACAATATTTATTCATCATCAAAATACTCCGCTACATTACATTTATAAAATACATTGAAGTAGGTAATGACTTAAGGAAATAACGCATTGTAAAATAGACGTCCGCAGTGCGGGCAGTGTTGACCGCAACCAACCGCAAATATCCCTTTCCCTTCCCTGATACTATAAATATAAAAACGGAAAGTTGTATGTTTGTTTGGTTTGGTTTGTTTAGCTCTCACGCAAAATGTTCTGAATCGATTTGAATGAAATTTTTCACACTACCTATGCTACTACGATCTTTTTTAAGATAATTTCACGTTTGATCAACATTTCGCCTGATATTTGCTAAGTACCTAAATGACTATGTTGTAGATGGTCGATTACTATTAAAGTCATAAAAATACCCGTAATATACTAAGTTTATGCTATGTACTAGTACTTTACTAGGTGGTAGGACTTTTCTGCAAAGTTCGTCTAGGTATGTACCAATGCTTTGCCAGTTATTCTGCCACCAAGCAGTAGTGCGCAAGCACTAGTGTGTTCCGGTTTGAAGGGCATTGTAGCTAGTAAAATTACGGGGCAAGGCAATTGACGCTTTATGATCTGATCTCACAGTCGAGTAGTCTTATTATCAGACTGCTCGTGTCACAGGATGATGTGCGTAGTGCAGTGTCACGCGAAACTTTATATTTTAGAGTTCCGAGTGACACTGTTTTGTTATGGGCGGCCGTGTCGCTTAACATCAGGTGAACGACTAGTTCATCACCTCATTAATGAATATTTATAAAAAAATGTATTGTTCATGTTATAGGGATCCCGTTCGGAAGGCAATTACCAACTAAACATTATAGTGCAATACAATACAATAAAATAAAACACTCTATTGACACCAATAATAAATATGTAGAAAAGAAAATCATATAATAAGATAGGTACAAAGAACGTTTTTATCCCTAAGTGAGATCTCTTCCAGACAACCCTTGGATGGACAAAGATATGAGATACCATGAGCATGGACGGTGGTGCAAATAATGGAAGCATAAACATGTAAGCATAAGATTGAACTATCCTTCTATCTTTTAACTTCTGTGTGCCAAACAGAGCCTTCAATACTATTTAAATAAAATAAAATGAACATTCTCTAATACCATTAAACAATCGAGTTCAATTCCAGAGATAAATAAATTTCACAAAAATCCAGTGTTACCAGAAAATGCGTACAAGACCATGTCATTCAAGAAGTGGACAACAGAACACGACGGCATTGTCTCCGAACAAAACACATCTGATACTGGACTTCACATGAAATGAACGAGCACATAACTGGCAGGAACAATGAAACAATATAAACCTGCCAATGGTTGCTATAATTGATAAGGAAAAGTGGTGTCTTAAATAAAGAGTATGCTTTAGACCACACGATAGAAGTAAAACTTCTTTAGCTCCGTCTCTCTTGTCCCTACAGTAATATACAAAACCTAACTCACTTATCCTACTCATACTTAAAACACCACTTTGGACGCTTATCAAAGGGGGGTTTGCCATAAGTACCACGCTGGATAGGTGGCTTGATGATCCTAGAAGATTTTAATGTACCAAGGACAATGCTGCTTTCCATTCCCTTAGCCAGCACTTACGGCACTCATGGGAAAAGATGGAGTCCTTTTCTCAAACCGCCGTGACCACGTGACACCCTCCCATAATCTGTAGTAAAATCTAAGATAAAGTTGAGAAATGGTTTGCAATATCCAAGAGTTATTAAACAAGGAGCAGATGAATAAACTGATTATTTATTTAGGTAATAATTTGTTTAAAAAATCTCAAAATTTTGTTACTTAGCAAAAATCACAGCTCTCAATAGTCGCTGAGGACGTAAGACACCTAAATCCCAATCGTCTAATTAAAGCGCTGCGCTGTTCCGCTGACGGCCAATTACGAGCGCATCTGGCTCCGTGTCTATACCCCACGATGCAAATTAGAATGGTACCATAACTGTACGTTAGAGGAATATCTAGAGGTAGTTTGAATTTCACTGGAAAGTTTTGTATGTGTTTTGAAACAGTATCAAAAATTACTGAAAATTACGTTTTTAGTTTTGATATTATAATGACTATTAAAATGTCGCGATGAAACAAAAGTACCGTTCCGTATATACTTACAAATAAGTAAATCAGTCGTGCCGTGAAAGTGAAACGATGATGCACTGTATAACAATAGATTTAAATTTTTTTTTATAACATAGATAGACAAACAAGCAGACGGCCCGCCTGATGGTAAGCAGTTAGCGTCGCCTATAGACACCTGCAACACCGGGGGCGCTGCCAATGCGTTGCCTACCTTTTAAGACTCTATTTACCCGACGTTTGAAGTACCCCATGTTGTAGCTCAGCGGAAATACCTCAGATGGTAGCTCATTCCACAACTTGCAAGTGTGTGGCAAAAACGATCTCAAAAAACGAACTGTGCGAGATTTCCACGGGTTTACAAGGTATAAAATTTCATACAAACATTCATATAAACATTCATACAAACTGCACACATGGTACGTACCTAAATAAGTATTTCATACAAACAATAATAACAACACCCAACGATCACCTACATAGATCCTGGACCCTAACTAGGATCCGCTGTTATGTAGAAACCTAGAAACTACGAGGACCATGGCCTCACAACACTCGCGCTTTTTTGTTAACAAATACTGGTGGAATGCACATAAATTGCCGCGCTTTTAAATAAATGATGTGAGGATGTCATTGATGCATTTTCCCTTGTTAAAATCCCATTTATATGTGCTTACCTATAGCTATGTACTTCAATTCCAGGAAAAATGAAGTAACGAATATTTAACACCGTAATCTGAAGGCAATCAGAAACCTGAAGCTAATTAAACGCTTACCAATTAATAATTACCGACATCCGACTAAAATAATAACCCTCCAGTCGTCGCTCGATCGCTCCGTCAATATCACGCTTGGCAAATTGCCGAGCGGCGAACATCCGGCGTTTTCCGCCATTTCTCGCCATTCGCCGTTCTTCACCATTATTCCGAATAATTACCGACACATATGCGCAAGTTTGCCGAACATGTTGCCGCTAAATTATTCAACGGAAGCGAAACTTTGCGCGGTGAAATTTTAAATATTTAAAATACAATCTACGCCTTGAGATCTCCGCAACGAAATCTGATTTCACTGAGAAATGCGTCCGTCGGTGGAATTTTGCGAAATGTTTAGATTTTCATCGGGTCGGTCGGGTCGTCGAGTTGCTCGGGAGCAAGGAAATAGTCGTAAATAAACTTTTCAAGAAATGAGAGGGTTTGTAAAATGTTTTTGGGTTTCATATTTATAGCCACAGATGAATATCTTGCCAAGAATTTGAACTTGCTAGGCTTAGAAAGGCTAGTAATAATTATTATGAACTCATAGCTAAACCATTACATTGAAAATTCATAGTACACAAAAATTTGGGTATGTTTTATTTGGCTTTAGTCGGTTAAAATGGAACATTCCATTTCGTTTCCTTTTAAATCCGTGCTCATTACATGCCCTTTGAAGCCAGGACAAAGGTTCGAACTGTTTTGTTCGTGGCGTGTTTTAATTAGGTATCAACTAGATAGCTTGTTTTTCTAAGATTACAAAGGACTGCGAAAAAAGAGGAGCTTCTTGGAAGCGTGTAAGCTTCTAAGAAGATATTGAATTGTTGTTTTATTTGATTTCTGACAAAATGTTAGCGTTCTAGCATTGAATATTTTGTTGTTAGAAACAAAACGATTAAAACAAAATATTCAATGTAATTGTTTTAGCAGAACACTAACATTGTAAAGAAAGTTAACAGTTCAAAGAATGGTTGTGGCTTTGCGGCAGCTCATGCAGCTTTGTAATGAATGGTTTGGATCTTCTGTAAAAAAAAGACATTCAAGACATTACACAATATAATACATACGGTATAAGTTAACGAGACAAATAAGTAATGACACTTAAAATAATTTGCGGAATTTGTACTCACTCTTTCAATGGTAAAATGAAACATCGTGATAAAAGGCCGTGTTTAAAAATCAGCAATCAGGCTGCCCAAGTCCGGGTTACAATCTTTCCCTGTGAGAGAAAATCTATGTCCCAGCAGTGGGGATGTACGATATTATATTAATCTGACGTATTGTCTGGCTTCCTGATTGTATTTGACGTATTATCTGTGTCTTCATATGATTCCCAAACAGCTGAACGGATTTCGGCCGTTTTCAATAAGCTTTTTATTTTTCACCAATAGCCCATTCGCATGGAATATAGACCTTGACCTCACAGGGGGAGAGTGTAAGTCATAATCCAACAAAATCGCCAAGTGCGGGTAGCTAGATGACAAATGTTCTCGGATTTTGTGATTCTTCACGGAAAGAAACGTAGACCTGAATATAGAAGAGGCTTATTTATAGAAGTTGCGTTATGAAAATCAAATTAAAAGGATTTACTGCAAATTAAAAGGATTTACTGCAAATAGGCTATATTTAATACTTTTACAAGTCAAAATGAGATTAGATACTTAAAATTAAGTAATATTAAGAATGTAAAATTACAAAGAGCTTAATGTCAAATATTATATAGCAAGCCATACAATATGTGAATTGAAAAAAAAAAGTTCTCTTTCCCAAGCAATCCGGCACAATGCAGAAAAGTAAACTCCGATTCGAAGCTTCGATTACACCTGTAAAGAAGCTACAATAAACTTTACAGTGAGGTAATTTTTTTTCAAGTTTTTTACAATGTTCTTTAAAACTAAAATAATGAACCAAATATACGTAATAGCTATGTATCTCCATTACAAACTTTTCAGCGTTAATTTGTCCTCACGTCGGTAATTTATAATGATTGTGTTTCATTCTACTTAAATAACAAAGATGAATGCTATGAACAACACAGCAAATGATCCCGGAAAGGAAGTTCCATATAAATAGAGATAAAGGACATGCCGTCCGGGGAAAAGGCGCATATCATTCTTTTCTTTTGCTTATTAGGTATTGTGTTACTTGCAAACAAAAGTAAACCTTAATTCATTTAGACATGGTTGAAAACTTCTCGATATGAGGTTCCCACCGGTGTGTTTTATTATTAAGGTTTTTTTTCTCATTACATATTATAATTTGTAACATGTAGATAGAGACAAGAGTAAATCCTAGTAAGTTGGATTATGTCGCTAGGAAACCTTTTCTTTAGATTAGACTAATGCTAATTGTATTCTTGACAGTCTCTGTGGTGTGGTGGTTGAGCAGATCGGCTCATAATCCGGAGACGGCGGGTTCGATTCCTGTAGCAGGTCAAGTATTTATGCATATAAGAAAAGCGCAAATACTTGTTCTGAGTCTGGGTGTTGTGGGACCATGGTCTTTGTAGTTCCTGGCTCCTTAGAAACAGGGAATCCTAGTTAAGGTTCAAGATATATGCATGTGATTGTTGGGCGTTATTATTATTATTCTTGTAGAGTTATTTTTGTGTAATGAACTATGGTGCTGTAACGCTTACACATTCCCATTTTAAGTTTGGTTTTTAGTTTTTACTTTCGCCTTGAGCGTTATCGTTTGGAGTAGATAAAGTGCATAAGCTATGGTCGATTCTAATTTAATGCCTTAAAGTATGAGCGCCGTTTTAATCACTCCAGTTTTACTATCATTATCATCATCCTGAAGACGTCCACTGTTAAACATGGGCCTCCCCCATGGAGCCCCCATAGAACTGCCTGTCTCCTGCATCCATCGACTCCCCACGGTTTTGACCAGGGGCGTGATCACAAAAGTTCGATTGCAATGCAAGAAGAGAAATTTCCATACTAACTATGCACTAAAACTGCGTATTGAAACTGCCAAATCTATACAAATTTGTGATGCTATTGGTTGCAATCGAGTTACGTGATCGCCCAGTTGGGCGTTGGGTGATCATGGAACTTTGATTGCAATGAAACAACAGAGATTGTATTCCTGATTTGAAAATTTTCATAGTAACTATGCACATAAGCTGCGTATTGAAACTGTCAAATCCATACAAGTCTGTATTTCTATAGGTTGCAATCAACTCTTCAGATCATTCTTCATCGATCTTCATCATTCAGATCTTCGGTCCACCCAGTTCCCACTTAGTCCCCGCCGGCTTACGCTGCGTCTTCCAATTCGAGGCCACTAAAAATTTCTTCCTCATCTATTGTTAGTTCTGCGAGTGATCCTCTAGTGTATACAATCAGGTACCAAATAAAAAGGGGCCGTAAATTTTAATCTAACTCCATAATTAGTTAACCCGACACTCATGTACCTTCCACAAAACAGAATATACGGATAATTCCCATTTCCACGGAATAAAGCTTCAATTTTCCAGCGATTTATTCGCGAACAAAGCAGCAGCCGGCGGCGCGGTCTTATCACCGCTTATTTATCGGTACGAAGCACCTACACAACGGATGAGGTACCTAGTACCCGATTATAAAATATCCATAATACCCGGATAAAATGCCCGGATATGGGCTAGTGAGGAGGTGCCCAGTACGCCTGACTATAGAATTATAATGACTAGAATTGTTATAAAAGTATTTGTTACTCATTAAAAATAATAGGTATTTGGTTTGCAATTGAGACAGTTGCAGCAATGGAGACAGTTTCTGTGGTGTGGTGGTTGAGCAGGTCGGCTCATAATCCGAATGCGGCGGGTTCGATTCCCGCGGCAGGACAAGTATTTGTGCACATAAAAAAAGCGCAAGTACTTGTTCTGAGTCTGGGTGTTATGAGACCATGGACCTCGTAGTTCCTGGGTCCCTAGATCAGGGAATCCTAGTTAGGGTCCAGAATCTATGTATGTGATCGTTGGGTGTTATTATTATTATTATTAAATTATTAAATAGCTTATTTATTTTTCGTCGTATATAGGTTTACGAAGAAGTCTGCTAAGGGTAGCTGTTGATTATGGGATAAGCCTATGTTCACCTGTGGATGGAAGAAAGCAGATTACGTGGTTACATCTCGACTCGGAAATAAAATGTCACGTATCTTAACAAAAAAATATTTGTTTATTTTATTTTTTTTTGTAATGCTGCTTTATCAAAGTCTCCTGGGTCCGTGCTCTTCTTTTAACATAGAATACTACGTAATTATTTATTTTAACAAAATCGATACAAGAGGGTCTTCTTCTTTTTTTTTTGTTTGTTTTTTTTTTGTGTTTTTTAATGTATTTCCTACAATTTTGCTTTATGGACAAAATGTTTCATCTCGTTACGTGAAATGTGAAAAAATTAGAATTATGTTGGTTCATAGACCTTCTGCAAACCAAACTATTCAGGCTTACTAAAAGATGCCTCAGTTTTAACACGGTTGCTTCTGTCATTATTTATAAGTCTATACCAATGTGTATGTTCCGCCCAGCTCGTTAACACGATTTACCTGTCCCTAATAATTTACCCGTTTTTACCTAACGGCCGTTTCGCTAGTCCACAAATTAATGTTTTAGAGTTTATGACTTTAGGTAACAAAAGTTTTATTGGGAACTGCTTACGGGTTTATTATTTTAGTATTCGGTTTTAACAAAAAAAAAACATGTTAAGGAATGACGCGACGAGTTAACCGCTCGCCTGATGTTAAGCGATACTGGTGTGGCCCTACTAACGTGACACATAGTGACACTGCAACTGATATCATTTTTAGTGTCATTCGGAACCCTAAAGTATAGAGTTCCGTGTGACACTGTACTACGAACATTATCCTGAGACATCAGTACAATCTAGACATAACTACTACTACACACTACAGTATAAGATTACTAGACTCTGAGATCAGGTCATAAAGTCTCATTTGCCTAATAATTTTACTACCTATAGTGCCCTTCAAATTGGAACACAGCAGTGCTTGCGCACAAATACTTGGTGGCAGAATAACTGGCAAAGCGGTGATACCTACCTAGACGACTTTTGCAGAAAAATCCTACCACCTAGAACTACCAACTACCTAACCTAAAAATGTTGAACCTTAGGCTAATTATTATTAATAATAATAATGATGCACTACTATTATTTATATGACAGTGCTGTTTTGGAATTTAGTTGCACGACATTTTTTTACCGTAATTGAAAAGATGTCTAATAGAGCACGATATAGTCCAGGATTATTTATTGACTCTACAAATGTCCTTATGAGTAACTTCGCCAAAAAATATAACTTTTCCTTACAGTAATAGCTACTTATTATACCGTTTATTTTTCGCAAATTTTGGGGATTAATTGCGAATAAAACCAAAAATATATCATAATCTTTAAAATACATTTAAAATAATGTATCTACTGTTTATTTTTAACAAATTTTGGGGATTCATTGCGGACAAAACCAAAAATACATTATTATCTTTAAAAACACACTTAAAACCATGTAAACCATATTTACGTAACTTAATTACACGGGATCAACGTCAAATAGCGTAACCGCACGTTAATAAGTAGGGACTCAGAATCACGAAATTCATAATTCAAAAACAATTTCCGTACCTTCCCGTTTCCCCGACAAGTCGTACAATATGCAATATTAACGCCACAACGTACACTCATTATACACCCAGCGACCTTTATTAAACTGTTCATTCCAAATTTAAACATGATTAAACCTTGATTAAAACACGATTAAACAAATGTGCGTTTATGATTGGCCGAGCGCGTGAGCGTTACCGCAATCGACCAATCAGGTGTGTAAACACGTAAAAGTTTTGCATTCGAATCCATTGTTTTTAAATTGATAATTAAAAGCAAATATAGATATAATATAGGTTGTATGATGGTGTTTTATTTAAAATAGGGTTTGATTTGATTGTGGTTTTATAGATTTTAGATTTATTAATAATTCTGTTTAGAATTAAATACGTGCATAAACACTAAAGCAGCTTTGAACAAGGAATACCACAATGTTTTGATTACGTGGTTAATTGATAATAATTTATACCATCCGTAACGTTTTAGTAAGTATTGGATGAATGCTTTAATGAATAAAAGTGCTGAAAAAATATCTGCAGACCGTTGCAGATTTGCATAAACTATTTGATCGGACCTTGTTTGATGAAGAAAACAATAATGCTATTTCACATGTGATGTTTTTTACAAATATCGTGGATATATAAAAGTATTCTACTCGTTAAAAAAGCCATGAATAAAATTCCGCCCTGATCTCGAATCCCATTGATTATTTGAATTAGACTAAAAAAAAAACGATTGTATTATAATTTAGATGATATAGGTTATTTTTTCTTATTCTTCCTACGCCCCCGCGCCCCCGCGCCCCCGCGCCCCCGCGCCCCCGCGCCCCCGCGCCCCCGCGACCCCGCGCCCCCGCGCTACGCCTCACTCGCTACAACGAAGTCCAAACAATAACATCCGTTCCACAAAAATCTGACATAAAAACAAACATGGAACATTGTATCTGTTTCAAATCAGTATCTATTTTTTTGTCATGTTTTCAATTACATATATGTTTGCGCAATGACGCGTATGCTGTATCAGCCAATCACGTCGAATGTTTGCCAAACATTGATGTAGACAAATAAAAACCTGTTTTGTTTGCAACGCGGATGGGAAAATATTTACCCTGTCCGATACATGCGCATGGTTTGGTTCTAACCACTTGAATATTTTTTGGATATTTATAAGTTAAAAAAACTGACACCACAACAATAAAATAAATATTGCAATACAATACAGCATTACATATTGAACACCTAAATATATAGATACAATGCACTTTAAAATATTTACAAAAGAATGGTAAAACAAAGGGCGGAAGCAATTTCCTCCAGGCTACCTTAGGATGGACATGAATTAAAGGAACAAAAATTGCGGTTATTGTTGTTACAACTTACATATTAAAAACAATAATGAGATAAAATAAGCATAATTACTTAAAATATAAAAACAATCAATAATTAACTTATAATACATATATATACATATATATATAATATATATATATATATAACTCTTAACTATATATAACCTTTGAGTTATATATATATATATATTATATATTATATATATAACTCAAAGGTGACTGACTGACATAGTGATCTATCAACGCACAGCCCAAACCACTGGATGGATCAGGCTGAAAATTGGCATGCAGGTAGATGTTATGACGTAGGCATCCGCTAAGAAAGAATTTTTTGAAATCCCACCCTTAACAGGGTGAAATGGGTGGTTGAATTATTTTCCCAAAGGCCACGCCGCGGGCGAAGCTGCGGGCAGAAGCTCGTACATATATAAAATTAACATATTTCTTGAGTCAAATTTTAATCGACGGTTCGGACAAAATCGTTTCACGCAAAAAAACACATTTTCGACTGATTTTTTCATTAAGTATATTTTACTCATATTAAGACAATGTATCAGGGCTACTGTGAATCTTTCTTTTGAAGAATAGTAAAAGATTACGTAAATCCATAAAAACCCTTTTTTGAATGTTGTCTTATTCTCCCTTTTGTAAAACACTGAAACAAAATTCAACATTCAGCCGTACAAAATGCCTTTGAAGAATTTGTTACCATCCAGCTGATTTTTTCAAGAAGGGCATCAACAAACTGCCACTGCCTTGGCAAAGATGCATCGATTACATGTCACATTAATTAATCGATTTAAAAATAAAGAAAATAAAAACAACTCTTTTCATATGAAATGAAAATTTCATAGCTGAACAGCATATGCTTATTACTTCTCACATTTCGAAATGATGTCGAAAACCTCATAGAAAGAGCATTTTTTACATACTCAGTGTACTAGTATTAGTCGTTTTTTAGTATAACTGCGGAACTCCAACCAGGTCGAGAGCCAAGAGCCCTTGTGGCGAGCACTCGCGGTCGCCACCACTTATATACAAACACACTCACATAGAAAAACGGAATCGAGCGTATTTTTATTATTTGTAAAAGCACCAAATGTTTTTGATATTATTAACACCAAATAGGTTTCTTATTATTATACCCGTAGAGCACATAGTGAAAATCGAACTCAAGTTATGTGGGATCTATCTGAAGCTAGATGTTTAACATATTTATGAAATATTTTTATATTGACAGCTTCTGTGGTGTGGGTTGAGCTTGTCGTACTTATGCCGTAGGAGTAGTATCAAATTGTGAACTAGGTTTTATCTAGTTCACAATTTGATGAGTAAAAATTAGCTCATAGCTATTATATACCTATTGCTTGCTGTGTGCGAACATCGTTGCTGTTGCTATACAAAAAGATCTGAGCTCTAATTAAGATTCCCTGTATCTAGGGACCCAAGAACTACGAGGACCATAATCCTACAACACCCAGACTCAGAACAAGCAATTGCGCTATTTTTTCTATGCACAAATACTTGTCTACGGGTATACGGGAATCGAACTCGCCGTTTGCGGACTATGAGCCGACCTGCTGAACCGTCAGTAAAGCTACGAATAAAGTATTTCTTTCTTTAATTAGTGGAAGAGTCCATAAAGGAACTGTTTTGGTTATATTAAACTTGATTACAGACTATGTAGATACGTTAACAAAAAACTCAACATATATAAAATCTTATTGGAAGGTCATACTTATCGCAGTCTATCGTGTAAACCAGAAATACAAGGATGCTATTCATAGTCGTACCATAATAGCTAATCTATTTACCTCAATCTGACGTTTTCCATTTGATAATAATCTACCATCCACCTTTGAAGACGTGGATATACTCAAATTGCATTAGCCGAGGATAAATTGTCTGAAAATTTAATGAGCCTTAAAGACTTGGATCTTTTAGTACCTAATACAAGTTGTTCTTCTCAAAATAATGCGTTTATTTGTAGACCTTATTCACATAAAAACTATGATTAAAATTATAATGATGCGAATTAGCAAGTGTCAGTATAAATTTTAGCGAATTAGCGTTGTTGTTTCACTGGGAAATGCTGCCTACATGCAGTAAATACGCAAATTTAAAAGCTTAAAAAATTGTGACGGTAGTTTTATATTTTTTAATAACTATAAGCTGTTTGATAACAAAGCTGTGCTAAAGTGAACGTTCGCGGCTGAAAATGGTTTTAGTAAGCAGATGTTATATTTAAAAAAACACAAAAAGATCTTTTAAACATAGCTTGCGAAAGACAAATAAAATCAAATTAAAACCTCCAAGAACTTCATATGGTAAAAGAAATATTATGTATAAAGGTGCACAATTATTTAATGATCTACCTGATCTACCAAACGATACTAAAGATTGTAAAACCATGCCCTATGTTCAAAACTAAACTGAAAAAATATATTTATGCCAATGTTTTTTAAACGTATTTACCGCCGGACCATCTGGATAATATTTAGATTAATTATAACTAGGTTATTTAGTTATAATTTATACATACTTAAGCTCATTATAAGTGAATTATGTTCTTTATGAGTAAATAAATTCGTTACACCTAAAATATATGTCTTAACAATTTTTATTGAATTTCCAGTAATATTTTGGGCTATAACCATGGTAGTATAAAAATTTAAATGGCATAAAAAGAACATTAAAATTACACTTATTACTTTAAAAAACAATGAGGAGATTTTTATATATTTTCCGCGTGCTATTTCTATCCAAAAGTTAAAGTCACGGGTACAAATGCCGTTCGTGGTCAAAAAAATCGAATCCCATCAAGCAGCTTCAAGTTTGCGACAGAGTTTACGAAGAGGCCAGCAATTAGAGCCAGCAACTTGAAAGAAATTCGGCCCCCGAGACCCGACTCATTGTTTAGCGGCATAATAGACCTTTGTCTGCTTAGAATGGATAATACTTCGGCTTTTAAGCCACAGATGGGTATTAGGTTCAAAGCGCACAGAATGTGGAGCTATTTATAACATCAGCTCCTTTTAGGTGCTCACAGGAGAGACTTACGTTTACCACTTTAAATGGAAAGTGGGAACTTAGAATGCGACTTGAATTATTTTTTAATGAAATAAAAAATCCGTGAGATTTTAAAGCTTAATTACTCAGAAACAAAAGTTACTAATGCGGGTTGGGTGGAAATAAATGTTCAGTTATGATTGGTCGGCACACTGCTATCATTGGTTAACTAGATAGTAGCTAGATATCAGACTCAAAATGATGTACTGTAATTGGCTGAATACGTATGAGGTATAATAAAACATGTAAGTAAGTAAAAACTTCCTTCATACTTTGTTAATAGGTATAAAACTACTAGCCTTTTTACGCTCATCTGAAAATAAAATTATGTGCACTTTGTGGTCCATCATCCATGACTCCTTTTTATGCCTTTGTTTTATGGCTTATACGTAACAGCTGCGCTCGTAGCTTATCGTAGCTTCTTGTAGCGCTCCGTAGCATCGTAGCAAGTCACAACTTCGTAGAATCTCGTAGCTGAAATTTCACCTTTGGCCGTATTGCCATAAAACCAAAACTGTTGCTTAAATCTAGCTTAAACTGTCTAAAGGCTTTTCATTTGAACAGAATTAAAGTGAAATATATAACTGAAGGATTACGTAATATAAAGGCAAGATTGTGAAGCTTTGGTATGATTTGTGGGGGCGTAGTTGTTAATCCTTGAAATATACTTTAGTAATAAATAGTTTGATATAATACTGCACAGTAGTCAGATGAAAATGCAAATGTTTTGTTTTTTAGCAATAAAATAACATAGGTTGAAAATAATAATAACAGTAAAGGATCACATACATAGATCCTGGACACCAACTAGGATTTCCTGTGTCTAGAGATACAGGAACTACAAAGACCATGGTCCATCAACACCCAGACTCAGGACAAGTATTTGCACTTTTTATGTGCACAAATACTTGTCCTGCCGCGGGAACCGAATCGATCAGATTATGAGCCGACCTGCTCAACCACCACACCACAGAAGCTGTCAAAGTACATAATCATTTTAAAAACTAGCGGGATTTGAACTTGCTTCGAAGAAGGTAAAAGAAAACATCTTGATGAAACCAGCAAACCATCCACTAACTCGCACTAGGGTGTTGTATTGTGGCCTACACTCTCTCCATGTGATCCCTCACATGGAGAGAGTGTAGGCCACTACAATCCATATCCAGGCTCATATCCAAGTAGTCGAAACGTATTCGGCTGATGACGTGACTTCACATACCTCAAAAACATAAGCTATAGTTAAAACCCGTGTCCGTAAGTAAATAACACCTCAAAGCCTGATTTTATCCAGAAACGAGACAAAAGACTCATTGCTAATGATGCGTTGGTAGAAGCTAAGCCCCACAGCTTAGAGTACCAATGTAAAGTTGCCAATTTATCGGTTTTCTATAAAATGCATCTCAGAGAATATGTGAAAGAATTACACGATCTTATTTCATCATCTTTCACCAGATATCAAGATGCACAAAAACACAGCATCCATATGGTTGAAATTCCATCAACCCGTACTAAAGCGTTTTGCGATTTACTGTGAACAGCCAATGAATGGAACAACTTGCCGCCGTCCTTGTTTCCACCTAACTACAATCTGGGACTCTTCAAGTTTAGAGGGAACATCTTCTAGGCAAACATGCACCATTATAAATTGCGTAATCGCTTTTCATCAGAAACAGTGGTCAAATGATTTTTCTATAAAAAATAAAAAAATGTTTCTCTACACCGTTATTGAAAATCCGCTAAGCAAGCACTTATAGTAAACTACCACGCAAACTCTATCCATGTTAAAAACCACGAGCCTTGCAGTTTAGGAACACGTTCGCATATCGTACTTCTGAGTATAGTAAAAGTAAGATCCGAGTTCCGAACGTGTAGGTACAAACGGAACTTCCAGTTCGCCCCAGTTTTGGATGACGTAGTTAAGTTTAGCAGCGCTTAAGTTTGTGGTGTTATAGGTAGTCTAGTTCAATCTTAGTAGTCTAGGTAGTCCAAAGATAAGCTTGTAGTTTATATATTCATTATTATTTTGGTTAACGTTATTTTTTTCTACTAGTTATAATTGAAAATTGGTTTGTGTTAAGTTTTACTGAATCGGGATTTAGGGTCAAAATAAAACAGGAAAAAAATAAGCTTATACACCACATTATTTTCCCTGCGCCGAGTGTCAAATGAAGTCTTAAAGTTTTGAAATATATTAATCGTTTTAGAACTAATTGGTGTAAGGTAGCTTTATTTTAATCTCATAAATTTAAATGTGAATAAATTATATTTTTTACTGTAAAATAGAAATAGATATAGAAATAAATTTATTCAATACATGCCTAAAATCAAAGTACATGAACAGGTTATAGCATTTGTCGTTACGTATGTATAACAAAACAGATCGTGTTAAACTAAATTGAGTGGAGCTTTGTAGACCTCATTATGTTAATAGCCGATATCAGCTGCGCTCCACCTTTAACTCTGTACATTTTTGCAAATTTCATCCATAGCCTCAAACTTTTAAATTTAAATTCAACATTGGCAAGCTAACTATAAGTCTCATTATGCTAATAGATAACCGAAACACTAATCTACCGAACCATTACCACTACGCATTAAACATTACCCCGACCGGGGTCAGAGTCCCACTTAATTGTCCTAAAGTGAATTAAACAGATAAAATCTGCGAGAACACCCTGATTTATTACCTACCAGAGATTAACCCGACCGAGGTAACCCTGATTTATGACTTTCAATGACAGAATACTGAAATTTATATGAGTTTTAATGACATGAAGCAAGGAATATGAGTGTGAATGATGAATTAGTAGGTTTGGAAATAAGACATTAAATTGCTGTATTATAATTCAAATTAAAGTGTATTGAGAAGTTTTAGTTTGAGTACTCGCGAGGCCCGCTGCGGCGTGTGTTAGTAACGGGCTCTCAGAAGAAGTGCATCGAATTTATCCAAAACCTGGTCGGAGTAATTTCGACTTTTAATTGACGTCAGCTTAGCGGTCATTAATTTTCCAAAATATAAAGTTTTAAATATATACGAGTATCTTAAACGTCATTATTTAGTACCTATGCATATGAAAAATCAAGTAGCATCAGTTAAAATCTCATAATGACAAATAATTTTTGTTAAAAAGATACTTATGACAAATAATCTGCATGACGAAAAAAAGACAAGAGAAAGTGGAGGCAAAGTAAAGTGTAAACAATTTATATCTTAGCACTGAACTATTGTATCTTATATAACTATGTACTAAATGTTCCACCCCTACCTGTGAAAGGCTATCTTTCCGCTCACGCTAAATTAAAATAGAACACTTGGCTAAAATAAAGAAATAAGTACAAATTTCTCGGTGGCTCCAAACACATTCACTCCAGCCTTCCACGTTTCCCAACGCCATTTCCTGGCTCAAAGTGCTCGCTAAAAGCAAAATACAAATAAATATTTCGCCAGACGAAACCACTTACGGATTTGTCCATCTACCTATAAACCAATTTTATAAATAAAGTTTTTTTCTATTTTTCCTTGGATAACGATTATATTAAATAAATCTTAGGTTTACTAGAAGTCTTTCAGTTAAAGCTTTTAAGGTTATTTTAATGTTACCATTGAATTGATTAAGCTCAACTTATTATGAGACCTAATTAAAGATATAATATTTTTTACTAGGTTCTATATTGTTAAAAATCATATACAGCGCATATGAAAAAGAAATCACAATGAAAATTATTTGTGCAACTAAAAAGTGGAGTTATTTTTGCTTCGAGGTTTGGAAAACATTAAGGATTTACAGAATCAAATTAACCAAATAAATCATTTTGTAAAACGCGCGGATGTAAAATTTGCAACTCTTCCCTTCGATTCATGGCTACTAAAACTGTATCCAACGCTACTTGTCTTTCCGTGGCCACGCGTAATATACCTCGCCAAAAAATAAAATGATGAAATAAGCACGTTCTATTGCGCAACATTTCATTAAAAAATCACTTTGTTTAACGCAGTGAGCAAAATGCGATTTTGGGCACTGTTATCTCTCAGAAAAAGATGCCTATTCGAGCTGTTGAGGTGAAAAATTATTACTGGCGGCTTTGCAGCATGGCAGATGTCTCTACTAAAAATAGAGGCGGAAAAAAACAGAATTTGGGTCAGATCTGAAATATTGCTATAAAAATGTAAAATAATGTATTGGCATAAAATTGCAGAACTGTCATATACCCAAATCAAAGTGCTACTAGTTTCTTTATTTATTTTTTGAAACCACTTGAATTATATCTTAAATACAAACCATTACGGAGAGTGAGAAAGATAATAAAACGAGTAATGCAAATAAAACGACCGCCGAACATCCAAACTGGCAGCCGGATACAGTGAAACTACATTAAACATATCGCATAAACGGAGACGATCACGCGAGCCCGGCTGTCACATAAAACTAATATAGCTTGTGCGTCGGCAAACATTCCCGCGTCACTTCACTTCCGTGACAACAGCGCTGTGTGTACAGTAAGGACCTTGGCTAATTATTACAGTTAAACAATAGTTTTGGTTTTCAACATATTTGTCTGTTTCGTTATACTTGACCCATGAAAAGTCAGCGCACTATAAACTAATAGAAGTGAGTCGTATATTTGTAACGTCTTTATTTTGACAGAAATAAGGTTTTATCACGTGTACTTGTGTTTGTCGCGTACTTGAGTTTTTTTTTTTCAAAGATATATAAGTTTAATTAAAACCAGGCTTAAAATAAGATAAAAAGTAAAAGCTTAACGTCTGTACCTACCTATCTATCTATTTTTTTTTAATCTGCATTTCCACAGACACCTGGGTCCGTGCTTTTTGTTACATTATTTTTTATATTTATGAATTAAGCCTATTATTAACATGAACATATATATAATACAGGAGGGTCCTATCTATCTATTTATCTGTCTGAGACATCATATCCCCTTGACCGTTTACCATTGTACCATTTTTACCATTGTACCATTTTTTTTCGTGTGAATAATGATTTGATCAAAATGTTCTTAGATAGCTAATACAAAAAAAAATCTGTTCAGCCGTTTGAAGGTATTTAGCTTTTTTCTAGTTGATGTAGGGTTTACTTACCTTTTATATATACACTACGTTCTATAAAACGGAAACGTCACGGTTTTTTTAAATTTCGAACAAGATTATTTGTTGTGATTATGATGTGCCATTTCCGCAGTGTCCATACTACACTTATTTATATGGTCGAGCAATAATGTAGTGCGTTTAATTCACTGCCTTATAGTTAGTGGCAATGTGTCATGGTGGAACGAAATAAATCAAATAGTACGTACTCTAATATTTGTGACGTACATGAGGGGTAATAGCTGTCAACATATGTGGATGGAATGGATTGACGTTGACTTGAAGACATGCTTCTGCAATTAAATAATAATCTTTTGTGAACTTATGTTGTTTTTTTTAGTTATCTTACACGACAGTATATAGATTGGTACGGTGCTTGTAAATAGAACTTTATAATATCTATTAGAACTAGTAACTAACACTTATATGGATTAAAAAGGTTGGTCGTGAGTTTGGGGTTTAGGGTATAATTAACAATTTTATCTTTAATTTTAAAGTTCTTTGAGTTCAAATTAGTTTTAAAATGTTAACAGGTATACTAGCTATTCTAATAACGTTGCATAGTACCAAGTAGAACGAGAAAAAAACGTGTTTTTATTTTTAAAGTAATTTCAAAAGGTAGCGTTTTACACCAATACTTTTAACCATAAAATATAATATTTTACCCTTTGACTATTCAAACTATTTTCACAGATTTCAACAAAAAACAAAGTGACTTAATAATAAATTTACGTGAAGATTACTTTATACGCTTGAATCTTCGACAGGCGCCAACATTTTTTTTCTGATTTCTTTATTTGATGCGTTGTGTAAATAAGGTGATATATTATAGAAGTTAAATAACCCTATAAGGATATAACCAAAGTCGTTTTATTTTGAAACTAACATCTCTGAAGTACAGACTAAATAGCGTAGCCAAAATTCACCAGCCACGCGTATTTAGGAGCCGTGGTTATGCAGTTTTATCAGTTCACTGGAGCGCAAATAGCCATAAATAAGGGAAATCGCACCGCTCGCCCTCCGCCGCCGCCCGCCCAGCGCCCTCCCAGCGCCCGCCCAGCGAGCTAATAGCCACTATCACCCTGATTACAAATGCGTTGATGATTGTAATTGCTGTTATTTGGAATTGTTGAACGAGTGTGTGTTGTCCGCTAAGTTTGGGAAAGTCCTTTGTTCTCTTATCTATAGCATGTTGAAATTGTTTCATAATTTTGGGGTAATAGTCGCTTTAAAACGATCATTGAAGCGCTTTAGGATGGGAAAGATACGGTTGAATCAATAAAATAAAAGAAGATAAATACGGTCTGTAACGTCGTTTTGGTAGATTTTTGGTCTCAAATTTACAGACAGCCTAATTAGTTGATTAGAAAATTCTAAGTCCTATTAGAGCAAAACCACGAGAAGATTAAGTTGTTGTTTGATGTACAGCAGGGACCCTTTTATTCTCTACCATATTTAAAATGATCATGTAGCCCACTATTAAAGTTTCTTCCTATCACATTTTCTTGTAATTTTAAGTAGGAGCTATGTATATTCAAACTGCCGCGACGCGGTGGCAAAGCAATTACGTGTGTAAACAATACTTTAGTTTGAGTTCCGGGAGTTGTTGCAGTATTATAGAACCACTTTACTCGCAGGAGTTCTTAATGCGGGCGCTCTATGGTAAAAAGCTTTGGCGTATTGGGGCTCATCTTTGGTAGCTGATTTTCTTGAACCTGCATGATGTGGAATGAGTGTTTTTGTATAACTACAGTACCAAAAGAAGCAAACAACATAGCTTCAAAAATAATGTTATAAAAGTCTTTCTCAAGGGGTAAGCAACTGGCAATCTGGCAATACCCTCAGTATTGCAGATGTTCATAGGCGGTGGTGAGCACTTACCATCGGCCAGCTTGTTTGGTTTTCAAAAAATTTCAAAGTCTTTGTTTTTTGTTCAGACCTATATTCCCGGAAATACGATTTACTTTCTAAAGATTTCTTACAGTATTTATCAATTTGTATTAAAACTGATAAATTTTGTTAGAATACACTATTGTTTCGAAACTGTTACCACAACATAAACTAAAAAACATATCATTGAACTTTTTAAGACATTTACATAATACTTTTCCATATTAAAAATAAAATAAAAATGTGCAAAAATTTCGCAGCTTAAAAGAAATAAGTAGATAATAAAGCTATGTAAAACTTTTAGCAAGTTCGTGACAGCTGAGACAGCGGGAAGCTTTTGTTTGAGTCCTTTACAAAAGGAGTAATTACAAGTTTTGTAACCCAAAACTTTACTAATAAAAACAGTTGGATTTAGTGTTAACTCAGTGTAGGATCACTAATCTGGCAGCACTAAAGATTATCTTTACCTTTTTTATCTACGAAAACTTAAAGAACGGTCAAACAGCTTTTAATGCTTTTAAAAATTTTCAAAGATTTATTTTGATTTTACTTCGTATAATCTTAGCTGTAACTGAGTATTTACTTAAGTATTAGTCTCGAATCATTGGCTTTGAATATATGCTGAAATTTAAGTATACATTAGGTATATACAAAATTAAAGTAATGCCCGTCTATACCAAGTTTAAAAAGGTAAGGTAGGTTGTCTGGAAGAGATTGCTGTCTGCGATAAGTGGTCTTATCCTAATCTAATCCTAATGTAATACTAGTTTTTAATATTTGTAAGTTTTTTTGGTGGTACAATTATGAATTATCTATCTATCTATCAATTTCCTAAATTCGAACTTATTCCTCTGCGACATATCCAAATGCTTTGCAGTAGGTATGCCATAGAGGTATAAGTCTAAACTTGGAACATGTCAAACTTTAAGCAGAAGGTGTGACTTAGTCTGTGGAACTTCTGTGTGTCGTATAACAGTGGATTCATGAAGAAAAACTAAGGTCTTGACACTCGAAATAAACAACTAAACTACAAAACTAGCCAAATAGGAACTACCTTTACTCAGCAATTCATTTACTCAAAAATCAAAAGACCTAATATAAAACAACTTACTGCAAATATGCCAAATTTAGTACTTTTTAAGTACGAAAAAAACCGTATTTATGATATAGTTAAGCATATAAAATTACAAAGCGCTTGTAAGTTTCATCGTGCAAAATCTTGGCGCTATAGAAGTTTGCCGAGTCAAATTAGGTTTCTTAGTACAAGAACTTATAATAGGTTTAAGTTACAGATCAAAGTTGCGTGGAACTCGCGAGTTTTTGCCTTTGAATTTCTAATCTTAAGCTATTTATTTAAGACGTGTTCTTTATACTAAAACGAAGGATTTTCAATACTTATCGGCTGTATTGTTATCGAGAAAAGTTTGAGAGATATAGCCATTGTGAAACTTAATACAAGCTTAACTTTTAGTAAGAGCTTTTTCATTTGGTTTTTAGGAATTTTCTTAAGGTGCGTGTATTTCAAAGCTTAGTTGTATAATGAAGATGTATTTAAATGATTAAAATTTTATGTTTCTAGGGTTTCTGTGTCTAGAAACCCAGAAACTACAAGGACCATGGTCCCACGACACCCAGACTCAAGACAAGTATTTGCGCTTTTTTTCTGTGCACAAATACTTATAATGCCATGGAAATCGAACCTGCCGCCTCTGGCTTATGAGCCGACCTGCTAAACCACCACATCACAGAAGCTGTAAAACTAATAAGATGGGAATAAATAGATATACGAATGATACTATGGACTGTTCATTCGGTTGCGTAAAAAATCAGTATTTAACGATATTTTGTAAATCTATTAGGAAATAAATGCTTATATATATAATAATAATTTTGATAGAAACAAATCGTAGTTATTGGCTTTTTTACTGCTATTCGTTATCTACTATGATATTAGTTTCTAACAATTCAAGAGATTTGAATAACTCTTCTCATCGAATGCGCCAGACTCAGAACTTTCTCTTCTCTTCTCGATCTTCTCTTTCTCTTAATAAATATAAATTCTTACTCTATTAAAATTTTCACGGTAAATTTCAAGCGTTCGCAATTATAATGAAACAATATTTATTTGTAGCCGTTAATAAATCACGATGATTTACGTCTCAAAGCTTAACAATAAAGTAATTCTAAATTCATATCACTACAGTCAGTAACCCAAATTGGGTGGACTTCACCGCACAAGTTGGTGTTTAATTTTGATTTATACGGTATTAGGAATGGTGGGTGCGTTCACAACAATGGCCGTTGGAGTATAAAGCTGAAACTCCAAACTAGGCGTTAAACAATGAGTCGGTTTCAGCCATTTAATGGTTTCCTTTCATCTCGCCGGTAGGGGGAGGGAGTGCGAGAGGGGAGAGGAAACTCTGAGAAGCGTAGCACATGGCGTACTTTTTGCAGCAATACCGTGGTGTGACTTTTGGACGCACGTACGAGTATGTAACGCTGCATTTTTAAGTGCTGCGTAATCTCTTGCTGCTCAACTTACTCTAACTTGTAACAATAATAGATGTTGTAAAGAAACAGTAGTCGTCTGCTCAGGTCAACATCGCTACTGCATCGATGCTGAATCACAAATTTATAGGAGAAGAGAACCGTTTTTTATATATCTATTGCTCTGCTCCTGCATCGATGGAATGAGATGGATTGAGATGGAATGAGATGAAATGAGATGGAATAAGCTGGAATGAGATAGGTTGAGATGGAATGAGATTGAGTGAGATGAAATGAGATACAATGAGATAGAATGAGATGGAATGAGATGGAATGAGATGGAATGAGATGGAATGAGATGGAATGAGATGGAAAGAGATGGAAAGATTTATTATAAAAAAAACAGTTGCAGTGCATCTAAAGTGGCATACCTACTTGAACACTAACTTACTACTAACTTATTTATAACTTTGTATAAATGGTAATTACCTCCATATTATCGATGTGTATCGTGGCGTATTTGTTATTGTCCCTACAAAAGGTTCTCGTGTGGCATCACCCTAATTGTCAGTGACCGAATTAGGTGGATCTCGGAGTCCTTTTTTACGCAGTATTGAATTACGTATCGGAGGATTAGGATTTGGTGTCTGGTTGATAAGAGAGTTCACTTGCGGCGGGTTCTTTATTGAAATGAATTGCGTTCGATCGGTTCGCGATGATTTGCTCACAATTTTGACTGGCCCGATAGCTCAGTTGGTAGTAACCCTGCCTTCTGAACTGTGGGTTGTGGGTTCGATTCCCACCCAGGACAAACATTTGTGTGATGACCATAGGTGTTTGTTCTGTGTCTGGGTGTTATATTGTATTCTATGTATATATTTACAAAACAAAAAGTATGTAAGTATTGTATCAGTTATCTGGTTCGCATAGTACAAGCTTTGCTTAGTTTGGGGCTAGGTGGCGGTGTGAAATGTCCACACATATTTATTTATTATTTATTTATTTATTTAATTTTTTATCCTTAGTAGGTATTTAGAGCTAATAAGTGTCTTTTCTATGTATTACATTCACTTTATTTACACTTACGCTTACTTTAGTGGCCCATAATATAAATAGCTCTCCTTGCTTTGCTGTAGTGGGGTAAAAATAAATACTTAAATAATTCTTGCGTGACATTAATTTCATGTTAATATACGTATATTGCTATTTTTAAAATCGTTTTATTGTTTTTTATGCGATGATAATCAAAATAATAACGCCCATCTAACATCTACATCCTCGACCCTAACTAGCATTCCCTGTGTCTAGGTAGACTTAAGTGGTTATAGCATTAAAAGCATGCCAAGCTTGGTGACTATGGCTACCCCTTCCCCCATTTAATAAGTGTCGTGTAAATTGCATTTCATGGATAGACTTGTGTTCAGCAGTAGACGTCTTCCAGCTGATGAAATAAAGCTTGGAAATTTATGATATAGTTGATTTAAGGTAACAGAGATTTTTCTATTATAAGTTACTCTACATAATCAAATTTTGCTTAGGTATTTTACACCTCAGCTTTTACGCAGTCGAAATATTAACACTAAAGTATTTCTGATATTCCTCGTAAAGTGTTAAAATAGAAATGCATTACGCATCTTTGTAATATATACGCTAATAATACCTTTTTTGTTTTGGTTTTGACTCCACACTTTTGTGTATTTAGCCAGTGTCAAGTGATTAATTTTTCAAGTTAATTGATATTATATATATATGTAAATGTCAAGGCAAGTCACAGTCCGAGTCATCGAGTCTAGTCTAGTCAAGTCATACTCCTAGTAAAGTAGTGGCTACTTTACCAGAATCTTTTATGGAGTTTTGGAAACAACACGAAAAGAAACGTTTCACCATTATTACACCACTTTCCTACACTCACACCTGTAATCCAGAACTTAACGAATAAAATGCCACCAATTTTATGCACTAACACTGAAAATAGTTCAAGATTTGGAAATAAATACAATGCGGTGACGCGATCTTTTTCGTTTTCCGGCCAAAACTCCCCTAATAATACTTGGTATCTAGTTATTCGTCTCGGTCAAAGCTCTAATTAGCGAAATGTCAGATCGTGAACATCGACTAATTGGTCGATGTTCACGATCGAGAGCGAGAAGGATAGATGCCGGTAATTGCGACAACTACACTCATAATAACTAAATAGGAAAAACATTGGTAACTGGTTGACTATTTACTTTTTTTTGGGAAACAAGGAATTATTAGTTAATTACGTCAACTGACGATCGACATCGGAATTCATCAAGTTGAACGTTTACAAACTTCTTTTAATACATAAAATAGTCTAAATAAAAATCCATCTAACTCTATCCTGGTTGGTGAACTCTACTAGAAGAACCCAATGTCTTAAAATATGAATGGACTTCGAAATTATTAGCTCAGATATGCCGCTTTTACGAGGAGGCTTTAATAAAGTCTCCACAGAACACTTCAAACTTTGAGCTTATAACAGATTTCGCGGTAAAATATTCAATACGTTTTTAACGGAATTACTAAAAATGTAAAGTATCCGAATCTCGGTCGCGGCACGGCCGCTGATCCAATAATAGGTTCAGCGCTTTCGCAGTCTTGTGCTGATGAATATTCAGCAAACGCGTCGACCAGTCTGCATTTTAGAGAAGAACAAAATTTTCTTTTCTTGAGCGTGTGTACGGATTTTTTACGATGGTTTAATTTCGGATAAATTTTCGAGTGTTTTTGTGCATCACTACGTTTTGCTCATCTTACCTTTGAAATTAGAACTATGTGATTTTAGATATTTCAATCTTGCATCATAGGTGATAATAATAATAGCACCCAACGATCTCGTATGTAGATCCTGGATCCTTATAGGATTTCCTGGGACCCAGAAACTACGAGTACCATGGTCCCATAATACTCAGATGCAGAACAAGTATTTGCGCTTTATTTTTCTGTGCACATATACCTTTCCTGCTGCGGGAATCCGGACCGAACCCGCCACCTCCAGGTTATGAGCCAATCTGGTCAACCATCACACTACAGAGGCCGTCAACAGTATAACAGTATATTGCATTTAAACAGGCATCTCTAAAAACCAGCAAGTATTGTTCCAACGACTCACCGGTTCAATTGAATATGAATGTGGCAAAAGATATCAGCATTCATTTGATTCCCCCATGTGATAGCTTTTCGTTACTTTCGTTGAAAAAGTTTTGTGTAGGGTCAAAAACAGAACATTGGAAAATCTGAATTGTAAATTGGCGAATTTGATTTTCAGTAGTAGTTTTTTATAAAGAGTTTTGTAATATTGAATCGGTTGGTTTTTTTTATTTGAACGGGATGATTGGTATCAATAATCTGTCACCATCCGGTTCGATAGCTCAGTTGGTCATAGCCCTGCCTTCTGAACTGTGGGTTGTGGGTTCGATTCCCAACCAGGATAAACATTTATGTGTTGAACATAGGTGTTTGTTCTGTGTCTGGTTGCTACATTACATAATATTATATATATATATTTAGAAGTAAGAAGTATCTAAGTACCTATTGTATCAGTTATCTGGTTTCCATAGTACAACCTTTGCTTAGTTTGAGGCTAGATGGCGCTGTATGAAATGTTTTTATTTATTTATTTATTTTTTGATTTGGCCTTATTATAATTAATATCGAATACAAGCATTCAGATCTGATTCATTAAAATCCAAACATCGAATATTAATTCGATGTTTGGATTCCTATAAATATGGTGAATATGAACAGTATCAACGGCTCCCATTGTACCTACAGCTGATTTATGTCGCCATTCCCTTTATTAATTGATTTGTGAGCTATCCGAATACAATGCAATATTCGGTATCAATTTTAATTGGATCATAAATTTACTTTCACATAGAATAACACAACAGACCCTATTTCAATTTTACGTTTTGTTATAAATATACTTAATAATAAATTACGGATACAAATTATGGTGGGAAAATAATTGCCTAATAGAATGATCATGTTTAGTTGAAGAAAATTAAATTTTAAATTTTGTTTATACATTTGACAGCCTCTGTGGTATGGTGGTTGAGTAAGTGCCGGGTTCGATATCCGCGGAAGGAAAAGTATTAATGCACAGAAAAAAAAAAATAGGTGACGACACAGTGAATCTTAGTTAGTGTCCAGGATCTATGTATGTGATCGTTGGGCATTATTTTTTAACATTTATTTATTAAATCGATTCGGTATTACGATGATCATTTGTAATGTAAAATAATTAGCTTTCAACATACTTATATTATAAAGATTTTAATTATTCCCATTTGATCCTAAACGAAACAGCCAAAGTATACCAATTATTATTATTAGACTAAATTATTGCCAGCAATGCTTCAAGAGGAGACCAATACTAATCTAGGATAACATTTCACCGAATATCTATACATATATAACTAAAAGTCCCGATTGACTGATTGACTTATATATCAACGCAAGGCCCAAACCGCTGGTCTTAGAGAGACATCTGGATCCGTGCTTTTTGTTAGATTATTTTTTATATTTATGAATTAAGCCTATTATTAACATGAACTATATAATACAGGAAAGACAATACAGCCAATAACAAAAAAATAAATAAACATAAGTATTTAAGTTCTTATTTCTAATTGTGCGTACATCACCGAGCAAACCAGCTTCCGCAAGCAGCGCCCGTTCACGAGCTTGACGCATGTTCCAGCCATCGCCCTCCTCGACCATGTTTGAGGGAAGAGGACGACCCGACACACGACGCCGCCGCAAGAAGAAGATTTTTAGTGAGCGTGAGTGCTCCAAGTGTACGCACAATTTACAATTTAATTAAAATACCCTTATTACTATTTTAATTCATACGAGCGGGATAATTGACAGGCTCCTTTGAGATCATCAATGATCCCGCTCGTACTTGCTTTTTTTTTCCTTGGTCCAGTTTTTCCTCCCGGCCTAGAGCTTCCATTACCGCCACGTTTCTGTTAGTGTTATGATCCTTAAGAGGGTTAAATGGGTGGTTGAATAATCTATGAAATTTTTTTTTCTTCGTTTCCTATAGGCCACGCTGGCGAAGCCCCGGGCAGAAGCTAGTATATAATGTAAGAATTGCAAATACAAACCGGTGTGAAGTTGGCAAACAAAAAGCTGTCATATGGCTGCTTTGGCGAAAAAGATATAACCTATATCTTATAAACCGGTGTAAAGTTGGCAAACAAAAAGCAGTCATATGGCTGCTTTGGCGAAAAAGATAACTTATCATCTTTTTCGTCAAAAGGTGATCAAATTGTTACCATTGATCTATTCTAGAATACATTCTTAAAACTTTATTTAAATAAATGAATCCCATAAACATCGTCTATTAAGTCTACTACTATTAGTTTAGGTCATTACCAAGTTCACTTTAAGAACATTAACCCAAAAGCCCGCGTCTTGACAATAAACAGTTAATTAAGTGGTGATTATCTTGAAGTAACGTTATCTTCGGTCGGCGACGGTCAGAGGATGACCTGCGAAGTGCTCTCAACTTTAGGCCACTCACTGAGTGGAGAGAGACAATGTGACTTTAGAGTAAAAATAAATCCAAACAGTTGTAACATAAAATACAAAATTTCTATAAGTAATACAACTAGTAATAATTAAAAAACGTAAAGCGTAAAAAACGGACTTCTGACTTATACCGTCTTATTACAAAACGTAGACTAAGCGTGGACTAAAGTGAGTACTAGGCTTAAGTCATGACTAGTTAAAAAACTTATTACAAAAAGAAATTTATCGCTGATCCGGGGATCGTCCATGGTCTAAAGATAGTCCTCCGATATCCCTAGTCAGTTGGTCTTCGATTAGTCGGCGTTTTGTAATAAAATCAAAGTGGCCTTCTGCAACTACAATAGGTGTTTTTATTTTTATTTTATAAGAGTCCTTTTCGATTTGCAATGTGGTTAGTTATTAATTATCTGGTATTTTTTGCATGCTGTGTTTCCTTTAAATAGACAATGCATTCAGCAAAATTGTATGTTTAGTAAGTAATATTATTTAAAATAGTGTAATTGTCAATAGGAAGCCGAATTAAATAAATAAATAAATAAAAATAAAGTCTAACTACTTAGTACCGTAACTAGGACTACTTAGTCCAGGTTTAAACCTCTACTTAGTCCACGTTTTGTAATAAGACTGATATGGTTTTGCCATTATCAAACCTGGACCAAATAGAAATGTGACCACACGGGACACCTGGTGTTTCAAATTCAAACCTTTCAAATAAAAAAAAAATCATTAAAATCGGTTTATCCAGTCGAAAGCTCTGAGGTAACAAACATTTTAAAAAACACTTGAATTGAGAACCTTCTCCTTTTTTGAAGTTGGTTAAAAACACCACGAAACTTAGATTACAATCAGCTGTCTTATCGCTAACTAGAGATCTGTTTCAGAAAACCATGAATAGGATTAGTGAGTATTATAGTATATTCATTGATATAGGTTTTCTCATCTAAATCAGAGCGAGTACCAATTCCATACATGACTTGAAAGTCATTGGGGCCAAGCGGGATTTGAGCCCGAATGCAACAGTTTTAAAACTTTTCAGGCTACTACTGATCCACGCATGATCGGATCCACCAATTATTTGAAAACCCAACGAAAATTGATTGGTTCAAACAAACGCGCGCGCGCGCACACGCAAACGCACACACACACACACACACACACACACACACACGCACACACACACATACACACACACACATCTTCACATTTATAGTGTAGCTACAATGATTAAAATGGATATGTTTGGGCGAAAAACATCAGTTAACATCCTCTGGAATAACCACTCTCTATTCCCTACTTGTTCCACAAACCACAACAAAGTACCAGTAATGCATAATTAATTTAATGAATTGCAACTTCACAGTCACGACCTGCTCTCCGCGGTCAGGAGGGGCCGTACAGACCGGGACACGGTCGGAACGAGCCAAGATAATGGCACTACGGGTAATTATGACCCTGAAGGCGATCACGATGAGATTTCGCTTGTCCAAACTGTTCATTTTTGCACATTATTAGAACAGTTAACGGGATAGCTTAATTACTTAACGATGGGTGGTAAATGCTAGATTGAAAAAAACTGTGTGCTTTAGACCACACGATTGAAGTAAAACTTCTTTAGCTCCATCTATCGGTAAAACTTTGTTTTTGATTAGTTTAACGTTGATGTCGCCATCTTGAAAATAACTGTAAGTTGTCATTTTACCGGACACACCAATAAAGTAATACAAATTTAACTTAATTTTTAACTTTATTATGTTGACAATGGAGATGTAGATCTCTATTTTCAACATAACTTAAACTTAAGCTTACTAACAAATTTCACTTCGCTTCGTCACGCATTCACCAGCTTACTCCCCAAGTCAAGCGTGCGTAAAGTCTCACTGAGATTAGCGAATTGTTATCAAAAATGTCAAGTATGATTTTGACATTTTTGGTAAATATCGCTAACCTCAGTTAGACGACGTGTCAACGATATACTATCACGTAACTTGTAACAATTGGTATTACCACAAATTTCTCCTTCTTGGTTATTAATTTAATTTCACTTATCATTGTTTTACTTGATTTAGCACTAATCTTAACTTAAAAAATTACTTAAGGATGTATATTTTGCTTGTGTTAGAAATTATTTTTATTGTTTGTGTCTAGCGCTCTAGCGTCTAGAGATAGCGTCATTTTGGTTAGCTATAAACTCAAGTTAGGTTTACATCAAGAAGGGAATGTCCAGCGCATGATTTTAGTAGTTAAGGTTAGTTTTTTAAAGTACCATGAGTATTATTCCCAGTTTTGAAAACTTACAAAAAAAATAAGTTTTCCTTCAAAAGTGTGGTTGGACTATGGATAATGTATTATCCAACCACACCGAAATTTTGTACTATTGTCATATCTATATGTGTATCGTTAAGCACAAGTTGTATGTACATACATACAAAGTGTTTACCGATACAACTGTACAGCATTAGTACTAAATTACAACCGGAAATCCAATATTGAAAATCCAATTTTGTGTCGAGATTGTAACTTCCAACTTATTTTCATATCGGCTTTGGCAAATATTTGTTCTGCTTCTGGAAGGTTATGGGAATTTAGTACCAAGTTTAATTGACATTTGGCAGGAGTACGTAAATAAATACTATGAAATACAAAACTCTGTTTATCTAAATTACAAATGATATTGATGTCCAGCTTCTAATAATAATAATACCCAACAATCCCATATATATATCCTGGATCCTAAATAGGATTCCCTGCGTGTAAGTACCTAGAAACATGGACATGGAGGAAGGTATATTGACAATTACCATTTTATATGCTATTGTATAGCAAGAAACATGTATGCGCTATTTTAAAACGTATCAAAGACCTGCTATTAAGTATTTAGCCATACTTTTATGCTAATAAACGCTTTGCATTCGGGCCTCAAACAAGTCGCTCAATACGAACACAGTCCATCTTACCCCACACTCACCATCTTCCCTCTTCTACGTCTCTATACGAATTCAGAGCAACGTCTTCTATTCTTACATTTGTCTTTGAAACTCCAAATGCAAAGTAGCGCTGTCCAGCGCAAACACAATAGACGAGCTCCACAATGGCACTTGTTGCCGCAACCAGTAAAGCGCCATATTTTTCATAGCCTTGTTTATTACTGCCGAGTGCCTTTCGAGCGCTTCAAGCAGTTTCAGCGGGAGTTTTATAATGCTGTATTGTGTTTTGAGGAATTGGAAAATGTGCTCGGAATCTGTGGGCTTTATAAACTAAGTATACTGTTGAGTTATATTGTTATTACAATATTATTTATACACACTAAATATGAATAGTAAGAAAAGAAAGAAAAAAACATCAAGTTGGTGGAACTCTAGGAAGAACATTCAATATAAAAAAACCAATTCACGATGAGTATGCTTTAATCAACTGAACTATTTCCAGTTTTTATTAAGTATTCTATTGTCAGATCTTCACCAAATTCATATGCAGTCTTTATGGAAGTGTACTTGATAGACTACAAAAGGAATCATCAAAATCGGTTCACAAATGACGCAGATATCGCATCTATGGTTAACGTGAGAACGCCTTTTCTTATTGCAGTTTCGTTAAAATAGTATTTGTGTGAGACAAAGAAAATAATGATCTTCTTATTTATATCTATACTATGGTATTAAAAAATATTTTTATACATGAACATACACAAAAAAAACATACAGACGAACACAGAACCTCCTTAGTCCTTATTAATTAGACTTTGATGTGTTAAAATAGATAGCAAGATAGATATATACATAGATCATAAATTAATAATTGCTAAGTAACTTCTCTCATAAACGTCAAATAAGTTAGTTGTTCTGGCGCGAAGTAGAGATTCTGAGACGTTATTGATTGCTCTCAATGAGTAGCTCCACCTGCACTCGGGAGGCTCCATCGTATTATATTTCAAACTTCCGTGAATATACTCTGCAAGTTTGACTTTAGATACTTCGGTTAGCAGCGAATTTGAGAATTTGTTGAAAGTTTACTATAACGATAACGTTACAGTAAATTTTCAACAAGTACTACAACAACAAAAAACTGTGTATAGTTTTTTTTTAAGTATCATATCAACAGCTGTATTAAGTCCACTGCTGAATACAATAAAATAAATATGTGTGGACATTTCACACAGCGCCAACTAGCACCAAACTAAGCAAAGCTTGTACTATGGAAACCAGGTAGCTGATAGAATACACTACTGCTTGGCGGCAGAATATCTGGCAAAGCGGTGGTACCTACCTAGACGAACTTTGCAGGAAAGTCCTATAATCTAGTGCTTATAATGGGTTTGTCATAATCTTCACGCTTGGCAGACGGCTTGGTGATAGCAGAATATTTTACAACAAATATTGAACTACCCTTATTAATAACAAAGACAATACAAAAATTGCGAATAAAATTTTGATTTTCGCCTCTATAGGCATTTTATTAATTTTATTTTATTTAACAAAAGATTTAAAATAAATAATAATACAATAATAACGCCCAACGATCACATACATATATCCTGGGCCCTAACTAGGATTTCGTGTATATAGGGACCCATGGTCAGCACAACACCCAGACTCAGAAGGAGTATTTAAGCTTTTTTTCTGTGACCAAAACTTGTCGTGTCGCGGGATCGAACCCACCGCCTCCGGGTTATGAGCCGACCTACTCAACCACAAAGATGTTACAAAAAATAAATTAAATTAATATTTAAACTTAAATACTAATTTGTATAAATGTACACATTTAAACAAATGTTGCAAGTTGCATTTTTTTTTTTTTTGTGGACAAATCACACAACGCCATCTAGCCCCAAACTAAGCAAAGCTTGTACTATGGGAACCAGATAACTGATACAATACTTAGATACTTTTTGTTTGTAAATACATGCATAGAATACAAATAATAAAGTAGGTACGTATTGAACATAGTCAAAAACCAGGCAATACAATCTGAGGCCAGAACAAAAAGTTACAGACCTTACGCTCCACATAACTTATCTGAACTACGACAACTTTTAACTGACAGTATGGACTTCTACCCCATAAAACTAGACGATCTATATCCCCACTTATCCCGCGTCAAGACCCAGCCCCGAGATACGGCTAGGAATGGCTCTAAAACACTAAGGAGGACTTTAACTGCCGTCGGTGGAACAGAAACGGCCGCCGATGCTTTTACCCAAATTACGAATCTCGTGTTTAAACGCCGATAACTTTATGAGTTACTACTTTAATACTCTTATTGTACTGGACATTATCTCGATTGGATCGGGGAATTGAATGGGGTAGAATGTCTGCACATACGCCGCGATACTCAAATCTATAGAAGGATTTATTTAAAAAACATTTGAGTGACGGCTTTTACAAATGTTTTTTATGGTGTAGTATATGAATACGCCCGACTTATATCGTTTAGCCGACGTAGCATATAACTTAGTTCTAAGTCTATACAGTCATAATGTAAAAGCCTAACAATACACCCGTGCAAAGCATTCTTTTATTACTAACATTGCCTACCATCAACCCCAGATAGACTCCACTTATTACAATGGTATCAAGTAATATGTAACATGTAAACTTAACAAAAACATTTTTTAATACTTGCACGCTTGCTTGCAGGCTGAATGCATGTATCCACTACTTACCATGTGATCTTGTACCTAAATTAATAGTATATTTTTGCAAATAAATAAATGATTTGATTTGAAATTATTTTATTTAGTTTATTAATGCAACTGATAATGATAGTTTCGTTGTAAGTATACTTATGTTGTAAAATGTATTACATCCTTCTTAAATATGTGTCGCTGAGCTCAATAAAAATCTATATATCTATATATATATATAAATCTATTCCTGTCCGTTTGTCTCGCTAAAACTTGAGAACTGCTAGGCCGATTTAGCTGATTTTTGTTTTGAAATGTTTGTCGTATATTGCATTGCATTAGGGTATGTCATACAGAGATAAGTGCGAAATTAAAAGATCTCACTCTATAGTGCAGACGTGACATGAAATGTCTTATTTATTTATTTATTTTTTAAATCAAAAACAGTACAAATATCATAGTACCACTTTATCTGATAAAATATCCATAACAATAATATAATATCCATAGAGTGCAGTAATTACCAAATCAACTTAACCTCTAAATAAGTTCAAACAATAATATTTTTGGCACGCCTGGTTGTACATAACAAAACAGTTCTCCCGGCGTATAATTCTATCGGCCGTTCTTTATATTTCATAATGCCCGCCCATCAAAACTTTATGAAGGGCGCTTCTGGATGGGTCTTCGATACAGGTCGTTACGTTTTTACTAGCTGGGCTCGCTAGTTTTAGTGCTAAAATGTAATAAACATTGTGTTTGTTATGAGATGTCTTAGGTTGTCCGATAAAAATAATGATTGCTCAGATGTTTGCTCAATTTTAAATTTGTGCTCAGAAGAAAAATTAGATTATACGGATGTCTGTCTGACGCACAAAATTAGGCAAATAAAAATAATAAGTATTACTTGCAAATGAATCTCTTTGTCAATTGAATTTTATTTTACGTACCAATTTGAAACTGAAAACATAGGTTTTAAACCAGTGAGCGTTGCCAGTGATGACTTATGGCACTAAGACGTAGTCTCTTATGGTTGGTCTCATTAGAAACCTCAGAGTCGCGGAACGAGCTATAAGGGTATGCTTGGGGCTTAGTTGCGTGATAAAAACTGAAATGTGGAATATCACAAGACTAAAGTCACCAACATAGCCTTTAAAATTAACAAGTTAAAGCTGCAATGGGCAGACCACATCGCTCGCGGAACTGACAACCGATGGGGAAGAAAGGTTTTTCAAGTGGCGATTATAACCGGAAGACGCAGCCCGGCCCCCACTAGAAGGACTGACGATCTGGTCAAATCCGTGGATCGCCGATGGATGCAGAAGGCAAGCCGCCACTCAAAGTGGCGCTCTGTGGGGGAGGACTATGTTCAGCAGTGGAGGTCTTCAGGCTGTTGATGATGGCCAACTGGGAACTGAAAAATACACAACTACCTATACCTATGTACTAAAGAAACTTATTAAAATTGCAATTATGCAGTATCTGTATATAAACTACAATCTATCACTGAGGTAAGTATATGCACAATATTATAAAAATAATAAGAAATAAAATAGCGACCTGCAAAAACATCAAAACAATGTTTTAAATTTCACAATTGCATTTTTTACTTTGCTATTTATACACCCTTGCATCAAAAACAATGTTTTATTTTTCACAATTGTATTTTCTACTTTAACTGTCACTTTGTTCCACTACCCACTCGTCAGTAACCCGCATCAAACTAATTCAATGTCGTGCAGTTTCCAACTTGAACAGATTTTATCTGCACAGTGCACTGTGCATAAAGTAGTTACAGAGTTTGGCAAAATCGTATTGACACCGAATGCGCGAAGTTGGGCGGGCGGCGGTGCAAGCCATGATCGAAGTTTTGTTTTACTTTGAAAATAAGTGAGATAGACGAGATAATTTTCTGAAAGAAGGATTGGATCTCAGCCGCAGGGACTTAATTGATTGGTGGTGGTGACTACTTTGCAGAAGGCCAATTCACGTAATTTTGAACGTTCAATTTCATTTTAATTACACATTCGTGTAAGTAAATCCGTTAATAAGACAAACTTCTTTTGAGTGTAAAGATGATCAACATAAGACTAAAATTATACTTTGAAAGGACATGGTTTCAAATTAGTTTCCATAAAATTTTCATCAAAATAGGTTCGAAAAATATTTAAATGATTTTCCTAGGATTATTCAGTATGAAATTGAAGTCGGTACGAATCTTTTTTGGTTTGAATCCTTTTTTAAGAAGTTATTGTATGTTTAGAGTACTGTTTAAAACTCCAACCGCTATGCCCTTATACCCAAAATGCGCAGTCGACAGTTTAGATTTGCATCTAGCAAAGTTCAGCGCCAGCAGAGTTGTAGTATAAACAGGATTAGTGACTTCATTGTTGGCAAACCGCTGCTGTATAATTAACAAGTGAACGGGCATTGTTGCCGTTACACCGAACCGATTGAATTTCATGTTGCGTTTGGCAACGTTTGCACAACTAAAGTTCTTAACTATTGTTTATTTATGATGACGCTGCTGGCTTATTAGGCTTCGGACAATAATAAGTATTAGAAGACTTTAGGGCGCTCTGTTTTTCGATCAGATACTTTTCAGCCTTTATGGTGTAGTGGTTGAGAAGGTTGGCTCATATGAGTAACCTGGAGGCGGTGGGCTCAATTCCCACTACAGTCCTGATGACTGACCTGACTGACAGGTATTTGTGTACAGAAAAAAAGCACACTTGTTCTGGGTCTGGGTGTTGTGGGACCATGATCCTCGTAGTTCCTGGGTCCCTAGACACAGGGAATCCTAGTTAGTGACCAGGATCTATGTATGTGATCGTTGGGCGCTATTTTTTAAACATTTATTTATTAAATCGATTCAGTATTACGATGATCATTTATAATGTATAATAATTAGTTTTCCAGTATCTTGAAATCTAATCTGAAATCCAGAATCTGTGTATGTGATCATTGGGCGTCATTATTAATTTTAATTCTTATTGATTTGATTGAAATTTTGTAGTTATTTGTTCTATGTCCATTCGTTTTTCTATTTCGTGTTGTAGGTACATTGCAATGTAATGTAATGTCCTTCTTGACCCTCAAGTACAAGCATAGGTACTACCTTATTATTATAATTTTTTTTATGTTAAGGAATGACGTTGTAATGCTTTAAAAAAGGAGGAAGACTGATTTCACTATTAGGGTTCCTATTGGGAACTGAAGGGAAACACTGCACCTGGTTCATTAAATGTCTTTATTGTTAAGACAGTGAGTCAAGTATTAAGTAAGTAGTAAGTATTTAAAATATTGACAGATGGTAAGTATAGAATATCATATATGTAGTATATTTACAAGGTAGGTTTTGGGCGCCGTTGAATTTACAATGCAGTGCTAGCCGGGCTATTAAGAGACTTAACAGGGTGTGTGGCTCGAGCTAGTAGCACATACCTGCTTTGCAACCAGATAGCTAAGTTAGTTGGTAGTAGACAATACAAAAGTTAAATAAAAACGATCAGCTAGCAAAATGCTGGCTGACCGTGGTACCGGAAGGGACCCAACGGCACAGGGGGGCTGAGCCGGGCCCAGGACAGTGCAGACGGTTGGTGTAGACCCGTAACACGAGGCTGGCGCTTCCTGGAGCCTGGTCTCTCAGCGCAGACCGCTGGTGACCTCCGGAAGCAACCCAACGGCACAGGGGGGCTGATCTGGGCCCAGGACAAGGCGGACGGCTGGGGGTAGATCCGTGGCGCTAGGCCGTCGCCTCCTGGAGCCTAGTCTCTCAGCGCAGACCGTTGGCGACCTCCCGAAGGGGGAGCGTTAAATTTGATTTTAAGATATAAAAAAAAAACCCTGTTGAAGAACAGGAAAGAATTAGTTTTATTGGCACTTTTACCATGAAGTCTACGACTTGATGCACATTTATATTTAAAGATGGGGCAACTTACCCTGTAGAGGGGTTTTTCTTTCAATAGAGAGCGTGAGCTACAGGCTCACGCTGAGCGTGGTGGAGGTCAGCTCACTCCTACCACGAGGGTGACGCAGCAGCGGCCAAATGGAGGCAGCGACTTGCTACGACCCAACAACTCAGACGCAGGGCGCAGCTGTCTGCGGAAAGATGGAACCGGGTGAAGCTACCGGATTCTGAACACGGCACGGGGATGGAACCCGGCCCTCAATTATTATAAAATCTCATGGAAAACTCACCTGCAGCAAAAGAAGAGGTTGAATTGGCCGTTTGGGGACAGGCCCAACGGTCAGCAGCTACGCCCTCGCCGAAATCAAACAAACAAAGGGAGCGGCCTCCGACTTTTAAAGTCGTAACCGTCGTTCTGACTGGGCGGATTTTCGTCACGAGATCACGTCCCAGCCAATGTAGAATTCTCTCGAAAAGTGGTTGCCTGCATCCCTGACCACAAAAGTTGCTACTTCGCGTATCACCAAAAGCGAGACTCAAACTAGTGAACCAGGGACTGCACTTTTCCACACGAGCTCTCACTACGAAGGTTGTTTATTCCAGTCTTTTCTATTATTATTTCCTACAGAAAACGATTCGCTTGTTATGGTTTTAACTTGAAATTAGGATACAGAATAAACTATTATTATCAAAATTTGCACATTTCTCTTCGGTTAGGGTCACCCAACGATAACGTCATATGTCAACTTTAATTTTGACGTCGTTGATGTGACAACCAAACGTGACATTGACATTTCGTGTCGGAAAGTTATGGTTGTTGTTGAGTTTTTGAGACTGACTTGTGCCGGAGCATTATTTAGCCAGCCACAGGTTAAGAAAAATGAATCGAACCAATCTCAATTGAATTATTCGAAGAATGAAAAATAAGCCGTTACAACGTGACAAACTAACCGTTCGCCTGATGCTAAGCGACACGGCTACCCATATCAGTCATAGTTATTATTATTATTTATATATATTCTTTTAATTATATAAACTATTTTATAAGCTTGTTTGAAAAAAGATTGGATTGATTACGTAACCTTATTTTTAAACACATTATTTACGCCAACAACTCAATTTACCTTCAAAAATCCTTTATTGGATAAAACTCACGGACCAAAAACACTCTCGGCTCGGCTCTCAGAATTATCATCAAGTAAATCAGATCCAAACAGAGTATCGAATATCCTGTTCATAAGATTTTTTCAAGGTATTTTTAGAGGCGACGTGACACAACTTTGCTTTTACCTTATACCGTCGCGTAATAAATCCTCATCGATTCTTCGTGGAAGGTTCTAGAATAATAAGTATGAGATAGGTAGGCCATCTTGCTGGTGCTATCAAATTTTTATGACAAGCGCGAACACGCTGGTGTAAGTAGTTCGTGGTAATATAATGAAAAAACTGGTCGATTGTCTATCCCTTTTATATTCTGCAGTCGACAGTCAATGACGAAGCTCGAAGGAATAACCCGGTGAATGCGATTACAACAAGGAATAATAATAAATAAATATTTGCCAACATATCACACGTTTATTAGAACCGGATAACTGTTACTTTTTTTTGTTTTGGCTCCATACTTTTTTGTATTTAGCCAGTGTCAATTAATTGATAAAATTACTCAAGTTAATTAATATTATATGTGTGTGTGTCAAGTTAAGTCACAGATCAAGTCATCAAGTCAAATCTGACAATGACTGGCCCGATAGCTCAGTTGGTAGTACCCTGCTTTCAGAATTGTGGGTTGTGGGTTCGATTCCCACCCAAGACAAACATTTGTGTGATGAACATAGGTGTTTGTTCTGTGTCTGAGTGTTATATTGTATTCTATGTATTTATTTGCATACAAAAATTATCTAAGTATTGTATCAGTTATCTGGTACCCATAGTACAAGCTTTGTTTAGTTTGGAGCTGGATGGCGCTGTGTAAAAAAAAAAATCATAGTCTAGTCTAGTCAAGTCATACTCCTAGTAAAGTGGTGGTAAGTAAAGCTTCTATGGAGTTTTGGAAACAACACGAAAAGAAACGCTTCACCATCATTATACCACTTTCTCAAGCTCGTGCCTATACTCCAGCACTTAACGAATAAAATGTCACCAATTTTATGCACAAACACTGAAAATAACACAAGTTTTGGAAAATAATACAATGCGGTGACGCGATCTTTTTCGTTTTCCCGCCAAAATTCCTAACTGTTAATTAGATGCTTTTTATTTGTAAATACATACACAAAATACATTATAACACCAAGATACAGAACAAACATCGATGTTTATCACAAAAATGTTTATTCTGGGCGGGAAATGAAAATTCAGAGAAAAATGGATAACAACCGCAAGGGGTGCGCCCCTTGATCATTTAAATGAACTGGATAATGTGAGGAACTTATATTTACATTTCATCTATTTCCAGTGAAAACCTAACGAGGTACTTTACAGAGTTATGGCTACGGAAGGTGCCAATAATAATGTCACCAATAATAATAATAACTCCCTACGATCACATACATAGATCCTGGACCTTATTTAGGATTCCCTGTGTCTAGGGACCCAAGAACTACGTGGACCATGGTCCCACAACACCCATACACAGAACAAGTATTTGAGCTTATTCTGTGCACAAGTACCGCGGGAATCGAACCCGCCGCCTCCGCCGACCTGATTAACCACCACACCACAGAGGCTGTGATAAACAATTCCACCATTCAATGTAAATGTTGTTAAGTACTATTAAAATATTGCATAATATTAAAAGCATGCGGTATTCCAAAAAGGTTAAATTTCCAATCCAAAACCTAGGCCTTGATCTTTGAAGCGTCTTTTAGATTTTATACTTTAAGATACCATACGAGAGTTTAAGGTTAAAGCACACAATAAAAGTCTAAAGAAACATAATAATGAGGACATCCACCGACGTTCACTGTAATTACAGGCTTTCAATTATGAATGAATTATGTCAATACTGCACCGGAACTACAACTTTAAAGAAAAAGATTTATGGATTGATTTCGAATCTATAGAATGAGAAGAATCTTCTATGCGGGCTTAAACAATATAGTAGATCGTATTGGACCAAAATAGACCAAAGTTAAGGTTTACTATAGTGAAACCACACTTCACAATATTCAATGACTCATTAGAGACAATACCCTATCACAACATTAAGTTTAATCATGACACGGTACTAACTTGGCGGCGGTTACTTATGTAAGTGTTGCTGACTATTAGAACATTAGATGGTCTTTCTGGATTAATAAAGCTAAAAAAATATTAAACACACACACACACTCACTCACTTATGTGTGTGTACACACACTTACAAAAATATACAAACTACAATATAATCATAAGACTTGAACTATATCTGGATATTGTTTATTTTTGTTGTTGTGTTTTGAAAACCTAATTAGCGTGACATGGTTTAGGAAAAATAACGGGAGAAGTCACTGACTCCAACAGTTTCTACTAGTTTGGCAGTCTATAGGTTCATCATAACTTTGTAGCCATTTTTATTTTTATTTGTATGAGAGAAGTAGAGAAATTTTACCACAATTATTGTAATAGTGTAAGTTCACCTTTAGAATATAAAAGAATATGTCGAAGAAATGTTGGTTTTATGAAAAAATCTAAGTAAAACGAGCACGATTTCTAAGAATCTAAAACAAACTCCGTTTGATCGATGAGGAGCATAACGGAATAATATTTACGAAAGTACGAAGCAATCAATAAGTTAGAAAAGCTTTTAAGGAGGCCAGCATTTCCGAGAAATAGATTAAGAAAATGTTTCTGAAATATACAATGCGTATTTGTACAAAGACATATTTTATAATATAATAATTTGTGTGCTAATAATAGCCTATTTGCAATAAATCTTTTGACTTTGACTTTGACTTTGAAAAGCAGCCACGTTTGTTATTGTGCGACACACGGTGCGTAGCAAACTTGCTTGTTTCATTCATTTTACGGTTAGTGTATGCCTCCGCGTAAAAAAAAACACATATATTTTACATGAAATCGGCTATGCGCACTTTTTTACCGAACACCTGTAAGATGTGGAATGAGCTTCCACCAGCGGTTAAATAAAATCAAATCAAAACAAATATTCCTCAGAGCTACAATATGAAAAGAGTATCATCACAGGGTTTTCTTTAAATATTTTTGATAGGTTTGCGTTTGTCTGACATATATGTGGCGTCTTGATACGCCAATAGCACAACACTACCGAGTCGACAACGATGTCCCATCACTAGAAACTCTTTCACGGCAGTGGTGTGAGAACGGAGAAAGGCTTTCTACATAATAACAAAACTAGATTGTGGACAAGAGTGTGTGATAGCACGTCGGACTCCCGTGCCGTGCCCTGTGTCATATTGACGAGAAAATATACGATGGAAGTTAATTGGAGCTCAGTTGTTTTATTACAACAAAGTCTCTAAATGTACTCGATAAAAGACCGATAAACTGGCAACTTTGCGCCTATGATTGAGGCTTTGCAGTTGTGCAAACAAGTCGCAATTATTGTTTTATTAATGAATTTGTGTCACGTCTAGTGGTGTAAATGTCCATAGATTACGGTGACTTCCATTATTCTTACCTATAGCATAAAAGTCTGAACACCAAATCCAAAGGCGTTCATGACTTTTTCTCAAGACAAAGACAAATAGGTACAGTCTTTCTATAGGTGAGCTATTGGGGGAATAATCTTGGAAGTTTTCCTATTAGCCGACTGATTGCGAGAGTTGTCCCGCTCGAGGTTTTAATTTGAAAAGTTGCCCGATGCAATTTATATCGGGAGTTCGTCCCTTCGACCCTCGTTTTTACTGGCTCTAACTGGCTCTTACTGGCAAACTGTAGTTATTGGTTTTCTTGTTCCAAGAGCGGTTAGGTTGAAGCTTCATTAATGTTAAAGCCTGCCTGATAGACTCTGCGAACTTGTAATCATTTAATATTCATTGGATTTTTAATGGTTGGATAAAGGTTGCTCAGTTTATCTTCGAATCGTATAATCATATAGACGAGAGATTGAATTTGTGAAGAATGTTTAGCTCATTTTATTTGTACCTTTCATGAATCGTAGAGCCATTGATAATATGATCTAAAAATCACGCATGCCCAATGTCGTGCTTAATGTCGAAGACTATCTGTATTGATTGCTATTTCCTGTCTGTATAATGGACACATACACACACACACACACACACACACACGACGTGTACTCACGTCAATGGCTCTCGTGAAACCAGCGCAGGTGTTCGAGATAGCGAACTATATGTACTGTTTATATAAGTGCATAGTAATTAAATAAAATATAAATGATACATCTAGCTATAATTGAAATAAATTATATGTTTGAAATAATTTACTGACCCGATAGCCGAGTTGGTAGTAACGCTACCTTCAAAGCTGTAGGTTGCAGGTTCGATTCCCACCCAGTACAATCAATTGTGTGATGAACACTGATGTTTGTTTTATGTCTGGGTGTTATATTGTATTCTATGTATGTATTTACAAACAAAAATTATCTAAGTATTGTATCAGTTATCTGGTTCCCAAACTAAGCAAAGCCTTGGCTTTGCTTAGTTTGGGGCTAAATGGCGCTGCGTGAAATGTTCAAATATATATTTATATTTATTTATTTATAATTGGTATGGCTGAAATAATTGATATGGTTGAAATAATTGATACGCTTGAAATAAAAGGTAAATTGAAATAATTAATAGATTTTAAATAATTGATATGTTTGAAATAATTAATACGCTTGAGATAATTTATATGCTTGAAATTATTGGTATGATTGAAATAATTTATATAGTTGAAATAATTGATGTGGTTGAAATCCAATAAACCTGCAATAAGCGTTTAGTAACGCTATATACAAACAGCCAATGACTGAAACGCCAGCGTTCTTTTTTTCCACCTAACTACAATCTGGTAGTCTTCAAATCAAGAGTGAACAGGTATCTTTTAGGAAATGGTATATGTGGCAATCTGGTATAGTCATGCACTATTGTAGAATGCGCCATAATTTTCTATTGGGTGAGACAGTAGTCATTTGACTACTGTTTTGTGCTTTGTCTTTAAACACTAAACAAATAGTATTGTTGTAACAAACGTCATTAGCAGAAGTCCTTAATTTTATGTAATAATTACAACTTCACCTTAATTAACACACGCAATTCAACGATTATGCGCTAAATTGTGTTACATTCCATTTAGAAATAAAGTTAGGGCAAAAAAATAATTGAAATCAGGCTAAATATGCCTGTTTTACATAGGCTAAGTGTACGGCTAAAAACACTAGGTACATGGCGTTTTTGTTAATTTACATTTTTAATTAAATTGTTTCGATAACAATAATAAATTGTGTATTTATTCGTAATCATAGTTACTTATATCATTATATTTAAACTTATCTGTATTTTTGTTATTTATTCAGGTGGCGGGAGTAGTTGGGCGGGCGGATGTCCTCGCATGTATCTTCTTCCTGTCTTCTATTCTACTTTATCATGGGTAAGTATTTACTCAAGCATATTATAAAATAATTCATACTAACATTGTACTATATCACTTTAATACCACATTTTGGAGAGCGACTAAGCTTGCTGGATCACAGAACTGTGTATAGATGAACTGTGTATTGTTAGACCGCTGGATTAAATCTAAAAAGCAACATTCAAGTGGAAGCGCTGTTTTCATAGTCATATATCTAAGTTTGTTCAGCGCTTTAACGTTCGAGTGTTTTTTACACAATTATATTTTCTTGTGTTTAATTTATGGAACACTCAAATGTAAGACCTAATAGACAGTTATTTGGCTACATTACCTTAACCACTGAATCACGAAGGGCTGCATTAAAAAAAAAACATATTTATGGATATTTCACACAGCGCCATCTAGCCGCAAACTAGCAAAGCTTGTACTGTGGGAACGAAATAACTGATAGATGATGTTTGTTCTGGGTAGGAATTAAACCCATAACCTGCAATTCAAAAGGCACGGTTACTACCAACTGAGATATCGGGCTAGATATGGGCCATATTGATATTATTATAGTAAAAACACCGCGCGTTTTCTCCCATAAATTTGCTTGCTCTTAAAAAGGAATACTTCCTTTTTGACTTGACAGGGGTATCAATCTTTTCCTGGGTGAGAATCGAACCCACAACATGAGATTAAGAAGGCAGGGTTACTAACGACTGAGCTATCGGCCAGTTTTAGATAGATTTATGACTGTGAATACTGGGCTTTCACTTGAATTGGGCAAGAGTGCCCAGTCTCCTAATGGACTACGCAGCACTTGCTATTCTATTTCAGTCCCCTATGTTAGGGGATTCAATTTGTGTCAAAAAAACAGCAATCAATGGTACCAACACTTCAACGTTCCTTCAAAGCATGGTAGTAAATATTTTTAGACAGCGGTCACACATCTTTATAATGCGATCATTCATGAACGACACAAGCGTCAAGCCCAGTCAGCCATTTATGTATTTTGAAGTACGTAAGAAATAACACTAATACATTACCGCATACACTCCAACACAAAACGGGCAATTGTTGTATAAACTTGCAACAGTAATATGAACATCTGTAAGAATCAGCCAGCATCTGGATGCCAAAGAGTTCGAGCACGAGGGTTCGCACAAAACGGTTGAAACTGTCACCAAACTTTTCGGTCACGTCACATCCGCTACCCAATATCCTCTTATTCAACCCGAAGAAGAAACTTTGTCACAACATGTTGCCAACTATAACAAGGCCATAGCAACCGCGGCCAACTGAAGCCAACTATGGAGCCGCAAAGCCAACTGGTATGCTGAAACAACCCTGCGGTAACAAGACTTGGGAACTATGCGGCGGTCGATGAAGCGGGATAATTTGATGGGACTTGAACGAACTTTGGGAATGTGCGTGATGATACTATTGTATTAAAACTATTGTTTGTTCTGTGAATATTGTAGGTAAAAGTAATAAGAAAAACCTACGCCGAGAAAAAAAACGAGTGTACTTTAGACCACACGAGTAAATAAAACTTCTTTAGTTTAGCACCAATCTATCGGCCGGTATAACTTTGTTTTTGCTTTGTTTAATGTTAATGTCGCCATCTTGACAATTCCTAATTGTAATTTTTCCGAACACACCAACATATTATAAAAATTTAAGTAATTTTCAACTTTGTTATTTTGACAATGGAGATCTACGTTAACCAACTACTTTCAACTTCGTTACACATTCACCAGCTTACTGCCCAAGTCAAGCGCACGTAAAGAAGTTTTACTTCCAAAACGCAAAACTATTAGACTGTAATTAATTTTTTATCTAGATGGCGTTGTAGGAAATGCACACAATTATTATTATTATTTCTGTAATATACTTATTAGGTGCATATAAATGTGAAACGTTATCTGACATTTTTTTGGTAAATGTTTTGTGTGGGTTTCTTACAAAAACTGTTGAAACTATTTAAAAAGTACCTAATTATTGTAAATTTGAAATTTGGGGTCATCAATTCGGTAGGTCTTTATCACCAATCATGGTGATAAGGACATGAGGACTTTGGTTAACATAGGACTGGTAAATAGACTTTACACAAATTTCTTATACTACCGAGATCAATATAGGGTGAATTTCCCCGGGAATTTAAAAGATCCCACGGGAAAACAGGTAAATTGGCGTTAAAACTACAGGCACCTATATACCACCAACTATAGATTCACCAATGGTTTTGATAAGTACCTACAGCTGAAATCCGATAATATTATTTGAATTAAACGTAACAAATTTCTGAAAGCCATCGTGTAACAGCGTTTCTAAAATTATCATATTACGTATCATTTTCGCATGTTCCCCGCTGACCCAGATAATGACAAATTATAGCGAGAAACGTACCAATCGATGAGAATCCGATGCCTGTCGGTAATGATCGCAACGCTATTATGTTATACAGAATCTGGGCAGAATCTCAACTCAATACACAACTTAATTTTAAGTACCTAATATAATTTTAGTTTGAAAATTATCGTGAGTGTGACACATTTTGTAAGATAAGAAACGGCTAAACTCACGTCAGTTAAAAAGTTGAAACTTACTTAATATAATTTAACTTGTAAAAGTACTAAAAATAGCCTATATGCAATCATTTTTTTGACGTTTACTTTGAACGTTTAATAAATCATCTGTCACGCACTATATTATACGTATTGGGTGTATGTATTTAAGTTTAAGTGGTGTATTTCATTGTAATTTCGTTTGAAATTTTGATATAGTGCAGTTGAATAAGTAATTACTGTGCATAAAATATTATAGACTCTTTTAAAATGAAAATAAGTCAATGATGCAAACAAATTGAAGATTTTTTTAAATACAGTCTTTTTGTTGCATTTTTAAGTGAGTATTTTAAAGTCTTTATACATATATATTACTTAAAATATTAATTTAATATAGAATTCCTATTATTGTAGAATGTACCAGGTAGTTGTCACTAATCACTCACCATTCCTATCTCCAAAGTCAAACGTCGCTGAACCAATTTCGAAAAAGTTTTGCACACAAATTGCTTACATGACTGAGATCTACAATAAGATCTTATTACGAGATTCCATGAGAATGCAGATAGAGAAACGAAACTACACACTACTAGTTACTACTTAGGTACTAAATTGCTTGCACACTATTGTGTGCAAGCAATTTTAAACACACCAAGTGATTTTTGTTAAGTGCCCATACTGGTTGTATTATTTTAATTTTACGCAGTTATAATCAAGACCGAGCGTAAATATAGCGAAACGCAATCAATAACGAGCGAGCCGGCTCGCTGAATGATGTGATGTAATTTATGCAGGGCTGCGAAGTTTTTTTTTCAGATACGAGGGTTGAGCGGCTACGCACTTTTATGACACAAAATTAAATTATATTCCTTTTATAAACTTTGATATCCCGCTTTGCGGACTAATCATTTTTAACTGGCTTTTGTTATTCTCCTTAAAACAGAACGCATACTTGAGTCCATTTTGACAGCTTCTGTGTTGTGGTGGTTGAGCAGATCGGCTTATAATCCGGAGGCAGCGGATTCGATACTCGCGGTACAAGCGCAAATACTTGTTCTGAGTCTGGATGTTGTGGGACCATGGTCCTCGTAGTTTTTTGATACCTAGACACAGGGAATCCTAGTTAGGGCCCAGGATCTATGTATGTGATCGTGAGGCGTTACTATTATTATTGTTTTTAAAGTAAAACTACTATACGAATGCTTTAATTTAATTGTGTTTTTAATTTAGTTTCTTGTAGCTTCTTTACAGTTGTAATCGAAGCTTCGGATCAAAGTTTTCAATTCTGCATTGTGCCGGATTGCTTGCACCAGTAGTGAGAAAGAGAACTGCTTTTTTTTTAAACTCATATATTGTAATGGGCTTGCTATATTATTTGACAATAAGCACTTTGTAATTTTATATGCTTAGTGAAATAACTTAATTTTAAGTACCTTATATAATTTTGACTTGTAAAAGTGCTAAAATTAGCCTATTTGCAATAAATCTTTTGACTTTGACTTTGTGGAGTAAGCTGGTGAATTCGAGGCGATTGGAAGTTGATATTGATTCACGTAGATCTCCATTGTCAACATAACAAAGTTAAAAAGTAAATCAAAATTTGTATTATTATGAGGTATGTCCGGTAAAATTACAATTTACAATTGTCAAGATGGCGAAATTTTTTTTTGTTTTGGTTTTGCTCCTTACTATTGTGTATTTTGCCAGTGTCAAGTAATTGGTAATTTCTTGAGTTAATTAATATATATGTCAAGTCATGTCATGTCAAGTCACAGTCTAAGTCAACCAAGTCAAGTCACACTCCTAGTAAAGTGGTGGCAACTTTACCAGAAGCTTCTATGGAGTTTTGGAAACAAAATGAAAAGAAACGTTTCACCATCATTATACCACTTTCCCACACTCATGCTTGTAGTCCAGCACTTAACGTATCAAATGCCACCAATTTTATGCACTAACACTGAAAATAAGTAGTAATAGTTTTGCAAAATAATACAACGTGGTGACGCGATCTTTTTCGTTTTTCCGCCAAAACTCCAATGGCTGTCGCCAACAACTAACATTAAATAAATCAAAAATATAGTTACACCGGCCGATAGATGGAACTAAACAAAATAAGTTTTACTTCAGTCGTGTGCTCTAATTCATCAGCTGATTTATTAATGATGGTGACACCTACTTATTTACCGGCGTAATATTCCTACAATGGTAATACCCAAAAATGTTATCTAATTAGATAGGCACATAATGGCACTATTTAATATCATGATAAATCCCGACTAATTTTCTAAACTAAATTATTTAATGGTATTCCAGGTCTTCAGGCCGACACCGCGTGTGGGCCAGCATCGTGCTGGCAGCCCTCAGCATGCTGGCTAAAGAGACCGGACTCACTGCACTGCTTTTCAACATCGCCTTCGATGTATACAGATGCTGGACTCCCATAGCAAGGTTATAAACTCTATTTGGGGGTGGTATGGCCTACATTGAGGTGTACTCAAAATTTCCGCTGCCAGCAGAAATGCTCAGTTGAGTATTTACTCAACTGTGCATTTCTGCCAACCCAAGCTATCCCTGCAGCTTGTTTATGTAGTGAGACGTAGTCTTGGGTTACTGGCACAGTTGTTCCAGTGATGTTTTATTAGATGACAAGGGCGGTTTAGAGTCCGATTGAAGTCTATTCCCTAGTCGTGGTAATCAGGTATATGATAATATTTTTATTTGCATATAGCACTTAGCATTTAACTTTTATTGAAGTTAAGGCATTGACAGGGTATAGTTTGCTACTGATACTAAAGATCATAAAGTGGTTTAAAGTACCCAACATGTAAGAAGTGTTATTTTTAATGTTTGAATCAAGAAATTAATTTGAACCTTATAAGCTTCATAAGAATAAGACTCATAAGTAAATCATGCCCCGAATGTAGGGACGGATAGATGCGGGTTCAAATTCCGGTTTTAACGTAATCACGCACTACAGGCGGTGCTGCTATAAAAAAAACTTACAAAATATTTGTATTTTAAACTACAAACACATCACATTTTTAGAGTATTTCTGTTTAATGTTGATGCATTTTTCAGAGCTACAGTAAAGAGTCCTTTAAATAATAGGATAAAGAACATATTTTTTCGCCTATATTAACTAGCACGCTGCGGGTGTACACTTATAATGATTCTATTTTGTAAACCAATTTATGACATCTCATAGAGAGTTGTGGCGGAACTTTGTCCTTGCATCTCGATAAAAATCCATACAAATAAATAGGCACGTTTGCATTACCCCATCAAAAAAAATCACGTCATGGAAATGATTATTTATATCGTAGTCAAGATGTTATTTTGTTAATTATTATCTAGATGGCTCTTTCACACTTCCAGGTCCTCATCAGCTGTGAAATGGCGTTGGAAATGCGAGAGTTTCTGCGGTCGGGTGGTGCGCGCGCTCGCTGGCTTGGCTCTCCTGATCGGGGTCAGGCTGGCGTTGCTCCAGGGGTCTCTACCGGCCTTCTCGCCGCAGGACAATCCACCTGCTTTTCATCCTTCCATCGCAGTCAGGTTTGTTTAACGCCTGCTCATATTTTCATGTAAAGAAATGTCATATATATAGTATAGTATAGTAAATAGAAATGTTGTTGTCTCGGAAAAATTAAAAGTTTCTGCTAAAAACCTTTGGTTAAAAGTGTTTAAAAAGGTTACTGAAGCGAAATCGCAGGGTGCCTGTAGCAGAAATTAGACATATTGACCTATTCGATAAAAATTTAACTTGCAAAATATTTTCTTACTCCCAATACACTTTCTATGCCTTTGAAGAGTGAAAGTTATATTCTTCAGCTTTTATCAGATTCGCATCTCATTCTACTTATTGATTGAGCGAACGAAGCGAGTGAAAGTCTTTGCTTCAACTTTGAACTTTCAACAACTTTGAACAAAATTTGCTTTCATCTGTCCGGATGTACTCGCGTACAGGTCACACTTTCCAACGTAACTTGACGAATTTGGTATAGGCACAGGTTCTACGAGTTAATGGAATTGTTTTGTCGTCGGCAATTATTGATTGATGGTGGATTTCTCCAAAAAGGGAGGAAGATTGCTGCGTCGCCATTTATTAACTAATTTCCTTTAATATTTGGCAGAAACATTGAATACTCTATTCTAAACTAGTATTGAAATATGAGTTTTTGTTTGTTTTTTAAATATCTTTATTCAATCAATATTTAAAGTAATAATGTAATAACTACAAGACACAGTCAAATAGCTACTATTTAGGTACTTAGAATTAACAATGTGACTTACAGACTAAAAACGTCTTTACTATGTCTATTATATATATATTATATTATATATCTATATTAACAAAAGAAAAATAACTTTTAATGCCTTAAAACTTTGTAAAACGTAAAATAAACTAGAAATTTATTCAATGTTCCTACCTAATATTGCATTTTGTATGTCCCCTTTGTAACAGAGCACATTTATTACAATCTCACAGACACCAATTTGTTCATTCAACATAAAAATATAAGCTTCACTTAACATTAACGTTTAGATAGTTTGTTAAATAACAGAACGTAAAACATCAAGTTTAAGACAGCAAAATGAAAATAAAACTAGGATGGCGCACGCAAAAGTACCCTCAATTTATTTACGAATGCGATTACGATTTTTAGCTGTGGCCCTTTCCTAGCTACATATTACTGATCTGTGGCCCTTTCCGTGACGAGTAGGTGCAACGAATTGTTCAAGTGGCTATACATTTAAAAATAGTTACATATATATTAATATGTGAATAGTAGCCATTTGACTGTGTCTGTAGTAGCCATTTGACTTTGTAGCCTGCTAGAGTTTCTATAACCATTTCCTTTGTCATCTTCCAGGGTAATGACATTTTGCTATTTAGCGGCGTTCAACTGGTGGTTGCTGCTGTGTCCGTGGACGCTCAGCCACGACTGGCAGATGGGGTCGGTGCCGCTGCTCACGTCGGGCTGGGATCCGAGGAACCTGCTCACTTGTGCCGCACTCATTGCGCTGCTGGCACTGTCGTACCGGTGTTTGATGGATATCGAGGTATTTACCTAAAATGTTTCATATAGAAGTGGAAAAAACAGATCCTTTTTGTAATAACACCTGGAATAATTATGTATGCAGCACTTAGTACTTCGTCAATTTTTGAATGTGCTTCAAATTATCCAGGTCATTTTGAATTTATCTTTGACCATTTAATTCCACCAATACAAAAAATTATAGCGCTTTTATTATAATTTCAGTTACAAAAACATACACCAGCTGTCGCGGGTCTGATGCTCTTGGTAATACCGTACCTCCCAGCATCCAACCTTCTAGTGACGGTGGGATTTGTAGTAGCTGAGAGGGTTTTATACATTCCTAGGTAAGTTGGCCATTATAAATGTTTAATGGCAAATTAATATTTTTTTTAATTTCAATTATAAAAAACAAATTTGATTTGTGTACATATATAAAATAAATCAATAAATAAGCAAAACGTCCTGTTAACGAATGCATTAGACGTTTTGAAGTTTTTGGAGTGAGATCCAAGGGGTCTCATTTCAACACAAATGTGGCGAGTACATCCTTATTCCTTACTAATATAATTAACGCAAAATTTTGTATGTACCTACGGATGTTTGTTACTCTTTTACTTTTGTTACTCTGCATTAACACATAGAATACTTTTATCTGCGGTTGAAACCGCAGGACGCAACTAGTCGTATATAGTTTTGCCTATGATATAGTTGTGAGTAATGTAAAATTACCTGTAATACGTTGATCATCATTTCAAGACATCATCACAAGAGAGGTGATAATACATGAATGATGATGATGAGCTAGAATAGTGGTGAAGGTGATTATACTTCAGACCAAGGGAGCATCTATTCAGCTTGCAGTTTGACCTAATATCCGTAGTACATTACCCCCATGTAATTTCAGCGTGGGGTCAGTCCTGCTGACGGTGTACGGCGTGCAGCTCCTGTGGCGTCGCGGCTGCAGCGGAGACGCGCGGCGCGCGGCGCTGGCCGGGGTCGCCGTGCTGGTGGCGGCGGGCGTGGCGCGCGCGCAGCTCCGGAACAGGGACTGGAGGACTAGGGAGACGCTGCTGAGGTAGGTGTTAATAATTCTTGTTTATTCTCAATACTAATTTATAAAGTAAATACAGCATTGTAAAATGGCCCCAATAATTCCGGTCAAAGTCCACTGCGCAGTTCTTAATTATCTACCTCTTGTTAACTTACGGATCCATCGTGCAACTGGCTTCTCTGATGTAACTACCTACATGTAATTTTATCAAAATATATTAAAAAATTTGATACACGTTCAAAGCTACGCACATTAATTTTATGATACTATTGTACTTTATAAGTAAATTTCTGTAACTCTTTGAGTAATATATTATTAAACCGTATCTTTTTTTTTCATGATGCGTCAGGTTGGTTAGTACCTATTGAATGAAACATTCGATGGGAATATGAGTCAAAACAGAGACAGTTGTATTATTTGGTGTTCAATAAAGTATTATTGTATTGTATTGTATTGAATTTAATGTCTAATGCTAAAGATATACATAAGCTATGGTGACCCCTTCCCATCATATGGAACGTATCTATGCTTGTTTGCTACCTTTAACATAAAAAAGGTACAGTAGGTACAGTCAAGCAAAAATACTTCTAAACTTTTGTACAGGAATACTACACAAATCTGTTGGTAGGACTTTTCTGCAAAGTTCGTCTAGGTAGGTACCACTGCTTTGCCAGTTATTCTGCCGCCAAGCAGTAGTGCGCAAGTACGACTGTGTCACGGTTTGAAGGGCACTCTAGCTAGTAAAATTGCTGGGCAAATGAGACTTTATGATCTAATTTGACAGTCTAGTAATATATATACTACTATTGACTGTGCTGATGTCTCAGGATGACGTGCGCAATGCAGTGTCTCACGCAACTATATACTTTGGAGTTACGAGTTACACTGCATCTGATATAATGGCAGCCGTGTTGCTTAACATCAGGCGAACGACTAGCTCGTCATGTGATTCCTTAATATAAAAAAGAACTATCGATACTTTTTTTAAATAAGCTGATTACTGATTATTTGCTTGGAAACCTTCATTTTAAACGTGCCTTATAAATGGGCAAATACCTATTTTCCGAAGGAGCCAAATGGACCCTTAATTAACTTTCCAAACCCTTTCATTGCAGAGCTGATCTCTCCGTGCTGCCACACAACGCCAAACTTCACTACAACTTCGCCAATTTCCTGAAAGATATAGATCAGCAAGAAAACGCCATTAAACATTACAAAGAGGCGCTGACGTAAGTGTTCATTGCCCTCACTCCAACATTCAGTTCAGTTCTATGGATTGCAACAATGGCATCCGGTGAGGAAATTAAACGAATTAGTAAGTTTGAGAACTGTCTCCGGAAGTATTTCAAGGAGGATGATTAAGGAAACACAATTTAATAAAGTTGGTTACAAATAAAACCTTTTACCATTAGAATTTATAGCCATCAAAAATACTGATAGTAAATATCAATTATATAATACGTTTGAAAATAAAGTTCCTAAGAACCTAAAAAAATAAGAATAAGGCAATCTAAGATTTTAAAGTTTCCGTCAGTTTTCTTCCTGTAGTCGGCTATCTTATTGTCTGCTATTTACATTATGATCTACTTCATCAAGAACTTTTAAATAAAACGTAGTGAAAGTTTTTTGGTGTGGAAATGAAAATGATCGCGTCGCCGCATTGTATTATTATCCAAAACTTGTGTTATTTTCAGTGTGTTATTTCAGTAACGAATAAAATGCCATCATATCAAATACTTGAGACTGGCTAAATACACAAAAGCGTGAAGCCAAACCAAAAACAAAAAAAATGTGGTGAAAAAGCTGTCGGACGTAAAATATGTTATCAATTCTCTAGGTTATGGCCGAGCTATGCGAGCGCGCACAACAACCTGGGCACGCTGGTGCTGGCCACCGGCCGCGCCGAGCACCACTTCCTGCAAGCACTCAAGTACAACCGCAACCACGTCAATGCACATTACAACCTTGCCAAGTTGTACAGGTAACACCACACTTACAATGCTGGGTCACATTTTAACTAGGTTGTAGGACTTTTCTGCAACGTTCATCTAGGTAGGTCACCGTCATGGTCAGCGTTGTGGAGTGAACCTTTTTCTGGGGTGGAAGACTCTTTTCCCAGCATCAATAGAAACATCATAAGCTGATGCGGTGGTGAAATAAACACCCAAAACAAAAACCGTCCACAAACAGTGGACGCATCATGAATTAAATGCATTAAGGATTTGTAATACAAGGACGGGAGACAAGAAAGAGTAGGGAATTGATGGCAATGGCCCATGATAAAGATGCGTGGAAAAATATCGTGGAAAAACACCATAAAATGGAATAATATACCTTTTTAATGGTTTTACGCGTCTTAATCGCTTCAATTGTATATTGACGAGTGTCTTAGTTTATCTTCAAAATAGTTATTAATTATCTTGACAAATCAAAGACGAATTAAAAGTTAAGTTAGAAATAAAGTAATTGATGTTCCCAATATTTAAATAGTATCCATAAATATAAGAAAAATAAGAAAAAAAAGTGTAAATATGTCCCTCCTGTATATAATAAATAATAATAATAACACAACTAACAATATGTAAGTAGTATATTAAAAAAGAGCACGGACCCAGGAGTCTGTGGTAAAGCAGCATAACAAAAGAAAAGTTAAGTGTAACGAAAAAGATATGTTATAATTATGACTAGTGAATTAGTCACTGCATTATAAAAAACAATGTAGGTAAGAATATACTTACACAAGATGGTTTTTGTGTATAAAGCATGTGCGTAGGTCAGTTATCTTTTTGTACACAGCACAGACAAATACACATATCATAAGGGCCTAAACACCGCGACGCTTTTTAAACACGCTGTCAGCTGACGTGCCAAATTATCACGCTTGGCAGGCAAGATGCCTGCGGTGATCGCAGAAGATTTTAATGTACCGAAGAGAATGCTGCTCCCCATTTTATGGATATTCCCTTAGCCAGCTTCCACGGTACCCACAGGAAAAGATGAGTTGGTCCAAAGCCATTTATCTTTTGACAGATTTTGCTCATATTTGAAATACTTGTTTAGAATCGAGTACCCGATTGTACCCGAGATGTTTTTGTTAAAATCGTGATCAAAATTGGTCAAGAAATGGCGCTACATAAAACTTTCTCTCATTTTGAGGGAAACACACTTCCAATAAAAATCAGCGACGACAAAAAAGGATCCACGAACTTTAAACACGATTAACTCGTTGGGCGCCATTGCTAATTACAAGGGCCTAAACTCTAACAAGGATTTCCTGTAGCTATGGACCCAGGAACTACGCCGACCATGTTCCCGCAACACCCAACAAGAAACAGAGAAAGTGTTTCCGCTTATTTCCCCTGCGCAAATATTCTCCTTCTGTAGCGGGATTAGAACGCTCTGTCTTTATGCTATATGCTGACTTGCTCAACAACCACACCACAAATTATAAACACATTAAATCATCATTTGCACTCAAAGATAATCCATCTGAACCTACCCCAACTAACAACATTGCGAGATATGGAATTTGTTAAGTACCTAGGTAAATGTTAACATTGTAGCGTTGATAAGCTTTATCACTCAATCTGCATACGCATGCAATGACCTTGGCTTCCAAGGTGTAATCAGAACACCGCCGAGGCGAGGGCGATGACCACCTCATTTTTTTCATCTGGCAAGGTACATTTTGATTACATTTTCCTGGTGATGAAGGCGTAGCTGACCATGCCCCATAGCTTACTGCTATGACTGCTACGCGTCTTAAGCCATATTTTACTGGGTTAGAAATTGGGAACTGGTAAAACACACGGCTAACATCTGGTCTCAATTTTGGCAACATAGAGTCCAAGGCTGTGAAAAATAAGCTGTGAAAAAGCTATGAATCCTAGGGAAGTAAGGAGAGTGGCAGCATTTTACATCATTTCGGCTTCTAAATCTAAAGATTTAGAAGCTGCTCTGATGTGACATACTGTGTAATATAAATATCACACTAGTCCAATCTATGAACTCCATTCAAGAACTAGCCAAACGAATCATTGGAAATGGTGCGTTGGTAGAAGCCAAGCTCCACAGCTTAGAACACCGACGTAAAGTTGCCAGTTTATCGGTTTTCTATAGACTGATTCTGCATTTTGGATATTGTGGGAAGGAATTGCATGATCTCATTCTTCTATCTTACTTCTTTCACCAAACATCAAGGCGCACAAAAACATGGCACCCATATATGGTTGAAATTCCATCAACCGACACTAAACGATTTGCGACGCACTTTATAGTGCGCAGAGCTAATGAGTAGAACAGCTTACCGGCATTCTTGTTTCCACCTTACTACAATCTGAGAGTCTTCAAGTAATAAATGAACAGTTATCTTCTAGGTAAGCATACACCATCGTAGACTGCGTCGTCACTTTCCATCAGGTGAGGCAGTGATCTTGTCTATAAACAATAAAAAAATAATGCTTGAGTAAGGCTATGAAAAATGAAAAAGAAAAACGAAGAGGAACTTTCAATTTAAGGGTGGTGGCTAGCAAAACCCCATCGTGCGATGCACATTATAGGACCTTGAAGTGGATTTTGTATAATATAATGGTCAGTTTGAAGTTCTTAAGTAAAAAAAAATGACATTTTGAGAGTATTCAACATCATGGGAAACGATATGTGGCTTGCAAATTGACCTTACTAGTAAAATGAATTATCATTGCTTACTTCTGAAAATACCTTACTTAACGCCACATAAAACCCCAATTCTTCTGATTCCAGAAAAAAGAACCGTCACACTGACGCTCTACAGATGCTTGAGCGCTGTATCTCGTTGGAGCCACGTTTTGTTCAAGCATACCTTGAACTGCTGCATCTAAAACCTGATGAAGACAAGCGGTGGATCCTCAACAAGCTGCTGGATTTGGAACCTGAAAACTGGGAGCATTATGTACTGTATGGGAACTGGATGAAGGACCGAGGTGGGCAAATGCAAAGGCAATTTACGCAAAATACGTCTAATTAAGTTAAACAGTAGCTTAACTTAATTAGACGTATTTTGCAAACAAATCCTTGCATCTTAAACAAAAAACCTAAGTCTTAGTTCCTATAAACGAAGTAAATATGGAAAAAAAAATAGAAGTTTCAAAGAGTATTATATCGTCAACGTTTTCAGTAGTGCATGGGCTATTTTTCAAAGCAAATACTAACAGCTGGTAATGATATGATAGTAATAATAATAATTTAATAATGTTCAAATTTATGCTAATTTCTTTATATGCACGCCTACTCCAATTGTTTCTCTGCACGCCTTGGTTGACTGGTAGAAAATGCTGTTAGCATTAAGTCCCCCCTTGTACTTTTTATGTGCATAAAGTATTAAATAAATAATAATAATAATTGGACCCAGACAAGTGAGTCAGCGGCGTGCGTTCTCCGCAGGCCTGCTGCCGCTAGCTCTGGAGCAGTACACGGGCGGGCTGCGGTTGGCGCTGGCCCGCGGCAGCCCGCGAGGGGAGGCGGTGGCAGTTCGGGCAGCGTGCCTCGCTCTACGCTCCGCTGGACAACATGCGAGAATACTGCAGCTATTGACCAGGTATTCCGTACCTACTATTGATAGCAAGCCTCTGTCACCCAAAAACCAGAGGGAAGTTTTGATCTTCCAATTTTTGACTTTTTCTATACAAATAGATGAAAACATAGTGATTTGATATCGATGGTAAAGTTGATCCAATACAAAAAGACTTCGCAATCAAAAAGTATTTAATTCACGTAAGTAAGTATATAATTCACATCAAAAAGTCACCAATTGAATAATTTTCGCAGAGTATGATAACGTTCCAACTTTGACGTTCAAGCAAAAATCCAAGGAGCATAAAGTTGATATTATCGCGTTATCATTTGACAAGCAAATAGACCACAAAGTGACCTTATTTATGGGCCCTGTTGTTAAGCTAAAGATAGTATAGCATAAAGTTAGAGATCGGTAGCGTGCACTTGGAGAGATATAAACAAGTAAGTACAGGTCAATGATGATGGTGGTGCAGATAATAATGAAGTTGATCATTACAATTTTGTTAGTGATCATCATGATGATACTAATGAACGAAGGAAATAGTTTAGTAGCACTAATTACACAGCATTGGTTCCAATTGGGCGATCACGTAACTCGATTGTAACTTATAGAAACACAAATATGTATGGATTTGACAGTTGGAATACGCAGTTTATGTGCATAGTTAGTATGGAAATTTCTCTCATTGCATTGCGATCAAAGATTCGTGATGACCCCCCAGATGGCACAGCACGCGCGCGGGCGCGGCGCCGGCGCGGCGGCGGGCGGCGGCGGCGCGCGCCTGGCGCCTGCGCCTGGAGCTGGCCGGCCGCGCTGCGCGCTACGCCCGCCCGCGCCGGGACCACGAGGTGCGCACACTTACACACTCATTCATATTGCTTCAAACACTTGTGAATCAAAACCATTTGTTCTCGGTTCCTTTGGTTAAACAGTTGAGACTACCAATTCTCAACAAGTAGTGAGAATAAAGAGTTTTTTTTACTTCTATTTTGTCTAGCATTTGGCCACTGTCTCACTTGATCACGATGCCATCGACGGTGAAACGTGCTTGTCTGAAAAAAAAACCGATTCGCTCTCGCCTTGAAATTCCCTTTGTAAATGTTAGAGATAAAAACCACAGAATCAGCATTATTTATTGTACATATCATTAGCTTCTTTTAACCTTATGCTCCTAATTCCATTTATAAAATTTTTAAATGTAAAGGATAAAATTGTTTCACAAACGGGGATTTCAACCCTCATCTTTTATAGTCTGCTTAGGCACTGAACACAAAATATTTTTGGATGCAATTTTAAAAAAGTACGACATTTAAGTGGAACTTGTCATTCGACGATGGATCCTTACAGTTATATTGTAAGGAAATATATAAAAAACAAGACACAATTTGTCTCTTACAGATGACGTCAACCTGCCTCCACCACAGCCAGCTAGAGGTCTCGCCAGAGTCCTACATCAACAAGTTAAAACAAGACAAAATCCTAAAATCAGACCTCAGAACATTGCCCAGTGGTACTGCGTGCGAGGTCAATACAGTGAAAAAAAATGGTGCCCAAAACCGATATAAGAAAAGTGTATCGATTCCTGCTCAATATAAACCTACGCACAATAAGTCAGAGATCGGACACAAACAGAAAAGCTGTCCGTTACATAAAAAGAAGAAAATCAAAAGTCCGGAAGCTTTCGTGCCGTTTGTGTCTGACCATTTGATAAAGACTTACTAGAACTAACAATGTTAATTAAGTAATTAGTGTACTTTTAAGTATAATAAACCAAATATACTTTCATGGAATAGAAAGGAGTGATTACACAATACAAACTACAACTGCATTTACTATTTTGATGGAATTAAATGAGTAATGCCGGTTTTTGGAAGACACGAATTCAATGTAATCGAAACACTGTATGCCGCTATCTCAAGTAAAAAGGTATATAACAATTTAATATACTGTAACAGATATTTTTGTAAAATACTTTTAATGGTATACTGAATAGATTTTGATGCAATTTTTATGCTTTCCTCCAACCAGAGAATATTTGTACTTACGCGTAATTTGTTAGTATGCTTATCGAAAACAGTTTTAGTAAAGCGCATATAAATTGAAAGCTACTGATATAAAATTCGCAAAGTGAAATATGTCGATTTATAAAGTGAAAAGACACAATTTATAATTTATAACATTTCTTTTAGTTGCGTCTCTAGGTATTGACTATTAACCCATTCAAAATTAAACTGCCTTCTATACAACTGCCAACTTCTAAATTAATAATAATAATGCCCAACGATCACATACATAAATACTCATAATACTGATGGATCTAATGCAGCTACTATAGTTCAAAAGAGCGGACCTATAATTTGCCACTACTACAATGCCAATTCTTTTAGTTCTAAATACTATCGCCAACAAAAGTTTGCGCTTTTTTTTCAGTGCACAAATACTTATCCAGTTCGAAAATCGAACCCGCCGCCTCAAACACACCACAAAGGCTATTAATGCTTTTTGTTTATCGTATTTTAATTGCAACTTGCAACGTATTTGACAGTGATCATAAAATTTGTGTCTTGCTTTACCTATTTACCTAAAAATCATAAATGCTTTATTAAATGGTTTTTTTAAATGTTAAACAATGACGTGACGAGCTAACCGTTCGTCTGATGTTACGCGACAGGGCTGCCCATATCAGTTGCAGTGTCACTCGGAACTCTAAAATATAGTTTCACGTGACACTGCACTGCGCACGTCATCCTGAGACATCAGCACAATCTAGTAATAAGATTACTAGACTGTGAGATCCTGGGTGTGATCACCATCACGACACTTTAATTGCAATGCAACATGCGAAATTTCCATATTAACTATGCACATTAACTGCGTATTGAAACTCTCAAATCCATACACATTTGTGTTTCTATCGTTTGAAATCGAGTTACATGATCACCCAGCAGGTCATAAAGTCTCATTTGCCCAGTAATTTCACTAGCTACCCTTACTAGTGCCCTTCAAACCGGAATACAGCAGTGCTTGCACACTACTGCTTGGCGGCAGAATAACTGGCAAAGCGGTGGTACCCACCTAGACGAACTTTGCTGGAAAGTTCTACCACCTAGTAGACTTAGAATCGTTTTCCACGATTATAAAACTTTCTTAGTCATTGAGACCGTGGTCCTCGTAGTTCCTGGGTCCCTAGACACACGGAATCCTAGTTAGGATTCAGGATCTATGTACGTGATCGTTGGCCGCTATTATTATTATCATTATTATTCAAAAGTAAGCGGTATTAAAAAGCGCATTGTTTAACTGAATGTAAAGACTTTTTCAGTGTAAAAATAGGATATTAAATAATTAACGAAATAAAATGTGCCATACATTACTGTTAGCATAATTGCATAATAGCACAAAATTGTTAGCATCGTAATGCTAACAATTTGAACTAAATACTAAAAAAAATAAAAAAATAGGTATAATATATTTATATACATTGATGTTTATAAATTTGGGAATAATTACTGAACCTACTTCAAAGCTATTAATTTAATTGAATAATCTAATGATAATTCGCATTCTTAAATTAAATTAAAAATGTTTCATTTAGTAGATGTACATGTACATACTTTCACAAGTCAATAATATAATAAATATACTTAATATAATATCAATTATTTAACACTTACTGATACAATTATTTTGTTTAATATTACTTTATTATTATTTAATTTAATACTAAAATAATTTTGTGAATTTATTAACAGGCCTCATTATCATTAGTAAATAATGTTAGGATAAAAATGGATAATTGTAAATTGTAAATATTATAAGTTATTTATAAAGGTATATACTTTGTGTACATAATATTGTTAAATATTATATAAACGTAACGTTCATAAGTATCATAATAAGTGCACGTTTCGCTTTAGACGTAGGTATCAGTTTGTTGACACAACACAATATGAAATAAAATAATAATTTGAATATTCATGTGGCTTTTTATTAAGCACACATTTAATCGTTGCAATAAATACATACCTTTTACCCTTGAACTAATTTAAAATAAGCCTAGCACGAAAAATATATTTTACGACGGTTTTGTCGTAAAATATATTTTTCGTGCTTTACTAGCAATTTGTCGAGGGCTAAGCCCTACTTGTCGTTATTGTTAAACCAACTAGTGAAATATCACGTGTGCGACCACCCGCACCCATCCAAGGCTGTGCAAAACCCAAAGCTAGCGAACCAAAGTTTAGTGGAAGGTACCGAAACACCAGCCCAAATCCACCTAAACGAATATCCAAGCCTACTTTTTTTTTGTACTTATATGTTACAATTTTGACAATAAAATTAAGTAATTAACAGCACTATTATAATAATTTTGATAATACTAATGCCCTAAAAATTGACAGCTGCTAAGTTCGCACTTGTATCATAAGCGCCTGGTTTTTTTTTGTTTTGTTTTGGCTCCACACTTTTGTGTATTTGGCAAGTGTCAAGTAATTGATAATTTCTCAAGTTAATTAATATTATAATTGTAATGTGTCAAGTCACAGTCCAAGTCATCAAGTTAAGTCATAGTCTAGTCTAGTCAAGTCCTAGTAAAGTGGTGGCAACTTTACCAGAAGCTTCTATGGAGTTATGGAAAACACGAAAAGATACGTTTCACCATCATTATACCACTTTCCCACACTCATGCCTATACTCCAGCATTTAACGAATAAAATACCACCAATTTTATGCACTTACACTGAAAATAACCCACGAGTTTTGGAAAATAATACAATGCGGCGACACGATCATTTTCTGCACTTTTCTGTGTCTGAGTATTGTGGGACCGTGGTCCTCGTAGTTCCAGTTGGGCGTTATTATTATTATTATATTTATGTCCATCTAGTGAAATTAAATTCAAACCTAAAAAGAAGTTTCCTCATGTTATTGAAGGTTAGATATCTCAGATTTATATTATTACTGCAGGTAACTAAAAAAGTGGAAGGAAACAAAAAGTTCAAACCATTTGAGCAGACGATTGCACAATACTCGAAAAGACAAAACAAAAAAGTTAATTGGAATGTCTAGGTAGACAGGTCTTTGCACTACTAGAACTTTCCATTGCAATAAAAGAAAATTAGGTTAACTGTTAATGGGCCAACCAATTTTAATAAGCCTCTGTGGTGTGGTGGTTGAGTAGGTCGGCTCATAGCCCGGAGGCGGTGGATTCGATTCCCGCGGCAGGACAAGTATTTGAGCACAGAATAAAAATTTGCAAATACATGTTCTGAGTCTGGGTGTTTTAGGACCACAATTCTCGTAGTTCTTGGGTCTCTAGACAGGGAATCCTAGTTAGGGTCCAGGACCAGTGTATATAATAGTTGAGCGTTTTAAAAAAAAATTGTGTATATTATTATTTCTAGTGCACATTTTGATAGCAGAGACAATAAAAATTTGTATTGAAAAATCTCAAAAAAATGCTGGTTAAAAAAAAACAAGTCATTGATTTTCATTACACATTCATCTACGCCATCGTCATCATCTTGCAGTGTTATTGTCTATCAATGTGTTGGCTGGAAAATGGAGCGTAAGGTGGTCACCGAGTTTGGGCTTGATTGTTATAATGTGAAAATAATCTGCCATGATGGGATTAACCACGAACAAGCACCAACGGTGTTTATTCCGCTGTATTCACCTTAATGAACAAAGGAGAAATTATGCATGCTATATTCATTTCACCTAAGAATCATTTTACTGTACCGAGGTGATATCGGGTGAATCGATTCGACATTTAATTGGTATCATTTGTTCACCTTGGAACTAAACCATCCAGGTGAACTGGAGGATTGTGTTTTTAATAATATCACTAGCTGCGCCCTGCGGTTTTACCCGCGTGGTGATTAACAAACGGTGATGATGATGATGATGATAAGTAGATAATAATAATAATAATAATATGTAATAATATGTGTGGACATCTCACATAGATATGTTAAAAATATCGCATATACCAATCGAATAATTAAATGTAATTAAATATATACATATATAATATATATATATTTATATATATATATATATATATATTTAATTACCCACATACAGTAGCAATGATCGATTGGTGTATATGCGATATTTTTAACATTGAACAAATTTTGGCTTATTAATAACGATCATCACCATCATTAAGCAAAACATGTTCACTACACTAGCATTAACAATCGTCTCTACACTGGGTTATTCATTTCCTCTCTTTCGCACTCTTTCTGTCTACATAGTATTCATTTGGTGAAAGAGAGAGAACAACACATATTCCAGGCTTATAACATACTGCCCCAAATATGAATACATCGATTGGCTAAAGTAATTGTGACCTAACGTTAAGTAAACCATTTCAAATCTTATTATTGTAACCGCACGCAATAGGTATTGTTTGACATCTGTCGCGATGCATTCATTGCTTTTGATTGAAAACTGTTTCGGTGAGTTTAGTCGTGCGTGTCGGCGGCCCTATTACGGAGACAATGTGGCTTGCGAAGCTGCTTCGATACTGCCTTGAATCGGTCCCGTTACGTATAGTGCCACCAACTTATCTGTAGAATGTAGCGATGGCGCCACGATCGAAAAGTAAAGCGATTAAATAACACAGACATCATCGACTATAACAACAATATGACGTTTTCAAAATGGCGTCAGTAGTTCCGCTTTTGGCCATTCTACAGATAAGTTAGTGGCACTGTAAAAAGAACGCTGGTTGTGGACCTGCGCACGATTGGTTTTGTTTAATTCCAGCTTGTTTTAAAGTACTAAGTAGCTAGTAAAGTACGTAATACGATTCTACAGTAATTATAATACATAATTAGGTACTTCATTAGAAAAGTAAGTATCTAAGTATTGTATCAGTTATCTGGTTCCCATAGTACAAGATTAACTTAGTTTGGGGCTAGATGGCGCCGTGTGTAAGGTTAACAAATACTTATTATTTATTTGTATAGTCACCTACTTACTTATTTATTCAAATAAAGACTTTTAATTTTATTTGAACAAATAAGTAGGTTTATTCTCATTGTATTTGTCACGACAATTTTAATTTTGCATCGAATTATCTCCAGAATAGGGACAACTGCTACAAAATGAATAGTTCACAAAAACACCCGCTTGCACCATCCCTTTGTCGGTCAAGGGGAATGCTGCAGTCGGTTACAGAATCTTTTATTCAATTCAATCATCAAAATTACTGGTTTAGTCGTGATCACGGACTAAATATTCATGTAGTTTTAAAAATGATTTGATCATTTTTGAGATGTTGACATAAAAAACGTGCAAACCTACAGCGAGATAATAATAATAGTATTTTTTGTCTCTATTGGGCAGACTAAAGCAGTGTTACGTTGCCGCGTGACGTCACTCGTCGCATAGCAGTGCAGGCATTAGCTGAACAATGCAGCGTCAGCATGTAGGATCATAAGTCATTTTAAAGTGTAAATTTGCTCTATATAACTACTGCAAAAAGCACCACCTTAGATTGCAGGACTAGTAAAATAGGTACATCATGTAATATTTGAACGTCAAATATGGATTAATTTAATAGAGAATCAATATTAAGTTATCTTCTGCATCCTCCACCTGCAGCCTACGTAACTGCCGTGTAAGTCATACCGCCTGTAAAGTAATTTATTAATAAAAATAATATGCTATGAACGATCCCAGAATAACTAGCAGTGCAGAGAGGATTTCTTACAAGGCTATAGATATTATAAGATAGTTATTTGGTAAAAATAACCATACTTTGTTTCGAATAACAAAAGTTGTTAATGATTCGAATGCTAGCTTAACAAAAAGCATATGAAGGTAAATAAAAATTTATTGCCTAATAAACATCGTTGTGTCAAGTCTTCTGAGCTAGGAGTAATAGTATTCTGTGCTTTTGAGACACGGAGAACATAACTACTCTAGTTATCATCATCATCTCAGTTATAATCTTGTTATTATTGTATAATCATTATTTATTTTTGGATGATAAAATTATTATTATTATGTTACTTGTAATTATACCCTTAAACTAATTATAAGTAAAAGGGTAGAATTTCATGTTGATATTTATAAGTAGGTAATGACGTACTTGACTAAAAAAAAATATTTTTTAATCTTTACTGAAACAGCTTTCTAATCCCAAAGAATTCTCGGGAAAGGTACCATTCCGAGTTATTCTGGGTAAGTGTATGAAAAATATTTTGTAAAAACCCATCTTTCTATCAAAATGAGTCTAAATAGCATTCGTGGATTGTTCTTGTAATGTGGGTACAAAAATCGGCAGCAGGTGTCAAAGTTCAACGCGTCATTTTACAGAATCTCTGTTACGTGACGTTACGCAAGCTGCTCTCACGGTCGCAGACGATTAGACGACAAATTCAATTCATGGCCGTTTTCACCAAATTAGAAAAATCGTGAAGATAATCGACAATTTGCAGAAGGCTGTTAACAACGCTTTCTAGGTTCAATCCGCTATCGACGCCGGCTCCGCAGTGTCACCCGCACGAAGCGTCCGCGCGCTCGTCTCTGCAAACAATGCTGTTTGTCTACCGCCTCGTATAAAAAAGATAGCTGCTCACCGGGCGACCGACTTGCAAACCTACCGCGTTTAGCAACACATCCTTCGGTGAAAGGTATTTAAGTTTATAACAAAAAAGTAACAAGTTCCACTGCAGTGAGTGCAGCGATGCGGTCAGTTGTGATCTGGCTATTGCTGGCCGTCGCGGTCGCTGAGTTCGTGGAGGAGCCGTGGGTCGAAGAAGAAGACGTGGATGAACCTTACGACAAAGAAGATGAGGTTGTCTATCGAAGACGTCGAGAAGTATACAATGAAGACCCATACGAGGAGCATATTAGAGTGAAGCGATGCTGTGAAGAGCCGCGGCGTGTGCGTCGGTCAGCGAGCCACGTGAGAACTCCGCGACAGGTTCACCAGTACGAAGTCCACGAGTTCACGGATGATGCCGAGCCGTCATCACCACCGTACGAGGAAATGCTTGCCGCCGCTAGCGACCATTACCACAAGGTGTACGCTGCTCCCGGTGCATCAAAATCCGCACGGTATCTGAATCCAGATTCGAGCTCAACTGTCAATGTGGTGTCACATCATGCCAACCAGCCTGTTCCTAACCTAACACACGAGGCTTCATCTCAGGCCGCTCATCAGTTTGTATACCAAGCAGCTCCTCAACAGTTTAAAAGCGCTCCTCACGCTTCATACCAAGCAGCTGAGGCAGCGTACAAGCCGGCTCAGCCTGCGCCGTTCACAAAGCTTCCCATTCATTCAGTGTCTCCCGCTCAGTTCAGTCATTCGCTGCCAGTGTCAAGTCCCACGTTTGTCGCGGCTGAGGTCCCCGCCCCGGCGCCGGCCGGGCCCGTGGTCCCGCTGCAGCAGCTGGACGGCGACCAGTCAGCCGCGGCGGCCGGCCACCACCAGCACAAGCATGGCCACGGCCACAAACAAGGTGGTGGCCACGCTTTACATGCTAAGAATTATGGCCAACACGGAGAGAAGGTTAGTTCTGTGTTGCTTTGTTTGTTTCTTCTAAATATGCAAAAAATTTACTTTAAATCCTCAAATTTTCTTATTTTGTGTATTCGTTCGTTTAATTCATAGGTAATATACTATATTCATACATGGAAAGAAAGAAAAATACATTTATTCAAGACATCACACAACATTACATTTTTACAATTGGGCACATACATATACAAGACACATCACAGAAAGAAAGTAAAAATATAATGTTGCGTGACGTCATGGTATAGGTTCCAACTCTGGTATGTAATATTTAAGGATTATTGATCAAAATAGTATTGAACACATATCTATTTACTAAAATTAAAGAAAGAAAAAAAATCTCATTTCTACAGAAAATAAACTGTTATCTGCATTTAGCTTACAAATATTAATCTACTTAGTATGTGCAAACAAAATGTCATGTAAGTAAATACCTCGAGCTTCATAGTACTTATATTTATTTAGATTAACGAAGCCTTAATTTAATTTAATTGAATTTACTTATTTATTTATTTTTTATATTGGGTGTGCATTGTGTGTACAATATATTGCGTGACAAACAAACAATCATACGAATAATATTTTAATTTTATTAGTGGATAAGGAAGTATAGATAAGAGTAATATTGTTTTACAGACCAAAGTTACCTTATTGGGTTAGCAGTAAGAATTTAATAGCTTTTTTGACACTTAAAGAATATTGACATTAACCGCCAAAAGGTTGTTCAAAAGATATACCAAACAAAATTCTTAATATAGATAGTGCAAATGTTTATAACTATTACGTTTTTGTATTTATTCCATTGTGGATTTTTTTTTGCGCCGACATACTTACTACTGCAGTACTATACGGGCAGTACTTACTACCCACATTTTACGAGGGAAAATAGATAATGAGAATGCCAATATATATATTTTTTACTTCAACTTGTCTAGCATTTGACCACACTTCTGATGGGAAGTGACGATGCGATCGAAGGTGTAGCCTATGCTAGCCAAGTAAATACCTATTCACTCTTCTCTTGAACCCGCCCGGGCTAAATTTCGCCGGAAACACAGACGCTGGCAGGGCATTCCATTCCTTAGCCGTTCTAATTAAGCTCGTGTGTTCATTATTGAACGTATGTGACATTATTATAAGCCAATATAATAAAGATCTTACCATCTGCTTCACCGATTTGCTTTCCTACTTTTCGCACGGCTTCTTCCACTAGCGCTCACAATTTCATTTCACTACGTTTTTTTTTTTTTTTTTATGTTATTGGATGATGTGACGAGCTAGTCGTTCACCTGATGTGAACTGCACGGCGCACATCATCCTGAGACATCAGAACAGTCTGGTAATAAGATTACTTGACTGTGAGATCAGATCATAAAGTCTCAATTGCCCAGTAATTTCACTAGCTACAGTGCCCTTCAAACCGGAACACAGTAGTGCTTGCACACTACTGCTTGGCGGCAGAATAACTGGCAAAGCGGTGGTACCTACCTAGACGAACTTTGCAACAAAGTCCTACCACCTAGTACAAAGTCCTACCACCTAGTTTCCACTGCTTGAACACGCATTTTTTCACGAGATATATTACACTGTATCGTACACTTTATTCATAACCCACCATGCTGGTCAATTGCGAGTTAATAGATGGCACCGTTGTTTGATGATAATAATATGTTTGGACATCTCACACAACGCCATCTAGCCCCAAACTAAGCAAATCTTGCTTGTACTATGGGAACCAGATAACTGATACAATACTTAGATACTTTTTGTTTGTAAATACATTTTTGAATACAATATAACACAGAACAGACACAGAACAAACACCTATGTTCATCACACAAATGTTTATCCTGGGTGGGAATCGAACCCACAACCCACAGTTCAGAAGGCAGGGTTACTACCAACTGAGCTATCGGGCCAGTCTGTACTTTGTACTGTAAACGTCATAGGGCTACCACTATGAGGTAGGCACCTATCCTTACTAACATTGTAAGCGCGAAAGTTTGGATGCATGTATGTATGGATGTCTGCTGTCTTACTCTGTAAGGAAAAAACTTCTGAATGGATTTTAATGAAACTTGGAACGTAGATAGGTTATATGTTGGATTATAGCACATATGTTACTTTTTGTTTGCATGCGAAACCGCGGGGTGCAGCTAGAGATTTATAATCTGTTTATTGAATATTTATTTAAAATTTTGTGTGTTATTCTAGATAAAAATAATTTATTACTCCATCTCTAGCTGTGGGTGCTGTTGGAATCGACTAAGGGAATGAGTAGCAGTACTCTCTTCGATTTGCAGTACAATCTATTAATACCACCAAGACGCATGCCAAGCGCAGTAATTATTGCAAACCCCCTCTAATGGAGAGTCTATAATATCTCATATTTGAAACAAATAACTAAAGCAGTATAAAATCATGATAACAATTTCAAATCACTAAAAATTTCAGTCCACGAAAGGGTTCAACCAGGACCACTATGTAGATAAAGGTGGGAAAGGCCACAAAACAGACGAGCATCACAGAAAGGAATACGAGGAAGCCGCCGGGAAGAAGAAGAAGCATCACGACCATGCTGGCCACAAGGGGAACCACGAGGAAGAGGCACATGGTCATAGGGGCGCGCATTTCGATGAGAAGAAAGGTCACAAGAAAGGACATAAGACTAAAGGTTCGGTTTCAATGTAACATTTTTTTTTTTCATAAATCTACCAATAATTATATCATTAAAACTAACTTAACAAAAATGACCATAATAAATCTAAATGTATAATTAATTACAGGCAAACACTTCATGTTACAATACTTTAAAACACTTAATTTAAAAATAAAGTAATGAAAATTATAATTATTACTGTAGTTCTCGAAAGGAGAAGCCTGCAAGTTAATGAAAAAAAAAAATTAAAAAGAGGAATTATATTTTTTAAGATTTTCATTTGGTTTCTTGAGTAAATACAAACGAAAATGGTGTAATTTAATTGTACAAATATACATTTAAATTAAACAATTAAACAATAAAAAAAAATGATTTAATTTATAGATTTCAGGTACGTCAGTCACAGCAAGCAGGCGTACAAATATTTATATAGTTAATGAATAATTCCATTACACATCGTTATTTTTAAAATTCTTATTAAATATCAATCTTAATGAATCAGTCGTAATTAATACTTACTCAAAATTTAACTATATATTAATTTGAAGTTAGAGCGCTTCTGTTTAGGTAGAATTTCATTTCGCTAGATAAAATATTGTGAGCGACTTTTAGCATATTCCAAATCCCTACAAATAACATACGCGGTAGTTGAAGAATAATATTACAACGTCTTAATAGTGGCTTGTTTCTCCGCCCAACGATCACATACATATATTCTGGACCATAACTAGGATTCCCTGTGACTAAGGACCAAAAACTACGAGGACCAGAGTCCCACAACACCCAGACCTTGAAATATACTTATACCTATGATGATTTCCAAAGCTATAGCTTTCTCCACCTGTAAAATGCAATTTTAAAACGTCCGAAATAATTGATAGTCATTTTTTTATGTGTTTATTTTTGTTCATTAAAATAAATTCAATAAAAACCAGCCATTAAATATGGGCTGCAACATTTTTATTAAAAGCCTGAGACATTTTATGTAACGGCTTACCAAGTATTCTATTCAGCGTTAAAATAAGTATGGATACTAATCTATATCTTCTTTTCTTCTATATTATATAAAAGAAAGTCGTGTTAGTTACACTATTTATAACTCAAGAACAGCTAAACTGATTTGTCTGAAAATTGGTGGGGAGGCTTAGAACTAGGAGACGGACATGGGATACTTTTTATCCCACTCGATCGCGTCTCACCCATGCGAAGTCGGGACGGGGCAACTAGTATCACATAAATAGTCAACACTAATCTACCTACACCAACAAGGAAATATCAATATATCATAAAATGACCTGTTTCTAATGTTTTTCTTGCTTAATAATTACTATTGTGTTAAAGTTCACACAAGTCAAGACGCAAAAAGTTGTCGCATGGATAAACTAGCATTATTTTAATAATAGTTGGTAGTGACAAAAATATATTTAAGATATGACGACATTAAAATTAGGTACATACTTATAAGGCAAAAAATTACTTATACCAAATGAGAATTTGAACCAAATTTAACATAAGTGCTTTAATTTCTTTAAAATATTTAACTTTGTTTTAAGTAAAGACAGATCACAGGTGAGATGAGACTAAACGCTATTAAGAAAGCTCGAGAACATTAAAGTAATTTCCGACTTGGTACACGCTAACTCCATAAAGCTATTTACGTTGCGGTCGAGAGAAAGCGGATCGATTGCATAACTTATTGTTATTTTCTGTAATGAGTACCTTATAATAAGTTGACCTCAACCGCAATTCCATCAATAATTTCCATTTCGTTAAATTAAGCGGGTTCCGGTTAAGATTCTCGTTGTTTTTGTTTTAGTACCTATTCATGTTAAGGTTATATTATGTACTTTGGGTTTTTCATAGTAAAATTGTAGAATGACCCCCAAATCATACATAGTCGAAGCAGGGCTCAAAATTTTCATGGATAAAGTTTTTTTTTTGAACTAAAAAGTCAACCTGGTATTTTGAACATAGCAACAATAATTTCTATTTTCAACCGAATTCAAATAGGAGGAGGTTCTCAATTCGACTGGGTGACTCAGAACCTTCGACTGGGTGAACCGATTTAGATTATTCTTTTTTATTTGAAAACTGCTGCTTCCCGTGTGGTCCAATTTTTAATTTGGTCCAGTTCTGACGACGGCATTTATGAAAAAACCATACACGTCTGAAGTCGGATTTTTACTCTTTGCGTTTGTTATAATATTTAATATGCCTATTTCACTGCATTTAAAAACAACCCGCAATTTGATATCAAATATATGATCTGCGATTTGTGATCGAAATTGAAAGAGTAATAGCCTCTTAGTTATGTCCGTAGGATACCTTACAGTCATATTATTACTTCATACTCTAAACTTTTTTATGCCATTTCATTTTTAGGCTACCACAACAAATACCACAAGGACGAATTTCACAAAGAACACAAGTTCTACGACGACTATCACAAGAGCGGCGAGCACCACCGCTTCGGTAAATTCAACGCCAAGCACGCCAGCAATGAGAGCGGCAAGAAGAAAGCACATCACGTTAACGCTGGACACGACTTTGTTGAACGAGGGAAGAAAGGATATAGGTCAGTCCAATCAGGCTCTTATGTGTCCAAAAACCTGTTAAGAAATTATACAAACTTAATTTGCTTGCTTGAACTTTCCAAATTTTTACCGATACTATCCTGCGGTTTCATTGACGTTATAACCATTACCTCCACAGCAATAAAGGTCACGTCGATGCTGACCATAAGGGGTACGACGGCAAGAAGGGACATGAAGAACACCACCAACACCAGTCATCGCACGGGAAGAAAGGCGGCAAAGGAGGCGGATCTCAGTGGGGTTACGCTAAGAAGAACTAAGACTTATTGCCAAGACATTAACAGCCATGTTAGCCTTATGCAGAAAAAGCACCAAAAACTGAAGATTAAGAACAACATTTTAGAAAATTCAACCTATTTATTATTTCAAAAACGGCAAATGTTGCGGCCGAAATTGGGGATTCAACTTTAGGCTATTTTCGTGAATTATACAGTACTGAATCATCCAGTTCACTGTTATCTATTATTGTGATAAAAACTTGTCCCAAAGAGAATTTTTGAGCGGCAATGTTTATTGTGTAATCATGTTACCTTTTAAGACAACTTTACCATGCGCCAAGGTATATAACTACCATTGTTGTGACTTATATTGTTGTAGCTTACTAATATTGTAAAAGTCCTACCTATATTTTATGCCATTAAAAGAACGTCGTGAGAAAATACCTACTATCGAATCGCTCATCATTATCTATATTAATGTATTTAAGTGATACTAGATACCTACTTATTATCTAGTAGGTTTAAAGATACGTATATTATTCATTTATTTTTTAAATGAAAAAATTAAAAATAGCCAACAGTTATTTATTACAAACGAAAAAGGTCTTATTTAAATATATCACTTGTAGTGTTGTAGTTAAATAATTGTCATCCTATATTATGAAAAATACCTTTTCTTTCAGTAACATTTTCCTATATATATTTATTATTTTCACCATACCAGGTACCTTTAGGTATTATGTATGGCTTTGGTTGTGTTGGTAACGATATCGTAATGAATTTAAATAAGTGTGCTCATCTAGTACCAGTATCTACTTATTGTATTTATCCTTATTAATATAAATTTTCTGTTAGCAGTAAGTAATAGGTATGTAAAATCTTTTATATGAATTTTGATTAAAATATTCAACAATTTGTATAAATATTTTATTTAATAAATAATTTCCTTGAATACAATTTATTACTTAGTTTAGACATTTCAAGTAATATAAATAATATGAGACAACTGCAAACAAAAAAATAAGTACCTACCCGCACATCATTTAGCGGATATATTAGTTGCTTTACATTAATTTAGTATTAATTTATAAATATTTTGGTTGGCAGTTTTATTTGTAATGGTCATCAAACTGTATCCAAATAATTTAATTACATAATTGTTTCGTGAAGTAAAAAGCTTGTAACTTTAGACCAACCGAAAGTTTAAATATATCGCTTTCCATAACAAACGTACATAATTTTTAATAAATCCACCACTCAGTTTAATTTTTAACAAATTCAAAAAAATTAACAAATAGGGGCAGACTGGTCCATTAAAAATATTAGCTACGAGTTAAATAGGTAGGTTACGTAAATTATAGCAATCATCATATGAACGAGAAGTACGTGCAAGCTATAAACGGCTGACGATAAGAAAGTATGTCATTTATTTTACAACTGTTTTACCGCAAATTGTTTAAATATGCTATGTTAAATGTCTAAATCTGAACACATCAATACTAAAATACAGACGTATAAATAAAAAAATATTTAATTACAAGGTTAAGCAAGAGTTAATACGGTGGCTTGCAGGGCACCCGCTCGCCAAGCTTAGGGTCAAAACTTTTGACGTAGATGGAGACTGTGTGGTGTGGACGACGCGGGAAGAATACCCGTTGACCAGCGTCATCCACGAAATCTGTGTAATCCATCGACCATTCGCGCTTCATGCCACATCGCTCGCATACTTTAGACCTAAACGATATTTCAAGAAACATTAAAGAAAATACTAATGACATACCAAACTAAAGAAACGAGTGAGACCACACGACTAAAGTAAAACTTCTTTAGTTCAGTTCCATCTATCGGCCGGCATAACTTTGTTTATTGTTGTTTAAATACATGTCCAAATCGAGAGTGAACAGGTATCTTCTAGGCAAGCGTGTTACATCCTAGACCGCATGGTTACTTACCATCAGGTGCGATAGTGGTCAAACTCAAGCCTATTGTACATTTTCATTTTGCCGGACATACGAACATAGTAATTACAAATTTAAAACTTTTATTATGTTGACAATGACGATCTACGTGAACTAATTTCAACGTTCAATCGCATTTCAATCGCAATTCGCATTCATCATGCTTACTTCCCAAGTCAAGCGTGCGTATAGAAGTTTTACTTCAATTAGAAAAATAATGATATTGTAAAATTGAAAATAAATAATGCTGAGCTGGCAAATCTAAGTCACAAAAACTAGACTAATAAACTTACGTGTACTGACTGACAGATACAACTTGCACCAAGGGATGCCGTAGCTCCTCAGCGTTATGCAAGGCATTGCGGAGCAGCTGCGTCGCCACACCCTGTCCTGTGGCTTCGGATGCTGTACCCAGAATCTCAATCTGTAAAGCCGTAGATTAGTAGCTAGAGGTGATGTAAGTATTATATAAGCTGATGCTATTAAAGAATTGCCAGTTAACAGCAGATATCACTAAAACAATGAACAATCAGAAATGGCCGAAAATTATAAACCTTTATACAATGTTTCATCAAGCTTCTTCGAAAAATATAATACAACCTGTACGCATATTCCGACAGATAAAAGCGAATTTCGCGAGCTGAAGCCGTTCGACTTCGCTCATTTCGTTCGCTCAATCAATTAATCTACAGACTTATCTGACGGAATCTACTATGTTAAGACATGAAACAAAGCACAGTAGATTCCGGTCTCTAAAGATTATTGTCAAGAACTTACGTCATAGATGTAGGGCACGTTATATTTTTTGAACAGGTTAGGACTCTTCAAGCAATGTGCACAAAAATACATTCTGTGCCTCTCGGGCTTGGAGTACGTGTAGTGCGCCCATTCTTCCAGCTCGTTTATCATCCATGGCCATACCTTGTTCGCTACTAAGACCCCTATTAGCAACCTTTCGTTTGTACGATCCATTAACTCGAATGCCAAGAAACGATCACCTATAACGAAGAAGACACTAGATATAAACTTTTGCCATCAAAAGCAATTTCAGAAAACTAGTTTTCATCAGAACTCTGTAGACGCAATTAACTATACTTAAGTATAATCATAACTAAAAAGCAGAAAACCCGCATTATTTGCTCACACAGATGTTCAGTATGAGAAATTATTGTAACAATGAAATCACTAACAGAATTATGAGAGCAAAGCATAAAAAATCAACTTGCCAGAATTCGAATACTTGTCCGTCAGTATTTCTAAATAAGGACAGTCCAGCGGCATCCATAGCCCCACGACGCTTGGTTCCCGCGGCCAGTAGTGAGTGTAGAGGAACGACCGTATCAGCTTTGCATGGCACTGGTTTCCTCGCTCCCAACTCACTTTCTTAATGTCAAAGCACTATGGAAACATTTACTTCTAGTACAACAGTAATCACCAAACCTATAAGTTAGGTGCATCTAGCAAAAAACCTTAGGAATCGCAGAAGTATATGCTGATAATAATGGTGACGATAGTGATGATGATGATGATGATGAATATGATAGCCACTTTAGATTTTATTAAAAGTTATCCAAGTCAAATCGTGGACACTCACGGTACGGTTATTCCACCGGTTTAAATTCACTTAGAGAGCTATGGAGAGGTCTTAGAGGGCTTTCTCTGAAGGATCGAATCAGAAATGAGGTGATCCGATCAAGGTCACCGATATATCCAAACGAATCAATAAACTAAAAAGGCAGTGGGCTGGCCATAATTGCCGTAGAAGTGACTACCGATGGGGAAGACGTGTCCTTGAGTGGAAACCGTAACTTGTCTAACGTAGTGTAGGACGCCCATCGAGTCGGTGGAGCGACAACTTGCATCGAGTGGCTGGCAGTAAGATGAGAAGAATGAAGACCGGGCTTAATGGTATGCCATTAAGCCTTGCCTTAAGCCTTGGGAGAGGCCTATCTTCAGCAGTGGACTACTGCAGGCTGATGATGATGATCATCAAAGTTCCCATTATGATCTCGTTTAGATCTGGGTAAGTTTGATGGCTAGGTGACTGGAATTACGTAAGCTAAAGCAATAGAATCTGAGTAGCGTTCTGTGGATATAATAGCAAAGACTTAAAAAATTCAATTGTAGATAGATTTCGAATAACTTACAGATTTCTTATCATTCGCATAATAGCAGATATCACAAATCGACGGCCTCCTGAATCTTTTTACTGAAGAGTTGATTATAGGCATGTGGGGCAAGGATGATACCTTGAGAGCACCATACTTTAGCACCCTCAGGAAATTCATCCTGAATTTTTACTGTTTTTTTAAACCATAATTTTGCTTTTTTGTGCAGGTTAGAAAATAATGATATAGTTTTTACATATTTTTTCAAATTTTCTTACAAAATATCAACAAAGAAGTTTGACAGTGTCTCACTGACAAATACTATTTAACCACCTCCTTGTAGTTCAGTGATTGAAGCAGAAAAAGATTAGAGGTTTTACGAACTACCTTTATTTTTCTACAACGTTTTATATCTAAGAAAGTGGATAATTAACGACGGATAATAGGAAAAACCCACTAGATTTAAGTATAACGGGTCATACATTAGTGCTTGAGGTACCTATATAGTATATTACTGAGATTAGATAATGGGTATATAATTAACTGTTTAGCATTAAGTTTCTCCGTGTACCTACACATTCACTGTGCAAGTGCAAGTTTATTATTTAATAAAAAAAATAAGAAGAGATATACAGGAAGTAGACTCGACCATGCTTCTTGGTTCACATTGACAGACTATGTGCAAAGCTGGGGAGTTATCTGGTGCCACGGTATTACTATACTTTGCAATCGTGCGCTCTATCCTACAATACGGCGCCGAGCTTTGGATGCTCACTGCTCACAAATGTATGCTTTCCTTATGCAGAAAAGGGCCATAAGGGCGATTGCACCGGTCTCACTTGAAACGTCGGTAAAGCCCTTCTATAGATCGCTCAAAATACTGACGTGTGTGGTTGACTACGTTAGACAGAAGGGCTTATTCACGAGCCGGAGAGACAAGCACTACTACAACACCCGCGGTGCGCATAAATTTGCAGCAGTGTCCAGGAAACTCTCGCGGTTGCATAATTTATGGTGCGATAGTATACAACGGTTTACCAGGTCATATTGTCACAACGCCTACTTTAAAAATACTTTTAAGCTTCAATTTTTAAAAAAAACAGATCCGTTACTAAATTTTTTTATACGTTTAAAGAGTTCCTTGTGGAAGTAAAATAATAATATCGCACAAATAATAATTATGAAATTCCTAATATGCACTGACATAACTGAATTTACTTTATTATTATTTAATTACCTCCATGTGTATATTAATTAGAAACGAGATACTGTAAATTACTGACTCATATTGCTATCAATTATTAATAAACGTGTTTATTTGTTTATCTGCTCAGAATAATAAGTTTTAATGAAATTAGATTAAAATCTATTTACTCATAGGAAATTCACAAGATAATTCAAATTCCGAAAATCAAACGCCTACAGATAATTTAACAATCATTTCTAATTGACATGGCAGCCGTCAATATGGCACCACTTTGATACAAATTAATTTACATAAATTAAAGTAAAATTTGAAGTTTTCAAGATGTCTCGTCGGAAATAAACGCATGAGCGCATAAGACCCGCTAGCATCATTCTCGGAAGCCCAATAATGTACACATTGACAAACCGGTTCAGGTTGTGGGTAGGCAAACAGGTTTTCAGGAGGACGCACCCATTCAGCTACATCAGCTGCAGTCACTTTAGGACCTTTGCAGACACACCTGATGCAACTTCCAAGCAGATTATGGTTAGTTCCACCATTTTCTTGTACGTGTGTCATTGCAAATATTGTGATAATTTCTACTGCAAGATTTGTGAAATATAAATGGTCATATAGTTTAAGGATCTTCATCAAAGTAGGTACCTACAAGGCGAATGCCGACTCTCATTATTCTTGAATTTTTATTTGTGTCCTAACGGCAAATTTTTGGGTACTGAACAGAGCTATTTGAGACTCACGCATTTCATTGAAGGACTCGACCTGTATTGCAAAATTAACCATGCATTGATTCAAGTTTTGGGTCTTCCAATACAAGTGTTAGAGACGTCTCTTTATCGAGTTATTCTTTATGTTAATGTTATTGAAAAGGAAACTTTCAAAATGCCATTTAGAAAACTAGCAAAATTCATAAATCTAGACATCAAATGTCCAGGTGCAGGGCACCGAGATTGAGGAGCGACTGCGAGTGCGACGCGCGCGTCCCGCTGACGTGCCGCGTATCCTCCGCTTTGTGAAGGAGCACGCACGAGCTGCATGGCCAGGCCTGGCAGCCCCGCCTGCTGCACCGCAGCTCATGCTATGCGACTATGTGGCACGAGCACTCGCACAAGGTACGAGTGCTGCATTCTTAAGATAGCTGGTTGCAACTGGATGAGTTGAGTTGGAAACAGTAGTACAAGCTGGCGTGATGGTTAGATCTGTTAGCGGTCGTAGTTCTTTTCCATTAATCACATATAAATCAACAGCCAATAGACGTCCACTGCTACACAGAAGATTCCCCCATAAAACGCCACTTTGGACTTTTATCAAAATTGGTTTTGCCATAATCACGTTACTTGGCAGGCAGCTTGGTGTTCGTGGAAGATTTAAATGTATGAATGAATGCTGCCCATTCTTTAGACATTCTCTTAGACGGCTCTTACACCGCTTACGGGAAGAAATAGGGTAGTCCTATTCTTGCACCACCGGGACCTCATGGCCACGGTCTATTAATCAATAGCCAACAAAAATGGTGTATCAAAATTCAAAGATGACCTTAAAGACAATTACTTATACCTTACACTTAATGTGCCTATCCTAAACTTCGTTATAGGCAGCGACGTAGACGTCATACACATTCTCACACTAATTTCATCAGATAAAGTACGGTTACTTTATCTGATGAAATGAATGCTATGGTTCTTTCATGTCTCTATCCCCGTAATCGCAATATGTAACAACACTTTTCAGGGCACTCCATGCTAGCAGAACAGCAAGAAGGGCGTCGTGGCTGGACGCAGATCCGAGGCCTGGCTCTCGGCGTGGCTGTGTGCCCGTGGGATGCATCCATGCTAGAAAAGTGGGCGCGATGCGTACGCTGCGCTAGCTCTAGAAGGCTTATGGCTTTTACAGCCCATTGCCTACGCGCACCTGCTCTGCATGAAAAATATCATGTGCATACTATTCTACAGGTAGGATTTACACTTGTGGTAACGAGACGTCGTTAGCTAACTAACTAACTTTGCTTAGATGTTTATGCAAATGTCGTTACAGGTGGTACTAATAATACCTGAATCCAATCCAAAAAGCGCAGAAATAGTGGACATGTTAACAAGGAATGCCATAAAAAGAAGTCAAGAAGTTGGCTTTCCGCTTATTCGGTTTGATGTGACTAGCGACAAAACGTGAGTTTGTTAAAATATATCACAATATTTTTTTAATTTAGTTTTGTGCACTTTACATGAATTCTACTAGTGTTTTTATTTACAGTGCGCAAGTTCTGGAAAACCTTCAGTTAAAAAAAGAGTGGCAACTTTCTTACGATATTTTACCAGAAGTTTCGAAAGCCTCGGATATGAAAAAGTCGGCCTCTAAATCTTCAATAACTGACAAAGAAAACGTTAAATCGGATGAAAAAATAAAGTCTACATACAAACATCGCGTATCAGTTTATACTATACTAACGAAGACTGATAATAATATGATAAGTGATAATAAAGACAATAAGAATAAAGTGAATAGTTAGCTTATTGGCGGCTACCAATAAAAAATCAGAACAGCATAAAAACAGCTCATTTTGTATTTTTTATTGGATTTTATATTCGAAAGTTTTCTTTTTATGTATACCTACCTAATTATGCTGAATTCACTAGGAGACATTCCATTAACTCATAGAATTGCAAAATGTATAATGTAAGTCATTTCATTTCTTTATCCACCTACGTTGCGGTTAATTTCATGCTATATTGTTCTTGCGGTGTTCGGCGTCGTATTGAACACACAAATGGTTGCCACTCATTTTAGCAATAAGAAGTTAATTTTCTGGTAATCACAGTTACAAAATCAACAATGAAATATTGAAGGTTGTAGAAACCGTCACAAGAACTTTAAAAACAAAAGAGTAGGTATACTAATCACTCGGTAGATGAAGTTTCACGGGTCGTTCATTTGAAAGCCAGTCTTGATTTTTATGAAGCGTTGAATAAATAGGGCTAAAAAACGAGGTGCATTCATAAAAGATCGAGGAATTTTGGACTAGGGTCAGCCAACCAGTTGGTTGTGAAAGATCGAACAAGCGCAATGTCCAGTTATATAAAATACAAGATCCGTGCTGCAGTCAAGAGTTGGACTGTTGAGCGATCGTTGAAAACTGTTTTTGTTACACTGCAAGGTAAATAAATTAAAAGACTTTTTTTGTGATACAATAATTGAAGTTTTAATGCCGTTTTGTTCTTTCAAGGATTTAGCAATGGGTTTCAAGACTGTATCCGTTGCGATGGCGATACTGCATGTGGTTGCAGCTATGCCGGCGTTGACTTTGGAGGACTTAGAGGTTGCTGATGACACGATGTCCGTTGGTTCATACATTAGAGAGACGAGAGCCGCAGCGGTAAGTTCATTTACATGGTGTTTAAGAAACTCGACAAATTTAATTATTATACAATACAGCCTCTATGGTGTGATGGTTGAGTAGGTAGACTCATTACCTGGAGGCGGTGGGTTCGATTCCCTTGGCAGGACAAGTATTTGTGCACAGAAAAAATAGCGCAAATACTTGTTCTGAGTCTGGGTGTTGTGAGACCATGGTCCCCGTAGTTTCTGGGTTACTAGACATAAGGAATCCTAGTTAGAGTCCAGGATCTATGTATGTGATCGATGGGATTATTATTATTATTTCGAAAGATTTTGCAAACTAGCTTTCTTAATAATTATACTTAGTCTATGTTACCAATAGAGTAGCATGATTATTTTGTTTTTACACATTGTGGGATAGTGTTAATGGAGAGCAAAGCTTAGTAACAAATAGGTCTACTTATTTCCTTACGTAGTTTATACCCAGTTTAATTTTTGATAAGTTTACAAAAGGTTAGCTATGTATCTATTTACTATTCGACCGACTTCATAGGAGAAGGAGGTTTTTGAGTTAGGTGTATAATTTTTTGTGCTAGGTACCTCATAGGTATCACTGTTATTTGTAAGCCAATTTCAAAAATAACTACTACTACAAAACGAAAATATAGATACCACTATGTTACTTTTAAGACCACAAATTATTGTTTGACCTATGTTCACAAGCAAATAAATTGATTTGATTTGATTAATTTTCAGCCCGAAAACTACCACAAATCGTACGAAAACGAAGGCGATGGCGAGATTGGTTATTCTCGCAAGAAGACTGGTGGTGGGAAGAAGGGATACCAGCACTTCGACTCCTTCCACAAGAAGGCTGGTGACAACTACGAGTTCGAGAAGGAAGACTCTTACGGACAAGACGAGGATGGTCAACACGGAGCCCACAGCCACAACCATGAGAGAAAAGGTGAACTTGATGCTGAAGAAAATCATAGGTCAGAAAAGATTATAAGGAGACCTCTAAAGTTTGTTAGGAGAGTGCTCAAATGGTTCGGGAAATAATGGATCAAATCCTTAAAAATTTTAGTCCGCCAGTGTTTAAAAAAAAAAAAGCTTGACAAACGGCCTTGAACTTGAAGATAAATAAGTTGTCGCAACGCGGTCAGCCTTTTTTACGTCTTTCAAGTTGGTACCCACGGACGCAACTCTACTGTGTAGACAGATTTACGACGCTCGTTTTATTGTAAAGAGCGGAGAAGTTGTTTATTTTTAATTCCGAAAGAGTGGGTTTTGTATTATAGCGAACTTTTCACATAAGTACCTATATACGTTATTTAACCATTTTAATCTTTACTAGGGTACCCGCGGTATTACCCATAAGTTTTGGGTAGAAATTCTTAATTTTCTGGGTTACAAATTGATAAATAGGTAAGTTTGCTCTTGACAGAGCGCTTAAAGCAATCCGTGTGCAAAATATTCCAATGAGTTCCCAGGTAGTAAATTTGCGTAATATTGACGACTATTATTTGTTTTACAAAAATTTTACTGGTCTGAAAACACAGTTGCCTTCTGAACTGTAAATTATGGGTTCGATTAATTACAATACAAACAGTTCCGCACTAACTCTAAAATTACGACATTATAACGTAGGCATACATACGCCGACTTCCATACCGACGTTAATATTACGTTTTTTTTAGAACACGAACATGGAATGGGTTCAGCCGTTTACAATTACAGAATAAGCAATGCAACGAACTATTTTAGCAACTTTACCTATCTAGAGTATTCATGGACGTATTTTATTTTATAGGTGCACATAACAGATCATAGAAAATATAATATTACAAAGCAACATGATTTAAAAAGTACATAATGAACAATTCTATAATCCAATCACACACGCACTCTTCCTGATGCAAAACAGTGATTTACGTACCTACCATACATACATACATACGATAATGGTACGTCAGCTACAGGCTTCGAATTCCGAAAATGAGTTTTGTATGAAAAGCAAAATTTCGGTCAAAACAGCCCCCATGGAGTATTTTCTAGTGCTCGCCTGGTAAAACACTTTATCTTTTCAGCGGAGAGCGAAAAGTACAGCGCACCAGAATCTGAAGACATTGATGAAGGTCACCACAGTAGACCCGCAAAGAAACAAAAGAACGACGATGAAAGGCATCACGAGGATTTGAAGTTAGTAGAAGTCCCTACATTTTAGTAATTAAGATATTATATAATCTACGTTCATCCATCGACGCAGTCGCAGGTTTTATACTTAATTACCTAATTTATTTTTATTTCTGCAGGGAGGGGGCCAGTGATGGTAACGGTGGCGTTGAAGCGATCGGCCACGATCCCGCCGACTACGTTCTTCCGGAGAAATACACGTACGGCGACGGAGAGGAATACAATTTCTAGAATATAAAATGGTCTGCGTTTATAAAAAAAAATCTAGACTGATATCTTATGATGCAATTTTTTTTGTTATTTTAGATGAAGCCAATAACATTTAAGCTTAAACTTATATTAACGCCATCTGTGGATAGATTGGAATACTACGGGTATGATTGTTTAATGTTTTGCTGTTGTATAAACAGTAATTTATTTTAAGTAGGTAGCTTTTGTTAATAGTAAAATAAATTAACGTTTTAAGATATGTATGTGTGCTGTTTGATTACTTTATATTTTATATTAATGAGTATAAATATGTCCATTCTGTATCAACAAAACGCAACTTTGACGTGCGACAATGACAGTTGACAATACATCTCAGTTTGACAAACATCGAGATTGTTTTGTTTCATTTGTTTGACATTTGTTTTGCCTTGGCTTGGAGAAAGTCGGTCGTTCGTATTTTCGAAATAAAAAAAAACTAAAAAGCTATTCATTTACTCAGCGTTAAAAATTGTGATGTGATTATAAGTATTACCACCAAGAAAACGAAATGGGTGTAAAAGCCGCCGATATATTATTCGCTTTGGCGTTGAACCTCATACACAGCGCGTACAGTGGTAAGTATAAGTAGACAACAATTATTTAATTGAATCAAATTGTTCGGGACGTTGTTGTTGGAGCTTGTTCTTTTTAACAGAGCACATCCTGTCCTGCAATGTGACCGGTCTCGAGCCGTGCCCGGGCGATTACCAGATTTGTAACCAGACGTCGCTCGAATGTGTATGTTTGGAAGGCTTTGTGTTTGTTGGCGATGACTGCGAGCCTCCACACTCTGCTGATGCTGACAGCGACCGTACTAGAATGACCGCTGTTGTCGTCACAGTCTTCACACTCGGCCTAATATTATCCGGTCTGGTGTTAGTCATAAGGAAGTATAATTTAGTGGAGTATCTCCGACAGAAGATTAATCTAAGAAGAAACAATGATGTGATGTATGAGGATGTGATGATTGGAAATGATGATCCTCCTCTTAGTCCTTAAGTTAATGTTGCATTCTAATTAAGAACAGGTTAAGTAATTTGTTACTGTTTTTGGGTATCATGTTTGGACATTGCAAGAAATTTGTATTGTTTGAAAAAGTTATGAACACAATGTCATTGTGTCATGACTTGGGTTTGGCGTTATACCAAATATTTGTGGAATACATGCTTCAGCTAAACATTATACTTACCTATATTGTAGTTTACAATATAGCTGTGAATTTAAAATGTATCTGCAGCTTAGCATGATTCACATTCTTATTTGTGTATTTTGTATTTGTATAGGTTTATACAAACATCTGTGACTGTTTCGAGGAAATGTATATTGTTCTTCTTGTACCTTTATTACATTCAGTTATTTCGTTATTGCTTTTTGGAAAATTTTACTTATGAATAATAATATTTATTATAGTAATTTGGTTCCACATAATAAGCTATTTGACTAATATTAAAAATAAACAAATAAATATTAACTTCATAAAGTACCTTAAAATTAATGTAATTAGTAAAATCGATAAACAAGCCATGGAGTATTACACCTTTAAACTTTTAGGAGAGGGCATTGCCTGTCCCTTTCTTGCAAAACAGAGATCAGGTGGAGCTTCCTTGTATCTACTATGAGGTTTTGATAGTGACGTCACATGCCAAAGAAATTGTATGTAGCTACCATAGTGGTACCACAGCTTAGTAACGAGTTACTGTGAGAACTGATAACTGATGTCACTGCATGTTTAAGCAGTCGTTATAAATGTCTGTAACTTAGTCATTATTTGAGATATTTAATTTTTGTTTTCGCAATTTGTCTATTTTTTAGGTATATTATTTATTTATGTAAGAAAAATATAGCAGTCAAATAGCCTATTCAGTGGAAGTAGTACAATAGTAATAGCAAAGTATACCAAGCTTACTTTCATGCAATGTCTGTGTGTGACACCCAAGTTTTATGTTAGTCAAATACTATTATATATTGCTTTCAATGTAAATAAAAATACAGAACATTTTTGCTTTCTCGTGTTATTTAAAATAGGTAGTTAAATTATTCCAAGTTCTTAGCATAATATGTATCAAGCAAACATTTATTATGAGAGTAACATAAGGGTAGATAAACAAATATTTATGCTTTCTGTAGGTAATTAACTAATTTCAGATAAGGTTGTTATTACTAATACAACAAAGTAATCAATTAGGTACATGTAAGAACAATATGTCTTGATCCCATTTTAATTTTCCTCTCGTTGAAATGACAGTTACTTAACAAAATAATTGCTTGTCCCATGACACGGTAGAGCCTTGATAGTCCATATCCTGTTATATATATAAGTTGCTATGATATGGTTCTTTCAAATTGCAAACATAATACTTCCACATATTTAAATCTTACATTAGTAATTTGACATTTCAAAATAGTTGGTATATGCGGTCACTTGAGCCAATAATATTCTAAAAGGATGCTCAGTCATGAATCAGTGCAAAAGTCTAAACATTCATATGTTTTGTTCTGTGGATGAAATGGTGGCTTGAGCATCAGAATGTTGTTCTAGGATAAGGATAATTGTTTCAACAAAGAAAGTATTGTTTACATATTTAAACTTGAAATGAATGGGTTTAAGAATTAAGACAACAATGTGTAATAATAATTTATAATTATGCTGTTTAATGTAAGAGTTATGCTTTGCTCAATATTGCCTAAGATCGAATGGCTCCCAAACATTCATCTGTATTGCACAAAGATTTTTGTATATTTTTGCAATTATTTTTTGTAGACTGTCTAGAGTAGAAAACATAATTATGTTACTTTGTATTTTGCATGTTATCGAGTAAAATGTATCTTGTTATTTGTTAAGTATTAATTAATATAGTTTCCTATTGAAACCAAAATTATTGTATTGCATTGACATAAAGACAGCATTATACATTGCAGCTTCAAAGCAAATTTTAGGCCTATTTTGCGATCTATAACACTTGTTAATGTTTTTATTATGTAGCTGATGTGACAGACATTGCCACGTTCTTTCCCATGTGTCCCTTTCCCTCCTTGAGATTTTTGCACCAAGTTTTTCCCAAATTCGAGAATTTTCCAGGAAACTAAAAAAAATCTTTAAAAACCTAATGTTGAATTGTGGGCTAATAAGAACACTTAATATTTTAAAATCAGTCCTGCTGTTAGTGACAACAAGCAGCATTTGTTTATATATTGGTAGATTATGTAATATGAATGGGCAGAATGTCATTTCAATATGCTACCACCACAAATGCACCTGACTGGAAATCTCACAGCATTAAAAAGGATGTGATAAATTGATGAATACAGATATGGGAGAGAACTATATTCTTAATTATTCTCCTATCAGAATAAATTGGCAGCAATTTTAATTACAGGTACAGAATAAATGCAGACCTATTACTTACTTATATTTGACTAGAGGTAGAATTCTGTTACATTATAATACTGTACCTTACCTACCTATATCTTGTTAAGTACTGTAATAGTCTATTTTTATTTTTGTAAACTGTTAAATCTTGTATTAGGTCTTTACCTATGAAATTGCCGTTTTGTTTGAAAAAAGTTAAAGTATTTTTTTAGTTAAACTTATTTATTTATTTTATTCAAAGTAATCACCCCTGCAATCAATGCATCTTTGCCAACGCTGTGGCAGTTTATGGATGCCCTTCTTGAAAAAATCAGCAGGATGGGAGACAACAAACTCTTCAAAGACGTTTTGTACTGCCTCTCGGGAATTGAATTTTTTTCCCGCTAAAAAGTTGTCCAAATTTTGGAAAAAGTAATAGTCGGTAGGCGCAAGATCTGGTGAGTATGGCGGATGAGGGAGAGCTTCCAAACCCAACTCATGCAGCTTAGAGATGGTCTGTTGTGCAGTATGGGGTCGCGCGTTGTCGTGAAGCAGTGGAGACGACCGATTGACCAAAGCTGGTTGCAGACGTGCGAGTTTCGCCATCATTGTGGTCAGTTCTTCAATGTACACATCTGCAGTAATGCTCTCGCCGTTTTGTAAAAAGCTATGATGAATCACACCAGCACTAGACCACCAAACTGTGACCATCACCTTTCTAGGGGTCATTTTTCGTTTTGCACATTGCTTTGGTACCGAACCAGGATCTAACCAACTTGCTGAGCGCTTTCGATTGTCAAAAAGAATCCATTTTTCGTCGCACGTAACAATTCGGTTCAAAATTCCTTCATTTCTGTGCCTGTTAAGCAGCACAAGGCAAGTCTCGACGCGTACGTTGCGCTGGCGATCGTTGAGTTCGTGGGGCACCCATCTATCAAGCTTTTTTATCTTGCCAATCTGTCGCAAATGGACCAATATTGTTTTGATGCTAACATCAAAAGCTGTTGCCAGCTCAGCTGTAGATTGAGATTCATCAGCTTCCACAATCGCCTTTAATTCATCATTGTTGACCAAAGTTTCCGGACGACCACGAGGTTCATTTTTCAAGTCAAAATTCCCAGAACGGAACCGAGCAAACCAATAACGGGTTGTACGTTCGTTTGTACAGTTCTCTCCGTAAACGTCGTTGATGTTACGTGTCGTTTGTGCCGCGTTGGTGCCACGACGGAACTCATATTCCATAATTACACGAAATTTCAAAGTATCCATTATGAGGAAAAATGTTGAAATGTAATGAAAATACAACGCTAATCAATAAACAAAAGACTCATATTGTAAATAGAATGTCATATTTTTAAAACAAAATTAATTTGAATTTAGAATTCATAGCCAATCAAAACTTTTTTTTGTTTGAAAAAGTCTATACTGCAATACGGCAATTTCATAGGTAAAGACCTATTATTAATTTTATTAAGTATAGTAACCAAATCAAATGTACCTAACTACAGGAAACCCTCATTCAAATATAATCGCACAAGTATGCCAGAATGTAAGGTAAAATATATTTATTTAAATAAATACTCTGTGATACTGTATATAAAGTTTTTTATTCATGTAATAAAGGTCCTTAGGTAGGGCGTTATGTAGAAACTTGTTGCGAACTTGGTAAAGTTGCTTATGGACAGGACAATTATAATTACTGGAACTGGGCACTCGTAAAGCACTGGAACAATGGATAAATGTATGATTAATTCTTGCTTCAGTTGCTTCAGTTGGCGTTACTGATACACTTTGGTACTTTTATATTCATACTTTTGGTATTTTTATATGAATATTCTAACTATAAACTATAACTAAATCAAATTATTATAAATATATGTGGACATTTAACACAGCGCCATCTAGCCCCAAACTAAGCAAAGCTTGTACTATGGGAACCAAATAACTGATACAATACTTAAATACTTTTTTGTTTTATAAATACATACATAGAAAAAATTATTTGGGTATGTTTTAGAGAAGTGCAATCGTAGGAGCTATAAAACTTTGGTACATACTGACATTAGTAATTACTGTAATATTCGTAACCAATATAGTGCTGTTATTGGGTACATATTGTGTTACATGTTCATGCAATATTCATCTGAACATATAAAAATTAAGTCCTGACAATAGACCGAAACCGATATACTCGGCGCTTCTCTAATTATGATGTTACGTTCACGCCGCAACAACAGCTGAACAAATTTGGAACGAATGGAGAGCTTAAATAATATACGTTGTTTCCAAATTATTATAAATACTTGATTTTTGTCTGAACGTTATATGAATGATTTTGTTTATGAGTATGTATTTATATATTCTGTGTCCTCATTTAGGAATATACTCTTTGGTTCTGCCAACTGATTTTCATGAGCATAAAAATGTACAATTTGGAAATCAAAGAAATTTATCTTCTGATATAAAGTAGTTTCTTTACATACGTCATAATTTATTTCCACGGGGCTTTACTAAATGTTAAAAATTAATCAAGATCGACAATGGTGTCGATTCTGTGTCGCATAATCTAAAGCTAAACGAAATTAACATATTTCCGTCTTTTTCATTTCCCCTTTATCAGAAGAGTACCGCCATAATTTCAGTTTACTTTAGTTTTAGAGAATGCGACACCATTGTCGCGATAAATAGACGATCCAACCAGATAACCCTCGGGCCACCGTTGCCCGAGCGGTTGTCCACTGACCGGTGAGCACGGTGACGAAGACGACGAAGCTGTACGCGAAGACTAGTGCGTAGTGCAGCGCCCGCGTGTGCGGCGCCGCCTCGGGCGCCCACACCAGCGCCGGCAGCGCCAGCACGCCCGCCGCGCCCGCCACCGGCACCGCGCGCAGCAGGCGCCGGGCAGACACTGCGGGCATGGGCATGGGCATCGTGTAGTCTGACCTAACGGCTTGATTCATTCTACGTCCTAACCCTCTAAAAGGGAAGAGGGAAGCGAAAAATAACGAGCGTGCTTTACACCACACGACTGAAGTAAAACTTTTTTAGGTTGGCTCCATCTATCGGCCGGTATAATTTCGTTTAATGTTGATTTCGCCATCTTAACCATTGTAAATTGTAATTTTTTTTATATTGTGAACATAGCGCCCATCTAGCCCCAAACTAAGCGAGGCTTGTACTATGGGAACCAGATAACTGATACAATACTTTTTTTTTGTGTTTTGGCTCCACACTTTTGTGTATTTAGCCAGTGTCAAGTAATTGATAATTTAGCAAGTTAATGATATTTCACGTAAATAATGTGTCAGGTCACAGTCGAAGTCATCAAAACTCCCGATACAATACTTAAATACTTTTTTGTTTATAGATACAATTACATACATAGTATACAATATAACACCCAGACAAAATAAACACCTATGTTCATCACACAAATGTTTGTCCTGGGTGGGAATCGAACCCAACAACCCATCGTTCAGAAGGCAGGGCTGCTACCAACTAAGCTATCGGCCAGTCGAACCGGACGTATCAACATAATAATACAAATTTTATCTTTGTTATGTTGTCAATGGAAATCTACGTGAACCAACTTCAACTTCCGTTCGCCTCGTATTCACCAGCTTACTCCCCGACTCAAGCGTGCGTAAAGAAGTTTTACTTCAAAAAAGACAAGGAAAATAATGAAGTGGTAGAACTTTTGTCACTGTTACGGGTGGCCAGAACGTTTCACATCAGGCGAACGACTAGCTCGCCACTCCACCATTAACACCATGTTACAACCGTCCGTAACTGTAGATATACTGTAGTTTGATAAACTTTGACGACCAGCGGGATTTTAACCCGCACCTTCCAACTCACCGGCTATTAGACGCTCTTCCGACTGAGCCAACTTTTTGTAGGCAAGCATGCCTCATCCTTAGATCGCGTCACTGCTTAACATCAGGCGAGGCAGTTGTCAAATTATTTACCAATACCAATTTTTTTGAAAAAGCTAAATGACCTGAGGACTATGTTTTGTACCGACTACATACACACATACACTTACACTTAAAAAATGTGGCTTATACATTAAATAATCCATTCCACCCACTACCGTAATATAATGTTAAAAACATATGTCAGTCTGTACTAAATTCTATTAAAATACAACTTAACTAAAGCATCACTGTCCCCTGGGTTCTCGTATACGTTTGGTAATTCGTGTCAACTTGGCAGACCAAATGCTGTACGCTCATTGGTTGCAAGTAGATCATCGGCCGTCTCAACCAATGAGCGTACAGTATTCGGCATGTTGACTTGACATGAATTTAACATCATGCCACTACCGAACTACTAGACGCTCGGCTAAGCGCCATCCTTTCACGGTCGAAATACCACCCATTCGTACCAAGCGATTTGACTCAACGTTCTTAATTAGAACGGCTAAGGAATGGAATGCCCTGCCAGCGTCTGTGTTTCCGGCGAAATCTGACCCGGGCGCGTTCAAGAGAAAAGTTAATAGGTATTTACTTGGCTAGCATGCGACACCTTCGATCGCATCGTCACTTCCCATCTGGTGAGAGCGTGGTCTGTTGACAAATGAATGCTAGACAAGTTTGAAGTAAAAAAAAGAGGGCTAGGGAGATAAGTATAACTTAAGAGCTTTTTCTTTTCTTTTTGAAACAAAATCACAGCTTTTAAATTTGAACAGAAATATATCTTTTAACAAAACTTACAGCCAAATATGGTTATATATTTTTACTGTCAAAATTTTAGTACAGATGGCAACTAATTTGTATCATTTTCTTATGACTATGAAAACATTATTTCTAATAATATTAAATACTAACCTTCATTCTGCGAGACAAAAGGCTTCAATAGCTGCATTAAAATCTGGATTGTCAGTATGAAGGCAACTATTCCTAAAACAGCAAGAGATATTATGGAATGGATTGGCAGTATGGATAACTTTTAAATTTTATGGGATGGTATTTATTTATTAAGAAATACATACTTATCATATATGATATGATCATCTTTTTTTGCTTTTATCTATTTTAAGTTTTGGGGTATAGTTTAGTTTTTTAGGTCTAGTTTAGTTTAGTATTTTGTTTATATGTAAAATGAATAAATTGATAAATTTAACTCAATATTATCAATAGGTTAGGATATTTAATATAATGCATGATAAGATTACAATAGGATTCGCCGTGAGGTTCCCGTGTGAGAATAGCATTACCTCAAATCTTTCTGTGGGTGCCGTAAGAGCTGGCTAAAGGAATATCCAGGGAATGGGCAAGAGCATTTTCATCCATACATTAAAATCTTCAGTAATCATCAATTGATGGCTAATTTCTATTTCCATACTAATGATAGACGGTAGGACTTAGGACTTTTCTACCACTGCTATACCAGTTATTGTGCTGACAAGTAGTAATGAAGACAGTGTCTGTAGAGAAATTACTGGGCAAATGAGACTTTATGACCTGATCGCAGTCTCAGGATGACATGCATTTTTTTTTTTTTTATGGTAAAGGGAGCATACAAGCATATGGCCCACCTGATGGGAAGTGGTCACCATAGCCTATGGATATCTGTAACACCGGAGGAGGCGTCACTAATGCATTGCTTACCCTGTAAAAGTGTCAAGTAAAATGTTACATTTCAGAGTTCCAAGTAACACTGCATCTGCAACTAGCTTGCTTGTCACATTTACGGAGTTTACTCATAAAGAAGCATTAACATGTTAAAAACAATCCTTACCCACAAATGTATATAAGAATTTGACATAAAAATCTTTTTCCCATATAAATAAATCTGTGTCATCTTCATTCTCTTCTCGCACCCACAACACACAGTTTTCACTCTTCCATGATTCCAGGATAGAGATGTTTAGTGGCACAGTTCTGGAAATATTGGTAGTATAACATTAGATTATTGTATGTAGAAGATAGAAAGTATGTTATCCAAGTAATTCTTAATATGAAATTCAGGTGATTGAATTCCGTTTAAACTCCTTTTTTAAGAAATGTTATTTTTCAATGGATATTGGAACCCTTTTCATACTCTAAACAATGCCTTTGTTAAATAATACTGCAAGTTTTAAAAAATAGATTTTAATACTTGCAAAAGTGTAGAATTTATTGTATTATTGTTCTGTGCCCCGCACAAAGTGTTGATGACAATGTTGAACAAGCTGTCACTCCGCCACACTCCATAAGTCTCCAACATTATCAGGATGATTAGGAGCTTCCAATATGCCTGGAAAATTCAATTTAACTAATTAAAATAGAGCTTTCAACCAAATAAATAGAATTAAAAGTGGTATATTCCCAAACAAGTGCAATTTGAGTCTAAGCCTGAGAGCTGTAGTAAGTAGTCCAGAATTATTTAAGTAATCTAGAGGTCTTCAAGACAAGAGTGTATAGGTATCTTCTAGGCGAGCATGTACCATTGCAAACCATGTAATCACTTTCCATCAGGTGAGACAGTGCAGTGGTTAAATGGTAGCTTATAATTTGCCCATACATTCACAGTGACACTGTCTTCTCTCACAGGAAGAGAATGTGGGCTAGTAGGTATAATCCAACATGCTGGCTAAATGTGGGTTATTGGTACAGAAATAAAAAATACTTTCCAGGAAAATATTGGTTGCTGTTTAAGTACATTCATTGGCACAACTTTAGTATAAGAATAAAGTAATGAATCGGGCTGCAACTAGTTTTGTTTTAATTATATCATTCTTCATATTGTCTAGTAGAATTATCTGAATACTTTTTTGTAATTCTTTAACAATAATTTAAAAAATATGAAGTACTAAGTTATTTCTTCACCTGACAAATTGATAAGAATACTGCTTCTGAAAAAGTAAGTCAGCCAAGTAAATGGTTTAAATAGAGCAAACTTTTGTATAAGGGAATGAGTTGATTCAATGTACATTACCTTAAACTCGATATTGTACAAAACATGTCGCTGTGCTTCTTTAGACATCAGCACCAAGTCAATCATCACAATCACAGGGTCATATTCTATGTATTTGTCCACTATACCTTTGCATTTGTCCTGAAATTGACGTAATGTATTTTAAAAAAAAATTATGTGCATAAGAAAGTTTAATGGCAACTTAGATGTTGTCAAACGGTTAGGCAGCATGCAGCGGCGTTTTACTGTGAAATAAAGTTCATACACATTTAGTCAACTTGAGGACCGAAGGCCCATACGTCTTGTAAAGCGCTGCGGCTGGTTGTCCACAGTTCACACACTTGTACTTTTTACGTTGTAATTCAGTCATTTTATTTTTGGCACTGAAAATTTCAATTATTTATTAAAAACAGTGAAAATTGAGAAACACTTCAATTCAACACTCAAAAGCAAAACAATTTAAAACAAAGTAAATAGTGATGTGATGTTCTTATACTTATTATTATTACTATCAGCTAGGCTAGGCCGCACTAGGTAGAGCTGGAGTATAGCAAACCAAATCGGGTAGTTGTTTAGTTAGTTTCAGCAGAAATCGAAAAATCACAAAAAAAAATATTTTAAAAAAAGGGAAGTCTGGCATTTTTTTTAGCCAAGTTGTATTTTCCTCTTGGGGCCCCGAACCCCCCATTTAAGTTTGTCTAAGCCTCTGCCGAACGTCCTGTATAAAACTAATAATATCATTTAAATTAATTAATTGTTTATGTTTATTTTAAATACGCAATTCCTACATATGTGGACATTTCTGTCTAATTTGCAATTAATTTCATTATATTTCTAAAAATCAACAAGAGCATGTTTTATTTGTATATCGTCCATTCGAGTATTACAAAAGAAGAAGCAATACCAAGACAATCCGATATTTTACATACATACATCACTAAAAATAAAGATAGAAGGCACAGAAAGACAGTAGTTGCAGATGACAGTAACATTGACATTAAAGCGACATTTTTCTTTTTTTAAGTAGAGTTCCTCGCAGTTATCTTATTTAGCCTTATCAAGTATAATTATTTTAAATTCAAGTGTCTACCTAAAAGATTTTTTGTCATGTATTTTAACCAATAAACCTAGTATCCTATAAGGGATTAGAGTCATTGGTTAGTACTGGTGGATCCCCTATAGGGGACTAAGGTTATTGGTTACTATTATAAAAGGTAGGTAGGTACTAATAACTACAATATACCGATATTACTCTTTTTTTTTAAAGACTCAATTTTTTTTTGGTTTTTAGCTGTGTAAAGCGTGACAATTAAATTAGGCACCGTGGACCTATATTCAGAGTCGTGTTGATAGCTGGTATTGAGCCTATCCACAAGTTGCTCTCGGTAGAGTAAGTACGACCGTATAATTAAGTAGTTTGTAGTATAATTTTAGGCAACGGTTTTTAAGTATATGTAATTTTGAAGTTAAAACACACTTTTCACATAGGAAATACCTACTTAAAGAATTTTTTTGAAGTAACACTTCTTTTCGCAATTTGACTTGGGGAGTAAACTGGTGAATGCGTGACAAGGCGAACGCAACTTGAAAGTCGTTGGGTACGTAGATCTCCACTGTCAACATAACAAAGTTAAAAATTACTTAGAATTTGTATTATATTTTTTTTTTTTTTTTAAGATTTGGCTCCACACTTTTGTGTATTTAGCCAGTGTCAAGTTATTGATATTTTATCAAGTTATCGATATTTCACGCAAATATGTGTCAAGTCACAGTCGAAGTCACCAAGTCAATCCATAGTCAAGTCAGTCTAGTCAAAGTCATACTCCTAGTAAAGTGGTGGCAACTTTACTTGAAGCTTCTATGGAGTTTTGGAAACAACACGAAAAGAAACGTTTCACCATCATTATACCATTTTCCCACACTCACGCCTGTAATCCAGCACTTAACGAATAAAATGCCACCAATTTTATGCACTAACACTGAAAATAACATAAGTTTTGGAAAATAATACAATGCGGCGACGCGATCTTTTTCGTTTTCCCGCCAAAACTCCTCATTTGTATTATTATGTTGATATGTCAAGTAAATGACAATTTACAAATGTCAAGATGGCGACATTAAGCAAAACCAAAGTAAGGTATACCGGCGGATAGATGGAGCTAAACTAAAGAAGTTTTACTTCAGTCATGTGGTCTAAAGCACAGTCGTTTTTTTTTAAATATTTATGTTATGTATATAGGTACCTATCTATAATTAGATATTACTGTAGGAAATAGGCATTTTCGGCAAAGTTTACTTAGGTTCAGAGGATTGTAAAAGCCTATTGAATAAAATTGACTTGTAGGTACCTACAATACTTTCTAAAATTCCCAAAGAGTAAAGCGGTTTAAAAATTAATAAAATCTCTTTAAAAACTGAACTTACTCAGTTCAAAGCTTCCTTAATTCAAAGTTGGCCTTTTATAGGGTAACTTCGGCGTTTTTATTAAAATTTAGCTAAGTCCGGTTCATAAAAGTGCCACTTTTATATAGGACTTGGCCCTTCATGCTTCAGCTATTTGCATTTATATTGCGCGTACTTCGTGGAAAATTTACACTGAATGAGAACTGGATTAACTTAAGTTTCCACTTTTTTTTTTAAATATTATAAAAAATAAACTGGTTATGTAATAGAAACTAAAGGGATTACATTTCCCTGTAGAAAATTCCAAACAGGTTTCAATTATTAATTATTCTCCAAAGTGCTACTAATAATCTTAATAGGGTAGATAGATGAATGATAGAGAATTCATTATTACCTCACCAATTAAATATACAAGTAGGTACTTACCTACCTACTAGTAATAATAATAATAACGCCCAACAATCATAAACATAAGTAAAAAACTTCTTAAAAATAAAGGTTATAAAATAAAAAGTGTTACCTACAGTGGGTGGTTTTATCGCTAACAGCGATGTCTTCCAGAGCAACTATTTTAGGTATGCCTTCTACACTGTAGGTTTAGTTCGATTCCCGCCCATCATGACAAATATTTAAGTAAAGTAACTTAATTAATATGGTTGTTCTGTGTGATTACTATTTTTATATTAGACCACAAAAATAAAACGCTTCCTCTAAATATTAGACGGTCTTCAAGTACCAAGAGCTAGGGTTGGAAGCTCTCCGTCATCCGCCGTAGTACTCACCAGATCTTATACTTATAGACTTCTACTTTTCTTGATAAATTCTTGGACGGAAAAAATTAAATAACCGAGAGGCAGTACAAAATGCCTTAAAGAATTTGTTGCTTTCCGTCCAGCTAATATCTTCAAAAAAGGCATTACCGTACAGCCACTGCGTTGACAAAGATGCATCGATCGCATGGGTGATTACTTTGTTTAATGGAAATAAATAATATGGAAAAATTATTTCATAAAAAACGGCGATTTCATAGGTTAATTTTCTTCTCATTATACCTATATAGGTAGATACGTAGCGTGCTTGGTTTGAAGTCAGATGGCGCTGTGTGTGATACACACTTATTTAATACTAGGCACTCTCTTAAAAAGTTAATGCATAAGCTATGCGCCCGAAAAAGGTACCTAACGTAAAATCTAAAGCTCCTCGCATGATCCTAGGTTATTCTATCAAGCAATCGTGGCCGTGGAAATTTGGGCTCGATTTAAAAATAATTGGATGTCATAACTAGATTACATGCCTGATATCTGTGGCCTTGGTTAGCTACGAACAAACGAAAGCACATTGTACACATTCTAACGTTCTTTTTTTGTATTAAGAGGTTGCTGTGTCTACCTATACTTTTCGTACGGTTTTAGGTTTGCCTTTTAAGATTTTGTGGAGACTTTTTACTCGTTCCCTTGAGACCTACCAACTGTTCAAATTATTTTAAAATAAAATTCTTATTTACAGCCAAGTTCTATATGAACCTACTAGGCTATAGACTAAGAACCTATAGGTACATAAAAAGTATGTATGCTTACTTATATTAGATATAGTTGCGCCCCGCGGTTTCACCCGTGATAAAAAGTATCCTATGTGTTAATCCAGGCTATAAACTACATAATTATGTGTTCCAAATTTCATCCAAATCCGTTCAGTAGTTTTTGCGTGAAAGAGTAACAAATATACATCCATCACTACTCACAAACTACTCACATACTCACAAACTTTCGCGTTTATAATATATAGTAGGAAGTAGGACTTTATACTATTAGACGCTATTATATTATTAGACACTGGTAAACTAGGAAAATGGCCAAAATAGGTAGGTACGTATTTTAGCCTTTTTTATGTGACAATATTTCATATCCCTAGTTCAATATAAAAACGGTTTTTATTCAAAAAATAAAGTGTTGTGTCTACAACCAATACATCGCTTCACCTCATCGCTCTACATAAAAGGAACACAATTTCCTCCATTTTCTATGGCGTGAGCGCGCAGCACTTTGCACTGGTGCCGTTATTTTCTGTACTTCGACCCAATAACAACTGACGATTTAGTAGCCGTGTACCTTTACTGCCCCTGTTTAATATTTATAGACCGTTCTCCACCTACGCGTAGTATTAGTGAAACTGAGAGAAATTTGGAATACTTTAAAATGGGTCTGTAACTTTATTGGATTAGATAAAAGTTAACTGGGATTTGAATTTAATTCTAAAGTTCTACACCAATTTAAATCTTGTTAGAAAGCCTGCAAATTAATTAATGTCCTTTCACGACACTTTCCAGCCCGTGAACTCCCCTATAGGGAAACTATTACTAGTGGTTATTTTTAGCACTTACACTACACTAGTAGTAGTTGTAAAAGTACTAAAAATAGCCTATTTGCAATAAATCTTTTGACTTGACTTTCACCTTTAAATTCTAGTGAATTCGATACATTTGTCTGTTTGTTATACTATACTTAACGTGCTTTTGAAGTAAAATTTGTTTACGCACGCTTGATTTGAGTAGTAGGTAATAGCGAGGCGAACGGAAGTTGAAAGTTGTTGGTTAACGTAGATCTCCATTGTCCTCTTAACAAAGTGAAAAAAAAAAAAAAATATTGTATGGGGTAATGGGTTGTATGGCCAGCACTATGCTGAGTTGGGACCGATTCATGGCAACTGACAATTACTATGTTTTTAATATCTATTATGTACTTTTTATCCTATGCGCACTCTTTGCCATGAATAAAAATTTTATTTCTTTCTTTTTTATTATTATTATGTTGATTTGTCCGGTAAAATGACAATTTACAATTGTCAAGATGGTAACATTAACATCGAACAAAGCAAAAACAAAGTCATACCGGCCCATAGATGAACCTAAACTAAACAATTTTTCTTCAGTCATGTGATCTAAAGCAGACTAGTTTTTTTTTCCAATTATTTTTTCTTTGAATCGCGGAGAACTTGAACTAGCACATTTTTGCTATTCTTTATGCTGCGACCACATTACCGTTACAGTCTATCACTTTACTTATGACATTAAATTATTGCTTAAATTACCGCAAAAAGTGGCGCGCCATATGCCATACTAGCTTCTGCCCGGGGCTTCACCCGCGTGGTCTATAGGGAAATAATTCAACCACCCCCCTCTCTTATGGGTGGAATTTCGAAAACACTTTCTTAGTGGTTACCTACACTTTACAAAGAACACACCCTCAAAATTTCAAGTCTCTAAGACCAGCGGTTTAGGCTATGCGTTGATATATAAGTCAGTCATTCAGTCAGTCAGGACTTGGAATTTTATATGTATAGATTGATTGCCATGTAACATTATGATCACAAATTGTGGCTGCACCTTTTTTTTAATGTTACTGAATGATGTGACGAGCTTGTCGTTCACCTGATGTTAAGTGCCACGGCCGCCCATAACAGAACAGTGTCACTCGGAACCCAAAAACATAGAGTTTCGAGCGACACTGCACTGCGCACATCATCCTGAGACATCAGTACAGTCTGCTAATAAGATAACTCGATGTTATACCTACATGTTATCTTCATTTTGTACATAACTATTGCCATAATTATCATCGTAGTGTGCAGTGGTGTAGCTAGGTAACCAAACGTCCTGAGGCAAAAAATATACTAGGGCCCCAACCAAACTATTTAAAATCATTTGTTCCAAATTCGACGTACTTCAGATTTGTAATCCAGATTCGTCGAGGTTTATTAATATTCTGAATGTGGAGAAATTTTCATTAGTTCAATTTATGGTTTGTAAATCAGTATCCGAGGGGCCCCTGAGCTTGGTGGCCCCGAGGTACTGTCCATCTAGCCCTCCGGTATCTACGCCACTGGTGTGTGTAAGCTTAAAGGCATTGAAATATTTTCGTTATACTCTCAAGGAAAGTGAAGTCAGCCATCGAAATGTTGATAAAGCTTGTAATGGAGATTGTGAAAGGAATCGCTGTTAATATCCTTGAATAGACTGTGAAGAAACAAGGAAGCTATTCAACAGTTTCTATAGTAGAGGTGGTTGATAATGATGCGAACGGTCGATTGTTGCGGCGTGAGCCGGCTCGTTGGCTCCTCGTAAACGGACGGGCTCGAGTTCTCGCGCCGAACTGAAGATAACGGATACAGCCGCTTGCTTAGATACAAGCGGAGCGGAGATATACATTGGAGCCGCAAATTTGAGAGTGAATAGGTATCTTTTAGGCTAGCATTTTACATCTGTGGGGGGTAAGGTGTTCTTGTCTATCTTTCCGTTGTCAAGCGTGATCCTTTCTATGGTGCGGGGGATAATAAGAAAACTAGGGCTCACGATAACTAATAAATATATATTTCGAGTCGGTACACGTAATAGGGTTAGACTACAACATGACGCGGTACTGGTGGAGAGACGAGTGACGAGGCCAGAGCGGCGCGGTCCTGAATAATTTCGGTCGCTTAGCATTGTGTGCAGGGGCACACAATGCTAAGCGACCGATGGATGTGTAGGGACACATCGTAGATCACATCGTCTCTTACCATCAGCTGAGTGGTCAAACGCAAGCCTATAAAAAGCGGTTTGAAGTGGCAACCATCGGTTATAGATAAATGGGGCTATATGCAATGATCTTGATTTATTAGTCCTTAAAGTTCTAACTACTGGGATACGGACCTTCTCTCATGAGCATTCCCTACGTAAGCCAACTGCAGATTGGTAGAAGAGTGAAATAATAATATTCTCAAATTATGATTCTGCGATTTTGCTTTTAAGAAACCTAATGACGTTCTTCATATCACCATTGATCTTGGTTACACAAACGTTACGTGAACAATTATTTTTTTGTTCGCCTGATGTTAAACGACACGGCTGCCCATTATCAGCTGCAGTGTCACTCGGAACTCTAAAGTATAAAGTTTCGCGTGACACTGCACTGCGCACGTCATCCTGAGACATCAGCACAATCTAGTAATAAGATTACTAAACTGTGAGATCAGATCATAAAGTCTCATTTGCCCAGTATATTCACTAGCTACAGTGCCCTTCAAACCGGAACACAGCAGTGCTTGCGCACTACTGCTTGGCGGCAGAATAACTGGCAAAGCGGTGGTACCTACCTAGACGAACTTTGCAGTAGAGACCTACCACCTAGTAAAAAACACCTAACAAAAATACACGCAGTACATTCATCCAAGTAGTGACAATAGTGAATATTGCTTAATACTTAATACGGAGTTAACAACGGATAGTCGAGATTGCTATGAGCATTATAATGAAGAAGATCAACTGTCTTGGCAGGCAAGTATTGGATGTCGCAGTAGCCTAAGTTGAATTATCGTATTCCCAAATACAACCTCCAGGTTAAAAAAACGAGTGTGCTTTAGACAACACGACTGAAGTAAAACTTCTTTAGTTTAGCTCCATCTATCGGCCGGTATAGCTTTGTTTAATGTTAATGGCTTATCTTCTCTTCAAACAAAATTTTCACTTTGTTATGTTGACAATGGAGATCGACGTTAACCAACAGCTTTCAACTTCCGTTAGCCTCGCCAGCTTACTCCCCAAGTCAAGCGTGCGTAAAGAAATTTTACTTTAAAAATAAATACCAATTTAACGCTATATCCTACGACCACAATCTAACCCTTAGCATTAATATTCATTCGAAGTAGACCGGCAAGGCAGCAAGAGGCACTAGGTTTAGTTTACTGCTTGACTTGCTGCCTCCTGCATAATGGTTACACCTCCAGATAATGTACTTCGGCGTTAACCACTCCGTTACATTAGATATCAAAGGAAGATGCACGATATCTGCTGGTAAATAAAATAAATAATTAAAATAGGTAAAAAAACGAGTGTATTTTAGGTCACATGACTGAAGTAAAACTTTTTCAGTTTAGCTCCATCTATCGGCCTGTATAACTTGGTTTTATTTTTTTAGTTTGGGTCCACACTTTTGTATATTTAGCGTGGTGGCAACTTTACCAGAAGCTTCTATGGAGTTTTGGAAACAACACGAAAAGAAACGTTTCAAAATAATTATGCCACTTTCCTAAACTCATGCATGTAATCCACTTAACGCATAAAATGCCACCAATTTTATGCACTAACACTGAAAATAACACAAGTTTTGGAAAATAATACAATGCGGTGTCGCAATTTTTATCGTTTTCCCGCCATAACTCCCATTGCCGTCTTGACAATAATTGTAAATTGTCATTTTACCAGACATACGAACACAAATGAATTTGTTATGTTGATAATGGAGATAGATCTATGTGAACCAACTTCAACTTCCGTTCGCCTCGCATTCACCAGCTTACTCCCCAAATCAAGCGTACCTAACCTACGTACGTACCTTCTAACTACGTAAAGAAGTTTTGCTTTAATAATAGTAGAGAATTTGGGGCGCCAGATAATCCGGCGCCCTACACGCTGGAGGTGTGCGCTGTTCGGGATTCCGAGCGGCGCATACTTTCAGCGGTCATTGGCCAGGATCTCTCGTTGCCGAGCGAGGTGAACGCCGTACTCGGTAGTGAAAGAGCGTGGCAAGTATCGGTCTCTTTCTGGCACAGAAGACTCCCGGGACGGAGGAAACATTTCTTTCTTCTTTCTTTTCTTCTCTATCCTCCGTAGTGAGGTCAGTCCGGAGACTCTCCACCCTGCTTACACGGCCCTACATGTTTGGGGGTAACCAAGGTATACGAGGCTATCCACCCACTGGCGCTGAGGCCCGAAACCGCTGGGGCGAGATAGTAAATGCTAGCGCGACACCATCCCACCCCATTCCGTGATCATGGGGGGTTTTTAGTGCGTTCGATTCCCACATATTTTACGATAACACAATAACTATTTGTAATAACATTAGATTTACACGTAAGTAATCATAAAAATAGTCAGCGTTTTGGTCATTAACTGTACGCTAATTATTATAAATTGAATAATAATAAATGATAAATAAATAATACGCCTGCCATGACCCCCGTGGTAACAGGGAGGGCATTTCCCCCTTCAAAAAAAAAAGGTATTAACAGTAGTGAATGTAAGCCATAGACTTGCCGTAGCAGGATGTGGCATGTCAACGGTCATAGTTTATTATCGTGCTCTACGATAAACGGAAGTCTTGAATTGTGTTATAGGTAAACTCGACATTATTATTTCAATACTAGAAATAGGCTCAACCGACTTCAGAAATTGAGAACGTTCTCAATTAAGATGTATTTTTTAAAGGTTTGTTACATAAGCAATCCGTTATGTAGTGGATATTAACCGATTTGGAAAATAAAAGTTTTTCAACGGATTTTACAATATTGCTTATTGATTCACTTAATCATAAACGTCTTTTTGATCGGTGTTAATCATATAATACAAAAAAAAAAATGCATAAAGCAGGAAAAAAATTACGCCCGCCTCCAGTTCGTGGCACCTTGCTCAAAACTTTTCATACAATTCAAATGTATCACGTTTTAGACAAACACCTCTGTTATTTAGCAAATCACATAATACAATATATTGCCTTGACATTCAGTGTTAGCCAGTGTATGCGCTCGGCGCCTATATGTTCCGCACTTATTTTGACCGGCATTTCGTCTCTATCGGGGCGCGAGCGTCATTTGTTTCTCCTGCTTTGTGTTTAAGCGCTTATTTCATTTATGGGCTGTTTTGGAAAACAAGCGCACCTAAACAATAAAGCGAATCGGTGCTATTTCTGTTAAATCCAAGCCTTGGTGTTTTGAAAGAGTTACACTTTTATGTCTGCACAAAATATTGTAAATCCGAGATAGGCGCCGATTACGGCTGGCAGTCGACATTATAAATCACGGCGTTACTGCTAAGATATAAACAAGATAATGCCCGGGATATTCAGCTGGGAACAAGCTAGAGAGGAGACATTATATAAGTATATAGGTACCTAGAGTGTAAGAGTCACCTCTATTCTTACTTCCTTCACAAGTATGTTAAAGTGATATAAAATATACAATATATATAATCATAATCTTTTATTCATAATATTTTAAATTACATCTCAATTAATGATTAATTTATACTAAAAAATAGTTTATTATACTGGTATTAGATATAGCTATATATAATATACATTCAACATTTACAACATGTCAAAAATAAAAATGTCGATATGGAAAAATAAAATTTCAATATGGAACATTAAAAATGACAATATGAAAACTAAAAAGGGTCGTTGAAAAGAATCCAAAAATGATGGTTGTGAATTTTCTTTATTTTTTTCCAAAACTCATGTATTTTTGATTTTGAACGTGTAATAAGTAAGTGGATTATTATCCGTTAAGTGTTCGTGAGCGTGCATGAGTGTTGGCAAATGGTTTCAAGTTTTAAAACCACGCGTTTCTGTTTTCACTTTAAGGCTTCCTAGAACCTTCAGTAAAATACCCATCATTTTACTGTGGCATTGTGACTGACAAAAGACTTTGACATGACATAATCGTACATAATCCCTTACTTGACATTGGCAGAATTATCGCTACAAAGCGACAGAAAGCCATTAAACAAAGAAGAATAAAATTAAAAATATATCACAATTTCCTATACGATAATAAAAAATACACAAGAAAATTATATGTACAAGTTCTAGTATATTGCTTTTTGTATTGGTACCTATTACTTTATTAAACCTGCCTAAGTACTCCTACTCCAGGAAGGAACGAATCACAATTATGGGAATAAATAACATCAAAAAATAATTGATTGCACTCCAACATTATTAAAGATATTAAGTAAAGCTAATCAATAAACATTTGCGAGTCTTGTAAAATTTAATAAGGATTAATAATAAAAAAATTGTGATATTAAAATTTCCCTTTTCTTTATTAAAGCATCTTTATTATAGATAATTTAATAATATTCCTTCACAGAATCGCAAGTAACGTATAGGTGCTTCAGCATACACCAAAAAAAGAAATGTGTCTTGTAAAAAAATTCCTAAAGTAATGATTTTCTCTCAGTATAAATTATTGGTTTAGCTTTAATATAAATTTTACTTATAGTACTCATAGTTATCTCAAACTTCTTTAAACAAATAGTTACTAAACAGATTTAGAACAGATAGATGACATTTCAGCATATTATAATAATACGTGAGTTTGAAAAAAAAGGTCTCTTTCCCTCTACGGTGCAGGAATCCGGCGCAATGCAGAGCAGAAAACTCCTTTGCTTTGATTACACATGTAAAAAAATCTACAAGAAGCTTTACAATGACTCCATATTTATATATTTTTTTTTAACTATATTTACAATATTTATAATTTATTACAATTGACGCATCATAATGAAACATACTACAGAAGCATAGCCATTTCGTGACCACAGCCAAATGTAACTTGGTCGTAACGTCGAGGTTAGTCAAAATTATGTTTTGATAATTTTGGTGCGCGAATATACTGGTTTAATCTTTACAATGAGTTCAAGTCGCGAAAGTTTAAAAAAAATTACAGAAGTATATCTTACACTTTGCACTAGTGTAAGAAAAATATTGAAGTGATCTTAATAGAATGTACATACAGGAAACTGTGATTATATAGCAACAGTCTTAACTCATGATAAAATCTTATAAAGTAACCTTTTTTGTAAGACACAATCACTTGTGGTATACCTAATATAAGCTTTTTTCATCATGTTTGACTTGACGAACCTTTTAAATTTCTGCATTGACAAATGTTTGATAGATGCAACTTGAAGTTATAAATACGTATACAGTTTATAAATGAAACACTCATGGGATCACAAATACCTCAACTAGTTAGCATACTAAACAGCTACTCTGGTTGCAGAAAAAACATACATATATTTCCCATCTCTAGTATTGCAAAGTTTTACAGTATTATAAACATTTTACAGGCAATTTGGGCGGGATTACGAGTTTAGGGAACCGTCAAGTGCTTTGTCAAAATGTTACTGCCTCGGAAAGTGCTCCTCACCTGATGGATGTGACAATGTCCTTTTGTAGCTGTTAGAAAGTTGCTGGATACTGTGTTATCATTCTAAATTGTCACAGACTGGATAAATGATTTGTCACAGGCCGTAAATAAATTTTTGGTTGACAGTTGACATAGATTAAAGAAAAAGTTCACTATTTTATATATTTTTAAAATAAATTTTGGTGGTACTATCTGCACACCTGGGCCACACAGTTAAACCCCGTCAATTTGATAGTCTTTTTGGTGTGGTGGTTGAGCAGGACGGCTCGTAACCCGGAGGCGGTGGGTTCAATTCTCGTGGCAGGACAAGTATTAGTGCACAGAAAAAAGCGCAAATACTTGTTCTGAGTCTGGGTGTCGTGGGACCATGGTCCTCGTAGTTCCTGGGTCCCTAGACACAGGGAATCCTAGTTAGGGTCCAGGATCGATGTATGTGATCGTTGGGAAATGAAATATCTCAAATATACTCATAAAAAAATGAATCCAATAAATTTAATGAGGTCTATATTAAAGCGATTTATATTATACCTACAACCAAAGACCACTCATAATTTCTCTACTAAAATTGCAATTTGGCTAGCTTAAGTTCGTAAAAGTAATTCTCTTCATAAGTTCCCCATTCAGCAAGCACTTTAAAGCAATTCATTTTAATGAAAGCACTCCACCAAGTCCTGTACACTATTTACGTTTGCCCACTTCCTTTCGTATTTACGGATTGAATAACAGTCTGGATGCTTTTGGACGATTTCAAATACAACCATGTTATTGAGAGTTTTAAAGGAAAAGAACACCGTTTTTGATCATTTACGTTTTATAGGTCACAAAAAAACACGTACACATCTACTGTCGGCGACTGGCCGAATACAGGTTTTTCTTTTTAATTTTTAAATGGTTTTCCTTTTACGTTTATGTTGTATGTCACATTGGGTCATGTACTATATTGAGGAGTGAAGTAAACGACAAGCTGGTTGAATGCACACTGATTTATTTCGTACGTAGGTACTTGACTTATAGGCGGCACAGCCGCTGCTACGCATACATAGATACATAACAGGTCATAAAACTTTAGGTTTCTAGTTACGTGTAGCTGTGTTTTTTTTTCATTTTCCTTAATTTTTATTGTATATATTTAAATATACAGTTTATGACCCTCTTACATCATTGTACGCGTTTATTTTTCCATACATTTAGTTAATACAGTCAATCGTTCGCTATCATCAACTTTTTCCTCAATAAAAGTCCAATGAATATCAAGGGAAGAGAGAGTATCAAATATTTTCATATTTCTTAGCGTTATTCAAAAACTTAGACATAAAACTATAGCGTTAACTAGCATTATTACAAAAAAATGGCAATTTGTCGACAAACATATGTAAAACTAACTCATATCGTCATACTAGATGGTAATACGTTTCTGCAAAGTTCACCTATATAGGTACCACTGCCTTGCCAGATTTTCTGCCGCTAAGCAGTAGTGTGCAAGCAATAGTGCTTGCACACTACACAGTGCAAGCAACAGTATAGACTGTATTACAGTTTAAAGGGCACTGCAGTTAGTGAAATTACTGGACAATAAAACTTTATAACCTGATCTCACAGTCTAGAAATCTAACTACTAGATGCTATGTCACAGGAATACGTGCGCATTGCAGTGTCACGCCAAACTTTATAAAATAGTTCCGAATGACACTGCCAATCGCCTGTGACGCTGAACATGATGCAAACAAATAGCTCGTCACGATATTATGTCATAAGGCACAAGTTTGTAAAAGACTATCTTTTCAAACCATAAGCACTAAAGTAGTGCTTTATTCGTACCCAATGCAGCACATTTCACGACCGATAAATCATTTTCAAAAGTATAAATTGTAACAGCATTCACAAAGACTGCTATACTCCCATAATCCTAATAAATCCTTACTGAACGTCACCACGGTCCGTATGTTTATCTTTTAGAGAAAAACGATATATTTTATCTCTGGCTGTTTCCAAATATTGACATCCATGTTGGGTTTTCAGCATGACTGAATTTTAGATCTATCTTTGAAACTTTTATACTTTTGCTTTTGGGTATGGAATTGGAATAAAGTAAATATTGTTTTTGTTTTCTGTGATGTTTTGATGATATTTGCTCGTGGTCTTATGTAAATATTTTATATATAAAACAATTACCTAGTAAATTTTTGAAGTCGCATTTTAATATTAGTGGATGGAAAGTAAAAAAGGATAAGGATGCAAAATGCCATTACTAGTGTGATAAGCATCGTCACCAGTTTAATCCAGCCCCACTGCTGGGACACGGTCTTCTTTCTCAGACCATACCCCACCATGCTGGCCAATTGTAGGTTGGTGGATGACATAATTATGTTTCCAAATTATGTAATTCTTGACATTGCCGGTTTCCTCAAGATTTTTTACATGACTATTGTGAGAACAAGTGCAAATTTTGCACATTACTTGAAAAGCATTAAGTTCGACCTATTATAGCCTATATTATAGGATTAAAATTAATATTAAAACAAAAACTAAACTGACCTTCTGATCTATTTTGATCCGAACGACTACTATGACCATATCAAACAAACGAAAAAATCGATAATGGTTTACTATTTAATGAAAATACCATTAAAAATAAATAATAAAGTCGTTTAAGTTTTAAAACTATCGTGAGTATGGCACATTTTGTAAGATAAATAACGGCTAATCTCTAACGACTAAACTGGCCAGAGTCTAAATTGGACTTTTTAATTGACGTGTGTTTATTAGCCTTTATGTAATAAAAAAGTTGGTGGATAAAACTAATTTCAATAATAATTTGTTACAAAAACCAGCACAACATTTTCCTTACCATGTATTTCTTTCTGAACATTACCTGTATTTTCTATTTTTTTATCTCTGTTTCGTATTTCACTCACGCGTCCCGCAAAGCCCTCGAGCCGATGCCATTGTGTTTGCCATTAAGGCGGGCTTTCTTTCATCGCTGAAGTTGATTCCCATCGCTGAAATTTATCGCGGACGTACAATGGCTATTCAATTGCCACAGCGCTATCACCCACTAAATGTCTAGGGACTTTAGAGCTTCTTTTTGTTATCGATAGAAAAATTAATAATCAAGTTCTTAACTTTATAGTGCGAACAGCTAATGAATGGAACAACTTGCGAGCGTCCTTGTTTCCAGCTAACTATAACCTGGGAGTTTTTAAGTGAAGAGTAAACAAGTATCTTGATAGGCAAGCTGTCCCATCTTAGACCATGAAAATGTTTAATATATGGCAATATTTTTATCAAATGCTTTGACTGTAACTAAAAACAAAAAATCAGAGATATTTTTTTAGTGATACCTATTCATAACCTTAAAGTTGATAAAATAATGTTTTATTATAATCAAAATACAATAAAATTCCTTTACTAATAAAATATTGTACAGTAGTAGAATATATTTTATAATTTATCTCTTTCTATGATTTGAAAAAATAAAGATAAAACAATAGAAAAACCTAATGGTTCCACTTTGAAGCAGTAGGCATTTAATAATTAGACTAACCATGCTACAACAAATACTTAGACAAGACTTAGACATACACAACAAAACAAAATAGCAGTTTAACACTAGTTTAGTTCTTTTGAGATTAAACCGTTAATTTTGGAAGAAATATTTTAGGATCTTACCCACTGCACCAGTTTTTGTATCATTGTTGTAATAGGTATACCTAATTATTTGAAACCGTAAACTGGTATACATACAAATTAAAAATAGGAGCCAAACTAAGATCCTTTCCATTTTTCATTCTGAAACTAAAACTTAAAATTACCATTGTAAGTTATCATTTTAAGTTTTAGTTTCAGAATGAAAAAAGGAAAGGATCTTAGTTTGGCTCCTATTTTTACTTTGTATCTATATAGTCTATAATCTTTACGGTGTATCCATAAAATGAAATGAAAAAGATAGCGCATTTCAATTTTTATAGTCCGAATATGGCTTGCCCTTCGTAAATAGGCCGATGCTCTCTCATAAGGAAAGTAATTACCCAGATCTAGACTGGTCGTGGTCATACACTCACGAACACTCTTACATTATAATGGCCAGACTTCATATACGAGCGTACTGTTTTAAGTTAATAGCCCAATAAAACCTGTACTTGCTTAATTTATTGCCTCCGCATAAGTATTATTGCGAATTTTCTTTTTACATTGTAATACAACCATAAATATGCAAAAATTAAATAAAAAAATAAATAAAAATGATCTCTAGCACACCTTAAAATCTGTGTTGGAAATAATGATTTATCATCAAATTAGTAATCTACTGCTATTATATAACTTGTGCGATTTATTCAAAAATATAGCTCAATACAAAGTGTCCATTTACATTTTGTATTGATTGTACGGGATTTACTCACGTTATAATTGGCCGGACTATCCGACTATAGTTTCGACTGCGTTTGGCAGCCTTCCTCAAGGTGAGTGCGCGCGCGCGACGGCGACTTGCTTAGCACTGCGGACCGCCGCGCGCAGCGCACGTGATGACAGCGGCTGCTGTGTAGGTAAAGGGGAGGGGGCGGGGGGTGGATCCCGCGACGTCGGCGTGCACTGAATTTCATCCTCACTGGAATCTTCCTGTGTATCGGGAATACACCAGCACACAGAACTAATCACATCACCACCACTCTCACGGTCACTCTCACGGACTCCTCGAAGACACGGTCGCCAAGTCGGTGGCAGGCTCCATCCTCCATCTCTATTGAAGTTAGGACGCCGACTAATTTCGATGGCTTCTCTGACTTTGCGGGGCACAAAGAACTTCTCCCGTGCTAAAACCTTCGCTTTGTCGAATCGAATATAGTGGTGCGCGTCAGAGATCAGAGAATGCTCCGCCACCGCTGAACCATTACAATCCATGTTCTTCATAGAACGTACGTGCTCCGTAAGTCTAGTGGAGACGTTTCTCTTCGTTTCACCGACGTAACATTTACCGCAATCGCAGGGGATCATATAAACACCGGGGACACCCAAAGGATCTCTATCCTTCGGAGAGCGGAGCAGCTGCCTAAGTTGCCCATGAGGACGGAATATTGTCTTGATGCTGTACCTCCGGCGTAACAAGTTTCCAATACTATCCGTAACTCCTTTAATGTATGGCAAGTACGCTGCCGCTCTCTCTGCCGATGTAATGTCCATTTACACTTTCAATTTTTAAACATTTAACGTAGTACTCATTCAAAAATGCATAAAATACAAACCTGCAAACAAAAACGCAGGAGCCGTTTGATGCAAGAGGCAAGTAGCCGATCAAACGTGCTCTATGGGGGAGGCCTATGTTCAGCAGTGAACGGTTTGATGATGTGATGCATAAAATACTCAAGATTCAAGATTCATTTATTTCATAGTATGTAACGTAACAGTTTTATCCAAGTCCTTATACAAACATAGTCATTTAATGTATACATTATAAAACAAATAATAAAATCATTTTGTTATTAATAACATCATTATATACACAACTAATATCATTACCTACCACACACACACATTACAATAATAAATTGATATTTGATATTTAATCAAATACTCGCTTATTCCTGTGTGGCGCAATCGGTAGGATCCATTAACTATCTCACTCACGCAATCTATCGCAACTCCATTTTATTTGAGTGTCCTTTATTTGTAGAGCGAATATCGATACACATTCTCCACTTCACTGTCCATTCTAGGGTCTTCTTCAAGCGGCATTGTCTGTAGACAATAGTGTCCGCTTACTCGCTCTTTATTTATAATTGAAAATCGTGCAAGTGACGCGTGACAGCTTTACTCAATACCTATTGTAGCTTTTTAGTAATGATGCTTTGATTGTTTCAATTTACTTAATTAAATGTGACTAGAATTTTATTAATGATTGTTGCAAAGGATCATCATGATGACCCTTTTGTGTAAGAGTTTATTTAAAGTGTCGGCTTTGTAGAGCGTAGTCTTTTTCACGCAGCAGAGAGAGATAAAATCAAAAGCTAGTGTCGCACAAACTAATATGTTGTTTTTCTTTAATCTGTATAGAGCCAGCTTCGTGGAGTGTCGTGTCTGTCACGAAGTACATTATGTGATATAAACGAATGCAAAACAAACCGATTATGACTTTCTGCTCGCACTTTACTAAATAGTCAATAGTCATTTATTCATATAAAATACACGTCTGAAATTAGATAATAATATAAACAGAATTGTAGAATACAACCAGCACAAATTAACATGTCACTACTATTACATAGAAAATTCATTGATAATACGAAAGAATACTGGTACAGGCACCGTTAATAATATAAACTAGGTCATACGAAAGTTAATAAGCCAGTACCAAATTGCACGTTGATTTCCTTTGATTCCTCAACAACAATGCTATATTGTTTTACCTATGAATTTGAAATTAGATTCAGCTTAATATTGCCGTATTTTAGTTCTAATTTGAAATCAGTCAGTCATGTTAGCTGTCAAAGGTTGCAGTGCAAGTCGTTTAATGTCGGAAATTGAATTTCTCCGTACGACGGAATTTGTGAAAGGTTTGATTTGAATTAAATTGGTTCAGTTTCAATACAATATTTTTAATGCAGTAGGCAGGTAATAGAATGTCAAGGCGTCGCTACATGGAAATACAATATTGGTGCGGAGCGAGTGTAAAGTGTGAAGCGAGTCAAATGTAACGTAAAGCCACTGAGGATGCTTGTTATTGGATCATGCTGCGAGCGAGTGTGATTTAGACAAAAAGTTGACACCGTGGCGTAATACTAGACTATATTGGGGTATTATTTTAAAATAGTATTTGTGAGGTTGTTAGGGTATTTTCAGTACAAGACATTTTTCGAATAGTTCCTAACAGCCTTATTAATAAGCACGAACTTGCTTTAGATTAGTAACACTATCGTTTGTCTCTTTCGATCCAGCTAAATATTTCAGTAGCAAAAAAAGGAAACAAGCTGTATCAACTAACCCGAGACTAATATACCCGTTTATTAATAATGCTGTAAATGACTACCGTAGCCTGTGCTACGGGATGGATACGCTCCGTAGCAGCTCTACGATAACCGATTCATTTCTATGACCACCCACTAAAATAATATAAACTACCTGAATAAATCAACTATAATATTTCACTTATAATTTTACACTCTTCAGTGTGAATCGCGTTTCCAAAGCGGTACTCAGTGGCCTCGGGAGTCTAACTCCGGATTTGAATACCGGTTATATCTACAAATACCCGTTATTTCTGCAAGCTTAGCTTTTATACCGCACTTAACTTTTTACTGCTATACCTGGGTATGTTTACCAGCTATTGGTTGCGAGGTTTATTGGTACAATGAAATACGTAGAGATATATTTTTATGTAGTAGACGTAAAGTTTTAAGTGGAGTCCTGATTTTACGGAATCGCATTTTTACGTCACATTTTTTTGTTATCTTAATCTTATTTTGGTATAGGTTTGCAATGACGCTGTTTTTTTCGGTTACATTTAATTTTTTATAATCAACATAACAAAAAACACACAAATAACAATAAAAAAATTGTTTGTGAACCGTTCATACCAAAAAGACTAAGCTAATTCAAGTAGGATTGTTTAAAGAGATCGGTTAGATATTGTGGTAATTCTCACGTAAATATTAATGTTGAAAAATATTTGACGGCGGCAACGTCCAGTTATAAACTCTATGCACAGCGATCGAGCACCGTAATTTACCCTGTGGTGGCATTAAATTTATTACAGTGGCAGCACCGGCAACTGTCATGGCGCCCCTACCTGTCTGGCTATATAAAGGGATCGATTGGTGCGCTACGAATCATTCTTGTTCCAGACACGGCGCGGTGCGGACATGCTGAAGGCCTATAGTCATATAGGTTGCAACCTATCTACGCAGAAACCCGTTCCTGCCGACATCAGAAGTGGGATTGCCCATTTCTACATCACTCTTCAAGCAACGCGAAACGTGACGTGACGTCACGTGAATGATGACGTGACGGCGGGTGATACTAATATCAAATTTAGTTGCAGGGTTAACCCGGACCAGTGAAAAAAAAAAGAGAATAAAAGTTATGGTAAAAAAAGTAATGATTCGTGAGAGAAAAAAAAAGAGAAAATAAGTAAAAAAAAAAAGTGAAAAAAAGAGAAAAGAGAATGTAAAACTGTCTGTAAAACAAAAAATGTCTGAATGCTAAAGGGATAATCTATCCGGTCTAGCACTAATTGATATGAGTTGGAATAATGATTATTGTTTGCTAAAGGGATATCTATCCGGTCTAGCACTATCCGGTCCATTTTTTTATAAATGAAGGGATAAGGTAATGTTGGAATGATGATTTTTGGTTGCTAAAGAGATATCTATCCGGTCTAGCACCATCCGGTCCATTTTTTGTAAATGAAGGGATAATGATGGTCTTGAAGGGTTAACCCTGACGCTGGTTATGATGAAGGTTAAAATGCTTTTGACTAATCAAATTGAAACCTGATCCTTTGACTCCAAGTTTAACTCAATTTAATTGTCAGGATGAACGAGCCATAACACTGATACTTATGTCCCTCACCAGGTACAAAGCGAAGCTAAGCGTACGAGGACGTACGCACGTCAGAATGGCCGTGACGGCGGCAACGTCCAGTTATAAACTCTATGCACAGCGATCGAGCACCGTAATTTACCCTGTGGTGGCATTAAATTTATTACAGTGGCAGCACCGGCAACTGTCATGGCGCCCCTACCTGTCTGGCTATATAAAGGGATCGATTGGTGCGCTACGAATCATTCTTGTTCCAGACACGGCGCGGTGCGGACATGCTGAAGGCCTATAGTCATATAGGTTGCAACCTATCTACGCAGAAACCCGTTCCTGCCGACATATTCATAATCATAGTGTTTATCTGTTACTAAGCATACCCTATGCATTACCACTACCGAAGAATGCTAGCAATGCTGGCACAGTGTGGGTTAATGGATGTCACATGATTTATTATATATTTTTAACTTGCAAAATGTTTTTATTCCTTGAACTAAATACTACAATGATATAATAACTACTACTAAACAGTACTTACTACAAAAAAATATATATATACCAATATACGGTTGGTTTACGTAGATTTTTATTGTCAACAAACAAAGTTATAAATTTGTCTTATTATGTTGGTATGTCCGGTAAAATAACAATTTACATTTGTCAAGATGGCAACATGAACAAAGCAAAAACAAAGCTATACCAACTTATACCGGAGATAAACTAAAGAAGTTTTACTTCAGCCGTGTGGTTTAAAGCACATTCGTTTTTTAAATGACTTTGTCGCTCTTTGACTCGTTACGACATCTCTTCACGGAATCTAAACTCAGCGATCTCCACATATTCGAATACCTTCCGAGTTTGCGTTTCATATTTTGTGTATTATCATTCGAATTGAAAGCCTCGATTTACGCCCTCACGTCCCTCGTCTCGGCGCGCAGTTTGCTCCCAGTTCACCGTTTACTTGCGAATTCTGAATAGTCTAACACAAATAACGTATTGATGTTAGGCCTTTATAGTTTTTCAGATAAGATTTGATAGCTTCAGAATGATATTCAACATGTTTGATTATCTTACAAGGTCCCAACGGATCCTACCAAAATGATTCCACTTATTTAGCAATGAAGCTTAACTGAGCCTTAAACCGTTATTTTTTTCAATAACATACTTAAAATCTTTGAAAGTTATTTATCACTCAGCACGTAGCGTCAAGTGACGAGTGATATCACTTGATTTGATGGGACTCGTCACTTTTGAAATTGATTTCATAAAGTGTTATTTTAAATTCTCACCAGTTAAGCAATCAAGTCACTTGATTTCAATCTATAGTTATGTTTCTATAGGTTGCAATCATATTTGGATTTGACAGTCCTAATACGCAGTTTATGTGCATAGTTAGTATGGAAATTTTCAAATTAGGAATGTAATTTCTCTTGTTGAATTGCAATCAATATTCCGTGATCATCTATAAACGAATTGCTATCAGTACGATTGGGTCAACATTGCCTCGTGATGTATTAACTGTTCCTAATATTGGACGATCGAGATGATTTGTTGTGCCGATAAATTGTGACGTGACACTGCTCTAACATGCAATGGATCTTACGCTAAATTGTCAATGTGGTTCTTCTCAATAGGTAAAGGCAAAGGTTGCCTGCCACTACAGCCACTACTGCACCCTTATATAACTACTTTTTTTTTTTTTTTTTTTTTACTTCAAACTTGTCTAGCATTTGACCACGCTCTCACCTGATGGGAAGTGACGATGCGATCGAAGGTGTAGCATGCTAGCCTAGTAAATACCTATTCACTCTTCTCTTGAACACGCCCGGGTCATATTTCGCCGGAAACACAGACGCTGGCAGGGCATTCCATTCCTTAGCCGTTCTAATTAAGAACGTTGAGTCAAATCGCTTGGTACGAATGGGTGGTATTTCGACCACAAAAGGATGGCGCTTAGCCGAGCGTCTAGTAGTCCGGTAGTGGAATGGTGATGGGAGAATTAGATCATGCAGTTCTTGAGCGCATTCACCGTGGTGTAATCTGTAAAAAACCGACAGACTTGCCACCTTACGTCGATGTGCAAGGCTCTGGAGCCTTTCACCAACCAAAGTGTCGTCGTCAATGAGCCTTTTGGCACGCCGTTCAATCGAGTCCAGAGCCTCAAGCTGGTACTTGGCAGACCCGTCCCACAGGTGGCAGCAGTACTCCATACACGATCGGACTTGTGCTTGATACAGATTTAGAAGCTGTCCAGGTGTGAAGTACCGCCTTACCTTGGACAATATGCCGAGTTTTTTTGAAGCTACTTTGGCTTTGGACTCGATGTAGGATCCAAAGTTTAGGTTTGACGTGAGATCAACACCCAAAAGCTCAAGATGGTTTCCTAAACTTACAGATACACCACGGAATGAAGGAGCCAGATGGAGTGGGCTCTTTTTAGCAGTGAATAAACACGCCTGTGTTTTTGCAGCATTGAACCTAACCAAGTTAGCATCGCCCCAATTGGACACGGCTTTCAAAGCCAGGTTCATGCGCTCAACCATAGCCTCTCTCTCAATCCGGACATCGTCACCACTGGCTCGGGCACTGGATGTGTATCTTTCAACAACAGTACTATCATCTGCATACCCAAAGGTACCGGGCTTTAGCAAATCATTGATGTGGAGTAAGAATAGTGTTGCTGAAAGAACTGACCCCTGAGGTACACCAGCATTAATAGCTAATTGATCGGAAGAGCAGCCATCAAGAACTACTCTAAGCGATCGTTCCCTCAAAAAGTCTGATATCCAAGTGCACAAACCAGCAGGTAGTCCGTAAGATGGAAGCTTATTCAGAAGACCGTCGTGCCAGACCCGATCAAATGCCTTAGAGACGTCTAGAGATACAGCAAGTGCCTCTCCATGCATCTCTAAGGCTTCGCTCAATATGTGAGTGGCATACGCGAGAAGATCCCCAGTGGACCGGTTTCGGCGAAATCCGTATTGCCGGTCACTGAGGAGATCACTGTCTTCAAGGTATGCCAAGAGTTTGTTGTTAATTATACGCTCCATACTCTTACAGAGAATGGAGGTAATTGAGATGGGTCGATAGTTGGCAGGATCAGCACGACTGCCCTTCTTAGGTACAGGTTGTACGTTGGCTAGCTTCCAACTCATAGGGACTATTCCGGTGTCTAGAGAGAGGCGAAATAGGCGTGTTAGAATGGGAGACAACTCGGGTGCACAGCTCTTAAGTACAATTGCAGGTATACCATCGGGACCACTGGCTTTGTTCACGTCTAGACTGCGTAATGTTTTTAGTACTTCCTTCTGACGTATGCGTATTTCCGGCATGAAAACACCGCATTGTGGAAGGCAGGGAGGTACCTCATTAGCAGTATCTAAACGCGAAGCTTCTGCAAATAGAGTGGCAAACAAGTTTGCTTTTTCTTTTGCAGTGTGAGCCAGCGATCCGTCTGGTTTCAATAATGGAGGCAGTGAGGATCGACAGAAGTTCGCTTCAACCGATTTGGCTAGGGACCAAAAAGCCTTACTACCCGCTGGGTAGGAAGCAAGTTTAGTCCCTATTCGACCAATATGATTGAAACGAGCCTTCCTTAATTCCTTCTTACAGGCCTTGGCGGCAACGTTAAAGGCTTTCTTCTTAGCTCGAGTGTCCGAGGCCTTGCGTTTTCGAGCGTCAGCCCATGCCAGATATGCCGCATGCTTCTGCGCTTCAGCACGTGCACATTCGGCTCCAAACCATGGGCTGGCTTTGCTGGTCACGGGTTTATCGGAAAATGGAATAAAATATTCCATAGCCCGACATACTACCTCAGTAACCGCATTCGCGCAGACCGTCGGATCTCCAGAAGAAAAACACGTTTGCCGCCAAGGATATGAAGCGAAGAAATGTCGCATCTCGTCCCAGTCTGCTAAGTTGTATCTCCAGACACGCCGATTGCTCTTAGGGCTTGGGTCAGGCGGGGAGTATACTGAAACGGACTTGACCAGACAGTGATCGGAACTACCAATGGGTGAGGATACCGCCACAGAGTATCGGTCTGGTTCAGTCGTGAGCAGAAGGTCGAGGCAGTTAGCAGTGTGGCTATCAATATCAGGCACTCGCGTTGGCTCTTTAACAATCTGCGTTAAATTGAGCGCCAAAGCGAGCTTACGCGTCTCTCTCCCAGCGTGGTCCGTGATCCGGTGTGGGACTAACCACTCCTGGTGGTGAGCATTAAAGTCCCCCAGAACAACAAGCTGAGCCGAAGGATAGCGTTGCTGAGCCACATCTGCCGTTTCACTGAGATACTCCATTAGAAGAGTTGTCTCCCGGTCACCGCTATGTGATCTGTACACACCAGCATAGAGAATTTTCTCAATGCCGGTGTCCACAAGCACCCAAATCACCGAAAAGTGGGGATGTTCAAGGTTTCGGAGACGCAAACAGCAAATATCATCACGGACGTAAACGCAGATACCAGCGCGTGGAAGGAAGCGGTTTTCCAAGATGAATCCTGGATAGTCCAGATATGCCGTGTCTGATGGACATCCTATTTGCGTCTCAGTCAAGAAGAGCAAGTGCGGTTTGTTGGTCTCCAGATGATGATGGACCGCTTGCTGCATAATTGCCAATGCCTTTTTGGACGCTTATCATAGAGATTTTTTGTCATAATCACCTGCTAGCGTATTTCTTGGTGAATTGGTGGTCGTGAAAATTTTAACTTATCCAGAAGAATGTCCAATTCTTGGATATTCCCTTAAGCTGCTCTTAAGGCACCTGCGGGGATAAATCGGGTGGTATTACTCTCATACCGGGACACATATTGCTGGTACCATAAATCGCGTTTACACTCGTAATGTAAAAAACACAGAGATTTTGTAAGTGGTACGACTTTTTAGCAAAGTTTGTCTAGGTAGGTATACCCCCGTTTTAACAGTTATTCTGCCGCCAAGCAGTAGTGTTCAAGCACTACTGTGTTCCGGTTTGAAGGGCACTGTAGCTAGTGAAATTACTGGGCCATTGAGACTTTATGATCTGATGTCACAGTCAAGTAATCTTATTACCAGACTGTGCTGATGTCTCAGGAAGATGTGCGCAGTGCAGTGTCACGCGAATTTTTATATTTTGGAGTTCCAAGTGACACTGTTCTTTTATGGGCTTTTGGGCAGCCGTGTCGCTTAACATCAGGTGAACGACTAGCTCGTCAAATCATTCACTAAGATATAAAAAAAAGTTAGAAAAAAGTAGGTAGTTAAAAAAAACTGCCGTCACCTGCACTGGGACAGACAGGGACAGAGAATATTCTTTCAATTTATGTTTTTCAAATATCTAAATTAACATATCGGAAATCGCACTGATATGTCACGTTAACTCAGCAGATTACCGTGCCGCCGGCCATGCTGGATGTCATCCTAATGACGACCGTTTTATCGGAGCTCAAATACGACTAGATTGCCTATTACTGGATAATCTGCACGAGAGGTACATAGTTACTGATTTATATCAATAACGAGCTTCTGCCCGCAGCTTCGCCCGCGGTGTATGGGAAAATAATTTAACCACCCATTTCACCCTCTTAAGGGTGGAATTTCGAAAAATCTTTTCTTGGCGGATGTCTACGTCATAACATCTTCCTGCATGCAAAATTTCAGCCCGATCCGTCGAGTGGTTTGGGCTGTGCGTTGATAGATCACTATGTGAGTCAGTCACCTTTGAGTTATATATATTTAGATATACTTGTTGTTGTATTAGAAATATGTACTTATGTTTATAAATTTGTATTGGCCCTCATGTATTTGTATTTATGTTCATGATTAATAATAAATTAAAGTAATAAATTAAAAATAATTTAACAAAAAGCACGCACCGGACGGAAGTGTCTAAAGTAATGCAGCTAGGGAAAAAAAACTTGTTCTATGTTAGACATACATGGACCCTAACTAGGATTAGTCCTAGTTAGGGTCCATGAATGTGATCGTTGGGCGTTATTATTATTATTTCAAGGTAATTGTAAAAATATAACAATAGCAATTAAAATATAAGTACAGAATAAAAAAACAGTAACGTTAATACATGTGATGAATGTGATAATTCACAGCCCTGTCACAATTCCATACTATCAATGGGATGCATAACTGCAGTGCATAGTTTAGCTTGAACGGGATTAATTTGGAGTACGCTAGTGAAATATCGGAGCTTTTAGTTTCATCGTAGTTGATAATTGCAGTTTGATGTCGGCAAAGTTGGCGTCGGCTTATCGGGGCATGTCAGCTGATTGTTTAAGCTGGTTTATGTTAAGTAATTAGTTACTATCGATCGAGGTAAATAAAATGAACAGTTCATTGTTAAAATACTATGTATAATGATGATGGTGTGAGATATTAAGGCTAACAGACAGCCCAATAGGTTCTCCGCTCTCCAAAAAAAACCGTAATGCCTGCACTAAAGTTTAAGCCATTAAGTTCGTACCTATCTTTTTAGGACGTACCTAAAATGCGTTACGATATAGTATGTCATACAGGGATAAGTTAACTTAACTATAACACGCAAAATGAAAGCAATAAAAAACTCTTCTTAATTTTTTTAAGTTAGCCAACTTTTATCGATTTCGTAATTTAAATTATCAAAGGTTGAAACTCCAGGAAAAATACATGTAATATTAAAACCTTTCATCATGAACAATTACTAAAAGTTATAATATTACCTCTCCTTAATTGAATACTTTATCATTGAACCCTTGTAAAAATTAAATTATATTACATTCTATTAGGTACATACAACGGAAAAGTTGTTCAACGAGTCAACGAGTTTTCGTCTCAGCGCAATACGACCAAGTTTAGTAAAGAAAGAATCTTGCTACAAGAAGTTTAATATTGAAGCACTTTGCGTGATACATCAAGCAAGAGTAGTAAGTAAGCTCTAGTTGCGAGTCTGAAACGGTTATAAAATATGTTATCAAAAGTTTGGCCTCGTTTGGTTCGGAAAGAATTGCTGTTGGCCGCCAAGAAATGCCAACTTCCCGCAAAGAAAATATTTTGGACGGTAGCTCTAATGATTTACGGTGTTATATAGAATAACTTTTGAAGTATAAAGTCTTCCGGTTGTAGTGGCTTCATCCGCGTTTTTTGATACAGTATTTAACATCTCATTTGACTACCTTACTCATTACAAACATTTTCTTAGTACACCACTACGACATAGTGAGAAGGTACCCAAGTTCTTAGGTCTAGTGATTTGGGATGTCAGCCAATAATAATAATAATAATAATATGGGTGGACATCTCACACAACGCCATCTAGCCCCAAACTAAGCAAAGCTTGTACTATGGGAACCAGATAACTGATACAATACTTAGATACTTTTTGTTTGTAAATACATACATAGAATACAATATAACACCCAGACACAGAACAAACATCGATGTTCGTCACACAAATGTTTGTCCTGGGTGGGAATCGAACCCACGACCTGTAGTTCAGAAGGCAGGGTCACTACCAACTGAGCTATCGGGCCAGTCAACCATCAACCACCAATCCATTCACTCAGCACAAATCTTTTTATTTATATACGTAGGTATTTAGACCTTGCTGTATAAACATTATGCCAGTTAAATACCTACCATTCTTGATAGGTATAATACTCTAGGTGATGTTTAAAAGTAACCAATAAATTGTGCATTAGCTACAATGCTTAGATACTCAATAACATTGCAATAAATATGATTACTGCAAATATTGGTATGTTACCAATTTTGCTCATCAAAATACTAAAGCTGAATATTCATAATTTTTGTGGCTACATTAAACAGGCTTCCAATCGTCGTATTCCAGTCGTTGTATTTGTAAGAGCATTTATGAGCCTAAACTTTGACTGGCCCAATAGCTTAGTTTGTGGTAAACCCTGCCTTTTGAACTGTGGGTTGTGGGTTCGATTCCCACCAAGGATAAACGTTTCTGTGTTGAACATCAATGTTTATTCTATGTCTGCGTATTGTACCCTACCCTACCGTACCCTACATATGTATATACAAACAAAAAGTACCTAAGTTTATAATCAGTTATCTGTTTCTCATAGTACAAGCTTTACTTAGTTTGTAACTACATGGTCATATTGCTTGAAAACTTGTAAAATGTGTGCGTGCAATGCCAGAAATGTAAAATACTTAAGCAACGCCGAAATAAAACTAAAAGTGAAGCTTCTTGTACTAAAGGTACAAAAAGTGCTGTAAAAACTTCCTTCAAAACTCCTCGAATTCTATTTTCGCGATCGCCACGGCGCGGTCTCCGCCGCATAATGGTCTCAGAGTAACTTAAGGCGCGCTTCATAAAACTAACTTCACTCAAGTTTAAGGCAAAAAGCATCAACTGTCGCCTGACGCGCCGTAAATTTACGTGAACGAAACCAAGGGTGATATCGCACCGATGAAAATGTATATTGAGTTCTATGAAATAAAACAAAATTATCCTAGATGCAATTTTCTTAGCCGTGCTAATTTAGATAAATATTGGCCTCGGCAGCCTATATACATACAAGTATAACCAAAAAATTTGCTCCACTTTTTGTTGGGCACTAAACTTGAGTAAAAGTTTACTGGGCTAATTGTGTGATGTATCTAGCCTTCAGCTTAAAAGTGGATCAACTTAATATTATTCTATATTTATAATTCATCATTCAGAACGTATGATGGGAAAATAGAGCTGATACAAGCCAAGATCGTTAAATAAAATGAATGCACGTGTAATGGTATAATTTTACAATTACATATTTCTTTCTGTACTTGGTTTAGAGTTGGACTTTTGGTTCTGAGTACATCGATGTATGTAGTTTTAATGGTAGGTAGCTCCCCCGGTGTTGCAGATATCTATTGGCGACGGTAACTGCTTACCATCAGGTCAATTTGTTTATCTTTCTATGATATAAAATGAAAGTATGAAGATTGAAAATTTGACGATTTTAGTTTAATGTGACAATTGTTCCACAGCCGGCGTTTGCCCAGCGCCCGTGTGAAAGTCTTTACAAACTAAGCCACAGTAAGTGGCCTGAGGTGCAATTTAAATGTAAATTGGGCATTCGGCCGCCAGTCGACCAGGCTTGCAGGGGACGGTGGTCTGGACGGGGCCTTAACCCGTCATCGCAGGTAAGTGCTAAAATTTACTGTTTTTATAAAATAATCATTTTAAAATGGTATTTACAATCTGCTGTAACCTTGAATGTTTAGTTTAGTAGTTTAGTATGTTTTCACAACATTTTTTGTGATTTCTTGTCTCACTTTTGAACTGTCATTGTTGGTCTACATCAAGCTTAACACTACCATAACTTATGTCCAAACATGCTCAAGATAAAATTAAACTATGAAATTTTGTTTTCATAGTTTTATTCATTTAGTGATAATATGACCAGGGTAAGCTTTCAAGCGCAGGGTAAGTTTTCAGGGTAAGCAATGCATTAGTGACGCCTCCTCCGGTGTTACAGATGTCCATAGGCTACGATGACCACTTCCCATCAGGTGGGCCATTTACTTGTTGCTCCCTTTAACATACAAAAAAATGACCCATTATTGAATAAATTAAAATGAATTACAATTTTTCGTTTAAAGAATAAAGGCAATTTGCAATTTAAAGAAATAAATAAAAGGTTCATCAAATTAATTTGGTTGATAAAATTTTGAACTGACAGCGTTTTGGACCGCCTGCACCACAAAACGAATTAAAAAAAAACTATTTCAGCTAAATTTCGGCTCCAAATAACTAAAAACCTTATGTCTTTACCAGCTCAGTAACTTTACAGAATATTAAAGTTAGTAAGCCTCAACAAAGTTCATAAGTTTGATAAAGTAGTGTGCACGAGCTAGAAGCTAAAAAGGTGTGCAAATGACCAAAGCAGGCCGCAAAGAGATTTATTCTCCCCTACTTAGCGTAGAGTGCGACTGCTGAGTTATTTATAGGCCTAGCTTTACACTTAATTCGGTACAATTCCGCATTTCTAAAGCATTTCTACTTTTGGACGTTTGTAGATAAAAATAAATTATTGTCTCGTGAAATGTTTTAAAAGGAAAAAAGAAACAGTAAGCTTAAGTAAGTGCATTTAAATTTACAATGGGCATATAATTCCAGCGATAATCCGTATAGCAAAATATACCGAAACAACGTTATATACTGAACCTAAAATAAGCCTAGAGGTTGAATTCCGGAATTGTTAAAGTTTTGAAAACCGCCGTGGAGTTGTATATCTGCTCGTATTATATAGAATTCATTTTGGAGAGTGTGTTCAAGAGTTGTACGATTTGATCTCTTTTTTCCGTGTCCATCACAGGACAAGTCAAAGTTCAGCGGTTAAATGTCTTTTGTCAGCCAGCTCATAACGTGGGTATAGTGGTGGGTTCGATTCCCGCGACAGGACAAGTATTTGTGCACAGAAAAAAAGCACAAGGGTGTTGTGGAACTACGGTCCTCGTAGTTCTAGATACAGTGAATCCTAGTTAGGGTCCAGAATCTATATATGAGTAAAACATTGAATAGATGTAAATAAAAGAGGGGTAACTTTAGCTATACCTCCTAAAAATTGGTTCGCTTAAATAATGTGTGAATTTTTGTGCAGACTAAAGAAAGCAAAACGCAATACGTATCTAAAGCTACAAAAAGAGAACGATTATTTGCGAGCCAAATGTTACATAAACACGAATAAATTAGGTATTTCCTTTCAGAATTCGTTAGCATAATGTCTGCGAAGAGAGATTTATCGTCTTTGACAAACGACTAATCCCTCCTCCTTTCACACATGACCTTGGTACGAGAATGACATGCACAACTATTATTCTACTGGACTCCAAACACGGCATTGCTTCCCTAGGTTTGCCAATACGTTGCTGTATAAGGCATACTTCTCACAAGCATTCCACCAATCATAACATAGAAAGCCTTTACTGATAGTACTGTTACTGCCTTAGCTACTAATTTGTAGCGTTTATTTTTTTCCATTCTTCACCGATCGGTAAAGCAATATTCGCTAATCCCAATTTGAAGACTGCTACAAAAGTGCAATTTGTAACTGAGCGCTATCGTACTACGGGCACGTTAAGCCATCGATACCGGTCGTTGAGATAAGCCAGAAACCTTCAGCCATCCTAAACGTTTTGACACCAATGCTATACATTTGCTTAGGTGTTTGAGTGCATAGAAGAATCGTCGATACGAAAAGGAAGTTAACAATGAATATAACCACTGACCAATAAGAGCAGTGCGCCTTCCTTCCGGAGTAGTAGTCGTGTGCTTGAAACACGTTTACTTTCTGAAGCCCAACTGTATGCTACTGATTTGGCTTAAGGACTTTTTTTAAATATACGAATAAGCCGTTAGGCTGCAGTCTGTAACTCACCTGATGTTAAGCGGAGATGAAGTCGAAGGTTTAGTTGTTTAGTTTTCTTGCGAAAACAAGTGGAGCAAGCGTGCCGTCCGAAGTATTTCTTAGACATCATCATGACGTTGCGTCTTTCGGCTCGTGGTCCACTACCACTCAAGAGTGTGCCCATTGCTATTCAAACTTGCTAACTCCAATAGTTATTTTAGTCACTTTAGTTTTCCTTCAGATGTCCTCATTCTTTAGTACTCCATTGGTTTTTCGTTCATGTTGTAACACAAGGCCCTAATGTTTCTAATGAGCCAGTCGACAAGCGCCTCACGTCTCTCCGAGGTCTACGGGACACCATGTTGAATACGTATTGATGGAAATTGCCAAAATATTAGCATTTTCATGAATTATCTCAAAGGTGATTAAATGACAAAGAGCACGAGTAACATTGTGGCGTATGATTTATGACGATGTCGTTGAATTTTGATGATTATACAGTTTTATTTACGTGACCGAGAAATAATGTAGATTGCGCAGTCTTTTTTGTTCTAAATACTATTTGTTGAATGTGGAAAACCATCTGATCAGAATCGCAATGTTTTTGAGATTAGGTTATACTAAAAAGGTGAGCAAACATGGCTCATTCTTACAATCACTAAACCAACGGCGACGTATCGTGGATTGAATGACTTTTCAAGTTGTGAACGACATTATAAGCATAATTATGAACGATGAAGTAGGTGACTTATAAAGTTTTATCCTGAATTTAATTTAGCATTATAGTTATTAAAAAATTTCAGTATTATGATCCTATAAGTGTCAAAAATACCATGCTTACTAAACGTATTGTCCATGGAAATAAAAAAAAGTATCTTAATACATGACATTGGCGAAATTCTGGTGAAATTGCCGCAGAAGCCACTAACAAGGATTCAGTTACATACTCATAACATAAAAACGAAAATATTTTAAAATAAATTATACCTTCTTTGATATCACAGGTCATTACGTAAACGTTGTTTTCCGCAAATACCATTTTCATTTGATAAAAATGCATAACTGTTCGATTCGCATCCGGCGCCCGCGACCGTCGCCAGCCCCGCGCGGATACGCCGTGGGTACGTTCGGATATTACTCGGAAATTGTGCACGAGCACCGTGAGATGGATTCGAAAGTGCGACGCGTAATTAAAAGGAAATCACCTGCTGGGATGTAGGGAAGTAGATGCGGCACTATTATTTAGTTCTAGTGATTGTAGCGCGCATAGCGCAGCACGACCAGTCGTTCCCAACCGATCAGTAAAGTTAAGCAACGTTCGCTTCGGTGTCTACTTTGATGGGTGACCGCTACAAAAAGCGATATTTACAATTGAGTGCGAACGTGTTTCAAATGGCACGTTAAACCTGTTTCTTAAGGCAATAGTTAATCATTCAGAACATCTAGTCAATCGCAAGGCAAGTCAGAAACTATTTAAAATTCTGACTCCAGGGCTGACAACTAATTTCCTACATGAGAAGAAGAAGAAGAACAAAATAATGATTGTGGTATGTCACCATGAGCTTACACTAGTCCACTGTTGGACATAAGCGTTTTGAAGGGCACTGTAGCTAGAAATTACTGGGCAAATGAGACTTTATGACCCGATTTCGCAGTCTAGTAATCTCATTAAGATTGTGCTGATGTCTCAGGATGACGTGCGCAGTGCAGTGTCATGCGAAACTCTATATTTTAGAATTCCGAGTGACACTGCAACTGATATGGGCAGCCATATCGCTTAACATCAGGCAAACGGTTAGCTCGTCACGTAATTCCATAACATAAAAAAAAGCCTCCAAAGCACGCCACTGAGCCCGGTCTTCGGCTCTATTTTTCCAGGTAATGCCAGCTGGCAGTACCTGGTTTACTTTGCGTATGTCATCGCTCCATCTGTATATAGGACTATACAATTTTTAATCATTATAGATTGTAATTAATTAAATATTGCCCGCTTAGCATCAGCAACAGACAGAAGTTGATGTATCTTTGACTATGTTGGTTGGAGTGATTCTTAAGAATCTATCAACAGATGAATATGGATAAATTTCAGGTAAAACGATGTCTTTTGGTAATGCTAGTAATTCTAATATTATTGACTTTTCTCAATAATAATTATCGAAACCTATTATTGGCTGTATTTTATATTTTGTTTAATGTAATCACCTGTATTATCTGTGTGTGTAAAAAAAGATATTGATAAGGCGTTATCACATCAGTTTGTCAAAAAAAACTGGACACGCATTTTGCTGTCCAGTTGTAATTCGTATCGTTTATTTATTTATATTTCCTTTGAATAGAAAGTTGTAAGCATTGCACCTAATTTTTGCGGACTATTTTTGAGGGGTTGTGGTCTTTTCTTCTCTTTTTACTTACATTAATACACACCCGTTTAAGGTAGTGTCTAAGAAAAAATATTTTAGGCACATATCATTTCGATGTTATCTTTAAATAAAAAATTTCAATTTAAATAAAATCTTTAAATTGTATTTTGAAGTAAAACTTCTTTACGCACGCTTGACTTGGGGAGTAAGCTGACGAGGCGAACGAAAATTGAAATTTGTTGGTTCACGAAGATCTCCATTGTCAACATAACAAAGTTGAAAATTACTTAATATTTGTATTATTATGTTGGTACATATTGTTGGTACATGAGTTGGTATATGTCCGGTAAAATGACAATTTACGATTGTTAAGATGGCGATATTGAAATTAAATAAAGCAAAAACAAAGTTATACCGGCCGGTTAATGGAGCTAAAAAGTTTTACTTCGGTCATGTGGCGTTATTATCTATCCATCTATCTATGTATAATTATCATTATAGATCTTTCTTTTAGGTGCCAATTCATAATTGAAGGGTTGAGAATAAAAAGGATTTAACTGACAAATTGACAGTTTCGAGAAAATTGACTTTTTACGTCAACGGCGTCATTTTAATGTAGAGTGCTTATAAGATAATAGAAAAGGTTTATGTAAGTTTCAGTTGCTTGAAAATGTTTTAATTCTATTTAAAATTACTAAATATAGTACTAATTCATACAATTACTGTAAAAATATAATATAATAAAATAAATATAGTAATGTTTTTATGCTAAGCAAACTGTATTCCTGTGACAGATAAACCATTTTTAGACTCAAAATCTCGAGATTTAAGCTTCATTTCGGTATTTTGAGAATGTATCATTGAAGATAATTTCACGCTGAATCCAACGACACCCATAAGTCATTTTGACAAAAAAATCAGTTAAATCCTTTTTATTCTCACCCCTTCAATTATAAAATAGTGAAAGTTTGTGCGTTTCATGACGTACTGTTACTCCATAATATCTTGCAGTACGATATATTTATTTAGTCCTACTGCAGTTACAACTCCGCGATCCGATTAGGTAGCTCGTTAATATAATTGGAATGCAGCAAATGACAGAACTACATTTCACCCTCTCTATAATCGCCGTCGAATCGCTCGTTATCTGAACAGTAATTAATTAAATGATTTACAATTGCGCACTGAACTTTAGTTACCGGTGAATTTATTGTTATGATAGTATCTATATTGAAGATAGATTAATTATTAATTATAGCACGCCAATAAATAGGAAACAATAATTAGTCACCACCTAGTAATAAATAAATTAAATGTTTATTTATTTATTTATTTATTAGGTTTTAGAAGACTATCGACTATTATAAGCTAAAATATACAATAAATTTAGGTAACAACAAAGCCATTAAAAAGTCTTCACATGTAGAAATAAAATGAAAACTAAAACAAAAAATACTACACTATCTACGTTGTATACTAGATTAAGAAAAAACAATAATTACACATTAGATAACCACAACGTGAGTAGGTACATTTAACACACATTACTACGTCTTACAACAATACAATTACTAATAAACCTGCCTCCTCGCCACCAAACGCACACGACCACGCCTTCCCGTGGGTCTATGAACTACAACTAATACAATAAATACACACTTATATAATATATATATATACCTTTACATATATTAACCAACTCACTCATCTCACACCCACAAAGCATCAGGGTATGAACTAATACATTATATACCAGTGAGAAAATACAGGTATAATATTGAGATAAGTTTCACTCCGCGCCAACTAAGCAACGTATGTGTTGATCGAACATTCGAAATTTCATTGAAATCAGCAGTTACAGAGATTAATGGTAACAAACATTCACAAACTTATGCAATTGCAATATTGATAAGATAATTCCTAATGAAAAAATCCTTGGTGTTACTAATATGTTTACTAACTTAATTATTCATAAACAAATAATAAATAAACTGGGCATTACATATTATGTAGTGCAGATTTCAACAAAGCGCTCACCCAGTCTCCTTCTCAGTATAGGTATGCTAGTGTGAAATATATCGATATCGACATCATTACATACTTTGTTAAATGATTTGCACGGTGGACAAAGCTATTCTGACGGTAATTGGTCGAAACCAATGGAACAGTAAACAAAGATGCTTTGCGAAACGATCTAGATGGGGCGTATAGATTAATAAGACGAAGCAGATCGGGACAGTCAATGTCAGACGTAATAATTTTCTTTAGAAATATGATGTCAGAAATATTACGTCTGGCGCTCAACGGTAAAAAATGATGTTTTGCACAAGATACCAAATAGTCATCTTTCCTACTTTTGGTTCGGTAGTTCAGATGACGAATGAATTTTCGCTGGATACGTTCAATACGCTCAACATAAACAGAATAACGAGGGTTCCAAATTTGGGATGCATATTCCAAGTGACAGCGCACATATGTACTATAAAGAATTTTAAGGGTTTTAATACTTTTAAAGTCTTTAGTTGACCTCATAATGAAACCAAGAGCTTTGGAAGCCTTACCAACGATAGAAGAAATGTGATCCTGAAATAGTAATTTAGAATCATGTATAACACCCAGGTCTCTTATTTTAGAAACGCGCATTAAATTCTGACCTTTAATAGTATAATTAAAAGATATTGGGAGTTTTTTACGCGAAAAAGTCATAATAGCACACTTAGTAACATTGAGGTCCAACTTATTGATGACGCAGTAATCATCAAGCCTGCAAAGATCTTCTTGCAGCGCTAAAGCATCAGCGTGACTCTTTACTGCTTTAAAAATCTTCATGTCGTCTGCAAAACTAAGCAAGGTAGAATTACGGAAACAGGCATCAATATCAGCAACAAATATCAAAAAAAGGAGAGGGCCTAATAAAGAACCTTGTGGGACACCACTTGGAACATACATTCACTTGGACATGTAATTCCCCAGCACTACTGATTGAGAGCGATTGTTGATGTAAGATGAGAACCACCTAAGTAGGTCGCCTCTTATGCCTGCATTTTGTAATTTGACAATAAGTAGCCGATGGTCAATTCTGTCAAAAGCTTTGCTGTAATCAGTATATACTACATCTACCTGTGAACCCTTGTCCATAGAGTCCGTTATAAACTCATTTAACAGAATTAGATTAGTGGCCGTGGACCTTCCTCTTAGGAAGCCGTGTTGCGACGTAGGCAGCGAAGTTCTTAACGCCGAGTACAGCTGCTCGTATACTAACTTTTCAAATACTTTAGCGATCACGCAGAGCTTTGAAATAGGCCGATAATTACTAACTTGATTTTTAGGACCTTTTTTATGAATGGGTGTAATAAAAGCTTTTTTCCAAAGCAGCGGTACGTAACCCTCATTAATGGATCTACTAAAAAGTATATACAAAGGAACAGATATCTTATCGGCACACCTGATGAGCAAAACTGGTGGAATAAAGTCCGGCCCTGCTGATTTTGAAATATCTAGGCTACTCAGCTTTGTCCTAATTGCATTTAACGTTAGATTAATAGTACAAATATTACCGTCAAGGAGTTCAACATGCTGGCTATGAGAAGCAGGAGTTACACTAGAAGCTGAAAATGTGGAGTGAAAATAATCAGCGAAAAGATTACAAATATCATTGCCTGAATTAGAGTGTTTATTTTCATACAACATAACATTTGGTATTGAGTTAGAATTTGACAATGCTTTAAAGTAAGACCAAAAATATTTAGGATTACGTTTAATTGAATTTTCTACCTTGGAAATATATAACTTGTAGCAGTTCGCTTCCAACAATTTAGCTCGCCTAGTTAAAACATCCAATGACAATTTATCTGCAATCATACCATAGCGCTTATGTTTCCCATAGTACTTGTATCTTTCTTTAAGAACTTTAATAAGTGAAGGGCTATACCAGGGAGGGTATATTCTATTGCGTATAGTTTTTATAGGAACATACTTATCGCGTATCCTTTCTAGGGTCTTATAAAAATAATCAACAGCTTCATCCAGTGATTTGTTATTCAGTTCCGTACACCAATCCAGTGAAGCCAGGTCAATGTTAATCGATTCAAAGTCAGCTTGATTATAACAAAATTTAATGCGAGGTGCAGGCTTAAGAGCCTCTTCACAATAAACATTACACACTACACCCAGCGCATTATGATAAGGATCAATGGGGACTAGTGGGTCCGTAATGTTGTGAACTGATATATCCACATTGGATAAAACAAGATCTAATAGTCTCCCCTGCTGATTTACTACGTGATTGAACTGGTGCAAATCTACGACGTTCAATTCATCAATAAAGTTACACTCGTTATGACCTGATACATTTGATGGTTCAAGATAACCGACATTACTAGTGGTGGCTTAACACCAATTAATGGAACTCATATTAAAATCACCCATTACTAAAAAACTATCAAGTGGATTAGCCATCATAATATCCCGTAGGCTGACTAAAAAATTAGAATATTGTTGAGAAAAGTTAAGTCCCCTGTTTTGATTGCACAAATAAATAACACAAATATGAAGCTTATTCTTACCTAATGATATTGATACCCACATGTCTTCAGCAGTTGAGTACCAGTCTGGCCGGGGAAAAGCAACCAAATCCTTGCTGATAGCCAGAAGTACACCTCCGCCCATCGATTGGCCTGTCAAGTCATACCTACGGTCACGACGCCATACTAAGTACCTATCATCAAACAACTCAGCATCCGCAAAACTGTCAATCAACCAAGTTTCCGTCAGCGCTATAACGCTATACCTACTTAAAGCTAAATTCCGTCGAAATATTGATGTTTTGGTACGTAGACCACGGACATTCTGGTAATAACATAATATTTTATTTTTGGTATCCATTGTAAACATGCAACAAAAACATAATAAAAACAATTATATTCCTACACAAAATGTAGGCTAAATATAAAATATCACCACAATTTATTATAAAGACGTGGTTTGTATCCAGAGTTATATTATTGCCTTCATAGAATACAGTAACTACACAAGCATAGATACTATATAAAATAGCATCCCATCTTCCCAGCCTTATATCGAAGAACGCTGGCACGATGATAGCTAAAATAATTAATGTAATATTATTTATCATATTTATAAACGAATGATGATTATAATAGATCATTTGATAATAATAGGTTAAATAGTAAGTCAACAGCGAAGAAAAAAAGACGCAAAATAAAGTATGGTAGGTATTATTTGATATCAATATTATTATAATGTAGGTAGGCATAGGTCAGCTGTTATAATTATGTACATGGTGCAAGCGCATCGCTTGCACTCAGCAGGCAGCGGGCGAAACCAGTTGTAAACAAAAAGCAGTGATGTCGGCGTCAGCGAGACGAGAATGAGTAAATAATAATTATTCATATACCGCTCGGGAGGCACGGGCAGTGACGCGTTTGATGCAAAGAAGCAGTAAATTAAATTAACAATAGTTAATAGACGATATGCGAGTACAGGCAAAAATGAAATATAGTAATTATAATTAAGTACCATTAGTTTTATGACAACAGAGTAACGTAGGATAATACATTCGACATTAGAGTCAGTAAAGTATAGGCTTGTGAAAAACGATGTACACATAGAATGCAAGTTTACATACAGTAGGAAATAGTTTAGATTAATTTGTTTAAATCTGATTCCGAATTCACAATAATGATGTGCGACGTATCATTTTGCCGTACATGTATTTTTGAAAACTTCACCCAAACGTATTGGTAGCTTTTTTCTTTAGCAACTTGTTTAGTTTTCGTAAGTAATTTCTTGTAGTCTGGCGACAGGTGATCATTCACAAATATACGTTGATTATTCGCTCCAGAAAATCCCAAGTCAGTAGGCGTAAGCGACTTAGTTAATCGGGCTGAAGCAACAAAATCCTCTTTCACATATCTATTAAGGAAACTGACGACAATAGACTTGTCCTTGTTGTTGTGGGATGGGATTCTACTTACGAAGTTGATTTGGTTCTTTACCACTTTATAGTTGATGCATGTACCTATCCTGTCCACCAACTCAAAAAGAATCTCCATTTTTTTCATCGGTACTCCTTTGATCTCGACGTTATTCAGCCGCGACCACTGATCACGCGTGATCTCACTGCGATGGTTTAGCAGAACCTGGGTTTTCATTGCCACCATGTCACAAGACACAGCTTCCAGTGAAGTTACTCGGGTGTCCATTTTACTTAAGGCAGAATCAAACTCCTGCATCTTACTGGATATTCCCATGAATGACACTTGCAATTTGGAAACATCAGCTTTAATACCCTTGACGTCGTCAATCAGACCAGGTAAGGATTCCAGCTTCAATGACATGGAATTGAGCATGGTCATAATAGCTTCAAGCGAGACTTCTGGGCTCAGCGCAGCCGCCGGCCCTGCCGGGGTCGGCGACAGAAGTCGACACGATGCACATTTCCATGCCGCTCGCCTCTCAGCTCCCAAACGCCGATAACCAGCCTCAGTAATATTAGCACAGCTAAAATCAAAGTGCTTTTTGCAAGCACTACACTGTACCCCATCGTTGAAGCTATCACCACATGTTGCACAATTATTCATGTTGAATGTATCCGACGCGTAACTTAGCTCGTCAATACGTCGTGCGAGAATGCGTGTTACTCGTACCGGTGTCGGCAGCGCACTAAGTGGTTGGTGGACATCATCACATGTTGGTGGACATTTCACACAGCGCCATCTAGCTCCAAATTAAGCAAAGTTTACCACGAACAGCAGGGCTATCATCAGCTGAGCTATCGAGCCAGTGCAGTAACTTTGTAATTATTACAACACTATTACTAGATGGTAATATAAGTTATAACTTTAATGTATCATAACTTTTAATTTATATAACTATACTAAATACAACCAGCTTTTGTTATTAAAATTGTTTCAGAGCTTGAGACAACTTGCACTCGAAACCAACTTACGTTCCGTTGAACTTATTGTACAGAACTTGGTTGCAAGTTCAAATTTAATCTTTAAACTTATGTTACATTTCTGGTAGGTAATACATTATCTAGGGCGCTCAAGATAAAGATACAAAATACAGGCTGTTACTTAGTCGGATCATGTCATGTGGTTATTTCATACTTTTTTTTTATGTTAAAGAATGACGTGACGAGCTAGCCGTTTGCCTGATGTTAAACGACACGGCTGCCCATATCAGCTGCAGTGTTATTCGGAACTGTAAAGTATAGAGTTTCGCGGGACACTGCACTGCGCACGTCATCATGAGACATCAGCACAATCTAGTAATAAGATTACTAAACTGTGAGATCAGATCATAAAGTCTCATTTGCCCAGTAATTTCACTTAGCTACAATGCCCTTCAAACCGGAACACACCAGTGCTTGTGCACTACTGCTTGGCGGCAGAATAACTGGCAAAGCGGTGGTACCTACCTAGAAGAACTTTGCAGTAAAGTCCTACCACCTAGTAAGATACCTACAGTATAATAATAAATCTAACTAAAAGATTTTGCAATAATGTCATGTACGTTTTATTCTGGATATAAACTATTCTCATTTTATACGTCATGCTATTTTTAGTTTTGAATAATTTAACACCGCAATTTGTTAGAGTTTGTTTGGTTTAATTTATTTACTATTATTGGATACTGCCGGCACTTTCTCTAATGACAATCGAAAATACAACCAAAATGAGCACAAAATGCCAACTGGATCTCACGGGCTGATTATGTTGCAAAATATCCGTAAGATACCTAAGAGAAGATAATTTGAATACTGACTTCAAAACCACAAATAGGCATTCAAAAGCGAAAAACAAATTGATTAATTATTAGAAGCGCTATACTTACAGCTATAGTTACTAAACTAAAGTATGAAAATTTTCGGCTCAATCGGAAACCGAGAAGTGGGTCAAAATTGACTTCTAAGATTTTATTACATTGTAAGTTAGTTAGTTTTTCTTCGATTTCCTTGAGACTCTATCATCAGATCCTGACTTGATGATAATTAGACCTTTTCGAGGGTATACTCTTGAACTTATTGTAAAAAGAATTTTAGAAATCCTTTCACAATTGGCCAAATGTCAATGAACAGACACAAAAAAAACATACAGATGAACATACTACTTCCTCCTTTTTGTAAATCTGTTAAAAAATCATGTTTCAACTGTACGTAAAGCCCGAAAAATATCTTTGTTTCCACGAGCACTATAAAAGTATCCGTACCGCCATTTTGCGCTCTTCCCGACCTAATAGATATTGGTAGTTGGCCCCAGTTGCCGCCGCGCATAATTGATGGCCGACTCAATTTTAGGGTTACGTCCCGGGAATACCAACTTGGAGACTTACCTACTATAGGACCCGTGAAAATAAGCAACCACTCCGGCTTGTCTCGTCCCTGGAGACAACCCTATTGGCTTTTTGGATATTGATATGAAGGGTCCGATATTGTTAAGGGAGCAGATTTAGCCTTTTTAAGATTTAAAGGAGTAATTTATCTACTCTTAAGTAAGTATATTTGGACAGCAGAATCTCCACGGTACATTATATCTACTGTACCGGGTGTTTCATTTAAAATCAAAATCAATTCGATTTATCAAAGTCAGCCAGTAAATAGTACCGCAGCTAATTTGCTCCCTTCTTAAAGTAAATACAAATACAATCAAAAATGCCGACAAAAAATAAATTCTAATATGAAACTTTTCGTGTACTATTTCGCTAAGATCAGCTGAAAAATATCTTCTGTATAACGCGAGTACCAACAGTATTCGGACAGACGAAAGCCAAATTTTACAAGTTGAAGCAGGTTTTTTTTTATGTTACTGAATGATGTGACGAGCTAGTCGTCACATCATTCAGTAACGTCGCTGATGTTAAGCGCCACGGCCGCCCATAACAGAACAGTGTCACTCGGAACCCTAAAACATAGAGTTTCAAGCGACACTGCACTGCGCACATCATCCTGAGACATCAGCACAGTCTGGTAATAAGATTACTCGACTGTGAGATCAGATCATAAAGTCTCAATTGTATTGTCAGTAATTTCACTAGCTACAATGCCCTTCAAACCGGAACACAGTAGTGCTTGCACAGTACTGCTTGGCGGCAGAATAACTGGCAAAGCGGTGGTACCTACCTAGACGAACTTTGCAACAATGTCCTACCACCTAGTAAAACTTACTACTTACTTACTACTACGGTACTTCACTTGCTTCGCTTGCTTGGTCAATAAACCAATCAGATAAATAAATAATATAAGTATATTTATTACGACAAGGCACAAATCTGCCCTATATTCCTTCATGTATCACGATCCTAATATCAGGCCGGAAGCCCGGAACCCTCATCCGCCGTAACATTAGCATGAGGCTCGTTACGTCATTTACGTCATTGCTCGTTTTCAACACGTGACGTGACGCAGCTGGTCTCCTCATAGCGCTTACTTTAAATGTCTTATTGCATTTTACTCACGTAAGTAAATTAAACTGAATTTGCTTTGGATTAAAGGGTATAAATTTGAACGGCAATCACCTATTTAAACTATGCTGTTTAACCTTTTAATATTCAATTTAAATATTCTAAGATAGGACTATAATTTTCTAAAGCTATACAGCCTCTGTGGTGTGGTGGTTTAGCAGGTTGATTCACATCACGGCGGGTTCGATTCACATGGCAGGACAAGTATTATTTTGTGCACAGAAGAAAAGGCGCAAATACTTTTTCTGAGTCTGGGTGTTGTGGGACCATGGTCCTCGTAGTTCCTAGACACAAGGAATCCTACTTAGGGTCCAAGATCTATGTATGTGATAGTAGAGCGTTATTTATTATTATAATATTTGTAACGTTCAACCTAAATTAAATTTAGAGTCCAGTATCAAATTCTTCGCTCTAACATATCTGTGTTCACTGAAATTGAATCTAAAACGACCTAATTACAATTCAATAGGACCTTTATAAATATTTATCGAGCATATCGAATGGTCTCTAACGGAGTTGATCGCCCTAGATTCTAAAACGAAGCGAATCAAATGAAAATTATGTTTCCGGTTGATAGAGCAGCGGCCATCGGTAGCGGTCTATAATTCTCGATAATTCCGGATAATCTGACCCAAGCTCTATAGATTAGCAGATAATATCAGCTATACAGAACCATGGATGAAACGGCTTTGATCTACAGGTGAGGGGGTTTTTATAGATTAGGTTTGATATACTGATGATCGCTTCAACCCATAACACACGAGAAATAGAGTTTGTAGAATGACGCTGTTGGTGTATTTCACACTTCCATAAAACAAGACGCTCTTAACGATCATTAACATTAACACGATCGTGTGCTGTCGATATAAAATAAGTCCATAATAAACCATCAATGTCCATAACAACAACTAATATTAAATACTACATAATAAAAAAAATTAGCAAACTGGCCGTGACAAATCATACATAGTCCAATTTATTTATTAAAATATGTAGCAAGCAATCAGCCATCCTGATAGGAAGAGGTCACCGTAGCCTATGGACATCTGTAACACTAGACATGCCTCTAATGCGTTCCTTACCTTGGAATTATTATACAATACTGGCTTCGTAAAAAGAAATTCTTTACAGTTGTAATCGAAGCTTCGGACCGGATTGCTTGCACCAGTAGTGAGAAAACTGACTGTGAGAGACTGCTTTTTTTTTCAAACTCAAATCTTGTAATGGGCTTGCTTTATATTATTTGACAATAAGCACTTTGTAATTTTATAAACTCAGTAAAATAACTTAATTATAAGTACTTAATATAATTTTTAATTGTAAAAGAATTAAATATTTTGACTATAACTTTGACTTTGAAAACTTCCACGGAACTAACAATTCACTGAATGATTTATCAAACAATGTTCACTAAATTTGCAAGCCTCGAGCATCACAAACGTACAACATAGCTATAATAACATGGGAATAATTTCAAGTACCCCGGTATCTTACTACGAAATTAGCGTCAGTATAGTTGAGAAGTTATTAGTTCAAAGGATCAACATAACTGTAACGGAAGTTTACGGAACTTTGAGCATTTTGTAGCGTTCCACCATTTACGATTACTTTGCTTTTAGCTTTGATGTGAAAGCGTAGCAAAGCTTGATAAGTTTAGGCAAAGCTGTGACGGTACTGGTACCCCGGATTCATCTAAGCGCTTTTTCGCGAAAAATCCAAAATTTTTTACAGGACATAAGGTTTTTTTTTTTAATTTGGTTACATATAAGCAATATCATCCAAATTGTCTGCATCGTTATGGTTTTAGGGAACTTTTAAGGGTATCGATAGTAAAATTGTTAAGGAAGATGGGTTGAAAAAGTGTCGAACGGATGCGATGACCATACATTACATTAGCTATCTTGATGGCCTCCCTGATAGGTCACATTCATAAATAATAATAATAATTATAACGCCAAACGTACATACATTTATTTCTCATTAATACACATACATTCATAAATCATTATTGAATATTAAAGTAAAGCCGATTCAAATAATTAAGATAACATCTGTTTGCCAACATCGCAATCACTTCACTGAGTGCTGCGCGTCTATGAATAGCCCGAATTGAAAACTTTATTTATTTTTACACTAACGGTGTATTCGTGGTGCACTCACGGGTAAAATTCTATATGTTAATCCAGTGTATAAGCTATCTCTATTCCATATTTCAATCATTTCCGTGCAGCTAAGTGAAGAGGAAACACCCCCCTCCCCCCACATACACACAATTAGTTGAGTGTCATGAAAACTCGACAATATTGTAGATCATTGTTTTGCTAGTGATTTAAATTAAAACTAAAAGTTACATCACGTCACGCCATTAGCCCAACGTTCCCATTGCACCACGGGTCTTCTCACACATGGAGATAATGTGGGCCATATGCAGCACGCTAGTGAGGTGGCACGCACTTGCGGATGACACAGGTTCTTGAATTTAGCTATTCTGGAACATGCCAGATTCAAAGGTTTTTAGTTCGGGTTTAATTGCTCGCTGAATGCTTGTACGGTACACCATTTTGAGAAACTAAAACAATTCCCAAAGAGAGCTTTAGCAAACTCAGAAGTCTTAGTACCAATTCCATTACAGAATTAGATTCGATACATAGACCAAGCCCGACCACTGTGCATTCAATGAGCTTTTGTTTCTGTCAAGCTATTGTAAATAAAAGAATGAACATAAGGCACTAGATTCATTTTATTTTATTGTTAGATTAAAATGGGTTAAAAACTCGACCAGGACTTTTGTCGACTTATCTACGCACGCTTGACTTGGGGAGCAAGCTGGTGAGGGGAACGGAAGTTGAAAGTTGTTGGTTAACGTAGATCTCCATTGTCAACATAACAAAGTTCAAAAAAAATTAATACCGTGTTGGTAAGTCCGGTAAAATTATAATTGGCAATTGTCAAGATGGCGATATTAACATTAAGCCGGCCGATACATGGAGCTTAACTAAGTTTTACTACAGTAGTGGGGTCTAAAGCACACTCGTTTTTTTTTATACTAAACACTACATAGCCTTCCAGATGTAACTTGTATGAAAAACTAAAAACACTACCTACATATCATGGTAGGTGATTTTATGAAATTTAATCCTCATGAATGCCATTAAAAATCTGACAAGTAAAATAAAGGAAACATTTAAATCCGGGCTATTCAAGTTTTTGCCGTCGGCGAGAACAAGCGCCAGAATGAATGTCAAACAGCTATTGGGTCCGAGCTATCTCTCCATCCATTGGTTGGATTTTAAAATATGTTCCTGCCTTGGCAGTGTGAGATTTGGTGAGAGAAAAATGGACGCATAATATCGTAATTTTGGTAAGAGAAGATAATATGAGTGTGCAAATAATTATCGAATTTGTAGCGAGAAGAGTGCAAAAAATTTCAGTTATGGTGAGAGTGTTCTCAAAAAATTTTGCATTTTGGTGAAAGAAAAGCCAATAAAATTAACGTAGTTTTTGTTTAGTGAGAGAATAAAATAAATTAATAAGTGCGCAAAAAATAATCTTAGTTGTTGGCGAGAAGAAAACGAATAAAACCACCGAGCCACCCAAATTGAAACAGAAATGTAAAATTGCTGATAAAACTAAATTTATTACAACATCCGGCTTGTGGCGCAAAAGTTAATTGATTTAACTAACCGATGCACTGTGAATTGAATTCCGGGATATTTCAGCACCACCAGTTTCAATTGGTACATTCAGCGTTTTATATTATCCGATTTATTTATTTATTGAACACCAGCGTAATGTACACTATTACAATAATAAAACAAACATTACATTACATTAGGGCTAATTGTCATTTCAATTATAGGTGAAGACTGCATGCAAGTAAATTAGTGAGTAGGTACTTAAAAATTAAAACAAATTTATGTTTAGTAAAATAATTATAAAGAATATTAAAAGTGTGATAAAAAAAAGATTACAAATTTATTGAATAAAAATGTTTTAAAATTGAAATAAAATATTTTAAAAAACATAAAACATTACATATAAAAATATATTTAGAGAGCTTTGACAGTAGATTTAAATTTGCTTATGCTACCTTCAAACAAGTCTACTGCATTGTTTTTCGAGATTCGGTTGTTCTCTCGAATTAATCTATTGATGGGTGCATTCTGACCAAGATAGGATTTACTAAATTTATCTTTTAACAAATTGAATCTAGATGCCCTGGGCAATCTTGACGGTGCAGAAAACTAAGCAATGACAGTAGACTTGAGTCGTCAATTAAACCATTAGCAAGCTTGTGAAGAAACGAGAGGTCGAGCAGAAGTCTTCGATCTAATAAGGAACTCATTTTGAAATATTTTAGTCTGTCTGGATAACTGTGAATAGTTTTAGCTAAGTTACATGAATATGTCGATTCTACATATTTTGAAACGATATGCGTCCTCTTTCTTATTCCACTTCATATCTCAAGATGAAAGACTTCATTATTTCATGTTTATGTATTTTTATAAGCAGTATATTCTCTTCTATTTTTTAAATCTACGTAAAAATGAATCTCTATTTCCCTTGGTCATGACGCGTAAACGGGTGGAAGATTTTTTTTGTTGTGTTTATTATTGTTTTATTTAAAAAAAATAAGAAAGTTGAGCGGAATATTAGGAAATTTTTACCACGCTTGTAAACCCGCGGGAGCTAGTTTGCCATAAAAAGGAAGTTTTAGGGTAAACTAAAAAACCGTCTTGCGGTGCCATAACCATTAATAAATCACCGTTCATATTTCTTAATAATTAAAAAAGTCAATTATTTTCATACGTTTTAAAATAAAACTAAACGATAGTTACGAATTTCATTTTTTAAACTTGGTTATGTTTACCAACTATGGTTGTATAAAAAGCCTGAAATATAATTAGGTAGTAATACTAACAGAGTAACATGCGAAATATAAATGCTTTTTTTTACTTTGAACTTGTCTAGTATTTGACTACGCTCTCACCTGATGGGAAGTGACGATGCGATCGAAGGTGTAGCATGCTAGCCAAGTAAATACCTATTCACTCTTCTCTTGAACACGCCTGGATCATATTTTGCCGGAAACACAGACGCTGGCAGGGCATTCCATTCCTTAGCCGTTCTAATATGAACGTGGAGTCCTCTCCGTTCGACTTCTCTATATTCAAAATCGTATCGTATCATATAAATATCTCATCGCTTGTAAGGCTACCACGCGAGTCGGTTCCGGGTCGAGTGCTCCACTATTAGTTCACCAATTCCTTTCTGAAACCTATTTGTGTTGTATTTCTACTTATCCTTCCAATTTCTTCAAGTCTTAATAGACTTAGCCTTTTTTCTCTAAGATTTTGATGAATTTAATGGAGTTATTTATGTACCTAATGTTATGAAGTCGAAAGAAATTTAAATTAAGAAGACAAAAACGTGCAGCTTGAAAATTCTCATCCAACAGAATATATCTTATGGACCACCTATTTTCAGTACCGTTATTAAAAAACTGTAATTAAATGCAAATTGGTCTAGGAACACAAATTGCAGCGTATAATAACGTGCCGTTTCACGTTGCAGCTAAAACGAAGGCAGCTACGAGCAAATTGAATGTTAAGGTATAGCTTACTGTGAAACGGAACGCTAAAACTGGTTCCGTTTGCAGAGATTTACTTTTCATTGTTATTTATTATTTTAAAATATAAATTGGTTTCTTTCTCTAGTTGTTTTATTAACACATGCGGTTGGTTAAACCATAAACCTCTCACTTAAATTATTGTTTCAAGATTCTTTATTTAAGTGTGTATGTACAACTGCTTTTTTATTAATAAACAAAATAAAATGAAATAAATAGAATTGAATAAATAAATAAAGAAATATTCTTTGATATTATGTATTCGGTCTTTGTTTCGAAGTCTTTTTAGTGCTATAAAAAAGACTGCATTTTTTCTACTGGATTAAACGCTAAACTTTTAATAAACTCGAAATAAAATTGGTGGATTGACATTTTTAAAAATGTATTAAAGTTAAATAATATCAGGTATAGGCTTATTGTGTAAAACGAGTGAAAAGTTACAAAAGTCACCAATTATGAGGTGCTTTCGAATTCGTTGATGTGTATCAAAGGTTTTAATGGTCCGTCATCACAACATTGTGCTATATTTCAACCAGAACATTCCAACAATGGCTCACGCTCTTCCGGCAATCAGGCAGGTCTCATAAAAATTCAATTGGAGTCATGTTATTGCAATTAGCTGGGTACAATTACGTAGCTCGGTGTTGGGATCACATGCGATTATTACTGCCTCAGAGTGCTTGGTTCATAGCTAGATTGCGTTGGTTACATGTACTGATTACTTTGTTTCTCTCGAAATAAAGAACGTACGTGCTTTAAACCACACGACTGAAGTAAAACTTATTTAGTTTAGCTCCATCTATCGGCTGGTATAACTTTGTTTTTGCTTTGTTTAATGTTAATGTCGCCATCTTGTCAATTGTAAATTGTCATTTTACCGGACATACCAACAAAATAATAAAAAACATTAACTTTGTTATTTAGACAATGGAGATCTACGTGAACTAACTTCAACTTCCGTTCACCTCGCATTAACCAGCTTACTCTACAAGACAAGCTTGCGTAAGGTTTTTTTTAATTTATAAAAATAACGATGTTATCTTTAATTTACCGACGTCACATCCGTTCCTACCGACCCACGACCTTCTGTACGTCTCATTCCGCACACACTCCATCGACAGGTGCTGGACATCCTCAATAACCCCACACACAACACAATAAGGGGACGGTGCTTTCCTCATAAGGTATGTAAACTTCTATGATTAAATGTGAAATTTTTCTTCAATAATACTTTTATACCAAGAACACACTTATATCGTAAAGTTGAAAAAGTGCCGTTTGTCCCCCCAGAGGACAGATGGTAATACTCGTTTACATTATTAGATAGGAGCTGTTGAAATTACCAACCTCGTAAGTCGGCTGTAAAAGCTGAAGGATAAATTTGGTTATGAGATCGCGTTCACGGTGGCTTAAGTAAAGCGTGTCCCGGCTTTTGAGTGGGTTCAAATCCAGTTCGTGATTCAAATTTTTCTCATACAAAAAATATATCTGCCTATCTATTTAAGCACTGCGTTACAGAGAATACCAGTAAAAAATATGTAACAGATGAAATCGCAAAATTTATGTGACATCATGACGAGCAAAGATTGATGACTGAATTAATCCATCGTAGGAGATGTCTCAAGTGTGTTATCTGAATTTAGTTTGGACCTTATAAATAATTCCCAATGTAATTTTCGTAGGCACACGTGACCCAATGAAATGCGACCTCAACGAAAACGTGCTTTGATGGCATAAAGGAGTAACCATAAGTGTGCGTGTTATTAGAAACCAAAGTTATCGAGTTCGAAAGCAGATATGAAAATAAAATAAATATAGGGCGCTTGAAAACCAGAACGATACGACACCTCAATGCACTCACTTCGAATGATGGTAATACTCGTTTACATTATTAGATAGGAGCTGTTGAAATTACCAACCTCGTAAGTCGGCTGTAAAAGCTGAAGGATAAATTTGGTTATGAGATCGCGTTCACGGTGGCTTAAGTAAAGCGTGTCCCGGCTTTTGAGTGGGTTCAAATCCAGTTCGTGATTCAAATTTTTCTCATACAAAAAATATATCTGCCTATCTATTTAAGCACTGCGTTACAGAGAATACCAGTAAAAAATATGTAACAGATGAAATCGCAAAATTTATGTGACATCATGACGAGCAAAGATTGATGACTGAATTAATCCATCGTAGGAGATGTCTCAAGTGTGTTATCTGAATTGAGTTTGGACCTTATAAATAATTCCCAATGTAATTTTCGTAGGCACACGTGACCCAATGAAATGCGACCTCAACGAAAACGTGCTTTGATGGCATAAAGGAGTAACCATAAGTGTGCGTGTTATTAGAAACCAAAGTTATCGAGTTCGAAAGCAGATATGAAAATAAAATAAATATAGGGCGCTTGAAAACCAGAACGATACGACACCTCAATGCACTCACTTCGAATTATACAGTAAGGCGAAAGTTTGTATGTGTATACACACATACAAACTTTCGCCTTACTCTATATAATATTAGTGTGATAGCAACAGAGATGGCTGCGTTAGTCAGTTCAAGTGAGAAAATGGTAAAAGACTCTATAATAAAACATACGTAACAAACATACGGTTGTTACTACTTACTGTTGTTTGTTACTTACCTTCACGCTCAAACGGTTGAATGGATTTGGATCAAATTCAGTACCAAGATAGCTTATACACTATATTAACATATAGGCTACATTTTATCCCGGAAAAGTGAAATTTTCCCGGGGGATGATTAGATAATCAAAATACTTTTTATACGCAGGTGAAACCGCGGGGCGCAACTACTAATACATAAGTCAGCTAAAGTGAGAAAATAATAATAAACTCTATAAAAAAAACACAACACATACGGAAAAGAAGCGTGCAACACCTTTGACCACATCGTCGCTTCCCAGGTAACTTTGTGTTCCAACACTAGCCTAGTCATTGATTAAAAATTATGTTATAAACTCCAAACTTCAATTACTTTATATAATGACGGCCTCTGTGGTGTGGTGGTTGAACAGGTTGGCGGAAAACCCGGAGGCAGCGAGTTCAATTCCCGTAGCAGGACAAGTATTTGTGCACAGAAAAAAAGCGAATGCATTTGTTCTGTGTCTGTTGTAGGACAATGGTCTTAAGGTCTTAATGGGAATCCTAGTTAGGGTCCAAGACGTGATTTGAATTTGAGTTATTTATTTATATTTATCGATAGCTTCTGTGGGCGATTCTGAGTATCGCATAGCCCACGAGGCCAAGTGGAGCGAAGGGACAGCGTAGCTCGAGCTCAAGCTCAAATACTAAATAAACAAAGCTGAGTGAGGGCAGTTCCTACTAGGCATGCTATATAATTGCACAAATAATTATATCATTAGATAAGCCTAGTGCAAAGTTACGTTTAGATATTTACACAGACTGCTGTAACCACTGAGAGGTAGTTTGTGGAATAACTTCATTCGGGGACTATAATATACACTACGTTCTAAGGTGTCTCTTTATGATGAAAATCAGCGAAAATTATTGTGGTTTCGGTAACAAAATTCTAAGAACTTTAAATAATATAATAATAATACGTATAACTCATAACTCATTTAACAGCTGTTTATGCTAAACAAACAAACAAGCGATAACAATGTTATAAACCAGGGTCTCAAACTGAATTTTCTAAAATTTCCCTTCGAAAAAGGGGGTTAAACTGACTACAATCGCGTTCTTCCTTGAGATCTTCATTCTTCACTGAGAACATACTTGGATGATATTATAAGTTTTCCCGCTTTTTGATTTTACAAACCAAACTACATAATGGAGCTGGACTGTTTAGGGGTAGATCCTGGTGGGGAAATCTACAATACACCGTTAGTGACGACAGTGCAAGCCTTACTGCTTCCCAATAGAATAAGAGCACCGATGAAAAGAAATAAACAAGACAATAAGGTAAAATTTTGCTAAAATCGTAACCCATTTAAAATGAAAGCCAAAAACATTTATGCCCGTCTGAACTACAATTTGATAGCTCTGATAATTTGCATTTAACTTTCTATGACGTATCCAAATGCATTGAGGAATATACGTCACTAGCTTCTACGTGGCTTCGCCCGCGTAGCCTAGGGAACAAAAAACATTTTTTTTCATAAATAATTCGACCACCCATTTCACCCTCTTGGGTGTGGAATTTCGAAAAACCCTTTCTTAGTAGATACCTACATTTTACAAAGAACACACTCTCCAAATTTCATGTCTCTAGGACCAGCGGCTTAGGCTGTGCGTTGATATATAAGTCAGTCCGTCAGGACTTTGAATTTTATATGTATAGATAGACGTATAAGTGCAAACTTAGGAGATCTCAAATTTTTTAAATTTATTTACGCTGAGTGAGATCTTTAATTCTCATTCAAAAATTATACACTATATTTAGCTTTAAAACAACCATTTATTACATTTGTATGACAATATCCTTGCGCTCATGGAACGTCTTGCTAAAATTATGAACTCAATAAAACCTAGCTGCACTCCCCCCGTCGCTTAACTTCATCCCGCAGTTGGCCATACGGCGTTTAGTGGCGAATAAAACTGAAGAATAAGTACGACTATCATTTTCTAGGCAATAAAACGCCATAGGAAAGCTACATTGTAGTGTAATATGCTCATCGGTTCGTCGATAAAAGTCTACCGAGCAGTAAAACTTGGAAGGATTAACCCTATCCGAATTGTGGCAAAATAACGGTTTAAGAGGAGTTTGATCATGATAGATACGGCGTATACTGTAGACGCTGTATATGCTGTATCTATCATACTGTTATTTATCGACTACATTGCTCACTTAAACAAATTTATTAAACTACTCCCAAAGTTAATTATTTATAAATTCTACTAATATTATAAATGTGAAAGTTTGTGAGTATGAATGTATGGATGAATGTTTGTTACTCTTTCACGCAAAAACTGCTGTACGGATTTGGATGAAATTTGGAACACAGATAGATTATGACCTGGATTAACACATAGGATACTTTTATCCCGATAGTATGTTCCCGTGGGACAATTATCGAATACAAGTTTAGGTTGTGCGTTGATATATAAGTCAGTCAGTCAGTTAGGACTTTGATATTTATATGTTATACATTTTTTTCAGTCCGGTTCCACATATAAATAAATAAAAATACCTACTTTTTATCCGTGGGTGAAACCGCGGGGCGCAGGTAGTATTGAATATTTTTATAACAATTTGCAATTGTTATTATGCTATTTACTAAAGCTAACATTAATAAGTAAAAGTATATAGTATTAATAGTATAAGTATTAAGTAATATATAACATGTACTATCGATCATCGTTTTTTTTTTTTTTTTTTTTTTTTTTTATTTCAAGCTTGTCTAGCATTTGACCGCGCTCTCACCTGATGGGAAGTGTCGATGCGATCGAAGATGTAGCATGCTAGCCAAGTAAATACCTATTCACTCTTCTCTTGAACACGCCCGGGTCATATTTCGCCGGAAACACAGACGCTGGCAGGGCATTCCATTCCTTAGCCGTTCTAATTAAAAACGTTGAGTCAAATCGCTTGGTACGAATGGGTGGTATTTCGACCACGAAAGGATGGCGCTTAGCCGAGCGTCTAGTAGTCCGGTAGTGGAATGGTGATGGGAGAATGAGATCATGCAGTTCTTGAGCGCATTCACCGTGGTGTAATCTGTAGAAGACCGACAGACTTGCCACCTTACGTCGATGTGCAAGGCTCTGGAGCCTTTCACCAACCAAAGTGTCGTCGTCAATGAGCCTTTTGGCACGCCGTTCAATCGAGTCCAGAGCCTCAAGCTGGTACTTGGCAGACCCGTCCCACAGGTGGCAGCAGTACTCCATACACGATCGGACCTGTGCTTGATACAGATTTAGAAGCTGTCCAGGTGTGAAGTACCGCCTTACCTTGGACAATATGCCGAGTTTTTTTGAAGCTACTTTGGCTTTGGACTCGATGTAGGATCCAAAGTTTAGGTTTGACGTGAGATCAACACCCAAAAGCTCAAGATGGTTTCCTAAACTTACAGATACACCACGGAATGAAGGAGCCAGATGGAGTGGGCTCTTTTTAGCAGTGAATAAACACGCCTGTGTTTTTGCAGCATTGAACCTAACCAAGTTAGCATCGCCCCAATCGGACACGGCTTTCAAAGCCAGGTTCATGCGCTCAACCATAGCCTCTCTCTCAATCCGGACGTCGTCACCACTGGCTCGGGCACTGGATGTGTATCTTTCAACAACAGTACTATCATCTGCATACCCAAAGGTACCGGGCTTTAGCAGATCATTGATGTGGAGTAAGAATAGTGTTGCTGAAAGAACTGACCCCTGAGGTACACCAGCATTAATAGCTAATTGATCGGAAGAGCAGCCATCAAGAACTACTCTAAGCGATCGTTCCCTCAAAAAGTCTGATATCCAAGTGCACAAACCAGCAGGTAGTCCGTAAGATGGAAGCTTATTCAGAAGACCGTCGTGCCAGACCCGATCAAATGCCTTAGAGACGTCTAGAGATACAGCAAGTGCCTCTCCATGCATCTCTAAGGCTTCGCTCAATATGTGAGTGGCGTATGCGAGAAGATCCCCAGTTGACCGGTTTCGGCGAAATCCGTATTGCCGGTCACTGAGGAGATCATTGACTTCAAGGTGTGCCAAGAGCTTGTTGTTGATTATACGCTCCATACTCTTACAGAGTATGGAGGTAATTGAGATGGGTCGGTAGTTGGCAGGATCAGCACGACTGCCCTTCTTAGGTACAGGTTGTACATTGGCTAGCTTCCAACTCTTAGGGACTATTCCGGTGTCTAGAGAGAGGCGAAATAGGCGTGTTAAAATGGGAGACAACTCAGGTGCACAGCTCTTAAGTACAATTGCTGGTATACCATCGGGACCACTGGCTTTGTTCACGTCTAGACTGCATAATGTTTTTAGTACCTCCTTCTGACGTATGCGTATTTCCGGCATGAAAGCACCGCAATGTGGAAGGCAGGGAGGTACCTCATTAGCAGTATCTAAACGCGAAGCTTCTGCAAAGAGAGTGGCAAACAAGTTTGCTTTTTCTTTTGCAGTGTGAGCCAGCGATCCGTCAGGTTTTAATAATGGAGGCAGTGAAGATCGACAGAAGTTCGCTTCAACCGATTTGGCTAGGGACCAAAAAGCCTTACTACCAGCTGGATAGGAAGCAAGTTTAGTCCCTATTCGACCAATATGATTGAAACGAGCCTTCCTTAATTCCTTCTTACAGGCCTTGGCGGCAACATTAAAGGCTTTCTTCTTAGCTCGAGTGTCCGAGGCCTTGCGTTTTCGAGCGTCAGCCCATGCCAGATATGCCGCATGTTTCTGCGCTTCAGCGTGTGCACAGTCGGCTCCAAACCATGGGCTGGCTTTGCTGGTCTTGGGTTTATCGGAAAATGGAATAAAATATTCCATAGCCCGACATACTACCTCAGTAACCGCATTCGCGCAAACCGTCGGATCTCCAGAAGAAAAACACGTTTGCCGCCAAGGATATGAGGCGAAGAAATGTCGCATCTCGTCCCAGTCTGCTAATTTGTATCTCCAGACACGCCGAATGCTCTTAGGGCTTGGGTCAGGCGGGGAGTATACTGAAACGGACTTAACCAGACAGTGATCTGATCTGATTCCATGTTCAAAATAAGAATGGCTAAAGAATGGAATGCCCTGCCAGCGTTTGTTTCCGGTAAAATATGACCCCGGCGTGTTCTAGAGAAGAGCGCATAAGTATTTACTTAGAGCATAGTACACCTTCGATCGGGTTAAATCCTAGATAAGTTTGTTGTACAAAACAAAAAATTATATATTAAGTATTAAGTAAAAGTGCTAAAAATCACCCATTTGCAATAAATCATTTGATACACATTATTACAGTTTTAAATTAATATATTACATATAGATCCTGGACCCTAATCAGGATTCCCTGTATCTAGGGACCCAGAAACTACAAGAACATTGTAAACTGGTCGTTATAAACTGTAGTCTGGTTTAGGTTTGATGCATGAACACTAGATTAGTAATATTACACTACTCAGTACATCTTTATGATGAATAAAGATTTCAGTGATTTAAATTCAGATTCATTTTTTTCACATTCAGATTCATTTATTTCATTTTTTGCAACATTACAGTTTCATCCAAAGCGTCACAAAATTGATTTGAAAAAATGTTCAACGACGAGAGTTTTTTTTTTTGGCTCCACACTTTTTTGTATTTAGCCAGTGTCAAGTAATTGATCATTTATCGAGTTAATGATATTTCACGCAAATATGTGTCAAGTCACAGTCGAAGTCATTACGTCAAGTCATAGTCCAGTCAAAGTCATACTCCTAGTAAAGTGGTGGCAACTTTACTTGAAGCTTCTATGGAGTTTTGGAAACAACACGAAAAGAAACGTTTCACCATAATTATACCATTTTCCCACACTTACGCCTGTAATCCAGCACTTAACGAATAGAATGCCACCAATTTTATGCACTAATACTGAAAATAACACAAGTTTTGGAAAATAATACAATGCGGTGACGCTTTCTTTTTCGCTTTCCCCCCGAAACTCCGACGAGAGTTCTCTGAGATATTGTATTACTTCGTGAGTCCGACATGAGTCAGTGTGAATTTTAGTAGTCGTGTACCTTATCACTAGTTTGTGTACAAAATTAACTAATATAAATTTAAATCAACACTTCTACAAATAGCTAACTCTACGCCAGAATCCATGCAACGATTCAACCGAACGCGAGCTATATTATATAGATAGCTGGGACAAGTGTCCTCCACAGACACAAGCGGGAGAGAAAAACTGGGACACCCGCCCGATATCGACTGCGAATGGATGCGGGATAGCGTCCCACATTCGCAGACTGGGATGGCCTGTGAAAAAGGTGCGTGTAGATGGAGCGTTAAGTGCTATTTTTATTGGGACAAAAAATATCGGTTGCTTCTGAAACGATTTTCATGTTAAGTTTATTATTTGGTAGAATCAACTGTTTGTATTTATGAAACTGTGTAGATATTTAGACATTTAGATTTCGTTTTCTAGTATTGTAGGCATTTCAAGTTTCTTTGTGGTGGTGTTTTAACCTTTGTTTTTATGTGTTGAGATTGTTGTTTGGTTTTTTATTATTATAACTTATACGGTTAATAAGCCTTAAGTGGACTCCACATCATTAGCCCATACATTACCCTATCCGGTAAAGATTTAAGGCTTATTTTAGTTTGAAAACAATCGTAAATATGTCCTATTTTTGAATTTTTTACTGACCGACCAAAAAATCTTTTACTTTTCCACTGCTGAGGTGCAGGTCTTCATTCACGGAGAAAGAGTAGGTGTATGCTGTAATCCATCACGATGGTAGATGATGCATGTCCCCAAATGTTGAATGTTTAACATACTTCGAAGAGGAGGTCCTCAATTCAGATGTAATTTTTTATTATTTGTTACCTAATCCTATTTTCGTATTGTATACACAGACATTATGGAAATTTTTTAAATTTTATTGTTTAAAGAATACAATTTAAAATTAGTCTCATATAAATTTTAACAAATTCATATTAATCATTGTAATAGTTTGGTTTTTTTTTATTTAAATAACTCGAATAAATAACATAAATGATAATAATCATCCAAGTATTTCTCAGGAGAACATTATTGATTTTTGATAGATTTAACTTGGTGTAGCCCTTTTAAAAAAGAAAATTTTCTCAATTTTCATAAGATCGTGTGCAATCAAAATATTCTGATCGAAATTGACCGGTTTCAGTAAAGGACCATTATTGTTTCGCCATTTGTTCTCACAAATCAATAATGCTTAGTCATTGTATAGTCGCGTACACCGGCGACAACCTCTAAATCAATCAGCTGTTATTCTGTAATCCAAGAATAATCCTACGTACTGGCTTTACAGATTACAAGTACGTGTGGCGTTAGTCTGGATTACAATTAGTGGAGCTGATGACTGCGGTTCGGTAAATTTAATTGGGTTGTTTGAATATAGGTGAGACAATCATGTGCTTACTTCTACAATCGTTACGTAAACGCCAATTGGTTAAAATGCTGACTTGTCATAATGACTTTGTCAAAATGTTAATTAAAAAAATGTCAGACGAGCGTCCGCCCGGCTTTTAATTGTTAACGTTGGACCAATCAAGATTTTAATTTATAGTCGAAATGATTTCTTTCAACGTATTTTAGCATCGGCACTGAAGCTGGACTAAAATTTTAGTAGGCACTGGTAAGTGTTGAAATTTTTTTTTAATGTTAGAAAATATGTGAAAAGCTAGTCGTTCACCTGATGTTAAGTGACGCGGCCGCCCATAACAGAACAGTGCCACTTGGAACTCTAAAATATGTTTCGCGTGACACTGCACTGCGCTCATCATCTTGAGACAAATTTTAAATATCTACAGTAAAAAGGTTTTTATGTACATATACCTGCAGCCCGATTCACGTAACTGAAGCGCGTCTACTGCTTTACTGCTGCCAAGTTCATATGATCATCATTGACAGCCGCGCTGCATATTTTCAACCGACTTCAAAAAAGAAGAAGGTTCACAATTCGAATGTATTTTTTTTTTGTTTGTTAACTCAGAACTTTCGACTGGGTGAACCGATTTTATGATTTTTTTTAAATTTTAAAGCTGGTGCTTTCTCTATGGTCCCATTTCAATTTGGTTAAGATCTGATGTGTAGTTTTGAATTATCCTTAATAATGAGTATTTTGACTTCAACTACATTGATGATGTTCTCATTTTTGTGAAAAACAAATGCGGTGCAATTAAAGGAAACACTACCATTATCCATTGACTATGAATTACAATGTTTACATTCATGGGTTGCCCCAAAAGCGTTATCTTTTCATCCGGTCAAACTATACATACAAAACAAAAACTCATGCCTACTCAAATAACTCTCATAACCCCATATTACTATCTATTGGGGATACATCACCCCATGTCTGCGAGACCCTTCGCACAATAAAGGCAACTTATTGTCCGCCCTCCGAGCCCGCCGCGTATGGAAATAGTTTTATGAGCAGAATATTTTTGGGGAACATAAATTACTAACCCGTTTTTATGGAAGGCTGAATGTTTATGAAGCCATGTTAGTTTGTAAGTTATGTCCCAGAAATAATAGTGTTAAATTTTCTACATACATCATTGTGGAAAACTTTTTAATAGAATACATTTTAATGATTTTTAATACTAGTGGCTAATATAAACTTGAAGATCCCATTACTGTACAGATAAAAGGAAAATAGTACATTTTTATTCATTTCATCATCATCATCCACTGATGGGGAAGAAATATTCGCGAGTGGCGACCACGACCCTGAAGACGCAGCGTAGATTGCTCCTCACTAGGTGGACCGAAAATATGGTCAGCACCGCGAGCAGCCGATGGTTGCAGGAGTCAAACAGCCACTCAAAGTGACGCTCTGTGGGGGAGGACTATGTTCAGAAATGTTAAATGGTAAATAAATTATAAGTACTATGATTATCTTAATGTTTACTAAGATAATCACGGTATTTTTCTTGCACCGGTGTGACGTGGTGGTTGCTTTTGTAACATATTCATTATCTCAACTGTAATGAATTATATACATTTAGTAAAGTTTCTGGTAGCTTTTTCTTTACAGTTGTAATCGAAGCTTCGATTCGGGGTTTTCTGGTTTGTATTATGCCGGATTGCTTGCACCAGTAGTGAGAAAGAAAACTGCTTTTTTTCAAACTCAAATATTGTAATGGGCTTTCTATATATTATTTGACAATAAGCACTTTGTAATTTTACATATTTAGTAAAATAACTTAATTTTAAGTACCTAATATAATTAAGACTTGTAAAAGTGCTAATAATAGCCTATTTACAATAAATCTTTTTACTTTGAATGGACATCTTCAGGCTGATGATGATGATGACTTAAACCTTTGCGTAGGTTTTCAAAATAAGTGCACGATGTAAATATAAAGTGGGTCTAATGTCGAACCTAAAAAATTACAATTATTCTATGTTCTTAAGTTATACAAATTCTGTCATAATTGGTGGCTTGTTCAAATAATCTTAACAAAATTATCAACATCCAGAACAAGAACAAAGAACACAATCTAATTACGTCACAAAACTAAACAGAGAGCATTCAGCTATTCCGCCATTTATTCTTAACATCTACAGAATTAATTTAATTGTCATAACGGCCGTATTCAAGCTTTAATTACACAAGTTTAAATGTGCGTACTCAGGTGGGGGTGGGGGGGCAACTCTTCTCTTCATGTGTATGATCAAATAATTACTTGAAAAACAAATGAAAAAAAATTAACTATATTTTTTGTGACTGAAAGTGTACAACTGCAATGGTACAGAGTTTATATTGAAATACAATGAGTTAAGCATTTCTAAAAAAAAATGTAGGGCGATTACATTGTTTTCAAAAATTGAAATTTGGTTTTTTGTTTTTGAAGTAAAACTTCTTTATGCACGCTTGACTCTTAGGGTGTAAGCTGGTGAATGCAAGGCGAACGGAAGTTGAAGTTGGTTCATAGATCTCCATTGTCAGCATAACACATTTTGTGTTATTGTATTATTATGTCAAAAACAAAGATATACCGGCCGATAGATGGAGATAAACTAAAGAACATTTACTTCAGTCGTGTGGTCTAAAGCACACTCGTTTTTTGTACCTACTAAGAATCTCATTATGACGTGTAAAAGTGCTAAAAATAGCTTATTTGCAATAAAATTTAAGTTCGTCTAGGTAGGTACCACCGCTTTGCCAGTTATTCTGCCGCCAAGCAGTAGTGCGCAAGCACTACTGTGTTCCGGTTTGAAGGGCACTGTAGCTAGTGAAATTACTGGGCAAATGAGACTTTATGACCTAACCTCACAGTTTTGTAATCTTATTACCAGACTGTGCTGATGTCTCAGAATGACGTGCGCAGTGCAGTGTCACGCGAAACTATATTTTAGTGTTTCAAGTGTCACTGCAACTGATATGGGCAGTCGTGTCGCTTAACATCAGGCGAGAGGTTTGTTCGTCATGTCATTTCGTAACATAAAAAAAAAAAAAATCCTTTGGCTTTGATAGTAGTATAAACGTTAAAGTTGAATAAATTGGTGCCCCTTATTACGACTACTCAAGTTTGTTTATTCGGCTTTGTCTCGCAAATAACTTTATCTGTCTTGAATCTAATTGGGTAAAAGAAAATCGAGTTAAATTGTATCGTAAGCAGCATACTTAGTGGGTAATTGTGGTCCGGACTTGGAATAGAATTAACTTACTTAAACTTTTTAAGCATTTTTGAATTCAATTTATGGTTACTAACTTTCTAACTAATTTCTAGCTGAAGAAACGTTTAAATTCCTTAAATACAATTTTTGAAGAGTTTTTAGATACCTGATTAAATTGTCTGAATTTTTATGCCATCTTCAACTTCTGTTTGTCTCGCCAGCTTACTCCCCAAGTCAAGCGTGCGTAAATAGGTTTTTCTTCAATAAGTTTTCTGATGAATATAAGTTTTCTAATGAGCGCCAATATGTTTATTTACTTGATCAAAAGACCTATTAGTTATTGGCTTTCTTCTTCTTAACCTTGCCTAATTTTTTGCAAATTTTCATCGCAACTATTTAATTAACTTGTTTGTGTTTCGAAGTTTAATGTGTCCTTTTTTAATTGGTTTTCGTTATTCACGAGTCGAGTTACATAAGTTTTAATTGCTGGAAGGTTCAAAGATATTTATGTTGGAGCTAAGGACGCCTGATAAGGGCTGGAACACCTTTAGGGAAACTTATAATTACTTCGATAAAAGGTGGGTTAATTTACTCTGAGACGGCTTAATCCTTTTGGTCTACTTAGAATTAATAACATGTGAAACGCATGCATACAATATCATATTTATTTAAAACTAGTTGCGCCTCGCGGGTTCATCCGCGGATAGAAAGTTTTTTAACTAATTGCTCATCACACAGGAAAATTTCACTTTTCCGGGATAAAATGTAGCCTATATGTTAATCTAGTGTATAAACTATCTCTGTACCGAATTTCATCCAAATCTATTCAGCCGTTTGAGCGTGAAGGAGTAACAAACATACACACATACACACAAACACACATACAAACTTTCGCCTTTATAATATTAGTGTGAAGTGTGATGATATTGAAATGACGTGAATTTTATGACGAATTCCTACTTTTTAAATTTTAGTTTTTGAATTTTTTTTCTTACTGATAACACTGGATTTCACGTGATTGGTGAAGAGCGTGAAACGGTTGAGAGAAAAAAGCTCGATCGAAATATGATAATTTTCCTAGTCTTGGATTCAGTTGTATACTGAAGACTGAAGAATAAATGTAAGCTTAAAAGGTGCTCCTGCTTCTATTTACAATACAAATCAGTAATATATTAATTATTTGGAGATGTTATCTGTACAGCTTTTTAAATATTTAGTAAACTCAACCGTGTCGATCAGACTGATTCTCAAGAATCTCTCTGTCCAAGTATCTTTCCGTGTCCAATCAGATTTAGGGTTCCTTTTTTCGAGAAGCTCTGTTAAGAGAGCACCCAGCTGTTCAACTATTAAACTTTTTAATGCCCAACGAGACCAATTAATTTTAGTCTATAAGGTAAGGTAAAGTAGCCAAGCCCAGTCTATCTAGTTCTATCCTAGCACCGGGTGTGAGATATAGCGGCCGTGGGCCCCGTAACGATACGGTCCTGCGGTTAACTGATGACAATCTCAGGTTTACACAGTTTGAGAGTGATGATAATTTTGGAACTGAGATCTATTTTGTTTCATGTTGTTATCACTGATGAGGTGTTAGTGTTATTGTAAAATAATTATAATTTAGTAGGGGATAAGGCTACCGTCTGCCATCACGTCGCCTGGATTTATTTTCGAGGGTGCAGTATTACCATGGTAATAATAATTATTTTTTCTTTCTCACCGTATTTTACGTCACAAGGAATTAATTTTTATATTTCAATATATATATTAAGAAGAAAATTCACATAAGTATATTAGAATATCAAATCAAAGTGACCCATTTTGATTTGTATTATTGAATTATTGTAATTTTATTTTTCTTTTCTTGGGAGACTGAGAAGATTAGCTTTAAATAAATCCTTAAATTAAATTGTAGTAGTGTGTGAGTGAATTGTATAAGTAATTGAAAAAATTCCATCCAAACCAAAATTAATTAGTCAAAGCTATAAAATAAGACGATTCTCTAAAGCTAGACAACGAATGCCTATAGGTAAATGAAGATTCATTTTAATATCTATATAAAATAGTTGGACGATCCCTAGATCTTCAAAGCCTAGAAGATGAGACCGAACGTCCCACCTTCCTCCACACCTGTCAAAATTAATTGGACCCAAAGAAAACGGCCCTTTTATTATCGACCATCTCCCATACATTTGATATGCATAAATTGAACGAGGGGTCGTCAATACGTCAAAAGTTAAACGTAGATTTATGGTGCCGTCTCGTAAAATGATATTTGATAAAGCAATTTAGAAAATAAAAAGGTCTTTTACGGCTTTGAAATTGGATCTTATCAACGGTTCGTGTTATAGGGTGACGGAAAATTTCCAGCTACAGCAAAATGTGAACAATGCATAAACAGCACGCCACAGGTGCGCAATACTACGTAGTATATAGTGTTGTGGATTTTGCAGTTTGGTGATCGCAGGTTTTAATGTACGGAGTAGGATACTGCTGCTCTCTGGATATTTCCTTACCCCACCCACGGGAAAAAATGGTGTGTTCATATTTCACACCGCAGGGCCATACGATCGTTTTTAACCGATCGGTAAAGTTAAGCAAGTTGCGTTGCGGTCACAGAGAAGTTAAAAAAAATTGAGTAAAGGTTTATTAAGGTTCATGAATGAAAATTAAATCATCCAAATAATACACCATTCTTCCTTTTTCAAATCGATTGCGATCGTAATCTACTCATACCATGTTCGTAAAATGCAAAGATTATCACCAAACTGCCTCCTAAAGAAGGCGTACGTATTAAACCATCTTGTGCTAGATCTCAGACGTAGCAAATCTAATCTCACCGTATCTTTGGTTTAATGATAAATGGTATTAAAGCGGGCCCAATCTTCATCAATCTGCGAGCATCTGAACAAGTTTACAATTAGTACAGCTCTCTAACATTCGCTTTTACTACTACAATCATGACAAACAATTTCAATCCTGAGCGCTACGACCTTTTATAATCAAAAAGTAATCATGTATTTGCCTTGAAATAGGTAGAATCATCCTTATTTCATTTACCCATTTTCACTTTCTTGAAAAATTCAAAAAAATACAAAATTTAACTTTATAAAGCAGTATTCTTAAGTTGAAATAAAAAATTAATAACATTAAAAAGCAAACGCATCACCACAAATATTTTTGACACATATTCCATAAATTCACTTAAATTGTGCATATATATTTGGCAATAATGGAGCAATTACATCTGCCTTACTTCCCAGTCATGATGCACAACCGTGGAGCATTACCATTTCAATAGCAGGCAATTTGTGGAGGGCGTATTATAGATACGGGAGCGGGACCAATAGATGTAATTTCTACCATTTTACCGTGTCGACTGGAATATAAAACGTTTTTATTTATCACTAGTTGCGCCCCGCGGTTTTATCCGCGGATAAAAGGTATTTTATTTATTTGCTCATCCCACGGGAACATTTCACTCTTCCGGGATAAAATGTAGCCTATATGTTAATACAGTGTATAAGCTATCTTGGTACCGAATTTCATCCAAATCCATTCAGCCGTTTGAGCATGAAGTAGTTAAAACATACACACATACAAACTTTCACCTTTATAATATTAGTGTGATTAGTGTAATAGTGTGATACTCTAAAGCCAGTAGGTATATTTACCTTATTCTCTACTATATATACCTATACTCTTGTAATATGCACTTTACCCGTACCGGCGTAATACACTTCATCTCTTCCCATGGATGCCATAAGAGCTGCATAAGGGAATCTCCAGAGAATAAGCAGCAGCTTCTCGCCTCGGTCGGCATTATAATCTATTAAAACCACCTGCAAGGCATGGTGGTCATGACGAATCGATGTGAGAGGACTTCGTTCCATAGTGGACACCTCGCAGATCATGATGTGACGAAAAAATACTCTTTTTCGTATTAAAAGAAATATTGGTACAATAGCGAACTGCCTCTAGTTTTTCCATAAAAACATTAAAATAAGATCCTTTAGTATAAAAATTGTAAATTGCAAGAATTTACTATCAAAAGGTCACAATCATGAAAATAACTCATTACCCAAACTATTTTTATGCTCCTTCCTCAATACGCCTTAAATCAACCCTTATATAACCACCCTATCGATCACTAGACGACGCCGACGGCCGCTCCGCCGGGAGGGTATACGACCTTCCACTAATAGTTTAATAACAGTTGGCCGAATAGTTCAGCAAGATTATACTGTTCCCAAGTACGGATTCAATGAGATATTAGTTATTGAGACGTGATTTCAAGAGCAAATTGGATTCTGCACTAAATATTACTCCGACTTGTGGCTTGGTGTGAGCGGCCACAAGTTGCTGACAACAAGTACGTCGAACAAGTGAATTAAAATACATACTAGGAATACTAACATCATCTTCATCATCATCGAGGGCACCCACGCGTCACCCTTAAAGCACGACGAGGAAGCTTACCGTGGCGTGCTTTACTTACTGGCTCCTAGACGAATACGATTATTCCGTCCGCGAAATACATAATTTTGACCGTAAATTGACGAGAATTTATCCGTTGTTATTCATTAATACCTCGAGATACTTTATAGTGAGATTCGTATGATTGAGCATATTTCTATTTATATATAATGATCACTTATTTATAAACGCTCGCTACTTGTTGGAGACACGCCACTAACAAGTGCTTGACTTTGAAAAAGAAGGGTCATGGGTTATTTAAAATGTAGCATTGTCAAAAGCAATGCGCGCTGCCTGCTTAAGTGAAGGGCAGCTACTCGTATCTACCCGCTTTAAAAAATCAGTTAGTCGTCGTTTGCGCCACTTCCACGCACGATGCGCATTAATTGCGTTATATTTTGTCCCACCTACCTTCAAATCAATAAAAACGTTAAAAGTGCATTTTGGATTTTTAATTTTTCTGCTATCGGATGCTTCGTCATAGTCACTATCAGTATTCACCTTAGCAGCCTTTGTAGTGTGGTGATTGAGCAGGTCGGTTTGTAACCCGGAGGTGGTGGGTTCGATTCCCGCGACGAGACAAGTATTTATGCACAGAAAAAAAGGTGCAAATACTTGTGTACTGAGTCTGGGTGTTGTCCTCGTAGTTTCTGTATAGGTACAGATAGATACAGGGAATCCTAGTTAGGGTCCAGTATCTACGTATGTGATCGTTGGGCGTTATTATTATTATAATAATCAGAGACAACTCTCACACCTTGTAATAAACTATACTGTTTTATATACGTGTGACCTTAAAGGAGAGTAAAATTATATGTATTATTAGACCACAAAACCTATTTTTAGATGTTCATAGTCAATCAAAATTCTAGACGAGTTGACCATTATTATTGTACCCTTAAAACCACAATATCTTCATTGTGCCGCCTAAAGCTGATAGAAGCTTGTCTAGACACTCTTATATTATAGTATATTATATTATAATGAGATACCAGCCATTGTATTTCGCTTTACTTTCATGGTTTCAAACTCGTTAGAAGTTGACAAACGACTTAATATTATACAGATCAAAGAGTAGACTCTTGCAAAATCTCGAGTAGGACAAAGTCAAACAAAAGCAGTGTTAAATTATAGATTTTGATTTTTTAAAGTGCTAAAAAACGTTTATTTTTGTAATAAATTACCTATTTGAATTTAGAATGACATTGAATCTCCATAGATCTTTTGTTTGTAAAGATCCTTGCAGTACAGTTATTTTCTCGCAAGTAGCTTTGGTAAGTGACGCTACATTAGTGCTCCTAGAGTACTAGATGATGGTGTTCACTTACCATCAGGTGGGCCGTTTGCTTCTTTACCATTCATGACATTCTACTTATATTATAAAGGTGAAAGTGTGTATATATGGACGTTTGTTACACATTCATGCGCAAACGGCTGGACGGATTTGGATTAAATTTGAAATATAGATAGCCTATATAGCGTGTAATAAAAATAAATTAACTAATATTTGAAACTGAAGTATTATACGAAATGCGTTTTCGTGACCAAATCCTATAAGACTAATTTGAATCATAGATACACGGATCACAAGCACATATCATCACTAATTCAACGTTGTGATCGCTTTTGTGATCATCTTTCGGAATTCTCCGGACAGCCTCTGTGGTGTGGTGGTTAAGCAGGTCAGCTCATAACGTAGGGCGGCGGGCTCGATTCTCGCCGCAGGAAAAGTATTTGTGTGTATAAAAAAAAACGCAAATACTTTTTCTGAGTCTGGGTGTTGTGGGACCATAGTCCTCGTAGTTTCTGGGTCCCTACACACGGAATCCTAGTTAGGGTCCAGGATTTATGTATGTGATCGTTGGACGTTATTATTATTATTCATTTATTTATTTTCAATCTTAAATCTAAGTTTTTTACAATATTTTTATAAAATAAGTATTACAAAAATATAATAAAAAACCTAAACCTAGTGTGCCGCCAGCAGCGGGGCAAGGCCCAAGCTACCGGTGGTTATGGCTGCAGAGTGAGGAACCTCCTGACAATACGTGCCGTGTCAAGGAGTACTGCCTTCTGAATCTGACCCTTGATCCAACCGTCTAACGAGAGCCTCTCGAGGTCTTGGTCGAGGCTCTTCGCTATAAGGCCGTTAGCCGAAACGACTATCGGAACAATGCTTGTTGAGTCAACATTCCACATGGCGGTTACCTCGTGAGCTAAGTCAAGGTACTTACTGAGTTTGTCCTTCTCAGCCTTCACGAGGTTCTCGTCATGCGGAATGGCGATGTCAACGAGCACTGCCCGTCGTTGGGACCGGTCTATCAGCACGATATCAGGCTTATTGGCTACAATAGTCCTGTCCGTGATGATAGAGCGATCCCAATATAGCAATGCACGGCCATTTTCGAGAACCGGCCCCGGTGTGTACTTGTAGTACGGCACCTCGGACTCGACAAGGCCGTATTGAAGGGCAAGCTGCTGATGGATGATCCTGGCCACTAGGTTGTGTCTGTGTAAGTACTCTCCGTTAGCAAGATGAGAACAACCGGAAATAATATGACGGAGAGATTCTCCGGGACGGCGGCATGCCCGACAGATGTCGACCGTACCGTCCTTCATGATGTATTTCCGGTAGTTATTCGTCTTGATAACTTCGTCTGTAATTGCACAGACAAAACCCTCGGTTTCCCCAAAGAGGTCACCGATTCGTAGCCAGTTCACCGATGCAGGCAGATCCACATCGGGCCCTGTCAAGGCCCGATAGAACCGCCCATGCAGCTCCTTGCCTTTCCATACGTCCCTGCGGTCATCGTATTTAAATATAAATAATAATAATATAAATAATCGTCATCATAAATACTATATATTTCCCGGTTATGGAGGTTTTTGGCATTTAAAAAGCCTCGACCCCCCAATTTCCGCGGAATGTATAGTCTCATAACAGACGAACGCGGGTGAAGCATGCGATGTGATGTAAGTATTTGGCGGACCTTCTTATCCAGGGCGTCCAACTCGGTCTGAGTCCACCTTAGTATGCCAAAGGAGTACATCAGTAAGGGCATCACCCAGCCGTTGAAGGCGCGCGCCTTGTTGCCACCCGACAAAAGACTGTTGAGTACTTTTGTCAGACGGCAAAAGAAGCGCTCCTTCACCGATAGCCTAACGTCCCCTACTGAAACACCCAGCGACTCTGACATACCAAGATACTTGTAGGTTTCGGACTCAGAGAGAGACCCGAGAGTCATTGTCTCAGAGAGTTGCAAATTCGTGGAATTTACAACTCTCCCTCCATGCACATGCATAACCGCACACTTATCGACACCGAACTCCATCTTGATAGAGTTGCTAAAATTCTCAGTAATTTTTAACAACTCCATCAATTGAGGGCGTTGCGGTGCAAACAGCTTGAGGTCATCCATGTACAGTAGATGACATATGATCTCACCTCCTCTCCGAAGCCGATAGCCTAGCCCTGAATCCCCCAGCAAAGTGCTGAGAGGATTCAACGCTAGACAAAACCACAAGGGGCTTAGACTGTCGCCCTGGAATATGCCTCGCTCTATCCTTATGAAGTCCTGCGGGTCAGGAACTCTGTCTCCCCCACCTGGTTGACGAAGGACTGTGGTCCACTGCCCCATGCATGTACTTAAAAAGGAGCTTAGAGTTGCATTTATTTTATACAAATCTAATACCCTCTTCAGCCACGAATGAGGCACCGAATCATAGGCCTTTTTATAGTCAATCCAGGCAGTAGAGAGAGTCCCTCTATTCCGCCGGACTTGTTGGCAAATGGCCGTGTCAATGAGGAGGAGCTCCTTAGTACCACGGGACCCAACCCTACATCCATTCCGAGCAGGGGCCAAAATATTGTTCGCTATAATATGCGAATTAATTTTTGTTCTCAGAATGGATGTAAGGAGCTTGTACAGTGTAGGCAAGCACGTGATGGGTCTATAGTTTTTCGCTTCCATGGTACTACCGGACTTATGGAGCAAGAAGGTGACACCAGTTGTCATGAAACTTGGGAGCGAACCAGCTTCGATGGCTTCTTGGAATTGTATCGCCAAACGTGGGTATGAGCATCGAATCCATTTTATCCAGAAGTTGTGCAATCCATCAGGACCAGGACTTTTCCAGTTCTGGGCTGTACGGATCGCACAACTTATGTCTTCAGGGTCTATAATAATAGACCTCATGGATTCGATCGGCTCACACACACGTTCAACAACACGCATCCAATCACCCTCCAAGTGATCGACGGGTACCGACCAGATGCTGCGCCAAAATTCGTTCATGACGTTTGCATCTGGCAGCTGGCCGTCAACCACACGTTGGCCGGTTCCCTCCCAGTCTCGGTACACCTTCCTTTGGTCACTTTGAAAAAGGCGATTTATCTGGTACCTATCCACACGCTCTCTGTAGCGGCGAATACGACTTGCCCACGCATAGACTTTCTGCTTCAGAAAGTCGATGCGTTCCGTGACACAAGCCATGTAATCCTGGGGCCTGATACCGGTCCCAGCGAAGGCCTGGGCCACAAAGCGCATGACACGGGGGCGATGATTGCCCCGACTGAAGCAGACCAGCTTTGCTATGAGAGTCCTAAATGTAGTGATACGCCTCTCGATCCGTACCTGCCACGCAGGAGCACCATCGGTGGGACGCGGTGCTCGGTCAGTGTCTATTATTATTATTATTATTAAATTACATGCTATGTCAAGCATGTATAATAAATATATTATAAGAAATATGAAGTGTATTATTTTAAAAAAACACGTCATCACAAACATTCCAAAAAATGACCCCTAAATCTCAACAAGAGTCGGTAGTAGGCTAAAGTTAAAAGTCAAAGTCAAAAGATTTATTGCAAATAGGCTAATTTTAGCACTTTTACAAGTCAAAATTATATTAGGTACTTACAATTAAGTTTAAGTTATCTAGTTAGCTCATCACTAAACACTTGTGTATTTACACGATGACGTCACAGTTACATCGAGACCCAGCACCGCTGACGTGAGCTTGATTAATGACACAAATTAACATTAAATATAATACATTCATAATATAATCACATGTTCTTGCTCCGTGATAAATTACAACTATGCTGACACCATACATTATTATTATTTATGTTAATCTGTATAGATATTGCTATTTTATTTAGAGCGAGTGAAAGCTGATCCAATAGAATTATGGAATTAAGGATTTAAATAGAAAAAGATGAGATTTTTATTTCAAGGTTCGTGCTAAGGTATATTGTGCGTATATTGAAAATAATTTCTATGGTGCAGCCGCACCATAGAAATTATTTTTGCGGCTGTTTGGCTTTTAATATAGGTTTTTTGCTTCAAATTTGTCAAGTGTTTGACCACGCTCTCACCTGATGGGAAGTGACGATGCGATCGAAGGTGTAGCATGCTAGCCAAGTAAATACCTATTCACTCTTCTCTTGAACACGCCCGGGTCATATTTCGCCGGAAACATAGACGCTGGCAGGGCATTCCATTCGCCGTTCTAATTATGAACGTGGAATCATTTCCTTGAAGCTAATCACGGAGATGGCAGCAATGACCTCTTCTGGTAGCCTGTTCCAATTGTGAACCACTCTGTTACTGAGGAAGTGATGTGCAGTGTTCGTCCTAGCTGTTGAGTATATGAATATAATTAACATAACCTCATATTAAAATCGTTAATACAAAACTAAACTATACCTAAAACACTAAACTATACCTAAGAACTTAAAATAAATAAAAACTAAAATTTGAAATAAACTGTTGGTGGAAGGGAAAGTGCCCAAAATACTGTAATTACCACGTTGAATGGCAATGCTTTTTTTTACCTCATATTTGGGAAAACAATTATTAAATTGTTTTCCCGAATATGACCAAATATGCATTAGCCTATTATGCCTCAAAAGTACAGCATGCGACTGTAGACAGACCGATAAACTTGCAAAATCATGGATTAAAATAACTGGGTAAGCATCAGCTACGGATAAAGTAACTTTGATTTCAAAGCAAGCTCATGAAATTATATTTTTTATAGCCACTACTCACTAATATTACATATTAAAACTGTAAAATCACACGAATTTAAATCTCAATCTGTTTCAATGAAGTTACTTAGCATCCCACACTGCAGTGAAGCAGAGATTACTCAACTAAAACAACCAAAAGACAAAACAAAAAACCTAAAAAAACAATAGAAATTCATTATTTACTTTTCTTTCACCCGACACGAGATGGTCCTAGCAAAACTAGGCGTTATTTATTCTGTGCCTAAGCTCATGATTAATGAATATGGAACGGCGCGTAATACCGATTGTAATTCAAACGAGCGAAGCTGGGCTTGATCACTAACTAAATTAATATAATGGTGTCTTTAAACGATGTTGAGAACTTCAGCAATATTATGTTGATGTAATGTAGTTGTGGTTAATAGTAGACAATTTATATAGGTTGCAACAAACCAGTGCAGTATATAAGCCAACCGCGTGGCCTATGTAAATGATAGATCGTTTCGACCAGTCGCGTGATCTGAGTTGTAATCACGCCGTTTTGTTCCAACCAACCTAGAACGAACAACGAATGAACGAAATGACAAATAATAATAATAGCTATGTTAGTGAATGACTAGCTCGTCACATCATTCATTACATAAAAAAGTAGGTTGATCTAATAATTTGTGACGAACTCTTCCTTGGTACATTCTGAGTAACGTCTAGGCGAACTGCTAAGCGACGTCTTCCACCCATGTAGCCAACATAGCTGTTATATGAGAAGAGACAAGTGGCTTAGTAGCGTTCACACAATATGCCTATTAGCTGTACATTTGTCAGAGACTAAGCCGTGCAAAGTGGAGGCATAAAAAGAAAAATAGATCCCGGCTGAAGCCGAAAAATTGATGTCAAGAAAATACTACTTACTAGTTGCGCCTCGCGGTTTAGCCCGTGGATAAAAAGTATTTTAATTATTTGCTCATTCTACGGGAAAATTTCACTTTTCCGGGATAAAATGTATCCTATATGTTAATCCAGTGTATAAGCTATCTTGGTACCGAATTTCATCCAAATCTGTTCAGCCGTTTAAGCGTGAAGGAGTAACAAACATACACACATACAAACTTTCGCCTTTATAATATTAGTGTGAAGTGTGATAGTGTGAAGTGTGAAGTGTGATGCATTTTTTTTTGACATCTTACACAACGCCACCTAGCCATCACAAACTAAGCAAAGCTTGTGCTATGGGAACCAGATAACTGATACAATACTTAGATACATTATCAGAGCGGACTAAAGAAATTTGAAAATAACGAAGCAAACATATGCAAAATTAATTTTGCTAATAAACTTATCACATTTTTCCCAGCTTCAAATAGTTGAATGTCTCTCTTATACTAATACCAGGGGCGTTGACGCTTTCTTGTTAAATTAGAATTTTAGCAGCTATTAGATTACATTAACCTGTCGTTGCTTTAATTCTCTAGAATTTACATCTTTTATCGCCTCTTGCGTTTACTTTAAAATTTAGGTATTTGTTTAATTCATGACTCTGACGACAGGTGATGATGTTAATCAAACGGAGAATAAAAATTGTAATCATAAATCTCTTGAAACAGCATATATTATTTGATAATTGATAACACCAACATTGATTAAACATATTTTCAACTTTTATTAAACATGTTTTCACCCACTACTTTATTTTATTTTATTTATTTTATATAGGTACACAAAACAAATTGCAATCATTGCCTTATTCCAAATAGATATGCTTATAAATTATGATCTGAATTGTAATTAATAATTGTAACTACTGTTGATTTTAGTAGCGTATGCGATCTGTAACCAAAGGTTTATTTAAATCAGATCAGCCGTTGTAGCGTAAAAACCACGCCATACTGACAACGTTTTACTTTTTGATATTAGAAGTGATTTAGAAAACAAATAAGAACAAAAAAATATTTAGAAAAAAAAAGACTCAAATCCCGACGAAACTCAATCAAATCGAACAAGCCTAAACGAATAAAATTATCAAAACGTCTTAACAAGACAATATTTCATGTAACATCTGTTGAAATTCATTTATCCCGTTTCATTTCTACTTCCGAAGTGAGAAATTATTTCGATAAATCTTCTATTCGTGTTCTAAGAAGAATAAATTTTAATAATGGAATTAGTTCATTTAGAATGCAATTTTCAAGGGACATTGGAAATCTCGTTAGCGTTCTAGAATATTCCATGAGGATTAAGTTCCATTCAGACTGAACGAGGCTTTTGTTAGCTTGATACTGAATGGAGGTAACCGTAAGCTAATGATTCCACTTGAGATTCCGGTGAATAGGTGCCTTAATGGTATTTCAATGTGGATAAAAATGTGAGGGTTCGGGAATGTAGGATTAAGTTGAGACATTATTTAAAAATAAAATATGTATTTTTGTTCAAAGCTAAACGAATAAAAAGAAAAATTACTAGACTTGAAAAAATTACATATTTCAATATATACACCTTTTTGTCGAGATTTACACTTTTTTGTCGTGAAATGCTTAGATTAAAACAAAAAGCATCATTTCCAAAACAATATCTAAAAATCTACCGTAGCAGATTCAGTCGCGAAAGTGGTTGATGACTGCAAGTGGTAGATGCTCTTTCAAGTAAGACTGTGAAGGTCCTAACTTTGTTTAAAAAAGGGCTTAAACTTAATTAATTGGCCTTAATTTCATACTGAGTAATAATTTGATGATTTTATCATCCCCATTTTTTCCAGTTATTTTAATTTGAAAACCGGACGAAAATTGAGGAGATATTATGAGGTAACAAAAAAGTAAAACCGAATTGAGAACTTCCTTCTTTTAGAAGTCAGTAAAACATTTCACCATTAATCATTAAAGTAGTAGGCTGGAGAATTTGGACTGTCTATATATAGGTCATCGCGGCCAGTATATACTCCAAATGTTTTTTTTTTTTTTTTTTGAGTAGGTAATGTTTACTATTAGTTACTATATCATCTATACATACAAAAAAAGTCCTGACTGACTGACTGAATGACTAATGTATCAACGCACAGCCTCAACCGCTGGACGGTGTGTTCTTTGTATGTGTAGGAACCACGAAAACCACCAAGAAAAAGTTTTTGAAATTTCACACCTCAGAGGGTGAAATAGGTGGTTGAATATCTATGAAAAATTTTCTTCTTCGTTTACTATACATTTTCTTCTTCGCCACGTGCGCGAAGCTGCGGGCAGAAGCTTGTTGCAGTATATAGTTGAAAAAAAAAAGACAATTTGCCGTTTATAAAAATCATTTAAATATTTAGGTGTACATAAAGTACTAACCTTATTATTTTCATCAATAATTCAGCGCAACTATAAAAGGAGCTTCGCACTTGTAATCCAGCATCACAGCCATAGCTCTTACAGACAAGAGTAAATAAAGGAGGAACATCATAAATCCTGATTCTTGCTTTAATAGCCTCTAGAATCAGGAATGCACCGTCTTCAGCTGCGCCGTTGAATAAATGATTTTATGGAGCTTTGCTCGCAGAGCGCTGTAATCCTCTGCGCGGCTTTATGGGCGCTTAACCTTTGTTTTATATAAGCATGAACAATTGACTGTCTCTGTGCGAAAGCACTTGATTTCTGCACTTTTCTTTTTACAAAAAAAAAGGATATGAGTTCGACCACACGACTCAAATAAAACTCTTTAGTTTAGCTCCATCTATCGGCCGGTATAACTTTGTCTTCGCGTTGTTTAATGTTAATGTCGCCATCTTGACAATTTTATTATGAATTGTCATTTTGCCGAACATACCAACATAATAATACAAATTTTAAGTCATTTTAGCTGAGTTATGTTGACAATGGAGATCTACGTGAACCAACAACTTTCAACTTTCGTTTGCCTCACACACATTCGTCCTCGTCACACATTCACCAGCTTGCTCCCCAAACCAAGCGTGCGTAAAGAAGTTTTACTTCGAAAAAATTTCGTATTTAACGTGGCTGGCCGTGCATTGGTTTCCAATGATTTTCTGCTATACCCAGTAGATTAGCCTCACTTAACACATATTTTTTGTTTAATACCCACAAAAATGCTTCTCTTCTGGTAAGTGTTTGGATATATTATGCAGGCTTTACGCTAAGCTTTTCTTAATAACTGTTGACTTGCATTTTCATTTTGGAGTGCTATCAATATGTTTACTAAAGTACCACCGGAACGTGTATTGCCAAATGTGTCATGAAAGTTTCGATGGGGTGAGTGATACATTTTCCTAAATACCTGGATACCCTACTACCACGAGTAAGTAACACAGGTCGCTTTAATCAAAGAAATAATATATCTATAGCAGACATTTTGCATCAAGCCTAGAAGGTAGAACACCATTTGGGACACTGATTGAACTCATCATATTTTTTAACAAAAATTCAAGTTCTTGCAGATTGTCCAGCTTAAGGCCACGGCTCAAAGTAGAGCATCTGTTACTAAGTATTAGATAGTCTAGTGTTTCACAAGTGGTCGACACAGTAACATGCTCGCCTACAAGAAACATGTGCGTATGTGATCGTTGGGCGTTATTATTATTATTGGTTCAAGAGCTGTCCAGCTGTAAAATACTATCGCACATTTCTTAGGATACTTAGCCGGTTTGCAGCTAATTTAGCCGTGGAATTGATAAACGAGCCAAAGTTGAGATTCGATGTTAATGAAACACCCAACAGCGCAAGATGATCTGCAACTGGAATCAATACATCTTGGAAAGTTGGAGACAGTTGGAAAGAACTCTGTTTCGAGGATCTTTCCAGGATATTATCATTTATTTATACCTTTTCACACAAAGCCTTAAGCATCACCAAAGGATCTCAGAAGAGCTGTGCACTGCGAATGCGAATAAATCTCGAGCGGAGTGCTAACTTGATTTAGCGCGGGTGCTACAAGCGTTATAAGAATTTCAGCACTTTCTGCTCTAAGCGGTTAATCTTTTCCCCGTTTGTGAGGACCGAGTAACCTAAGCATTCCGGTATTTTACAAAAAATCATTTTTATATATAGATCAGGAAATAGATTTTGAAATGCAAACCGTACCCTAATCTAGATATAAATGAGATCTAAGTACAGTTCAGAAGGCAGAGCTATAACTACCAACTGAGCTACGAGTATAAGGCCTGTCAAATCTATTTTGTTCTTTGGTTTATAATAATAAACGCCCAACGATCACATTCATAAATAGAGCCTAACTAAGATTTCCTGTGTCTGAAAGAGGTATTTTTGTCAAAAAATGTAAAGAGCGATCAGTTTTTAGTTAGTGCCCAAATAATAATTAAAATAAAATAAAATAATTACTGTAATTTGAATAAGACGATAAACTTTCAATCAACAGAAAAAAAATAACGAGGAATTGTAACTGTCTCTCTACAAAATTAAATGACTCTAAAAGTACAATATAATTTATAAGTAAATTAATTAATTGTATGTAATTTGTTTTTTTGAACACCATGACCACAAGCTATCGACTAGTTTAAAATTCACACCAAGCTTGTATTGTACATTACATTTTTATGTATCTACTGAGTATTTTGTATTGTAATGTAGTGTTGTGTGATGTGTTAATTTTTTTTAAACTAATTTAAATATCTTCGTCTTAATATATGTATTTTTTTCATTATTGCTTATTGAGAAGATAAGTCTTTTAGCAGAAGTAAGTAGGTAACTTTTTTAGGGGGGGAAATGCCCTCGCACTTCCACGGGATGGGGCGAGATGGGGCGAGATGACGCACTAACCATCTCGCCCCGGCACTTAAGGTACCTTTTTTTTGAGGGGGAGGGAAATGCCAACCGGGGTGGTGGCAGGGGGTATGTGGGACTCGAACCCACTAAAACCCCCCTGTGAGCCTTCGTCCACCGTACCGCGGCGAGAAGGGATCGCGACTGCAGTCTAGCCAACTCGCCCCCCACGTAAGTAGGTACCTAGTCTAATACCGTAATACTTTTTAGACATATTTGTTAAATATTTATTAAGTTTCACTTATACTTAATCCTGCAAAACTGGAAATAACCAGAAACACGAATACGAATCAAAATGTCCATTTCCTCTCCGCCGTCGCCGATCATGTCATCAATACCGCAATTCAGTAACTCGGTCCCCGATCTGTTCCGATCTCGAGATCTTTGATTGAGCGTGAATGTAATTTACCGATAAACGGTTTATAAGAAAAAACGCTGATCCGGCTTTTTATCGGCGGATCTGATTGTGAGATCGGATCGTCTGTAGAGAACTTTACTACTGTCATTAGAGGTATAGGGTTAAGGATTTTTCTTTTGTCAGAACTATCATCTTGGTATAATCATTTTAATTTTGAGTTTTTCCTACTGGAATTTTTTGAAGTAAACCTTCTTTGCGCACTCTTAACTTAGGGAGTAAGGTGGTGAATGCGAGCGAACACACGGAAGTTAAAGTTGGTTCACGTTCTCCATTGTCAACAACACAAAGTTAAAAAAATTACAATTGTCAAGATGGCGACATGGAGTTATGGCGGGTAAACGAAAAAGATCGCGTCGACGCATTGTATTATTTTCCAAAACTTGTGTTATTTTCAGTGACTACGACTTGACTACGACTTGACTACGACTTGACTACGACTTGACTACGACTTGACTACGACTTGACTACGACTTGACTACGACTTGACTACGACTTGACTACGACTTGACTACGACTTGACTACGACTTGACTACGACTTGACTACGACTTGACTACGACTTGACTACGACTTGACTACGACTTGACTACGACTTGACTACGACTTGACTACGACTTGACTACGACTTGACTACGACTTGACTACGACTTGACTACGACTTGACTACGACTTGACTACGACTTGACTACGACTTGACTACGACTTGACTACGACTTGACTACGACTTGACTACGACTTGACTACGACTTGACTACGACTTGACTACGACTTGACTACGACTTGACTACGACTTGACTATGACTTGACTATGACTTGACTATGACTTGACTATGACTTGACTATGACTTGACTATGACTTGACTATGACTTGACTATGACTTGACTATGACTTGACTATGACTTGACTATGACTTGACTATGACTTGACTATGACTTGACTATGACTTGACTATGACTTGACTATGACTTGACTATGACTTGACTATGACTTGACTATGACTTGACTATGACTTGACTATGACTTGACTATGACTTGACTATGACTTGACTATGACTTGACTATGACTTGACTATGACTTGACTATGACTTGACTATGACTTGACTATGACTTGACTATGACTTGACTATGACTTCGACTGTTACTTGACACATATTTGCGTAAATATCATTAACTTTAAAAAATATCAAATACTTGACACTGGCTAAATACACAAAAGTGTGGAGCCAAAATATAAAAGTATAAAATAAAAAGATGGCGACATGAATATTAACAAAGCAAAAACAAAGTTACACCGACAAATAGATGGAGCTAAATCTCTAGCACACTCGTTTTGTAAAGGTACAAGTATTTTTTATTACTTTACTTTAGTATGTGAGCTCGAATCTATTTCGATTTTCCATGTTGTGTATACTCGATATATGTTTTGAGCATCCGATTATTGTTTTGTACTGGCATCATTATCGGTCTTTCACTATTTAAGATAATCCATTTATTCGTGAATGGTTTCACTCTCGCAAATAATGCGGAAATTATATAAATAAAATAAAAGGCATAAAATATTCCGGTGAAAATACAATAAATAATAATAACGCCCAACAATCTCATAAAAAGATCTAGGACCTAACTGGGATTCCCTGTGTCTAGGCTCCCAAGGACTACGAGGATCATGGTCCTACAACACCCAGACTCAGAACAAGTATATGCGCTTTTTTCTGTGCACAAACACTTTTACTGCCGCGGGAATTGTACCCGCTTTCTTCGGGTTAGATACATAACTATTCTTACCAAATACTTTAAAAAAATTTACTGCCTCACACGTTATCATCGAGCAAATAACAATTATTCCAAATAACACAAATAATTAGTTTAAAAAAACACACAGACGAACATAAAACCCTTCCTTTTTGGAAGTCAGTTAAAAACTATTCAATATTCTTTACATCAATGTATGCGTATGTATTTTTCGTAAGTTTTTTTAAGGTGCATTGTTATGTATTAGTTGATTTTCATTAAGTATTATTGTATTGTATTGTATGCGTGTTTATAGTAGCCACTAATTACTATTTATAGCTTTCAGTGTATAAAGTGTCAAAGCTATTGTAACGTGACGATAGTTACAGTGTAAATACGGCGGTAGTACTTGTGAACCGGTTCGGTGCGTGGGTAAATGTCAAATAAACTTCACGCTGACTGCACCGCTCTGCAAACTGCGAACTACTGCTAGTGACGTTGTTGATACTCGTTCATGCATTTGCGTGCTGCCGGTTGATGTTGATGGTTCTAATTATTCATCATCATCATCATAATTATAATCATCATCAAGACAGCCTCTGTGGTGTGGTTGAGCAGGTCGGCTCATAACCCGGAGGCGGCAGGTTCGATTCCCGCGACAGGACAAGTATTTGTGCACAAAAAAAAAAGAGCAAATACTTGTTCTATGTCTGGGTTTTGGTGGACCATGGTCCTCGTAGTTCTTGGTTCCCTAGACACAGGAAATCCTAGGTTCGGACCAGGATCTATGTTTGTGATCGTTAGGCGTTATTATTATTATTATCATCATTATCATCAACAGCCTGAAGACGTCTCCTGTTAACATTACATTAAGATAAAGTCTCAAAATCCTTTTCCATTATCGTTTTCTCTCTCCATTCCCTTTCTGTTTGTTAGGGTTATTTAAATTAATTAACCTATGCAAAACCGGAACGATACAGCTAGTCTATTTATATTAACAAGAATTCAAACAGAAAATAACAGTTTTAGGAAACCATGTTGGCTAATGGATACACAACTTCCGGTTAGCGTTAATACCCCACACGTGTACATAATCCTATCATGTCTGCAATATCAACATTGATTAATCGCAATCCGTAAACGTGCAAAAATGACCGGCCACTGAGCCGGCCACATAAATACGGGCCGGGCCGTGTAGCTGCGGTGTAAATCAAGCCGTGATGTAGCGGGCGGTCGCGTGATGGATCGCCGCGGCGTTCGCGGCCGGTAGTGTTAACCGAGACTCGCCCGCCCGGGAAACCGTCATTGGTGTTTAAAGTGTTGTCAACGATCTGGACACTATTGTACCAATGGTAGTTTATTAAAAAAACACTCAAGATTTAAACAAATAGCGTTATATTTCTTGCTAAAAACTGACACCCTTTGCTTAGACAAGTTTGCGCGTCTTGTACGTCGGAGAAAACACTAAGTGGAAGCCCGAGCCCGCGCTCTGCTAAGTATTTTCTGAGTTGCCAGTCAAAAACTCGAATAGCCAAAATTAGGGAAAAACATACTGAAAACCTTACAGTTAAAAATATCATCAACCGGAAAACCTTGACTGTTGTACACACCCTTTCCTCTTAAAATACCACTTTGGACGCTTATCATAGGGGGGTTTTTGGCATAATCACTACGCGTAGCAGACGGCTTGGTGATCAGTAGGCAAAGTTTGTCCAGGTAGGTTGGTACCTACAGGTTGTGGCAGAATAACTTGCAAAGCGGACCACCGCTTGCAAAGCGGTAGTGCGCAAGTAAACAACGGGATTATATTAACGATCTACATTTATTTTATAAGGTTATATGTAAAACTTATATTAACTTTTTTGAATTTTCACAGAGAAATAAACAAATCAATTCAAATCGTGAAGCGAATTGGGTTGTAAGTACCTACTCAAGCACGTAAAGTTTTAAAATATTAAAACGGATTGTAAAGTAAGTTAACCGCAACAAGTTAAGAACAAGCTCCCAAAGTTATCGAGCAATGAAGCGGGATTCTATTTGCAGACGCCATTTTTGGAAAATTGTATAAATTTGTTCAATTTATTTTGCGGTAAACGTTTTTGAAGATAAGTGAAAACGTAAATAACTGTAAATAAATACTTAATCGTACTTATTTTTGGTTTAAGGAAAACTGGCTGAAAAATCTGAGGACACGCGTGAAGGAACGCTCCATCCAACATTTTGACCTATATACAGACAAATCACTTTGAAAGGGAATAAGGTCTGAGTGTCAGGAAATTTCATGACACCCAAATGCTTTCATTTGAATATTTAAGGAGTGGGAAAGTTTGAATTATTTACTGCACTTGATACATATAAAACACACGTCTCTAAAACTTGGGCATTCTTTTTCTTAACAACGTGAAAAGTAATTTTATATATACAAAATGATATCCTTCATAAGATAACAGTAATCGTTAAGGTAGCATGGATGCACCTTTTTACTTGCTTTCTACTACTGTTGTCTTAGAATAATAGCCGCGGGACAACTTCCAAATCATGACCACCCTATTTATCTTGCTATCTTACTTTTAGTAATGCTCTACTAATAGCGTTATAAGAATAAAAATAAATAAATATGTATTCACACAGCGCTATCCAGCCCTCAAACAATATAACACCAAGATACAGAACAAACATTGATGTAACTGACACAAATGTTTGTCCAGGATAGAAATCGAACCCACAAACTACAGTTCAGAACGCAGGGTTAAATCAGTTGAGCTGGCCAGGCGTTCTAAGCATTGTATTTAAGAATATAACTTTAGATGTTAACAAGAAACGAAAAGGTTATAACTATGTACACGATTTGCCGTGTGAAATAATGATCTAGCTATACATAGTTTGAGCGAAGAAATACGTAAATCTTGAGCGTAGCGCAGGGCCACATTTATTAAAGTGATCACTATGAAGACGTTTATCTTTCTCCTTTCAATTAAATGATAATAATAATAATAACGCCCAACGATCACATACATCCTGGACCCTAGGATTCCCTGTGCTTAGAGACCTAGGAACTACGAGGACAATGGTCTCACAACACCCAGACTCGGAACGAGTAATCGTGTTTTTTTCTGTGCACAAAACTGGTCCTGACGCGGGAATCGAACCCGCCGCCTCCGGGTTAAGAGTCGACTTACTCAACCAATACAACACAGAGGCTAAATCTGTGGATACAACTGAGCAGTTGCTTGAAACTATATAGAAATATATAATGTATAAACAATTTTCAATTCTCTATACAGGGAATATAGTAAAAGCTAAGTGCTGTATTGACACTTTTATTTTTGTGAGTGATATAAAATTACAAATATGTACCGTACCAAAGTTTCCAAAGTGTACTGTGCAGCTACTCATTAATACAATTATTCACCTCATTAAATAAGGCAGGAGGTCCATTACCCTCCGTCAGTTTGGTGATCGCCTCCCATAAACTTAATTGAGGAAACGGCACCCTCGCCACAACGCTGCACGTCAGTGGCTCAAGACGCCTGCGAGTACCCCAATATGTCAGGTCGGGGAGCCTCCCCGGTTAAATGTATCATGCTTGGGAACTACAGAGTTATTCAAGCCGTTAATATGTTGGAAAGTTTATGTTGTTTATGAAGCTCTGTTGGTGTAATCCGAATTAGCTTATTGTGAAAGCGGATAGTACCAAAAATACACAAAATATATATTTAAGATATTTTAGTTCCCATAAAAACATATTTTACTCGCAGAAAATATTTCACTTACATATTTCTTCTAAAGCATATTGTTAAATATAGTTTTCGATACTTTTTTGATGACATGAATTTTATTCAAACATTTCAATCAACCGTAGAATTGTTATAATTTAATCATTTTTTGAAATTGTATGATATTTAAATATAATTTTAAATATTTCTTTCTTTACTAAATATTCTGTTGTGAGGTCCCGTTGTTAGGAATAATTATATATCGTCGCTTCATTCTACAGATACACGTAACCTGTAGTCCTACAAGGCATCATTCAGATGGAAGGGAACTTTGTATCTTCGAATGAAGCGACTCATATAATAATGATCGAACTTCACTTCAAGAAGTTCATTTGATCTTATATAAATATTTAATTAAGATCAATGTGCACATGTGGCAACAAAAATAAATAAATATATTGTATTTAAGTTTGTGCCTTTCCTTCTATACACCCAGTAATGAAATTTGGTATTCAAAATATAACAAATGGAGCCTTTTGACTTTAAATATACATGCTAATAATATATGAGCAAAATAAAATCACAATCTGTGAATAAATTGATATCTAACTAAACAATGTAGGTCAACAACTTTTAAAGTAGTAATCAACAACAATAATATTCATCTTATTGAAACCCTGATAAAGTTGAATTCAGTGCACATAATCTGGGACTGATTTTTAAAGTATAAAATAAAATATATGCCCGGTCTCTCCCGTTGTATATCATAAAAATATCAGGATATTCCCTCGGCGCGGTAATGTAGGTTTCACGGTGAGATGTAAAGCAATGAGATTTGCTGCGTGTGATACGCGCTTACGGATGTGGAATACAAAGTCGACACATGTTACTGGCAAAAGGTGATATAAGAACAAGAATGGAAAAAGCTTGCTAAAAGAAAATAACAATGCTTATGTTTCTGCAAAATTCTGACGCTGTTCTTTTTACCCAAAAATTTCTATCCTATACTGTGTTGCTTAAAAACAAGGACTGTGGAGTCCTTGTTTTTCTGGATTTCTTAAATACTTACCTTCATATTTACTACTATATATACTATATTGACTACTATATATACTACTATATACTAGTATAGACTTCTATATATACTGATATGATGACACGTGCTTGCCCAGACGAATCTTCATCGAAGGCATGTGAGTTTTCTATGCCCACCAATAAAAAAACCTTCTAATTGTGTATTTTAACGCACTCAGGTAATATAAGTTACTTTATAAATTTAGAAACATGACCAACCTTTGGCAATTTTCTAACAAAATATATGTTTCGTGAATATAAATCACAACTACGTGGCTCGGTTGCAAGCCGCTGCGATAAATGATAAAGTAACATTAAATTATGTGGAATTTACTCCTTGCACTCATTTGAATTGTAAATGGTATAAATTGCGAACATACCGCGGTCAAAACACGAAGTAATAAACCTGACAAAGACTGCCAACTTTAGGGCGGTTGAATACCATTTAGGTAGACTGAAGTCCAAGTAATACAATCCCTGATATAACGCCGATCTTTATCTCATCATTCAACGGCTTTCCGCGGCTTTCACCAGGTCGTCAGAGACAGGGGCCATTAGGAAATATTTATTCTAATAACTTTATCTAATGGAGGAAAAACCTAAGAGACTTTTTTGCATACTTCCCATTAAAAAAGACATAGCTATTATTTTTATTCTAATTATTTAATATATTACCAAAAAGTAAATAATTCTATGCAATCTGATTTCGTTTTTTCGGTCATAGTCTAATGAAAAAGATGGAAGAGAAGTTTAGTGCAGGTTTTTTAATTACGCATATGATAAGTCTATTCTATCATTATAAAAAAAATCTACATTCAATTTCTTTCGAATGCTTAACCACCACCTCACCTGATGGTAAGCGTCGTTGTAGCCGAAAATGCAATAACACAAGTCAATTTAAAACCATTATATTTGTATTAAAATTTATAAAGAAGTTAGGTATAGAGTTTGGCCACAGCGATGTGACAGATCTAAATTGCCCACTCAAAATGTGGCTACATGCAAGTTTACTAAATTTTACAAATCTAAACATTACGGGTACCTTCGTTATTGCATCTTTTTTGTTAAATGGCTCGTAAGTTTTTCAAATACAACACTGTACTACTTGCAGAAATGGTAGTGAGAAGGCATCCCGACGCACTACAGTGGCCGCCATAAATATTGTTATCTATAAACACTTTACATTCCAATATTCTTTTCCAATTCACTAAACTAACGTCTTATCGGAAAACCTATTTTCTTTCACAAAGGAAAAGAATCCCATAAATTATCTCGACACTTAACGACGAATAAAAGTACCAATCAATTAAATGTCCTCGCCTGGAACTAAACGGAGGCGACTGAATTAAACATGAAATGCTGGAGCATTAACAGCTCATAGTGTATACGTAATCGTGCTAGTTTCATTCGAGTTAGATAGACTCCTAGATAGACCTCCCCTATTTAGATATTATAAACTAGTCAACCTGCTTTGCGCGGGTGAATTAGTAAAACGCGGTTCAACGTGATAAAAGTTTAGTATTTCATTAGCACAGAAATCATTACAGAAATTGCATTTATGAAGAATTGTACTGCTATAATAATGTTATGAATTTGTAAACAATAAAATAGATGATTTTATTTAACTTCAACCCAGTTTCAATTGCATTAACTGTCAAAGTCATGAATTTTAATTGCCATCTCGTGTCCAGTATTTTGCGTGGAAAAAATATATTTTACCTGGAAATGTACGTGTGTCAGTTAGCCCAATTATTTTGAAATTTATTGGACCAGACTCTGCGAGGAAAAAAGGTAGTAGCGATTGCTGAAAATTGGTGTTACTGTTTCGATTTTAATAACATTTTGACAGCCTCTGTGGTGTGATGGTGGATGAGGTCGACTCGGTCGATTACTAGGAGGTGGCGGGTTTTATTCCCACGGCAGGATAAGTATTTGTGTACTAAACAAAGCCCAAATACTTGTTCTGTGTCTGGGTGTTGTGGAACCGTGGTCCTCGTAGTTTCTGGGTTCCTAGACACAGAGAATCTTAGTTAGGGTTCAGGATCTATGCATGTGATCGTTGGGCGTTATTATTATTATTAATAAAAATAATAATAAATGTAATATATTATTAATAATAGGTGCAAAGAGCATGCTATGCTCGTTCAATCTCACGCTAACAATAATGTACCCGGAGTCCAAGAACTAAAGTTTTATTTTAAATTTTCAGCATTTTTTTCTCATCGTTTTAACCAGGTTGCTTTACAAAAGCGACAAAAGAAATAGCTCGGCATCATCTCGTTATACGGTGGATGAAGAAGGCCAGAGTTGCAAGCGAGTGCAGGTGGCGCGTCGGTGGCGGAAAATTGTCTACTTTTCGCATTCGACCGTTCCGACTCAGAGGTTTCAATCTTGGAGGATTTGGTGCATTTCAAAATTTTCGATATTTCTATCGCTTTCCACATTACTTTTCTCTATTATATATGTAAAGCTATGTATTGGATTTAACTTTTTAGATGTAGATTGTTTTATGGCCACTATAAATATGTCATAACAAATATATGGCACCGCGTGGTCCCGTGGGTGCTGTAAGTTGATGTGAAACAAAAATGCCGAAGATCAAAACATATAATAATATGAATTAGAAAGGTTACACTGTAAAGCTCTAGGAGCATCAAGCATGAAGATTTAATGCCTCTGCTATACTGCTGCTCATTTGCCACTTCTTCGTAGGCCTGACCTTTCGACAGACGATGGTATAGGAATGGAAACCTATAATTGGTTGGTTTTCCTATAAATAAATAAACACAAAATTGTATAAATTTGACAGTTTCAATACGCAGTGCATGTGCATAGTTAGTATGGAAATTGCAATAATTAGGAATGAAATTACTACTGTAGCGTTGTTGTCGAAATTCCGTGATCACCCCAGCCGGACAGTCAAAAAATGCGAGAAGCAAGCAACCGCCCAGTGGCGTTCTATGGGGGAGGATGTCTTGAACAGAGAATATCTTTAGGCTGACGATTATCATTTGAAAAGTACGATAGCTTAAATTTATTACGACGCTACTTAATTATCCACTTTTTTATAGTAAGTATTACATGTGGTTTGACAATTGTCTAAAAGTCTATAAGCTCTCCACTCCCTGCAGAGAAAGTTAAAGTTGAAAACATAATATCATTTCCTTTAGAGGATTAAATAATTGCAACGGAACTACTTTCATAAATAAGTTTGTAGTAGTTGGAATTGGAAGACCGCTTTCTCAAATACACAAAGTCACAATTCTACAACTTCATCAAATGCATTTCTTGCATATCTTGTTTTTTTTTATATTTGGCGTCAAACAAAAAAACATCACGGCCGTCCATAACAAATTGCAGTATCAGTCAGAACTCTAAATTAAAGTTTTGCGTGACACTGCACTGCGCACGTCATGCTGAGACATCGCACAGTCTAGTAATTAGATTTCTCATGTACCCAGTAATTTCACTAGCTACAATTCTCATTAAGCTGGAACATAGTAGTGCTTGCACGCTACTGTTTGGCGGCTGAATAACGGACAAAGGGGTGGTACCTTCCTAGACGTACTTTGGAAAAAAGTCCTATCATCTATTTGAAAACTATTGAAAAGATTTCATGAGAAAAAAATACTTCCATGGAACTTTGTTTTTGAAAAAATTTTTTGGAAACAATGGCCTGTGGATATTATATATTTACGCACACGAAAAACTTAAATTTTATATATTAGGTCTTTACCTATGAAATTGCCGTTTTGTTTGAAAAAAGTTAAAGTATTTTTTTTTCGAACTTATTTATTTCTTTTATTCAAAGTAATCACCCCTGCAATCAATGCATCTTTGCCAACGCTGTGGCAGTTTATGGATGCCCTTCTTGAAAAAATCAGCAGGACGGGAGACAACAAACTCTTCAAAGGCGTTTTGTACTGCCTCTCGGGAATTGAATTTTTTTCCCGCTAAAAAGTTGTCCAAATTTTGGAATAAGTAATAGTCGGTAGGCGCAAGATCTGGTGAGTATGGCGGATGAGGGAGAGCTTCCAAACCCAACTCATGCAGCTTAGAGACGGTCTGTTGTGCAGTATGGGGTCGCGCGTTGTCGTGAAGTAGCAGTGGAGACGACCGATTGACCAAAGCTGGTTGCAGACGCGCGAGTTTCGCCATCATTGTGGTCAGTTCTTCAATGTACACATCTGCAGTAATGCTCTCGCCGTTTTGTAAAAAGCTATGATGAATCACACCAGCACTAGACCACCAAACTGTGACCATCACCTTTCTAGGGGTCATTTTTCGTTTTGCACATTGCTTTGGTACCGAACCAGGATCTAACCAACTTGCTGAACGCTTTCGATTGTCAAAAAGAATCCATTTTTCGTCGCACGTAACAATTCAGTTCAAAATTCCTTCATTTCTGTGCCTGTTAAGCAGCGCAAGGCAAGTCTCGACGCGTACGTTGCGCTGGCGATCGTTAAGTTCGTGGGGCACCCATCTATCAAGCTTTTTTATCTTGCCAATCTGCCGCAAATGGACCAATATTGTTATGATGCTAACATCAAAAGCTGCTCCCAGCTCAGCTGTAGATTGAGATTCATCAGCTTCCACAATCGCCTTTAATTCATCATTGTTGACCAAAGTTTCCGGACGACCACGAGGTTCATTTTTCAAGTCAAAATTCCCAGAACGGAACCGAGCAAACCAATAACGGATTGTACGTTCGTTTGTACAGTTCCCTCCGTAAACGTCGTTGATGTTACGTGTCATTTGTGCCGCGTTGGTGCCACGACGGAACTCATATTCCATAATTACACGAAATTTCAAAGTATCCATTATGAGGAAAAATGTTGAAATGTAATGAAAATACAACGCTAATCAATAAACAAAAGACTTATATTGTAAATAGAATGTCATATTTTTAAAACAAAATTAATTTGAATTTAGAATTCATAGCCAATCAAAACTTTTTTTTGTTTGAAAAAGTCTGTACTGCAAAACGGCAATTTCATAGGTAAAGACCTATTATTTCAGTAATATTTTACCTAACAGTTAATATAAAGACAAAAGTAATTTAAATAATATTACATAGGGAAAGTATAAATATGTATGAATTTAGTTGAAACTTTATTTTACTTTTATTATTTTAATAATAATATACGTTAACAAAACTTGTAAACTTATTTTCAGGTAACAGAGCGAAGTACTCACTGAAATTAAAAAAAATCTCAGATAAGGAAAGTGCAGAGTCCACTTTCAGTTTTTTTGCTAGTTAATAAGAAAGCGCCTTAGCGATGTAAATAAGGAAGGAATAAATTGAAAACGACAAGGTTCTGTATTTCAACAGCAAATAGGTACTCGTGGAGACTCGTTTCTGGCTCCAGATAGTGGCTTTGTGAAATAAAATCTGTGCTCCTAATTTAAATTAAAGTTTCCATTACAGCCAGAATTTATTTAAGATCCCAAGAAGAGAAAAGAAAGAAAAGAAAGAAAAGAAAGAAAAGAAAGAAAAGAAAGAAAAGAAAGAAAAGAAAGAAAAGAAAGAAAAGAAAGAAAAGAAAGAAAAGAAAGAAAAGAAAGAAAAGAAAGAAAAGAAAGAAAAGAAAGAAAAGAAAGAAAAGAAAGAAAAGAAAGAAAAGAAAGAAAAGAAAGAAAAGAAAGAAAAGAAAGAAAAGAAAGAAAAGAAAGAAAAGAAAGAAAAGAGAGAAAAGAAAGAAGAACTCATGTCAATAAATATAAGGCGTACGTCCTGAGGCTGTTAGTTATTGTATAATATCCTATTTGACTAGTGGTTGATAGTGATTATTATAATTGCTACAGTAATTATAGCTGATGTAAGATAATGATTTTCAAAATGAAGCATAAACTTTAGTGTCTTGTTTTAGAATTACGAAGACTTTACAGCTCAGCCAGGTGCTCGCGAGACGCTGCCTTATTTAGATTTTATGAGAAACGATAGTGCTCTCGTCGGATAAATTATGTAATACGTTTTCCTTTGCTGTTAAGATAAATATTACCGAATATCATTTACTGAACATCAATTATTACAATGTTTCATCATTGCAAGCTGAATTTTATTTAGTAAACGTCAAACTTTGAAATATTTTAATTATGTTGTTAACATTACAAAAACATCTCAAAAGATTTATTAATAAGATAAAATTAAAATGTTTGGCGTTTTACAAAAAAAAATACATTTTGGTAACATAAATTACAACTGTTATTGTTGTACACTACAAGTTTTGTTAACAAGTAGCGTGTCAAACGCAGCCTTTATTACACCACATCTGTGCTACAATGTTATCCAACAAACAATATCGTCTCGATTCAGAGCTGAAATCCAATTTAAAACTAAACATTGGCTGTTTGAACAGTGAATACATCGGGAATGTTTTGTATCGACAAACTAGAAATAATTTAGTACCTAAACCGATGGAAGCATGGCGACTTTATCTGGAGTTGACGAAGAAAAAATTAAGATGGGAATGAAAATACAACAGTACGAAGTAGATAAAATAGACACTAGATTACCTTTGGTACATTATCTCATAAGTATATTAATCAATAGACTTGACTGTAGCTACTAAAGAAAACAGAATCTGCCTATATTGTTAGGTAGGAATCCGGGACTAAACCACGCTGGTTTATTTATTTTGTTTCATGGAGTTATTCCACCTTAATATTTTGGTCACCTAGATCGGAACCTTAAATTGTTTGTCAAAGTTATTAGGAAATACGCATAGATTCAACATTGCAGACTACACCGTCACTTCAACGTCAATCCAGTTGCTCGATAATTTCGGAGTTTGAAAGGGACATTTATGGCAATCTTGAATAAGGAAAATGGAATCATTTGGGGTCACTACGAAGTGACCAGTAATTATTTTATTTAATAGCTATAGAGCTCCCAGGGCCCAAATGAAAATCACGATCTCATTGTACAAAATGATTATCTGAATTTTTATTAAAAAAGTGAGTAACCGACATTAGTAATGGCTTAATATTCCAACTTCACTTAAAAATACAATAAGTAAATGTCACAAATCTTAACTTTACTAACTTATGGTCAAAAATAATGGCAGAAGTTCAGTCACGGTTTTGCATTTAACCTTCATTATAACTCCGAACATCAAGACGAAAGTTCATCCCTCGTAATTTTACTCCTATTGTCTAACAAAATTACGTGAGTTGAACAACTGATGACAAATCTAAGATCCCAAGAGCTGAGATCCCAAGATCCCAGTTGTAAGAGCTTTTTAACTTTGCTCGGATGACAGTGCAAACTTGTTTTGTGTCACTAAGTCTACGCTCCCGTATACATTACGAGCTCTGGACGATACAAATACATCCGAGAAAGAGTGTCAGGTAGTTGACACAGTAAAGAAAAGTGCCCAGTAGATATTGTTAAGTGAAACGGTGAGTCATTATAGTACAGGGACTAAAATTCAAGTTTGTGTCTTAATTTCTTGTGTAATAATTGTCTTAACAATTTAAGACAATAATTATCGCAGAAGTTACTATGTTTTTGCCTTTATAAAATTAAACTAAGTATAATAATTAGTCCAAAAATTTTTGGATAAATTTATCTATTGCACAGCATAACTTTATTTTATTAATAGCTGAACGTCCTCTTACGATGATCATGGTCTGTAACAATAAGACAAGTAATGAATATTGTCGCTTTTCTCATATCTAATGAAACTTTTGTTACTACAGAAAGATCAAGTCCATATAATGATTTATTTGCAAACCATAAAAACTTTCAATAACAGATATAAACAAAACTTAACAAAAACACAAACAAGGCGATGGTGGAGAAAAATGTGCCCCGAATACTGACAGTTAAACAAATTTTTTAAGTTGCTAATTCTGCTATTCTCTACCGACCTTTACAGCGTCACTGGGCGGATCAGCATTACCAGCATTACCACTTTGAATAGCAATGTCAATATTTATGATTTTTATAGCAGTATCGCCTAATCAACAGATTAATTTCTAAAGGAAAAATTTAATTCATGAACGGGATTTGAACTCCCATCCATCCATCCCAAAAGCCAGGATATGCTTTACTTAATCTACCGTAACAAGATCTCATATCATAAATCTTTTACAACCAACTTACCGTTCGTGATTCAAAAATTTACTATATAAATATAGCAATGCTAATATTTTTTGATGCTTCCACGAAACGTTTCCCAAGTCTATGTACATTTTCATAGCGGCTATGCCTTACAAATCCATAGTCCATAAGCTATTTTTAATCTATACATATAAAATTCCAAGTCCTGACTGACTGAATGACTGACTTATATATCAACGCACAGCCTAAACCGCTGGTCCTAGAGACTTGAAATTTGGAGGGTATGTACTTTGTAAAGTGTAAGTATCCATTAAGTAAGAGTTTTTCGAAATTCCACTCCTAAAAGGGTTAAATGGATGGTTGAATTATTTTCCCATGGGCCGTGTGGGCGAAGCCGCGAGTAGAAGCTAGTCATAAGAATAGTGTTTGAACCATCTACTCGACGAGGGACTTGACGTTGAGCTACCGCAATATTGGCACTATGTCACTACGGATCATTATTTGCACGGACCAAAACTCCGTGCCGGTGTAACGCACATCGCACGACACTAACTCTATTTGCTCTAACTTTGTTGTACACACACGTGCTTAGCACCGATGATATATACAAGAAACTATGCGAATTTGTTTATTTGCTTTTGCAATTTGTGTCGGAGAAATTTTATTACAGGTGCTTGTTTCCTTTTTGTAAGAAAAATCTCACTTAAAATAATAAAAAAAGCGAGTGTACTTTAGCCCTCACGACTGAAGTAAAACTCCTTTGGCTCCATCTATCGGCCGGTATAACTTTAATTTTGCTTTATTTAATGTTAATGTCGCCATCTTGACAATTGTGAATTGTCATTTTACCGGAAATACCCACATAATAATACAAATTGTAAGTAATTTTTAACTTTGTTATGTTGACAATGGAGATCTACGTGAACCAGTACAACCCACTCCCTCCCCCTCTCTCTCTTTCTATATTCATTAACTTATATCTCCCTTCAGTTCACCTCGTCACGCATTAACCAGCTTACTCCCCAGTCAAGCGTACGTAAACAAGTTTTACTTCAAAAATAAATTGTGTATATAAACCAGTGAGTGCGTTGGTTTGAAATCCGCTTGGACTACCACTTAGCTCATCTTTCTTTTAGTTCAGATGACAGCCTCTGTGATGTGGTGGTTAGCAGGTCGGTTCATAACCTGGAGTACACAGAATAAAAAAAGCGTAAATACTTGTTCTGAGTGTGGGTGTTGTAGGACCATGGTTCTCGTAGTTCCTGGGTCCCTAGACACAGGGAATCCTAGTTAGGGTCCAGGATCTATGTATGTTATCTTTGGTCGTTATTTATTTATTATAATTTATTTAGATAGATAGATAGACCAACACTTTATTGTACACAGTAAAAGAAAAAACAATTTTACAAAATGAAAAACTTATATAATTAACTAGTACTTGTACAATAGGCAGTCTTATCGCTTAGACTGATCTCTTCCAGACAATCTTTGAATTGGAGGAATCTGTAGCTTAGAGTTTTAGTTCATCACAACGAAAATAAATAAAAATTCTACAACTCATGACAGAAGAAACAAATTGAATCACATTTACGGATCGGAAAGTTCCGGGTAATGTGCTGAGCTCACTATTTACTTCAAAGCTAAAGGCGCGGAGTGAGACATGTTAGCGGATCTGATAGCGACACTCCGCACGTCGTTTGGGACCGCTTGTTTGCACAGTTATTTGTCCAATGAATTTTTAGTTTTGTCCCACGTTTTTGGTTTGAGAAAATGGTTTGAGAAGGTTTGTAAGGACACGTTTAAGCTACGCTAAGCTACTTGAATAATGGCATTTATTTGAGTAATATGAAAAGTCTCATGGGAAATACGATGTGGCAGAATGACAACTCTAACAAGCCAAGGTTACCACTGCGTGCTGGATAATGCCTGAGTGTTAATTATTAATGGATTCTGGTAAAGGAGTAAGTACCAGCGTAACATAAATTTTGAAGAAATACTTATATAAAATTAGGACTGAATAAAGGATGTTTTTTTAGCCCTATAACAACGCCGATCTTTTATTGTTTTGATGCCTTTTTGGAGTGAATCTTTTTCACTAAAATCCACTTTTCAATGTGATAAAATTGATGATAAAATCTATGGCAAAGCCCTTTTATCTTATGTGGCAAACGTTACTATACGAAAACGTACTTACGACATGTGATCATCAAACTCTATCAATCAGGCAGTTGCTTCAACTGTCAGCTAATATGTCAGGTAGTATTTCCTAGGCACCTAGTTGACCTATCCCATGACTTTGCACAGCTTTATTTCATTACTTCTAAGGGGATTCACGATATTTTCCTTCACTAAAAGATCAATCCGAAATGCAGAATGATGCACACTTGTTATTAAATTATACAGCACACACAGCCCGCCTCAGCATTATCACCCTTACAGACAGTACTCAGTGAGCAGATTGGATAAACAAGAAGCATTCCCCTAGTGGAATTAATCAGAGGTCCCGTATTTGCGTGCACTGTTCACGCGTGATCTAATCTCCTGTGTTGGTCCCTCGGTGCAACTAATGGATTTAACGTGCATGCGTCAGGTCTCGGACGGGGGATGCTTTGGAATACAAAGTATAATTGAATAACAAGACCTTTCTAGGTACAGTGAAGGTCACTTTTGTAATTTAGAATTCACTTTGGTTGGTTTTTTAAAAGTTTGTGCCCAATTGTGTTAGAAGAAAAAAACAGTGATTTGTTAAGCTATATGGATTAGAATGGACCCTGCTGAGGCGTACTGTATTTACACTAACTTGTCATATTTCAGCATCACATCAGCTTTAGTTAAAGTCATCATCGGTATCGGACTGAAAATAGTACTTCCACGTCCAACAAAAACTACCATTATAATAGGTCTTTACCTATGAAATTGCCGTATTGCAGTACAGACTTTTTCAAACAAAAAAAAGTTTTGATTGGCTATGAATTCTAAATTCAAATCAATTTTGTTTTAAATATATGACATTCTATTTACAATATAAGTCTTTTTTTTATTGATTAGCGTTGTATTTTCATTACATTTCAACATTTTTCCTCATAATGGATACTTTGAAATTTCGTGTAATTATGGAATATGAGTTCCGTCGTGGCACCAACGCGGCACAAACGACACGCAACATCAACGACGTTTACGGAGAGAACTGTACAAACGAACGTACAACCCGTTATTGGTTTGCTCGGTTCCGTTCTGGAAATTTTAACTTGAAAAATGAACCTCGTGGTCGTCCGGAAACTTTGGTCAACAATGATGAATTAAAGGTGATTGTGGAAGCTGATGAATCTCAATCTACAGCTGAGCTGGCAGCAGCTTTTGATGTTAGCATCAAAACAATATTGGTCCATTTGCGACAGATTGGCAAGATAAAAAAGCTTGATAGATGGGTGCCCCACGAACTTAACGATCGCCAGCGCAACGTACGCGTCGAGACTTGCCTTGTGCTGCTTAACAGGCACAGAAATTAAGGAATTTTTAACCGAATTGTTACGTGCGACGAAAAATGGATTCTTTTTGACAGTCGAAAGCGCTCAGCAAGTTGGTTAGATCCTGGTTCGGTACCAAAGCAATGTGCAAAACGAAAAATGACCCCTAAAAAGGTAATGGTCACAGTTTGGTGGTCTAGTGCTGGTGTGACTCATCATAGCTTTTTACAAAACGGCGAGAGCATTACTGCAGATGTGTACATTGAAGAACTGACCACAATGATGGCGAAACTCGCACGTCTGCAACCAGCTTTGGTCAATCGGTCGTCTCCACTGCTACTTCACGACAACGCGCAACCCCATACTGCACAACAGACCGTCTCTAAGCTGCATGAGTTGGGTTTGGTAGCTCTCCCTCATCCGCCATACTCACCAGATCTTGCGCCTACCGACTATTACTTTTTCCAAAATTTGGACAACTTTTTAGCGGGAAAAAAATTCAATTCCCGAGAGGCAGTATAAAACGCCTTTGAAGAGTTTGTTGTCTCCCGTCCTGCTGATTTTTTCAAGAAGGGCATCCATAAACTGCCACAGCGTTGGCAAAGATGCATTGATTGCAGGGGTGATTACTTTGAATAACAGAAATAAATAAGTTCGAAAAAAAAATACTTTAACTTTTTTCAAACGAAACGGCAATTTCATAGGTAAAGATATAATAACGAATGCTAAACACTATCTACTACAAAAAAAAAACATACATTCACTTCCATACATTATTTGTTATTACTTTTAATGATGAGTTGAACAATGTTGAATGATGCAACGAGCTAGACGTTTACCTGATATTAAGCGACACGGCTATCCATAACAGAACAACGTCACTCGAAACTCTAAAATATAAAGTTTTGCGCGACACTGCACTGTGCACATCATCTTTATACATCAGCACAGTCTGGTAATAAGATTACTCGACTGTGAGATCAGCTTATAAGGTTTCATTTGCGTAGTAATTTCACTAGCTACAGTGATCTTCAAACCGGAACACAGTAATGCTTGCGCACTACTGCTTGGCGGCAGAATAACTGGCAAAGCGCTGGTACCTACCTAGACGAACTTTGCAGAAAGTTCCTACCACCTAATAAAACTACCTACCTATCTGCCTTACTATTAATTTCAAAATTTTGTAGTTCCTTGTGCGGGCAGATCTGTTTAAAGTGAACTTGTCACCTTAGTTTAGTATATAAGCCAAGATAATTCAACGTCGGGTCTGAAGATTTTGATGGCAAGAATCGAAGTAGGTACCAGTCATAACAAGAATAGGAATTATTAATAAATGGGTATTAGTCTCGGGTTAGTAGTTACTTCAGCTTTTGTCCTTATTTGCTACTAGAATATTTAGCTGGATCGAAAGAGACAAAAAATGGTGTATCTAATCCAAAGCTATTTCATGTTTATTAATAAGGCTGCTAGTGTTTAGTGTAGTGTGTATTTTTAGTGGAGTTACACGAGATATTCTTGATTAATTTCTATCAAGAACTTCCGCGAAGTTAATCAATTGTTTTTTGACTAAAATTATTTCATTTATTTACATTGGTAATCAACGCACTGTAGTTTTCGAGATTGTGGTGAATTGGCGGTGGGAGTGTGGGTGTGAGAAAGCAGTAGCTATCGTCAGCATCGGTTTTCGAACGCGGTGCGTTATACCCCAAGTTCATGTTAGTTCAGCACTGCGCCTGTCCTATTTGAAGCATTCGCCCACGATGGTTCATGAAGTGGCGGCTATACCGTCACAAATAATTGCTGTAACACATTCATACATCATGAACTCGATCGCGACTCAATTGCCGTGTGATTTAGCACAATTCTGGCTATCGAAGCGAATAACTGAATTGGATTTAAATGGACGACCAACAAAGAATATTAAATGGAAAGCGCTCGTTTCGAATAAAACTCAGGATTTAATTTTAGTTTTATTGAATTATGCCGACTTTTTTGTCGATGTTGAAATTAAATACTTTACGGTCGACGTATTTTTGTAAATTGATTTGGTTGTACCAAAATAAACATTATAAAATCCGTAAAATCATTTTAATAAAATTTCATATTTCAAAATACTCTGTTAACTAAAAGCTTTTCCCGCTAAAACAAACTATTCATGAACTAATATTTATATAATCTAGAATTTTCGCGCTATTAAGAGAAATGACTCAAGACGTGTCTTGAATTGTTTTTTTCGTCAAACAATGGAGATACCATAAACTACCTACAATATGGAAAGCGGACACTTCACAAACGCATATTAGTTCTGACATCGACAAAATATATTCAAATGATTTCTCTGAAGCAGGGCAAGGGTTAACGGCCAACCGCGCCGCAACAGGTTGGTACATTCAGCTTACGACGCGACTGAATTAAAATTCATTCATCTCTGTCCCTTGCTCTACAAACCATATTAGCTCACAACTTTTATTTAATTATTTAGATACACAAAAAGCTTACAAAAAGTTTCAGTAGTAAGTTATCGCTCGTGCAAAGTTTTATCCAAATTGATTCAGCTTATTTGACGTGACATTTCCACAGAATTCAGTCATATCAATAAATTTTTCATGTTTTTTATTCTAGTACTAGCTCATTTCGGATGTTTTTTTATTCTAGTACTAGGTGCGCCCCACGCTGTTTCACTCGTGATTAAAAAGTAGCCTATTAGTTAATTTATTATATAAGCTATCTATATTTCAAATTCCATCCAAATCCGTCCAGTCGTTTGAGCACGAACGGGTAACATTTTTTTTTATTACGTTTATAATATTAGTAGTATATTGTAGTAATTGACACTAGCTTGCGTCACTGTCCTTTACCTTACCTGAAAATGTTTACTAAAGTCAAGTCATTTATGTTTAAAAAGACTAATGTGATTTAGACCACACGACTGAAGTAAAACTTCTTTAGTTTAGCTCCATCTATCAGCCGGTTTAATTTTGCTTTTTTTGATGTAAATTGTAAATTTTCATATTACTCTAACTTCCCTAACTAGGGATCCGTGTATCTAGGGACCCAGGAACTACGAGCGACATGATGGTCCACAATACCCAGACACAGACTAGGTATTTGCACTTTTTTTCTGTGCACAAATGCATGTCCTGCCATGAGATTCGAACGCACCGCTACCGGGCTATGAGCCGTTCAACCACCATACCACAGAGGCTGTCATAATGATAGGTGGATATAATTTTCGAAACGAATATATTTGTTTGTATTATGTGTGACGCTCTTGTGGTGAACACACAAAACTTTTTGTTAAGATACTCGTAAATTTCTTTATTAAGTTTCACGTTTTAACAATCTCTTCACCAACTCAGCAGATGATCGATGATGATCTGCGATTAAACTCGTTAACCCTGAGCCACCTTGTTCGAACTTTTAATGACAAATGTCCCTAAACTATTAGTCAGTGGTTGGAGCGGCTAACCCCGGCCTTTGACCGTTCGCTAACACCATGGTAAGTGGTAGCGGCTCCAATCCCGACCCGGCCACCTGCGCCTAAATTTATCGCTTACTTTACAACGGCCTGGCGCCTTGCCACTCGCAACCCGCTGTATAAGTGGTAATATTTACCCCCGTCAGTGGGGGTTGACCGTGAATATAGAGCGTAAGATATGAGGGTTAAAGTGTAGATTTTATTATTTTAGGGTATGAAGATTTTGGTTACGGCGCGGGTTCTGGCGACATATTTTTCTCGGATTTTGTATGATAATGTAGAAGTTATTTTTTGCAATAATATATTTGCTTTTGATAAGTTTATCTGAAAGAAAAAAGTAGCATAAATATAAATGGTTGAGCCATTTATCCCGCCGAAGCAACATAAGCAAGTCCAATTTATATTTATGTTCTGGCAAAAAATACTCGAACTCAATCCGAACAAATCCAATAAAACGTATAAGTTCTCGAAAGTTCCGGCTCAAGTTTACAAAACCTTCACGTTTCCCTCTAAGTACACTTACGTTTGATACAAGCACTTACGCGGCGTCTGCTGCCCTCGATAAACCAGCCTCCGATGGCCGCGCTGCCGCATTTCGGAAACCGTCGCGAGCGCCCATTCGTCCGGGAAGAGTTACGCAGGTTATCACTGAACATATGGGGATTCTCACTCAATTTATGACGGGTCACTACCTACCACATAACTTACGTTGCTTCACTCTCTCCTATGTCTTCGTACGCAAGACTGAAAGTCGTCAAGACGGCGGTATCCTAAGATGGTCAGGTAAAAAGAAAAACTGGAGCTTTTGGCGAATTTGTGTCAGAAATTGACCGTAAATTCGTGCACGCAGCAGTCGTGATGTTGACGAAATGGAACGGAATAGTGAATGATGGTGTTAATATTTGATTCATTTATCGAGTTTTAACTTGAAATTTAAGTAAGGTTGATTTGAAAGCTGATTCAATTCATGGCATATACTTTTATTTAGCCATTTTATTATTTCTTTATTGTACAAAATATTTTATATACAAACAAATTCTTAGATAAAATATTAGAATAATTTATGAAAATCATGTCAGAGTTAATTAGATTGAAAAATGATTCACTATTACGACTATCGGATAGATTACCCGTATTGCTGAAAACGGTTTGCATAGCTTTGTAAAAGCTATTAGTAATATTGGTTAATTAGAACCAGCTTATCTACCAATTATCAATATAATAATAATAATAACAATAATAAAACGACCAACGATCACATACATAAATCCTGGACCCTAACTAGGATTCCCTGTGTACTAAATTCTTGTCCTGCCATAGGAATCGAACCGCGGCCTCCAGGTTGTGGGCCACCTGCTCAACCACCACACCAAAGAGGCTGTCTATGTAATAATAATAATAGAATAATCACTGAAGTAGCGTGACTTCATCATTAGTCATTTTATTGTCACATTATTATATATTTAGCTAAAAGTGACCCCGCATAAAAAACACTAAGTATGTCCACACTTAAAAACCTAGTGACTTACTATTAAGGCGTGCTTCCCATTCATATTTCTATGGCAAACTCGGACCTGCACCCCTACCGCGTAACTGTTCTGGGAATCGGCTTCGCCTGCCATCCTGCACGCGCCAATTAACAGTCCACGCGTGCGAGCAAGAGAGAACACGATTACCATCTCCACCAGACTTACGCGGTAAGGCCCCTGGTTTTAATTAATATGAAAACCAAAGTTAATTTCAACTCCATAAGTTTCCAGTACCTTTAAGCTTCAATACACCCCCTATAATGACGTTGGCATGTTCACGGCGAGCGCACGATGTTGCGTGCTAGAGCACAGTTTTGTTCAGCGGCCGAAAAACTCGCTACCGAATAAGGAGAGCAGCTTGAATATTTATTGCGACCAGTTTAATAGCCTTAAACACAGTAATTCTTCCAGTACAAAGGCAGAACGGGGCACATGAATATGCAAACTCTTTAAAATACGCTTCTAGCTACAATATAAAGTACTATATTTAACTGGCCTGATAGCTCAGTTGATAGTTGCTCTTCCCTTTGAACTGTTGATTGTGGGTTCGATTCCCACCCATGACAAACATTTGTGTGATGATGCTTATTCTGTGTCTGGGTGTATTATAATGATGTATATATTTACAAAGAAAAAGTATCTAAGAATTACATCAGTTATCTGATTCACAAGCTGTGCTTATTTTGGGATATAGCAAATATTTATTTATTTATATTTTACGAGTGCCTAGTAGCGCTCATAGCGAAGCTCACGCAGCTGTTCTAAACTAATCAGTAAAGTTAAGCAATGTTCGCACCACTGTGGTCACCACTTGGATGGGTGACCGCTGCAAAAAGTGGTATTTACAATACGAGCATTACTTACATAATGGTCCAAAAATTGTTATTATTGAAATTCTCATTAGAGCACCTAGCAATATAATTTATTGGTGCAAATGCAAATGGAGAATACATAAAAGCAATCGTTTTTCTATTAGAATAAGTAAACCAAAACAGAAAAATGTAAATATAAAAATAAACGGTCGTTATATTCAGAATGTCTTATCTGAACCATTCCGTGACAAGTCAAGGACAAATACAGGAGATTGAAAAGGGAACCGTGTATACGCCCCTTTGTACCTGAGGCAATAAAAGCAAGACTTCTGGAATAGATAAGATGTATTCATTGAATCTTCAGTATTCCAAGACTCGGGGTTGATAAGAATTATTGTGAAGTTCCCCGTCACGGATTGGACAGCTCTCTGTCTCAACTGTTAATTAAACAATTGTTATCATTAAAACAGCCTGTTACTGTTAATGAAATATCAATTAAGATATTTGATTGACAAATTTAAATTGAATTGTTTTGTTGACCTTATTAGTTCACGCGCCTTCCACCCGTTTATACCACGTAATTTTTATCACATATATCCATTTCTGTTGCGTTGAAAAATTTAATATTAAACGTGACGCCAAAAAATAACACATAATAATCATTGAACTATTCAGTTTAATATCCCAAAATGTATGATTCAGTAAATAAAATAAATAAATAACTTTGTAACGGTATGTGATGTCATGGCAGGTCCCGACTCAGTATGCAATAAGGTCAGCTTGTGACCATAAATAACTGATGCATCTAATTTTTCCTTAACATGTATAATTTACGTGTCTACTTCTATATAATATCGGTAAGGATGGCAAGCTTTTTATTTTTATAAATGTAAATATGAAATAAAATAAAATAAAAAACTATGCATTAGCAAAACTTAATCTAAGAAGCCGCTACCAGTAGGCAACGTGTCCAAAAATGCTGGCGGCATTGCCCTGTTGAATGGCAATGTCCTGTTGAATGGCTTAGTCTTTGGGCTAAATAGAGATCAGCATTTTGTTCACATTTTGAATAATATAACGATGAAGTTTAAGATCGTTGACGTATTTCAGAAGGTGACATCATTTACTTGTACTAAAACGTGAGTTTACTAGACCTAGGTTCTACCATCTTGGTCAATGTATTAAATGTGTACTCAAAACTACCTTATCGATTATTCAAATTGGTTTGCGGTCGAATCAAGTCCCGTGGGATCAGAGAATCACTTATGAAAACTGAAATTGAATTCGGGATATGCCTGCTGGTTGTTATTTCTAACGGCGGTGCTCAGATGGCGCTACGATCGGTCAGGGATACAGATTTTGATATGAAGGGGATATATTTGTAAAGCTGGACGCATGTCATGAATTCTAATAAAACGAAACATCTATATGAAATAAAAAAAAACGTATGTGCTTTAGATCAGACTGCAGATCACACGACTGAAGTAGAACTTGTTTAGTTTAGCTCCATCTATCGGCTGGTATAACTTTGTTTAATGTTAATGTCGCCATAAGGACAATTGTAAATTGACATTTTACCGGACATAATAATACAATTTTTTAACTTAGCATTAAAATTACAATTAAACGTATAACCATTTCTATCACGTTATAATTTTAGTTATACAAACGTCTTGCTCATTTCATTCGTATATTTATTAAAAAATAAACTTTTTTTATGTTTCTAGCATAAATTAGTTTCTTTACATTAAAGGGAGTGTACCAGGATAATGTTAAGTGTTCTGCAAGAAACAGCATCGAGCGGATAATACTTTCCTCAAATAAATTATCAAAACTTTGTTTTAATCAAAGTGGAAAGTAAATAAAACAAACGAATACGCGAACCTAGTTAAAATTCCTTTGCACTAAATCAAATTACGAGAAATATAAACAGGATGAGTTGAAATAAACGAGAAAATGTTTCTGTCGGTACCGTGAATTCGTTCAAAATTGAATTTCGCATTGCGTCCATGGCGGGGGGAGGTCCCGAAATAAGTTTAATTTTATCGTGACCTGGCAATAGGGTTGTTTCTTGAGATAACGCCTGAATAAAATAACAAGAGTCCTTTGAGGCCAAGTTACACCGTGAAAGTAAAATTGATAAGGGTCTGTTGAGTAAGTGAAACTTGACAGTGGTGTTCAACTCAGTTTTGTTTTCATTTTTCTCTTTATCTCTTTTTATGAGTTTTAACGGACTTAGGAAGCAGTTATGGGGGGCAGATTATAACATGTGACACAGGCACAGGCCTAACATTAAAACAGTTACGTAAACCTAACTTAAAAAAGGTTACAACATACAATTTTTGGACAATTATACAATTTCTTCCCGTGGGTAAGCTAAGAGAATATATCCAGTGAATGAGCTGCATCTTACCGCTATCACCGAGACACCTGTCAAACTTTTTATATAACAGCACAGTTTGTACGAACGTATTACTGTGTATTTTATAATAATACAGAAATTTCCATTAGTACGTAACATTCTTCTAAACATTTTTGAATAAATATTATATTAGGTCTTTACCTATGAAATTGCCGTTTTGTTTGAAAAAAGTTAAAGTATTTTTTTTTCGAACTTATTTATTTATTTTATTCAAAGTAATCACCCCTGCAATCAATGCATCTTTGCCAACGCTGTGGCAGTGTATGGATGCCCTTCTTGAAAAAATCAGCAGGACGGGAGACAACAAACTCTTCAAAGGCGTTTTGTACTGCCTCTTGGGAATTGAATTTTTTTCCCGCTAAAAAGTTGTCCAAATTTTAGAAAAAGTAATAGTCGGTAGGCGCAAGATCTGGTGAGTATGGCGGATGAGGGAGAGCTTCCAAACCCAACTTATGCAGCTTAGAGACGGTCTGTTGTGCAGCATAGGGTCGCGCGTTGTCGTGAAGTAGCAGTGGAGACGACCGATTGACCAAAGCTGGTTGCAGACGTGCGAGTTTCGCCATCATTGTGGTCAGTTCTTCAATGTACACATCTGCAGTAATGCTCTCGCCGTTTTGTAAAAAGCTATGATGAATCACACCAGCACTAGACCACCAAACTGTGACCATCACCTTTCTAGGGGTCATTTTTCGTTTTGCACATTGCTTTGGTACCGAACCAGGATCTAACCAACTTGCTGAGCGCTTTCGATTGTCAAAAAGAATCCATATTTCGTCGCACGTAACAATTCGGTTCAAAATTCCTTCATTTCTGTGCTTGTTAAGCAGCGCAAGGCAAGTCTCGACGCGTACGTTGCGCTGGCGATCGTTAAGTTCGTGGGGCACCCATCTATCAAGCTTTTTTATCTTGCCAATCTGTCGCAAATGGACCAATATTGTTTTGATGCTAACATCAAAAGCTGCTGCCAGCTCAGCTGTAGATTGAGATTCATCAGCTTCCACAATCGCCTTTAATTCATCATTGTTGACCAAAGTTTCCGGACGACCACGAGGTTCATTGTTCAAGTCAAAATTCCCAGAACGGAACCGAGCAAACCAATAACGGGTTGTACGTTCGTTTGTACAGTTCTCTCCGTAAACGTCGTTGATGTTACGTGTCGTTTGTGCCGCGTTGGTGCCACGACGGAACTCATATTCCATAATTACACGAAATTTCAAAGTATCCATTATGAGGAAAAATGTTGAAATGTAATGAAAATACAACGCTAATCAATAAAAAAAAGACTTATATTGTAAATAGAATGTCATATTTTTAAAACAAAATTAATTTGAATTTAGAATTTATAGCCAATCAAAACTTTTTTTTGTTTGAAAAAGTCTGTACTGCAATACGGCAATTTCATAGGTAAAGACCTATTATTTAAATATAAAAAATGTCCTACGAAAATACAGCCAGTTGAGTTTGTAAAACTTATTTGACTTTCAATATATTTGTGATAGTGTATTATAACTAAAATTGCACGTTTTAACATACATAAGGCAATATATTTCATTATAATTTTCTAATCTTATACAACACATTATGGAAATCCGACCACGGCTGTTATATTTTTAATTGTTATTATAAGACAGCCAAAGCCATGTAACAAAAGAATAACATGCAATTCATTTTCTTCGCCCTAATATGAAAATTAAGAACTCTCCCTTTCGATAATTTTAAGGTCTAATATTTTCAACAATAAAATTAATAGTTTTAATAATTATATTTTTATTTCGTGTACAATTCACTCATTTTGACTGATTTACAGTCGACAAATAAACTACCTGATATAATATAATAGCACATTAAAATAACAGTAAGAAAGATATATTTCAGTGTATAATAAATTATATGAATGCACCAATTTCTCCCAACTTTAATTATAACAATCATATTTACCATTGCAATATGTGCCAAGTTTAAAATGAATTTCACCAAAGTTCAGAACGAAAATGGGGTAGATCATCAGTTCACTCCGGAATTGGCATGTATTTCGGCACACCAGTTAACTTTTTTCTTGACAAAAACATGAAAGTTTAATTAAATTCTTTAACTTGATTACCGACAAAGCTGCGGCTAGAACCTCGGAACAATACGACTGCGCGCCTGAGGAAATTACCTGATTTTCATCTCAGCTTCAGATATTGGAAAAGGTTATTACATTAATGAACAAGAATTTTCTCCTTTTAATCTAGAACTGAGTATTTACCTACGCCTACTTAGTTTCCGATCGGGTTCTTTCATCGACCATTTCTGCAATAAAAAAAAAATTCTTTGTACAGAACTATCCACAAGCACATACAAAAGGTCCACTCCACGAAGGCACATAAAAAAATAGCGATTCAAAAGTGCAGTTTAGCGCTACAAGTCTACCCTGAGCGGGCGCCTCTTTGTCTACAGCACTACTGTTTGGACGCGTTACCTGAAATAGACAGGCCCAAGTAATCGGGGCCAGTTTCATATACTTTTCGTATAAAATACTATATTTCGTATAATAACCAGGAGTATGATATAGTATTTATATCCTGCACATTGCGTGCTTTAATACTTAAATACAAATTTTAATTTATATTCGAACTTAACATGCATTCACAATTAAACAAAAAAAAACGCATTAATTTAGAGAATATTCCCATTTGCCCCACTGGCAAAAGGGGCTGTCCCTTTAAGGAGAGACTGGAATATTAAGTTTTATCTGCTTACGTGACACAGACAAGATATTTTTGTGGTCAGATTTTTCTTCAGAGATTCAGTTTTTCTGTTCCGAAAATAATTTTGTTATACTTGTAGAGTGCTTGACTGTACCTTAAAAACACCTCTTACATTTTAACTCCACAAAACCAACCCAAAATCCAAGAAAATAGCACCAAACGACCTAGGATTAGCTTAGTTCAAGGCTTAAGCAGCCTTTGACCACTCAACCATTAATTTTTCAAAGCATCTCCGTAACATTTATCACTTGTTTTCGTGCCAAAAACATTGTAGCAAATTGGTACAAAATTTTCCGGGAACAAAAATATACTTAATGGGAAAGCCTCAGGACTATTTAATTATCTTAGAGCTTAAGGAAATATTTTGTTAACAAATAAAGTAAGGAAGGTGGTTCTTTGCTGCCTAGTTGGTTACAAGACTCAATCCGATATCGTTAAGGTCTAGTGTATATATGAGTTAGAGATAGCTTTAATACGCCGGTGCTAGTGAAATTTACTATTTCTGGCTCTAGCTGACTCGAGGGAGAATGGTATGGTAGTGATTTTTAAATGACTAGCGCCCGGATAGAAACCAGACCGTGTCATCTCATGTGAACGGGCCCTAATGACAAATTATCTTTTACTGATATTTAAAATTGAATCTATATTTATAGTAGTCATTCCCTCTGTTTTAGAAAATTATCCCTAATTTACTCAAATTTTTGCTATTTTGAATTGTACTACAAAATATACTTGTATGAGCTTTCATTGGTTCAATATCGTATTGCGCTTACTTTTGGCACTAGTTGTCGTATCGCATCGTCTAAGTCTGCTTTACGACATAAAATGTAGGATTGATGTTTTAACCTCGTAAAAAACCTACTCTTGTGTAGGAAGGAAATTTATCAAGTTTGGAAGCACGCGCTCGGAATGTTTTGCTTGTAGAGAGCGGAGAAACCACTTCGATCTTCTATAAAAAGTTATCATGATTGAATGGATTGAGACACTGTGAGAATTTTATGGCTCAGTAAAGAATAAGGAGTAAGAGGTTATTTAATACTTATATCTGAGAATTTGTGATAAGAATTCTTTCTCTACCAAAATTTATAATCCTCTTTTACCTAATTTTTTATTCCAGACTTACTCTATGTTTTTAGATTGCTACGGCATTTGCAGGCACCGCGTGTTTATTCTACTGGTAAAAAAATTATCGTTTCAAGAAGACAGATTTTTATTAGAATGTCTTATTATTTAGACATTTACTTTTGTCAACAACGACCCAATGATAATAATAAGTTTAAAGCAAATAATTTACTGCAGGCAATGCAGAATTTTGTTCTTTTAGAAGTAAGATCACCGAACCTATCATACCTAAACCTTTGGTGGAGACTACACCCAAACCTGTAATATTGGCGCGCCTCTAATGACCCGCTCCCTACCGGAAACTGCCTCTTTTATCACCGGAAGTATCGTCGAGGCCTCTTTGCGCGTTTGTTTTTGTATTTTTTTCTCAGTTCCGCTTGCAAATACTGTCATAGATATATGAGCTAGGGGTAGAAATAGGGGTGGAAATAGTTGACTCGCCTGGATTCAAGCTGCTTTAGGATCTTTATTGTCGTGACAAATATGTTTTCATATTATCAATTTATTGTTTTTTGGATTAATTATTTCCGGAAACAATTTGATTTGATTTGGAAACTACTTTTTTCACATATTGAAATTACACAATTTTTTTTTATTTAATTACGTATATTGTTTTTTTTGGCGCTTTACATGATTAATATACTACTGTATGATAAATTAAACATTTTAAATCTATAAAATATGAGTTTAAAAGGAAACAGAACAAATTACCAGCGTCTTTATTTCCTAAAAAATATAATCCAAGGGTTGAAAATTTCCAATATATTCTAGGCAAGCATGCTCCATCTACGACAGCGTGGCCACTTACCGTTAGGTCAGACAGTGGTCAAATGCAAGCCTATCGCAGGTAAAAAAAGGTTCTCATTTCTACTACTAGCACTAATCAATCCAGCACAAAATAGAACAGAAAACTTTGATCTAGAGCTTCGATTATATCCGTAAAGAATCGACAAGGAACTTTGCTTATTAACGACGCTTAGTGATGCTTAATGACGATGTGACCGACGATAATGAGACGAGTTTACGTCTGGAAGAATAATTTTAGCACTTCCTGCTATGAAAATATATCTTGAGCTTGAGTTTCAACCAAAGCACTGGTTGGATTACATAGTACTGTATGCTAAACTAAGGTTTTAGAACTTATCTATGTAAGAAGTACAGGCAACAGATTTTAAGCTTGTCTGTAGTAACTACTACAGACAAGCTCCTGCCTAACTAGGCAGGTGAGCTCTAGATAACGCCCAACCTCCAAGTTGTGCTTTGAATTTATCTTGCCTCAAATCAAGGTCGTTGCAAAGTTCGCACTTATCATCTGCGAATCGAAAAATGTCTAGAGCGAATATCAAGCCAAAACCAAAAATGGTAGCTACATATTTAGGCCTGAAAGCATAAAGCATTATTTATGAGCTCTTCATTAACTTTTATAAGATTAAAATTTTTGTTATTCCCTTACAATAATTGTCGATATTCCCCTAGCTTCTTCTTACGGCTTTCTCCCAGGGTACCTTATGCTCAGCAGTGGATATCTTTAGGCTGTTGATGCTAATTTTAGCACTTTTACAAATCGGAATTAGCATACTTGAACTATTTCATTTAAAATATTGTTTTAAGCATATAATTTTACAAAGTACTTTAATATCAAATAAATAGAACATACTGGGGAAACCGTTGTAGTCAGCTGATTGGTTTATATTAATTACTATAGTAGGTACAGAACACACAACACGAGTTAAAACTTTGACGTAGCCAAAGGGGTAAAATAGGCATTTAATCGTATATGGTTTAGCATAGTTCAACTCAACAAAAGCGCATCGCCACCGGCTGAACTACGAGTAATACTACGGCGGTTTCATGATTTAGCAGCACACCAGCTATGCGAAATGAATTATCAGCAAAAACGTTATAATTTATGATTCCCCAACAGTTGGTAATAAATAACAAGCTGCTGGGGAAGCAATCTTCTCAAGGGTGTTCCCAAAAAACCGGCTAGGGCCCACTTGGGACCTAAAATTTTATTATACGCCCCAATATTTGCCAAGTTGTTATTGGATCTTATATTAAAAGGCGGGATATTACATTTTTGTTTGTGTTCAGATGGTTTCATTATCCCAAATTTTTATTTAGTAAAAGGCGTTGAAGAAAGTAATTGAGACTTTTGAATAATATTAAAAATAAATAAGTTGGTGCGAATAATCAATTTTTACTACTTTAAAGATGATAATCAGAATACTAAAATAAGTTAAAATTGTATTTTTTGCATAACAAAACTACAGAACTAATAAATTAACATTTTAAAACTAAAAGTAATAATATGAAATTGGAAATGTATACCGCAGTATTTTTGTAAGATCGGGAGCGTATATTTAATTGTTAGACTAGGCATATGGCGTTAGACACGCTACATATTTAAGATAGTAACTGCTGCTCGAAAATAATACAAGTGGATAATCGTTTTAGCGATTTCATATTCCTTTTCAACTTCAGTTTTGAGCGCGTAGTTTGGTAAAAGTATAAATAAATAAATGAAATGAAAATTTATTGGCAAAAAAGTAGTTGAAAATCATAAAGGGGTGGAGCACCTGTTTCCCGTACTAGGCTCAAGACCCGTGACACAGCTATATACATAATTATTTCATACATTTCCATTTTCATAACCAAGTGTGACTATTAATACTACAACAGTTTCATTTCGCTTATTTAGTTTAAGCACACAGATCATTGGTAACTGATTAATCAAACAAATCCTGTCAAAGGGGACCTCCTCAACATGATATTGACACTGGTCCAGGAGATCGTCCCCGGCGGGTTGTTTGTTTATTCGCCTACACAAACGGAGCACGGCCTCCCGGGCTTACAGGTTCGGAGACCCGTGGGCTTTATTATAATAGACGGTGGGCTCAGAGCGCGTTGATGAGGTTACGATGTGTTGGTTACGTGGCTGTGATTGGAAGTGCTACTTTTGGGCTTAAGTTTTTTTTTTATGTTAATGATTGATGTGACGAGCTATTCGTTCGATGTTAAGCAAAACGGCCGCCCATAACATTACAGTGACACTCGGAACACTAAAATATAAAGTTTTGCGCAACACTGCACTGCGCATATCATCCTGAGACATCAGCAGTCTGGTAATAAGATGACTGTGAGATCAGACCATATGGTCTCAATTGCCCAGTAAGTTTACTAGCTACAATGTCCTTCCAACCGGAACACGATAGAATAACTGGCAAAGCTGAACTTTGCAGAAAATTCATAGCACCTAGTAAAGTGCAAATAAAATTGGACACTGTATGAAAATTTATAATTATGGACGGTACTGGTCTGTCAATTTGAATTAAGGTGCTCTAGTTATTTTGTTTTATTACGTGATAGGGTTTAAGAAAACTTGTTACATGTACATCTTCTACTAGGTGGTAGGATTTTTCTGCAAAGTTCGCCTGGATAGGTACCGATGGAGTGGGGTATGGAGTGAGATAAGCCATGATCCATCCGCTGGCCAAGTGGGGGTTGGAGAAGGAACATCATGTTCTCTAAATTTTTAATTTTTGAATTGCCATTGTTTACTTCACCGTTGTAAGAGCGAGTGCCAATTCTACACATAAATTGAACAGCTATTGGTGCAGGGTCGAGCTTTCAGCCTGCATGCGTTGGTTTCAAAGTCACACAGACTACCATTAACCTAAATCAAAATTAGATTGAAAAACTGTGCCAAAACATGCTTGTAAAAGTGTGGAAATATAAAGGATTCTTGTGGTATTGAGTGGGAACTCGGCGTTTAATTAATAAAGGATTGGCTGTCCAGATACTGGCGGAAACAACGACGGGTTTAATTTCTCCGGAGAGATAAGAAATACTTTTTAGTTCTATTTAGATCATTTTAATTAAACGTTGGTTATCTAATTTATTTATTTTGTTAGGTAGTCACTTACGGTTGTAGATGAATTAAACGCAGAAATATGGAGTAAATTAGCTCTTGGTCTATAGGGAATTATGGTAATCGCATTAGTGCCTATTCGTAGTTACTAAAAAGATCCAGCGACTTCACCTGCAACTTTCTTAATTTCCCACGGGAACTCAAAGTTTTTCAGGATAAATAAATAAATAAAATATAAAAACGCCCAAAGATCACAAACATAGATCCTGAACCTTAACTAGGATTCCCTATGTATAAGGACCTAAGAACTATGACGAATATAGTCCCACAACATCCAGACTCAGAACAAGTATTACAATACAAAATACAAATCATTCTACATCGACCTCGGTTGTTTAGTGTGTATATTCTGATATGGACTTGTAAATGTGGTAAAATTTGATTATTTGCAATAAAAATCTTTCATTAGGTGGTAGGACTTTACTGCAAAGTTCGTCTAGGTAGGTACCAACACTTTGCCAGTTATTCTGCCGCCAAGCAGTAGTGCGCAAGCACTGCTGTGTTCTGGTTTGAAGGGCACTGTAGCTAGTGAAATTACTGGGCAAATGAGACTTTATGATCTGATCTCACAGTTTAGTAATCTTATTACTAGATTGTGCTGATGTCTCTGGATGTCGTGTGCAGTGCAGTGTCACGCAAACCTCTATACTTTAGAGTTCCGAGTGACACTGCAGCTGATATGGGCAGCCGTGTCGTTTAACATCAGGCGAACGGCTAGCTCGTCACGTCATTCCGTAACATTAAAAAAAAAAATTCAGTTTCACTTTGTCGAAATTGTTTCAGCATCGTTCGACCACGCAATAGCTCTCTCACTTTTATATTTATTAGCAATAAAGAGATATTTTTGACTGGCCTGCTAGCTTAGTTGTACCCTGTTTTCTGAACTGCAGGTGTTAGGTTCGATTCCCACTCAGGACAATGATCAGGAAATCGATGCTTATACTGTGTATGGGTGTTGTATGTATTTAAAAAATGAAAAGTATAACAGTATTGTATCAGTTATCCAGATAACTGATTCAATCTAAGCAAAGTTTATGGGAACCAGTTCCCATAAATGAGGTTCCCATGATTGAGGCTAGATGACGTTGTGTGAAATGTACACCATTATTTATTTATTAAATTGGTAGATTCCACAGTAGAACAGTACCTCAACTCCTATCTACATACTTTATTTTTTTAGTAAAGTGACATACAAACAGAAAAAATATTAAAATAGCATCGCACCTCCGACCGAGCGTTGTGGCAGCTTTACCCCGCTGGTAGCAGTAGGGCGGAAAAAATGCCTTCTCACGATAAATAAAGGAACGGGTAAAGGGGCGGGAAGGCGGCCCACTTCCCAAATTGCAGCTATTATGTAAATGCACTTATGTCAGTCTGCGAGGCATGGGATGAGGTACTCTTGAGACATAGTGTAATCAAATAACCATTTTTTGTCTTGAACTGAATTGAATCTTAGTTAGTGGGCTTCTTCGGCAATTTCACAACAATTTTGTCATGTATTGAGATACACCATCAAACGAAAGAGATTCTTCAGTAATTTAAAGCGTATTCCTGCTGCCCCTATTTCTATCTTTACTGTTATTTCTTTTGTCAAAGCTTGGTATTCCTTTTCTCATATCTTTTCTTATACTACTTTTAAATGTAAAATTATCTATTGTTTAACATCTATTGTTAAACAATAGATACTCAGGTGTGTAATTGTGCATAGGTTAACATCTCTAACACCGATGATTAGATCACCAAACAGGGAACAGTTCATGAATTCTAAGCCAGCAGAGTTAAGTTAAACTGCTGATTAAGCAAAAACGATAAGAATAATTTTGAACAATATTTTTCAGTTTGATGATATTTTCTCGTTAACTAATCAGCTATTGCGAAAATCGGTTAAAGATGCTAAGTTAAAAACGTCAATTTTTTTTTCACAACTCACTGCGAGATGTAAAGTCAAAACGTTATTAATATTAGGAAGTAAATATCTTTTAATATCAATAAAACTAGATAATACTAAATGTATGTAACAGAGTGGTGGGAGCGGCCCCCCACTCTTCGTGGTCGTCGCCACGACCGCTCTGTCAAGAGTGACACGATTGAGAAGAAGAAATGTACGTAAAGAAATAAAATTATTTTAAAAGAGGTATTAATAGAATAAAAATTAATTTTTAAAAGAGTATGAATTAATTAACTGGCCCGATAGCTCAGTTGGTAGTATCCCTGCCTTCTGAACTGCAGGTCGTGGGTTCGATTCCCACCCAGGACAAACATTTGTGTGATGAACATCGATGTTTGTTCTGTGTCTGGGTGTTTATATAGTATTCTATGTATGTATTTACAAACAAAAAGTATCTAAGTATTGTATCAGTTATCTGGTTCCCATAGTACAAGCTTTGCTTAGTTTGGGGCTAGATGGCGTTGTGTGAAATGTCCACACATATTTATTTTATTTATTTTTATTTTAATTATTAAGCCAAAAAGCTAGATCTGTCCCCAAATATAAGCTTTGATGATGACAGTTCCATTGGATTGTGTAATACCAGTTTGGTGTATGCAATGTTGGAAGAAATAAATGTTATTTTGGCGTTAGTTAATTTTGGGTTAAAGAACCGACAATGAATTATGTAATTAATTGATTTGATTACTTATAAACAGTACCCTACAGAGCAGCATATTTGCATAAGCAAAAATGCTCTTTAAGCATAGAAAAAAAAGCTTATACCTAAAACATTTTTTTAGACCATGATTGTTTTATTTATTTACTACTCTGCTATAACAAAACCTTTCAGTTAGTTGACTGCTTTTATTCAACTGTGTAATTTTCTACTTCTACCGTGACTTATGTGTTGTTTCGTGTTGCGAAAAAAATATATTTTTGCACCATATTTCACAGCTACGCGTCTACGCCTATGGTGCTACGGCTACGCCGCTACAGTGCTTCGGCTACATGGCTATGGTGCTACGGATATAATACTACGACTTCGCTACGGAGGGCAATAGCACTGCGTCACTTTAACATAAACAATTTTTTGTGAAAACGCTGTCTCTTTTGATGGAATTGAGAGATCTGATGGAATTGAGAGATCTGAAGGAACTTTTCCTTGTTATTAAGGAAAATGTAAGCAGTTATATGTGAGATAAAAATATCAGTGACGTGCGGTAAGTAAGTAGAAAAGGAGTTGTTTTGTTACATTCACAATGACGTTTACTTGTCTTTTGAAATGTTTTAATTTTATTGACTATTTTCAATCGCAATACAGCTGTTTTTTTAACAATTTTGTTTATTTTATAATATTTTTTGCTGATAGAGTTGCTTGCGGTAATATGTCTTTTTGCAATTTTTCATTAAAACTCTAAATTGAAAGGATAATATTATGTTCTCTATTGATACGAACAGTTTTTGTTCAAACAGTTTGATTCGTTTTGGCATGAAATTCACACAAGTAAATAAATAAATATGTTATAGACTAGTTAAAACAGTTTGATTCGTTTTGGCATGAAATTCACACAAGTAAATAAATAAATACGTTATAGAATAAATAATAGTAAGCCGAGAGCAAATGTAGCTCAGTGGTAGCACACGCGACTTTTTAACAAACGCATCTTCGATTTTTCAAGTTATGGGCGGAAACGCATTGGGCCCATTACTATTAGCAAAATTCATTAAGTGTATTCAATTTTAAGCTTTTTCAAAATTTTGTAAGTCTGGTCTAGCACCACTGACGACAACATAATAAGTAATTGGTTTATTTGGTAATAAAATATCAACACAATATGTACCAAGATAGGTACATAGACATAGTTACCTATCTCATAAAAATCTTTTAAAGATTTTTTGATTAACTTCTACAATTACCTTTGAGTTATTATGTATATTCCACCACATTCAACATGGTAGCGTACTCCATAATTATATTCTCCGAGAATCAAGTAAGCTCATTAACTTTAACCGCAGAATTGTAAACAACTTTTCTATTAATATTGACTGTGAAGTCTGCGTTTGAAACCCGTCGTTTAGTTCACAAAGTAACTAACGTTTTGTTTGAAACCGAACAAAGTAAGTTTATGTATTTTGCCAATAACTAGAACTGTTTGGAACATTGTTTGTATTTAGCAGAACGTGCTTAAAAATACAATGTTATGCTTAAATGGAATTTTACTTTTTGTTACATAGTACGAACCATTCAACAAAAAATTTATCCAAATAAGAAGAAGAAGAGAAAGAAAAATATTTGTTCAACACTCACTACCAAAAATAAAAAATAATTAAGTACGAGAATATTACACACCGAAAACACCATGGTTTTTCTCACTATACTTTTGTAAAAACTACAATCCACTATTTGTAGAACAAATGATATAACAACTCAGAAATAGATTTCATATCTCAGACCATCTATTTGAATAAAATCGTTTTTCTTCTTCAATATTCATTTTGTTCATTTTATAGTGAGGTTTCTACTTTTTCTCTGTGGTTTAGTGATCACGGGCGTTCTCTTCGTCTTCACGTTTAATAAAAAATCACAGTACTTATTTTCAATTTTCTTCAGCGTAATTTAAAACAATTTATTTTATTTTTTTTTCTCATCGTTTTTTGAAAGAGAATTAGTTTTTCCTATTTTTACTCAATTTCAATTTTTAAATTAATATCGTTTAATTACGTATCAAGCAAGCACCATCAGCGACCACGTTGTCTTTGAAAATCAAGTCAGTCCGTGCTTAAAAGTAGTCAAATGATTTCATTTATAGCCATTTTACTGAAAAACTTACAATTATTTCCTACTTACAAGTATTTTCAATTAATTTCATACATCAGCGGATAAAAATTTACCAAAAATTATCTTAATATTTTTTTTCCAACACCTCATCAAACATTGCTCAAAGTTGTAAAGTAAAATTGTTTAAAAGAAATAACGACATTAAGAGTCCCTCCGCGCTGCTTTCGGTCAACGAAAACATCTCGAGAACGAAAACAATTTGGAAATTGTTTTATTGTTTTCATTCAGTGTTTTTGTTTCCACATTTTTGTACAATATATTTTTTAGGATCGTTTTTCTATAGGTACTTCTTGAAATATTCAGCTGAAGGTTAACTAGCCTACCAGTTAGATTAATTAATTAATTTAATTAAGTTAATTGGATAACTTCCGTTAGTCTCTACCGAACTTTCACTGGCCGTCGTCACCAGGCAAGAAAATTTTGATTTTATGATAAAGTGGGCAACGGTCTATTGTCTACAATGAAAACGACTGTTATTTAACCACCAGTATTATTTTACAACTACATTTTGCTCAATAATGTGAACTTGGCTCGTTTTGTATATGTAACTATTTATTTCACATTGTGTTTTTTGATATAGACAAAACATTTGACCTCTGCTTTGCTTGGTAGTAAGCAATGACGAGGATGGAGAGAATAGGAATGCTTGAATACGATACTTTTCACCTATACTCTGTTCACTGAAAATGTCTAATACAGGCGTTATCTCTTTCACAATTGATGATTTATGGGTATCGTTGGATTCAGCGTGAATAATACATTACATACACTCTACAATAATACATTCTTATACATATGACATATACATTGATATTATCTCAAAATACCAAAATGAGACTTAAATCTCGAGATTTTGAGTCTAAAAACGGTTTATCTGTCACAGGAATACAGTTCGTTTAGCATAAAAACATTATTATTACATTTATTTTATTATATTATATTTTTACAGTAATTTTACTAGGTGGTAGGACTTTTCTGCAAAGTTCGTCTAGGTAGGTACCACCGCTTTGCCAGTTATTCTGCCGCCAAGCAGTAGTGCGCAAGCACTACTGTGTTCCGGTTTGAAGGGCACTGTAGCTAGTGAAATTACTGGGCAAATGAGACTTTATGACCTAATCTCACAGTTATGTAATCTTATTACCAGACTGTGATGTCTCAGAATGACATGCGCAGTGCAGTGTCACGCGAAACTATAATTTAGTGTTTCAAGTGTCACTGCAACTGATATGGGCAGTCGTGTCGCTTAACATCAGGCGAGCGGCTTGCTCGTCATGTCATTTCGTAACATAAAAAAAAAAAAAAATTGTATTAATTAGCACTATATTTAGTATTTTAAAATAGAATTAAAACATTTTCAAGCTACTAAAACTTACATAAACCTTTTCTATTACCTTCTAAGCACTCTACATTAAAAAATGACGCCGTTGAAATTTAAAGTCAGTTTTCTCGAAATTATCAATTTGACAGTTAAATCCTTTTTATTCTCAAACGTTCAATTGTATGTAAGTGAAAAGGTTAGTTTTAGCACCGTGAGCATAATTGGTCAGTAGCCGAGACCAGTCTTTTAAAATGTTAGATTGTGTTTGTATTGGTCTCTGCTCTAACTACAACATTTTACTTACATGATTCCAAATTCTCTAGACAAAAAATTGGTTGAATTGTTTAAGGTTTGATAAAACACAGAAAGTATTGTTTTTTGTACTTTTTGATTCATTTGAGTCAGAATCATCTTCCAAATTCTCAATAGGTCGCTCTGTGTCTCAATATACAATTCTTTCCACATTTCAATCCATAACGTCCACAGCGTTCTCTACTACTTAACTACTAGTTTTATACATTTAAGCCATCAATTTTATGCCGCCGTTTAATAACGTTTTTAGGTAAGCCATTTTGTCTAACATATTTATTACAATTTTTAATAACTGTCGATTCAACTTTCAACATATCATCATATAATATGAGTTCTGGTAGTTTTGAAATATAACTTCTTTGCGCACGTTCGAATTGGGGGTAAGTTGGTGAGGTAAGCGGATGTTGAGAGGGAGGTGTACTTATATCTCTTTACGCGAAGACAGAAAAAAAAGAGTTAAGTTTCGTAAATGGGCAAGAAAGGATAAGTTTTACTTCAATCAAAGTAAAACTTCATGATTTTGTGGTCTAAGGAACATTCGTTTTTTCAACAATATGAACGGCTAAGGAGTGAATTTCTTCAACAGTCTGTGTTTAATAATAGCTACAACCCAGAACATTTCAAGAGGAGAGTAAACAAGGTTCTTTGAGAAAACAAACTATATCGTGGACCGCATTAAATGTGTTAAAATATAAACTAATTGTAAAAAAGCTTCAAAGCTGCAGAAATTTGAAAAGACACCAATATAAAAAAGCCAAGGAAAAAAAGGGTTTAACCCTTACAAGACTATACTTTTGCACTCATGAATCTCACCACCACCCTCTGATTGTTTATAGCCGTGAAATGGACAATTGGAACAAAAGGGTTCGCTAAAGGGATGCAGTAGGTTTGCGACATATAGGTTAGGGGTGAACTGGCTTACAAGGAAAATGGTGCGGAAAAATGGATTCACAAATAGAACCAACGACTAGAAAGGGATAAATAAAAGTAATTATGGCGGGTGCTGGTGTGTAAGGGTGACTGATTTTCTTTTAATTTGTTTATTTCCGTCTATTTTGATCACGATACGCTAACTAATTGGAATTAAATCATACATCATTTTTAGAAGGCAAACAAGTCCTATTTGAAGTAACTTGCCAGATATTGTTGTAGTCTTTATAACAAAAAAACTTGTCACTACTCTGACGTCACCAGCTCAATTGTAGAGGCCACCTTTAGGGCATTCTTGTGGTTTCTCGAATGCCGAGTCCACCATTTGAGAAACCACAAGGGATGAAAGATTCTCAATCTTCCTTCACCATTGGTTATCATTGAACGCATACTAACCTTGGCTAATTTTTGTGTGTTTCAAGTCGCAGTTTTCGTACACGCAAATAAAAACACATGTATGAGCAGCTTGGAGCATTTCATAAGTACTGGACACGAAACAAGCACAAGTTAAAAACAAAAACACAAGGGCATAAAAAATCTGTGTGAAAAAAATGTGCTGTGTTCTGATTTATGAAACTGTGGCTTATTATTATGAATGACCATGCTATGCTTTGGAAGAATCTTTCAAATTATAAATTCTATTTTATTTTGATTTAGATATTAATGATAATTCTGTTTTTATATTTTAGACATATTTTGCTATAAATAATATTGTCATTCATTATCATTTTTCATTTTTACGTTTAAGCTACTTCAGTATGTAGTAGTGCTTAGTAATTGTAGAAGACAGTCCTAATGCTCCAGCCCAATACCAGTAGGCAGCATACCCAACATGCTGGCAGCATTGCCCCGTTGAATTGCAATGCTGATTCGTTGATGACAAATACAATCGTATATGAAATACAGCAAAGTAAAGAAATATCACTAGGTACTAGGTGGTAGGACTTTACTGCAAAGTTCGTCTAGGTAGATACCACCGCTTTGCCAGTTATTCTGCCGCCAAGCAGTAGTGCGCAAGCACTGCTGTGTTCCGGTTTGAAGAGCACTGTAGCTAATGAAATTACTGGGCAAATGAGACTTTATGATCTGATCTCACAGTTTAGTAATCTTATTACTAGATTGTGCTGATGTCTCTGGATGACGTGCGCAGTGCAGTGTCACGCGAACCTCTATACTTTAGAGTTCCGAGTGACACTGCAGCTGATATGGGCAGCCGTGTCGTTTAACATCAGGCAAACGGGAAGCTCGTCACGTCATTCCTTAAAAAAAATATTTATAAAATATCACCCTTTTGAACAACATTGGGGTTGAAATAGTATATAACCTCATTGTAAGTACAGAGTTGTCACAAAGCAACAAAGTACTAGCAAACAAAGACTTGAGCTTGAATGGAGCACATTCAATAACGTCGTGTTTGTCCGTTTGTTTGTCCGCGAGACGGAAACGCGCCGCGGCTATACTCCCCGTTCTTACATGCTATGGACCTGTACTCTAAGTTAGAAGCTTCTAAATTGTAGCGATAATGTCTAATATAATTTTGATATAGTAGCCCTTTTTTGTTATTCTGTTCGAATAGTAAGAACATTAAATTATTGTTATTGAATTAACTTCCTTACGCACGCGTAATGGTTAATGAATAACGAGGCGAACGGAATTTGAAAATGATTAGTTCACGTAGATATTTATTATCAACATAAAAAGAAGTTGAAAAATGAAAACTTAAAATTTGTATTATTCTGTTGTTATTTTCGGTAAGTCAAAAGATTGATTGCAAATAGACTATTTTTGGCACTTTTAAAAGTAAAAATTATATTAGGTACTTAAGTTATATTATTTTATAACGCATATTTTGTAAACTGACAATGTACAATTGTCAAGATGGCGACATAACAATAAAAAAGCAAAAACCGGCCTTAAAAAAGTTATACCAGCCGAGAGATGGAGCTAAACTAAATAAGTTTTACTTCAGTCGTGTGGTCTAAAGCACACTCGTTTTTTATTTAATCTTCGTATTACTTCCCTCTTTTACTGAAATCTACATTTGATTGATATTGACACTAAAACTTTTTTGTAGAGCTTAAATTTTTTAATATATTAGTCATTGTATCGTCCGTATACTTGTGCATTGGACCACGCTCGAAGGACTAGTTAGCGCGCGGCGTATCCTGAACATTGTAGCGTTGCGTCCGTCGCGTTGCTTTGTTCCCGCTTGAAAGTTGTCTTCGCTCCTACGACAATGATAGCTGTTTGTTTACAGCTCGCATAAGTTACTTTCTTCTTGTACACCAACTTTACAAAAGGCAGTTGGCAGGCAGTCGCATTTTGTTTTTTTAGTCGAAAGTTCTAAGGAAACAAACATTAAGAAAACACAGTCGAATTGCGAACCTTCTCTTTTATGAAGTTGGTTAAAAAAAGAGCTGACTTGATGATTCTTTTTGTTTAAAAGCTGGTGCATCCAGAAGAAAGCCATATAAGTCTTAAATTTGCGTTATGTATATGCGCGACAAATGGACTAATAACTCACTATCACGCCAACTGGTTATGAGCCGATCTGGTCCAAATTATTATATAACAATCGAAATATAAAATCAAAAATTCAAATACCTATACCATGGACGTTGCTACATAATTTATTACGTTATCTCAATTTTTTATTTATAATTGTCTCTATACAAGATAATGCGGCGATAAAACTATCTCGTAAAGTGCACAATAGTTTAGCAGCTTCATTTTGTCTACACTAGAAGGATAAGGAAGAAGAATTTGTTCTTCGATGAAACACCTAGAAGATTCACACGCGACTTCATACTGAGGTTTTATACAAACGTAATCTTTGACAAACATCTCCATCATCGCAAAATCGTCCATCTCTTCAAAATCTAACAAAAGATGTAAGATGACTGGAAGTTAATAATACCTACAGTTGTTTTCAGTCTTTGTCAGACATTTCTCTCTCGTCATAAGGAAGATGTTGCGTTTGTAGATTCACGGCTGTTGGGGAATAACAATAAAATACTTTACGAGTTAAACGGCCTCAACAAATCTGTTTGTTTATGCAAATGAAATCATTTTCACGTAATGTTATACGAGAAAAGTGATGTTGCCTTTAATTTACAGTAAATATAATTGTAGCTTTCTTGATCTATTAAATAAAATATTAAATTAATCATAACAACTTAAATAAGGTATAATTAAGACAAAGGAATAAGAGAAAAAAGCAAATGGTAGCATTGTTTTTTTAATCAGAATTTATTTGACTTTTATAGTACACTTTCGTGACATACTATAAAAACAAAAGTCGTGTTTCAATGTCCTAAATCACGTTTTTCTCAAAGAAAGAAGGAGAAATAAAGGGAAGCAAGAAAGATGGAGAGAATGAGGAAGAGAGATGAGGAGAAGAAAGATAAGATGAAGAGGAAGGAGGAAGGAAGAGAACCAAGAAAGATGGAGAGGACGGGGAAGGGAGGTGAGAAGAGAGATAAAAGGAAGAGGAAGGAGCAAAATAAAGTGAAGCAAGAAAGATGGAGAAGACAGGGAAGAAAGATGGGAAGAAGAGAGATAAGATGAAGAGGATGAAAAAAGAGATGAAAGCTTTGGTTCAATTAGTGAATAGACCCGTTTTAAATTGGATTATGGGACTTGAATCTCGTCTAGATGCGCCGTTAGATTAAAAGCATTCAATTGGATAAAATCGTAGTGTCAGGTAAAAGTTAGCTTGATATAATAGGCCAATTATGACGGTTAACTAAGATGATAGAATATTCCCCAGTGTCTCGTACGTTTGTCGAACTCATGTCAACTTAAGACCCCAAATACTATACGCTGATTGGTTGAAGACAGTTGGTGATCAACAAGCAACCAATGAGCGTTCAGCATTTGGTGCGTTATGTTGACGCGAGCTTAACCAAGGTAGGAGAAACTAAAATAAGATTTAAATAAAATAATGACACAATAATGAAAGAGTAAATCGGTAAAAAAGTGGATTTTTAATTTTCCGTTCTGTATTCGTTGGGGAAGATTTGTTTGTAAATTTTAAGTCACATTCTATCTTTTTAGCTGCCTAATAATGCCTGTTACATTTTACAGATGTATAACAATTTATTTTGTTATCAAACCACAATTACGTTTTGTATTTATCATAAAAACCATTAATGCATGACGAATCAACATTAAAATAATTACAAGCACGAAAGCTCTAACAACAGCTCTTTTCATGGCTACAGATAAAAATCTGATAATTAAGTCGTACAAAACAAAACAAGCAGCATTATGCTCATTTTAATCACGTTTAATGGATGTCTGAGCAAATATAATTTTATATTTGGAGTGGCTGTGATTCGTATTATTCGGCAATCAAGGTACAATCGCAGCCGCGGACTAATATTAAAATCATAAATTTCTTTTATGTCCCCAAAAAAGGTTAGCGAGTCCTTTATGGAGGTTTTAGGGCGGCTGCCTACTCTTGGTGGCACAAGTAGCTATATTATAAAGTTACATACGCCTGTATGAGTATACTGACAGCCTCTGTGGTGTGGCGGTTGAGCAGGTCGGCTCATAGCCTGGAGGCGGTGGGTTTGATTCTCGCGACAGGACAAGTATTTGTGCATAATACTTAGTCTTAATAGCTTAATCTTTTATATGCAAAAAATTACACGAGTATTGTGCATTTTTGTGTTCTAATTGTTATTCTATTTTATTTCAAGGTTAAACTAGAATGCTGAATAGGCCTCGTGATTAGTTTGGGGCTCATAATAGTTAAGTGTGGTTTGAAAGAAATGTATATTCTTACACTGTATGTAACAAATTGTAACATTTTCGCCGAAAGTTTACGTACATAGATCCTGGGCCCTAACTAGGATTCCCTGTATCTAGGGACTCAGGAACTACAAGGACCATGGTCTCACAACACCCAGACACAGTACATGTATTTGCGCTTTTTTTCTGTGCACAAATACTTGTTTTGTTGCGGGATTCGACCCGCCTCCTCAAGAGGGTGTGTGGATGAATCATGTAGTGGTAAACAGCTATTATATACCAATTCAAACACCTTAGGTAGAATATGGCTGATGTAGAAAATGATTTTTAATCTTTGTATAGATACTTTATTGCGTGTCCTTGAGTGGAGACCGCGACTTGGCAAACGTAGTGTAGGACGCCCGCCGACTAGGTGGAGTGACGACTTGCGCCGAGTGGCTGGCAGTCATTGGATGAGAAGAGCCGAAGACCGGGCTCAATGGTACCTTGGGAGAGGCCTATGTCCAGCAGTGGACTAACACAGACTGATGATGATGATAGATACTTTATCATCTCATTTATTTAAAACCGTGAATTCATTGTTTCTTATCTTGCTGAAGCAATGCTGAACAAGCAAACATAATTTTATAATATGATTTTTTTGTATGATTTTTAACGCTTAAACCCTAATTTCAGAAATAGCATTTTATATAAAGTAACATATTTTATAAGTGACTAACTTAAAACGATACAAAGATAAAACGTTAAAGCAAATTTATTTCGTCTTTTGCCAACTACTCCAAGCAATTACTGGAATGAAACCCTAACTTCCCTCTAGCACTTAGCTCCACGATATTCTATTTCCTCGCCTACGTTTTTGTTTCATGTACCATAATTTACTCTGTTCCATATAACACTAGTATAATTTACACACATAGAACGGTTTTCGTGCGAGGATTATAACGTTCTATTAGACTAAAAAAACGATATAGATGGCGTACGTTGACCTGAAAAGAATACCAAATTGCAAAAAAAACCATGTCCACTACATTGTAACGAGCAGCAATCATGAATACGCCCAACATGTTTACTGTGTATTTCAGTCTCCCGAAATTAATGCAGGTGGCGCTTTATTTCATCATCATCATCATCATCAACAGCCTGAAGACGTCCACTGCTGAACAAAGGTTAGTGCTGGGAGTCTTATTTAACAAATTGGTACTGTTTCTTCAGTTTTATTTTTATGATCTGTGTTTTTAGTTTTCTCTGTTAGTCTCAGGACGTAGTAAGGCTATTTGTCAAACCGCTGGGCGGCGGATGGACCGCCCAACGCTCCAGCGCAACGATTTCCGGTATCGTTATGTTTTTATTAATCATCGTTTTGTTTACGGGAGTTTGGGATGTTGCTTATTGTATTTTGGATTACAATTATAAGGATAATTCATTTGCTTTTTTGAGTGCATTATATGTTTTTACTACACCTTCATTATTAAAGGCTTTCAGTGTAATTCCAGGCTTTTATATCTAGTGTAACTAATGTAATATTACAAAATTAATTTTGTTCTACGAAAGAATTATTATTTAGAAATTTATAAATATTTCTTCAGTAACTAGATTTAGATTATTGAGATTTCAGTAAAAATAAGTATAAAACTGTATATTTTATTCTTCCTCCTCCAAGGCAAGTTCATTTTAAAAACCCTTACAGAATGAATAATAATCACATGAAATAATAATTAAACAAAAACATTATACAAACCACTGTTTGCTCAATAAAGATCTAATACAAATGTAACGCTCCAAGATCCGTAATAGTGCAATGTCGCAGAATATATAGCAGTAAGTACCGGTAAGGACAGGTCCCCAGTGCAAGCCTCAGTTTTATGCGCCCGGCTAATGTCCCACTTGGCTTTATGCATCGTTTGTATTGGCTTGTTGTAGCTTTATTGCGAACGCTCGAGTTTTATTGCGAAACAGCTGGGATTTTATCCTTATTTTTCAATTCAATAGCAATTCGGATAGAAGTTTGCTTACATTTACTAAAACTGGATTGAAATATATAAAAGATTCGTAGATATAAATGAAAAAGTTATATTTATTGTCATATAAAAGTTGTTTTCCAGACAGATATAACAAATATAAATAGCTGGTAGGCATTAAATGCATTTTATGTAAATAACAAATTAGCAATAAAATTTAAAAAGGGGCCCTTGTTTTAAGTGTTATTTTAAAGTCACAGATTATTATTTTTTTTGTAAAATGCGATTAGTATTTTAGATTCATGTTGTTTTTATTATTACGCCCGAATATTTGTATTTTATGTATAAATATAAAAATTAATCTTTATTTCCCTTGGCCATCGCATCACGCATAAACGGATTGAACATTTTTGGTAATTCTTTTTTCGTTGTGTTTATTATTGTTAGGAGGAGGTTCTTACGAAAACAAGATTAAGAAAGTTGAGTAGAAAATTATAAAACTTTCTCCACGCAAGTGAAGCGCAGGGGCGCACGCGGGGCGCAGCTAGTAAGATATAAGATACAAATCTTAAATCAAAGAGTGTATTCTTTGTAAAATGTAGGTATCCACTAAGAAAGAGTTTTTCGAAATTCCACCCCCAAGAGGGTGAAATAGGTGGTTGAATTATCTATGAAAAAATGTCTTCTTTGTTTCCTTTAGGCCACGCGGGTGAAACCGCGGGCAGTAGCTAGTTACATTATATAAAACCTTACGAAAACATGAAATCGATTTAAATTTCACCACGAAACGTGAATTTAACGATTTCATAGTTAAACATAAAGCATTCCACAAGTAGGCTCCAGTTTGAAACAAAACTCATAACTCAGCGACAACTGCGGCTTGTTTGCAGACTGTTCTTAAAGACAATTACAAGTTCGTTGCTCATTTACTCGCGCCACCCACCCCTGCCTACTAAGGTAAACTCATGTTCAGAATCTGTGGTGAGGTGGTGGCGGGTTCGATTCTCGAGGACAAGTATTTTTGGAAAAAAAAATGAACACAACGCTCCGACAAAGAACGAACAAAAATGTTTGTCTTTTTCTGAGTGTTGTGTTCCTCGTAGTTCCTGGGTCCGTTAATACATGGAACCCCAGTTAGGGTATGAGATCTATGTATGTGATCATTGGGCGCTATTTCTATAGGTCTTTACCTATGAAATTGCCGTTTTGTTTGAAAAAAGTTAAAGTATTTTTTTTTCGAACTTATTTTTTTCTTTTATTCAAAGTAATCACCCCTGCAATCAATGCATCTTTGCCAACGCTGTGGCAGTTTATGGATGCCCTTCTTGAAAAAATCAGCAGGACGGGAGACAACAAACTCTTCAAAGGCGTTTTGTACTGCCTCTCGGGAATTGAATTTTTTTCCCGCTAAATAGTTGTCCAAATTTTGGAAAAAGTAATAGTCGGTAGGCGCAAGATCTGGTGAGTATGGCGGATGAGGGAGAGCTTCCAAACCCAACTCATGCAGCTTAGAGACGGTCTGTTGTGCAGTATGGGGTCGCGCGTTGTCGTGAAGTAGCAGTGGAGACGACCGATTGACCAAAGCTGGTTGCAGACGTGCTAGTTTCGACATCATTGTGGTCAGTTCTTCAATGTACACATCTGCAGTAATGCTCTCGCCGTTTTGTAAAAAGCTATGATGAATCACACCAGCACTAGACCACCAAACTGTGACCATCACCTTTCTAGGGGTCATTTTTCGTTTTGCACATTGCTTTGGTACCGAACCAGGATCTAACCACCTTGCTGAGCGCTTTCGATTGTCAAAAAGAATCCATTTTTCGTCGCACGTAACAATTCGGTTCCAAATTCCTTCATTTCTGTGCCTGTTAAGCAGCGCAAGGCAAGTCTCGACGCGTACGTTGCGCTGGCGATCGTTAAGTTCGTGGGGCACCCATCTATCAAGCTTTTTTATCTTGCCAATCTGTCGCAAATGGACCAATATTGTTTTGATGCTAACATCAAAAGCTGCTGCCAGCTCAGCTGTAGATTAAGATTCATCAGCTTCCACAATCGCCTTTAATTCATCATTGTTGACCAAAGGTTCCGGACGACCACGAGGTTCATTTTTCAAGTCAAAATTCCCAGAACGGAACCGAGCAAACCAATAACGGGTTGTAAGTTCGTTTGTACAGTTCTCTCCGTAAACGTCGTTGATGTTACGTGTCGTTTGTGCCGCGTTGGTGCCACGACGGAACTCATATTCCATAATTACACGAAATTTCAAAGTATCCATTATGAGGAAAAATGTTAAAATGTAATGAAAATACAACGCTAATCAATAAACAAAAGACTTATATTGTAAATAGAATTTCATATTTTTAAAACAAAATTAATTTGAATTTAGAATTCATAGCCAATAAAAACTTTTTTTTGTTTGTAAAAGTCTGTACTGCAATACGGCAATTTCATAGGTAAAGACCTATTATTTTCAACATATTACAGAAATAATTTCATGTCAAAAACTCGAGACAACTAATATTGTTTAGAGCGTTTCCCTAAAAGCGTTGCAACACCGTGATATTATTTTTTCTTTTTAAGAGTTGAAACGAATGATCCTGTAAAAAAAAAACTATTTAAAGCACTATTGAACTCGCCGATATCGGTATTAGTCTACTCGACTTTTTTTTTAAATGTTTATCACCTCTGAACTTTCGACTGGGTGAACCGATTTTGATGTTTTTTTTTTATTATTTGAATGCTGGTGCATTTCATGTTGTTCCATTTAGATTTAATCAAGATCTAACGAGTCATTTTTAAGTTATATTTTTTTTATTTATGTTTTGGCTCCACACTTTTGTGTATTTAGCCAGTGTCAAGTAATTGATAATTTATCAAGTTTATGATATTTCACGTATACATGTGTCAAGTCACAGTCGAAGTCATCAAGTCAAGTCATAGTTTAGTCAAAGTCATACTCCTAGTAAAGTGGTGGCAACTTTACTTGAAGCTTTTATGGAGTTTTGGAAACAATACGAAAATAAACGTTTCACCGTCATTATACCATTTTCCCACACTCACGCCTGTAATCCAGCACTTAACGAATAGAATGCCACCAATTTTATGCATTAACACTGAAAATAACGCAAGTTTTGGAAAATAATACAATGCGGTGATGCAATCTTTTTCGCTTTCCCGCCAAAACTCCCAAAGTTATCTTTAACAATGCGTATTTCGATTGATGATGTTCTCATTGGGATTGAAGCTGGTTAAAACTCATTTTAAAAGGAACTATGTTAGTATGATCACACAGTTTTGTTGTACCGGTATTATCACTAATGAGTATACCTATCACCGATGGCTACACTCGTGTGTGACCACTGCACTGCAGAACGGTAACTGTGTCGTTTGCATACATTAGCAATACTCAAGAAATTATGTAATGAACAATATTATTTATTCATCTGAAATCTAAAAATGAATACTTTTTAAAATAAATGATATGTTTTTTATGTTTAATCTTTATATGAATATTTGATATAAAATTATAATATTTGATCCTCTTGTTAGACATCTACAGTGACAAAAAATGTAGGTCACTGGTAGATTTGTTAATTTGAAATGAAAGAAACCAAAAAAGTTCGAAACAGATTAAAATATTGATCAATAAAATAAATTTATTTTGTCTCAAAGAAAGAGGGTCAATCATTAAAAAAGATGCAATTCAGATTTTTTTGGCCACTGTTTACAAAATAAAAACTATCATTTAAATACATACCATTACTAAAATAGGATTGCGCAAACCAGGATAAAACGGAGAGATAGTCTTCGTTTTCTTTTTTCAAATTTCAGTTAAAATAAAGAAATGTTCTGTAATTTAAATGTTAATTTACAAAATTAAATCGTTTTTCTGAATACAAACGGAAATAAAAAACAACAAACTAAGTAGTCTGAATTATGTTTGAAACAAAACGTTAGTTAGAAACCTTTTACAAACTAGGAAGTTGCTCTCATACAAGTTTCCGTTTCCTCGACTCGGCCGAGGGAAGTAGCTACAAGTTTTCGAATTGCACTAAAAAAATTAAGAGACAAAAGAATCTTTCTTTTTGCTTTCATCTCTATTTGAGAAGTAGACACGTCGGTGGTATTTTGTTTGCTTTTTGTCTCTTAATATTACTTCGCAGGATTTGTTCAAAGATTTTAAAATCTGGGAATAAACTTATTTTATTTATTATACTGTTAAATAAAAGAGATCAGTGGTCAGACTCTCCTCCTCCTCCAGAGCCCTCTCCGAATTTTGATGCCGTCATTAAAATTTGGGGCAGGGCGTGGATGAGGTCGGAACAGAATAAAAAAATTGTGTGGTAAAGAATAGACACACAGTCCAGCACAAATACGGGTGGTAATGGTGATGATGACTATAAAAACACAAGATTGACAAGAACTACGAAAAATTGGTTAACGCTTACTCTAAAAGTTTTAGATAATATTGTAAAAAAATTACAAAAGCAACCCTACTGTCTTGTGGAAACTGAATGAAGTAACACTATAAAAACTTATCTACAAAAAACATTCTCCAACATAGTAACGCTGATACAACACAGATGTAACAACATTTGTTACACAACACTGTAGACGACAGACTGCAGAGCAGTTTTATCGTGCTACAAGCATCTGGATAAGTTTTATTTAAAGTTTGTCCGCGACGTCGACACGACACCATCAGCCGTCCGTCTGATGAAGTTTTTCTAATTTAGTTTGCAGTAGTTCTAAATAAAATTCATTACTTTTGAGTGTCACTTTGACATAGTTTTAATAAAAAAATGAAAGAGTTAATTTAAAATTATTTTTAGCTTAAATTGGTGTGAAATGGAGTGTTTAATCTTAATCTTAAAGAAAAATTTTCCATTAAAATATTTAAAAATATTCTGTTATTATTTCGATACATTTGTCTTAACGTTTGTTGAAACTGCCTGTTTGAACTGTTTTTTTTTTTAGTTTTTATTTCCACAGAACATATTAGTAAATAAATTGATCACAATGATTTTTTTGACATTGCTAAATAGACATCATTGCCAGGTTTTTTTTTACATTGTAAGTAGCCTTTTGATTATTCACTTCTAATTATACTTAAGGCCAGATTTGGAACGCAGAACGTGACTTTCACTACTAAAATGTTTTAAGTAGGTCTATAATATATAAACAAGTACAAGCAAATTTTAGCACGGTAAAAAACAAAGACATCTGCAAATTCAGTTACTCTCCTACTAAATACACCCAAGCCAGGTGTAAGACAGCAGGTGGTCACAGTTCGTGGGAATATTGCTTTTGTTCAACAAAATACTTTCTTAAAGCTGTACTTACAATATCTTTTGTAAATATAGCCTTAGAACTTGTTGCTTTAGACATCGGTTAAGTTTTAGATCGGTTAAGATCAGCTGCTGGCAATTGTTTTTAAGGGACCGCCTGTGTTTTTAAACTTTGAAGTCTAAATAAATATTCTCAGAACTAAGCTGGCCACATTTTGCACAGCAGAATTTTGCTGGTCTTAAACCAAACCACGTTGTAAAAAATGTATGAAAATAAATTCAATAAATAAAAATAAAAAAACCTTTTTTCAATTGTTAAAAACTTCAGAGATATAAAACATATCAGTTACACTACACACAGCAGACTCTTTATGATAGAAATATAAATAGTATATCGTACAATTTAACTGATTATTAAAGATGATTTTTTTGTAAATTGATTATTTTGCAATAATTTGACTAAAAATCCATAGTAAATACCCTCTTAATCTTTTCCAACGCGTATTTAGACTTACAAATTATATAAGCTAAGTTAACTTAGTAATTCTATTTACCCAAAACGAGTATCCATAGAATTATAATTATATTTAAGTTAGAGGCTAATTCACTTAAACACTGTTTTCTGTCTCTCTAGAAACTAAATAAGTTAACAAGTAAAATAAACGAAATTTGTATAGAATTCAAACTAGCGAGAGAGACAGTGATAGAGAGACTTACATAACAACTGCATTAACTGAGAATCAATAACCACCTATTATTATCTTCTTATAAAAATCTGTATAATTATGAATTAGCGCCAAATGTCATCTATTCGTTAACATAACTTACTATACCTAATAAAAAGCAGAATACACACAGTTGCCCGACTGTGGCTTCTCTCATCTCTATAATAGGCCCATCTAAAAATAGGTCAGATATAATAATGAGATGCTGTGTTCAGAAACAATAGTTGTAGGTAGTTCTACCTTTACAAAACAAACAAAAAGATAGGTAACGTCAAGTTCTAAGTAACCGTAAATATTTTATATCCCCAGAGAAAGAAAAGACTTGATCTTGAATATTCCTTGAAAATTGAAAAGTTCTTTGTGAAGAGCGTGTCTGTACTGTTCGCGCTGCGGCCACTAACTACATTTAATATTCTTAATATGATGTTAAGGGATGACGTGACAAGCTAACCGTTTGCCTCATGTTAAGTGACACTGCCCGTATCAGTTGCAGTGTCTTTCTGAACCTTAAAGTACAGAATTTCAGTGAGTTCAGGCCATAACGCTCATTTGCCCAGTAATTTCACTAGCTCCACTGCCTTTCAAACCGGAACACACTAGTGCTTACGCACTACTGCTTAGTGGAATTGCCAGAATAACTGGCAAAGTGGTGGTAGACGAACTTGGCAGAAAAGTCCTACCACCTGGTAGGATAAAGTATATAATTGAACCTTATTGTGGTAGTCCGTGCAAGTTATAAACTGATACGCCTGGTTCGAATCCTACTCAGCACAGCCAGTGATTTTCGTAAGTCCGTACATAAAATTTACACTCGCTCTTACAACGGTGAAAGTAAACATTGTAAAGAGTTTGGCAAGTCCAAGAAACATGGAATTGGAGGACATGGTATTAATATCTTGCGACTTGCACTTGGGCAGGCACTCTTAGGGTCAATAATTATAATGGTAATAATAAAGCCCAACAACCACATACATAGATCTTGAATCCCTGAAGGATTCCCTGTGTCTAGGGACCCAGGAACTACGAAGACCATGCTCCCACTCACCATACAACACCCAGACTCAGAACAAGTTTTTTCTGTGCACAAATACTTATCCCGCCGCGGGAATCGAACCCACCGCCTCCGGGCTATGAGCCAACCTGTACAACCACCACAACACAGGTTGTCATAAATCATGTTTTTTTTTTAACTTATTATTTTATCACTCGTACAACCAAAGCTTTCAGTTTCGCTGTCTTGTCTAATTTTTAAATAATATTTCTCTTTGGGCCGCTTACGTAATTGTATTTGGAACTTACATAAAAGAATTTATAATCTCCTTTGCTAAATGTTTTCAGCCTGAGGCCAAATACTTGACCCGGAACTTTCTGGTCAAGAAATAACATTTTTTTTTGAAGCTGATTTAATAAATAAATAGCATAATTATTATGGTATTGAAACTCTTTAGTTACATTTAACATTATTTCAATGCAAAAATAATAATAGCCGCTGTTTTAATGCCCCCATATAGAGCATGCTCCGGATCCAAGTAAGGAATAAAATTGTTACGCGAACTCGCTCAAACTTGTCCTCCTACATAATTGCGCACGATTTATATTCAACGGTACCTCTGTTTGACTGCCAACTACTTAGAAATCACAACTTGTAGTACCTTGTCGCTTTAAACACAATGATTATTGTATGAAGAGGCAGAGGAACATCAATTTTATTTATTTAGATAAAGTATTTCATTGTGAGTTTCATGTTTCATGAGTTTGACTTGAAGAAAGACTGAATACGTACAGAAATGGAAAATGAATGGAGAAATGATTCTACTACTATTTTAAATGCGAAAGTTTGTATGTGAATGTTTGTTACCGTTAATCTCCGTAACTTCTGAACCAATTTTGATGAAATTTGTAATTTAGATAGCTTATACGGTGGATTAACATATAGGATGTACTAGGATATAGGATAACACTTTTAATACGCGGGTGAAACCGTTGGGCGCAACTAGTATTTCATAAATGAATCGTGACAAGTATGAACATTTTTGAATATTTCATATTTGTGTTAATTTGGAATTTATATACAGTTCTTAAAGTAATTGTTCACTTTTCGTATTTATTTTTATGAAATCAACCTGGTATCTCTAAGAAACCAGACTATTTAGTAGGTTTTAACGAGTAACGCACTTTTTCTTCTTGACGATTTTTACCGCCCGGTGAAGGCGGTTCGTTTTTTTTTTTTTGTGTATTTAGCCAGTGTCAAGTAATTGATAATTTATCAAGTTATCGATATTTCACGCAAATATGTATCAAGTACTTGAAGCTTCTATGGAGTTTTGGAAACAACACGAAAAGAAACGTTTCACCATCATTATACCATTTTCCCACACTCACGCCTGTAATCCAACACTTAACGAATAAAATGCCACCAATTTTATGCACTAACACTGAAAATAACACAAGTTTTGGAAAATAATACAATGCGGTGACGCAATCTTTTTCGCTTTCCCGCCAAAACTCCCGGTTCGTTTTTATCGTAAAATTATATTTTTCGTGCTATACTAGCAATTTGTCTATGGCTTAGCCCTATTTGTCGTTATTCTTAAACCAGCTATTAAAATATTGTGTATGCGACCATCAGCACCCATCCACAGCTGTGTAATTCATCACCCAGCGCAAGCGCCGTGCTGCAGCCCTACCGCATAACTGTTCGGGGCATCGGCTTCGCCTGCCATCCTGCACGTGCCAATTAACAAGTCTACGAGTGCGAGCAAGATAGAACACGATTACCATCTCCACCAAACTTATGCGGTCAAGCCTTGCCCGGTTACCTAAGCTCATTCACAGCCTTATTAATAAACGGGTATTAGCCTCGGATTAGTTACTTCAGCTTTTGTCCTTTTTTTGCTACTCGAATTTTCAACTGAATTGAATCGAAAGATGGTGTAACTAGTCTAAATCTAGTTCGTGTTTATTAATAAGGCTGTCAGAGTTTAGTGAATAACCGAAATTTAGTAGAAGGTACCGAAACGCCAGCCCGAATCCACTATAACGAATATCCTGATGAGTTGCACACTCTATTACATAGATCCTAACTTTTCTAGTTTTGTTTTTCCCCATTTCGTCGCATAGTCCACTTATACGCATAGTCCGCAACCTTTCTTGTAAATCTCAGCTTAATTATAACTGTAATTGTAGTTTAGTTTAATAAAACAGTATTGGTATTACTACTACAAAGAATAAAAATATCTATACATATAAAATACAAAGTCCTGACGGACTGACTGACTTATATATCATCGTACAGCCTCAACCGCTGGTCCTGGAGACTTAAAATTTGGTGGGTGTGTTCCTTGTAAACAGTAGGTATCCACTAAGAAAGGTTTTTTTAAATTCCACCTCTAAGAGGGTGATTGAATTATGGGTGGTATAAATGGGAGGTTGAATTATTTATGAAAAATTTTCTTCTTGTTTTCCTATAGGCCACGCGGGCAAAGCCGTAGCCAGAAGCTAGTTTTAGTATATTTATTTTTGCAAGCCAGAACACAGTGATAATCCTGTATTTGTAAACTATTTTTAAATACCATTTATACCCCTTAATAAGTCCTTGATTAAGAGCATTATTACTATAATTTTATAAAACTGGCTCTCTGGTATATTATATACCTAAAAATAATACATGCTCTAAATCAGCTCTATAAACAAATACAAACACTATAAAAATCACCTTCCTCTATTACTACGAGATTATTTATACCACCCTGTCACGCATGTAGAGTATCGAGGAGCTCGGTAGAGTAGGCCGTTGAGTCGGAAATGAGTCGCGTAGAGCTCTAGCACGGATATTGGATCCTTGGCAAGTAGAGCACTAGGACGCCCGATGCTCTATCATTCTGGTAACTCTGAGAATTGATGAGGGAATTAGACGACGTTTAGCTTAGTTTTTAACACGATATGAACTATGGTGTTTATGCATTTATTTTTTATGTACATGTAGTTTTTAGAACTATAGTAAAAACTCGAATCTATTAATTACAAAGTGCATAATCAACTAGGTATGTTTCATATTCAATATACTAAATTGATTTATTGATAATGCATCTATGTACCTACAGCATGGCGATAATTGCGACATTACACTAACCAATTATATTCCTTTTAGTTTTACATGCCTATATTCATTATTTACCACTAGTATGTACATAAAACCTTTGTCTTGAGTGGTTAAATGCCTAAATGAATGACAACGTACAGCAAAAAAGTAGAGAAAAAATGATATATTATTATCTATTATATTATAACGCCCAACGATCACATACGTAGATCCTGGACCCTAACAAAGATTGCCTGTGTTTCCCCGGAACTACGAGGCCAACAATACCCAGACTCAGAACAAGTATTTGGGCTTTTTTCTGTGCATAAATACTTGTCCTGTCGCGAAAATGAAGCTCGCCGCTTTCGGGTTATGAGCCGATCTGTTCAATCACCACTCCACAGAGGCTTATAAATATTACGTAATGGTAGAATTTGCAGTACGTTTTTCCTTTCATCACAAAAATAATAGTAAAAATTAAAATGAATGTCTGATTAATTGTGGTTTGTAATTACGAAGAGAATTTAAACGGCGAGTCTGAAATGAAAGCCAACGAGTCGACGTAAGTCGGTAAGTACAGCGGGCAATTATCGAAAAATTAAAATTGTATCGAAGCGGGAAATGAATCCGCCCGCGAAATTAATCATGCCATTTATTTGCAGACCCTAGGTAAGGAGATCTTGCCCGTTTTCATTATTTTTCTCTTACAGTTTGTTCAACATATTTTTTTTCTTGCTTTTTCATTTTGCGTGGTTATGATAATGAAATTTTATTGTTAATGCAATTATTCTTTCAACTAAAAGCTACTGATGATACAATGATATGACAACTACTACTAAACACTACATAAAACACTAACAACTAACGCTACATTTTGACTTATTTATTGAAACTTCATTTAATATCCAGTATTAAAATGCCTTGATTGAAAAACCTATTCGGCATTAAAATGGAATAAGTTCATAACATAAGCAGTTGTGATTATGTTAATAAAGGTACAAGTGTATTTTTATTTTATTTGCAGAATTTTTTAAGACTTCTTGAGTTAGAAAACTAACCAGTAGCCCTTTAACTATAACAATAAAAGGAAATAATAATTTACTGAATAACATAAAATGAATACGAAATTAACGTACCGTAAAGCCGTTATATAACACCTATATATATTAATTAATACAAAAACTGCATAATTATTACCTTTGGAGATCAAACTAAAACTTTTAATATACATTTTTGAAGCAGCGAGGTTTTAATTAAGAGGATTTAAGTATTTTTTAAGCCTCGACCTACAAGACTCAAGTCATTTTGAGTACAATAATGCCAAAGCCTTTTAACTCCAAACATTAAAGCGATCCATTCATTTCACTCCACAAAATGTAATAAAATGTCTAAGGCCTCTTCTTAAAGGTAAATATTCACAAAGCCTAAAATTGCATCTATATGTTTAAAATGTTTTTTACTAGGTGATGGTAGGTGTTTTTTTTGCAAAGTTCATCTAGGTAGGTAGCACCGCTTTGCCAATTATTCTGTCACGAAGCAGTAGTGTGCAACTGTGTTCTGGTATGACAGACACTACAGCTATTGAAATTACTGGGCAAATGAGATTTAACCTGTGCTCACTATCTACTAGTAATATTATTACCATAATGTGTGTCAGGATGACATACGCAGTGCAGTGTCATGATACTTTATATTTTAGAATTCTGAGTGACACTGCGACTGATATGGACGGCTGTGTCGCTTAACTTCCGCTGAATGATTGACTCCTCACATCATTCACTATCCCTTTCTCTCCGAACAAACTGGCAAAACAAATCCCCACTTTTCATCTCTCAGAAACAGGCAAAGCAAATCAAGATATTAACGAGCATGTATTCGTCACTAACCAAGACATAAAATAAATAATATTACAGGTATCTAAAAGTTTTCAGTGGATAACATCTTCTGTGATGGTGTGAGAATTTGTCTCCATAACTCTATAGAGTCTATAGTATAGAGGTAGTAATGATAATGCCAGATGTTGTGTTACTTCAGTGTGGTGTATTCCCTGAATATTTATAACAAAAGCAGTAGGGTGCATTTTGAGCCTAGTAATAAGACTGTCTACAGTCTAGATTTTGATAGGCTCCAAGAGTATTAAGTAGAGCAATTGAGTGACTTGCGGGAAACTGAAAGTTTTATGATCCTGCTAGCGCCATACACTTTTTACGATCCAAAATTCACACAAAACATACAAGCTTATTTCCTCATAAAATTTCGTCAACTTTTACGTCTCTATGTATTCAAATATCCACTTTAACAGCTACATGATAGGGTAAGTAATGTATTTTCAACTTCACTTGATGTTTGAAGAAAATAATTTTATATTTAGACATGAGATTCGTTATGAAAAGCCAATAAAGAAGACAGAGGTTTCGTAAATGGGCCTTCAAAAGGTAATTGGTGAAAGACAGCGCTTGAAAGAGAACTCCAAACATAAATTACGTAGAGTTAAGTAATAACTTTAGGCATAATTGCTTTTCTTTGATAACTTAATATGTGCTTATGCACTCAATCCTTACATTCTTTCTTCCATCACAATTCTAGAAACTTATATTACACTGACGATATAATCACATTCTTATCTAGTTTCAATCCCAATGTCTTTTACTCACGTTACTTTTATAAAATAGGTGACCGTTCTATATCTGGAGGTTTTTTTTTTTTTTTTCTTTTTTTTTAATGTTAAGGAATGACGTGACGAGCTAGCCGTTCGCCTGGTGTTAAACGACACGGCTGCCCATATCAGCTGCAGTGTCACTCAGAACTCTAAAGTATAGAGGTTCGCGTGACATTGCACTGCGCACGTCATCCAGAGACATCAGCACAATCTAGTAATAAGATTATTAAACTGTGAGATCAGTTCATAAAGTATCATTTGCCCAGTAATTTCACTAGCTACAGTGCCCTTCAAACCGGAACACAGCAGTGCTTGCGCACTACTGCTTGGCGGCAGAATAACTGGCAAAGCGGTGGTACCTACCTAGACGAACTTTACAGTAAAGTCCTACCACCTAGTAAAAGATCACCTAGTAAAAGGTGTCAGTTGAGTGGAACATTTATTTAATTATTTTGTTTATGCCCACGCCACTCATAAAAAAAAAAACTTTGATTGATCGCGGGACTTTGATTGTAATGCAATCTATGCAATTTAAAGTAACTACGTTCATAAGCTGCGTATTGAAATTAATGAAACAAATCCATACAAATTTGTGTTTCTATTGGTTACAATCAAGTTACGTAACTTTTTTTTTTTTTTTTTTTTTTTTTACTTCAAACTTGTCTAGCATTTGACCACGCTCTCACCTGATGGGAAGTGACGATGCGATCGAAGGTGTAGCATGCTAGCCAAGTAAATACCTATTCACTCTTCTCTTGAACACGCCCGGGTCATATTTCGCCGGAAACACAGACGCTGGCAGGGCATTCCATTCCTTAGCCGTTCTAATTAAGAACGTTGAGTCAAATCGCTTGGTACGAATGGGTGGTATTTCGACCACAAAAGGATGGCGCTTAGCCGAGCGTCTAGTAGTCCGGTAGTGGAATGGTGATGGGAGAATTAGATCATGCAGTTCTTGAGCGCATTCACCGTGGTGTAATCTGTAAAAGACCGACAGACTTGCCACCTTACGTTGATGTGCAAGGCTCTGGAGCCTTTCACCAACCAAAGTGTCGTCGTCAATGAGCCTTTTGGCACGCCGTTCGATCGAGTCCAGAGCCTCAAGCTGGTACTTGGCAGACCCGTCCCACAGGTGGCAGCAGTACTCCATACACGATCGGACTTGTGCTTGATACAGATTTAGAAGCTGTCCAGGTGTGAAGTACCGCCTTACCTTGGACAATATGCCGAGTTTTTTTGAAGCTACTTTGGCTTTGGACTCGATGTAGGATCCAAAGTTTAGGTTTGACGTGAGATCAACACCCAAAAGCTCAAGATGGTTTCCTAAACTTACAGATACACCACGGAATGAAGGAGCCAGATGGAGTGGGCTCTTTTTAGCAGTGAATAAACACGCCTGTGTTTTTGCAGCATTGAACCTAACCAAGTTAGCATCGCCCCAATCGGACACGGCTTTCAAAGCCAGGTTCATGCGCTCAACCATAGCCTCTCTCTCAATCCGGACGTCGTCACCACTGGCTCGGGCACTGGATGTGTATCTTTCAACAACAGTACTGTCATCTGCATACCCAAAGGTACCGGGCTTTAGCAAATCATTGATGTGGAGTAAGAATAGTGTTGCTGAAAGAACTGACCCCTGAGGTACACCAGCATTAATAGCTAATTGATCGGAAGAGCTGCCATCAAGAACTACTCTAAGCGATCGTTCCCTCAAAAAGTCTGATATCCAAGTGCACAAACCAGCAGGTAGTCCGTAAGATGGAAGCTTATTCAGAAGACCGTCGTGCCAGACCCGATCAAATGCCTTAGAGACGTCTAGAGATACAGCAAGTGCCTCTCCATGCATCTCTAAGGCTTAACTGGAATTAACTGGATTGCAACAAATATGGTTGGGGTGAAACCTCTCAACAGATGACGCTACCAACCCCGAAGTTGGTTGTTAAAGGTGAAGGATAAATATGGACATGATATCACTTGTCACAGTAGCTTAAATAAAGAATGTCCCAGCTTTAGGGGTGGATAGATGCGGGTTCAAATCCCATTCGTGATTATTGTTTTTCCCTTTATATATTAATCTGGTTTTTACGACAATAGACTATAACAAACTCTGTAGTATGGTAGTTGAGCAGGTCGGCTCATAACCCGGAGGGGGCTGGTTCGATGCCCACGACAGGACAAGTATTAGTGCACAGAAAAAAAAGAGCAAATATTTATTCTAAATTTGGTGTTGTGGGACCATGGTCTTCGTAGTTTCTTTGTACTCCCTAGATACAGAGAATCTTAATTAGGGTCCTGGATCTGTGTATGTGATCGTTACGAGTTCTTATAAACTGTAAACACCCATGAAAAAAAATTTACGCTCTTAAAGTTTATATGTAAACTGTTTTAAAGTTTTGTTAAGTTTTTCCGTTGGATTTTGATAACGTTATATCGTAACGAAATTGAAAATTGTTTGTTAATGGATAAAATTCTGAGCGCCGCCACCGCCGCACGGTGGCTAACTTTTGGTAAAGCGAAGCTGGTCTCTTGCCAGCTGACTGAAGGTCGAAGACATGAGAAGAAGGAATAAGGAATTGATTTTACGTTTACTTTATTAAATGATTAGGTGGCGTGCGTCTTAATTATTTGAACGATATTCTTGGAACACAGAACTTTTAGAAATGCTCGCGCGTTGATTTAATATATTTTGGAATAAAGCAACGAGCCACAATCGCCACCTTAAGTGAGACCAACTCATTGTTTATTATTTTAGCTTGAATGCTTAATACTTATCGTAAATGTATGGGGAAGGCTTATGTTTATCAGTTTTCCGTTCCGAGATATAAATAAATAAATATGTGTGGACATTTCATACAGCGCCATCTAGGCCAAAATTTAGCAATTCTTGTACTACGGGAATCAGGTAACTGATAGAATACCTATTATACTTTTTGTTTGTAAATATATACATAGAATATAACACCCAGACACACAACAAACATCAATTTTCATCACACAAATGTTTGTTCTCGCTGGGAATCAAACCCACAACCTAAATTTTAGAAGGCAGGGATACTACTAACTGAGCTATTGGGCCAGTCAATAATGATGATGAAAATGACAGGATGATATCGTAAATTCAACAAATTATTATTGTTGATTGATTAGGCACATTATTATTGGCACAAATTCCAATATTTAGGTAGGTTATTGTAGAAGAAAACATTATTCCTATAAGCCCTCTTATGGAGACGCCGTTGGATGAGTTGGATCAGACGGATATATATATTTCAAATTTCACCCGCTGGTCGCTTACGTATTATCCCAATTCAAAGCCTAATTCTCCAGCTCCCAGTGCGGCGACGTATAACGACGCCTGAGGCGACGCCACGGCCTATTTTTATATCGTTTCATGTAACGTGTTCTTAGGAAAAATATCACTAAAATCTTGCTGTATATATAGGAAGCCACAAGTTATTATTTTTTGATTAGATTTAGAAAGAGTGTAATTTTAAGTATGGATTATGTACGTACTAAAAAAAGTATAATATAGAAGTTACTTAAACATCAAAAACATTGAGTAGGTCGGCTCATAACCTGGAGGCAGTGGGTTTGATTCCCGCGGCAAGACAAGACACAGAAATAAAACCGCAAATACTTGTTCTGAGTCAGGGTGTTATGGGACTATGATTCTGGTAGTTCCTGGTCTGTAGATTCTGGGACTTCTAGTTAGTTCTATGTGATCGTTGGGCGTTATTATTATTATTATTTTAATAACGCTTTGAATTAAAATTAGATTTTAATTATGAATTATGTACGCACTAAAAAACCTTTAAGTATGATATATAGTTACTTTAGCATTAAAACAATGATGTTATTAAGTACAAATAATGAAGAAGAAAAGGCAATTGAGATCACCAGTGTGACTTTTGGTGTAATAAGAATCTAAATATTTGATGTTTTCTGGGTTTCTGGGCATAATTCCTTTGAATCTAGTCTAGAGTCATGATATCAATGGCCTGAAAAAAGATGTGTCTACTATGTTACTTAATCTACTGTCTCTTGTAGAAAATACCTTAATTATATACGATTTTTGGTGAAATATATTTCATCTGACCTTTAATATTCACACGTTAAGCTAAATCTGTACAATACCGCTGAATGTTTAGCGAAATTCTAAGGTCAGGGTCGAGGTGAACCAAGGTCGTGTTCTGAACTAGTCGCAATGGTGATTAAACTAATAGACTACTTATACAGCTTCTCCCAAATTAAAATACGTTGCTTTAACAGCCATACTTCTTAGGACATTCCAACAATCATAACTCAGATTGAGTTTTATATTTTCTTCTGTCTAGTTAGCCAGTTATAGCAATGTACCAACCCAAATAACAGCAGATGATTTTCTTAAGCTTCTTAGCTGACGGTGACTTTCTACAAGAGACAGTGATAGTACCCACTTTGACAGAAGAATGACGATACGCTGCATAACAATGCATTTACAATTGAAAACTGCACACATGATGTGTATCCAACATGTTCTAAAATTATTAGGTGGTAGGACTTTTCTGCAAAGTTCATCTAGGTAGGTACCACCGCTTTGCCAGTTATTCTGCTGCCAAGCAGTAGTGTGCACGCACTGCTGTGTTCCGGTTTGCAGAGCACTGTAGCTAGTGAAATTACTGGGCAAATGAGACTTTATAACCTGATCTCGCAGTCTAGTAATCTTTTTACTGGATTGTGCTGATGTCTCAGGATAAGGTGCGCAGTGCAGTGTCATGCGAAACTCTATACTTAAAAGTTCCGAGTGACACTGCAACTGACATGGGCAGCTGTTTCGCTTAACATCAGGCGCACGGTTAGTTTGTCACATCATGCATTAAAAAATAAAATGTACATATGGAAATGATATCACAAAGTTGTGTGTTTATGTTATCAGTATGGTATCATCGGTCTTAGTTAAATTATTAATCATCAATTAACGAATAAAATATGACTCATTTCAAACGTTTTGAAGTTATTAACTTCCCTTAATACTTGTTGAATAAGAAGCAAAACTCAGCTGTGCTAGTAATCTATTGTTTTTTTATCCATGGCTAGGTTACTCGCGGGCTTAGCAAGTTAGTACCTGAGTGAAGAGGGTTAATCTAGTTAATATCTCGCACTTACGATTTATTACTAGATAATGGTAGAACGGGGCTTATTATAAAGTGTGTAGCTTATCCATAATTAAGTTGATGTTATGAAGTTTGAACATAAAACGTATCGTGACTAAGTTAGCTTTAAGATAACTTTAGAGTAAGTGTTAGAACTTCATAAATCGGAGATATACAGTTCCAAGGTCATTAAACTCAACAATTGAGCAATTTTTTCGTAGTTTACTCAGCCTGTTGCACCTGGTTTGTACTAGTTGCTTAAATAAGTTATAATCTATACTATACATATAAAGTTCAAAGTCCTGACCGACTGACTGAATGACTTATATATCAACGCACAGCCTAAACCGCTGGTCTTAGAAACTTGAAATTTGGAGCGTGTGTTCTTTGTAAAGTGTAGGTATCCACTAAGAAAGAGATTTTCGAAATTCTACCCCTAATAGGGTGAAATGGGTGGTTAAATAATTTTCCTGTAGGCCACGCGGGCGAAGCCGCGGACAGAAGCTCGTAATAATATAATATTATGTTAATTGTATATTTCTTAGAGCTAATTACATAACAATATCGTTATAAAATCAAAAAAGCGTGCAATATAAAAAATAAATAAACAAGTAAAATTATATTTAAAATTATATATCATACACCAACATGCAGTCCAGAACATCTGTTGGTCGAAGTTTCGCCAATAATGTGATGTGGATATGGGCTTTACACTATCACTAAAATATCTTACATACATATAATTATTTGGGATCTTAATTCTAAATATAACTCATAAAGGAACGTGGGAACACAAACATCTGTGAACTGATTCCAACACAGAAATAGAATTTGATTTTCAAAAGTTATATCCATCTAATTTAAGTTGTAAATTTCTCAAATTAAAAATACGTGTGTGCTTTAGACCACGCGACTTTAGTAAAAAATTTTTAGCTCCATCTCATCTCTCTTGTCCCTACAGTAATATTTAAAACATAAGTCTTTTTCTATTTTCACGTAAAGAGATATATAAGTAATATCTCTATTTCCCTCACAACTTCCGTTTGCCTCACCAGCTTATCCCCAAGTCAAGCATGCGTAAAGAAGTTTAACTTCAAAAAATAAAGCTACAAAAAATTCTTACAAATCTGATTTTAAATGACGGTGTTCAGTGGCACCAGGCATAAAAAATTGAACTGAATTTAGTACCTCCTCCTTTTAAAGCCGGCTACAAAACAAAATAAACCCGATTATTAAAGCTTATTATATTTCGCGCGAACTGACAGCTCTGACGTCCATACTTGGAGCAACTTGGATAACTTACTTTCCAATAAGACGTCAGTGACGTTCACCATCCATGATTTATTAACTTATAAACAAAAGCAATCATTTGATGGAGTCCTATTGCACCCACGTCGGGATTTTCTCCATTAATATCCATAAGGCCACGAGCCACGAGGCAGGTGAAACATAATGAAACATTCAATTAAGAAGCACGAACAAAGCGGGCCTTAAAGTCTCCGTCAACACAACCTTCGTGGCGTTAGAGGTCTGACGTGGCGTAAATTAAGCCAATTTGGAGGCAATCAAGGATTTAGTTACGATTTCACACAATACTGAACAATCCAATTTACTTTATGGAATGATATAAAATGTATTGAGATTGACGATACTAGTTAGGCTAGTTTAGATACTAGCGGTTTTCATTGACTTTTCTTATAATTCTGAAATATCTCTTGTTATTATAATGAATGACGTAGTTAGATGTTTTTAGTAGATATTTTTTGTAAAGGTTTTTGGGCTATTTGTATCAGAAATCAAAATGTATCAATTTAACAATTAACAAACGAAAAACGGAAAAAATTTACTTCAGACTTATATGGTTTTCTCATAGATGCCATTGTCAGAACTGGACTAAATTGAAATGAGACCTCAGGGAAGCACCAACTCTTAAATAAAAATAAAAACATATAAATCGGTTCATCCAGTCGAAAGTTCGGAGGCAACACAAATTTAAAATAAAACAGTCTAATTGAGAACCTCCTCCTTTTTGATGTCGGTTAAAATAAAATACTCACGCTCTCGTCCTATCATATACAAGCCAGTGTTGCCAACCAGAAAAAAACAATTCCCCCACATAGAAATAATAGTAAGCTATCAATTAAATTAATTACTATTATGTGTAAGATTTAATGTCGCAAGAGGTACAGTTGATTCACGTATGCTCTTAACGTGTCCTGTTAAATTTCACTACCTTTCTCAGATTGATTCCACGCAAAAGACCCCTATTCAGTATCTCGCATACCTTCCTCTACCTCCTACCTTCCGCCAACACAAATAAAACAATGCAACTCGCTGAGCGAACTCGAACAGACGTCGTGCAGACGTCATTTGCAAGAGACAACAAATCCAGCGCACGGTGTATATTTTAATGTCATTAAGCCGTTTCAGATGTGTGCACAAACACGCCACGTTGCCGGCTAAAAGCTTCTCGCGCTGAGGAGTCATCTTATGCAAATGGACTGGCGCCGCTTGGGACAGGGAGAAAGCGATGCGAGGGTATTATTTTCTTTTTTGTTATTTTCGTAATTTATTCTGAGTCAGGTTTTTGAGCGTTGTTATGTACTGCTCTGTAACACCTCTTTAGACTTTCTTCGCCTATTAGATTACCTGGCTTGTAGACTTATCCTTATAAGTCTATGACCATATCATGGAACGTTAACTTTGACGGTGATAATAAGCTAAAATGGCTAAGGAATGGAATTCTTTACAAGAATTAGTTTTTTCCAAATGGCTATAGTTTGAATTGTGATAAGTGTGGAGTCATAAAGGATGTTTATCATCTGTTGGTGGAATGTATTTTTTATTTTACTTTAAACTTGTCTAGAATTTGACCACGCTCTCACCTGATGGGACGTGACGACGCGATCGAAGGTGTAGTATGCTAGCCAAGTAAATACCTATTCACTCTCCTCTTGAACACGTCCGGGTCAAATTTCGCCAAAAACACAGACGCTGGCAGGGCACACCACTCCTTAGCCGTTCTAATTAAGAACGTGGAATCAAATCGAATGGGCGGTATTTCGACCACGAAAGGATGGCGTTTAGCCGAGCGTCTAGTAATCTGGTAGTTCACTTTTCCCGGATAAAATGTAGCCTATGTGTTAATCCAGTGTATAAGCTAACTTGGTACCGAATTTCATCCAAATCCATTCAGCCGTTTGAGCGTGAAGAAGAAACAAACATACACACATACAAACTTTCGCCTTTATAATATTAGTGTGATGACAGGTCTAACATAGTCGCCCAGCGACTCAAAGTCCAAAAAAAAGAGCTTAGAAAAAAAGAGCTATAGTTTGCAGATTTTAGAAACGCACTATATCGTTGACCACATTGTCACTGTTATCAGCTGAAATATGATCAAACGCAAGCCAATCTAATACGTGAAAAATAATTCAGTTTTATTACAGAACTGTTTAGAGTACATAAAAACAAACAACAACAAACTACAATAGATATATCTAATTTCACTTAGAAGAAAAAAATTACTTTGTCGAGCAGTAATATTGTTCCTTTTGCAGTAAAAAACTATAATTTAGAGTACAGTTGACCGGTAAGATCAGTACCTAAGTAGACTGTAATGTGTGAAATCACACTTGCACCGCTACATCCCTTTAACAAAAATAACAATGCGTCTACCAACAAAAGAGAACGAGTGTGATTTAGACCGCAAGACTGAAGTAAAACTTCTTTAGTTTAGCTTTATATATCGGCCGTATAACTTTGTGTTTGCTTGTTTAATGTTAATGTTACCATCTTGACAAAAGTAAATTATTATTTTACTGGACATACCAACATAGCGATACAAATTTCTAACTGTGTTATGATGATGATGAACATCTACGTAAACAAATTTCCGTTCACCTCGCATTCACACGCTTACTCCTCAAGTCAAGCGAGGGTAAAAAAGTTTTACTTCAAAAAAAATTGAAACAAATACAAAAAATATTTTTAAAACGGAAAGAAAAGTAATTCGAACAGTATAAATAATTTGTGATTATAATATGGGTTTTATTTCAGAAAGATCAAAGGTAAATGTGTATGTATGTATAGTTAGCTAGCAGCAACAAGTTTATGGATTGTACCACAAGGAAGATTGCGTGAAAGTATCAAGTTTTATACGAGATTTCTCAAATTCAGTCTTGTTAAATTGTCGTCGCATAAAACGCTGAGGCTATAGGATCGGCGCCATCTCTTTTTCACAAAACCTACTTTATGATTATCCGATTTTCTCGCTTTTTGTTCTTCTGTTTTTCGTATAAAATACTAAACTAGATTACTTGGAAGTTACAAGTATGTTTCTGACTTACGTTTAATGGTTTTGAAATAAAATGGAATGTTTTTAATAAACAATGGCGTTCATTCTGTCTCGTTCTCTATAGATAGACCAAGTTTAAAGTTTGGAGACACTTATCTGATACATAGGAAATGAAAAAGACAGACGTAGATATTTAAATTTTCATCGAATTAATAATATGGACACCTCACACAGCGCCATCTAGCCCCAAACTAATCAAAGCTTATATTATGGGTAACAGATAACTGATACAATACTTAGATACTTTTTGTTTGTAAAATAAATAGAATACAATGTAACACCCAGACACAGAACAAATACCTATGTTCATCACACATATGTTTGTCCTGGGTAGAAATCGAACCCACAACCCACAGTTCAGAAGGCAGGGTTACTACCAACTAAGCTATTGGGCCAGTTATTTACAGTTACTAACTAATTAAAGTTATTAACTCTCTCATGGGTGCCATTTTGTTAAGCTCTCTTAAGGAAAATTATGATTTTAAACAATTGAAGGGTTGAGAATAAAAAGGGTTTAACTGATTTTTTTCACAAAATGACTTATGGGTATCGTTGGATTCAGCGTGAAATGATCTACAATAATACATTATCAAAATACCGAAATGAGGCTTAAATTTCGAGATTTAGAGTCTAAAAACGGTTTCACAGGAACACAGTTCGCTTAGCATAAAAACATTATTATTATTATTATATCATATTTTTACAGTAATTATATGAATGAGTACTATAATTAGTATTTTAAAATAGAATTAATACATTTTCAAGCAACTGTAACTTACATAAACCTTTTCTATTACCTTAGAAGCACTCTACATTAAAATGACGCCGTTGACGTTTAAAGTCAATTTTCTCGAAACTGTCAATTTGACAGTTAAACCCTTTTTATTCTCAACCCTTCAATTGTTAAAAACGATAAAACAATAAAACTTCTCTAATGAGCTAGCATAAAATAAAAAAATTAGTAGAGAAATAGCAAATAATTATGAGTTGCCATAGTTTATAAAATGGTAGGGTACTCCCGCTTCGTTGCCACTAAAACCCTTCAGTAATATTGTAAATAAAACCAGGAGCTTCCTTAAACTTCCGTTTATTCTTCATTACCCAATATAAACTCGTATATCGTAGCTTTTTACAGGTAATCCAAAGACTAATAACCGTCTTCTATAAAACTTGACAGCTCTTAAGTTCGCACTTATCTATTTAGAACGTACCCAAATGCATTGCAGTGATATAGCAGTTAAATGCGAACTTTATTAGTACTCTATTATACTTTTATAACTGTAGTGTAGATATGAGACTGATTGGTCTTTCTTGCTCAACCGTGACACTGACAAGCGCGTGAGTGTTGTCAGTGTTGCCAACCAGAAAGAAAAAACAATTCACCAACTTAATTTCAAAAAATAGGAACAAATTATTAAATTCAAGGTCTTTATGATAAACTTCTTGCACAATTATTCAGATTGTATTTAAAAAAAGCAAATTACACAGTATAAGGCTCAGAGTGTACTCAGAAGCTCCGTATAAGCACCTCGTTAGGAGAAAACTACTTACGTGAAACAATATTCCTTACTTTAAAATGTTAGGCCTTATAACTATGAACATAAAGTTCATTTTTGGTATCTTGAAATTGATGAATGAGAATTCACTGGTAGTTCTGCTGAAGACCGCACCGAATAAATTAAAGCATATTTGAAACAAGTTGCGTGTTCTTTAAATCTTTGTACGGCAATGACAATATTTGTATTTTTACCTTTTAATTATAATAGAAAATTTGGATTTTGTAATGAAAGAGTTATAGTTATTGGTGTAGATGACTGATTATGGTGTGAATGGATATTAGTTCTCGTAAAAAATATTAAAAACAAAGTTTCAACAGTAATTATTACCCGTTGTTCCATGCATTTTCCGGGATGAAAGTGTTCTATATTTCGATAGTGATTCATTAGTTGATTTGTGTGGAAAAAATATAATCCATATCATTTCAACCATGGTGGCCTGAAAATCGCACAAATGTTATTTATATTAGGTCTTTACCTATGAAATTGCCGTTTTGTTTGAAAAAAGTTAAGGTATTTTTTTTTCGAACTTATTTATTTCTTTTATTCAAAGTAATCACCCCTGCAATCAATGCATCTTTGCCAACGCTGTGGCAGTTTATGGATGCCCTTCTTGAAAAAATCAGCAGGACGGGAGACAACAAACTCTTCAAAGGCGTTTTGTACTGCCTCTCGGGAATTGAATTTTTTTCCCGCTAAAAAGTTGTCCAAATTTTGGAAAAAGTAATAGTTGGTAGGCGCAAGATCTGGTGAGTATGGTGGATGATGGAGAGCTTCCAAACCCAACTCATGCAGCTTAGAGACGGTATGTTGTGCAGTATGGGGTCGCGCGTTGTCGTGAAATAGTAGTGGCGACGACCGATTGACCAAAGCTGGTTGCAGACGTGCGAGTTTCGCCATCATTGTGGTCAGTTCTTCAATGTACACATCTGCAGTAATGCTCTCGCCGTTTTGTAAAAAGCTATGATGAATCACACCAGCACTAGACCACCAAACTGTGACCATCACCTTTCTAGGGATCATTTTTCGTTTTGCACATTGCTTTGGTACCGAACCAGGATCTAACCAACTTGCTGAGCGCTTTCGATTGTCAAAAAGAATCCATTTTTCGTCGCACCTAACAATTCGGTTCAAAATTCCTTCATTTCTGTGCCTGTTAAGCAGCGCAAGGCAAGTCTCGACGCGTACGTTGCGCTGGCGATCGTTAAGTTCGTGGGGCACCCATCTATCAAGCTTTTTTATCTTGCCAATCTGTCGCAAATGGACCAATATTGTTTTGATGCTAACATCAAAAGCTGCTGCCAGCTCAGCTGTAGATTGAGATTCATCAGCTTCCACAATCGCCTTTAATTCATCATTGTTGACCAAAGTTTCCGGACGACCACGAGGTTCATTTATCAAGTCCAAATTCCCAGAACGGAACCGAGCAAACCAATAACGGGTTGTACGTTCGTTTGTACAGTTCTCTCCGTAAACGTCGTTGATGTTACGTGTCGTTTGTGCCGCGTTGGTGCCACGACGGAACTCATATTCCATAATTACACGAAATTTCAAAGTATCCATTATGAGGAAAAATGTTGAAATGTAATGAAAATACAAAGCTAATCAATAAACAAAAGACTTATATTGTAAATAGAATGTCATATTTTTAAAACGAAATTAATTTGAATTTAGAATTCATAGCCAATCAAAACTTTTTTTTGTTTGAAAAAGTCTGTACTGCAATACGGCAATTTCATAGGTAAAGACCTATTATATTAATTTTTACTTATTTATTTTATTAAAGTGAAAGTAAGAAAGGGCCCTGATTTTGTTGTTCTTCTCTGATCGATGACGATGATCTTGATCTGATGTTCTTCCTGAACATGATACATTTTCATTTATTACTAAATGTTTAATTAGTGTTCATGCTTAATGTCTCGATTACAATAATGCCCCACCGCACTAAAGTTGTAGTAGGTACGTCATTGAGGGGTAAGGGTGAACTTAAGAGCTGTCAAATTTTGGTTTATAGAGGCATAGTATATCCAATTTGCCCAATAAAAAAATGGATTCGTAAAAATTACTAGTTGCGGCTATTTATATTATATCAAATCAAAACTTTACAAATGAGCAAAACATAAGTAAAGTCATTGCTTTTTAACTCGGTGTTTTTAAATAAATTTCAATAACAGTAAAACACTTTCAAAAGGAAGAAGAAAGAACGGAAAGTGGCGGCAGGTATAAATGAGAATGCACCTCGAGAGAAGTTAGTGCTTTATACCATCTCACGAAGTAATACTGAATAATAATATGAAACTTGAGATTCAAACTGAATTGTGAATTCTTCGCACAATAGCTTTGTTCATTTTAACCTTTGGAAATGGTTGTCAGGAATTTATCAAGATTTGAATTTTCTTTTCTGTGTTGATTGCATCAGGAAGTAGAAAATACATCTCAATACATCTCTGGCTCATCTGGTTTTACTCATTATAAGCTGCAATATTAAATATTTTTGTTATTCTTATTATTTAAAATTGATATAAATTATTAATATACGTTTAAAATATACGTTTGTAAAATTAATGCTATGCTCAAATTACTACTGCTACTATAAAATTAAAACTATACGCTGAATAATATTAGGTCTTTACCTATGAAATTGCCGTTTTGTTTGAAAAAAGTTAAAGTATTTTTTTTTCGAACTTATTTATCTCTTTTATTCAAAGTAATCACCCCTGCAATCAATGCATCTTTGCCAACGCTGGGGCAGTTTATGGATGCCCTTCTTGAAAAAATCACCAGGACGGGAGACAACAAACTCTTCAAAGGCGTTTTGTACTGCCTCTCGGGAATTGAATTTTTTTCCCGCTAAAAAGTTGTCCAAATTTTGGAAAAAGTAATAGTCGGTAGGCGCAAGATCTGGTCAGTATGGCGGATGAGGGAGAGCTTCCAAACCCGACTCATGCAGCTTAGAGACGGTCTGTTGTGCAGTATGGGGTCGCGCGTTGTCGTGAAGTAGCAGTGGAGACGACCGATTGACCAAAGCTGGTTGCAGACGTGCGAGTTTCGCCATCATTGTGGTCAGTTCTTCAATGTACACATCTGCAGTAATGCTCTCGCCGTTTTGTAAAAAGCTATGATGAATCACACCAGCACTAGACCACCAAACTGTGACCATCACCTTTCTAGGGGTCATTTTTCGTTTTGCACATGGCTTTGGTACCGAACCAGGATCTAACCAACTTGCTGAGCGCTTTCGATTGTCAAAAAGAATCCATTTTTCGTCGCACGTAACAATTCGGTTCAAAATTCCTTCATTTCTGTGCCTGTTTAGCAGCGCAAGGCAAGTCTCGACGCGTACGTTGCGCTGGCGATCGTTAAGTTCGTGGGGCACCCATCTATCAAGCTTTTTTATCTTGCCAATCTGTCGCAAATGGATCAATATTGTTTTGATGCTAACATCAAAAGCTGCTGCCAGCTCAGCTGTAGATTGAGATTCATCAGCTTCCACAATCGCCTTTAATTCATCATTGTTGACCAAAGTTTCCGGACGACCACGAGGTTCATTTTTCAAGTCAAAATTCCCAGAACGGAACCGAGCAAACCAATAACGGGTTGTACGTTCGTTTGTACAGTTCTCTCAGTAAACGTCGTTGATGTTACGTGTCGTTTGTGCCGCGTTGGTGCCACGACGGAACTCATATTCCATAATTACACGAAATTTCAAAGTATACATTATGAGGAAAAATGTTGAAATGTAATGAAAATACAACGCTAATCAATAAACAAAAGACTTATATTGTAAATAGAATGTCATATTTTAAAACAAAATTAATTTGAATTTAGAATTCATAGCCAATCAAAACTTTTTTTGTTTGAAAAAGTCTGTACTGCAATACGGCAATTTCATAGGTAAAGACCTATTATAAAAACAAACTTAATCTAACAAACCACTACCAGTAGGAAACAAGCCCGATATGCTGGCAGTGTTGCCATGTTGAAAAACAATGCTCAACCTTTGGTCTAAGTAGAGGCCAACATTTTGGTAACGTGTTGCTTTGATCAGACGTTTGGAAAGATCTTAGAAAATTTGGTGAGTACTCGATTCCCAAGGCCCCAGCGTCTCAACTGCAAAAAGCGCAATTATTAAACCACTATAAAGGCTATACTATATCTGCACTTTTTAGTTTTTAGCAGAATGCACCGACGCATCAGCTTAATTTTGTGTTCCGGGTAGATGTGACGGCGTAGAGGTCTTCAAACGTAGCGTCCCACACCATATTGGTGTGGGACGCTACATGTGTCGATACCTCTTTCTGTAACACAAATTAAGGCTCGCGCATCGGCGAATTCTGCTGAACAGCTAAAAAGGCGCAAATATAAGTAATCTTGATAGCGGTTTTATATTTGCGTCTTTTGCAGTTGAGACACTGGGGCATTAGGGACTAAGTGCTCACCAAATTTTTAAAGACCTTTCTAAGGATCTGGTCAAAGCAACACGTAACTAAAATGCTGGCCTCTGCTTCGGCTAAAGATTGAGCATTGCCATTCAACGTGGCAATGCTGCTAGCTTATTGGGCACGTTGCCTACTGGTTTTTATCTATTATAATAAAGGATAATATTGCATTCCCACGGGGCGGTTTGGTTCATATTAGAAACCATAGATTATCAAACATTTTGATTTTTTTACAACTTGCAATATTAGTTTAAATGCTAAATACATCAGTTTTTTTCTTACACCTCTGCTCTACTTAAGCAGGGATTTCAAAAACTTAAAAAAATTACTCGCTGTAAATGAGATCACGTATAACAAGAAAATAAAAGAAACGTCGTAAAAGTAGTTTTTTATTTAAAACTATACAGACTTAAGAAAACTTAGAATGAGTCTTTCAGTGGGACTTCGAATCAAAAACTTAAGAAACGGCGTAATAGCGAGTGCGAAGAAACTCTGCTACTAAGACATCGCATTGCTAAGAAAAAACTTTTTATTAAGCAACTATAGTTTCTAGCAATTTTCTTAATTAAGACTCCTCTTTTAATTTCAACCCTGGATTAGATTTCACTCCAGATGTTTAAGTAGTTTTCAAACAGCAATTATAAAAACATAATTGAGTGGGTATCTCGTAAAAAAGCAAAAAAAAGCTTTCAAAGAATTTCTTTGTAAAGAACAAAGAACTTGAGGTAAAAATATTACGTATACATTTATTAAAGTTAGGCGCGGGAAATGAGGTCTCGGTACTTGAGATGTATTACAATGTTTTAATAATGTAGCAGGAACAGGAAGACTACATTATAATTTGATTTAATCAAGTTTATTAATATTGGAAATTATTTTCCATTGCCTGTGGAGAGTATATATGAATTTAAAATTTTATACTTACAAATTGTGTAAAATTTCAATAAGTTACAAAGAAAAAAAATACATTTATTTCTCTATTTTACTAAAAAAATCAGGTTAGTTAGACAGCCTCTGTGGTGTGGTTGTTAAGCAAGTTGGCTCACAAGGAGGTTGGTTCCATTCCCGTGGCAGGAAAAGCGCTAATAAAGTTTTTTGGCAAGAACGCGAAAAAGATTGCGTCACCGCATTGTATTATTTTCCAGAACTTGTGTTATTTTCAGTGTTAGTGCATAAATTTGGTGGCATTCTATTCGTTAAGTGTTGATTACAGGCGTGAGTGTGGGAAAGTGGTATAATGATGGTGAAACGTTTTTTTTTTCGTGTTGTTTCCAAGACTCCGTAGAAGCTTCTGGTAAAGTTGCCGCCACTTTACTAGGAGTATGACTTGACTAGACTAGACTATGACTTGACTCTGACGTGACTTGATGACTTCGACTGTGACCTGATACATTATTTACGTAAAATATCATTCACTTGATAAATTATCAATTACTTGACACTGGCTAAATACACAAAAGTGTGGAGCCAAAACCATACAAAAAAAAGCGCTAATACTTATTCAGTGTGGGTGTTATAGTACTTCATAGTTCCTGGGTCCCTAGATACAGGGAATCCTAGTTAGGCTCCAGGGTCTATGTATTGTGATCGTTGGGTGTTATTATTATTATTCCAATAAAACGGTGTGAGGGAGAAAACTATGTTATTCAGTTTACTTTTGTATCGTTTTTCTAAGCGCGAGCGTACGTTGACCGAACCTAAAAATATTCAGACACGGCTCACCCGCCGAGGCTACCATAAAGTGTCCCTTTCCGACAATAAATCGTATCGCGTTCATTAGCAAGGGTCACTTACAAAGAGGCAGTTTAGTGCTCTTCACTGACATGAATTTGTACGGATTTATGTCGTACGGTTGGTAGCTGTGAAAAGGAAATCATTTGTTTTAATTTGAATACGAGTTGAAAGTCGGAAAAAATGTTCCTAAAATGGAGTTACTTAGTGATCCATTCACTAAATAAGATTAGATTTTGGATTCACATTAATATTATAAAGGTGAAAGTTTATATGTTGTGTGTATGTTCGTATGTTTGTTACTCCTTCACGCTCAAACGGCTGAATAGATTTGGATGAAATTCGGTACCAAGATAGCTTATACACTAGATTAACATATAGGCTACATTTTATGCCGGAAAAAGGAAATTTTCCCATTGGATGAGTAAATAATTAAAATACTTTTTATCCGCGGGTGAAACTGCGGGGCGCAACTAGTTGAATATGAAAATAACACGCCGTATTCTAAATTTGCATTGTTTCCGTAACATTGTGCTGTTAAAAATAGAATGGAAAGTCAAAAAAGCACTTTAATAAAAGCTTAATGTTCTGACTATCAAACTTGGTGCACTTTTTCCTACCTGTATTCGACCGCTGTCTTACTTGATGGTAAGTGATGATGCGGTCGATGATGAACCATGCTTGCCTAGAAATTGGTGAGAAATTTTATATTTCTATTGTAAAACGCTCATATTCGAGTTTTCTCGTAATTCTGAACATGCAAATATTTATTTTCTGTTTCCAAATTTTACTTCCGCACGCCGTGCGATAAGACGTGTCAGTCTACAGATAACGGACAGCAACGTGCGACGTCTCACTTTATCGTCGCGTAAAACGATTCGCAGGTTATAACTCGGTCGCTTCTACGGATTTATAACTCTATGAGAAACAGAGATGGACTTCGATATTCGTGTTTTTTACCGTCACATATTATTTTTTATTTAAAATATAGTTTATGTGGTAAGTGTATTTAGCTAAGGTCGTGCTGGCGTAATGTGAAAATTGAATTTATTTGAATAAAATTTAAATTTTGAAATAATACTTTAGATGGATAGATAGATGAAGTCTTTATTGTACAGACCAAATAATAAGAATACACAAAAAAAAACGATTATCACATAAATTAAAAAGGTAAATTAATGTTTATGTATAAAACGATACAACGAGCAATAACAAACATAGTCGCTATTGTATTAGTAGGAAGCAATAGCAATCAAAGCTTGAAACAGACCAGTCATCAAGTTCAGGTATGTGTTCTCAACTAAAACGTAATTTTTTGTGTTACGGGGAACTTTGGTATATCGGAACTTAAATCAATCAAATCAATAAAATCAACACAAATACTAGGGGTCGATGTTGAAAACGCGATGTTAAAAATTTACATTTGAATTCAACAATTGTTTCCTTATATAAATTTCAATGAAATGGTATTTGTTGAATTAAAACTTCTTTGCGCACGCTTGACTTAAGGAATAAGCTGGCGAATGTGTAACGACGCGAATGGAAGCTTAAAGTTGTTGGTTAACGTAGATCTTCAATGTCAAAATAAAAAAGTGAAAAATTACTTAAAATTTGTATTATTTTGTTTGGTATGTCCAGTATAATGACAATTTACAATTGTCAAGATGGTGACATTAACATTAAGCAAAGCAAAAACAAAGTCATACCAGCCGATAGATGGAGTTAAAAAAGTTTTACTTCAGTCGTGTGGTCTAAAGCACTCGTTTTTTATACTGTCATGGATAAAATTATTCAAACCTATGATCAACAAGCGCTCCAAAATATTTGCGTATATATGACTTTTTGTCCCTTATTCACAAGTCGCGCGTTCTCTAAATCCGATCCTGACCCGGTTTCCATATTTCACTGGGAATAAATTTTTATAGCTCACAATACAGTGGTAATAAACGTCGAAACAAAGGGGAATGTTGGAAAATTTCAGTAGGTTTCGGTGATTTCGGGTGATGCTCGAAAAAGTTTTACCTTTAATTTTCATGAATTTTGTGATCCCGCGGTTTCCGGAGTCAATATCGAATATCTGAAGTATGGACAAATAACGGAAACTTCGAATTGGAATAATGCTTTAATATTTAAATAAATAATTACAAGAGTAAATATTTTTTGGTCTCTAAACACAATTCTAACTAAACTAGACGTAAAAAAAACTGTATCTAAAAACTTAAAATAAATAAGACTAAAAAACTTATGATAGTTATTTTAGTATTTTTAATAGTAACGGTAATACAAGTTAGTAACGACAAGCCTATGACAAGCCGGGAAGAGTACTGGATTTTAATAATAACACTTAATATTTGTGGGCATTTCACCTTGCGCATTCTAACCCCAAACTAAGCAAATCTTGTACTATTCGAACCAGATAACTGACACCAAATATTCTTGTATGTAAATTCAAATACAATATTATATTCAAACACCCAGACACAAAACCACCATCCATGGATATTACACAAATTTTGTCCTGGGTTCCCACTACCTGCAGTTTAGAAGGCCTACCAACTGAGCTATTGGGCCAGTCGAGTGAAAATAAGTGAGATTACCGTTAGCTGTATTTTTTGAAAGGATCACTTACACAAATCCTGGACCCTAACTAGGATTCCCTGTCTTAGGATTTTTCCAAAATGTTGCCAAATGCTGAGCCATAATGATCGTTTTGAAGTAAATTCTGCTTTTTTACAACAGCTATGAAACAACACTGAATACCGTTATATGTAAATAAAATATGAAATATAGTTCTGGTTTTTTAAATATTGCATCAATTAGGTGGAACGCACACAATTTGCCAATGTTCTAGTTTTTGACTAAACAATGTGAGGCATTATCATTTCTATTCATTTATGCTGAAGATCTCAATTAAACGTAAAAAACACAGTTCTCTCAGTATTCGTTATCTTCTCTACTTAGGTCTACGCTTTAGCCATTTTTAGATTATCTTAGCTGCCCTACTATAAGGCTCAATTTGTCGATTGAATAAAATCTAGATCTCAAGAATTTTAGTACATGTCACCTTTAAATCTATTCGAATGTCAAACACTTTAATTGAGCTTCAACCTAAGTCAAGCTAATGAAACATTATTATTGACAATTTTTACCACTTTTACAAGTACAAAAACGATAAACAATAAAAATTCAAAATCTACGTAATAGTTTTAGCATTCAAAAAGCACATTACTCTTTAGTGGTCCCTATTTCATTAGTCCAGATTCACCCGGGTTTAGCTAAAATAGTGCTGGCACTATTTTCACTGTTCTTCACCGCGAGCGCCGCGAAAAGCAATATTTGCAGAGCATAAGATAAATTAAATAGCATTTTTGACATTTTCCTTTTTTCTCAAATATTATAAATCACGTTTGTGTTTTTTTTTACGTAATGGCTTAGGTAACACAATAATTTCTTATAATTTGTTGGTAGATAAAAAAAAAGTTTTCAAATAAAACAGCAAAAAATTTATGTATACTTAGTGAACAAATTATTTAAAGTACACAATCTTAAAAAAACTCTGGAAAACTATCTACAAATTATTTTCCTGTTTAGCTAAAGCAACTTGATTGTATGTTGTGGCAACACATACCAGTGCCAAACGGAACTTAAAAAAAAAAAAAAAAAACTTAAAAATAAATACCGTTATAATTTTATAGCATAAAATTTCATTCGACCGTTCTCGTAAACCTTTTAATACGTGAACAGTAAACGCCCACTACGGGGCACGCACCGGTCCGCAGGGACTGTAATGAAATTCACCAAAATTGCTTTAATCTTTACACATGTGGCAATTGGTTCGTACTTTTGATCACCTTTGCAAACGTGTGTCAATGCTGTAAAAAAAACGAGTGCGCTTTTAGACCACATGACTGATGTAAAACTTCTTTAGCTCCATCTATTGGCCGGTATAACTTTGGATTTGCTTTGTTTACTCGTAATGTTAATGTCGCCATCTTAACAATTATTATAATTTTACCGGACATACAAACATAATAATACAAATTTTTAAATGTAATTGTAATGTTGACTATGAATATTTACGTTAATCAACAACTTTCAACTTCCATTCGCCTCTCCTCAAGTCAACCGTGCGTAAAGAAGTTTTATTTCTAAAAAAATTTTTAGAGAGTCGATGTATAAAAAGAGTCACTCATTACGTTTCCTCATACTATTTTCAACAACAAGTAACAGCGAGTGCAAATTCTATTAGTCATTGGTGCAGGAGCGAGCGGGATTTGAACGGCATTCGGTGTTCGCCTATACCATATGCCATACCTACGTACAAATTATGAACCAAGATCTGCCCTGAAAGAAAAACAACCATAGCTGCGACGGAGAAATGGCATCGTTGAGTTCCATTGTGATTCTAAATTAAATAATTTACCCAAATATCATTGTATAGATAATTTCATATAACAAAGGCGAGTGGGGACAATTTACCGCCCAAATTAGTCCGCAAAACATCCCGGGGACGCCGTCTCTTGAAAAATAGCACCAAACACGGTTATCCGGGTGTGAAATAATGTCGGTGGATCCCCTCGACCTTTCACCGCTCGTTCACACAATTCTGCCAAAAAGTTGTGAAGCTTCATAAAAATCAGTGACTTCGTTAAAAAAAGAACTTTAGTAAAATTATGCCTAATCTAACCCATTAGGTAACTAACATTCTATTAATAATTATGCTTATGAGTTGCTTTAATGTTATTTATTTAAAATTTATATACTTACGTGTTTTTCACACACAATGTGTTTTGTTTATGAATAAAATACAATACAATACAAATTATAAACGGTTTTATTAGTAAATAAAATTGGTAGTAGTAACTACTTATAAAATTTCACGGTAAATAGTTATGATATTAGTGTAAAATAATTCTGACAGGATAATTTTAGTAAAGTAATAAATACCAGATAAATTTATTATTAGGATTATCATTGTGTGTGTGTGTGTGTGTGTGTGTGTGTGTGTGTGTGTGTGTGTGAGTGTGTGTGTGTGTGTAAGAGAACTTTACCAGCGTATCTGATATACTGGGGTACAATCCGTGGATAAATTTTCCGAAGTTTGACAAGCTGTCAACAGTGTCAACCAACGCACCACAAAAGGGGTTGAGACTAGAGACTTGTTATTACGGTCAACAAGATATTGACGAGGGGAAAGTTTCGTGAAAATGGCTTCGAAAGATACTAATACGCAGTCCATTTTACGCTCATTTTCTTAGATTCAAAGATTTTTTTTTAAAGTTGTGCCAAACCACGATTTAGTCTCTAAAAGAATTTTCATTAATAACAGAATATTTAAAAAGAACTGATTAATCGACTTCAATTGACTTAATTTCACACTGAGAAATACTTGGATGGACATTATCAAAGCTTATACATTTTACAAGCTTATACAGAAATTTCTATGGGACCATCCAAATTGAAGATTTAAAACCTGTTTGGAATAAACCAAATAAAAAAAGTTATCAATTCGGTTTTTATATGATGGAGTACTGAGGATAAAAAAAATACAATCAAAAAGAGCCCTTATCTGAATTCGATTAAAAAACAATAACGGTTGCTGAATTTCTCTTAAACAAAACATTTTGTAATCTTTTTCCCGAACACGGAGTATCAAACCGCATACTTCCATGAATTATAACTTTTCACACATGAGGAGGATGTTGACAGAGATCACAGTTCAGAATTTAATTAGGCGTAACGCAGAACGTTCATTATAACGGGGGTAAACATGAGATTTAATAACTGAACAAAGCTGAGAGTACCTTACAAGGGTCAAAGGCGACAGGCTGGCTCATTTTGTTAATGGTATCAATCAGAAATGAATTAGTTTCTGAGCGACAACACTACCTTATTGCTAAAGGTCAAGATAAACTCTCATGAACAAACAAAAAGGATAACAATACAAAAAAAACCTATTTGAATAACCCACCCCTAACTGTACGTTGTGAAAAGGTGCCCATTATACTGGCTGCATTGAAATGAAATGAATTTATTTGCACGAAATATGGTATAAGTAGGTGGTCGGTCTAAGAGCTGGCATACAAAAATTGTTACTAAAATTGTTGTTGTTATTATATAATTGTTAATTGCCACGAATATTAAAAGACAAACCGATCAAAGCTACGTAATTCACTTAAATTCTTTGTTTATTATTATCAATTATCAACCAGAGTGGTCACTGCAATAAATTGATTAAGGCCTTCCCAGCCCTATTCTTCAGAAAAAACTCAAACGAAGTCCCAAACTCAATACGCAAATTTTTCAAAATTATAATCGATAAACAACTGTTGCGTTACTCATGGTCAACACCATTTTTTTCCTCAAGCAAGGTGTATATCTTGCCTTTAATCGCTTTCATTCCCGAATCGTTGAGTTTTGAGCCTTAACTCTGAACTTGGAACGTTGTAGTGAACGGCAAACTTCAACCACGGAGAGAGCAGACGGTATTTCAGCTTAGAATTAATAAACTAAAATATTAGTATTACACGCTTGATCCATCTCCTTCCAGTGTGTAATCAACGACGAATGGTATTAAATTACAACAGGTGGTAGTGCTCGCACTTGGCTTACTACTCTTTTAAAAACACAAAATTTCTTTAGCTCCATCTCTCTTGCCCCTGTCTGTCTTTTTATCAACTTCCATTCGCCTCACCAGCTCACCCCTAAGTCAAGCCTCAAGAAGTTTTACTTCAAAAATCACAATACTATGTCTAATACTAAGTTTTGTATTTTTATTTAATGAGTTTCTAAACACACTACAAAATAGTGTGGTTTATCGAAATGAGTATTCGTTAGGCAGGGAAACCCCATTAGATACCTACATACAACCTATAGGCAGTATGGACACGATGTTATAAGAAGCATTTCACATTTATATAAGTTTATGTGAGGAGCGAAGTGTGTAAGCTATCTAGGAGACACTCTTAGATGCCAGAAGAAAAAAAAAAATTATATTGATACAGAAATTATAAATTTATATAAATAGCTAGGTCGTAAATTTAATGTTAAGTATGTGTGCATAACAAATATGTGCTATTGAAACTTTAACACGTGTTACTAACCACTTACCGTCAGCTGGGCCATCATAGATAAAATTTTAATACCCTGTAAGTTTATAAACCCAAATGATGGATAAAACTACACGTACCTACTGGGGTGTAGGAATTTTTACAAAATTTGTTGGTACTACCGCTTTGTCAGCTGACAAGTAAGCAGTAGTGCTGAAGCGGTAGCCATACTGTCTGTACTAAAAAGTTGTAGTATAAGCTCTCAAAATGACGTCCATTCAGCTGACACCGAAAAGCCTGGTTTCCTAACGCGGGATCAAAAAGGGTTTCTACATTAGAGGTGCCGTTCCACAGATTACACTCGGGCTCGGGAAGGGCAAAGGCTGAATTAGCATTTGTTATTGAAATATCTAGACGTGAAAGGATTGCCTGAAGCCTGTAGGTCACGGAAAAGGTACCTAGTTTGTATGCGCGACTGAACAAAGGATTAAAACATGTTACGTCTCGATGGACTTTCAATCTATTTAAAGGTTAAATCCGTGAAATTGTGGATTAATCTTTAATGGAGTAGTACCTTTGCTATTGGTTTAAAATTAATAAGCCTAGTGTTCTGAAGTGAAACTGCTTTTTGTATCGTTAATTCCTTTAAATTCGCTTTATGGATAAGTGTATAAAATATATCTAATTTTTATGACTAAATAATTACTATTTCTTAATTTAAACTTGTACGGTTTTCTATATAAACTAAAACTTTGTATGCTGTATGATCCACAAAGGCAGCCTTGATACGAATAGCATGGACTTAATTAATTAGCTCGAATATTTTGATACGATAAGAAAAACCAGTGTTAATCCAATAGTACAGGGAACCAGGCCATAGAAAAATTTAAGAATAAATAGCCTTCTCTTTAGTCAGTGACAAATCAAAATGCTAAATAGCTCCAGCCCACAACCTGGCCATCTGACAACGGCAAAATCTGACCAACCAGATTCAGCATAAATAGACTTATCTTACAGGTTATGAGGAAGGATACATTTCGAAGGAGCAGTTTGTAAGAAAAACAAAAAAAAAACCCTGAAATGTATTTATATTTTCATATAAGATGGCTGCGCAAGTGTCCACCAAATGGAAGATAAGGATACTTATTGGGATCAGGGATATACAGAAAAGGAAAATACTTATATAAATTGAACAAGTCAACTATCCATGGAAAACCTCTGATAGTTTCTTAAGTCAACTACACATTAGCAGACTCACTACCTGTGAAATATATTCAATCTACCTCATGAAACTTTCAGGGTAAACAGCTATTCAAAAACACAGGGCCATTTTAGATGTACTCATAAATCCTTTTTAGGGTGAACCTTTGCGCCTGTAGGCCAGTTTTTATCGGTCTTCGTTTGTTTTTCTTCCTTCCACTTTGTGTTTTTATTTGCTGTATTGTTTACGTTTTGCTTCTATCGGATTAAGTCCTTTTGATTTGCAATCGGTTTTACGAAGAATAGGTAAAAGCTTTATTGATATTTCGTGTCCTGGTAGTATCGAGGTGTACTTACTTAGAATTTGTTTCTGTTGGTGGTAATTGATTTTTAACTAAAAGTATGTAGACATTCTATCAGGGCGTGTCAGTTAGTTTAAAATAAATGTTCCAAATAAAAGAAAAATATTTTGCCACATTTATTTTTCATCAAGAAGATTCGTGTATTTCTGTTTGGAAAAATATTTTTATTCAAACAATGCAACCAGTAAGCTAAACTGAAAACAACGGCACGATCCAGGAAAATTGAATAAACTCTCCAATATTTCATCGGACTCTAGCTATACTAGACTAGACAGTATGACAATGTTAGCTATATAGATAGCCTCTGCGGCATGGTGGTTAATCAGGTCAGCTCATAACGATGTGTGTTTGAAAAAGGTCCATGCGTTACTGTAATAAAAAAGTTTACTTATTATTATAATTTCATAGATGTCTTGATATCATTGTCTAGGACTTTACATTGCAATGACAACTGGCTCTGTAATAAGTGCTTTGCAATTTTTCCATATAGTTTACTAAAGACCAATTTCCACTGACAAGCAGGCTTGTAACTGATTAAACATCGATAATTATTCCAACATTAGCTTTACCGTGATTAGAATCATTTCGGGATTCCCGATATTTCGGCACAGTGCACATGTTTACAGATAGACTAACGGATGGGAAGAGTTTAAAACATTGATATATTATTTAAAAATCTATTGACTTTTGACAGTTAATTATAATTGTTAATGAAAAAGTAGGATCACGAGTGTGCTTAAAAGACCACAATATGACTGAAGTAAAACTTCTTTAGCTCCATCTATCGGCCGGTATAACTTTGTTTTTGCTTTGTTTAGTGTTAATTTCGCCTTCTTGATAATTGTAAATTATCATTTTACTGGATATACCGATATAATAATACAAATTTTTAACTTTGTTATGTTAGCAATAGAGATCTTTTTTTTTAGGGGGGGGGGGAAATGCCCTCGCACTCGAACTGAACTCGTGGAACTCGAACCCACTAAAACCCCCCGTGAGCCCTCGTCCACCGTACCGGGGCGAGAAGGGGTCGCGACTGCAGTCCAGCCAACTCGCCCCCGAACAATGGAGATCTACGTGAACAACTTCAACTTCCGTTCGCCTCGCATTCACCAGCTTACTCCTCAATCCAATGGTGTGTAAAGAAGTTTTACTTCAGAAACACAGTATGAATCATTCTGATGAGTATGCCAAGCAGGCGATACTGCTATAAATCATGTAGAAAGTAGCACGTGAGTTTCGATAACACCTTTTTTTATATACTGCGACCAAAGAAAATGTCTGTCTTGGCGTTACGTAGGAAGCTAATTGATGTCAAAATAAAACAAAAACAAATTAAAGCGCTCATTGATAAAAATCTCGTCAAAAATAAAAACGAAAGTGAAAATTAAGTGATTTACCGCGAGCTGCCGTGACCAGCGTCGGATGTAGGCACATAATTGCGTCCACGGGGAGAAAGGTTCGCATTTTTCACTTCCTGCATTATTTTCCTGACCCGGAGGTCACCGGGTCGGCGCTTGTTAAATTGCTTTATGGGGTCTGAGACGACAGAAATGGGAGATTTGGTACATAAATAAATAACATGTTTCACAAATAATTAGCCAAAACATGTCCATAACACCATTATTATTATTATTATGTTATATTATTATATCTTGAATTTATTTAAGCTTTAAAGGTTGAATAGAAAAATAAACTAAAGTAATTCCGATTCTTAATAGACACGGACGTAGATCATCCCGTTGATTCTTAAAGACACGGGCATAGATCATCCCGTTGATTTTTAATAGACACGGGCATAGATCATCCCGTTGATTCTTAATAGACACGGGCATAGATCATCCCGTTGATTCTTAATAGACACGGGCATAGATCACCCCGTGGATTTAGAAATTGATTGAACCGAAAAAATCTTCATCAATCACTACACTAAAAGTGAAAAGTTGTCTGTTTGTGTGACTTTTACGCCAAAACTTCTAAACCAATATATATGAAATTTTGCATATAAATAGCTTGTACTACTGAAGTAAACATGGTACAACTTTATCCCTGAAAATTAGCAGTGCCGTGGGAAAATGGGAAATTGCAGGTGAATCTGTTGGGCATCCCTAGTACATATGCAATATAGCTCATAGTAAAACTCTCAAATGTTAAACTTCATGTGAAATACGAGATCTTAGTCTTACTGAACCAACACCGTTTCAAGTAATAATCGAACTTAGTTCTAAGTAAATATATGCTAGTTACTCAAACTTAAAGAACTGTTACGAACTGAGTCGGGAATCCGAGATCTCAAAGGAACTGGTTTGGCTGGTGAACTTGGAACAGTTCGGACATTCTCCGTTCCATATTTCCAAACGCTCCTTGCGTTGGAGAATTTGTTACTATATTAATGTTTATAGTTAAATTTTAGGGATAGTTATGCCCGTCTGCACTAAAGACGGCTCCTAAGTTCGCACTTAAGGCAATTATTCATTCATTACCTGAATATGGAGCGCGTATTTACAGAAACTTAGATCGATATAATCCTTCTTATCTATTTCTACTAATGAACATCATTTTTCTCATTATCATCCTTGGTTTTAGTTCATATAAATAATTAGCTTCTACTCGTGGTTTCACCCGTGTGGCCTATAGGAAACGAAGAAGATTTTTTTTATAGATAATTCAACCACCCATTTCACCTTCTTAGGGGTGGAATTTCAAAAAACCCTTTTTTAGTGGATACCTACACTTCACAAAGAACACACCCTTCAAATATCAACTCTCTAGGACCAGCGGCTTAGGCTGTGCGTTGATATATAAGTCAGTCAGCCAGTCAGTCAGGACCTTAAATTTTATGTGTATAGATTAAAAATAAACTGCTTTGCAACAAAAAAAAATGCAAATCTTTGAAACAAAGACCAAGTTGAACATGTAAAGCAAATCCCCAAATGTTCACGGGTCGTGTCCCATTAAGACGACGAATTGAAAATATTGGCAGTATGAATCTCAATATATCTTAGCAACTATAAAACATTTGTAACTGATGTTTATGTATTTCATTTATCACGATATTACCATAATTTTGGTAACTGGATTACATGATTGGTTAACTTTTACAGCAGAGAAAAAATTATCAAAGATTGCTCTATAAAAACAGAGATTTTCATTTTACAAAGAAATGACACTGATTAAAGCATCAAAATTTTTTGTATAGATTAATTTATGCACACACTTTAATGTGTGAAATTGATTTTATTAAATTAGCAATAGTTTTTATTTTATTTGAGAAATACTGTTTTGGCGCATACGACCTTTCAGTATACGCTAGCTCGCATGTGTTTTAGTATGCAATCTGTCCCTCTTCAGTGCGCTACTGACCATTGTCAGCGCTGGTTCTGTGTCAGTCGAGTACCCGCGCGCTGTCAATAACCGTAGCAACAAAGTAAAATACTTTGATATTTTATCATTAAAAATGGAGAAAAAAGCTGTTAAGATTTCTAAAAGAAAGAGAAAAGCAAGTGTAAACAAATTGTAAGTAAACGTCAAATAATTAGAAATTTTGTTACCTGCCTACGTAGGTAGGTAATACATATAATCTATCCTACAAACTAAATGTATGAATACTCCCGTACGACCGTTTTCCTTTGGATAGGTGGGTAGCTAGTTATTATATTTACATGTTTTACTAGTTTGATTTATTTATTTTCTCTATCATAAATAACTAAAATAGTGGACATTGTGTGGACATTTCACACAGCGCCATCTAGCCCCAAACTAAGCAAAGCTTGTGCTATGGGAACCAGATAACTGATACAATACTTAGATACTACTTGTTTGTAAATACATACATAGAATACAATATAACACCCAGACACGGAACAAACATCGATGTTCATCACACAAATGTTTGTCCTGTGTGGGAATCGAACCCACAACCCACAGTTCAGAAGGCAGGGTTACTACCAACTGAGCTATCGGATCAGTCAAATAGTAAGTCTAGCGTGGACCAAACATTGCAGTATTTCGGGTTTTTTGTATGATTATCTGGTCTAGCTGTATTTTATTTATAATCTATAGTATGGTTGGTATAGCAATATGTGTCCTCAAAATAAAACGAAAATATAAAAACAACAATTCATATTGTAGGAAGCAATCGTCAGAACAGAGAAAAGCAATGGAGTTGTCTCTGGATTTAGGCGAAAATGAAACAATGTCAGTTGAGTTTCTAGAAGGGTATGTATCAAGTGAATAGAAATGATGTGTAATCATACCTATTAAATTAAAGGTATTATATCGCTTATAGATATTAAGGATGTAATAACTAAGCTATATATTTAATTTTGTAGAGTACAAGAAATGCCTCCGAGTTATGCAGAATTGCAAAAAGTGTCGCCCGCGTAAGATTTTATTATTAATTATCAGTGTTTATTTATTTATTTATTCATTTGGCACACAAAACAGAATATAACCAACTAAAGAACAAAAAAATAAAAGTTTTTATAAACATTTTGAGCTAGGTTACATCCCAAAACATGTGTATGACGGCGGCAACGTCCAGTTATAAACTCTATGCACAGCGATCGAGCACCGTAATTTACCCTGGGGTGGCATTAAATTTATTACAGTGGCAGCACCGGCAACTGTCATGGCGCCCCTACCTGTCTGACTATATAACGGGATCGATTGGTGTGCTACGGATCATTTTTGTTCCAGACACGGCGCGGTGCGGACATGCTGAAGGCCTATAGTTATATAGGTTGCAACCTATCTACGCAGAACCCGTTCTGCCAACATGTACACATCACGATTAACAAAACAATAAAATAAGTAGTTAGTAAAAAATTTAATATGTTTTCATGGTACGATTTGTATCTTAAATGCAAAATCTTTAAAGTTAAGAAATGATAGCTAAAACGTCTCTTTTATTTTGGTAGTTTTTGGTCAAAGATATCAACTGAGCTGTGGTGTTCCTTCAAGATGTCGTTATACTGACGACACATCCTTACCAAAGGGTTATGTTAAATTACAAAACAAATAAGGTTTACTAATACTATTTCTTTTAGGACAGTAGAAAAGGATAATAACAGCTACCGTATGTATTATTTTTATATTTTTTACATGATCTGAAAGTTTATAATCATACACATATTGTGGTATATGTTTCAGGCAGATAATGATTGTAGCGATGATGACACGCTATCTAACATATTAGAATACGCATCTGAGCAAATGGTAAGAACTTTGTGCTACGGTGAGCAATTTGTTATTGCAATTCTTTACATAATTTATACCATGCGTTCATACAATACCCGCAATAAAATGTAGATATAATTGTGTATGTTTCAGATTGAGACAGAAACACAAGACTTGGGGCACCGAATCATAGATGTTAATCATTTTACATCACAACTTATAAAAATTGCTCAACATGAAAGTCTATTTCAATGCGGATTAGGTACAATGAAATTAGATTCTGAAAATCGAGTTGGCTTGCAATCTGAATTCAAATATGTCTGCTCAATGTCTAGTTATAGAAATAAAATCAAGTCATCACTAGCTGACGTTAGACGTTAGACACTAGACGACGTTATTGGGGTGTTGCTAATTTGGTTCAATGCGTCTAAAACCCAGGCCTGTGTATTCTCTGCTAAAAAGACACTACTTTCAACCACTCCGGTTTTTGTGGGTGTAACAGTACCTTTTAGTGATCATCTTGAGCTGCTTGGTGTGCAAATTTCATCTACCTTAAATTTCGGTCGCTTTATTGAGTCCAGAGCTAAGATAGCTGCAAAGAAGCTTGGTGTGTTATCTAAGGTTAGGCAGTTTTTCTCGTCGAACTAGCTGCTTAACCTTTACCAGGCTCAGGTCAGGGCCTGCATGGAGTACTGTAGCCACCTGTGGGATGGCTCGGCCCGATACCAGCTTGCGACTTTTGACTCTATTGAGTGGCGTGCCAAGAGGATTATCAACGATGAGACACTAGTTAAAGGGAGAATCTAAAACCAGGAACACAGACGCAAGGTCGCTGGTCTGTAGGTTTTCTATCGGCTACATTTTGGAGAGTGTGCGCATGCCCTTCAACTAATTCCGTCATCCTCTTTCCATCATAGAACTACAAGACTTGGTGATTCTTCACATCCTTACGTCGCTAGTGTACCCCAAATCCGCACCAAGCGTTTTGTTGGGTCATTTATAGTCCGAACGGCCAAGGAATGGAATGCTCTTCCAACAACAGTGTTTCCTCCTGGGTATAACCTGGGTCTTTTTAAGTCAAGAGTGAATGGGTATCTCATGGGGAAGCGTGCTCCACCTTAGACAACTTCGTCACTTACCATCAGGTGAGTTGTTGACAAAAAAAGCATGCCCACTGTTGTATGCACACTAATTGGGTATAATGAAACAACCAAACTTTCAGTAAGTAGGCACTCGCACGAACGTCCGCCCGCGACCGATGGCAGGTAGGAAGTGTCAGTGATACTACGTTTATTAATATACAACATCTCTTCCTTTTTATAATATTACCAAAACAAATAACACAATATTACTTAATTAACTAATCAGATTAACTTCTTTATCAGATACTTTACTTAATCAACTAATCTTTATCAGATGCTTCTTCGTGATTGACAACTTTCCATTGACCTTCTACTTTCTTTAAGTGCACGATATTCCTCCTGTACTCTTGACCAGTTTCATCATTCCTTATATTTATGTCGCTTCCTTTAGCACTAATAACAGTATGAGGTGTTGAGTTAAATTCAGATACTAGCTTATTTTCTTTTATCATGTTCTTCACATACACTTTCTCACCTATTTCCAACTCTCTATCTACTGCTTTTCTTTTATTGTCTTCGTTTAGTTTACTATTATATTTTCTTTCTTTATCACGGTCTCTAATTTCAGAATCACCATAATTGTTCTCAAAGTCTGTTAAAAAAGGTAATTTGTCTCTGAATTGTCTTCCATAGAATAGCTCGGATGGGGATTTTCCTGTGGATGGATGAGGTGTGCTGTTATACATCATTAAGTATTTTAACAAATCATCTTTCCAGTCAGATTTTTCGCATTGACTGATTCTTAAACGCTTAAGGATATCTCTATTTTGTCTTTCAACTTCACCATTTTGCTGAGGCCAATAAGGGATTGTACTAAAAAGTGTAATCCCTTGTTCTGTACAGAATGTTTTAAATTCCTGACTGCAGAATTGTCTGCCATTGTCGGCAGTTATACTAGCAGGGTATCCGGTTCGTGAGAATATTTTTTTTAATACTTTTATTGTCTCTTGTGTAGATATAGATCTCATTGTTTCAATTTCTTTATATCGGCTGTAATAGTCGATAATAACAAAAAGATAATCTCCACTTGGAAGTGGACCCAGAAAATCAATAGCTGTATCCATCCAGGCTTTGGACGGGAGTTCGCGCCTTTTCATGGGTATTGGCGGATTGGGAGCTGAGACTAAAGTACATCCTCTGCAGTTTTTTACAGTGTTTTCGGCGTCTTTGTCTATTTTTGGCCACCAGACCTTTGTACGTAATCTAGCTTTCATGTTGACTATGCCTGGATGGCCTTCATGAGCCGCTGCGAGAACTCGTTTTCTTAACTTAGTGGGAATTACTATTTTATTTCCTCTTAACAAGACTCCATCATGTAACCAGAGTTCATGTTGAAATAACTTATAATTATTCAGTGAAACATGCCATACATCATTCATTAAAGCGTCTTTAACTAATGTAAGCTCATCATCATCATTCGATGCTTCAATTATAGCTTTAAGAGATAATGCAACTGGTCGCGCGTATTGAACAATCTGATTAACATGATGTTTGTGCTCAAAAAAGCTTTCTTGTGTGTTGTTAGTTTTACATAAACGAGATAATGGATCTGCTATATTTGATTTTCCAGGTTTATAAATGACTTTATAATCATATCCTTGTAATCGAAGGACCCAACGCTCGATTCTAGCACAAGGTTTTGATCGCGTGCCAAATATTATCTCTAGAGGCTTATGATCAGTGATAAGCTCAAATTTTTTTCCATATAAGTACATGTGAAAATGTTCAATTGCCCACACTAAAGCTAATGCCTCTTTTTCAGTCTGACAATATCGTTTTTCAACGTCAGTCAGGCTCTTGCTTCCAAAAGCAATAATACGAGGCCCGTTGTCATCGTACTGAATCAGTACGGCTCCTAAACCTACAGGACTCGCATCAGCGATTACTTGGGTACGGTCTTTTGGGTCATAGTAACCAAGAGTAGGAATATTAGAGAGACAATGTTTTAATTTAGCGAAAGCCATCGCTTGTTCTTTTTGCCAAAATGCAATGATACTTGCATTTTTGCTTACTTTGTGCCGAAGTATTTGCCGAATGGGTTCTGTTAAAGTTGACAAATTAGGGATCCATTTTCCAACGAAATTTATCAAACCCAAAAAACTCTGTATTTCTTCAATGGTCTCCGGTGATCTAAATGTCTCGATGGTTTTGATATATTTGTCAAGTGGTTTGATGCCTGACGATGATAGTTCATGGCCTAAAAACTGAATAGTTTGTTTATTGAAAACGCATTTATTTTTATTTAATAAAACATTATTATCTTTAAGTACCCTTAAAACGCATTGAAGCCTGTCATCGTGTTCTTTTTCATCACTTCCAAAGACAATAATGTCATCTATAAAGTTTACAACTCCTTCGCATGGTAATAACATGTTTTCCATGATTTTTTGAAAATGTTCTGGTGCACACGATATTCCAAACATTAATCTTTTATACCGGTAAAGCCCTTTGTTAGTTATGAAAGTTGTGATTTCTCTACTATTTTCTTCGAGCTCAACCTGATGAAAGGCGTTCTTTATATCTAACTTCGAGAAAAATTTTGCTTTACCAAATTTAGGAATGAGTTGTTCCATAGTTGGCAAAGGATGGTGTTCCCTAATAATGGCTTTATTGGCTGCACGCATATCCAAACAAATACGAACATCATCGTCAGGTTTTAGAACCGGTACCATTGGAGAAACCCAAGAAGATGGCTTATTTACAGGTTCAATGATGTCTAATTTTACTAGTTCATCAAGTTTTTTATTAATTTTTGACTCTAAAGGAATTGGAACTCGTCTGTAAGGTTGACAAACTGTAGGGACTGTTTTGTCTACCGCGATCTCTAATTGGACATCTTTGAATTTGGGGAACTGTTTTTGCTCAAGGGAATTAACATCGAAGCCTAGTTTTAGCACATTTAGGGCAATAGCAGTTTCTTTACCCAAAAGGTTTCTTGAACCATTTTCTATAACATAAAAATTTGTCATTAATGATTTAGGACCAATTTTTATTAGCGCATCAAATGAGCCTAGCACTTTAAGTGGATCTTTGGCACCATATGCCAGGAACGTTTTGTCCGAAGACTTTTGTTGGTTGGAGACTATGACTTTAGATTCTTTCATGTACTCCCAAGTTTTATCATTTAAAATATTAGATCTACTACCAGAATCAATAAGCATTTTGATGTTAATCCCACCTACCTGACAATCTATTGTTGCATCGTCGTCGATATGGAAAATGTAGTCTACAGATGCAGGCTTAGCTGTGAGCTCTCTATTTTTGGAAGCTTCCACTTTGGGCTTTTTGGCTTTATTATTATGAATTAGTGATGGGTTAAAACTGTTTCTTTTATTGGCCCTTGTTCTACAGTGTTTCTGAAAGTGTCCTCTGAAACCACATTTCATGCAATTGGCGTTTATTGCTGGGCAGGAACTAATATCGCTTTTGTGGTTTTTACTACCACATCGGCTACAGAATTCAACCTCGGATTTAGTATATCTTTTTGTTTTTTTAGTGTCAATTTTGTTAAGGCTGGTAGTTGTAACGTTTGTGTTCTGTCTATCGTGGAACTCATTTAACTGCCGCTCTACGGTTTCTAGGGAGTTTGCTTCTGCAATGATTTTTTCAATAGTAGCCGTGTCACCAAGAACTAAAATACTTTTTCTCAATTTAGATGAGCTACACTTTTCCGTAATTTGATCGATGAGATTTTCATCTTCCTTAGAGAAGTTACATTTCGAACTTTGTCTTCTCAGACGAATTAAGAATTTTTCAAACTTTTCATCCGGTTCTTGTTTCATTAATCGGAAAATGTGTCTTTCAAATAAATAGCTTTGCTTTGGAGAAAAATATTCATCCAACTTTTTGATAGCCACATCATAAACGTCAGTCGCGTCAGTATTGGTTACGTGAGCTCCAGGAATATTGAAATAGATGTCTTGTAGTGCCATGCCACCGGAATGTAATAGCATTGCACGTTTTTGGTTTTGATTATTAGCGTTTGTCGCCACGAAGTAAATTTCTAAAGCCCGTTTCCATCTCTCCCAACGGGAACTAATGGAGGTTGGATCGCCTTCACAATCGAATGGTTCTATTGGCGAAACTTGTGATTGGGACATGTTGAATGATCTGCAAACAAGGGAAAGGTGACCTCTTAAGGAGAAAGATTTTATTTTAATTTATTAAATACAAGATCAGCTCATCTCATTTCGTTAAATAACCTCTATTTATTGTTTACAGATAAACCAGAAGTTAATTTATTACTATAAAGTAATGATTGATTAATAAAAGTAGTTAATAAAAGTTAAAAAATAAAATAAAAAATAAAATAAATTATTAATTATTAATATTATTAATAAAAGTACAAGGATTAGATTAGAAGTTGGAATAAAAGTATAACTTGTTTTCACTTTAAACCCAAATTGATTGTATCTGGCTTATAGTGAGTAGTATAACATCCATACGAAATAATAAATGCTTCGCCCTGTGAACTCCGTATGGTCCCATTACAGTTAACATAAATAAACCCGAGTTAAACATATCGTACAAAGGTCTGTTTATTATAAGTGCTTATTAAGTAAGACGATGAGTAAGAAGACGGTCACTTGATATTTAAACACAGTTTCGGCTTAAAAGTAGCCTGGCGATTGAAGGGATGAGATGAAATTCTTTGATGAATAACGATAGACAGACAAGGTACTTTTGACTTTTTGTCCAATTTTTATTTATCCAGCTTTATAGGATGTTTCTTTTGACACTGTTTTAGTTTTCGCCACACCATAAGCCGAGGAATAAGTAATAGGTACTTATTATTTAACTTCATAGTAGTAGAAGTAGTACTTTGTTAAAACTAGTACTTAACGATTATGTTTGTTATCGTTGGAACGTTTGTCAATTAATATTTGTTCATGACAGTTATTTAGTTTTAACAATAATTACTTACATTTTCCAGAATTATTGTGTAAGTGGTATATGGCTAAAACGGGTAATTAACGATACTATCGTTGGAACATTTGCTTATTCAATCGATCAATACTATAACTTCAAAATTATTGAAGTGGTACTCAGCTAATAGTATTTTAGCTAACATTTTCGATAATTGTGTTTAGTTGTTAGATTTGGTCAAAATAAGTGGGTAGGTATCATAATAATTTCATAATATTTTATGATTTTCCTTCTTTTCAAGAACTTGTGAAATTTTAATGTTGACCATGTCCGTATGTGGTACATAATTATTTGTTAAATAATTTTACTTACTGCGCTTTTATACGTCGCCAATGTTGTATGCACACTAATTGCGTATAATGAAACAACCAAACTTTCAGTAAGTAGGCACTCGCACGAACGTCCGCCCGCGACCGATGGCAGGTAGGAAGTGTCAGTGATACTACGTTTATTAATATACAACACCCACTTTCTCATAAAAAAAAAATTACTCACATTTTGTACCTAATGGTCTTGCTATATAATATTTGACATTAAGCACTTTGTAATTTTAAATGCTTAGTCCAATAATTTTATATGCTTGGTTCAATAACTTAATTTTAAGTACCTAGTGTAACTTTGACTTGTTATAGTGCTAAAAATAGCCAGTTGGCAATGAATACTTTGACTTTGAATAATTGTATCACCATTTCATACACCATTTACTTTCACGAGTGCCGTTTTGGGACCCGTTTTGCACCATAAGTACTATAGACCGTTATATATATATCTAATAATATAAATCTAATTGCATTTCCTAATAGTGAAAAAGAAATTTCATTATCGGGCCAGTAGTTTCAGATATTACCTTTTACAAACATATAAACATCAAACTTTAACCTCTTTTTAATGTTAGTGTATAATAATATAATATTATATAGTATAAAATATTAGTAATATACTAATAGTGTGGATATAAAATGTACAAAATTATAATCGTACAAAAAAAATAAGGTAAGTAGACTCTACGACGTCTATGTTCCAGTGGATAAGTCACGCTGTGATGACGGCTCAAGTCAAACGCTCCGGTGCGGTGTAGTCGAGCCGGTCAATCGCAAGCTACGTAATATTATAGGGGTATGAGCGGGCTGCGGGGGGCTCAGCGCCCGATTTTGGATTCATTGTTTAACACTGCGTCGCCTTAATACCACCATCAACCACCGACCAAAATTATCAGTGATTTGCATTCAAATTGAAAAAGGCCCATTAACATAATAAACTGTTTGTATTTGTGTCAACACGCGACTAAACAGTAGCAATACAACTTATAGCAGTAGGAAATGTACTGCGAAAATTGTAATGTAAAAATTTAATCAATTGTCGACCAGACGGACGGGTATCGTCATCTATACATGCTTGTCTCCCTCCTATCCGAGCCAGGCGTTTTGATTCGACCTTTATAATGCGAACGGTTAAGGAGTGTGCCTCTTTACCAGCGTCTCAGTTTCCGAAAGTTTTGTTTCAATACAAATCAAACCAAATCAATTTATTTGTTTTTTTTTTTTTATGTTAAGGGATGACGCGACGAGCTAGCCGTTCGCCTGATGTTAAACGACACGGCTACCCATATCAGCTGCAGTGTTACTCGGAACTCTAAAGTATAGAGTTTCACGTGACACTGCACTGCGCACGTCATCCTGAGACATCAGCACAATCTAGTAATAAGATTACTAAACTGTGAAATCAGATCATAAAGTCTCATTTGCCCAGTAATTTCACTAGCTACAGTGCCCTTCAAACCGGAACACAGCAGTGCTTGCGCACTACTGCTTGGCGGCAGAATAACTGGCAAAGCGGTGGTACCTACCTAGACGAACTTTGCTGGAAAGTCCTACCACCTAGTAGTATGTTTTCAAGAGTGAACTGTTTTCTTATAGGCAAGAGTGCTACATCGTCGTCGTTCATTTACGCACGTTCTATCCTTTTATTGCCCAGCATACTACCGGTTTGTACTACTACTAGTAACACGGGCAATATTATAAAATAAATAAACAAAATAGGTACTAGAAATAGTTAAAATAATGGAATGGTAAAATAATTTTCTTAACACAATTTTATTTTAGTAATGATTTTTTTTTTTTAGCATTTCAGCATTTTAACAAGGCCTTTCATTTGATACCCATAAACCACGGGCATGCAAAACAAAACTAGTCGCCATCTTGGACCGTCCGCCACATTGGAATTAGAGTGTGAATTGCCTACCCATGAATTGTCATCCGAACTAAACGTGTATGCACAATTTCAACTATAATTATAATTACTGCTTTAAAATTTAGTTGCAAGATTTAATCTAAACATACATACATAGAAACATTGCAAGTCACTAAAAAGAAGACGTTCCTATAAATAATGAAAGCAATGTTAAAAAAATACACAACCACAATCACACACTAATTATAAAAAAAACTACCTCATTAGAAATCGGGAGCGTCTAATGACAATAACTTTATAGATAGGCTAGCGTCACAGTAACTCGATGTAAGCAGCAGTACAGACCTAGTTTTCATTATATCTAAAATTGTCTCTCGTAGCATTTTACTTACACGTTTTAGTAAATTTGGTAATCTTCGTTTTCTTCTCGAGTATGCAAATGGTCAGATCCGGTGTCAGAACTTTTACACTGCCAAAAGGGCAGCTTTTGCTTTTAGCTTTTGGCTAGCATCCTATACCTTCGATCACATCGTCACTTCCCATCAGGTGAGAGCGTGGTCAAATGCTAGACAAGTTTGAAGTAAAAAAGGGTGAGTTGGCTTAACAACTGTTGCCTAACGACAACAGCGGGGACAGATGGCTTAACGCACCCTCCAAAGCACGGTAGCGCTCACAGCTGTAAATAACATTTTTTGCTCTAGGATCGGTCAGCAAGCACTATATCAGCTCTGTTAGCTCATGGCCAAGTGCGGGGTGTCAACGTGACATATGTACCGTTATTGGGATTTGTGAACTGACCCCGGAAATCTCCAAAGTCAATGTGGGCTTATGAACTAACACAATGATTAATCTACGTTTTTTAGAAAGTAGAATTAAATTATTAATTCATGATTAGACCAAAAAAGCGAAATTGTTTTATTAGAGCGTTATTAAACCATTATTTTTGTAGTCAAACGCAAGTCCGAACTTGTCCCTAAATACAAGGAATCCTAGTTAGAATCCAAGGTTCAAGATTTGATCGTTGGGCGTTATTGTTGTTTTTGTTACATAAAAAAGTATGTGATCACAATCTCACTCTAGTAAAAATGGCAGTATCTTGCAAAAGCTTGCTACATGAGACTTCTAATAATATAAATGTAATTAACTGTATTACATTTCCCTGTGGTGGAGGGGAGGCATACAAAGAAGCTCATCAAGTCGAGTCATCGCCTTAATGCCGGGTAATGAGACGCCAGGGTTACTTCCAGACTGTTCTCGGTGCAAAATACGTTTTTAAATTTGTTTTTGGTTTTGGTTAAATTTTTTTTTTATGTGTTTATGAAATGTATATTTTGTGTTTCTATAATTATAATCAAAGGTAACTCTTGCGTTTAATTTTATAAATGTGGTAACATTGGATTATTTTCTACTCAAAGGGTACAATAATGTCAGCGTGTTGGGTATCGGTAGTGGTGTAGCAATATAAGTCAAATAGTATTAGGTGATATAAGTTAGCGCGGCCATGTAAAAAGGCCAAATTATTCTTTTTTTAAATTGTTTATAGACAACGCATTTGACCATAGTTTCAATTGACGGAAAGTGACGGTGCTGTCTATGATACTGCAATGCTCTCTTGCAACTCCCAGAGTGTAGTTAACAAGGATGCTGGCAAGTAATTTTTTTGTTATAGGTAATGTATAGCATTAAGTAATAGTTATTATGATTTTAGTAGTTACTTTAAACAATAAATACACTATATAGGCATAAATTAATGGATGTTCCCCATAATATGATATGACGAAAATGCAGCGTTAAGCGAATAAAATATTACTCTATAGAACTGAAGTTCACCAGTACATTGTTTCCACTAGGGAAATAATATGGTACGTAATACCGTGGGTAAGATGGTACGCAATTTGGGTTTAAACTAACAAACCAAATTGAATCCTTAAAGCAAAATAAAAAGTAATTTTGTATACTGCTAATCATGATTGAGTAAAGGTTGATCTCGTACCACCGTACTTAACTTTGTCAGCCTAAGGCTAGATTAAATTGAAAGTCGGGGGTTTTTGTTATTTCCCAAAAAACTGCGATGTAATGAAAGTCTTGGATAATTTAAAAACAATCTGCCTTGAAGTGCCTTCGTGAGAGCAGATTGTCAAGACACTTCAAGGTAGATTATTTTTTAAAAAGAACTTGGCTATTATTAATTAGATTTACGTGACACCACTTCCCCGAGAATGGAAAAAAAAGGTGAATTTGAATCACCTTTGACTTGCAATTATCGTCTACATACATCTTTATCCATTTCCTATTATTTAGACATTTAAAAATGAAACTGTTTGTTTGTAAGGTTTAAGGCTTAGCTGTATTTGTATACAATTTTGCATACGGATTTGCTTATATTACTAAGATTAATATGAAGCACCTTTTATCACGGATATATTTAAAGTTTTCATGGTTATGTGCGAGTAAAGCCGCGGGTCTGATAATGAGAGGCTTATGTGACCATCGAAAGACTTCCACTGGACTAGAGTATGCCCATTTGTGGGGCTGCTTGTTTCTTGCATCCATCGGATTATAGTAGTGTTGATGAGGTCATCAGTATACCTAGCTACTCTGCGCACACAAGAAGCATTCGTTTCATTAAAATCATACACAAACACACACCACTAACATATAATCAAAACAATGCTCTATCTTAAAACTTCAAATGCCTTTTTTGGATTACCAAAGCCATCTAGACTTTTTGTATGATATCTTTATTGGTAACCTTAAATAAGCTAATTAAGCTTTAAGATAGATCATTTATTATAAATGCTAAAGTGAACAATAAAAATATCATCAAAAAAGTCTAGATGGCTTAAAAGCATCGATATCATAAATTTCTCTTCAACCCTTCTCTAGACGAAGCAATGGATTCCAATAGACAATAATATAAATTTATAAAAAGACATTTAGGCACAACCCTCTGGAGATCCATCGGGATAAATGTAAAAGTTTATCGTCAGAACTCTGTGATTTATTCCAAGCGTAAATATATTGATATTTGGATAAACTTTAGGGACTGTTACTTTTACTCTGTGTCCCGTCTTGAATGTTTAACACCTTTTACATTATATAGGTGATTTGTATTATTTGGAATATATTTGTGTCTTCTACTTTGTTATTGTCTATTAATTTAAAATACTTTCGATATGATGGTACTGTCTCAACGGAGTTCACAAAACCGATCTTTTTGTACATGTGAATAAGTGAAGCTTACAGCTGTGGTTAAAATAATATGACAATCTTTATTATTTTGATATTTTCATGTTAATTAATGATGTGAATAGTTCACCTGATGTTAAGCGACGCCGGCTCCCATAACAGAACAGCGTCACTCGGATCTCTTATGTAAACGTTTGCGTAACATTGTACTGCGCACGTCATCCTGAGACATCAACACAATTTAGTAATAAGATTTCTAGGATGACATCAGATGATAGGGCATCATTGCCCAATAGTTTCACGAGTTAAATCGCCCTTCAAACCGGAATAAAGTAGTGTTTGAACACTATTGTTTGGCGGAAATATAATTAGCAAAGCGGTGGTACCTACCTAGACTATCTTTGCAGAAAAGTCGTACGACCTAGTAAATTGTGTTACTCCTTCCACAGAAACTTTTCACGTCATTTGTATCCAATCATATATATAGTTCTATCAATATTGATTATTATTTTTATGTTTGTGGGTTTTTTTTCATCGTCACTATCACGTCTAATATATTATACAAAAATGAAAATTGTTGTTTTGGTTTTTACGCCAAAATGTCTGAAATTATTTGAATTTATTTTGTATATAGATTGCGTGTAAGTGATCAAGAATATTTGGTTTTCACAAAACGTGTGCGTTTGAAACTGAAGGCTGCATCTATAGGTAATGGCTTTATTATAATCTAAAATATAAGTGAATTAAGTAGAAGTAATATAATATAAGTCAGAATCAACTCATAAGTGAGTTCTCAATATATTCAGTAAATTTAATTTTACCATATTCATAAATTCAGAATATGAAATTATTTATCTGAACCCCCAACTAACTGCTATTTACACAATGAAAACTCAGTTCGAAAATGGCAAAATGAAAAGAGGAATTAATCCACGAATAATATGTTTTTAATACATTTAATAGACTATTCAAAGTTGAAATCTGAAATAAACCAGCAGCATAAACACTTATTGACTTTCCTATTCATTAAAGATTAAAGAAGATGTGACTTTAGTTACTTTAATTTCCCACTGAGGAGACACATAGGGTGTCTTCAAAACCGACGCAACACCTCAATTTGCGATACCTAATTTCGTTGAGAATGAAAACACTGAAATGCCTATTAGGTAATTTGGCTGTCTTTTCTTTTATTTTACAAAAATGTTATTATAATAGACACGTTTTGATTCTAATATATTTACAAAAGCATAAATTGTGGTAAATCAATACCAAAAGCTGACGTTCTGTGGATAATAACACCTGTCACTTTTTCAGTTTTCTATCTAACTACAAAAATAAACCCCCATGAGTGCACCGACATAACGGCAAATTCAAATAACTCCTCTTCCACATCCCAAGCTCCCCAAAGTGACATTGTCATTCTTGCATTGAGAGAAGATCGGGGCCGTCCGGGCCTGCTACACGCATGAAGCAAATAGTTACCCTGGTTAAGTGGAGACAACACCCGTAACTATCGCTTTCGGTGGTTCTTTCCTACATGAGCTTCAAAAGTACAATAAAAGTGTGTAGTAGCCCAATCAATGATTAAACCTTGCACAATGCACCGGGGCTAATCTCTTGTATGTGCAATAAAAAAATCTATTTATCCATCCATATCTGTTTTGACCAACTTCATAAAAAGAAAGAGGTTATCTATTCGGTTGTATTTTTCTATATTGTTTGTTATCTCAAGACTTATTTCTTAAATTTTTTTGGAAATAGACTGCGTCGTCACTTTTCATCACACACAGAGACAGTAGTCAAATGCTTTACCTATAAACAAATTTTATAAACTTTTGTTATTTCATAAAAATCGAGCCCGTTGTTCAGTTTTTAAATGAAAATAACTGGAAAATATGTTATCCTCTACTATTTCCACACTTTCACAATTAAAAGATTTAGTCTCATTGCTCCACATAAAAAGAGAAAAAGTCGCAAAAATCGAAATGGCGGTGGTTAAATTTGACATCACGTAAACTTTGAAGTGCGAACTCCCCCTTTCCTACATCTTCATGGTTACACGTTTTGTATCGCTCGCCCGCCCCGGGGGATACCGTGACAGCTACGACAAAGTCGCTCACTGTAACGAATGTAATTAAAACAAGATGTCTTAATGTAATGACAAAGATATTTATGTTGTAATTAACTTGTTTGCTATGATGATCAGGTTCTTCCTGTTCGTAAATTGGTAAGTTTTCTATTATTTTTAAACCACACAAACGGTTCAGGCATTTTATATACAATACCAACAATAGTAAACCATCATTGGCCTATAAGGCCAAAGTATGGGTCTTTCCACGGGTGCCGTAAGCTATGGCTAAGAGAATATCTAAGGAACAGCATTCTCCTCGATCTGCTTTGTAATTTGATGCATTTTGCATATAATTGACTGGCCTGATAGCTCAGTTGGTAGTACCTGCCTTCTGAGCTGTAGGTTGTGGATTAGATTGCTACCCAGGACAAACGTTTGTGTGATGAACATCGATGTTTGTTCTGTGTCTGGGTGTGATATATTATTATATATGTGTAGGCAGAAACGGGTTGTGCGTAGGTTGCAACCTATACAACTATAGGCCTTCAGCACGTCCACACCGTGCCGTGTCTGGAACAAGAAATGATCCGTAGCACACCGATGGCTCCCTTTATATAGCCAGATGGGCGGGGAAGCGATGACAATTGCCGGTGTTGCCACTGTAATAAATTTAAATGCCACTACAGAGTAAATTACGGTACTACCCGCTGCGCATAGAGTTTATAACAGGACGTTGCCGCCGTCACGGCCATACTGACGTGCGTACGTCCTCGTACGCTTAGCTTCACTTTGTATCTGGTGAGGGACCATAGAGTAGTATAATGTGAGGGGCATAAGTATCAGTGTTATCACCTGACAATAATCATTCTGACAATTAAATTGAGTTAAACTTAAAGTCAAAGTCAAAAGATCAGTTTTCGAATTGATTAGTCAAAAGCATTTTAGCCTTCCAGTCATCGTCAGGGTTAACCCTTCAGGACCATCAGTATCCCTTCATTTATAAAAAATAGACCGGGTAGTGCTAGACCGGATAGATATCCCTTTAGCAACCAATAATCATCATTTCAACTCACTCGCCGTCATATATTATTGGGTGTAAAAGGTTTATAAATATTTATTTGTTTATTTAATTTATAACCTACTGCCGTCACTAAGACGCCCGCCAAACGAGGTGATTATAATTTGGTGAAAAGGTTGATGACGTGATAATTTAGAAAAAAACTGAAATGCGGTGTTAGATATGTGACACGTTCTAGTATGATCTACGGAAAAAAAACTCAAAAAGATTTTTTCCCTATAACTTGATATTAGAAATCATAATTAAAAAACTGCATAAATCCCTTTGTAATCCTTTCGTTCTGTCAAAGAGCACGGGCCGAGCGCGCATCCGAAGGTAAATAGAAGCAGCGTACAGTTGGGTATTGCAAAGACTCGAACAATAAGCGAGGCAGGATGAAGAATGTTGATAATAATTTATTCATAACGCCCGAGTCGCGGGCGAATACCGGCGCAGATGCTAGGGAGGTGGTATCGGGGAGCAGATACACGGGTATATATCGATATCGTGGCGGTAGAGTTCATTTAGTTTATTAAATACTAGTTGCGCCCCACGGTTTCACCCGCGGATATAAAGTATTTTTATTATTTACGCATCCCACGGGAAAATTCCACTTTTCCGGGATAAAATGTAGCATATATGTTAATATAGTGTATAACCTTACTCGGTACCGAATTTCATCCAAATTCATTCAGCTGTTTGAGCATGAAGGAGTAACAAACATACACACATACAAACTTTCGCTTTATAATATTAGGGTGATAGTGTGATAATGATAATTTAGACCTTTTGGAATATAACTGACGTGCGTGATAAAATATGAGAGATGTGAAGTTTATGTATTTTTGTTATCAATAGGATACTATCTATCCTATATATAGACATTTATTACAGTTCTAATTATACTAATTTATTAAAGGAGATTAAGGTACGATTCATTTCGTTTTAAATGAAAGCGTTTTACTTAATATTAAAGGTAAATATTTAATTTGCGAATATCCTTGTCATTACCGATCATAATATCGATAATATATCATACGGTAATTTCCCCTCACTATAGCCGTATTGAAAGTGAGCTGCGATACCATTCGAAAAGTTTCCAAAGAATGTTTTATGGAGCAACCGCGTCGCGAGATCGCGTATTTAAAATACAAATACAACGCTTTTCGGATGAGATAAGTTTCTAAGCTACCTCGTATATCTGCTGGCCCATTGAATGTTTGAATGTCAATATTGTACAAAATAATGTTGTTTTTAACGACTATTCACGCGAGTCTGTCACTTTAAGTTTTATTTGTCGTAATTGTGAAGTATAACGTTGTAATTTTTTTTTCTTGAAGTGGTATAGTTCTGTAATATGGGCCTATAGCTGCCGTGTCAGATGGAAGAAAACTTCCAGAAAAATTGTCGGGACGTATCGATAAACATATTTGAAAATAAACTTCTTTAGTCCATACTTTGCAGCTCCACTTACACTGTTCTGTTATGTGCGGCCGTGTAATATCAGGTGAACGACTAGCTCGTCACATCATACAATAACATAAAAAAGAAAAAAAAAATGGACCATATACTAGCCGCGATGACCTATAGACAGTCTTAATGCTCCAGCCCACCACCAAGTAGGTGCCACCATACTCAACATGCTGGCAACATAAATTACTTTGACTACGAAATTTCCAAATAAGCCTGCGGAAGTAAACGTTCTTTATCCAAACCATCGTAAGACATTTTATTTGGAACTAAGACGAAGGGTCGAGATACCGCAATAAAAATAGTAGCGTCCAGGATTATGACGCCGATTCTCATCGTCGTCGGTCGTGAAACGTTTGCAGCTGTCGGCGCCACGTGACGCTGGGATCTTTGCCGACTTTGTATCTGTTGCTGGCAATATTTGTTGTGGGGAATATTTGTAATAAAATATTTTATTTAAAAGGAACGGAAGGAGAGTTGATAGAACTTTTTAACTTAAACAGGCAGCTCTTGATTACACACCAATGCTTTGGAAATATTTCAAATGTAAAGAAAAAATAATTTATTTATTTTTTATTTTATTAATGTTTAGGAGAAACAAACAGTACAATATTCAACTTAATAAACCTTAATAACTTAAACCAATAAAGTTTCTACATATTTATAAATCATTATTGAAAGAAAGAAAGCACCTTATTGAAAATAAGTAGGTAGCTACCAACAATACATTACAATTTTAAATTAAGAGAAAAAGGGAAGTGATTTAAATTACCTACCAGTACAATACATACATTTTGAAAAATAACAAGGTGGTTTAAATATAAAAGAACGTACCTACTTACTTATACTTATTTAAGTTTACAAACAAATTTGGATAAGGTTAACAAAAATATATCCAAATCATTGAAATTATCATTATACGACCGACAAGCGCGGTTGATAAAGGAATTGTATACAATATCTACTACTTGTTCTAGTTTGAACAAATAACATTCGTTTTCTAGCACTAAGTCGCTGGCAGTAAAATTTAATTTTATCAAGCAAGGTTGGGGAATCAACTATATTTCGTAGTAACTTATAGAGAAGTATTTGGTCTCTCTCGGTACGCTCCCTCTCTCGGTTAATTATTGTAAGTCCCTTGAAACAAGTCAAGGGACTTACAATAATGAATGTAACCTTTTTTATATGTTATTCTTTTTATAAAGTTATTCTGAATTCTTTCAATTGCTTGAATGTAAACAGCATATTGAGGGTTCCATACTGTAGAACAATATTCAAGAACAGATCGCACTAAGGAGTTATACAGAATATTTAAAGTAGAGGCATTCTTAAAGTCTTTACATACACGGAAAATGAAACCTAGCATTTGATATGCCTTGTTTGTAATATTATTAATATGTGTTTTTAATAAAGTCTATCATCAAGCTGGATACCCAGGTCTCTCACCTCGATCACTCTTACCAAATTTTCATTATTAAGACAATAGTTATACTTGATGGGATTTTTTTTTCGGCTAAATGATATTACGTTGTATTTTTTTTATTCATCTGTAAGCTATTATTTTTACAATACACACTGAGTATATTTAAATCTTCTTATAATAATTTACAGTCTTCAACTGTCTTAATGGCTTTAAAAAAAATTATTATCCGCGAATAAAGTATTTAAGAATGTTTGAATTCAAGTATAACGCACATATATATATAGATTAAAAACCAGTGGGCCGAGATGTGAGCCTTGAGGCACCCCTGAGACAGTTGGAAGGAAAGAAGAACAAAATTCCTTTATTGTAACAGCTTGAGAGCGATCACGCAAGTACGACGACAGCCATCGCAGCAGATCACCGTGTACACCTTGCTTATACAGCTTCATAAGTAATATATAATAATAATAATAATAATAATAAATTTATTTATTCACATAAAATAAAGCACACAGAATTATGCATCTAGGAATATTATGGACTAAAGAAGCTAATAACAAAAATAATGCTGAACCCTGAATCCCACACTAGGACGACCTGTGTCGTGAGATTCAGTTTCTTCCTAAATGTAGGGTAGTTTATTACTGTTTATTAGAGTAGACATATAAAATTGCACTTAAGTAAACTTAAATCTAACTTATGACTTCCAGTGTAGATCAGAAAGTAGCAGAAAATATAATGCAAAATTTTATCAAATGCTTTAGAATATTCGGTGTAAATGGCGTCAACTTGACCACCGTCATCCATTGTATTATAAATAAAGTCAATATATTCATTTAAGTTTGTTTCAGTGGACCTCTTACTAACAAACCCATGCTGCTCATTACTATGAATGGTCTAAACACAGGAGACATGGTATCATAAATTATCTTTTCGAACAATTTAGGTATAGTACTTAACTTAGAAATAGGACGATAATTACAGATGTTCTGCTTATCTCCAGATTTAATATATTTGCTTTAGTTTAACTCCATCTATCGGCCGGTATATTTTTTTGATTTGTTTGATGTTAATGTCGCCATCATGACAATTGCAAATTGTCATGATGGCGTCATTAATACCAATTTTGAACTTTGTTATATTGACAATAGACATCTACGTGATCAACTTCAACTTTCTTTCACCTTGCATTCACCAGCTTACTTATATGACTTATAGTCAAGCGTGCATAAATAAATTTTACTTCAATAAGATTTTATTGCATTACCCGCGGGCAATACCGATGCGGATCCAAAAGCCTTACATTCCTAATTCTCCAATGACAATTATTTGATTGACCATTGAGCAAGTCGAGGTATGGCCACTTAGTTACCCCATATCACCCAACTATCTTGAATATGTTTATTCCAATAACTTTTCACTCTGACAGTAAATTTCACGTAATAGTGCTGAGTTTGATACAGTATTATGTTCATTTATTATTTCGTGCCGAGTTAGGATCGTGGTGAGTAAAGATATAGCCGTTTTACTTTTTGCTTTGTAGTTCTTCAATGTAGACGTTTTAATATAAAAGTTCTATTTCAATTTAATTTATTGTTACGATGTTTTTGAAGACTATTGCCGTAAATTGTTGTAGGAAATCAAAATTATTTTCTCTTAGAATGTTTTCTAAACTGTTTGCTTATATATTGAATCCAAAATAGAATATGTCATGAATATCGAGTATCGAATAAATCTGTCCGTCATCCAATTTGAAATCCAATCCATCTGCGCTGAAACGATTTTGAAACTCCATCTTTTTATATCTATGGAACAAATTACGAAAATTTCATGTTTAGGGAACAATTGGAAAGAGAATCAACAGCAGCTATCTAGAGAATAAGTAATACATTGGCCACTGGCCTCCATGAGCTGTCATTAGCATAGGTGGCGTAGTATGCCATGCGGATTATCGCATCCTCCATATAGGGATGCTGTAAAGGTTCTTAGAGACCAACAACATTAGCCCGTTTAATTTTTTTTTAAATAATAATAATAATACGTCTGGACATCTCACACAACGCCATCTAGCCCCAAACTAAGCAAAACTTACATTAAAATTACTATTACAAAAGAAGTAGGTGGCAGGGTTTTTGGCGGGAAAACAAAAAAGATCGCGTCGCCACATTGTATTATTTTCCAATACTTGTGTTATTTTCAGTGTTAGTGCATAAAATAGGTGGCATTTTAATCGTTAAGTGCTGAATTACAGGCATGAGTAAAGTGGTATAATGATGGTGAAACGTTTCTTTTCGTGTTGTTTTAAAACTCCGTAGAAGCTTCTGAAGTTTCCACCATTTTACTAGGAGTATAACTTGACTAGACTAGACCATAGTCTAATCAAGTCAAGTCAAGTCATAACTTGACTTGATGACTTGGACTGTGACTTGACTTGACACATTATATAATATTAATTAACATGAGAAATTATCAATTGCTTGACACTAGCTAAATACACAAAAGTGTGGAGCCAAAAAAAAAGTAGGCAGCACCTAAAATTATAATAATCACTTATAAAGCCAAACAGGAATAAAACAAATTAAATTATTTCCCTGTCACAAAATTGAACTGCTAGCAGAACTTGAACCAGTGCAGTGACTTATCAAATAAAATCTGTAGGAGCCCAGCTTTTGTATTGCACAAGCTCTAGAATAAGTTTTTTTCTAGGATTTTAGTTAATTAACTAAAAAATACTTGTTACCATCCTTGGTAACAACTATTATGTTCTTCTTTTTGATAAAACTATAAGAAACTTATTATTATAAGATTCAATTGAACACTCGAGGAACGAGGAATGAGGACTGTCCGAGAAAGAGACAGAGTTAGCAAAAAGCAAAACTTTTTATCAAACGGTGAAGAAATTTACGGCATTGTTAAAGTGATAAGGGCACTTCGAAACGGCGTTTTTCCTTTTTCTTAATGTTTTTAGGTAGGAAGGCACTTAAATTTATTTTTTATGGTTTGAGAGTGAAAATTAACTGTTTTTACGTGTTTGTTACATTTCATAGCATTAATAATACTACCTGGAAAAGTAGTAACTACTGGTTGCACTAGTATTAGGTACTAGTAGTAGGACAGACCTGACTGAAGACCAAACTTAGTGTCGTGTTACTGGAGAAGCTTACGTCCAGTAGTGGACATGGATAAAGTCAAAGTCAAGCGATTTATTGCAAATACTTGTATAATAAAAAATAGTACAATAAATACTATTTGTAGCACTTTTACAACAGTATAAGAGTATGATGAGAATTCATAATGTTGTACATTAGTGAGAATTGTGATAAGTCTTAAAGTTATTCATTTCCGTGCAAGGTTGCTTGGAAGAGATCAATAAGAACGCCCATTGTTACACTTTTTTGAATTTTGTTATGTTAGTTTTCATGTTATGGTGTTTTTCAACAAAAGGCTACTATAAAAACACAAATTAACTTTCTAAGCTCCATGGGGAGAAAACTGCCCATCTAATTTTTATTATTATAACAATATTGTACATATGATACAATGGAAAAATGGCATCCGTGAGGGTGGCTACACGTGTAGGGGCTTAACCAACCTTTCGGAATAAAACTGAACCCATAAGGAACCCTTTTGAAGACGTCGTCCATAATAACAGGATCGTTTTCGGGGTATTTTTTAATATCAGACGTGGCATGATCGAGCAGCCATTGTTATGTGTTTCCTAACATTTTGTGGTGAGCAATTACACATTAGGGGCTTCTTATTGGATGGTGACATTGATTCGGTGATCTAACGACGTATATAGAAAGTAAGAAAAGAAAGAAAAGACATTTATTGAATTGAATTGAATATGTCAATCATTCGTAATAATAATAAGCCGAGAAGGAATATTTGGGCAGCCATAGATATTATGGCAAAAAATTTGGTAGTTTTCACAACGTTTGATGACAGAATGACCCTATGTTTTCACTTTCACTTTGACTCTAAATGTTCTATCTCTTTTTAAACACGGCAAATTATATAAGATGCACTTTTTGATTCATTATACATTGGTTTCACATTTTTAGCCCAAAATCTGTAAAATAACCTATTTCAGCCTTCATTCTTAATGTTAAAACTACAACAGTGTCTAAAAAATAAAGGATCCCATCAAATTTGTAAACTGTTACAAGAACAAACGAACAAGCGCATTTATCAGAAACTACGATTTCCCCAACGCATTCCCCGATATTGGCAATCGTCGAGATCCATCTACATAAAACGATTGTGGACCAATCTGCGCTCCTTATGGCACTCCCTCGTAATATGATTCAACGCGACGACTTATGAGGGGCTTGGAGACATTGTTGTCATTGACAAAGTAGAGGATATTATGATTGCCTTCAAACTAAACATATGGCTAATCTATCTAAGCCTTGAATATATGAATGGATTCCATGTAGATTTTTCACACACATTCTAACGCTGTACCTGTTGTTTCACTTTAGTAAGATTATTTTATTGCAGTTATTACTAGAATTTTACATTAGAAAATAATGCACGGCTACCCTTGGTGGACAACCAAAAGCATGTCAATATTTTGCTATTTTCTTGGCTTTTAGAAAAAATCACATCTATATAGCGTGTACGTGTACGTGTAGCGTTAGTCATTTGTTTTTGCAGTAGTGTTGTCACTTTATTATAAAAAGAGTCGCAATTTACAGCTTATCGGATAGTAAATAGTGACGTTTATGAACATTTGGAAAACCACAGGGACGTTGAGGGTGCGTTCTGGATTTAATACAAGAATACATTTGAATAAAATAATTATTTATTGCAACCTAATATACAACAAAAATATAAAATAACATGAAATACTCGACAAAAAGGTAGTGAGTACAATGTGTGGTCTTATCACTTATACCAAGAGCTCGCTTATAAGGCTTTCATTTATCTAAATATCAGCCGCTGACTACACTGATCGCAAGCTGCGCTAATTACTGAGCTCTATAACCGGTGCCCAACAACAGCAAGAATCGTGACGGTGGCGTCGAGCGAAGGCTTTGATATTTGTTTTATATCCTCAATATTATCCATCGTGCGATCGACGACGACATGGAAGCCACCTAGGTAGCTGGGGCCTGATTGTGCTTAATATTAGTTATACCCTACAAAAGTAATCGCGTTTCTTCGGACATGGAAGAAATTACCTGATTGAGGTTTAGCTTACAGGGTCAAAGTCGAATTATTTATTGAAAATTGGATAATTTTAGCAGTTTTACAAGTCATAATCAGAATACTTAAGATACTGGATTTAAGTTATTGTTCAATGCATGTAAAACCATAAAATGTAATGTCAAATATAACAAGCCGATTGACATTTGGATTTCACGCTGACCAAATATGGGTTGGTGGATGACACAAATTTGGAATCTGAAAGACGGGAATTTTGTGATTCGTGACTTACCAGTTTACCAGTTTACTCAGGATGTTTTACTTCACCGTTGTAGGAGGAAGTGCAAACTCTGCATTAACTTGAAATGTCATTGGTGTATGACCAAACAGAATTTGATGTAGACTTACCAGTTTAGAAATCGCATGCGTCAACGCTGATCCACACTGTCACTATATTAATTTATTTTATTTTATTATATTTACACTATAATAATTTAAATGGAACGTGTCTGTTATTATACTTCAGTATCGACAAAACCGATCCTATCACACAAAGTCAATGAATACGAAGCAGGCATTCCACTAATTGATGTAGCAGCGGTGGACTTGTTGCTTGAACCACAGGGCAACTGTCGGAAATCAATACTAGCTAATGAATTAGTGGCTAGGGCCAGGCCTACTGGTGAGCAAGCCTAGCCACTAGCCGCTAGCCACAGATGGCCTGGAGCTGTGTTTTAGATGATTGATTAATATGTAGCATTTCAATTAAACGGTTTTTGTGTTTGTATCGGTGTTCTACTTTACCAGAGAATGAATTCTGGATTATTGACCAAGCGAGCAAAACGAGCGAAGTCTCTGCTTCATCGCAGAAAACAAGCTTTTTTTTACGAATGTACGAGTAAAAAAAATATATATTGTTACTTGCGTAGAGGTTTTTTTTTAATTTGTCTGGTTCGACAACTCATTTGGTAGTAACCCTGCCTCCTGAACTGTGGGTTGTAGGTTCGATTCCCACCCAGGACAACCTAGGAAACATTTGTGTGATGAACATAGGTGTTTGTTTTGTGTCTGGGTGTTATATTGTATTCTATGTATGTATTTCCAAACAAAAATGATCTAAGTATTGTATCAGTTATCTGGTTCCCATACCACAGGCTTTGCTTAGTTTGGAGCTAGGCGGCATTGTGTGAGATGTCCACACATATTATTATAATGTTTATAAAAAAAACTTGTAAAAATTCTGTAGGAATAACTTCATAGAATTCAGTAGTGTTTACCATAAAAAAGTAGAGTATTTGCATTAATAAAACCACAAAACACAGAAACCTTACTTCCCATAAATCGTATAATGAATTCTCGTGGCGAACTGTTTAATGTTTAACGCGCCCGGCATACGGTCTAGTATGCGTCTCTGCGTCTTACATGAATTCTTGTTCTTGCATGAACTCGGCCGTAAAGTTTCATTTGCGAGTCTCCGTTGAGAGCATTAGGTCACTATTGCTGCAGGGGATATTATGCAGTAGTCTCACTTTGCTTTTACAAGTTTTTTTGCAGATGATTTTATCATATATTTTGGTGTTGCACAAACGGGCCAATTTTAATAGCTTAAGTTGAAAGATCTAATACTTCTAAAACTGTTGCTGTTCTTGTCAAAAATAAATTAATTTTAAGTACCTAATATAATTTTGACTTGTAAAAGTGCTAAAATTAGCCTATTTGCAATAAATCTTTTGACTTTGACTTTGGCTATATTTCTTGTAAGTTAAGGACTGTCGGTTAAATCCTTTAAAATTGGGTCTAATATTTGTATAAAACCCTATTTCAACCAAAGTTCCTATACGCATGCCAATGCAATATAGAATTATAAGGGACCGATCAGTGGAATAAACCAAAAATTATCATTAAATCATATGTACTGTTTTCCAAATTGTATTTTATCTCGCTCTACAAAACATCTTGGTTAGATATAAGTAGCTATATAACTACACTTTTAGTACTTGACTGAACATTAGTTGTGTAATTATGTAAATACTGCTTAAGTGAACACTGAACGGCTGTCATCTGGAATTTTGTAGATTATTCACATGTATTTTTGTTACTGGCCCAATAGGGCCGCAAGCTGCCAAACTGGTAAATAATAAATAACCGATAATAACACTATGAAATTTTAAACTTAATTCAAAATTTCCATCGCACTTAACCCACTGCACCGCAGTACCTATCCGTAACTAATCCGACTTTATGAAAAAGTTCCCCGCATACCGAACCAAATTGTATTATGAGCCGCGAACGTGGAAGAATTTATCTCCAGATGCATGCGGCTGCACTGCGATATTAGAGAAATTCCACGGATATTATGCAGGTAATGTATTGCAAGCCATGCAATAAATGTTAAAACGGGAGTTATTGGGCTGTATGCGAATGGTTTGAAATGGTGTCTTGTAATGGAAACGGTTTCTAAATGGAATGTCTGGAAAGTGGTTCGAAGATGAAATCTCAATATAGTTATCAAACAGCACCATTTGAAATTAATTATTACTAATTAATTAAAAATATTTGACTTCAAAGAACTGAGAAAATATTTTTTATTATATATTTTATTTTTCGATGATGTTTTTATTTTTGGATAATGTTCCAATTATTCAGTGTCAAATGTTAGTACAAATATGTGTAAATATGAAATGAGCCAAGATAATGTAATTTAAATCAATTTTTATGTGATTTACACTATATATATACACTTATGCTAATAAAATAAAACACACGTGAAGCCTTAAACTTGTGATCGAATTCTTACAAAAACCTATGCAAATTGAACTACTTCATCTAACGTGAAGATTTTTTATTTTATTTTTATTAATCTGTATTTTTTTTTATAACATAGACAGACAAACAAGCATACGGCCCGCCTGATGGTAAGCAGTTACCGTCGCCTATAGACACCTGCAACACCGGGGGCGCTGCCAGTGCGTTGCCTACCTTTCAAAAAATCTGTATTTCCATTCCACAGACACCTGAGTCCGTGCTTTTTGTTAGATTATTTTTTATATTTATGAATTAAGCCTATTATTAACATGAACTTTAACGTGAAGATTTATATACGTACTTCGCTAACATGCTACTCCTTCGATCGCATCGCCACTTCTTATCAGGTGAGAGTGTGGTGAAAATAAGGGATTTATAACAGAATACACCTTCTATGCTTAGCATTATCCACAAAACATATTTTTTTAACTTTACACTACAATGGATCTGTATCTATTGTGTAATTTGTGAAAAGTTCCACAGAATACTAATACAGTTCACACCAGAATAATATTAGAGGAGGAATACTCGTCCAAAGGAAACTGCAGAGCGCAACGAGTTGCAATGTTCCGCCACGTTTGTGCGCCGCAAATGTTTGTTGTCCAAACACGATCCACGTATGTGGTGGATCCGCTTTAGAGATCACGACACGACGTTTTTTAGGTTGTTAAGGAAGGTTAGTGTTATTATTATTACGTCACCTTAAAGTAATTTAATGTCGCGTAACATGGACAAATTAGAATTATTTGAGCTGTTAACATAATATTATAAAGAATGAAAGAAAAGGGTATTTACTTTTTCAAACAAATTGTATCAAATTATTTGCCACTTTCTAACGAACTTTTGGAATTAAAGTAAGACGAAGATCAGCTAGATTGGCATCATGGTTCAATAGGTACCCTGTCTTCTAAACTGTGGGTTGCGAGTTCAATTTTCACCCAGAACATACATGTGAACCATAGGATAGATAGCTTCCCCCACTCTGTCGCACGCAGGCAGCCCGCCCCGACAACACAAGCTGTTCATTTACTGAATAACCTGATTGCTTAGCATCCAGATTTGGATTTATTACTATATATTATTATTTGGATGTATTTTATATAAAGTTTGACAAGTTTGTGGATGTTTGTTTAGCATTTTTGAGTTCAAATTAGTAATGTTGTTTAAGTATGTCTATCTTTTATTAATTATTATAGCACCGTGAGTAGAAGAAATTTAATAAATAGGAAATAAAAAGTATATCTGTATTTATGTAAGTATTTTTAATAGTTCCCAAATAACAGATTTTGCTTAGTTTAGAGCTAGACTGCGCGCCACAAATAACATTTATTTATTTATTACGAAAACAGATAATAAAAATAAAACGAAAAGGGATGATTAGGGATAAAATGCATACAAATCGCAATAAAATAAAATAAAATAAATAAAATCATCGCATCGTGGAATATAAACGTTTCATTTCTAGTGCCATTCACACTCGCTGTGAATTTTCAGCGCTTTTTGTCCCGAGAGCGGTCTACTGGAAAATCTCGTAAGACAAACTTAGCAAGCTGGCAAACCTAGCAAACCTGGCAAACAAATGTAGCAAGCTGGCAATTCTGGCAAGTAAATATACTGGTGAGTCAAGCAAGCACGCGGTGTGACATCTGCCGTTGCGGTCAACGTGAGTTCAGCAAATACAGCTTTGAGACTTCAGGCGACTTCATTTTGAGTAAATTGTGTATACTAGCTGTGGCTAGTGTGAAAACTTTTTTTTCAAGCTCACATATTATTATTTATTATTCTCTACTGTTACTATCCATCCAAAGGTTGTTTGGAAGAGATCGCTGTCAGCGATAAGACCGCTCATTGTTACCCTAGTTCGTAAATATTATATTCATTCCTGTTTATGTACTTCATTGGTGAGCCAATAAAGAGTTATTTATCTATATTGTACCTAATGGGCTTGCTATATAATATTTGACAATAGGCACTTTGTAATTTTATATGCTTAGTAAAATAACTTAATTTTAAGAACCTAATATAATTTTGACTTGTAAAAGTGCTATAAAATCCTTTGACTTTGCCTTTATTTTTTAGCATCTATTACAGTTTTTAACTTACAGTGTACTTACTTACATAGTACACTTTTAGCTTACAGTGTTCTCTCTCAATCCGACCGTGTGCTTTCGGTTTGCAAATAAGACCACCCCAACTCTTCCCATGGGTGCCGCAAGAGCTAACCAAAGGAATATCCAGGGAATGGACAGTATTATTTTCATAGGTTCGCTTACACACGTTTGCCATCTTAGTTAGAAAATATTATTCACTGGACGAATGTCTCAACCTCATCATCGGCATTATGAAAAACCTGAAGACGTCCATAGAACATAGGCCTCCCCCATATAGAGCGCCATTCTGAGTGCAGCTTCCATCCATCGGCTCCCTGCGTTCGACCAGCTGGGTGATCATGTGCACTTGATTACAACCATTAATAGCCTCTGTAGTAAATAAAAATGATGAATTTTCATGGTCACTAATTTGCCTTAGTTAGCTTTAACACTTTAAATTTACACTCATCAATTATTGTTATCAAGCGTTTAATAATAATATTACTAAATGTAAATTTATCAAAATTAAGCGAGCTTATAAAATTAAATGAGTTCATCCCTGGACATCGCTCCCACGGGAAAATTTACAGGGAAATGTGCGAAAATACAATAATTTTGTAGATAATGAAATTATTAATAGAGCGTCAGGAGGTAATTAACGAGCTTCATTTAATTAATTGATATAAATTGTCTCTCCTCAGACTTTGCCTTTTCAGCCAGACAATCTTTTTCGTCGTGTCTTTACTCTTATAACCTGCACCAAAACAAAGAGATAGCTTTTCGGATAATAGCATTACACCTATTGCCCGTTGGCACAAAGCTTGGCATCTTCTAAGTTTGCACTTATCACTTACTGCTATATATATGGGTATGAGATAAGTGCGATCTTAAAAGCTGTCAAATCTTAGCGCAGTGGAACGCTAGTATTTTTAACTCCCACATAATATGAATTATTTCGTTTATTTTATCATACACCTGTAACGAGAATAGAAGTAAAATAAACGGCATTTTAATATAATTCAGCTTGTTTCTTTTTATTTTACATCCTGTGAGATAACGTAGTCTAGAAACAGCAAAATATACTATGTCAGCTTTGTATTTCAGAACAATTTATATGCTAAAGTCCTTGCTAATCTAAAGATACCTTTGCATAATCGATATATATAGATTGTTTCAACAACACTAGATTTTTTTATAACACAAAATCGTGTATTGTAGAAACTTTGGCATCAAATAGTGGTTATGCATAACCATGTAATGCTTTGGTGTAACTTACATTTTCGACTTTAGTTTTGACTTTAGCGCTATATTTATAGATACTTATAAAACATACAAATGGTAAAGAATTTCAATTAACTCATATTGCCACATTAGGGTTCCTACGCGCATTTGTCGGTTATGTGTGAAAATAAATGAATCCTCCTTGCATATCCCCAGGAGTAATGTGACGGGAGCTTCGGCGCAGTTCAGAACATTAATCTTTGTTCCAATTTGAAAACATCATATTGGAAGTATGGTAGCAAGAGACTTTGTTGTATTTAGCCATATTGTTTTTGAATGTTTTAAACTGTTCTATACAAAAGATATGAAACTATTTAAAGTGACGCAATATGGAGAGGCTTATGTACAGCCCACAAATTTGAGCATAGTCTCACCTGATAAAAAGTTAAAAATATTTGTGACCGTCTCTGTGGTGTGGTGGTTGAGCAGATCGGCTCATAAGTCGGAGGCAGCGAGTTCGATTCCCGTGGCAGTACAAGTATTTGTGCACAAAAAAAGCGCAAATACTTGTTCTGAGTCTGGTTGTTGTGAGACCATGGTTCTTGTAGTTCCTGGGTCCCTACATACAGAGAATCCTAGTCAGGGTCCAGGATCTATGTATATATGCAGTTTACCGTATGATAGGTTACAGAGAAACGAAAAAGTAAATAGGATATTTATAGGTAAGAGATTTTATATCTCCAAGTAAATCTCTCACCATTTTAATGCTGGTATTTTTTTGTTTATTTGTGATAGTTAATACAGCTTCCACACAAAAATAACTTGACCAATTTTGCTGAAGTTCAGCAAAAACCACCACAATTATTATACAATCTAACGAATAATAAAATTGCGCAGCTGAACATGCAAATGCTTCATAAATTCCAAGGCGTCATGCATCATTAATAGCTAACTTAATATTCACCCCAAATTCTTGATCACTGAACCACCCATTATTTATTATTACCGTAATGAACCTATCATCCATTCACCCGTTCCCCAAATAGCCTGTATTGTTTACCTCAGTGGTATGTAGCGGGCAAAACCGGTTCCGGAAATGCGGCACTGCGGAACTACGGAACTATTGATAGAGCCCTACTGTAATAACGTAATCTCTGATTCTACGAAATTTCGAATAGATTAGAGGCTTTATGGCTTCAGCTCTGTTTGATTTGTTTTGCTCGAATAAGTTGATAAAAAAGAAATTGACTAAAGTCACCGTAAATTCTAAATCTATATACAAGGTGGAATTTAATTCGTTCTTTTCCTTTAATGTATGTATTCAGTCCATGCTATAGAACGCTCCCATATAACTAAATAAAAAAAGTACTTATGAAATAAAACTTAAATCTAGGTATTATCAAATTGCTGCAAATTTAAATTCTAAAGAAAAGCCTTGCGACATTGAACAAAGCAGGTATTTTATTACCTACGAAACATTTACAAAGCACTCAGCTGGTGCCCGCGCTGTGTGTAGCGTTAAATAAACATTTTAGGGGGCAATAAATACTAAAAAAAAAAAAATTTTTTAAATTGGGCGTTGTACGTATGTACTATAGCACGGTCTGAATACATACATTTAAGGAAACGAGCGAATTAAATTCCACTGTGTATAAACCTGGAAATAAATGGATGATCAACCCGCAATGAATTAAATGCATGGTGGTTGTGATTTTTTAAATAAAATCTGATAAAATTGGATTTGTTATATTAATTTGCTTTAATACTACAGTTATTAGAAACGTAGTAAATTCAGAAAAGTCTTATTTAACAAACGCACCTAAATTTTAATTGAAGAAGTTTATAGATGATACATTCAATAATAGTTATAGAATTTGTAAAAAAATTCATATAATATACAACAAAGTTGCTGAATACGTTATTGAAAAAAAATTCTTTTGGAATTCCAATTGAAGTTCACCTTTATTCTAATTCATTACGATTCATTAAAAAGGCACGAACGCGTAAACAATTCAGCATTTATTAAAAGTCACATGAAATTCGCCAAGGGTCGACTTCGGGCTGGCGAAATAGAAGCGCTGCCCATTGCAGATAATTAATTTAAATTACGCAAATTTACGCCTCGTCGTAAACAAAGGTTCGGCTATAAAACGTATTTCGGATGTTGAGAGCGGCTGTTGCTCGTTTTTATGTGTTTGAGATGGAACGGATCGTTTGTCAGCGGCCGTTAGCGGAACGGTCGTCGTGTCAGACGTGCTAATTGGACGGATTCGGAGCGTGATTGCTACTACTTGATGCTGAGCTATTTTTGATTGATATTTAATTTCTTTTAAGCTAATGTTTCATCTAAAAAAATTGTCACAATGTGTGTATAAATTGATGAAAATTTTATTCATTTTATTATTTTGTTGGTATTTTTTAAAACCTTATGATTTGAGCGCATACTCATGGTTTAAACACGACTTTGTGGCATTAAATCATAATTATTATTCCCGATCATTTTGACCACGTTACACATAATATAACTTTCCGTTACTTAGCGAGATATATATTCAATTGAAAATCTAAAATCAATCGCAATCCATTTTGTACTGTAATGCGTCTATATTTGAAAAGTGCTTTTACGAATATACGTAATTATATGATATCTCTAGGACATTGGCGGCATTGCAGAGGTTTGTAGCACTTTTATGATTGTTTCGTAGCTGCTACGTAGTTATATCGTAGCACGTTCGTAGTATATTCTCATTTGAACTTTAGGCAGTACAGAAAGTCGTTATTCGTCTTAAATTATGCAAAGTTTATACTAACATCGTTCCCGTTACATACGAGTAGGATGCTGTTACTTATTTAACGAAGTGAGTCAAGAGTTTCTCAGTAATGATCACTCAGAGCTAAGTGCCTTAGTTTGTGACTACTTGGAGGAGCTTGTTAGTATTTATGTCTCTATTTGTTACATAATAGGGGTTGTGAGGCGTGATGTTACAGAAACTACCCTTAATATGTCTTGTAAGTGAGGAACATTCTAATTCAGTCATCTTGAAAGTAGGAAAAACATCGTTGTAATGAAACAAGTATTTTTAATTAATAATTATGTAACAGTCATTTTGAAGAGACCATACCATGGCGATAGATCGTTGTTTTATGTTTTTTCTAGCTAGCTCTGTTTAGCCATAAATCTCCTGCCCATCCGCACAAAAATTTGAACTTAAGGGCTTTAGTACACACAGGTAGTTATCTCAGTTCTCAAACCAGGTGCGACGTGACTATTTTCGTCCATAACATGAGATGAATTCTGACCAAACGCTCACACGCTTGACGAAGAAACTCTCATGAAAACAAAAGAACTATCCTCGCGCAAAGAAGTTTCTTGATAACTGAATGAAGTATTGCTGATCTTTGTCGTACTTTCATTCCATACGTCCACCAATATTCAGACGTCATCAGTCTCCAAGGCGATAAATCAATTTAACTCGGACCAACGGGGGTGATGAAGGATCAACTCATCTTGGTTTGATTTATTACAACCGTGGGACTGGAACAGATAATGAAAAAGATATTATTCGTTATCGTTGAAAAAATATTATTTCGTCTAATTTTCTGTTGAAGTTTTGTACAAATATTGATAGAAAGATTATCGTTAAGTTTACAGCTCAATCTTTGAAAATTTAGTTTTATTGTTAGTCATTATTGAATATTATTTTTTACTCGGCTACCAACATACAAAAGAAGTATTTCTAATCCAAGAATGTATTTTTTTAGAATATACCTATCTATCCCACCATGCTGCTATCTTTTAAAGGAGACAGATGAAAAACATAACATTTATTTATTCCCCAGTTAAGGAATTTGGGACAGATAAAACTTATTAATCAGGACAAAACCACATGAACAAAAAATGAGTCTGTTTAGAGTTACATTGTCAAAGGCTCAAAGGGGAAAATTAAGTAACTACTTTTTACTGGCCCATTAGCTCAGTTGGTAGTATACCTGCCTTCTGAACTGTGGGTTGTGGGTTCGATTCCCACCCAGGACAAACATTTGTGTGATGAACATCGATGTTTGTTCTGTGTCTGGGTGTTATATTGTATTCTATGTATGTATTTACAAACAAAAAGTATCTAAGTATTGTATCAGTTATCAGGTTCCCATAGTACAAGCTTTGCTTAGTTTGTGGCTAGATGGCGCTGTGTGTAATGTCCACACATATTTATTCCACACATATTTACTTTTTACTAATAATCGCTCTGTCCTTTAATCAATTAATGAAATAATATAATTTACAAAGTCATGCGATTAAGAATATTCATAAAAGACGGCATGTTTATTTTTAAAACCAATATGTTTCAAACTGTAAGCCTTTACATAAAATCTGTTTTCTTGACTGAAACAAAACACAAAGCAACCATTTTATAAGAAAACAAGTTACAAAACAAACATAAACGTGTTCGCAGTAACTTAAACTAAAGAGTATATATTAAACAGAGAGTTATTAAAGTAGACAATTTGAATGTTAGATGATGCTCCCACTTACTGTTTAGAAAGGCGTTTACGTCTCCCGTGGGGTTTATGAATCAACGATACAATGTGAGCGCGTAGGCATAGTACACAGTCGAGTAACAAAACAGTAGGCATACTTATAAGTAGACTAATTTCAATTCACACAAAGCATTTCGCTTCAACATTCATTACGTGAATGGCAAAAAAATGGAACAAAATAGTCAGTGAAATTTCTGATTCTGTACATTTAATTGTTTTTTTTTTATTTAGGGTGAGTGTTATATGAAAGTTCTAGATCATATACTAAGTCACCAGGATTTTTTTACTAACGAGACAAAGTCAAAGTCAAATAACTTATTGCAAATAGGCTATTTTTCGCTCTTTTCGTGTCAAAATTAGGGAGGTACACGTAGCCACTTGTCACGCCCACTCTTTTTATAAATAGTCCGGGGTTTGATTTAGTTAACTTTTTTCTTCGAACTTCCACCACTGCTATTCTCCTGTCACAATTGCCTGCTCAGTTTAATTAAGCAAACACAGGCAGTGTCGTTCTGTTAGATTTACTCCTCTGTGTTGCGATAACACGTTTTTGTTAGAGTTTGAAAGTAGAAATAAAAACAATTACCGAAGATTAACCAATTTTTTTTTTTACTGAATATTGAATGGATTTCACTGTAAATTAGAGGTTAAATAAACTAAAAATAACCCAAAACATTGCACCAAAAACTGGCTTTATCTGTCGTTAATTGTCTATGTTAAGCCGATTTGGTATGAAAGCCTTACAAACATACAAACAAACAATGAATGTTATTGCCGTTTTAAAAAAGCTTTATCAATAAAAGAAATTTATTTATTCTACATTTTCCAGAAAATCCTGATTGATGATTTAGAAGTAAGGCATTTGTGTGTTTGAGGTAATTCTAACCATAAAACTTGCAAAAAAAAAAAACAATTTCCGTGCATAAAAACTCAATCAGTTCCAAGGGCGACATTACCGTTGTCAACTACAAACGTACTCGATCCCATCTACCGCACCCTGCTATAAACACGCTTGTAAATCTCACGGCATTTGAACGTAACGATACCACGGTGAAGGTGAGTATTTGCTTGAGGAAATACACTGTAGATAAATAAACACAAAATGAGTGTTTGTGGGAACTTTTGAGTTGGTATACGTTTTATTTCATTATAAATGCTTTTGCATTACATGAAATAGTGTACATGAGAAACTTGATGCTTTGAAGTAAATCTACCAGTCAACCTGGATGCAAATTTTTATTAGACAGTCTTTATATTTTGGTCTTAGGTAATTACCCGTTTTATCGCAGGAACGCTTAATTCTTAGAAATTCAAAGTATAAGATCTTGGAATTAGCAATCTGTGCGCAAAACTATTGTTTTGGTGTAAAAGGTACACGAAAAAAAAAAACACAAAACTGTACATTTCAATTTCGTAATAGTTTTTAGTAGTAAAGATAAAAATAGTTGTATTAGTGATTGTATAGTCACCAGCTACTATCAACGGCACGCGCTCGCTTCAGGTCACAAAACGCATAATTATTATATTCTTTACCAAAGTTTAAAATCATGAATTCCATGCAGATCAAATTAGTTGTTGGTTCGTGAAAAAGTAAGTTTATGTAAAATGACAACACAACAGACAAGGAATTTATACAATTAATAAGTTCATTGTGTAAAAATCATACAGCTTAGAAAATTAATAGAGAACCTATCTTTCGGCGGTGATCAATTATAAACGGTTTCATTTTGACCAGTGCCTATTAATTAGTAAGTTTTTTGGTGCGACGTCCAATAAGAGTCTAGAGCAGCTAATTAAATAAAAGTTCTTATCTTCCGCAATATAATAATTGTTGTTAAATGTTCTGTTAATTAAGGAACGTTGCATCAAGTGATGCAAAAATCCTTCCATGTTCTGGTTTTTCCAAACCCTCATATTTTCTTCCAGTCTTTATCTGCGCTATGTAACTGAATACACGGAAGATTAAAAAATGAACTAAACTAAACAAAAGACTAAAATCATTTCAATCACGGGCTCATTCTATGGAGTGGGCACTTCCCCTCCGAGTTCCGTTGAGAAAAATAATAGTTCCTTTTCTAAAGATAATAGACGTAGTGAATTGACTCGTGACGTGTGAGTGGACGGAAGGTTGGCTGAAATAACGTTTTTGATTTAATTAAATTTTTATAGGGCATTGTCTGCGTAAGAGTAGCGAAAACCAAAATATGTATAATGTAGATCTGTGGTGTCAGATACCTTGATTGATGTTGGGATGGAAATCACTATGCTGAGGATAAAATTTGCTGTTTCGTGGGCTATAACCTAGTTTGACCATTAAGCACATATCTCAAACAAAGAGATTGATTGATATTTCAAACGAAAAGATCAAAAGTTATTAAGCCATTAGTTGGACTTAAAACAACTGCTAGTTTTCCCATTGAGGTATACGTTCCCCTTGTGATCAGCGCTATTTGTTGGGCGTTACTTCTAAATGATGTAATAACTCTTCTCATTGGCTTTCTACCTCGGATTATCTCTGGAAAGTTCGGGTTAAGTATAAGTCTGCGGTAAGGCCTATTAGCGGGATCGACGGGGCGAGGTTCCGGCTAACTGGAAGCCGATTCTCGTCCATTTGACTTTTTTGTGTTCGATTTATGAACACATCATTAGTCATGTACGAATGTAAAAATATATTAATGGCCAAGCACCACGTAAGGCTGTTAATGCTGGGTCGGTAACTACGTGTCTCGCCCGAAAGAAGCGCACGCGCTGCCTCTCCACGTCATGCCTGTATGCTGCATTGTCTGTATTATGCATGTTCATAGGCATGTCAGTTTGTTTGCCACTGTCGCTCAAGACGGTTAAATTGTCTTGTGCTTACGCGGCTTTATGGCGACTTCACGTAAAGCTGAGCGCTTGATAATGGCTAAATAGTGACCGTAGTTTAGTTGGTTAAACCACCTAATATGGTAGGTTGTTTTTATTTCTAGCGCTTCTATCTATCTGTGACGTTTTGGTGTCAATCGAGCCGTATGCAACACTACGGCGTAATGACGTTGCGTCCAGCCGCGCCATTTGCTGACATTTCTAACAATAGAATAAAGTAATGTCGATTGTAAGAGGATTGCGGCCCCGGGTTCTAGCTACCGCAAATACTTTAATTGGATCCGGGTTGGATTAGATAGTTGTATTGGATGTTGAATAAATATAATATTGAAGACCGGTAAATTTTATAAAGGCGAAGTTTGCATATGTGTGTGTGTGTTTGTGTGTATGTGTGGATGTATGTTACTTCTTCACGTGCAAACGGTTGAATGGATTTGAATAAAATTCGGTACTAAGATAGGTTATACACTGGATTAACATATAGGCTACATTTTATTTAGGAAAAGTGAAATTTTCCCGTGGGATGAGCAAATAATTAAAATACTTTTTATCTTATCTAAACCACTTTAATCAGAAGCTCAAAACAAACATGAAGAGTACAACGCGGCAAAAACTTTAAAATATTTATTTTACAAAACAAAACGTTCAGCTTTGTCAGCTTAAAATGAAAACAGTAAGCATCCCTGGGCACGGTTTCAGTCTGTGAATTAATTTGGCTACGTTTGCTGAAATTCATGCTTGTATACCGATTCTTTATTTTTGTATGATATTGGCAGCAAACAAGCATCGCCTGGCGGAGGCGGTCACCGTAGCCTGTAGACACCTGTAACACTGGACGAGCCACTAATGTAAACTGTAAACCTATTAAACCTTGTAAATGGATCTAGTTGTTCAGCTAATGTTAAACATCACGGCTCCATAACATTTGCAGTACCACACAAAACTCAAAATTATAAAGTTTTTAATGTTTTGAGACATCAGCATATCTAGTAATAAGATTTATAGACTGTGAGATCAAGTTATAAAATCTAATATTTCCAGTAGCTTTTATAAATAAATAAATACGGTGTATATTATAAAAGCAAATTGAATGTAAATAAAAATAATTGAATGGTATATTTAGAGCAAATTGCTTTCATAAGGTATTTTGCTAGCGCAGCCCAATAAGCTAAACTACTGCTAGGGTTCGTTCAGTCTGGGTAATAACAGAACCATAGAAATTCTGTTAAGAGAATATATTAAGAGAAGTTGATTTTTTTAACCCATTTTTTAAAATTTGTCACTTTTTTAATCATTCTCGTATAAAAAAAGCCCTGGTATCAGATTTTATGAAAACGAATAGCGTGATTTATTAAGTATGTAGAAACTTTATTGGTTTGAGTGTTAGTAATATTAGTTTATTAAGTTGAATATTGTACTGTTCGATTCTCCTAAATATTAATAAAATAATACAAAAAATAAAAAATGTTACTTCATTAGATAGCCTCTGTGGTGGTTGAGCAGGTCGACTCATAACCCGGAGGCGGCGGGTTCGATTCCCCGACAGGTATTTGTGCACAAAAAAAAGCGCAAATACTTGTTCTGAGTCTGGGTGTTGTGTGTCCTTGTAGTTCCTGGGTCCCTAGATACAAGAAATTCTAGTGAGGGTCCAGGATCTATGTATTTGAACGTTGGGCGTTATTATTTTATTATTTATCTAATTTAAATTTGTAGTATAACAGTTAAATCCTCATAAATTTTAATTATTGAGTTTTACGTGAAACTGCATTGCGGACGACATCCTAAGAGCCACTAACATGTTTCTCGGGATCTTTATAGCGTAATTGGAAATTTTTCAAAATGATTTCAATCACGGTAAAGACCATCAGGCGAGACAGTGGTCAAATGCTTTGAATACAATCAATTAAAAAAACTTCTAATAAAAATGCAGTATACAACCGCAAAAATTTAAAGCCGGCCATAAAGTCTTCCACTAAGCTTAATAATCAGTTTTGGCAAACAGCTGGATCTAGGCAGCAGCCTAATTGAGTTCTTATTATATGACTGATCTTATAAATACCTGCTTAAAACTTTAGAGTCACACGGAACCCATGATCTACGTCTGTAATGCACTTAGCCGTATTTTCCAAAATTCAATCAAAAGCAGATCCCTTCATTCCCTGAAGGAGTTTTAAGGCTGTCTCATTGTAGAAATATAACAGCATTAGCTCTGTTAGCGATATATAATTCACTATAGACTTTCGAGCGTCGTTATAAAGTTCACAATCAAACGTATATATTGTATTCAAAATGTGTTTGATTTTACATGTTGTATTTTTACGTTCTTTTCAATTATTTGTTCCTTTTTCCATTAACCTGATTCCGGTGGGTTTTCATTAGTTCGCAGCCGGATGGAGGTGGTCCAATGAATACGTCAGTGTTAATTGGAATGGAAATTGGAATATTCCCACATGTTGTTGGTCAACCGCGCCTTTTAACAAGAGTCGATTTACCCAAGAGCGCTATCAGATCGACGCCATTATGAAAACTGATTTTTAGAGAAATCATAATCATATCATAAAGGCGAAAGTTTGTATATGTGTTTATGTGTATGTGTGTATGTTTGTTATTCCTTCACGCTCAAACGGCTGAATGGATTTGGATGAAATTTGGTACCAAAATAGCTTAACACTGGATTAACATAAAGTTGACATTTTATCTCGGAAAAGTGACATTTTCTCGCAGGATGAGCAACTAATTTAAATACTTTTAATACGCGGGTGAAACCGCGGGGCGCAACTAGCAAGCTATATTTTATTGTTTACAGGTAGGTAGGAAGCGGCATGCTTGAAGCTGTTGCTCAACAACTGGATCCTCGAGAGTAGTCATTTAATAGGAATAAACATAAAACCGGTCCTGTAAAGGTCGATAGCGACTGGGCGGGAAGGCAGGTGCTGAAGACGGTCAGCCGTCAAAAGTGGGAGGCAACTAGCTCAAGAGCACCCCTGGGGTGCAAACCTTGATTTGGGCCGTTGCCGGGACAAGAATATCGAGAAGACCACGTCCACTAGAAGAGACGACCCTATTGAAAGTCGCGACCGTTCTAGCTAACTTACGGGGGTATATACAAAAGGCGGTAGGTACCATTGGAGGCAGAAATAGACAAGATCTCCTGCAACGTGGCATTCGTTAGCAGCTCATATTCTCAAGACATTTACATATTTAACATATTTTTACATATTTTTAATTTTGGTTTCACGAAGTACCTATGTAATTAAACGTACGGGTGTCGTCGGTATTAATGCGTAGCTTATTTATTCCTTTTTTACGCTTTCTCACTTTGAGTTTTTCGGGTGTGTAAAGCGCTTTATTTTTATATTTCGCACTAAGCCTATTTAAACGTACATTAATTTATTGGAAAAGCATTTCTAAAATATAAATAAGTTTCCAAATTAAACAACGTAAGTCTAAAAATAATCAAATCCGTTAAATAAAGCTTTTCTTTGAATTGGAGCCAGACATGGACGCTTAAAATTCTAACTGGGCAATAAAATTGAAAACCCGCCAATTTGGCATATTTTGGGGTGCGTTCATTCTATTGATAGTTGTTTGCAGAAAAATATGTAGAATAATGATGCACCATTTCATATATTTACCGACTTGCAACAGATTTTCACAAACTCCTTTTGCACCATACAATCTTAATTTAATTAATTACGTATGCTGTACATACATCTATTAACCCTCTCAAATTTCCAAACAAAGAACACCGTATTTTATTTTTGTTCTCCTCAACCACCTGGTGTGATCTTTTAATAGCTGAACTAAAGTAGTCATTTAATCCATCTAGCTCTAAGTCAAGTCTTTATCTAGCTGAAGCTTTAATCTGGACGGCTTTTAGCACAAGTGCTTTGACCTCACCAAGTTTGTGCAAGTATTTAATTTGTAATGCAGGTGAGTCTCTGAAGGGGCTAGCTTTTATGTTGAGAGCTTATTTTGGCATTAATAAGAAGATCCATGAGTTTAGATCTCGAGATTTGCTACTTTAATAAGAATAAAGCTAATAAAGTATTCATCTAGTGTTGTTTCTTTACACATTTATTTTATTCCAAATTTAAACTTCTAGTTATTTGGAATTTGATATTAAAACAAACTTGTTTAGTACTACAAATTATACCTGTAGAAGTTTGCTTTAATGACTAAAGCTTAATCTTGATGAATATACAAAGACAGCCATAGAATACGCGACATGTCACCACGAGACGTAAGGGAACAGAACCCAGGTTCTCATTACTGAAGGACTTTCGCGGATTACGGCGCTGCATTGTTCACTCTACAAAGACGTCTCGCTGTAAAGCAAGGCTGAGCACAGTACCGGAAAATTAACAGTAAGAGACTTGTGTTGTTCCCATATTACGCTGTTATCAATAATGGTTAGCAGCAAAGATCCTTAGTAGTGAGCGGTTGAGAATGGAACCTTTGGTGTTATTGCGAAACGTTCATGATCATTACGATATTTCAGACAAAACACAGCTATTCGAGGCTAAAAAATTCGGTATCCTAACTAATTTTGCGCTGTGAAATCTTATTCAAAACATGTGTAGGTAGGTTAATTGTAGTCATAGTTAATTGTAAAACAATATGGCACCGTGTGCCCTCGTGCACTACATGGACGTCCTGCTTTGCAACGCGTCTTCATTGTGCTACCTTACTCGATTTCCTCGTTCCGCTGCCGCGGTCTATTTCCTCGCTTCACTTCCTCGCTCCAATTCCTCACCTCACGCTTTTGATCAGCTTTCAAGCTTAAACGCCACGTCAAAATGTAAGCATAAAGTTCAATTGTACTCTTCAATTTTACATGCAAGAAGTTTTCTGACATTTTTTAGTGTACAATTAATAACTGCTAAGTTCACAAAATTAGAAATAACTCCGACCTGGTTTCGGACACATTTGGACACTCGCAAAAGCTACCGCGGTTTGCTTTAGTAACGCTCCCAGACGAAGGACATCGAATATGTCCGAAACCTGGTCGGAGTAATTTTGAATTTTCATTGACGTGAGTTTAGCCGTTATTAATTTTACAAAATGTAGCATACTCATGATAGTTTTCAAACTAAGACCGTATACAGTGCCCTTACTGGTTATATCGTATACAGTAGATCTTAGCGCAATTACATCCTTGCATCACCGCTTTTAAATCAGACGGCGGCGGTGCTCGTCCTTGTTAGTGTGTATCTTTACTGATAATTTATCTGATGAGCAATTCAATACTTATAACTGTAATCACGTAGAACATCATACTTGTAAGCGAACATTATTATTTTCACTAACTACTACAATTATGTACACCAACTGCTACTAAATGGATCTGTATAAGAAAGAAAAGTATTCGATTTAAGGCAATAAAAGCTAGTTATTGTGTTCTGCGAAGTAAAGTAACAATAATGTCTGTCTGTGATCGCCTGTGATCGCAGTCCTTAGGGCGGCGTTACAGGCGAGCCCGCAATTATACCTCGTAATGGTCCGCTCGTGTAGTGGCCAGCTCGGCGGACTAATCGATGCTACTCACTACTCGTATAACTAGTTTTGGATCCTTTGGATTCTAGATATAACACTACTATGTAAGCTAAGCACTTTCACTCCACTATTATTTAAGTTCATGTTACTTGTTTCTATTTTTTGGCCTTATTGTAACCTAAAATGTATATCCTTTAAATGTATTTAAAATGTAATGTTATCAGATTATCGAAAAAAAAAAAATAAGAATGTGGTTCATGATAAATGGATAGGGTGGATTTTCCCAATGATTTCCATCATTGGAAAAATTCTTCTTTTATTTGAAACAATGTACATATGTATTTACTTTAAAATTTGCCCCATAAAAACTTCTTAAAAATTGATACCGTTGTTTGGTTTTTCAATCTGAATATAATATGTATCTGAAAAAAAATTGTTATCCAAATAAAACTAGACCACATGTGTTTTAAGAAACCCGATGGAACTTTTGAGTATGAAATTAATGTAATTGAAGTAGCATTAACCTCTATTTTTTAATGGAAATCATAGATAAAGTGTTGGTTACGTAGTTCCACTATCAATGCTATAGATGATCCAACTGTAATATACCTTAGTGAGTTAAGCCACTGTTCATATTGTTATTGAATTCTGGTAAAGAGACGTCTGTTTAAACTACCTAAAATCCTACTAAAGAGATTTTCATTTCAATTTTTTTTATTTTTAAAGTTTTTTTTTTACACAAAATGTATTAATGTCTTTGTCACTGAAAATCAGCGCCCTGGACTCATCCATGGCACATGCTGTGCTCAAACCGTTTTGTACAGCACTGTACACAGCAACGATGTTCGCACACACCAAGGAGTAGGTTGTAGCTATAAGCAAGTTTTAAATTATACAAGGTTATGTTTTCTTCTTTTAGGTGTAATTATGTAATGGTTGTTACTGTGACGAACTGTCGTGCAAATAAAGTAATAAAGTGTTTCATTCTTTCTTGTATTCTCAATTAATTTCCAAAAAATATCAAAAACTCCTCAGCACGCTGCGGGCGGGGACTCGGGGAGTATGGAACGGTAGGGTTTACGAGCATACCCTGAGGTGGCAATAAAACGTTAATTGCATCTTTTGTGAAGCGCCGGCGTCGGGGCCTCGTAAAAATTTGTGCCTTTGTACCGGATACCTATCGTTATTGTCAAGGCGTTTGATCGCAGTTACTGAGGTTGCACGTTCGGGAAACTATTCTGTGATACTGTGAAACTTGTCTTTGAAAATGTGCTCAGATTTATAATATCTGTCGAAATAACTTTACGTACGCAAAAACGCATTGAAGCAAAATGTATGATAATGATAATTATAAAAAAACAACCTGTACTCTAAATAGGATTCCCTGTGTCTAGGGACCCAGGAACTACGAGGACCATGGTCCCACAACTTCTTCTAGGGACTTTCTGGGGACTCAAAACAAGTATTTGCGCTTTTTTTCTGTGCAAAAATTCTTGTCCTCCCACGGGAATAGAACCCGCCGCCTCCAGGTTATGAGCCGACCTGCTCAACCATCCACACAACCACAGAGGTATGGTTAACGAATCATAAAGCTTTTACATGAATGCGCTTTTGCGTGCGTTACTCCAAAATCGTTTGCAAACCTCAGCTACTGGTAAACCGCTGTGTTTATATCCTATAACCGCCATAACTGTTTCATGTCCGAGAATAAAAGTGGGATCGCAGTTAGAGCGAATGGATTGGACATTCCGCACAATGGCCGACTATTGCCTAATCTGCTACCAATGGCCAGAGGTTGCGTTTACCTCGTTCACTTCGGACAATCGGAGTCTATTTGTTTCCTATCACGCGCGTGATTGTTATGGTATTATTATGGTTCGGGTACTTTTGAGATCTACAACGGAACCGTTCATCTGTTGTCATGGTAAAGTGCTGTTGTATTATCAATAAGTGTGATGAATACAACTTTTAAAGTAAGATTTTGTTGTAAACGGTTTACAACTATTTGTATTCTTACCTACCTACTTACTTACTCATTTAAATGTTAACTAAATTACTCTAAATTAATTATTAAAAACTAAATTAATTATTAACATCGTAAAACTTGTAAATTTTGAGACATATTTTGGATGAGACCACCCAACTCATCTCTCCAATAATTATTTCCATTAAAAGGCTGGCTGGAAGAACATACTCATTGTACTAATATAACTCTAAGTCATTAATTTTATATTGGTTTTCATGTCTGATGTACAATAGAAAATGTTATGTTGTACTGTATAATAGAGTGAACTAGATTTAATGTAATTTGGATAAAGAGTTTATGTTTCGTATTATAAAAAACTATCTTCGGTAATATACCTTCCCAACACAGACAATACTATCCTCAATCAAAGAGACGGATTACACATCTCATCCGATTCCACAAAAAGCCTAAAGTTCATTGCCACCAGCCAATCGCTCGAGCCCTCGACATCGAACCGCCGACCCGACAAAAGCTACAGACGACCTGACATTGAATTATTTAGAGAGATACCTCACAAAGCCCGAAAGGGGTCCAAATAATACATACAAAAGGTCCAACGAGCTACAAAGAGCCACGAAGACGGCGATCGTAACAGCTGATTAGGTTTGCGGGATGTTGGCCAATCAAAACACTATTGTGTCAAAAGAGTGCGAAAGGGCAGATAAGGTAGTCCACTCATTTCTGGAATGGCGCTGTAAAATGGGCTTAAATCTCGGTTTTAACCAGTCTATTTGCAGTGCGGTAAGCAGGAGTTCGCACTGAAATTGTGTTTACAATATTTTTTGAATGTCGAAGATATGAAGCCGCCGAATGAACTCCCCGTGGAGATGATTCATACAAAGCATTCGTATTGGGATGCGTAGATACTATGTCGCCTTATATGCAGTATATATTATTATTTAAATATGTTATGCACTGAACTAAAGAATATTTAATTAGTTTAAATTATCTCTTCATAGTTAAAAACAAGAGTACATTTTTTATCGATGATCGTTAATCAACCACATTTTCCAATATGAATTAGTAAATAATTTTAATCAGAATGTTGACGTCATTTTATTATATATGTAATTAAATTTTGCAGTTCACTTAAATGGTTGTTTAGTATTTGTTTTATGTTTACTATAGTACCAATACTAAATTGAAGGGTTGAGAATAAAAAGGATTTAACTGACAAATTGACAGTTTCGAGAAAATTGACTTTAAACGTCAACGGCGTCATTTTAATGTAGAGTGCTTATAAGGTAATAGAAAAGGTTTATGTAAGTTTCAGTTGCTTGAAAATGTTTTAATTCTATTTAAAATTATTAAATATAGTACTAATTCATACAATTACTGTAAAAATATAATATAATAAAATAAATATAGTAATGTTTTTATGCTAAGCAAACTGTATTCCTGTGACAGATAAACCATTTTAAGACTCAAAATCTCGAGATTTAAGCCTCATTTCGGTATTTTGAGAATGTATTATTGAGATAATTTCACGCTGAATCCAACGATACCCATAAGTCATTTTGTCAAAAAAATCAGTTAAATCCTTTTTATTCTCACCCCTTCAATTATAAAGAGACTATGACAAGATAATTTTTATTACATATTTCTATACGTAGGTTATGTAGAAAATAACATTCCTGTATGAATAAAAAGCGTAATTGAACAAAACTTGTACTATGGGAACTAGATAACTGATACACAATACTTATATACTTTTTGTTTGTTAATACATACATAGAATAATATTATAGAAACTGACGTGAGTAGTACTCATCACTACACGGCTAACACTCACGAAATACAGTCGAATAACTCGACCGGTCTACAGGAAATATAGATGCCCATCCTCAAGGAGTACGCGCGGCGGCGGTGGTGGCTCGGCGCTGAGCGTACTCCTTGAGGATGGGCATCTATATTGCCTGAAGACCGGTCGAGTTATTCGACTGTATTTCGTGAGTGTTAGCCGTGTAATAGTTGTGGTCGTACATAGAATGCCTACAATATAACATGCAGACACAGAAAAGACATAGAAAGAAAGAAGAAAGAAAGAAAGTGTTTATTGAGCACATCAATACATTTAAAGAAGCAAAAATAACAAAAAATAGTTAATATAAAAATAAATGCGAAGCAAATGTTATGCACAAAAGGAGCAAGTCAGCATAATGCTGCGAATACAAGCTTGCAGCGCTGGTTTTCAAATCCTTTCTTATGCTAAATTTACCATAAACTTGAGTAGGAGGTGCGTAAATATGTTCGATGTTCATCAAACAAATCTATGTCCTGAGTAGGAATCGAATCCACAACCTACAGTTCAGAAGACAGGGTTACTAATAACTGAGCTATCAGGCCAGGCAAAATATTTTTTTTCCTGGTATTATCTTTCACATATAGAGATGTCTAAAACCAATTCACAGTTTCAAAGAATTCCATTTTAGGGGACCACAGCTTTAGCTTTACTCTGTTCAACAAACTTATTTGCAGTTGAATAAAAAACGTTTTGTTAATCTGAATATTTAAGCGAAACGACCCCGCGGGTAACGAAATAGTTGTTTTACATCTCTCGTTTTACTTTTACACCGTTGCGGTCGAAAGGGCGCCGCCCAACCTCTGTCACCTTTTGCTTTCTGTGTGCTCAGCTACAGTTTAATTTTCAGCGTCATTGGGTTCGCGAATTGTTTTCATTTAAGTACCTACGATGTCTCACAAACGTTTGAACGAATAAATATATAGGGGCAATGAGTACTTGGAGTTTGTAGCTGGCAATGACACTTCAACCTCAATAGACTGGAATAACATTCACTTTGTGGCTTTTCCAATAAAATTATATTAAATTTGGTAAAATATAGATCTAAATGGTTTTGCATGGTATTATTGTTCAGCTAAGCAATTTCAATACAGCAATTATTAAAGTAAAAAAGTTTAGTAATCTGGTAGCACCTATTTTTTTTTTGTTTAATGAAACAGTGTAACTTATTGACAATCACCATTGCAATTCAACGTGTCAATGCTGCCAACATGTTGCGTACGCTGCCTATAACTGGTAGTGCGATGGAACATTTGAACTGTATACTGTATATGTATACTCTCTTAAACACTCTTGAGAACTATGTTGAACATCGCTAGGTTACAGGGCGGTAAAATCAACATTTATAAATATTTTAGTGACAATTCTGCCAATATCAAGTAAGGAATTTTGTACGGTTTTGTAATGCCAAAGTCTTATTTTGTCAGTCAAAATGCCACAGTAAAATGATGGATATTTTACTGAAGGCTCTAGGAAACCTTGAAGAGAAAACGAAACGGCATGGTTTTAAAACTTAGAACCATTTGCCAACACTCATGCACGTTCACGAACACTTAACGGATAATAATCCACCCTTACCACACGTTAAAATTGGAAAATACAAGGGCTATGGAAAAAAAAAATCATAATTTACAACCGCCATTTTCGGTTTCTTTTAAACTCCTGTCTAGGAATATTTATTTTGTTGATTTTAGCAGTCATCTCAAAGTCAAAATGTCAAATTCAAATGTATTCGGACCTATTTTGTGTACCATTTAAAGTTATATGGCCAATAAATTATATTCTATATTCTATTCTCAAGGATCGGAACAACGTATCAGTGGCTCCATCTACTGGCGTCTATCAATATCACTTTATTTATTTTGTCCAAATAAAGGTCCGTGTTGATCGCCCTATTAGGATGGAATGAGGCTAATGGGAAAGGGTTCGAGGCGAGGAAATGATATTGCAGGTGAAATGGTACACGTCTGGAAGGGACTTCCCGAGAGATAAAAATAGATGGGAAATATAATAATTGTGAAAATGATTGGGTTTTGATAAATAAAAGGGTAATTATAAGGTAGTTTATAATTTCAGAGAGATTTACCTTAATGCCTACATGACTTGGCTTAACGACTGTATTGTCTACCATAACCGCCGTGACAGGAAACGATAGAAAAACCTTTTCATTATTCATACTCGGAAAGTAGGTCTGAAGTTGCCTGCGAGCGGGTTGAAAGTAATACTTTTCAGTCCAGCAGAGAATCGTTTTCTGACACTGTCAATCTAAGCTATCAAGCTGTCAAATCATAAAAAAAAACTAGTTATATTTACCATTTTTTCAATGGTGAAATGAAAAATAATATTTGATGGCCGGCCACAGAAAAAAGAAAAAACAAAAGGCGGAAAAGCGGCAATCCGACCTTCATTTGTTTTTTGAGTTCTAGAGCTTTGGTTTTACTTCCATATAGCAGAGATTTGTATTCACTCTTTTTTTTGCTAATTCATGCTTTTGTATTTACTTTCCTAGTATTCTTAAGGAAAAGCACAGTGTTTACCTCGGTTTAAAGACTTTGGTTAAAGTTACTTTGATCCATAGTGTAACAATGTACTATAAAATACATAACACAGTCATTTTGTTTGTAATAATATGATTTTTTTGTTAATGTTCCTTCATCCTCATTCCAAATGACTTTACTGAAAATTGAATCACAATAATAATTCCGCTAAAATCGGTTCCTTGAAACGACTGCGAGATAACATTTTTAGGAGACGTGGAAAGGAAATATTTATTTTTATGTGAAACCGTGCGAAATATGAACGAGGGATCAAAGCCGCGGCAGATTCGACATAAAGACAACGACCATAAAAAGATATGATACATTCTACGATACTTATTTGCGGAAAGATTTTGAAGGAATAACATTTTTTGAAAGCAAATGTAAAACACACTCATCAGCTCAACATTACTGAAGTCTATTTCAGTCTGTGCTTAAAAATATCAATTTTCTTTTAGTCTTGTATTTTAAGATTATAAAATTCTATTTCATAGACAAGAACGGTTTATATAACTTTGGACGTAGATCAACTGTACTCCTTAAATAATATTGCCTAAGTTTTCAGAGCCTACTTCGCTTCTCAATTACCCAAGATTGCCTGCAATGGAACATAAACCAATTAGAACCACAGAAATCATAACCCTTTTCGTCTGGAATCAACTTTAATTGGAACAAAACGTTGGCGCAACTCTAACACTGTTTTGACAAATGGATGAAAAACGGGAGTTTGTTTCGCGTTAAACCTTTTCAGATAAATGACCTCGGTGAGCGTACCCAGTCCCCTGTTTTTGCCACTCATTCCCCTTTCCTTAGTTCCTTACTGGATTTATCGCCGGATATACAGTATGGGTTTTATGTCCAATTCTTGCGGGTACTATTGAATTAAATGACAGGTGCCTCTGCGGTGAGGTGGACCACATTGGCTTAAAGTCTGGAGGTCGTGGATGCCTGGAGTCGATTCCTGCGGCAGGACAAATATACACAGAAAAAAAAGTGGTAATACTTGTTCTAAGTGGTCTGGGCATTGTGGGACCATAGCACTCATGATTACTGCATCCCTAGATATAGAGGATCCTAGTTAGTATCCAGGAACGATGTAGGTGATCGTTTAAAATAAAAAATAAATTGAAAGACTCTGTGGTGTATTGGTTGACTAAGTTGATTCGTAGCCCGGAGGAGGCAAGTTCAATTCCCGAGTCAGGGACCAATATTTGTGCAAAAAAATAGCGCTATTACCTGTCCTGAGTCTGTGTATTGTGGGACCGTGGTCCTCATAATTTCTAGGTCCCTAGATACAGAGAATTCTAGGATCCTAGGGTCCTGGATCTATGTATTTGTTTGTTGGGCGTTATTATTGTTAAATTTGTCATTTGCTACTTTTATTACACGCTTCGCTCAATGTCTTGATATTATAAATGAAATGCTTCTCAGGCATCTTTTTCACTCGGCTTGTGCAGCAAGTCAGCAATTTAAGCAGTCCTTTTACTGTTAATGGAAGTGTAATGTGTTCATACCCTCTGCCATTCTATCTCCCCTTGTCTAGACGGCTACTTGTCTCATCTCCTATAAGAGCCTGCTGCCTCATGAATCATGATTAATATATAAAAACTTTTATGAACTACCTACAACTAAACTTTTTTCTGCAGACCCCAAAGTTGAAGCTTTAATATTGAGCCATAGCTCAAGTAATTTGCTTGGAAATAATATGTATTTGTCTGAATGATGAATTGAATACTGCGAGGGTGTTTAATGTGGAATCTTTTTCTATTGCCGTCAGCTCTCATGATAAACTGATTTAAGATATGAATAAGTTGGTTTTGTTACAGAACAGAAACCCATAATATCTTAATTTATAGAACTTATGTGTAGTTAATGTTAAAATAAAATAGGTGTATATTGCAGTTATATAAGTTTGCGCTGAACATGGTTGCAAATAAAACTTCTTTAAAACAGCTTAGCATCAAAGTTGTTAATTACTAGAATTTATTTATATTCAAGAAAAATTAAGAATTTGTTCAATTTGTAATTAAGGAAATAGAGTTAAAAAAAATTGTCAAAAATTTAGACTAATAAAATTGCGTATTATTAAGTAATGGGAAAATATAAAATGTGGAAAACTCTGAATATGCAAGTTATCGCCGACACCATACATGTGTCTACCACAGCACTACAGCTGTAGGCCACGGCGTGTGAAATGCTTGGATCACGTAGAGTTTGATGCGGGGAAATGGTGAGCAAACGATATGTGTACGTGTCTTAACAGTTGGATTTTACTGAGAACTTGACTGTGGTTCATGATTTATTTTTTATGTTAGTCGATTTAATTAACGATTTAATTATTTTTTGTACTAGTATGCAGAACATTTTATAAATCATGTATCCGTAAATATTAAAGAACTGGCTCGAAGAATTATCTTGGTAAGCTGGTAAAATATGGGCAAGAAGTTCTATGCATTCAGTTAGCAATTGCTCGTATGGATCAGACAATGGCAGGCATAACTGTAACAACATACATTTTATTGGGATCATAACCATATAAAATTATATTATATTTAAAAAGATTACTAAAAATTACAAAGATCTTTGGGAACGACTGATCGAGGCAACACGTGACCAAAACGCAGGTTTCTATTTAGCCCAAATACTAAGCATTGCCATTCAACGGGGCAATGTCGCTAGAATTTTTGGGACATTAGGCAGATTTTTGGACCTACTGGTAGTGGCTTCTTAGATTAAGGTTTTCTAATTCATAGTTTTTAATTTTATTTCAGTGTTATTGTTTAAAAACTTATTATGTTTAAGATTAAATTATGAAATGAATGAAATTAAATTATTTGATGTACATCAATATACAGCTGTATTTATATATTTATTAGAACCATCCACGTTATTTTCAGTTCGTATAATAACCGTAAAGTAACTCTATCCTTGATTTAAGCTTGAAATGTAGCTTTATAGCATATCTTCGCTTATCGCTATGTATATGAATTTCTATAGCATAAAGCCGGGAGTATGGCTTAGGTATGCGAGGGTTAGACAAACCTTTTACTAAAATAGTAATGTGCAAGTTGTACCTCGACTTCGAACAGGTGTGTAATATTTATAGTGTATTAAAACAAAAACGACGATTGGCACAAGGATATCGACCAAAAAATAATGGTGTGAAATAATAATAATATTACTGGAACATTTTTGCGAAATAAATTAATACCTAAACAAACTTTCCATCAGCAATTACAATTTTGTAAAATTAAATCATAAAAGTAAAATGAGAAAACGCCTGTGTTGAATAGGGTTTCATTAATTTTAAACTTTTGGTGTATAACAGTAGTTGAAATAAACATAAAAAGCTTTACGCAAATCTATTTTATATCAGTATTCATAAAGGCAAATAGAATTATAATCGCCCATCATAAAACCAAAGCGCGCATAAACGAATTCATTGAGTTGTCACCGATGATACCTTCAGCCAGCAGGAATGGAAAACGGTATGAGATCATACCGTATATCTCTATAGAGAAATAATGTTTAAACGACAAGGCTAGGGTGACCTTATCGCTAAAAGTAAGCTCCTTTACCTTTAGATGAAGAGAATTCATCAAAGGAGTAAAGACTTAAAAAGCTAAAACCGTTCAGAAACCAATTTGTTTCCTTTAAAATATACTTTACCTCATATTTCAATCATGTGTTCACGCATATTCAATTAAAGTCACGTTTGAAAGGCGAACGATCAATAGGAGCAATCATCAATAAAGATTTCATTTTATTAAACACAAATTACCTAACTTTGTATATGGCTTCCCTTTAGATGTACGCGAATATTATTAACGAACAGTAAACCATGTTTACGCAGGACCTTTTTTATTTTAACAGTCGATTAAGACGGCTGGATATTAATCTGTTGTTAAAAAGCTTTTATTGATTTCGGCATTTCGTACTCGGAATTTTCTGCAAAGTTCGTCTAGGTAGGTACCACCATTTTGCCAGTTATTCTGCATCCAAGCATTAGTGTGAAAGCGCTACGGTGTTCTGGCTTAAAGGACACTGCAGCTAGTGAAATTACTGGGCAATTGAGCCTTTATGATCTGATCTCACAGTCAAGTATCTTACTACCAGACTATGCTGATGCCTCAGAATGATGTGTGCAGTGCAGCGGCACGCGAAGCTTTAAATTTAGGACTTAACGTCACGTGAACGACTAGCTCGTCACATCATTCATTAATATTTTAAAAAAGTTAATGCCTATGCTATCCTATGCCTGTGTGTATTTAAAACTAAGTTATAGAACCTTTACCTTGCTCTAAATAAAAACTGAGCAAATATATTTATTCCGTTCAATTATACGTACCTATGCATTATGTATATCTTCTTCTATACATATAAAATTCAAAGTCCTGACTGACTTATTATATCAACGTACAGCCTAAATCGCTGGTACTAGAGACTTGAAAATTGGAGAGTGTGTTCTTTGTAAAATGTAGGTATCCACTAAGAATGGGTTTTTTGAAATTCCACCTCGAAGAGGGTGAAATGGGTGGTTGAATAAATTCTTCTTCGTTTCCTATAGGCCACACAGGCGAAGCCGCGAGCAGAAGCTAGTATTAATATATAAGGTTTAACAGTGTAAAGTTATTAAGTATGTGAATGGTGATACGTATAGGTTAAAGTTTTATTAGTCTTTTTATATTTTTATGCAGACAATAGGAGGCGTCGCACAGCCACAAAAAATAAATCCACGTTACACGTTAACTGGAAGATAACGCTCTCTAGGATTAAATTCACCTACATTTACCCACAATTTGTTTTTAGTACAATAAAGCATAATCTATTTTTCGAACCAGGAAAAGGATCATGTCATACCGCACAACAACTTTAAAGTTGGTAGCTACAACTTTAGCCTTTGCCGCCCTAAAAACTCAGTCTATGAAAAAAAAAACTTTCACTGCTAAATAATTTCCATATATTTAAGTTTTTATATGTGCGTGGGGATAAATTTAAATGACGGCTATTACTTTTAAAATTTTTATTTTTCCATAAAAAGTTGTTTTAATACAATTCAACATATTTTGCGTGAAATTGAATTACTGCTTCCAGCCATTATATCGGTAACCGCGCGACATTTCTTACATAAAAACGTTAAGTGCCTCCAAAAATATAATCGATCAAGTTGATTACGTCGCCGCAGGCATATTATAAAGTAATAGGGCTGTAGGCGCGCCATCCATCACGGAAATATTAGTTTACTGTCGCTTTTTACGATCGGAGTAAAATAAACAAGAAATTCGATACTCCTTGGTTATGTAATTGGTTTAGGGATGAACACATCTATCCCTGTTTCTGCGGAGTCAGTAGATTAATTCACAGTTACTATGCAACTGGAAGTTTTTAGATAAAGAAAGATTTATTATAGTTGTACCGCCCGTTTAGTAATCAACTGAATAATTTTAATGAAAAGGAAATATTTGAATCACGTACGAGATTTGAACCCGCATCCATCCATCCCCAAAGCTGAGACATGCTTTATTTATCTACCTTTACCTACCATAACGAGTGCATGTTCAAAATCATTGACATTTTGCAATTACTTATGGAGATATAATAAGATTAATAATTCATTACCAGCCATTTCATGGTGTTTTTAGATTATCATTATTTTTAAGCGACTCTCAATATACGAAAATGTATGATAAAAGGAAAACTTGTGTATTTTGATCAGCACTTCTTAATTAGAATGTATTGTTTGGCTGAAAAGTGAAGTAACTTACAAGTCTCTGTGAAATGAAATCATATCATAAAATGCCGATACCCATTGCCTGAATAATGCCTGAGCTGGTCTTACGGCACGGCGGGAAGTTCAGAAATGAAATCTTAAGCAAATCTTATTAACTTTATACTAACAAATAATTTGCGATACGCAAGTTAACCGCAAACATATTAAAATACCTACACATTGTTTATCAAACAAAATCTTTAATAAACTTTGTGTTTTGGCACTAAAATCTTTATTGGACGAGTATTGCTCAAGCCTTAGAAAACTTATTTAATTTTCCATAAAAATAATATCATTTCATCATTTCAAATAAATAAAACTGATTATCGAAGCATATTAGGCTTAGATAACCGATTTTATTTGCCGTTGCTTGACAGCATTTATTTATTATTATGTAAAAATAAAATGCTAAGGAATTATACGCAAGCCAGCAATAAAATCACACATTCGTGATAAAGGCCTACAGAAAATAAAATGTTTGCAGATTACACGGATTTTATAAGAGTCATCTAAGTAATACAAAACTTTAATATGAAAATTATTTATTCGCAACGATCAAGTTCATGGAAAGTTTATTGTCCAAAAATACTATAACTATTTAATTTTTTTATTATTTATTAAGGAAAACAAACAGTCAATATTAACATACCTCTCATTATAATTGGTAACATTAATAACCACACCACAGAGGTCAGAGTTCGACAGGTACAAAGCTTAACAGTGATTGTCTTTGAATGTCTCAGTTTACAGTGACGGCAGTTACAATGTCACGTTGAACTTTCCTAAACATATTCGTGTATTCTCCCACACGAACATAATTTAAATACATTATTTTATAATTGGGTGATTGTCATTTATTTCCGCTCGGTTCTCATAAATAGCCAAGTCACGTTGTGATCAATTTGAGTGATGCTGAATACGTCGCTCTAATATTATTAAAAACCGATTGGATTGACACCCAACTTTGGTCTTGAAACGACAAATTTAGATTTTTCTATCAGATTTTCATATTTATTTACTGAAGTAAGGAAAGAAAATGGTCTATACATAAAATATTTTCTTGAATGTTCAAATGTGGACAGGGGGAGAATTATGATTCTGATGATGAGATACCAACTAATTAATGACAATAATGATGCCAACAACAAAATGGCGGCACCAACAATTCATCACTTCATTACCACAAGATCGCATACACGGAATAGCAATTAAACAGCATTATAATCACTTCCAAATGCTAAGTTACATATCGTCGAGCCTCACTCATGTACCACCTCCTGAGGCACCCGAGTCACGCACCGATAAGTCGATTCTCCCGAGATGCAAGACTCGTAGCGTCGGATCCGATTAAACGGAAATGGGTTAAGAACTGACATAGAATTGTAAAGGCTCTTTTGTGTCAGACCTCAGCCACATTTTGCGGAACGTACAATCACTTTCTGGTAAGATTTATATCTGCGATCATTTAAAAATGCTTACAAATATCAGTTCTTTTATTGGGCATGTTTTTCCAGTCTAGGGCCAAACGGGATTAGCGTCCGCAAATTTGATTTAGTAAAACTTACTCTGTAATAGGCATAGTTTATAATATAATACTAAACTAATACTCTAAGTTTAACGTCAAAGAGGTCGTGATGTTCATTTTAAATATGAATTTCACTTATTTAAATTGAACAATATTGTTTTTAGATGATGTCGTTGTATTCCTCGATTTGAATAGAGTGTCCTATCCCAGAAGATTTAGTGTACTGAAGAGACTATTCCCTAAACATTCCCTAAGGCCCTTACGGCACCCACAGGGACAGTTGGAGTGGTCCAATCCCATGCCGCTGGTACTAGCTCAATACATGCTACCGCGACAACAGTTCAACACCACTCTAGTGCAGCACCATCGACCTACTACCGACACTACGCTTAATTATATTACATTACATTGCATTTCATTGCGTATACCCATAATCCATCTAATAGCACTGTTGGCCCACCTTTGCGTTTCTAGGGTTATTTGGGGATGGGTGGGCCCCCCAGGCAAAAAGAACAACACAGAAAAGAAGCTCAGTGAGAAGTAGGTAATAATGTAAGCCTACTAGCAGCCCAGTTCGGATCCTGGTGATGACGGTGGTGGTGGTGTCTGTCGGACCGTCTAATTGGAAAATGGCACAACAAGCACTATTATCACAGTGGCAGATTTAGCAGCCTTCACGTCACTCGCGAGGTTTGAATGTCTTCAAATTAAAAAGAATTCGATTCAGCAGCATTCGTATCGCGTACAAGATTGAGACTGTCGAGTGATTCTAGCAAGAGGCAACAAAAAATGATATCTACCCTCACTGAGTAATATAAACTAAAAAATTAACCGCTTAGAGCGATAAGGCCGCCCTTTGTTCTACCATTCTTTGTAATTTTTTAAGGTGTATTGTTATGTTTTAGTTGGTGTTCAATAAAATATAAATTTATGGTATTGTATGTAGGTTGTCTACTCATTTACTATTTTTTTTTAGAAATCCTTGGATAAATTACCTCCTAATGTACAAGTCATAGCGAATCTTGACTAGCTATTCTTAACGGATCGATAGAGTTAAGCAATGTTTGCTGTGGTCACTACTTGAATCGGGGGGCGAGTTGGCTGGACTGCAGTCGCGACCCCTTCTCGCCCCGGTACGGCGAACGAGGTGCTCACGGGGGGGTTTTAGTGGGTTCGAGTCCCACATACCCCCTGCCAGCACCCCCGTGGTGGCAGGGAAGTACGAGGGCATTTCCACCCTCAAAAAAAAAAAAAGTTTCTAATTGAACCGCCACAAAAATCTTTGGAAAGTACGCTAAGTGGTCTGTATCTGCTGTTTTTTTTAACATAGCTTAAACCAGGCAAAAATAAAGTCTATGGCTGGTCAAAAATGCAGACAAAGGGTTGATAAATAAATATTGTATTGATATTGAAACTCCTCAAATGATGTTCCGCTTGTGTTATTCCTGAAAACATTTCACAGAAGTTTGTGATTGATTGTGTCCGTTAATAGAGAGGTGGGCAATAAATATTTCGTACAAATTACCCTTCATTGTACGCCATTTATTACAAATTTGATTGAGTCAAGCTCGTCTTCGAGTTAGAAGGTTAATAGGTTTCGGCAATTTGGGAAAACTTATAAGCTAATTTAGAAAAGCATCGTTAAAATTCAATTTGAACTTGTAAAATATGTGTATTTTTTTGGCTTCGTTGCAATTTAATTATCTTTATTATACATTATTCCAAAGGTTTTGTTTGGTTTTACAAAAGTTTGGCTGTTGGAAAACAAGAACTGTTTGATGCCATTTTCTTAATTTGAAAATTGTGGCGGTTGTGTGAGCTATAAAAATCATTATAAAAGGTCTTTACCTATGTAATTTCCGTCTTGCGGTACTAGCCATTTCAAAAAGAGAAGAAACGGGTTCAAATCCCATTGGTTGCTTTAATTTTTAGGATCCATGATATCTTGTAGACGCCACAACTCACCAATCCCTGCATAAAAACTCAGATACAAAGGGTCGGCGGTCGGTTCGATCAAATCCGACTAAAAATTACCTGTTAAATTTTCAACTGTGTTATTTGTGAAATGTAAGGTCACAATAACAGCGTCGCTGATAAGCAGTAGAATGCGATAAAACCCTGCGGTAGTTCAATGGGGGTTCTTTGTGATGTCTCCCATTGTGCATGCGTGGGATTTATCTTCCCCTTTCCAGCTTTGCAGTTGCATTCACTTATTTAAGCACTTTGTTTTTACTGCTTGCTGTTGCTATCTGTTAAATTATATCTCGCATCACTGAATTGACACGTACATGGTTTCCTACAGTTATTTGGAAGTAAGAATCGCTTATCTACTACGTGTTGACCGTTGTTTACATATTCGTAGGTTGTTATTAGTTTGAGTATAATCGATGTGGTTATATACGATAAACCTTGACAAAAATAGATTTTTCAATCTATGCTTAATTTATGACGAACATGATTATGAGAAACAGTGCCAAATGAATTTAATTTTAGCATACAGGCCGACTGCTTTGTTATGAAACACAGACGTCCGTGGACCTTGTTTAGGCCAACGTATTACACCTACGACTGTGTCGTCTCTTAAAATCAAGTCAATTTGTAAAACGTTGGTTTCGTAGATAAGAAAAACTTAATATTAAAACTAAATTTCAACTAAGAGCTAGGACTTTTCTACGAAATTCGTTCGAAGTTCTATGTACCACCGCTTTGCCAGTTATTCTGCCACCAAGTAGTGGTATTCAAGGACTACTGTGTTCCAGTTCGAAGGGCATTGTGGCTAGTAAAATTACTGGGCAATTGAGATTTTATGATCTGATCTCATAATCAAGTAAGGTTATTACCAGGCTGTGCTGATGTCTCGGCATGATGTACGCAGGGCAGTGTCACATGAAACATTATATTTTGGAGTTGTGAGTAACACTGTTCTGTTATGCACGGCCGTATTGCTTAACATCAGGTGGACGACTAGTTCATCACATCGTTCAATAACATAAAAAAGCCTAAGACTCAGATAGTTCCGTCAAGTCTGAATCAAAGAATAAAAAGAGTCTTGATAGACAAAGACAGATGGACATCAAAGTTTTCCTATATAGTGCCAGGTTTTTTTCGAAATCCTAAATTAATTATGATGTATGTAAAGTAGTCGGATTTTCACATTACATTTTAGTTATCAGTACACAACAGCTGCATCTATACATAATTAAGGCATGTTTTTTAATATATCATAGTGCTTACTTGCACGATTCCTGACAAGTAAACCTTAAAAGCGAACCAATCAAAATAAGTGAAGAAAAACTGAGTAGAGCAGTGTGAGCTCCCGCTCTGCCGTAAAACATGAATTTAATATCTATAAAACTTCCCTCTTTTCATCGTATCTGTGTTTATCCGTAAACGGTTTTATGCTTCATTTTCCAAATGTATCGTTGGAAATAACCTCTTTGCCGTTATTCGGATCCCATTTAATGTCTTTTTACAGAGAAAATAATAATTTCGAGGTATAACATCGCTACATTTTTAGATTTGCTTTTAGTTTATTTCTAAAAAATGGTTTATTGCAAGCCATTAACAATCAAATACCAATACCGTTTTAATCTATGCAATCAATGGAAGCTCCTTCTACCCACTGAAATCCTTGGCCAGGTCCTTCCTACACAAGAGTTTTGATGTCGTCTATCCATCTAAATTATGCACGTATCTACTCTCAGTTGTGGAAGACTTTAGTAAGAAGTCGTGACTAAAATGCCTTTTATTTCGGCTTTTACAATAATAATAATAATAATAAAAATCATAATAATAGGTGTAGATATCTTACACAGCGCCATCAAACTAAGCAAAGCTTGTTCTACGGGAACCAGATAACTGAATATACAATAATTAGATACTTTTTTTAAAAATACATACATAGAATACAATATAACACCCCGACACAGAACAAACACCAATGTTTATCACACAAACGTTTGTCCTGGGTGGGAATCGAACCCACAACCCACAGTTCAGAAGGTTGACAATAAGTTTAAAATTATTTATTTTGGGTTATGTTTTGCCAGTCACTGTCGATGGCTAAATGCCGTGAAGTTGCAGACGTAGGTATCAGCGCGCGGGATCTTCAAACGGCTGTCTGAAGTAGGTAAGTATTTGTTTGCATAAACAATCTCCGCTCGTTGAGGATACGTTCAAAATAAATATACACAAGATTTTATTGTAGAAAAATGCCTTTCTCCGAACAATAAAACAGTATGGTGTAAGGTTTCTTATCTTTATATAATTTACCCGTAGGTATAACACAGCGGTAAGCAATATACGGAAACATCACTTTATATTGTACAATGATGGAAAAAATAAAGCTTATGAAACAGTTGTTAGCACTAAAATAAACTGTGTTACGAGTATATGAAAAAACTTAAACAAGATTTATGACTGTGCGGATGAAATCTGGTATCAAGATAGCTTATACACTGGATTAACACATAGGCTACATTTTATCCCGGAAAAGTAAAACGTTCCCGTGGGATAAGCAATTAATTAAAATACTTTTTATCCACGGGTGAAACTGCGGGGCGCAGCTAGTGAGTTTATAAAATATACTATTGCCTACGCGGAGAGATATCACAACAAACTTACCGTCTCCAACTATCTCCAACTGCGCATGCGAAAGCATTTGCGGTAATCCACTTTGTACTTGTGTTACGGTTCTTATGAACTGAAAGTGCCATACGAGCATTCAATTTATCCCACAATATGAATACAAGCAGGAAAGTCAGTCAATAAGTTTCAGTTAGTTTATACACTCAACATTATAGTTCCGGATTTTATCATTCTTACTGGTAGATCGCTAGTGGTAAAATGTAAATCCCACATATCAAAAGTTGTAAGTTAATTCTAAAGTTACCAGTATCTCACGACATTTTCCGTTACTGATTTATTTGAGACCTCTCTAAATAGGGCAAAGTCTTAGGTCCGCATTAAAGAAAGAAAGAAAGAAACACTTTATTTGTAATACAGTTCTTACAAATAAAGTGTTTCTTTCTTTCTTTCTTTAATGCGGACCTAAGACTTTGCCCTATTTAGAGAGGTCTCCAATAATCAATAATCACAACATTCGTAATTACACTAAAAAAAAAACGAAACATAATCCAGTGTAAAACTAACTTATAACTATAACTTATTCCTTGGTGTGTGCGAACATCGTTGCTGTGTACAGTGCTGTACAAAACGGTCTGGGCTCAGCATGTGCCGTGGACGAGTCCAGGGCGCTGATTTTCAGCCCAGACCTCGAGTGACGAAAATATTAACCTTAATTATATAGTGATAATATTTAGTGTAAAAAAATAAATAAATAATATAAATAATTTAATTTGAAAACAATAATCAGAGATTTCAAAAAGAGTATAAACAGAATGTAAAGGTGGAAAAAAAATAAACAAAAATAAAATAAATAAACAACCAATATAGCAGCCATACAACGAGAGAACGAATTTTCAAATAAAATAAAAAATAAACATAAACAAGCCGTCACGGCACATTTTGGGGGTATATTATTACAAAACGATGCTCGGTCATCGATCGGTGCTCAAGCAGATATATCATTCGCTAATTGATCACTTTATGGATGAAATCTCTACTTGAGCACAAATCGATGACTGAGCATCGTTCTGTAATACGGACCTTAGTCTTCTATTAAGTTATTTAACGTTTTGCTTCAGTCATTTTTTGAATAATGGTAGGATTTTCAATGGCAAACTCATATTCTAAGAACTGTAAGAACTGGATTGTTTATAGACTAATTGTAGCATCTATGAATAATATTTACTTTCCATAATGTAAATAAGACAGTTAACCTAAAAACAGTTTATTAAATAAAAGCGTTTTGTGAATGTACCGTCACTTCCATTCAGCCACTCATTTATTATGGGAAAGCTCTTGTGACAGCTTTTATAGTGATTTATATCAAAACGTTTTAATAAACGTTGTTCCGGGAACGTCAACTTATTATAAACTACCTTCCATCAAAAATGTAAATTTTTACTTTTGTAATGTATTTATCTGTTTATAGATTCATCCAAAAACAATTGGTATCCTCACTATAGCAGCATGGTTCATGACCTTTGTCCAATATCTGGCGTTTGGTCCCATCACCAACGTCTACGGAGCTCATATCTCATTCTTCTGCTTCTCTATCATCAACCTCTTCGGAATGGTCGTCACGCTGGTACTTCCTGAAACGAAAGGCAAAAATATAGAATAGATTGAAAATGCTTTAGTGGGGAAAAAAGACAATGAAAGCGGAATTATGCTTTAGGCTATACAATGTGGAAGAGTTAGTTTATGAGTAAGAAGACACTGGCGTTTTATCATCACTGGGATTAAATGGTTTTTAAAAGTAAAATAGAGTCTATGTTCATCAACGAATCTAATTTTGTATACTCACTATAATGACGCAAGTTTTAAACTGAAACGTTGTCTCTTAAATTTCATAGCTTTGAAAGTCTGCTTTTGTATATTTTTTTTAAATTGTACTTAAACAATAAATGAATTAATTTAATGATAATTTTATGTTGAACATGTTTGTACTTAATTAGTGTAAAACTATTTATTACTGTGTATTTGTATAAGCAAAGTCTAATAAGAAAAAATTAAAAAAAATTTAAGAATCAGATGTTTTTAAGTATTTTTACGTAATCATTTAGTACATTTAGTGTTGAGTTTTTTTTATATTTTTGTTTGACCCAGGATGGACTTGCCATTTAACCACTGCCTCATTTGATGGTAAGTGTCGACGCGGTAGATGATGGATCATACTTACCTAAAAGATACTGGTTCACTTTTGCCATGCACACTCCCAGATTATATTTTTGAGGAAAGAAAAACGCCAGTAAGTTGTGCCATTTCATTTGCCGTCCGCGCAATAAATGTTTTTCGGTTAAAACGATGACATAAAATGTTTTTTATATCTTATTTTAGCACAAATTGCTTAATGATAGAAGTAAATTAATTATTCTATAATATATCTATCTATCTATTATCTATCTATAATATATCTATATTTTTTTTTTTTTTTTATGTTAAGGAATGACGTGACGAGCTAGCCGTTCGCCTGATGTTAAACGACACGGCTGCCCATATCGGCTGCAGTGTCACTCGGAACTCTAAAGTATAGAGGTTCGCGTGACACTGCACTGCGCACGTCATCCAGAGACATCAGCACAATCTAGTAATAAGATTACTAAACTGTGAGATCAGATCATAAAGTCTCATTTGCCCAGTAATTTCACTAGCTACAGTGCCCTTCAAACCGGAACACAGCAGTGCTTGCGCACTACTGCTTGGCGGCAGAATAACTGACAAAGCGGTGGTACCTACCTAGACGAACTTTGCAGTAAAGTCAAACAATACAGCTTCCCATATAATCTAGAAAAATAAGCTCATAGCCTCGTACTTTCCAAAACTTTAGTGGTCCATAACTGGACTTTAAATTGAATCAATGGAATAACTGAAGATTCCATATAAAGATACATGCGTTTGTTTCAATCAACTTCAAAGAGAAACGTACTATAAGAACAACAACAACAGGCCCCTAAGCGCGGTGAACACCCGAAGTGAGCTCGAGTTACAGTAAGTCGTTACTTACGCCATAATAAAGCCTCAGCCACTCGTTGAACTGTCTTAACTTGTAAACAACTTTATCTTTGAGGTCGAATTATATTTTAGGCATATTTTTAGGAAACTTTGCTCCCTGCGCTTATTTATTGGAAATTCTCGAAGGTTGCGTTGTAAATAATAATGCTTGCGAACTTTGAACGATTTGCTTTGACATTAGGTCTTATGTTTGGAGCAGAAAAGTTTTATTTCACATTTATAATAATAATTGAAGGGGTGAGAACAAAGACGGTTTAACTGTTTTTTTTCACAATGACTTATGGGTATCGTTGGATTCAGCGTGAAATTGTCTACAATAATACATTCTCAAAATACCGAAATGCGGTTTAAATCTTGAGATTGTCAGTCTAAAAACGGTTTATTTGACACAGGTATACAGTTTGCTTAGCATAAAAACATTATTGTATTTATTATAATATATTATATTTTTACAGTAATTGTACGAACTAGTACTATATTTTGTATTTTAAAATAGTATTATTACATTTTCAAGCAACTGAAACTTACATAAACCTTTTCTATTACTTAATACGCACTCTACACTAAAATGAGGCCGTTGAAGTTTAAAGTCAATTTTCTCGAAACTATCAATCTGACAGTTAAACCCTTTTTATTCTCAACCCTTCAATTGTAATTCACCTTGTTTTTTTATAGAGTAAATCAATGCACTAATTTTACTATTCTTTGTAAAGCTCTACACACTTAATAAAAACTAAACTTAGCCGTTAGTAAATCCAAAGATTCAGTTCTAAATCTATATGACTGGCCCTATAGCTCAGTTGGTAGTAGCCCTGTCTTCTGAACTGTGGGTTTGTGGGTTTGATTCCCACTCAGGACAAACATTCGTGTAATGAACATAGGTGTTTGCTCTGTGTCTGGGTGTTATATTGTATTCTATTGTATGTATTGTATTGTATTGTATTGTATTACAAACAAAAAGTATCTAAGTAATTGTATATATATTAATATTTTGGCTACACATTTTTGTGTATTTAACCAGTGTCAAGTAATTGATAATTTATCAAGTTAATGATAATTCACGCAAATATGTGTCAAGTCACAGTCGAAGTCATCAAGTCAAGTCATAGTCAAGTCATAGTCTAGTCACAGTCATACTCCTAGTAAAGTGGTGGCAACTTTACTTGAAGCTTCTATGGAGTTTTGGAAATAACACGAAAAGAAACGTTTCACCATCATTATACCATTTTCCCACACTCACGCCTGTAATCCAGCACTTAACGAATAGAATGCCACCAATGCACTAACACTGAAAATAACACAAGTTTTGAAAAATAATACGATGTGGTGACACAATCTTTCTCGCATTCCCGCCAAAACTTCACCTTCATTCTAAGTAATTGTATCAGTTATCTTGTTCCCATAATACAAGCTTTGCTTAGTTTGGGACTAGATGGCGTTGTGTGAAATGTCCACACATATAGTTATTATTATTATATATAAAAGTCGTTATAGTAACACTATTTATAACTCAAGAACGGCTGAACCGATTTGGCTGAAAATTGGTGGAAAGGTAGCATAGAACTAGGAGACGGACATGGACACGGGGATTTTTTAACCCGTTTGACCACGTTTTACTAATTCACCCGTGTGAAGGCGGGGCGGGTCGACTAGTTAATAATGTGTATTATCCGATCTGGTTTAAAAATACATATACAAAAAACTTTATTAAAAAAACTCATTTAGTATTGAAAATTGTTATTCCTTTATTCGTTTACGGGAATACTGTTCAATCTAACACAAATTGGATTCCGGAAGTGTCAATCACAGATTCTAAAAGATTCTAAAGGACTCGATCTCGTATCACGTACACTTCGAACTAAAGCTGCGGTTTTATGAAACTAGGTACAGCCAGTGGTTTTGTATGTAATCTGCTGACTACATAGATTTATGTACAAACATAAAAACATTATATGTTTATTTATTTTATACACCAGAATGCCGTACGAATTCAATTGACTCGGGTGTGACGTCACGGAAATTCATCATTAATGGTACAGAAATGTCTAGTTTTATCCCGCTTCCGCTCTATAAGCGAAATGAGATTTTTTGTCTCATTATATTTTTTAGATTTATAAATAATCACTGTGCACTCGACACGTATCGATTTGTCAAATGGAATGTTAAATTACGATACTCGTACGCTTGAACATCTTTTATTTTTACAAACAGTGTGAAGTGTGCGGAGGTAGTAAAGTGAAATTGATTCAAAGAAAACCGAGAGAAAACCTGTCTGCATGGGCAATTTATTGAGTAAAAATTCTCAAAAGAGAATTTACTCAATTTTATTCAATAAGTCCTTTTGAATGACGAATACGGGCCAAATAGATAAAGTAGGATTAGAATAATGTTTCCCGCAACAAATGATTGGATTTATTAATTTATGGTTACCTAGAGAACTGAATTTTCGATAGATTTTTATATCTATTTTACTTACATGATTCTATAATAAAATACAGAATATAATTTATATAAGAACAAACTTCGGTATTTTTAATTTATTTCGTAGCATTATGTAGAATTGTTTTGTTCTGCTGCATGCTTCATGCAGGAGCAATTCCAATTAAATAACATTTACATTATACATAACAATGCTGAGTAGGATAAACAATTGAAGCTCGATTGAAGTAAACAATAACCAATGCAGCATTAGGATAGTGGCTTTGTGTAACAAATTGTGATCTGAAAATGCCATCATGTGTGCTTGGATGATGTAAAAACTAGTCGAGCAAAACCAACAAAACCGATGGATCCGCTTTTCACAAGTTAGTTCAGGTTTTGGAAAAAAATACGCCCGAATAAAAGTGGCAATTCATCAATTAGTTATGGCGCCAGAACATCCTTCACGGCGCAGTATAGGCGGCCATATTGGCAGAGTGAACAACAACCTACAAGCAAAGTAGCAGTGCGTGTTTGAATAGTTTGTTTAGACGATTTTATCTCGTAAAGCGTTGTAGCGGTATTTAGTTTAAACTTACCAAAAATAGAAACTGATTTTGCTTGAAATATTTTCTCTAGTGTGTAGTAATTTATACTTTTTGGTGAGACCTCGAGGCACACAGAGCCAATGGTAGAATAACCTATTGTATTATGTGATCTGTGTCCGAATTGAAGCAACAATGGAATAATGAAATGTGGTAGGGTTGGTACAGGAACTGATTACCGACAACATTAAGGTTCAGTTAAGACATGCCATGACTGATTAATGATGATGAATGGCTGGAATCCGAGGACCATCAGCAAATAATAAATTATAGTGCTATGAGGTCCAAATTAAAAAAAGCATTGATTCCACATTTTAAAATTAAATAAGTAATTATTTTACATTATTTTAGCACCGTTTCAATTTAAACCCCTTTTCATAAAAATAAGAGAGAGAATAGAACTTAGGACGTAAGACGTTTCTTGTGTACCTACATCCTAAACAACTCTAGAGCCTAGTAAACTCTAGTTCCTATACCCAATAAATATCCACAGCTGAAGTAGCTGGGTAGATGTATGAATAAACTCGTGATTGGACACACTAATGAATAAAATTTAAAAACTACCCAACAAACCTAGTTGCGGTTTTTTAGCAAGTGCTATGAAAATTACTCCAAAGCAGAACTTTGGAACAGAAGACAATTTTGAAATTTTCATTTATCATACATAATATTATAGTATATACTACTTTACGTTATGGCAATAATAACACAAAAAGTTGGTATTGCCAGCAATGTGTGTTCAGTTAAATCAGTTCAGCCGTTTTGAAGTGAAAGGCACTCAACAAACATACACGTAGTAGTAGTAGTACAGTAGGCTCTTATTTTATAAATATAATAATTACTCCATATTAAGAGAGAGAAAAATCTTGTTTATCAAAATTGTTCTGAATTATCAGGCGTACACAACCCTGTAGAAAATTTTCGATATAATTCCGGATATATAATAAAAGAATATATAATAAAAGATCTTAACTAATTGGCAGTATCTTCACGTCACTTTAGCAAAACACGCGCGACTAGTCGACCTGCTTGACCACATTTAAGGAGCTGCGATCGGACATGGTCGTTCAAAATTCTTCAGTAAATTCCACAAAAGGAAAGACTCGCGTTCAATGGACTGTAGCATGTTTGGGTAAACATCTTATATTTCATACCAATATACCATACGTTTATTATTTATGAAGACATTATATTTTTTGCAACATTTTTTTAGTGAATACAATACTGGTGAATTACGGGTTTGAAATAGGATGGATAACATGTGTTGCGAAACTGTTGAAATCTGATGAATCTCCCACGGGCTGTCCATTATCTGCGACGCAGATCTCCTGGCTGGCGAGCGTCCCTAATCTATCAGCTATGTTTTCCATTCCTATATGGACACACCTTGTCGATAGATATGGGAGAAAACCATGTATTATAATTTGTATTACGCTTCAGCTTGTGAGTATTGATTCGTTTTTTTAATGTTTCAAATTCAACAAACTGTTAACTGTCAAAACTTAAAATAACAGAATAATGTTCCAGTTGACTTATTTGTTCATTTTGTTTAAGATTGTTTGTATCTGCATATCCGCCTGCTGCTCCTACCACCGTAGTTGGTGCAGTATCCCAACTAACCTTCCATTTTTATGTCCTTATGACCTTTTTCTATCTTATAAACATATTTTTGATGCTCGTGTCCCACTCCTATCTGAATATGTTATGCTCATTTTCGTACCGACTCGTACAGTCTCTCCTCGTTTCTTTCCTGTTTCCATCACTATTTCGTGGCTGTCAGTTGTTAGTTGACTGACTGACTTATATATCAACGCACAGCCTAAGCCCCTGGTCTTAGAGACTTGAAATTTGTAGGGTGTGTTCTGTGTAAAGTGTTGGTATCCACCAAGAAAAAAGTTTACAAAATTCCATCCCTAAGAGGGTGAAATGGCCACCACCCATTATCTATAAAAAAATCTTCATTTCCTATAGGCCACGCACGAAACTGCGCGTAGAAGCTAGCTATTTATATTATTTTACGCGGAGTTATAAGTACCTAGACATGAAAACTGGTTTAAGTAGTGCTCTCAACGCAGTGCTACTACTGTACTACTTTAGTGTTGTGCTACCGTACTTTGGAAAGCGTACTCGTTTGTAATATTGTTTATTATTCATAGCAAGACAGCAAGTCATTAAGCGATGATACATATTTTTGTTAGAGAATCATATTCACAAATCTCGTTTTTTTTTCACATCTCACTCATCTATTACTGGAAGACATCGCCTGCTGAACATTGGTATCCCCTTAAAACGCCAGTTGGATAGCTTATAAGGGAGAGGGGTTGCCATAACCATCACGCTTGGAGGGAGACTGGTGATCGGAGAAAATTTTCATGTACCAAAGAGAATGCTGCTGCTCATTCTCGGGATATTCCCTTAGCCGGCTCTAACGGCACCCACGGGAAGAGATAAGGTGGTCTTACTCGCGTACCACCGGACCGTATCATTTTTTATTTACACAACGAATATAATTATTACAATTTCTTGACTTTGGTTTTTGGCAAAATTTTCTTATTGCATTAATAATGAATGCTGTTCCAGTTTTGAAAAGTAGTTCGACTTCTTTGTGGTTAGTATAATCTGAAAAGTCTCTGAATGTTAACAAATAATTTATGGAAATATTGTTACATTTGCAGATTCGTGCTAAGGTGATGGGGTGTCTAATATTAGCGGCGTGGACGGGTTCATACAAGTATTCATGTTTAGCCCCATTACAGACAAATTCGGGTTACACACCACATGCATACTCTTTGCAGTAGTCAACCTTATCGGCACACTTGTAGTCCTGGTACTTATACCGGAAACTAAAGGAAAATCGGTCGAGCAAATAGAAATGGAATTAGAAAATATTTTATACAAAAACGCAGTATTATAAATCAAAAAATCACCGAAGCACTGTTGACATGCCACAATTACCATTAAGAAAGCAGCTGGCGTTGTTTTGGCAGATTTAATAAAAGTTTGTCACAGCAGATAGTTTCCTAGCGCTGCAGGTGTAATTAATATACTTTAATATATTCGTTTTATTAAGAGCATCTACGTGTCCAAATTTAAATAAATAAATATATGTATATATATTATATTATAAATAAAGGCACTTGTCACACAATTTTGTCTTTAAATATTAGTGACAAAAGACGTTACGATTTTGTAAATGCTGCTTCAACAAAATGAAATTCTACTCTACAAGTCTCTCTCTTGTTTTTTTTTTGTTTTTTGTTTTTTTTATGTTAAGGAATGACATGACGAGCTAGCCGTGCGCCTGATGTTAAACGACACGGCTGCCCATATCAGCTGCAGTGTCACTCGGAACTTTAAAGTATAGAGGTTCGCGTGACACTGCACTGCGCACGTCATCCAGAGACATCAGCACAATCTAGTAATAAGATTACTAAACTGTGAGATCAGATCATAAAGTCTCATTTGCCCAGTAATTTCACTAGCTACAGTGCCCTTCAAACCGGAACACAGCAGTGCTTGCGCACAACTGCTTGGCGGCAGAATAACTGGCAAAGCGGTGGTACCTACCAAAACTACTAAAAACTTCAAGAGATACTGTTTTTGTCTATCCGGCTCCTGTAGAGTTACACAATAAACATTTTAGTTGCATAGTAAACATTTTATTTCAACATTTAGGATAGAATTGTACTTTACTTATATTAAATGGTATATCATCCCATCAAACAAAACCTTGGTCTTTCGTATTATATCATAAACAAGGAGCAAATAAACAAAGATATATCATCGGCGAGAGGCGGTATTTCTTACGGTTTCTTTAGGAACAATCTCTGGAAAGAAATTAAGTTTGTTTTCACGAAGCCCTTATGTAGCTCGGCTGTTTAAGAGCCAATCTACATAAATTCTCGCAAACCGCACAGAAGGAATGATAACCTACACATTCATCTTTTAGAAACAGATGAGTTATGCTTTGAATAAAAGTAATACCCGCTTTTCGGGGAAAATAAATCAACTTGTCGGCTACGTTGTTTACTACTTTCTTAGGCCCGTTGCACGTTATCTTTTAAGACCAGGTTGGTTGAATGAATACCTAACCCAGGGTTAATTTCCTATTTTAACTTGCACGTTAAAAATGTATCCAACAATTATTTTTAACCCGGATTTAATTGTTAAAATAATGAATTTGTTTAAATGGAAATATTTTGGTTTTATTGTGATAATGGTAATTTTTTTTTTCATTGACACCTTTAATCTCAAATACCATTAAATTTTAGTATACGTACACTAATATTTAAAACAAGGAAATGTGAAACATCTAAATTTACTTCAAATAAGTGTGACTTAAGACGAGCATGATTATATTGCAAGTGATTCAATCTTACACTTCACCGCATCACTATTGAATGAACGTTTTTGTTCTTGTTAAATTATGATGTGTAAATAATATTGTAAATAATTATTATTCTGTCTACGTACCATAAAGTATTTATCTACCGTAAATAATTATACCTACCAGTCATGACCTACGGAGACCAAACGTGGACACTCACGGTAGGACTAGTCCATCAATTCAAGGTCGCTCAGCGAGCTATGGAAAGAGCTATGTTAGGAGTGTCTCTGCGGGATCGAATCCGAAACGAAACTATTCACCAGAGAACTAAGGTTACTGACATAGTTCAGCGAATTAGCAAGCTGAAGTGGCAGTGGGCTGGTCATATCTGCCGAAGAACCGACAACCGTTGGGGTAGACGTGTTCTGGAGTGGAGACCGCGGATCGGCAGACGTAGTGTAGGATGACCTGCGGCGAGATGGAGCGATGACATACGCAAGGTAGCTGGGAATAACTGGAAAAATAGAGCCGAAGACCGGGCACAGTGGCGTGCTTTGGGAGAGGCCTATGTCCAGCAGTGGACTAATATAGGCTGATGCTGATGATGATGATGATGATAAAATAATTATACATTCAGTATTTGTAAATTTATTTGTACCAGGATCGGACATTACGAAAGATCGTATTGAAAATAAGCTTAAACGTTTTTTTTTATAAGGAATATAATTAACCAATTACATATCAGGAAAATTTGTGATATACTATATTCCCGACATGTAATATACTATGATTAATGAGTACAATTATTTGATGGTTTATTGTAATTGATGACTTGTAAAATAAATTATTGTAAAGCGCCTCTATATTGTATCTTTTAATAATGAGTGTAAGTAACTGATTAGTATAGATAATTTAATAAATATACATAATTAAAATCGAAATATATATAACTCAAAGGGGACTGACTGACTGACTGACATAGTGATCTATCAACGCACAGCCCAAACCACTGGACGGATCGGGCTGAAATTTGGCATGCAGGTAGATGTTATGACGTAGGCTAAGAATGGATTTTTCGAAATTCTACCCTTAAGAGGTTGAAATGGGTGGTTGAATTATTTTCCCATAGGCGACGCCGCGAGCGAAGCTGCGGGTAGAAGGTCGTAAAAATATGAAAACATTTGTTTAATATATGAGAATAAGATTAAATCATAAAAATAAAATTAAATCATAAATTAAAAACGTTGAGCATTTAAACTTATTTTTAAAGAAAGATAATATGTAGCGCGTGCAGTACGAATGTTGTAGTGTGTTTAAATTTTTTGATCTTTGTTATCTGTGTAACCTTCTTGTTTTTTTAAATACATATTTGCGTGTCGACCCACGTCATTAATAGTTTTTTTTTTGAGTAAACGATATAGTGAAGTCGCACGAATTATGGCAGTCAAAAATAAAACTCCAAAAATTATTATTGTATGGCATGCTTACATAATAGTGTATTTACTGCTTGGTTGGTTCAATTTTTGTGTGCATTCAAGTGTACTGATATATGACCAAGTAACGCGATTATATATGTAAGCAGAAAGGGTTGTGCGTAGGTTGCAACCTATATAACTATAGGCCTTCAGCATGTCCACACCGCGCCGTGTCTGGAACAAGAATGATCCGTAGCACACCAATCGACCCTTTTATATAGCCAGATGGGTGGGGCAGCGACGACAGTTGCCAGTGTTGCCACTGTAAGAAATTTAAATGCTGCCACAGGGTAAATTAAGGTACTGCCCGCTGCGCATAGAGTTTATAACTGGACGTAGCCGCCGTCATATATAAGATATTTTTGTTTACCTATTCTAATAATTATTGATTTACAATTTTAAAAATGTTTATTGGTATATAAAGTTTTGAAGGCACCATCGCGAATATTATAACGCAGACCAGGATACTTCCGAAAAAAAATTGGTGATGGCCACTTATTCCATCTAGTATGCACTAGTGCCGTAAGTATGCACTAGTGCCGTAAGTATGCACTAGTGCCGTAAGCCAGCGAAGGGAATATAGGCATATGAAGATGGGCAGCAGATGAGCTGCCCGGTCTGCGATATAATATAATGTGATCATCAAGACGTCAATCAAATGGAAACCCTTCCACAGGGGAGGCATTTGTTCGGGAGTGGCTGATGATATGATGAATTAATGCACAATAATTGAATAGGGATTATTTTAAGTTTTTTTGATAACAAGTCACATATTTTTGAAAGCTAAACATAACAATTACATAATAGTTCACGAGATCTATGCGTTGCCAAATAATTCACTAAGCAACTACCCTGATTAATCACTATAATTATTTACAATGAATGAACCCAAGTATTTTTAATGAATGAATTAAGCGTAGGCAATTGGATAGTCCGAGCATTTGCATAAACGCCACTACTATGTAAAGCGCTTTGCAGCGCTGCAACAGCTGAATAAAATATGCTGAAGCACAGTACTATCTAGTTTGAATAATTATTGTAGACGTTAGGTTATATCGCCTGTGTTAGCTGTGAAACTAATGGAATATTTTAAGAACGTTTGCATAAACTAGCGAGCTAGCATTTCTGTCAGGTTAGGTTAAGTCAAGATTTTCACAAATGATTAACTTGTGCCGTTTGCACTAAAATTTCACAGCTCTAAGGTTCGCGCTTGTGTCTCTAAGACGTACCCAAACGCGTTGCAGTAGGCCCATTATAGATAACTGGCTTCAGCACGTGGCTTTGCTCGCGCGCTTTTAGGGGTGGAATTTCTATTCCAAACATCACTTATGTGCAAATATGTAAGTAAAATGTAAGCCAAGGTTAGATACAAAATAATTTTGATTTCAAAACTAGCAGAATGACGACGCTCGACATACCAATAGATTTGTTAGTCTGACACGTCTTAAATTAACTAAATTAAGAAGTTACGCGTCCATAACATACTTTATGCAAAAACACGTGTTTGCCTGACCCGATAGCTCAGTTGGTAGTAGCCCTGCCTTTTGAACTGTGGGTTGTGGGTTCGATTCCCGCCCAGGACAAACATTTGTGTGATGAACATAGGTGTTTGTTCTGTGTCTGGGTGTTATATTGTATTATATGTAAGTATTTACAAACAAAAAGTATTTAAGTATTGTATCTGTTATCTGGTTCCCATAGTACAAGCTTTGCTTAGTTTGGGGCTAGATGGCGTTGTGTGAGATGTCCACACATATTATTATTATTTTACTCCTAATAATTTTTCCAGTCAAGAACAAAGCATGGAGTATCACTATAATGATAATGCTGATGATTTGTCACGGATTGAACGGTGGCTTTACGATCATAAACTACGCCGCCACAATTTTGACAAAGTCAGGTAGTGAGGATAAGCCCGGAGCTGCAGACTTTAGTATTCCAACATTTATGATCTTTGGCTCCCTTCTTGCTATGGTCTGCATCGAACGACTGGGCAGAAAGGTAAGCGTATGTCATCACTGATTAATCAAGCTTGCCCGGGGATGATCAAGATATATTTGTAGTAGCAAATAAGGTGAAATAGTTTTGCAAATTACGTAGTTGCATCAAATTTTCAAAAAGTATGGCAATATAATTATGTGATTTTAAAGATGTATGCAATTATTGAATACTAGTTTCGCCCTGCAGTTGAAAAGTATTTTACGTGTTAATCTAGCGTGTAAGTATTCTGAATTTAACCAAATGATGATAACCAAAGATGGATCGTTTTTGATTCCCAGGAGTGTAAACAACCCTAGTTACTTAGTATTTTTATACCTGAGTATGGCTACCGACCGGTACTACCTGTACCAATACATCGGAAACGAATATAAATACCTACAATGAATTCCTGGACACATATAAAATGGAAATATCATTGTTTTTAATAATTTTGATTCGACACCAGTAGCTTGTACTCAAATTAGGTAGGTATATTGACAATGTAATTAATCAACTCACTGCATCTACACGATCGGACCATGTTTTGATATTAGTACACAATATCAGCGATCGTGTAATTGACTCGTGTTTACACACACATGCCCATCCACGCACACAAAGACACAAACAAGAACCACCGGCATTAGTGTGTATTATTCATCCGGGTGAAATTAAATTATCTGTCAGTATTAAACATTCAGTCGCTTGCAGGGCTGCCTCCTCCGGCAGACTCGTTTGACGAACTTTGGCTTGACGTTAGTAGCAGTTAGTTAGTTATGACTTATGAAGCTCTGTGGCGAAATGTAATGGAATTACTCGACAACTAAGTTGTGAAGTCAGACGCTCACACAGAATGAAACTTATAAGATATCTGCTTTGATTGCTTTCTATTGACGCAAAGGTAACTCAGTTTGATTGTCATTACATCATATCTTTTTGTTGCGGACCAAATATTTTTTTATTTTTTTTTATGTTAGTGAATGATGCGACGAGCTAGTCGTTCGCCTGGTGTTAAGCGCCACGGCTGCCCATAACAGAACAGTGTCACTCAGAACTAAAACACAGAGTTTCGCGCGACACTGCACTGCGCACATCATTCTGAGACATCAGCACAGTCTAGTAATAAGATTACTCAACTGTGAGATCAGATGATAAAGTCTCAATTGCCCAGTAATTTCACTAGCTACAGTGCCCTTCAAACCGGAACACAGTAGTGCTTGAATTTTGAAAATTATAGTCAATGTAATTCTTTTAGGCGTTATCCTTTAATCATTAACTCGGCTGCTGGAAAGTGACGGTGTTGCTGAAGATGGAGCACGTAAATCTAGAAAGTGTCTATTCAGATTCTGGAGCCTTGGGGACACTCAGGTTATAAGTTTTACGAGAGCATAGAAGATGACAACGCAACAAACACGAACAACACCTATCAACCCTATATATCAAAAATATTTTGTTCTGAGTCTGGGTTATGGGACCTAGACACAGGGAATCCTAGTTAGGGTCCAGGATCTATGTATGTGATCGTTGGGCTTTATTACTATCTACTATATAAAAATAAGTCGGGTTTTCCTTCCTGACGCTATAACTCCAGAACGCACGAACTGATTTCCACGGTTTTGCATTCGTTGGAAAGGTCTTGGGCTCCGTGAAGTTTATAGCAAAGAAAATATAGGAAAAATTCAGGACATACCAACATTTTAAGTAGATGGCGCCGGTGCGTCATACATTGTTTTTCGTATATTATAAAATGTTTAATAAATAAACGTCCACCCGAGCAAAGCCGGGACGGGCCGCTAGTTATTATTATATAATAAAAATTATTATATAATAATAATAGTAATAAAGCCCAACGATCACATACACAATGATGATAATGATATCATTAGTTAGGTTAGTTCATAAACCCTCGTTCTGAACTCGTGAAGTATCAGAGCTCTGAATAAAATGGATTTTATAAAATAAATATATGCTCCTCAAACGCAAGGCTGTAATACATTTCATGACAATATCAAAATTCCGCCGATAAATGAGGGAAAGATATATTTTTACTGTTACTAATTCGCCAGTAAATTTTTAACGCTCTTAAATGAACATTGTCTATAAAATTTACGAAATCTTTTTGCCATCAAAAAGATTTGTAGGGCTATCCCTGCGGCAGGAGGAAGGAACGCAAACCTAAGCCTGTTAAAAAGATATTGGTGAAATAAATTGTTTCCGGTTCGTACGCAAAATTAACTTTATATTGTTTATGATGATTTCAAAATACGTAATATAAACAGCTACGTTTCCTTCTTAGCATTTATTTACATTATGAGCGTTTAATAAATAATTCATTGTTTTGTGCTTAAAATGTATTTGAGGCGGTTTCAGTGGGAAATGTAAATCAAATGGTGAACGAAGTAAACTCACGTGAGCCTGAATTTTATTCCTTTTTTTTATTCAAACAATGCAGGCTTCTAAAATAAAGTATAAAATCAATAACATAAATGCAATTAAAATGCCTGAAAGCTAAAGTACATGGTGGTGCATGAAATACACTGAGAAAATCGGCAATTTCTATTATCTGAAAATTCAAGGACTCAAGAAGATTATGTCATCTATCAACCCTCAACTCGGATGGAGGTGACGGGTTCGATTCCCGTGACGGACAACTGTTTATGCACAGAAAAAAGCGCAAATACTTGTTCTGTGTCTGGGTGTTGTGGGAGGATCCTCGTAGTTCTTGGGTCCCTAGATACAGGGAATCCTAATTAGGGTCCTGGATGGTGTATGTAATCTTTGGGCGCTATTTATTTATTTACTTGACCAGCGCGGTGGATTATGGCCGCTACTTTTTCTTATGAAAGAGACATGTTCGATATTGGAAACACAGTCTATGCTGAGGATATTATATTTTATTATAATATTTCCGAGTAGAAAACGTAATCGTCTACTATTAGTGAAAGAAAAGTATAAGTAAAGGAATAAACAATTTTGAAATAAGTGAAATGGACGCTGAAAGCAGGCCATCTCCAAACAAAATCCTCTCAGACAGCCTCTGAAAGGACTATGAAAACATCGCAAAAGCAGTCACAAACCTTCAAGTGTTTTACAATACACTTCACGAAACAGTAAATAATGTTCAAACTACTCACAATAATTATGTTTGCTTACTTTTTAATATAAAAGCTTAAAGTGAATAGGTCTTTAATCTTAATGGAACCGCTATCGTAGTTCACATTTTCACTACACTTACCATACCAGGCGAGACAGTGGTCCAATGTTTTACTTGTATACGTAAACTAAATAATATGCTTTGAAAATAGGGGTCAAACTGACTTCTATCGCCAGAATTTCATACTGAGATATACTTGAATGGTATTTTCATCCAAATGTTTTTCCCGTTATTTTGACTTAAAACCAAACTACGGACTCGATTTAGGTAAATCTGAAAATATATCATTTCAAATAAAAAAGTCTATTCAAAATCTGTAAATGATAGAAGTCAGAGGTAACAAAGATAAGAAAATAAACGAAATGAGAACCTCCTTCTTTTTTTATGTCGGTTGAAAACGTGGCTGACTTTAAAAGTGACGTAAGTATGAATATTGCTACGGTGCCGTCATTGCTCCAGATTGTATGAACATCACATACTGGTGATATTATAACGTACGTCGTCATCAATAAGGCACCGAGTCAGCTATAGCCCGTTATCGGCTCGCTCCTACCACTCCACGAGGCTCACTATCTGTATCCACTGGAGTGGATTCGGACCCATATAATATCCTTCAAATATTTACACGACCCCGGGAGAAAACATTATTCTTTCATCTCTCTGGGTACACTTTTGCTTTGAGAAACAGGTACTCCGCAAGTTTGGACACACGATTTTCTTTTGTTTTGTTTATCAAAAGTAATGGAGGTGTATGTACCTGTATAAGCATACCAAATGTTCACTAAAACTCTGGCAAAGTTTTTTTTGTTCCATTTCTATTTTACTTGTTAAATATTAAGTAATATTGACACTCAAAAGTGTACTCCTTGATGTGGCATTGAATAAATTATTAATAATTCATAGCAAACAATGGTTTTTACCCGCCTACGGCGAAGCAAAAAGGGCGGTTACGATTTTAACCGGATTGATGTGTATGGATATACATTCATCTGATCTCCCATAACTTCTAAGCTACTGGTCATAATTTGACAAAATATGTATCATTGGAAGCGTCTTGATTGTCCGTTTACGATGCTATAAGCTATGAGACGATGACGTCACGCTAAATTGAGCATGGCGGCTTACGACCACGGCTATTCTCTGAAAATCACTATGAATATGTGTTATATATAATAAAACTTATTATGTATAAGTTGTATATTAAATACACATATTGAATAGTTTTTTCGTACTTGACAATTTTAGATGAGAATATTTTTTGTTTCACACTTTTTAGAGCGTAACCTTTCACTGGTAGAACTCACTTTTTGACCGACTTCAAAAAAGGGAGATGTTCTCAATTCCACTGCATTTTTTTTATGTTTGTTATCTTAGAATATTCGATTAGGTAAACCAATATTGATAAAAAAGTTATTTAAAAGTTAGTGCTTCCCGTGTAGTACCATTTTAAATTGGTCCAGTTCTGACAATGGCATCCATAAGAAAACCATATAAGTCTGAAGTCAGTTCTTTATGCTTTGCGTTTGGTATAATATTAGATATATAATATCTTAAAGGCAGCATTCAAGGCCCTGTTACACTCGACCGTAGGATATAATATGCCATCTACCTACTTCTTTGAATGACATCCCGCATCATTTCGTGCCTACTACCTACTTATTGTATTGACTGGCCCGATAGCTCAGTTGGTAGTAACCCTGCCTTCTAAACTGTGGGTTGTGGGTTCGATTCCCACCCAGGACAAACGTTTGTGTGATGAACATAGGTGTTTGTTCTGTGTCTGGGTGTTATATTGTATTATATGTATGTATTTACAAACAAAAAGTATTTAAGTATTGTATCAGTTATCTGGTTCCCATAGCACAAGCTTTGCTTAGTTTGGGGCTGGATGGCGTTGTGTGAGATGTCCAACACATCTTATATCTTATATCTTATTGTTGAAGTGGAAAAGTGTAATTATGTTGGATAACTCCCAACTATGTATACTTAGGTACATGAATTTGTCGTGGCTCATAAATCATGTATATACTATAAATATTTAAAACTAATAATGATCGAATATTGACAATTAACCTAAAAATGTAAGTCACAGTAATCATAATTTCCTTCGACCTGAATATTATTGTAATGTGACGAGAGTTAGGCAATGTATGCTCTAAAGTGCAACGCCCTCACAGGGCTCATACAATGTAATATTGGGAACTAAGTACTGTATAGATAAGTTAGACTAAGTAATGACATAGTATGAAGCCATTTAATAAATAAAAAATATTTTTTTTTGTCGACTATTATAATTCAAAATCACATTTCCCGTGGTTTCTAGCCATACATCCCTGTCGGCAGAGTTATTTAACTTGCACGAAAGCTTTGGAACCTTCCCCTGAGTCTAGTGTAAATAAACTTATCTCGGATACGAATTCAATTCGAGAATTTATTGTAGTATCATTTAAATGCAAGCTTGAGTATATTAACATTATTAAAATGAGGCGATATATCCATCTCTTAATAAATTATCGCTCCATCTCGCATATTGAAAAGCTGCTTTGATCCGGATGCTCCCCGACGAGCGAGTACGGAATTATTAATTTCCGATCGTACCCGACTCGGTTAACTCACGAATCACTTCATATCTTCAACTTAGTAGACATATTCTAACCTTTATAAATGTTGCTAGGATACAGTATAATTGTGATTCTACACATCGTTTTAATAATCAAGGTCTAACGAGCGATTCCTTTGCTAATATTACTACGTCTGGAACTATAAAGTAGAGAGTGAAAGTTCTGTTATGTTTCAGCTATACACCGTAGTCCCAAATTCATTCCTAATTTCCTATTCTACTCGAGGTTCTCTAGAACAGATCGTTTCAAACGATAAGACGTAAGTACATATTGTGCTAGTATAAAACAATCAAGTTACTTTTTTTGTTGTTTAATAGTTATTTTATATCTATCTATCTATTTACAGTAAACAAGCACATGTCAAAATTATTTTCAGCGAACAGTCTCTCTCCTTTTTTTAATAGTCAAAGTTTGCGGTTTTTTTCATTTTAATTTGTTTTTATCCATGTGGCAAAAAAGTACCACGCAAGCAGTTACTATTGAAAAAAAGCCTATTTCTTTATGTTACCAAAAGATACGACGAGCTAGTCGCTTGCCTGATGTTAAGCGACACGACTGCTCATATCAGTTACAGTGACACTTGAAACTCTAAAGAATAGTTTCGCGTGACACTGCACTGCGCACGCCATTCCGAGACATCAGCGCCGTCTAGCAATAAGATAACTAGACTGTGAGATTAGTTCATAAAATCTCATTTGCCCAGTAATTTATCTAGCTACAATGCCCTTCAAACCGGAACACAGTAGTGCTTGCACACTACTGCTTGGCGGCAGAATAACCGCAAAGCGGTGGTACCTACCTAGACGAACTTTGCAGAAAAGTCCTACTACCTAGTAAAATATATTCTGTAATTGTAGACCTCAATACGCCACGACGCCATTCATGACGTTCTCATCGCGTAAAAACTTGGACCCGCTCGCGGCACACGGCATGTAATGTGGGTCACCCGGGCGCGATGAATTCTTGATGCCACCCGCCGCAGCCCGAAACTAGCGATGTAGTTTTCAAAACACGAAAATTGGGCACTGCGCTACCGATCCATGATCATAAAACTAGGGGTTTTGTGGTTGCAGATGTTACAAATAGGAATTGGGCCGTTTACATTTGTTTTATATTTGTAACTGAAAAAGATTTACTTTTAAATGTTATTAAAGCTTGAAGATTGAGGTTGATAGTTTTAATGTTCTATGGTAAAAACTGCCTAAAATTTGATCTGCTAGCGGGATGTTTGCAGCCACTGGGGAATGCGACCGTGGCTCAAGTTGGGAAAGCATCTACTCTAGTTATTTGGAAAGCGCAGGTTGAAATCTCATTGGTTGTTATTGCTTTGAGGAACTAAAGTACTTTTGTGTATATTATACCTTAACATATGGTTTACACTTTAAGGTTATAAAGTTCTTTGTCACAAATGAGAGTATTTTCCCTAAATGTTTCTTCCAAGCCTAAATATATATAATAAAAACTCACGTTATGAAATGGGCTTCAAAATACGGGTTATTTTATTCCCGAGTTATAAATGAAAATTCATTTGATTCATTTGATTTCTGCCGGTATAGGATAAAAAATAGTTTTATTTATATATTGTGTCCTGTGTCGACTGTCCATTCATATTTTACATTATTATTCACCTTTATAGTGCCCGGAAAATCTTTTATGAAACGCAAACAGAATACTCAAAAAGTGTGCTAAAAATAGCTATCATTCGATCTCATAGCCCTCTTTGCGACAAAATTGAGTTCCGCCCCCGCACCTACTGTCTCAGGGTCTTTTCATGTCACTAAATTCTTATCCTCATTATGTCATATATCAGCATGATGCATGGCCCGGGCAATATCAGTAGCCGACAACTAATGCCTTGCAATACTTCAAATTTTCACCCAAACCATGGTATTCCACCCGCTTAGAGTTTATTTTCCTTTGTTTGGAGACGAGGAGTAAAGTTGTAAAAGCCTTTTTTGTGCCCGAAATGGTAGAGGTGTTGTTTCTAGTACACAAATCAGTAGTTACGTTCATGATTCCCGCAATAAAGTAAGAGAATAACAGAATGGATGGTAATGTGGCACGTAGCGCATGTGTGCAGACGTTATTACAACCTTTTATTGTTTTATAAAGATCCAATAAAACTATGGCAAGTCAATGAAATTGAAATAGAAAATGTAAGTACAGGAATATAAAGGATTTGTGGTTGCTGTACTTTATTTCACAGAAAGAAAATACATTTATTCAGGAATAAGATAGTTGGGGCGTAGCTTAGTTGGTGGCCCAGCGTAGGCTTATCCGCTATAAAAATATAACTTAATGTAAAATTATTGATCAGTACAAAACTGAAGAGGGTCAGCTAGGCATAGAAAAGATAGATAGATAGATGAACTCTTTATTGTAGGCACCAAATAATAAAAATTACAAAGAAAAAAACAATTATTTATATAAAGTGTAACAATGGGCGATCTTATCGCTAAAATCAATCTCTTCCAGGCTATTAAATAGTTCAGCGTAAAAAGTTCTTAAATATCTTTTTATAATTATAACAGGCTTTAGGCGCACGACTAGCTCATCACTTCATTCAATAACATAAAAAGTGTATTGTCAGCAAGTGTACCCTTGCGTACCAAAAATTTAGGTTAAAATGTAAATTCAACAAACAGGGACAAGAAAAAATAAATTAAACAGCGCAAAAAAGTCAGCAAAAATTCATGAGACGCGTTCGTGCCGCCCATAATACAATTAGTGCGAATTGTTGTTTTAACTGTGCTTTTTGTATTTTGCCATTTCCGCTTCCTGAATAAATGAGAGTGGGCCGTGGACGGCTAGCTGCTGTCACTGCAGGTTGAATTAAATTTGATGAAATCATTTTCAAGTCTACAAGGTTGATATAGTTCTTGCAGTCAAGTATGTACACACAGACCAAATTAGCGTTGGTGTTTATTTATGATATTTTTATGATATAGCTCAATGATAAAAATTTCAACGAAAGATTTATTTTGTTCCTGTAAATAAACTTCTAGCCATTTTCAAAAACTAAAGGTAAATAATAATAATATCACTTCGATCTTTGCCTTAATAACATTTAAGTTGAAAGGTTTCTATTAGAAAATTCATTGTGTAGTGCTTAAACAACTCTTGAATAAGTTAGATATAAAATTGAATCTATCGGAACGTCGGCAAATCTGATGAGAGTCGACGGTCCACAAAAATTGAATTGAAATTTGGCTAATTTTTAAATCCCTCCGCCTCTAAATTGAATGAGAGAGTTCTTTTGAATTGCCGATGGACTGAGTCGCTCGAGAGGCGAAGCTTTGTTGAATAAATAATCAAATTTTTGTCGAGATTGTGAAAGGATGCAAGTTCTATTTCATTGTTTGCTTTTGTAGCTTGTTTTGTGTCAATAACGCTAAAAATGAGAGAGAATTCAAGATCGTATTCTTTAAAAATAAAATTAGACATCCTATTTCTAAAACGAATCACCGCCATTTTTATATCGTTGTTTTATAAATTGTTTAAATTAAATAAAAAAGAGGGTGCTTTAAGCCACACGACTGAAGTAAAACTTCATTAGCTCCATCTATCGGCCGGTGCATAACTTTGTTTTTGCTTTGTTTAATGTTAATGTCGCCATCTTGACAATTGTAAATTGTCATTTGACCGGACATACTAACATAATAGTACAAATTTTAAGTAATTCCTAGGTTTATTATGTTGACAATAGAGATCTACGTGAACCAACCACTTTCAATTTCCGGTCACCTCGTTACGCATTTACCAGCTTACTCCCCAAGTCAATCGTGCGTAAAGAAGTTTTACTTCAATTATCACACTAATATTATAAAGGCGAAAGTTTGTATGTACGTGTGTGTGTATGTTTGTTACTCCTTCACGCTCAAATGGCTAAATGGATTTAGATGAAATTCGGTACTTAAATAGCTTATACACTGTATTATTAGGTCTTTACCTATGAAATTGCCGTTTTGTTTGAAAAAAGTTAAAGTATTTTTTTTTCGAACTTATTTATTTCTTTTATTCAAAGTAATCACCCCTGCAATCAATGCATCTTTGCCAACGCTGTGGCAGTTTATGGATGCCCTTCTTGAAAAAATCAGCAGGACGGGAGACAACAAACTCTTCAAAGGCGTTTTGTACTGCCTCTCGGGAAATGAATTTTTTTCCCGCTAAAAAGTTGTCCAAATTTTGGAAAAAGTAATAGTCGGTAGGCGCAAGATCTGGTGAGTATGGCGGATGAGGGAGAGCTTCCAAACCCAACTCATGCAGCTTAGAGACGGTCTGTTGTGCAGTATGGGGTCGCGCGTTGTCGTGAAGTAGCAGTGGAGACGACCGATTGACCAAAGCTGGACGTGCCAATTGACCAAGACGTGCAAGTTTCGCCATCACTGTGGTCAGTTCTTCAATGTACACATCTGCAGTAATGCTCTCGCCGTTTTGTAAAAAGCTATGATGAATCAAACCAGCACTAGACCACCAAACTGTGACCATCACCTTTCTAGGGGTCATTTTTCGTTTTGCACATTGCTTTGGTACCGAACCAGGATCTAACCAACTTGCTGAGCGCTTTCGATTGTCAAAAAGAATTCATTTTTCGTCGCACGTAACAATTCGGTTCAAAATTCCTTCATTTCTGTGCCTGTTAAGCAGCGCAAGGCAAGTCTCGACGCGTACGTTGCGCTGGCGATCGTTAAGTTCGTCGGGCACCCATCTATTAAGCTTTTTTATCTTGCCAATCTGTCGCAAATGGACCAATATTGATTTGATGCTAACATCAAAAGCTGCTGCCAGCTCAGCTGTAGATTGAGATTCATCAGCTTCCACAATCGCCTTTAATTCATCATTGTTGAATAAAGTTTCCGGACGACCACGGGGTTCATTTTTCAAGTCAAAATTCCCAGAACGGAACCGAGCAAACCAATAACGGATTGTACGTTCGTTTGTACAGTTCTCTCCGTAAACGTCGTTGATGTTACGTGTTGTTTGTACCGCGTTGGTGCCACGACGGAACTCATATTCCATAATTACACGAAATTTCAAAGTATCCATTATGAGGAAAAATGTTGAAATGTAATGAAAATACAACACTAATCAATAAACAAAAGACTTATATTGTAAATAGAATGTCATATTTTTAAAACAAAATTAATTTGTATTTAGAATTCATAGCCAATCAAAACTTTTTTTTGTTTGTAAAAGTCTGTACTGCAATACGGCAATTTCATAGGTAAAGACCTATAATATAGGCTAAATTTTATCCCGGAAAAGTGAAATGCTCCCCTGGGATGAGCAAATAATTTACTTACTTTTTATCCGCGGGTGAAACCGCAGGGCGCAACTAGTACTGAATATAAGTAATTCACACAAAAATAATTTTCATGCAGGGTTGTTACCATAAGCGTTAGCAAAACTGCGCAAAATGCATATTAGTACAGCGCCGCACCGCTTACCAATAGTAACTTTGTAAGACATAACTACAGTCACCATCCCCATTAGCTCTTCAATCACTATACCTATACAACATTAACTGAACGTTTCACTATGACAATTGTTAAATAATTAATACACACGATGGCATTTATTTATTTATTAATCCATTCATTTTCTCAATCTCACATTTTAGGTTTTTTTTTTTTTTATGTTATTGAATGATGTGACGAGCTAGTCGTTCACCTGATTTAAGTGATTAAGTGACACGGCCGCCCATAACAGAACAGTGTCACTTGGAACTCAAACATGTAAAGTTTCGCATGACTGCTGCACTGCGCACATCATCCTGAGACATCAGCACAGTCTGGTAATAAGATTACTCGACTGAGAGATCAGATCATAAAGTCTCATTTGCCCAGTAATTTCACTAGCTACATTGCCCTTCAAACCAGAACACAGTAGTGCATGCACACTACTGTTTGGCGGCAGAATAACTGGCAAAGCGGTGGTACCTACCTAGACGAACTTTGCAGAAAAGTCCTACCACCTAGGTATCCTTTATTTTTAAAATAAACACGCAGTTTCAATATGACAAGAATTAATTAGGAGAGTTGCAGGCTATTTTGCGCTTTTTAGAAGGGTATCATTACATATAACGCCTTAAATATTGCACGTGGTCTTTCCAATAATCTGGGAACTTTTTTCTAGATAATAATATCGTGAAAAAACTTGCAGAAAACTTTTCTTTGGATACGCGCAAACAAAAAGTAAAAGCCCACTAATCAGCAACACATTGAAGGCGAGCCATTCATCAAACCAAAGCCGACCAATCTGTTCCCGCTCTAATCGTCATCCCGGTAATTACATCAGTTGGTCTTTACAGACATGTAGACAAATAACCAGAAACAACTAAACTGTGTGCTTGGAATACAATGGTACCCACTCAATCCAAAACCACATAACAACCACGAGCGATCAACGCAAATGCTATCTTAAGTTTTTCGTGGATCGTTCAAAGTTGGGAGTTCTAGTGTGGTGTATAAAACATTTCGTATATTAGAACATCGTACGTGATAATAGTCACATTAGAAGCGAAAATCTCGCATTTTTCGCCTTACACAAAGTTGTGCTTTGCGTCCCTAAATAGTAAACCTGGCGTCAGCAGTAAAGTGGAGTTAACGAAATCTATAAATCTTTGTTTACCCTCACGTAAACTTGAGCAAATCTTTTATGAAGACACGATTTTTATATCATTAAATACCTATATATCCAATGGCTCTGCTGATATTTTTTCTATTAATTTTATTGACATAATGATTATACTCTTGAGAAAGACAACTAATGTGGTATAGATTATATTAGTTTTGACAAGTTCGGAATAATTCGATTTATGTACCAACACTAAGGTGGTACTTACAATGTGAGTACTGACCGCGCTGCAGCGGTCCCTGGTGATCAGTGCATCGCGCTGCTTTCAGCTCAGTGGCTGACACGCTCCGCCGCCACTCTCGATTCATTACCCATCAGAGCAGGCTTGTTTTATTATTGTAATATTGGCTGTAAAATAATTTTGCTGATCCCAGAGACTGACGATGAGAGAATCGGTAATCTTTGGGATCAGTAATTAATTGCAGTAAAGGCTATTGTTCGCGCCAGTCATAACTGCGCTTATTAATTTTCTACCCTCTCATTATTCATATTTTTTTATGACTATCTCTGTCACTTACTCCGCGGATGCACGAGAGAAATGCTTGTCATTGTACAAGCAGTCTGCGATCAACCCTCGTTGCTCGCGGCTGCTGCTACTCGCTCTGAATTCGGAGTGTTCCTGATTTTCCATCCTTTGGGCTAATCAGCTGAAGAAGCTGCGTACAAACAGCTTCTACCGCGCCGCGCTCTATACAGTCCACTACCATTCGAATATTGAAGGCCGCTTGCGGGACACACCTGAAAAAGCCTAGAAGTTAAATTTGAAATTACTGAGCGAATGAGACTTTATGACCTGATCTCACAGTGTAGTAATCTTATTGCTAGACTGTGCTGATGTCTCAGGATGATGTGCGCAGTGCAGTGTCACGCGAAACTACACTTAAATTTCAAGTGTCACTGCAACTGATATCGGCAGTCGTGTCGCTTAACATCAGGCGAGCGACTAGCTCGTCATGTCATTTCGTAACATTAAAAAAAAAAAAAAAACAAATTAAAAAATAGAAGTGCAAGAACTGCAAGACTGGACTGTATATACTAGTATATAAACTGTACGAACTGCAAGAATCTTTACCTGGATACGAGCTACAGGATCGGAGCCCGCACTGAGGTGATCGTAGCTTGTCGAGTGTTATGCAAGTAGGAGACCAGGTCATCAGATACTCATATTTCCACCAGCTATCCTACCCCCGCATTTGGAGACGTGATCAGCTATACAGCTTAGCTGCCGCGTTAACAGCTATAGTTACTATGTAAAGATAAAAAGATTGTTTTTCAAAGTTCACTATATAATTTTAAAAAGCTCTTTTATTATAGCACTTCCCATTGGTGACAGTTTATCTATATTTATCTCATCTATTTTATTTCGTTTTATATTTAACTTTATCGGCTGTGATACAGTACTTTTCTAGAGAAGCATAAAAACATTTTGGGGTATAACAATAAAAATTAAATTTAGTATCAAAATGTAATAAGTAAAATAAATAACCGTACGTACAGTAGAACCCGCGCCGTATCATCGCAAAAACGTTTAGGACAAAACAAACAAATACAATGAAAGTATCGTGAAATATACAAATTTCTACGCGGCGGCTGAAAACGAAATCGGGATTTTCAGAATCAAAATATTTTAATAAAAAGCGATGCGTTCAGATTACTGTTCAGCATGCTGCTTATCGGACACCAATTAAAACATCGATTTGGCCTGTTCCGATGCCACAAACTGGCGGGGCGGCTCTGCAGCGGACGATACAGAATAATGCAATAAAACGTACCGGGAATAAGACTATTCTCACGAGTGTGATTCATTATAAGATAATACTATATATTATACTTCACTGGTTCTTCCAAAAGATTATTTAAGCACTTGTAGTAGCGTCCTCGCACTGCCGTTGTCACAATTGAGTTTAAAGCCTCATAGCTAGGTAAAATAAAATTCACACACTGGCAACACCGGACTCACGTCTTAGTTCCCGCTATATTTTCATGTCATTCTTTGTTCTTGTGCGCCGTTGTTCACACGCACTATGGATATAAAAAAGTTTGGAAAGAAGATTTGGAAGAAGATTCGTAATATCAAACAAGCGTTGATGAAACGCAGGAGTGAGGATGATAATGAGGTATCACCTTCATCCTCACAATCGTCGATTACGCCTCCGCCGCGAAAACGACCAAGAAGGCAACTCTTCAACATTTACAGTGATTTATCTGGGGACGAACAAGACGACGAAATCAGTAACGGTCAGTGCCTATTACATTATAGTTACACACCAAAAACATTAAAATTTGTTGCAAGTATTGTCTGAATGACGTACGCAACACAAATAACATTATTAGGTCACTTTGTTGCAAGTATTGTCTGGATGGCGTACGCAATAATGTACCTACGTATTATCAAAATACAAGACTACTTTGTTGCAAGTATTGTCTGAATGGCATACGCAACCAAACATAAGGTAAATGCGGGTAGATGAACTACCCCCTGTTTTTTAAAAGTTCGTTGCAAGTACTGCCGAATGACGTATCCAACGAGTACACGTCATTTTCTAATTTTAGCCGTTGCAAGTGTATACTGTATGTTGCACGCAATGTGAATACAAAGTTATATTTGTACAAACTTGTATCTATACTAATTCAGTTGCCGTAAGGATAAATGATGAATGTGATGATCTTTTTTTTTACTCTGGGCGTAAACCCCGCTTTAAGCACGGATTTGGAGATGCAATACATGCTCATATAGCTGTCCGCTGGAACAATGTCCTCTACCTCTCTCCTAAGAACTGTGCCTACATACAGCCACTTCTTTAGAATGACGAAATTAAAGCAGCTGTCAATGATCCAGCGGTCAAGAGAGAAGAAAAGCAAGCTCAACTAGGCGCTGGCATATCTTGTATCGGAAAAGCCATGAATATTGCTTTAAAAATACCAAAAATTTGGGGAAGGTCTAGCTGATAAATTAAAAACCACAGAAGCATGTTCCAAGTCAGCCGCGGACCTCAAGGCAAAGCTTACAAAACAAAGTTCTCTCATGACACAACGTACTAAGGCGACTGTAACACTAACCAACATTGCTCCTGCATCTTTAAACTGGAGGGGCTCGTCGCGACGGACAACGAATGCGACAGCGGAGTACAACAACTCGACGGCAGGTATGTACCACGAGCGCCGTCCAGCTCCGATGATCTCGCGCCGGCTGCGCCCGCAGGCGAGCCAGACCCAAACGCGCTTCAAACGCAACTAGTGCAGGTAATTCAACATGCTCGTCAAATTAGACACTTTTATTCAGATTGCCGACAACTCACCCAAGAAAATACCATTCTATCATGGGTTAAGGGTTATAAAATACCCTTTTCAACCAATGTTTAAGGCCTACCTTTAATTAAAGGTTATTTTACCTAAGAATAGTGAAGAGCACCTATGTTATTTATAGGAAATAAACAAACTCCTTGTTTTAGGTGCCATATGCGAAAGTTTTCACAGTAACATCCAGTTTGGTTCTCAAATATTTTTAAGAAATAAATCCAATGGAGAGAACTGAAAAGGAAAAAAGACTGATTCTACATTTAAAATCACCCAATAAATTTATCGGTCTAGCTCCTCATTTCAAATTAGAGGATTTTAGATAAGCAATAAAAATTAATTGATAAAAATTATTTCATGGGTTCGATTGATTTAAAGGACGCTTACTATTTAATAAATACTGATCCGTTAAGTTTCAATGCATGTCAAAATTATACCAGTTTTCAGTCTTACCCTTTGGTCTTGATGTAGCTCCATTGGTATTTACGAAACTTATGAAGCGTTATCGATCAGTCATATATTTGAATGGTTATTGATAGGAAGGACGTATTCTGAATGAGATGAGAACGTAGAATAAAAATAAAAACTATATCTACATTGATATCTCTAGGGTTTGTTATAAATTATGACAAAAGTGTTTAACACTACAAAAAAGTTTTTTCCTTTTTGGGATTTATAATAAATTCTAACAATTAAACTATATATCTGACAGTAGAAAAGCGCATAAAAATGAAAGCTGAATTACTTTATTTAAAAACAATTAAAATCATGTAGCGTACGTTCCCTTGCACGCTTTTTAAGATTACTGACGTCATTATGCTCCGCAGTCTGCTATGACTGGGCCCATGCAAAAATGTTTGAACGTGTTAAGTATAAATTTATTACATAGCGAAGACTATGACAGAATTATGTAAATTCCACCCTTTCTAAAGGGAGAATTCGATTGGTGGTTAAATGCCATAGATACAACCTACAATGCTATCAGAAAAGGAAATTATCAGTTATACATTTATTCTGACTCATCACAATCTGGTTGGGGGCACACTGCGGGACCCAGAGAGCTAGTGGTTTTTGGTCCCATAGGGTGTCTATAAAGCATATAAATGAGCTAGAATTATTATTTTCTTATTTTGCCCTAAAAAATTTTTTAACAAACATATTTAATGAAGAAATTTTAATACATATCGATCATGAAACTGTTGTCGCTTATGTATACAAAACGGGCGGAGTACAGTTTCCGCATTTAAATGAAATCGCTAAGGATATTTGGAATTTATGTGAAACTAAAAACAATTTTGTTGACGCTTCTTATAATTTTTAATTACTTCAAAAGAAAATTCGATAGCAGATATTTAATCTAAGAAGACAAACGATGACACAGAATGGCAATTAAATAATGTTGATTTTCATAAAATAGTCAACACATCATCCTCTCATTCCAAGATAGACCTGCTTATAAGCCGACTAAATTACAAATATCCTAAGTACCTATCTTGGCATGGTGATCCTGGTTCGCTTTGTACAAATGCGTTTACTATGAATTGACATTTCTATTTTTTTCTAAGCGTTTTTCCCCATTTAATACATTGCTAAAAGTATGATCAAAAATAATTGCAGATAAAGCTACAGGCATGGTAGTTGCTCCTCGATGGCCAAACGAGCCTTGACTTCCGCTATTTAAACAGCTATGAATTTTTAAAATTTTAATACTACAAGCCGAACCTGATGTCTTATTGTCACCTTTCGGTGCACATCACCCTCTTCACCAACATTTGTCTTTGATGGTAGGAGCTTTATGCGGGAAGCGTTCATCAAAAAAGAAGCACCTATCGAAGCATTAGATATACTCATCAATTCGCTTTCTGATAATACAGTTAAGCAATATCAATCAGCGCTTAAATAATGGCATAATTTTTGTCATAATAATAGCCATTATTGTTTCAATTCAACTACTACCATTGTATTAAGTTTTTCTCCTTGATTTGTAACAAGGGTGCTAAATACGGAAAAATAAATTATTATAGATCAGCCTTAGCAGAGTGTTAGGCAAACAGATGGACGATGAACTAATAGGACGATTCCTAAAGGGGGTTTATAGAAGTGCTAGACCGTTACCGAAATACGCGTTTACTTTGGACCCATCAACAGTTCTCATTAAATTAGGTACTCTATATCCTAATGAAACGAATCCATTACCTGTACCTCACAAAGAAACTTGCTACACTACTCGTCCTTGTTACCGCCCATCGTGTGCAAACACTATCACTAATTAAATGAAAAAATTAAATTGAAATCATTCAAATTAAAGAAAATTGAAACATTCAAATTAAAGAAACCAATATATACATTAAACTACCAGATTTTATCAAGACTTCTAGAAAAAATAAAACACAACCCATTTTAATTTTACCATACTTTAATGAAAAGCCGGAAATTTGTCCCGTTAAAACATTATTTTGTTGTTATAATCGTACCCAGCCACTCAGGTCTGCCGACATCATTGTCCAACACGAGTTCATACTCTTGTTTATAAGTTTCAAAAACCTCGTAATAAAGTTACTTCGCAGACCTTAAGTAGGTGGATAAAGCGAAGGCTAGAAAAGAGTGGCATGTTCGGAAATGTTCTCTGCTCGCAGCACCAGACATGCTGCTACTTCAGTCGCGCGACGAACTGGAATCAACCTTCAACTTATTCTGCTGGCTGGAGTAGTTCATAGGCTGTTTTTGCCACCTTCTATAATAGACCTGTGATTCAAGATACTTTTGATAAGAATTTTGGAATATCTATTATAAATCAAAATTAAAAAGAGTTAATGTATATTTAAAAACAATAGTACTTACCTATGTTATTAACATAAATACTTACCTTATTTAATCATAATTAAGAAATCTATCCACTCTGGTTAAAAATAATAGTATACGATAAATACATACCTGATATAAATGATACTTTCTAGATAATAATATGCAATTTTATAAATTATATTGTAGCATTAACTATTTATTTTCATCTTATCTCTAAACATCTACAAGTGCTTAAATAATCTTTCGGAAGAACCAGTGAAGTATAATTAACTATTAAAAGAAACTTACCTGTAAGGGAAGTTCAATAGTAATTATACGAGCTGGTTCTTCCGAAAGATTATTAGTTACCCTCCCAGCCCCGGTACCTGGATGAACCCATACTTGTATGAAAATAAATATTCAATGGGGGCTACTTTATACTAAGAATGACATGAAAATATAGCGGGAACTAAGACGTGAGTCCGGTGTTGCCAGTGTGTGAATTTTATTTTACCTAGCTATGAGGCTTTAAACTCAATTGTGACAACGGCAGTGCGAGGACGCTACTACAAGTGCTTAAATAATCTTTCGGAAGAACCAGCTCGTATAATTACTATTGAACTTCCCTTACAGGTAAGTTTCTTTTAATAGTTAATTATAAATAATAAAAAAATATGTCAGTCAGGTAATATAAAAAAGTGTGCTTCTCGAAAATAAACTATATATATATACTATATATCTATTATATATATATTACTATTGTGTTGTATATATATATATATATGTCGGCAGGAAACGGGTTATGCGTAGGTAGGTTGCAACCTATATAACTATAGGCCTTCAGCATGTCCACCCCGCGCCGTGTCTGGAACAAGAATGATGCGTAGCACACCAATCGATCCCTTTATATAGTCAGACAGGTAGGGGCGCCATGACAGTTGCCAGTGCTGCCACTGTAATAAATTTAATGCCACCACAGGGTAAATTACGGTGCTCAATCGCTGTGCATAGAGTTTATAACTGGACGTAGCCGCCGTCATATATATATACAACACAAAAAGAAACGTTTCACCATCATTATACTACTTTCCCACACTTGTGCCTGTAGCCCAGCACTTAACGAATAAAATGCCACCAATTTTATGCACTAATACTGAAAATAACACAAGTTTTGGAAAATAATACAATGCGGTGACGCGATCTTTTTCGTTTCCCGCCAAAAAACTATTCTGTTTTACACATAGTAACTAATATTCTTACCTTTTTCCTATAACCATACATTTTTTAAGGCAAAGTTTCAGTACTTTAATGTGAATTTTCATTAAAATTCATAGAACACAATTCCAGCATTAATGCATATTTGGAGTATGATGGCTACATATACGAGGCAATGGTATGTATGTCGTGATGATGATGATGATGATGATGATGATGATGTGTAAGAATGATGAATATGAGAAGAGCATGATTAAGGAGATGTATGATAGGGTTTGAAATAGTTAAAGGTATACCAACATAAAATAGAGTGAGTGAGGGTAAGTAGGAATCGAAAATTTTTGGAAAAAATTTTTTTTTTCTTCAAATTTTTTTTTTTGATTGGAGTATGTATGTTGTTTTTGCCTGCTCGTAATCTACTCACAACCGCTTAGCAACTGCCATAAAAAATTTTTTTTTTCAGTGAGTTGGACGTCTGTGTCGCGATAACTTACGTTATCCGCTTTTGCAAAAAAGGGGGTATTGTAGCGTGTAGCTACTTTTTCTATTAATTATAGTCAGTTTCTCCTGACACTTTTGCAATAGCAACGTTTTTGTACTACTCTGCTCCCGCATTAAGAAGGCCAGGCACTTTGTGATATGAAAAACAATTATTCTTAATTATAGCTTTACCATTAGCCCTATCATTTGGATAGTAGAATAAATACTTACTAGGTACCTTAAGGTTTCCCAAGGCTGATGAATTACAAAATGATTTAAAGTATTTCTATAAGATTTTGATGCAACTATTTTGGACAAGGAACCTGACAGTCATGTTTTCGTTTGTTTAAAGTACGGGTCCTACTGACAAACATTTATCAGAAACAGCTTAATAACGATTCAGTAATCACATTTCATACTCGTAGTAGTCTGTGGGACTTGTAATTTACCAAAAGTACATACTTGTTATCATTAGCTTCTTGTCGGTTTTTCCAACCAAATATCACAACAATTACTGAACCATTCTTGGACGTATTTGTATATAAATGATCAGAAAAATCCTCTTAGTTTTGTAATGTACTTGTAATTAAATAAGATTAAAATAGTTAATAAATATAGGTTATTGATTGTATATATGAGAGAGATAGCCATATTACGTGGAGGCGAGAAGACGCGATAAGCGCGGACCGCGCCCAGCAGAATCGTGCCGCGAACCAATCGCCACGACAGTCAGCGAGGCGCGCGCCCACGGAGTGCACGCGTTCGCCGCTCCTGCGCACCTTTTAAAAAAACCGCACCCACATGGATGTGCGCTGAGGGTTTTCTTTGAGGCCGCCGTTCCTACGGTCGGCATGGCGCAGGAGTAGCTGCTGGCTCATTTTTTACGAAGTCGCGTCAAGAGCCCCGGGTGTGGGGAGCGACAGGACGGGTCGCCCATATCCGCCCGTGACGACGTCGACTGGTGGCCTAACCAAGATGGCCACATATTTTCCTTCGTGTTGAAGATTTATTTTTTGTTTCGCGGTGGTAGCCCAGCGACGGCTGGCTCCCGCGAAACGACACCTCCGCCGTGATTGAGTGAGCGTGTCATTTTCTTAATTTCCGATGTGAACTTTGTACGCCCCCCGTGCGTTTTTTTAATTTCTCCCCGTTAGTCGTCAGTGAGCGTCCCGGGATTAGCGTTATCATATTAGGTTTACAGACTTTAACTGCGGCCTAGTGTTATTACTATTTTTGTAGACTTTTGTTTTGCATAAGATATTTCTACTTGTGTGTTTTTTTTGAGTAAATATTGAGTTGTACTAAATTCACTTTAGTTTCACTTTCTCCACCAATTGACAGTCCCAAGCAAACTAGCTGACCAAGTTAGGTAGGGCAGGCGGCGCGGTGAGTGCACCACCAGGACGGTCCTTGAAACCAAAGGTCCGGTGTGAAGCCGTTGGCTCTATCCGTGAGCATCCTCCTTACTTTTCCTTTTTAATATAACTTGTTCGTGATTTAGTAGGTGGGAACCACTTTCCCCGGTCGACTCAAAATCGGTTCGGTTCCTTCGCCGAACATAACTTCATTTTTTAAATTTTTTTTGTTGTATCACGACAGTGGCGCCCGAACAAATTATTTTTGTGTATTTTTAGCTTACTGCCCTGCTAGTACAGTTAATTTGCTATGGATATTGGTATAAAAGTGGAATTAAGTATATTGGATACTAATTTTTTGATATTCTGTGTAATATTTTCACAGTACGTAAATACATTGTTATAATTTACATTTATTATTTACAGTTCTGAATTGTGGTGATATGACGGACAGTTTAATGAGTTTAGACGAGCCACTTCCACCTACTACTTCGGTGAGTACTGTTCCACAGACTATTGTGCCTGAGTCATTACCAGTCACAACCTCTGATGATTTTATTCGTTCAAACCTCGCGGATAACTTGTTTGTCAATACGAACCCGCGACGGCCAAACATAAACATGACCCCAGGTCAGCTACAACAGCTGCAACCCGGTACTAGTTTGACTTATACTACCGTGCATAATTTACAGCCCAGTGTTGGAAAACCTTATGATAAGAATTTTACTCCACCCCGCATTGATAAAAATTCAACACTTTATAATGATTTTGATAATGGGGCACCTAAGGCTTTAATTCCTTCAGTGGTTTATAATATTTACAATAGCAGTCAATCTTTAAAGTCATGGAACTTGAAGTATTCTGGTTCCGATCTGCCCAGTCTTGAGGTAGCGGATAGAGAAAAGTCGGCTACTGCGCTGAATGAACTTTCTGACATATTTTCGCAAGTCCAATCAGCATTGACAGAAGCATACCAACGTAACGCAACTAGATATAACCGTAGGCGTAAAGATGTTGTCTTTCAAGCAGGCGACATCGTCTGGAGACGAAACTTCGTACAATCCAATGCTGCAAACTTCTTTTCTAGTAAACTAGCACCACGATTTGTGAAGTGTAAAATATTGCAAAAATTGTCTGATGTTGTTTATATCTTGCAAGATCTTAAATCTAGCAGCTCTGGAAAGTACCATGTTAAAGATATAATAAAGCATGGCACTCTCACTAAGTAATATTTTTCTTGAATTTTTTTTCATAATTTTTCATTCTCACCGAAGTGACATGAAAAAATTAAAGTTGATATTTTTCAAATTTTCAAAAATGTTTTAGTACCTGCATATTTAGGTGAACCTTGAACAATTTTTATTTTTTATTTTGGACTTCTAGTTTTTGAGTAATTTCAAAAATGAAGTTTATTTTGAGGTAATGATGTGGTGTCATCTAACATGAACCCTATTTTATAAGAAGTAAATGTTGATAAGCGGTACTGAAGGCTTACTCAACTGATTTTATTGGATTATTTGGTGTGTTATCTAAACCCATAATATGTTACTAATTTTTATCAGTATTACAATTGAAGTAATACTAGGTATTTGTTTATGATGTACATTCACACATGCAGATCCCTATTCTTTGTGGTTGTTTAGAAAGCAAAGTCTAGGAGGACAACATTTTGGTCCTATTTATAATAATGTCTTATATTTTGCATATATTAAGTTGACACTACTTATTAGTATTAGGAGGATGTACCTGATTTTTCATAATCTGGGATAATTCATCCTACATGTCACATGTTCATTGCTTATGATGGTATCATATTTAAAGCAATTTTAATAGTAGCACAATAATTATTCAACATTAATTTTTGTGGATAAAAATATTCCTTTTTTTTTCCAACAGTTGGAAACCAGTTATTAATATTATTGAATTACCGAATACAAGAAACAACCACGTCATTGTAAGGTTAGTCCTACAAAACAAGAATCGCTCGATTTCTTTACTTTTTTAGAAACATGAGTTTGTATTCTTACCTTTTTCCTATAACCATACATTTTTTAAGGCAAAGTTTCAGTACTTTAATGTGAATTTTCATTAAAATTCATAGAACACAATTCCAGCATTAATGCATATTTGGAGTATGATGGCTACATATACGAGGCAATGGTATGTATGTCGTGATGATGATGATGATGATGATGATGATGATGTGTAAGAATGATGAATATGAGAAGAGCATGATTAAGGAGATGTATGATAGGGTTTGAAATAGTTAAAGGTATACCAACATAAAATAGAGTGAGTGAGGGTAAGTAGGAATCGAAAATTTTTGGAAAAAATTTTTTTTTTCCTCAAATTTTTTTTTTTGATTGGAGTATGTATGTTGTTTTTGCCTGCTCGTAATCTACTCACAACCGCTTAGCAACTGCCATAAAAAATTTTTTTTTTCAGTGAGTTGGACGTCTGTGTCGCGATAACTTACGTTATCCGCTTTTGCAAAAAAGGGGGTATTGTAGCGTGTAGCTACTTTTTCTATTAATTATAGTCAGTTTCTCCTGACACTTTTGCAATAGCAACGTTTTTGTACTACTCTGCTCCCGCATTAAGAAGGCCAGGCACTTTGTGATATGAAAAACAATTATTCTTAATTATAGCTTTACCATTAGCCCTATCATTTGGATAGTAGAATAAATACTTACTAGGTACCTTAAGGTTTCCCAAGGCTGATGAATTACAAAATGATTTAAAGTATTTCTATAAGATTTTGATGCAACTATTTTGGACAAGGAACCTGACAGTCATGTTTTCGTTTGTTTAAAGTACGGGTCCTACTGACAAACATTTATCAGAAACAGCTTAATAACGATTCAGTAATCACATTTCATACTCGTAGTAGTCTGTGGGACTTGTAATTTACCAAAAGTACATACTTGTTATCATTAGCTTCTTGTCGGTTTTTCCAACCAAATATCACAACAATTACTGAACCATTCTTGGACGTATTTGTATATAAATGATCAGAAAAATCCTCTTAGTTTTGTAATGTACTTGTAATTAAATAAGATTAAAATAGTTAATAAATATAGGTTATTGATTGTATATATGAGAGAGATAGCCATATTACGTGGAGGCGAGAAGACGCGATAAGCGCGGACCGCGCCCAGCAGAATCGTGCCGCGAACCAATCGCCACGACAGTCAGCGAGGCGCGCGCCCACGGAGTGCACGCGTTCGCCGCTCCTGCGCACCTTTTAAAAAAACCGCACCCACATGGATGTGCGCTGAGGGTTTTCTTTGAGGCCGCCGTTCCTACGGTCGGCATGGCGCAGGAGTAGCTGCTGGCTCATTTTTTACGAAGTCGCGTCAAGAGCCCCGGGTGTGGGGAGCGACAGGATGGGTCGCCCATATCCGCCCGTGACGACGTCGACTGGTGGCCTAACCAAGATGGCCACATATTTTCCTTCGTGTTGAAGATTTATTTTTTGTTTCGCGGTGGTAGTCCAGCGACGGCTGGCTCCCGCGAAACGACACCTCCGCCGTGATTGAGTGAGCGTGTCATTTTCTTAATTTCCGATGTGAACTTTGTACGCCCCCCGTGCGTTTTTTTAATTTCTCCCCGTTAGTCGTCAGTGAGCGTCCCGGGATTAGCGTTATCATATTAGGTTTACAGACTTTAACTGCGGCCTAGTGTTATTACTATTTTTGTAGACTTTTGTTTTGCATAAGATATTTCTACTTGTGTGTTTTTTTTGAGTAAATATTGAGTTGTACTAAATTCACTTTAGTTTCACTTTCTCCACCAATTGACAGTCCCAAGCAAACTAGCTGACCAAGTTAGGTAGGGCAGGCGGCGCGGTGAGTGCACCACCAGGACGGTCCTTGAAACCAAAGGTCCGGTGTGAAGCCGTTGGCTCTATCCGTGAGCATCCTCCTTACTTTTCCTTTTTAATATAACTTGTTCGTGATTTAGTAGGTGGGAACCACTTTCCCCGGTCGACTCAAAATCGGTTCGGTTCCACCGAACTAACTATTATTTTTTTTAATTTTTTTTTTATATCACGACAATACATACATTCATACAAACCTTCGCATGAATAATATTAGTTGGAAGTAGAATTATTGTATTGAATATGTTTGCATTTTATTGTATAACTAGCTGATGGCGAACTTCGTATACCGAACCGCATAACATTCAATGAATGTCGTGTTACAGATTAGCTGAACTCAATTTATGATTTAGTGAAAGTTATACAATTAATACAAAATAAGTATAAAGTTCAGTACATTATTGAAAAAATAACACAAAAAAAAAGAAAGTACAAAAATGAACTATGGATGAATACTAAATGTTTGACATTTACGAATCTCAGAAGCATTTTGTATGGAAAAATGTTTTCATTGTTTTTTATTTATTTTTTAGTCGATTGTTCAATGATTTTAATAGTAATCCTGCTATTTGGGATGAAAACAAATATAATAAATTAAAAACTATAAAAATCAGTCCAGCCGTTCTCAAGTTAAAAGTTTTCCAACTAACCCGACTTTGTTTTATGTACATATATTCAGTACAATAATAAAGTCTAATTTTTACTTTAAAAAGTGCTTTAAATAGACTTATTAGCATTTTTTTATTTAGCATAACAAAAACACCGCCCTTTTTTGTTACATTTATGAAAATATGTACACAGACTATTTCACTTAATAATTGTATGTATTTATTATTACCAAACTAAAATGTATTCAATACACTAACAACCCCATCTGTGAACACGACACGACTAGCTCATAATTTAGTATCTGCTCCCAGTGTAAGCTGTAAAAATATCGCCTCTAACGACGACACTTTGAGCGTCCCTCGCACAAAGCCGACTGAAGCACGCTGTTTACTCAATAATTGTAACTGCTGTTCAGTAAAACACGCTCACACGATTTCCAACCTCAACGTTAAGTCGTAAGGTTCAAAATAACATTGGTGAGCTAGCTCTAGACGCAGCAATTTCGTCCGCAATAATAAGGAAATTAAAACGATGTTCATCGCGCGTTCAATATATGACGCCTTCATGGAGCGGGTGAACGAGCGTGCAATAAGCTGTTAAATAGGTTTTTTAATCGCATTACCACAGCCGGGAATTAACGTTGTACGCGTTCAATATTGGGGATATTTGCTGAACATTTTGTTTGAAATCGAAAAGCTGTAGCTTGTAGTTAATATATAAAAGTACTTAAAATAGCCTATTTGCAAAGTTTTTATTTATATTACCTTGACTTTATTACAAGCACTAGTGTAACCTACCATTAGGTGTGAGTGCCCAAATCACATATTGTTATACATAAATGTAAAACAGCAAGTCCTGGAGTATATAAATATAACTCACAAAAATCATAATTTGTGAGAATAATATATTATACAATGCAGAGAGCTGCTTCCTCTCTACTTATTATGGATTTTTTTTTATGTTACTGAATGATTTGACGAGCTAGCCGTTCACCTGATGTTAAGCGCCACGGCTGCCCATAACAGAACAGTGTCAATCGGAACCCCAAAATAGAGTTTCGAGCAACACTGCACTGCGCACATCACAGATGGAGTTGATGTGAATAATAGTATGAATAGTAAAGTTATGTACAACATTCGGGTGTTGTTTCAAAAACATTTTAAATAGAAACTCAACAAACTCAAACATTAGAGAAACTTTAATATATACTATATTAATAAATTATTTTAAATTTATTTTACGTTAACTTTCATAAATTGTCAAACCATTCATCAGTAATGGTTGTTAAACAGCCCAGTCGTATCACAAGAAAGTTATGGATCTATCAAATGTATTTGGAACGTTAAATGCTTCAAAATAAATTGTATTGTCTCCGCCCCACGGTTTCACCCGCATGGTGATGAAAAACAGTGATGATGATGATGAAAAATAGTTTACGTCCTATTTTCAGACCTATTAAGTAAACACACAAAATTTCATACGAATCAATGAAGCCGTTTCGAAGGAGCTTTGTTACAAACACACGAGAATCACACTAATATTATAAAGGCGAAAGTTTGTATGTATGTATGTGTGTTCGTGTGTATGTTTGTTGCTTCTTCACGCTCAAACGGCTGAATGGATTTGGATGAAATTCGGTACCAAGATAGCTTATACACTGTATTAATGTATAAGCTACGTTTATAAGGATAAATAAATAATGAAAATACTTTTTATCCACGGGTGAAACCGCGGGGCGAAACTAGTTTTATATATTAGAAGAAAACAAATAAATCAGCCAAGCGAACTAAGTTCAATTCAGTAGCAGTCCAGTAAGCTCATTAGCCGTCTGGCGTTCACCTGAAGTTACAGCGCACTCACAAACATGGTGCGGGCTGAAGTTGGGTCTTTGATGAAGCTTGTAGAGCGCGGAACAGAGGGCGCATCCTATCTGTACAAACATGTATATACGATCCACAAATAACGATAGCACCTCTAATTTAAATCTAATTGGTTAGAACTAATTAGATTCTGTTTTACTTTCTTGATGTATTTATGTATTGGTTATTTGTATTTTTTTCTAAATACAAAATTACATTTACCTTTGTAAATAACGATATAGCCTCCGATGCTATACGTGAAAACCTATACTCCTATATAAATTTATCACCGAAACTCTATCTCAAACTGGAAAGCTACTAAAACCCTAATAAATCCAAATAAACAACATGAAATATGTATACGGTCTTATTTTTCTACCCATAAAAAGAAATACAAAGCACCAATTCCACAAAACAGGTAACGCCATTGCGAAGAATGCCTTTACTTCTGCACCACTTAACCCTAGATTTGTGACGAAGGCTTCGTTTGCTCTACAAGACCACATTTGCTACCGAGCCTGACTTGAGTTTAGTATAAGTTATGGATGGTTTAACTGGCGTTTGGTATTTTTAAGACCTTAAAAACTTGCAGATTTAAAGAGGCACAGAGTCAGCTTATACTGGACGATAGAGGTCTTACATAATAAATGATAAAATTTTGATATAATAATATGTAACGCCCAACAACCATACATAAATTCCGGACCCTAACAAGAATTTCTTGGACCCATAAACTACGAGGACTATGGTCCCCCCACACCCAGCCTCAGTACAAGTATTTGCGCATGTTGTCTGTGCACAAATACTTGTGTCGCCGCGAGAATTGAACCCACGTCCGGGTTATGAGCTGACCTGCACAACCACACGACAAAAGCTGTTAGATAATAAGAACCAACAAAGCTATTTAACTTTTATCTATAAAATAAACGAACACTATACCTTCAATAAAACTAGTTTCTGCATAAATATGTTTAGGTATTAACTTAAACATTTTTCCAAAATCTCGTTGTGGTGAGAAAATAATAAAAATGGATTTAGCGCGTCGTATTTTTCAATATTATTCCATTGTCGGCACATGTAAGTTATTCAGGGAGTATTAACTAGGTGAAATATATTATTATGCAAAGTGACATTATCGTAGTTTACTACCCAGCGCCGAAGCTGGCGGCTCGGCTTTGCAGCGAAAAGGGAATCCTGACTCTAGGCTTACTATAGCTCTTTATATATGGCCTTACACAGAAAAAGTTAGGGTAAGCGCTAACAGTTTTCTGACAAAAAGAATTATGACAAAATAACAACGAACTTTAAGGAAAAAATTTGTGAAATCGCTTGGCATATCAATTATCTATATACTTATTTAAATTATTTATATACTTATCCCGGCCTGGCTCAAGCACGTGGCCAAACATTTTCCAATAAATTAAAAATTAATTTGTCCATACATCTACTTTTACTTCATTTAATCACGAACTGTTATGTGTATATTAAGCAGGTTGGCTCACAGCCCGGAGGTGTCGGGTTCAATTCCTGCGGTAGGACTAGTACTTGTCCACAAATAACTGTAAATACTTGTTCTGAGTCTGGGCTTGTGGGACAATGGTCCTCGTATTTCCTGGGATACTGGGAACCCTATTTAGGGCCCAGGATCTAAGTATGTGATCGTTCGGCGTTATTTATTTATTTGTTTATTATAAATTAAAAATAGATATTTATATTTTTCTCAACGAAATATATTATTTTAATAATACAGGCCGCAGCAGTAATTTAATACAATTTACTACAATTTTCTCTGGAACAAAATAGTTATAAAGTTAACAGCAACAATACACAACGATCACAACATTTCAAAAGTCAACCGTACAGCTTATTATTATTATAATATTTAATCAAATCACGTCGAAGTTCATAAGAAAATAATTTCACAGCTACTTAAAATTTGAATAAACTCAATATATTAGTAGTTCCCAGCTTGTTCATAAACTAATTGCAATTGGAATTGAAGTGAAGTTGCGCCGAGCGACTTCGTCTTTCCCAGTTCCGCGCGGAATGTTTGAGTTTCTTGCGACGTGTAGCGCAAATATAAATAAAAGTTAGTTCTATTTGACGGAAGTTAAATGGACGACACGCGTACTCCAGGTGATGTCATTTACTTCTACGTCATATACTTAGTATGACCTGTGGGTTCGATTCCCACCCAGGACAAACATTTGTGAGATGAACATCGATGTTTGTTCTGTGTCTGGTGTTATGTTGTATTCTATGTATGTCTTTACAAACAAACAGTATAGTAAGTATTGTATCAGTTTTTTTGGTTCCTATAGTACAAACTTTGCTTAGTTTGGGGTTGTGTGAAATGTCCAAGCACATTTATTTTAACCACCACACAAGAGGCTGTAAAATAATCAAAAACATTAATTTATTTTATGAATTAAAAAATATTTAGAGAGAGAATTAGTTCTTTGAAAATAATTTAGATGGCACTATATACCTGTGACTAAAAATGAGCAGCAATGAAATCCCATACAGCTTTGATGGCGCCTTTTCGAGTAGCGCAGTAACGTCTACTTTACTTAAAGAAGTAACTTCAATTACACCAATGAGCAGCAGCACCGACCAATAACTAGAGTAGCTAATTTTCCTTACACCTAAACCTCGAAAACGACCTTGTTATGCATCTTATAGCAGTGTGACAGAGTTCACTTTGGCTCTTAGTCTAATTCGCTGATTCTAAAATTACAAAGTTTCGAACAGCCTGAATTGTAGTTCTAACTCGAATTCTATGAGATAATACGATCATTAGTGCGCCACTAGATGCAGCTACCGGCAGTTAATAATGCACATTCAGATTATTCGGTTGGTACAGCGTCGTCTCTTTCACTCTAAGGGGAATAGTCGGCTTTGTAGAGCGTTGTCTGTTCAACTCGATCTGCATTATGTACCTGTATTTTTGAAGTAAAACTTCTTTACGCACGCTTGACTTGGGGAGTAAGCTGGTGAATGCGAGGTAAACGGAAGTTGAAGTTGCTTCGTAGATCCCCATTATCAACATTGTACGCGCCGCTTAATTACTTATAGTTATTATCTATATTTTATAAAGACCTCACACACTCAATCGCTCTATATGCATTTCCTTTTCCACCCTAGCCCCCAGTCTACAATTGCCTGTAGTAATCATCTATCGGTACAAACGCAACGCAACGCACGCTACTCCCGAAATATATCAAAATCTATAAAATATCCCGCGACCGCGAGTGTGTGGACTTCTAACGCAAAAACTATTGATAGAGTTGATATATGTTTTTCTTTTATGTTATTGAATGATGTGACGAGCTAGTCGTTCACCTGATGTTAAGCGACACGGCCGCCCATAACAGAACAGTGTCATTCGTAACTCCAACATGCAAAGTCTCGCATGACTCCTGCACTTCGCACATCATCCTGAGACATCAGCACAGTCTGGTAATAAGATTACTCGACTGTGAGATCAGATCATAAAGTCTCATTTGCTCAATAATTTCACTAGCTACAGTGCCCTTCAAACCGGAACACAGTAGTGCTTGTACACTACTGCTTGACGGTAGAATAACTGGCAAAGTAGTGGTACCTACCTAGACGAACTTTGCAAAAAAGTCCTACCACCTAGTAAAATCTAAAAAAACTAAAAGATGTGCATCAAAACCAGTGCCCATTTCAATGAATTGCTCCACATCGAAGAAATTTAATATGAAACTACCAGGTACCCCATTCTGCACTTCCTAATTATCACATTTCTTCCCAAACATAACAAAGTTAAAAATAAATAATATGTTGGTATGTTCGCTAAAATCTCAATTCAAAATTGTCAAAATGGCGACATCAACATTAAACAAAGCAAAAACAACGTTATACCGGCCGATAGACGGCGCTGAACCAATTGAAGGGTTGAGAATAAAAAGGGTTTAACTGTCAAATTGAGAGTTTCGAGAAAATTGACTTTAAACGTCAACGGCGTCATTTTAATATAGAGTGCTTATAAGGTATTAGAAAAGGTTTATGTAAGTTTCAGTTGCTTGAAAATGTTTTAATTCTATTTAAAATTACTAAACATAGTAGTAATTCATACAATTACTGTAAAAATATAATATAATAAAATAAATATAGTAATGTTTTTATGCTAAGCAAACTGTATTCCTGTGACAGATAAACCATTTTTAGACTCAAAATCTCGAGATTTAAGCCTCATTTTGGTATTTTGATAATGTATTATTGAAGATAATTTCACGCTGAATCCAACGATACCCATAAGTCATTTTGTCAAAAAAATCAGTTAAATCCTTTTTGTACGAGCCATGTACATTATTACTTAAGTTACTATTTAGCTGAATAAGCGGTATCGGGCGCCGAGCGCAACATAAAGATGTAACATTTATATTTTTAAGTTAGTAGACATTAAACAGTCGCTCCGACAACATCGTTTCACTTTTTAACATAATAACATTTAACATAACAACATTAACAACAACATAGGGTGTATCTCTACACAACAAGAGGTAACCCAACACTTTTTATTCTCACCCCTTCAATTAAGTTTTGCTTCAGTCATGTGGTCTAAAACACACTCTTTTTTTTTTGTACTTCATTGTATGTTTAACACGATAGCTAAATTAACCAACGTTAGTAAAGCCGCGCTCATCAAGCGAGCCGTAAATAAGCCGGTGTCACATTACAACGGCGCAAGTAACGTCTGAGATAGGTCGCGCGGCACTAAATACTCCGCTCTGGCTGCGAGCCAACCGTCAAGCACCTACGGGGGAAATAGTGCAACTTTAGATACTGTTAATAAAGTTGCTTCATTTTAATGTGAAGGAAAATTTTGAATCACGATTATTATTTAATCCTGCTGTTAAATAATATTAAAGTAAAATTATTTCGTTTTTTCCTACTAAATGATATAAAAGTAAAAAATCTGCCCTGATAGCTCATTTGGTAGGTCCCTGCTTTCTGAACTGTGAGTTGTGGGTTCGATTCCCACTCAGGACAAATATTCGTGTGATGAACATAAATGTTTGTTCTGTGTCTGGGTGTTATGTTGTATTCTGTGTATGTATATACAAACAAAATGTATATAAATATTGTATCAGTTATCTGGTTCCCATAGTACAAGCTTTGCTTAGTTAGGGACTAGATGGCGTTGTGTGAAATGTCCACACATATTTATATTTATACGAGCTTAGTGGAATTTCGAAAAATCCCGTCTTAGCGCATGCCTTGTTCTAACTGCATGCCAAATTTCAGCCCGATCCGTCCAGTGGTTTGGGCTGTGCGTTGATAGATCACTATGTCAGTCACCTTTGAGTTATATATATTTAGATTTATACTGCTAAAGGGTGCAAACAAGCATACATTCCACCTAATAGGAACCAATTACCGTAGAACATGGGCATCTGTAAGCACTGAAGGTAAACAAAGCTCAAAATCGTAAAGCTGCCTGGTTTGGTTTTTACGTTATTATATCTTTCACTCCAGAACTTCTGAACTTCGTGTATTTAATGAATATGAATATTCATGTAATTAACTACAACTTTTGTAATGTCTTGTAAGATATCTTTTACATTATTACTTTCTCTCCGTTTTCACATTTTCACATATGCAATAATGTAATGGGTGAAGATTTAAATTTAAGCAAATATAACCCGTATGTATTACGTTTAGATAGTAAACTAGATAAAAGTGATATACGAAGTAGCGTGAAACAGCAGCCTCCCAGCTATCACCTGTGATGTAGTGTCACACTATCTCAGTCCATTTGCTCCGGTACCTGTGCGGCAGGGATGCGTAAATCTACCCCTAAGTCCCCTCGACGCAGAGTAAGCCCCCCTAAGTGGCGAGATAGGCAAAGTCATGAAGCTGCGGCTACGAAACTAAGAGCTTGCACTGTCTAGTAATTTTGCAGTGTTATGGTTGAATATAATCTAGGTTTTGGTTTCGTCAGCTCAACTTTTTTATTCATGACGTACCTATTGGACGGTGTGTTCTTTGTAAAGTGTAGGTATCCACTATGAAATGGTTTTTCGAAACTCCACCCCTAAGAGGGTGAAATGGGTGGTTATATTATCCATAAAAAAAATCTTTTTCGTTTCCTATAGGCCACGCGGGTGAAGCCGCGGGCAGAAGCTAGTATTATTCGAAGATGCGGCCAACAAATGTAAAACGCCCGTCTAACCACTAACAGCCTTATTAATAAACGGGTATTAGTCTCGGATTAGTTACTTCAGTTTTTGTCCTTTTTTTTGCTACTGGAATATTTAGCTGGATCGATAGCAGTATGTTTCTGTATGTAGAATATCGAATAACAAATATTTTATTTCATAAAAATATATCACAAACAGAGAGTAGTACCGTTATTTTATAATACGCTCAGATCCTTAAATCGTTACACAATATCAAAGGAATCTCAGAATTGAAAAAAAAAATCAATAGAACCAAAAACAACATGATGTATTAAAGGTGAATGAGATATGTAATATATAATAATTTTACCATTTAGAGTTTAATGATAACTTTTAAATTCTACTAATATGTTTTACTTACTAGTTGACAAACTAACGAAATCAATACCCTAAGCTTAGGCTAAGCTTGCACCTAATAGCTTAGAGTGGCGATTGCGTTCGTTTTGATTTAGAGTCATGAGTTGCACTGCGTCTATTATGGGCATGTTCATTTCTTTAAATATAAAAAGAAGTTAAAAGAAATGTTTTCCTTACCCCTATTTAAAAAAAAACACATAAGTGTTCAGCATAGAAATAAGTTCACTTCTCGAACCACATCGACGATATGGAGACATATAAAATTCGATCCTAAAAAATATTTTCCTCATAAAAGCGAGCATATCGATAAAAGCCAAGATTCTTTAGGTTCACATGAATAGAAAATTGCTCGGTTGAAGTGCATTTACAGTGAAATGTCGCCTATCAAAAGAATAGTTGTTGTAGAGCACTCAGCTGAGTTAGGCAGGCCGATACTTGACTGATGGAAAACTTGCTCGAACAATGAGGGGGATAAAACCTTTCCATATTCAAAAGGCACTCAATGAGCACGCAAATTGATGCTTAGAAATGTTGACTTTGAAAAAATATTTTACAAGATTCTGTTTTCACTCTAAGGAATTACTCAAAGGTTTTTCTTTGAATCGTAGGAGATTTTACCGTAACGGCTAAAACGGTTTTTTTTAAATAAAGTAATATGTATTTTTTGTGACTTTCAAAAGAAAGTTTTCAATTTACAGTGTCGTGTTTTTGTATGACTACAAAATTCATTTGCTTAGTATGCTCAATAACCAACATATGGCCACAGACTTGCTAGAGGAAAAAAGTTTCTCTAGTGGCGACCACGAACTGGAGAACGCAGTACAGGCCGGCGCCCCACTAGGAGGGTCGACGTCTTGGGCAGAGCTGATAGATGAAGGAGGCAAGCAGCCACTCCAAGTGGTGCTCTGTGGAGGAGGCCTATGTTCAGCAGTGGACGTCTTCAGGCTGATGATGATGATGATGATGATGATGAGAGTCTTGTTAGATTAGGGTTAGTAATTTATTAAATATGTATTATTGCATATTAAGCAATAATCATGTTGATGCAGAGTTATTGCCGTGTAAATGAAAGTCTCATTTTTGATAACCAGGATAATTATTAATCTACTATCGCCACGGTTTCAGCCGCGTCGTAAACATTTCCCATACTTTCTTGACTTTTTTCTAGAAGAACCTTCTACTGAAAATAATAAAAACAATAACAAAAGAACTATCGAAAATGTGGTATTCGTTCACCCGTGATGCGATTACTAAGGCAAATAGAAATTCCTTTTTATATATTAAGACCGCGGTTTTTCCCACGGATAAAAAGTATTTCAATTACTTGCTCATCCCACGGGAGAATTTAACTTTTCCGGGATAATACGTAACCCATATGTTAATCTAGTGTATGAGCTATCTTGGTACTGAATTTCATCTAAATCCATCCAGTCGTTTGATCGTGAAGGAATAACTAACATACACACATACACACAAACACACATACAAACTTTCGCCTTTATAATATAAGTGTGATAGTGTGATTTAAGTGACCTTTATTAAAGTCAATAAATGAAGTCTCATAATGTTAAATCTAAATTAGATAAGATTTCAAAATCCATCGGAATTCAGTTATTCTAAACGTTTGTTGCTAAGAGATGTTTACCATAGTTTCACAAATACTTTAACCTTTTGTCATCGCCATAAAGCGTGAGAGCAAATTGACAACCAGCATCCCCAAAGTTGTATTTGAACAGTACACTCCCACAACCACACACACCAATGAGCAGTATAACACACAAATCCGGTAGTTATTGAGGTCATTCTTACACCACAGAAGCCTGGCGTGTAAACATTGTACACAAGAAACGGGCTTTGAAAACTAAATGTAAACCTTCCAAAACAGCGTAACATTATTTCTAACACATACAAAATTCTACCTTAAACAAACACGATTAAGTTTAAATTTGTGGAAAAGTTTTGTGCTATTTAGTGAAAAGGTAGTGAGAGTAAGATGGCAAGGTATTGCACCTTTGTGAAGTGTGCCTCTGGCGTAGTAAAGTTAGAATGTTGGCGATATTATGCATTGTTATGAACAGGTACCTGACTCGGACTTATATAGCTAGACCTAGGTCTAGTTTAAGTAACGGCCAGTTAAGCTAACTGGCTTGAAAGCTCAGTTGGTAATGGCTCTACCTTCTAAGCTGTAGGTTGCGGGTTCTAATCCCATGTAGGACAAACATTCAGGTTATGTACATCGATGTTTGATCTGTGTCTGAGTTATATTGAATTATAAATACGTATTTACTAGTAAAAACGTATTATTATTATCATTAAGTATTTTATCAAATATATGATTCTCCCAGTACAAGCTTTGTTTAGTCTGGGACTAGATGGCGCTGTGTAAAAAGTTCATTAATACCTTTTTTCCGAACGCGACCCACGGTTGCACCCGTAAGTTACCCATTTTACTGCAGAAACTCCTGATTAGTTAACATAAAAAGTATTCAATATTAATTGCAAATCTATTTAGCCGTTGCGTGAAAGCCAAACAACTAACATAAATAGGTATTTTACTCCGGTGCAGCTTACTAAAGAATATGGAAGCTATTTCAGGCTACGTTGGAAGAACTAAAGTGGCTGGCAGCGAATAAACAACATGTTGTAGTCTACAATTTCGTATCACACAGCTACGTTAGACTACACGGTAATTAAGGTGTTTTACTACGAGGCTTGCTACACGAATTACCTTGCTACGGCATCTGCTACGTAATGGCTACGTTTTACCTTGCTACCTATTATGAGTCAAAATTGAGAACTTAATAAAAGTTTTCGGAACCTTGAACTTAACGAACATTTGGCATTAAGCACTTTGTAATTTTATAAGCTTAGTAGAGTAACTTCAGTATTTTAAGTAATCTCATTCTGACTTGTAAAAGTGCTAAAAATAGCCTATTTGCTACAAAATTTACTTTGACTTTATTTTAACGATTCTTAAGGAGTACGTAAGAAAGTAATTTATACTTTATTATAATTTCAAAGTCAAAACCAAAAGGTCCATACAAAAAACGCTAACGCTTTTCTACCCCTGAATGTTATCCGATTTCTACGATTTTTTATATGTAAAAAAACATGCGAGTATGCGTACGTATCATACGTATGAAAAACTATGCTTGTATGTTTTTTTTTTATTTTTAGCGACAGCTTCATAGTTATAGGCTCCTAAAGTGACGATTGTTTTGCGTCAAAATTATAGCTTAAAAGTAGTTGTAAATAACATAGAAAACATATTTTAAAAAACTAATAAGTGTAATTTTTTTATAAAATGGGTACTAACTTCAAAAACCATCGGCTTTGTAAAGATTTTATTGTATTAATATTCTTGATTTTTTTATTTTTGTAAGTGAGTATTGTTTTTTTTTTTCTTTCTGTCTATTTAGAGGGTGCAAACTATTTTCCCCCGAGACGCTAAGATGTATTGTAGGTTGATTCAGTCACAGGCTCTATTGTCTCTATCACACGGTACTCTTAAAGGTTTAACGCAGCACAGTGTTGTGAAGGCAGTATTTTATATTAGGTCTTTACCTATGAAATTGCCGTTTTGTTTGAAAAAAGTTAAAGTATTTTTTTTTCGAACTTATTTATTTCTTTTATTCAAAGTAATCACCCCTGCAATCAATGCATCTTTGCCAACGCTGTGGCAGTTTATGGATGCCCTTCTTGAAAAAATCAGCAGGACGGGAGACAACAAACTCTTCAAAGGCGTTTTGTACTGCCTCTCGGGAATTGAATTTTTTTCCCGCTAAAAAGTTGTCCAAATTTTGGAAAAAGTAATAGTCGGTAGGCGCAAGATCTGGTGAGTATGGCGGATGAGGGAGAGCTTCCAAACCCAACTCATGCAGCTTAGAGACGGTCTGTTGTGCAGTATGGGGTCGCGCGTTGTCGTGAAGTAGCAGTGGAGACGACCGATTGACCAAAGCTGGTTGCAGACGTGCGAGTTTCGCCATCATTGTGGTCAGTTCTTCAATGTACACATCAATTCTGTGCCTGTTAAGCAGCGCAAGGCAAGACTCGACGCGTACGTTGCGCTGGCGATCGTTAAGTTCGTGGGGCACCCATCTATCAAGCTTTTTTATCTTGCCAATCTGTCGCAAATGGACCAATATTGTTTTGATGCTAACATCAAAAGCTGCTGCCAGCTCAGCTGTAGATTGAGATTCATCAGCTTCCACAATCGCCTTTAATTCATCATTGTTGACCAAAGTTTCCGGACGACCACGAGGTTCATTTTTCAAGTCAAAATTCCCAGAACGGAACCGAGCAAACCAATAACGGGTTGTACGTTCGTTTGTACAGTTCTCTCCGTAAACGATGTTACGTGTCGTTTGTGCCGCGTTGGTGCCACGACGGAACTCATATTCCATAATTACACGAAATTTCAAAGTATCCATTATGAGGAAAAATGTTGAAATGTAATGAAAATACAACGCTAATCAATAAACAAAAGACTTATATTGTAAATAGAATGTCATATTTTTAAAACAAAATTAATTTGAATTTAGAATTCATAGCCAATCAAAACTTTTTTTTGTTTGAAAAGGTCTGTACTGCAATACGGCAATTTCATAGGTAAAGACCTATTATTATAGGCAGTTCATACTGCCTATACGCCGTCACGCTTGCTGATGACGTAAGACGTCATTCGTTTATGAATCGCTCTTGCGGAAATGGTATCCCGCTGACACAGTAGGGTTGGCAGGTATGCACTATAGGCCCCAATTTTCAAAACAATCTGATAATTAACCATATTTTCATCGTATCGCTACGAAGCTATTTTGTCAATATCTGTATTTATAATATAACGAGCTTTTGCCCGCAGCTTCGCCCGCGGCTTGGCCTATGGGAAAATAATTCAACCACCCATTTCCCTCTCTTAAGGGTGGAATTTCGAAAAATCCTTTCTTAGCGGATGCTTACGTCATAACATCTACCTGCATGCCAAATTTCAGCCCGATCCGTCCAGTAGTTTGGGCTGTGCGTTGATAGATCACTATGTCAGTCAGTCAGTCACCTTTGAGTTACATATATTTAGATGAGGTTACAAGTAATAACATGACAGTCGTTATGAACATGCTCAAAAATCAAGCATAATATTCATTTACGTACATTAAAGCGAACAAATGTGGATCAGGACAGCGAGTTTGGCTCAGCGGTAGCCCATGCAACTTTCAAAACGATGCAAATTGGTTAGAATCCCGCTCAGCCCGCATCAAGAACATGTGTCATCCACTAGCCCGCACTACGACAGTGAGGTGGTTTACAGTGTCGCCATGTAAAATATGGCCCATATTGCAGCCACATAACGAGCTGATAATATATTTATTAATAACAAATTTAATTTTGACAACCCTACCAGCACATTACCGTCCCTTCGATGCCTGTGCCTGACAGACTACCGGTCTTCAAGTGGTCACGCTTTTTGCGTCTTCCCTTTATTAATGTTTTATTAACTCTCGATAAAATATGGCTTCACCAGAAACTTTAAAGGTCTCGGTCGAACAAACGTGACGTTTTGGAAAACTTAGATGATAAAAAAGTTTTATTTAAGTAATATTCGAGAGCAGTTCCCGGGACTCGAGGCTCGCGGTTTATGAACACTTTTTGTTTGTTTAGAAAGAATATTGAAATATTTTCCGCCCTCAGATAGTACTCGAACAATATTGAGTTATTCAACTGTGCTTAACAATTCTTAATTCAAATGTCTAAGTTAAACTTTTCTGACTTACCATTATTTCTCATCAAAACCAAAATGGTAACATTTATGTTGCTAAATAACTGCTACAGTCGATCTGAGTTCAGTTGATCATCCTACTAACTATAAATAGGAATTTGTGTGAGCGTGCGTTGGTGTGCGTTTGCGCGCGCGCGCGCGCGTGTGTGTTCGTGTGTGAGTGTGTGCGTGTGTGCGTGCGTGTGTTTGTGTGAATGTTCGTTACTTTATATCTCTGTAACTGCTAAAACGAGTTTCATTACATGTGGAATGTAGATAGCTTACTCAAAACTCGATATAAATAAACTTTAAAATAAAGAAAGACACTTTTTTTTAAACTAACCCTAAGTGTTGTTAAATAGAGTTCTAAAGTTTGGATGTATATCATCTATTTTATCCCTTTGGTTTTATTAACTCAAGAATAAATGAACTTTACAGTAAACATGAGTAATGAAACAATTTTGTTGTTTTCAAAACTATCCTTTAGCCTGCCCAAGCACCCCTCTCCAGTTTTGAATTCACATTCCATCGATGCCCTGATTTTGTGCTCCACGTGCTAGAAATCATGCGGGCGAAGCCTTGGGGCGCAGCTAGTCTATAATAAAATACTTCGCTGCTACGAGAGAATATTATAATTGTTATTCATAGCTATCTTACACATTCGACGAACTATACCTTCCGTATAGTATCCCTGTCTTCTGAACTGCAGGTTATGGGTTCGATTCCCACGCAGGACAAACATTTGTGTGATGAACATCGATGTTTGTTCTGTGTCTGGTTTTATATTGTATTATATGTATGTATTTACAAACAAAAAGTATCTAAGTATTGTATCAGTTATCTGGTTCCCATAGTACAAGCTTTGCTTAGTTTGGGGCTAGGTGAAATATCCACAGATATTTATTTTACTTTGTTTATTTCTTTATATATGATTATACATATGTAACGGAGTTACCTACTTCTTGTGTTTTCGTATAAATAGTATTAAACTGATACCTCACAAACAATTTATCACCAAATTATATAAGAAAAATGGACAATTTGTCAAGATCTAAAAATAATGGATTGTCAATATTGCCTAGATTTTCATTTACACTCCAAATAACATTATGATGGATCGAAAATGTCCTAGATTTTTATATGTAAGCAATTTATTCGCCATCAATCTCCATCGCGTCTAGTCTCGTTCAAGACTAGATCCTAGTGTAGTCTCCGACTACAACTAATCTGTCCATTTATCTCACATCACTAGCGGATCTGTGCGGGTGACACACAATTACGTTCGCATTGCGTTGCTACCAACTTATCTTGCACTCTTCCTCTGCCTATAATTGTTACGGAATAAGGTTTATTTTGCTTTGATGTAGGGCATTAATGATGTGGTGTGGGAGGCGATGTTTGTCGCAGAAAGAGTGCATCGGCCGATTTCTTTTAAAATGAAGTGTGACTGCGGAGAAAAGTTTATTGCATAGTCAAAGGCAATAGAAGGATTTGTATGCTCTAAATAATATTGTAATATTTGACTTGGATTTTAATGGTTTCAGCTATGTTTTGAATATATCAATGAACTTACAGATAAATTAGCAGATTATTTTGAGATGGAAAAATTTGAACACGAAATGAACGAATCCACACTTGACCCCTTCTCCTTCCTTTTGATTACCTTTACAATTAACCTGTAGATAATACTAGAAAAAGTATTGATACGTCATGACAACAATAATTTTACATTATTTTTATCTAATATATTTGATTTTATGAATATGATGCGAATGCTAATAATACTATTGCCGAGACATATGACCTCTATACATGCAGATATGTCCCAACGAGAAGTTCTAGGCCATTACAGCCTAAAGTGCTTCTAAACGACGACAGCTCATCATAAAGACAGATTCCATGCGGTCCTAAGTAACTCCCCATTAAGAGCACATTCCAAGTAAAGGCGTATCAATCATGGATTCAACCTTATTTCATCACCCACTAACTATCCTTGCCAAGCACAATCGAAAAGAAGCGTAGTATTATTAAGTTAAAGTTTAGTTTCGTTTGTAGTGTCAGTAATTTTTCGTAGTCCATATGTATTTTTGAGGTCCTCTGGTGGCGTTTGACGCGACAAATACACATTTATAGCGACGTTTATTACGTGACGTTGATTTATGAAGTGCGCCCTCACTCCGGGGGACTGGATGCGAGGATGCGGGATCAAATAGTTTATATAGATTATTCAATATGTTTCGACTGGCTTAGGAGGATTTCTCTTGCGCTATTTATAGAAAAGAGCTATTTTTATATTGTATGTTTTTCGCTAGTACACAGTGAATGCTGTGCTTGAAGTTATTATTAACTTACGCTATTGCGGCTGAATCCAGCCAACAGCGCAGTCGAATTATTGAATACATAATTTCAAGAAACGTTTCTATTATTTTCAGGTCTTAGTGCTGAGTTCATATTATTTTTCTAGTCTGAATATACATATATAAATAAATAAAACTCTTTCACATCACATTACAGGAACAATTGACAGTCACAAACTTAAGAACTAAGTCACACAATGGGCAGTCTTATTGCTTAAAGTTATCTCTTCCAGACAGCCCAAAAATATAGGGAAACGAACATCAAAAAATAAGGACGGTGGTGTTCAGTTACAAGAGAAGCTATATAAGTATGCATGACATACTTAAAAAAAAGTGGGCAGCTATACCATAAACTTAACTTAATGCTAATTTAAATAATAACAATAAATTATTACTAGTAATTATTATTTCCAATTAATTATAATGAGCTACATACAAAATATACACATTAATATAAAGAGATAAACATACATCAATTTTAATTTAATAATAAAAAAAATGCATTAACTATTTGTAAAAATATATTTACATAAGATAAATATTATATCACTACAGCTTTTCTTTTTTAGAAGTACATTAAGATATTTAAACTTTTTGCGAGTATTTTATGTGAACAAACTGAAGAAAATACATTTCCCTACTCCACGGCGAGCTATTTTTACCAACCGTGAACTTGCCGCAGTGTTGCCACCATACAAGCGTTTTAACGAGTTTCCACTACACAAAGGATAATTTCCCGGCTGGAGCTTCGCTCTGGAAGTGGAGACTGACAATAGTGATCCCATAACGGTGGAGTTCATTAATTTTACCGTGAGTATGTAAATGGCTTTACATAATTCATATTAAAATCTTTTATCGGTATTTTAGTCGATGATATGATTTAAAAAATAAATACATTTTCTATTTCTCTCCTGGTGATACATTAAAATAGAGCCGCTGCATGGGTTTTATTTTAATGTATAAGTTAAGCAATTTAACGAGAAAACTGGGATAACTTTTATTTAAATCAGTTCAGCTGTTTCTGGGTGAAAGTCACAAAAACAAACAGAAAACATATCACTGGAGAATATTAATTACGGAAAGTAATTAATTGCATTCCTTTTAACTCATTTTTATTTCTTTTATAATACATATTTATAAACAGTTTATAAATGCCTCTTATTACACAAAATAGCAAAAAGACACGAAATCTAAAGAATATAATGTAATACCGATATTTTCAGGTTCTTCCAGCCTAGCTCCCAATGCTTACTTTTTCGTGGGAATAAATAACTCGGATCGTTGGGGCCAGCAACTAAACTTGTCTGCTTTAACACATCTTCACGTTTTCGGCTCCTCCCCACCGACGACCGACGGAGCAAAGAACTAGGCGAGGAAGGACCACTTTTGAGATGTTACGCTTTATTGTGTTTGCATCGTTCGTTCGGATCCAATCTTGCACTTCTTTGTAAGAACAACAAGGCTTATAAGCAAAAAAATCCCAAAGGGAAATTACTTCTTTATTCGTGTATTTTTACGTTTGAACCACCAGTACCTAAGAAAAAAGTTATTTGCAAGATGAATGATTCTATTAAATGAAAAATTTAGTTTTTTTATTATTCACCAGTAAACCACTGTCTTATATAGTAGGTATACATATAGGAGGTAAGAAGAGGACTTTTATTTTAAAACAACGAATCTATACTTATAAGTATTGTATTATAAATGAGTGTAATTTCACCTTTCAACTAAACATGGCTGTTTCGGACGTACACGTTCATTCAGAAATCCATTGCCTTTTTCTGACACTGCACAAGTACCATAGGAAAGGCTACAAATAAGTTGTAACTTCAATAAATGCATTTGCAAAAAATGTATCCAGTGACGACTATGGAAATTTGTTTAGGACAAGGATGAGAGGTGATTCTGAAACATAAAACTAAAAGTTAAGTAAACTTATTTTACGAAGTTCATATAACTAGTGACAACAGAAAGGTCACAAAAGAGTCGGCGGTTTAACAGTTAAAAAACAATAAGAAATATAGCAACCACTGTGACAGTCCACAGCTCCCAAGTACTTAGCAAGAGCAATATAAATAAATTCAAGCTCTTTCCAAACACATCACCACCAACTTCGTGCATTCAACACAAAAACGGAGCGTCGGCCGCGTAATCGCTTAACTTGCAGCGTTCGTCTTCACGACAAAACATCGAGAAACAAAAACAGTGGCAACTTGACGTTGTTTGTGGCGACTCGGTTACAGCTAATTAATGCAATTAAAATATGACTTTACGCCTTTGTGATAAGGCTTATTTAACCTCAAAATAGTCGTTTGTACCACCTTTTCACTATTTATTTGAGCTCGGGATGTATATAAACGGTAAACGTATGTTACGCATGTATTTAGAATATATTGCTAGAGAGACTTGTATTAAGGTTTTTGTTACCTTTTTATAAATACGACACTAATTAAGCGCGATTATTTAATAAAGAGCTACAATATAAAAAGGATGATTTGGGAATGGTACTTAATGTGTATGAAACATTTTAAAATTGGGATCAACTGCGAGAAAACCTTTCGTGACATCGTGACAATTGACGAATGGAACTAAGTGCGAGTAAATCAAATTTTCATGGTTTGTTCTTTTTCATCATTGGGCTTTATTATGTTTACTTATTGAAACAATATCAATAATACTAATCAATAAGCCAAGTGCACTTGATCCCAGATTTTGTTTTGTAAAGCTAAGCTAACTCCACTATGAAGACTTCTACAAAAAGTAATCCAACTCGACTTACAAATAAGAAGTAGAATAGTTCGCAGTAAACAAAGTCTCCAAGTCGGGGAACGTCGGATGGGATTAGTGTCCCCCACGCGGAGCATCGTACCTCTCCGCGGTCTAGTTTTAAACTTTGAGATGACCTGACTCTGTCTGAGCTCAGTTGGTGGTTGCTCTTCCTTCTGCACTACGTTGTGGGTTCGATTCCCACACAGGACAAACATTGGTGTGGTGAACATAAGTGTTTGTTCTGTCTGGGTTATTACTGTTATAATCTATGTATTTATAAAAAAAAGGTATAAGAATTGTATCAGTTATCTGGTGCCCATAATATAAGCTTTGCTTAGTTTGGAGCTAGATGGAGCTCTGCAAAATGTTCACAAATATTTATCTGACTGTCAGCGTCTGTTGGTTGAGCAGGACGTCTCATAACCCGGAGGCGCCGATTCCTGCGGCAGGACAAGTATGTATGCACAAAAATAAAAGTGCGAGTAATTGTCCTGTGTCTGGGTGTTGTGTGACCATGGTCCTAGTAGTTCCTAGACACAGGGAATCCTAGTTAGGGCCCAAGATTTATGTATGTGATCGTTGGGCGTTATTGTTTTTACTACTATATATTATAAGCTATAAAATAAAGATTCTATAGTTCTTTTAAACTTTCATTCAATATTTTTAAGCAGCTTAGTTAGTAGCAAGGTTGACTTGCAACTCGTAGGTATTGGATTTCAATCCTACATTTACAACATAAGATTGAGCCTTCGGTGCAACTATACATGGTGCTGCCTGATTTCTAGAATTTATCTGACTAGATACAACTTTCAATTTAAGAACCTGCTGTCTTGGCAACTAGGTATGTTCGCAAACGTTATGATATGTTCTAGAAAAAATTAATTGAGACAAGAACCAGTTACCTTAATCGAATATTAGCAGAGCTGGATTTAGCTAGAATTATCAAGCAGAAATAAGACTATTTACAGTCTTTTCGAGTGACGTTAATCCGTTTAGACTTTGAGTTACTACAATGTATTCTATGTCCTTAAATTTACGACAGGTTGCCTGTGTTAGGAAGCACGGGCATGTATTTTGTGGCTCAGTTCTCCAATTAGGGAGAATTAAAGGTTTTTGAAGTAAAACTTCTTTACTTTTCATCTTTGCTTCTTAACACTACTTGATTGAAACAATACTTTCTTATTGTAACAATTTTAGCATAATTCACAATACAAATATTTCAATAGAATGGTTACGGAGCGCCAGTCGTTCGGTTCAATTACGATCCATTACGCTCTATAAAGTTTAACGGGTGCGGTCTTTGACTAATTGATAGCGATGAGCTTCAATGGAACTGTAAACAACGTTGTGTATTACAGTTGATCAATTTCACTGTAAGTAAAGCTACATATGAAGAGAAAGATCAAAATTGAGAATGGAGTGGGAAAATCTACGTTAACAGCGCTTAATTTTTTTTTTTTTTTTCAATTATTTTTGTAGTTGACTACATTCTCTTGGGTTGGCATATAGTATGCAAATAAAATACATACTATATTGCATTATTAATATCCTTTAATACCAAATTAAACTCATTAACTGAATAAGGGATTTGTCTGTTGCACTAATCTAAACAGTCACCTGTGAAAACAAAACATAACAATTTTAATTCGTGAAAGTTTCAAACATTATAAATGACTCTGTAGCTGTCTAAAATATTTAGAAAATTGCATTTTTAAACTCCATAAGGATTATATCACCTCGTCATTGGCAGCACTGATGCAAGTCATGAAAAAGGTCGATGGATGGTGAAGAACTACGTCTTCTAGCTTTCAGGACCGTTATGTTGTTAAACGTAGTTCTGATCTTGATTTATGAAACAGTAACACAGCTGATGCATGATAAATAATCAAAAGTGCATTGTGCTCACTCAACTTATTTTTGATAGATTCTTTTAAGAGTATGACATACACAAAATGAACAACCTTAGCAACTGTAACAACAGTCAATAACCGACCGAATATAGACAGAAACCACTGGGATAATGGCAACATTAAGGAATGTCACTCAACTGTCAAACGCTGAATAAATTATTTACTAAAGGAGCTATTATGATAATTATAGAAGCTTTACTTTATAAAATACACAGATTAGAGAAAAAAACAATCGGAGACAAATACTATACACTTTAGAGTATAAGTAGGCTTAGAATATAAATAATAAATGGAAAAAGAAGAATTATGAATGTTACACTACGATGGACGTAATGGATGCACCAAGATGGGAAAGAAAGGTTTTCGAATGGTGACCATAAACTGAAAGCGTAGGCTGAACCCCTACTGTGTGGACCGACGACCTCATCAAAACCGCACCCAGCCATCGGGTGCAAGAGATAAGCACCCACTCTCTATGCGCTCTATGGGAGGCATAGGCCTCGAGAAAAAGAGAATAAAGCGCTATTTTGCTTTATTTGGTATGTTCAGCAGTGGACGTCATAGGCAAATTATACTAATTCTAATTAATGTCCATGAAGGGAGCAACTGCTTATCTATCTATCTTTTGAAACTGAACCATTTGAAACCTATCTAACCAATTTAAATATTGGTTTATTAAACTCGATCGTAAACTACAACGAACCCTCCGCATTAATAGCGGGAAATAGCCGCACGGGCGCGATGTTATCACAAGATTTATTTTTATGTTCCGCCTATTTTGTGTTATTCGACATTATCGCGCGGTTGCCGCGTCGCACTGAAATATCGCCGTCATCTTGAAATATAATCTGTGGCTGCAATAACTGTCGCATATACGATACATCAACGGCGATCGATGGCCCTAGCATCGGACACAGTTAAGCGAAGTTTTAAAATAATGGTTCCACCACCCGCCGCTTCAATGAAATGTTTTTCCCGGAACCGAGGCGGTACTATCGCTTCTGCGACTCAGGTGAGGGAAAAGTAGGTGAAAAATTTAAAAATTACCGAATACCCGCCTAATTCTCAGGCGCTTTGGATCGTATTTATCGGACGTTGATAAACGATGGCTAAATAAAGAAATACTTCGCAGGCGCTTTCATTACGGGCGCCGATAAATTTTCTGCTAATGAATTGTTTCCCCACCAGGGGGAGGTTGCTGTGATATTCCCGAAGCATTCAATACTGACATTTTCCTTGGAGCCATTGTTGAGATGACGTACCTATTTATATCAAGATATTAATGCGTCGCGTCAGAAATAAATACTCTCTTCGCACTTCTATCGGCGTCAGATTTGTTTCAAAGTTACAACAACAATTTATATAGATGATATTTTAGTGCGCAGTCTATAATTACATATTGATCGTATTCCCCACGCGGTTGTATCCCTTTGATTGCGGCGCAGCTGTCAATTCCATACAAATAGGCAATTAGCAGCGTCACCTCACCAGCGGGCATTCATTTACCGGCGCGCCTTAGAAACTTATCGCGGTCGTGGTCTTGCAACCAAAACCAGGATGACAGACTTCACTACAGTAAGTACTTCTCCTGCGGTACCTTTTTGGGCTTGCTGAATGTTTTTGTATTCTACCGGCCTTTGTAAGCATTTAGGATTGTATCCACCTTCACAGCCATCCAGACTCGTAGTGACCTCAATCCAAAAGGACAACTACAACCCGTACTAAGCGTTTTGCATTAAAATTTGCAAACAACCAATGACTGAAGCACCTTGCCATCGTTCTTATGACTATAAACCTGGGAGTCTTTCAGTTGGTAGTACCCCTGCTTTCTCAATTGTAGGTTGTCGGTTCGATTTCCATCCAGGACAAACATTTGTATGATGAACATAGGTGTTTGTTCTGTGACTGGATGTTATATTGTATTGTATTCTATGTATGTACAAACAAAAAGTATCTAGTATTGTATCAGTTATCTGGTACCCATAGTAGATGCTTTGCTTAGTTTGGGGCTAGATGGCGCTGTGTGAAATGTCCATTAATATTATTATTATTACTCTTATACATTAGCAGGGATAAGCAATTTTATGTATCACTAAAGTATAAAACCACTGTTCAATAATCGATGCATATTTGATCACTACCTATCATCAACGGTAAGTTGGACTAGCAATGTATGCGACGTAATATTAGACAATGTACATAGAGTAACTGAACTGGAGGGCGAATTAATCAGGCTCGCGAGGGAACAGTCAATATCCATGTTGTTTGACGCCCGTATTTGTCGCCGCTGCTCTGTGACGCTCGTGTTGACTCGCGCGCTGCGTCTCTAACCGCCCTCATTTGTACAAATACGCATATTATAATTATTATATAATAAATGGATATGAATATTTATGTATGAATAGATATTCTTTAATTTTAGTTTCATTTATATTACGTCTTTTTTGGTTATTGTATCTACTACAAAGGTTTAATTTTTATTATGACTATTTACAATTTAATCTGCATTTACAACATAGATGTGTAGTTAATTATACAGACAATCAAAAACTGCACTTGCCAACCTGCGCCTCAGGTAAATAAATAGTTTCCATTAGATACCCATGGTTTTTTTTGCGTGATAATGCGCGCCTATGCAGCTGCCATGATAAAATTATGAATATATAGGCTCCGGGATTATGCATGGCGGGCAAACTATAAAACTATAGGACTTCAGCATGCGCACCGGACCGTGTCCGGAGCAAAAATGATCCGCAGTACACCGAGCGCTCCCTTTTTATAGCCAGATGGGTGGGAGAGTGATGACAGTTACCAGTGTTGCCACTGTAATAAATTTAAATGTTACCACAGGGTAAATTACGGTACTGCCCGGTGCGCATAGAGTTTACATCTGGACGTTGCCGCCGTCAAATATAATTTCTTAAAATCTATATGTTTCATTATAAATTATAAACAATTTACTAGGTGGTAGCACTTTGTTGCAAAGTTCGTCTAGGTAGGTACCACCGCTTTGCCAGTTATTCTGCCGCCAAGCAGTAGTGCGCAAGCACTACTGTGTTCCGGTTTAAAGGGCACTGTAGCTAGTGAAATTACTGGGCAATTGAGACTTTATGATCTGATCTCACAGTCGAGTAATCTTATTACCAGACTGTGCTGATGTCTCAGGATGATGTGCGCAGTGCAGTGTCGCTTGAAACTCTATGTATTAGGGTTCCGCGGGACACTGTTCTGTTATGGGCGGCCGTGGCGCTTAACATCAGGTGAACGACTGGCTCGACACATCATTCAATAACAAAAAAAAAAAAAAAAAAAAAAAACAAATCAGTTTCGTCATCAACACATTATCCGTTATTTTTTCTAAGAGAGAATATGCCACATGAACATGTCAACATAACAATAACAAAAGTAAATCAAACAAACAATGCCTACTCAAATCACAGTGAAACGTATTCCAATGAAGCAATCTGATAACCAAGTGGAAACCCAGACGGGCGCGCCACGAGGGCTCGCTCGCCGCGGAGGGATCCGACCGTTACGTTCTATCGTATTATTATCGTACACAAGCACCCGCACGCACCCGAACTGACGCGCTCGAGAGGCTTACAAAAGGAACACGACTTTCTCATTCGAGCATCGATGTCACGGAGCTTGTCGGAGCGAACAACGACACATCTCAGCGAAACATTCTCGTCTTTTCCTACTTTTTCCTTAAAAAGACATCACTTTCCCTTGAGAGTACGTTTCGAATGAAAAAGAAAATTAAGTGTTCAAAATGTTCATTTAATATCTGTCACTTTATAGGTTGGATAATATTGTAAAGATCAGCATTCCTACTTCAATACGCAGTTGGCTAGTGTCAGAATTTTTAAACCACTCGGAGATTTCTTCTTGTATCCTAAATTCCTAACGAATTACAGTTATTTATGGTTGTAATTGTAATGTAATAATTTAATGTGTTCTATGCATAATTGGTAGTTGTACCGTTCCAGTTACAATAAACATAATTTGAATTTGTTTAGTTCTCTACTATTTTGATGATAGCGTTATATTTAGAAAAATAATAAATATTTGCTTTTGTTAGACCTTGTCGTGTCGAACCTAAAGACCCGGGGCCAAAATACATAACGATCTGGTAATCATTTTTAAAGAGCTGTAATAGTTTCAAGATTTAATAAGACAGTTTCCTTAATAACATTTTGACAGCCTCTGTGGTGTGGCGGTTCAACAGGTCGGCTCTTAACCCGGAGGCAGCGGATTCGAATCCCACGGCAGGACAAGTATATGTGCATAGAAAAAAGTGTAAATACTTAGTGTTGCGGGAACATGGTCAGACACCTCGTAGTTCCTGGGTCCCTAGGGAGTCCCTCCCACACAGGGAGTCCTAGTAAGGGTCCAGGATCTATGTATGTGATCATTGGGCATGATTATTATTAATATTATTTGGCCCTCGTATTTTCGAAGAGTATTATCACAGGGTGTGCGGTGCATCGATGGCACGTTTAGAGTTACATTCAGGTTACGGTGATGTCACCCCGTCAGGGCCGCGTGCTGGTTTACTAACTATGACATAAAAAACGGCAATATTATTCTCTGATCCGTCACGTATCTCGTCTGGAAACAAAGAGTATGTGGCATCCATTTCAATGGACGCTGTAACCTGTAGACATATATATCGAGGACACGTTACCCCTCGCCCTCAGCCCTGTTGGCCCTGGAGCCCGTACAAACGACATAATGCTCCACTAATTTCGTTTTCGTGTACTTTACCTGTTTACTTATGTGGATAATAAACAACATTAGAGATTTAAGCCAATTTGCTCGGCATAAAATTAAATGTAACGAACGATTCTTCAAGCTATTATTTGAGAATAATATTACAGAGTATCTTAACATAATATGAAAGGGAAACTAATAGCTTATTATTTATCATCAATAACGTAAAGACGCACTCAATTATTTTATCTACCCATAGTATTGTAAACTGCTCACAGATTGATCGTAAGTGGGGTACCTATTTGAGATCGGGGCACTTCAAGCTCATCCCTCGAGATAGCGCGGTAATGCAGATCCCGAGTAAATGAACTGTACCTATCCAATTAGAGGAGAGTCCCGGTGGCTCGGCGCGCTGCGGCGTTGGCTCGGGGCTGCGCCGGGCAGGGAGTGCGCCATTCAATTTGCGGTCACGGCCAACGAAGAGACCAGTTTACCGCCTGTTATAGAAGCGTTTTCACGTTATTATTACGCTATGGGGCCAAGAGCCGTTTTGGTAAAGAGAATTTTGTTGCCGTGTTATTCTTAGCTCGGGGACGCGAGGGTTGGCTATTTTCGGAAAGTTAATATGCAAGCGATGTTTCGAGTATGATTGTCGAGGTGTTATCTTTTCAATTTGCTTTGCGGTTCGTTTTCATTATCAATATTTGAGTTTATGGAGGAATTTTGTACGGGAATTTCAGTTTGTTTACCTTTGTCTGTTAATCAGTCTTTCTTATCTCTTTCTGGATTGTTGTCAATATTACCAGTGGTATATAGCTGTGTACAAAGTCGCAGTTCCTCGCGGTCCGCTGCAATTTATTGTTCATTCAATGTGGGACCCATCTCAAACGGTCTGTTTTCGATGCCCACTGAGCATGAAAATAATAAAAAGTCAGCCACGCGTGTAACGGGCCACGTGACGAGGGTTCCGTAGGTGCCGTGTGTAGACTTGCAGGCGCGAGGTGAGACGCCTGTCTCTCTAAATTTCCTTCTCGGTTAACGTCCATCAAGTATCAGAAGATATGTTTTTCGGCAGCACTTTGTGGGATGGGTTATCATTTATTCAGTTGATTAAGCCTTGTGGGTTGATGTTTCTTTTTATTTTAGCACCTCTCTTGAAGATTACGTTTGTTTATAATGTAAAAAGCTTGCTTATTTTTAGTTTTCGTGCTTGTAGACATAACTAATTGACGAATTGATTGAACGAAATATCTAGAAACAATGAAGGCTACAAAAAAGAAACACGTTGACGCCTGATTGCGAACAAAAACAAGGATAGATCTCGTAAGTTGGAGGGATATCTCCGAAGGGAGAGAGGGGGCGTTTAGAGAGACAAACACGGGCCCTTGCGATATGAACAGGTCTTACCTTTGGGAATATTAGCTATTCACTGTAATATACCGCCAGTCAAATCAACTATAAATAAAATAATAATAATAATTCAACTGTTTGGGCTTATTGAAAACGTTAAGGTTAAATGGATTGGATGAAATGATAATAGGGTACCATCTCTATTTTTACTCCATAACTATTAATAAGAGGATTGTCGCCATATATGTCAGCGTAACTGACCGGAATAGGTGCAGCTGACCATGTCGTTACGGACGACCGACCGGCACCGGCGCGGTTAGACTTCACATCTGACCTTTTACTATTCTTGCTTAGTAAGCTCGTTTGGAAAAGGCTGGTGTACTGTGGTATGTGGGGTATCTCATAGTCTGTGGTGTGCCACAGACTACCCAAACTGTATGACGCGTGCATGACGCAGTTTGTTGTAATATCTCTACGACAGGTTTTTTTTTTTTATGTTAAAGAATGACGTGACGAGCTAGCCGTTCGCCTGATGTTAAACGACACGGCTGCCCATATCAGCTGCAGTGTTACTCGGAACTCTAAAGTATAGAGTTTCGCGTGACACTACACTGCGCACGTCATCCTGAGACATCAGCACAATCTAGTAATAAGATTACTAAACTGTGAGATCAGATCATAAAGTCTCATTTGCCCAGTAATTTCACTAGCTACAGTGCCCTTCAAACCGGAACACAGCAGTGCTTGTGCACTACTGCTTGGTGGCAGAATAACTGGCAAAGCGGTGGTACCTACCTAGACGAACTTTGCAGTAAAGTCCTACCACCTAGTAAAAAAAGGTTAAAAAGTTAAAAAGGCTTTATTAGTCTTGTAAAATTTGTGGTAATGTGTACATTGAAAGTGAAGCCTTGTTATCCCGGTGTAAAAATAGGAACTCCCTACCTCCTGCCTGTGGGTACCCTAAAGCTGGGTATGCGCTGGCTGGAATATCTAGGAAGTAAGCTGTAGCATTCTCCTCAGTCTCAGTCTCCTAATAATGAAGACACTTGCCAAGCGTGGTGATAGCACCCCCTTCTCTCCCCTCCCCTCCTCTCCTCTCCCCTCCTCTCCCTTATCCCTCTCTGTGAGATAAGCGTTCAAAATAGCATTGCATTTTCGTGGCCTGTGTTCAGCAGTAGACGTCTTTCGGCTGACGTGTGAGAATTGAGTCGGTAATTGAAAAGTCCCAACGTGGATACTGCGTTAGTTACAGACAATGAAATATTTATTTCAAAAATTATCTTCTCGGTTCAGTCCCGGTACCGGTACTGGTACGGGCTGGCTTGCTGTTGTGTAAATCCTCCTTTAAACGAAGCTTATCTGTTTTAGCGTCATGCGCACTTTATTTTAAGAGAAAGGGTATCAAAGAATATACAGTTTCGGTAAATTTCGTGATTTATGGCAGTAACGATAGAAAAAGATTTTGAAACTTTTAGATTACTACGAAATGTTCTTTAAAATCTTTGAAGCTATAATCTTAGGTCTTACTGATGACTTGGATCTTCATCATCAACAAAAGAAAGTCCACTACTGAAAAGGAAGGAAAAGGCCCTTTTGAATAATATAATCCCTAATCTCCAATCACTGATCCTCAATCTCTAATCCCTAATCCCTAGTCCCTAATCCGTAGTCTGTAGTCACTAAACACTAACCTAATCCCTAAACCTTAATCCCCAATCCGTAATTAGTAATCCGTAATCTGTGATTCCTAATCCATTATACCCTAATCCTTAATCCATAATCCCTAATCACTAATCTCTAATCCCAAATCTTAATCTCAAATCGCTTATTCCTACTCCCTACTCCCTATTTCCTACTTCCTACTCCCTACTCACTAATCCCTACTCTCTACTCCCTATTTTCTAACCCCTTATCCCTGCTTCCTAATCCCTAACCCCTTATCTTTAATCCCTAACCCCTAATACCTTATCCTTAATCCCAATCCTTATTCTTTAATCTCTAATATATTAATTTGGAACATTTTCTGTTTGTATGTTTGTTTTTTGTTTTTGGCTTTCATGCCAAATGCTGAACCGATTTGAATGAAATCTCGGCGCAAGCTTCTTGGTTCTTGGCATAGAAACGCTATTCTCAAAATCCTCTGCATACTGGGTTGTCTGTAACACCAAGCGTCAACATAATGTTGTGTTTGTTTAAGAGGTAGTTTTGGTCGCTATTCAGATGACTCGTTAAAGTCTATTAAGTTCCGTTAACGATCAAAAACGTCTCTTTCGTCTGACTCCAAACCTACTACTAACCACTTGTCTTGATGTAGATTTTATTATGTTCGTAGACATATCCAAGAGCGGCACGAGACGTAAATCCATCTAAAGTGAATTTCTGAGATAACGATTTTCAGAAATCAAATTTTAACTTTAAAGTTAAATCTTCAGGGTATCTATTATATTAAAACTTTACTTTTTAAAGGAAGCGGGCACTTTCCTCGTTTTCCTCAATTTGCGTCTTCCACTTCATCTAATTTTCTCAAACCGAGGAGGCATCGCGCCCGATTTCCTAAATAAGCGGTGATGCAATCTTTTTAGAACAAACGGGCATTGTGATACTGAGGGGAGTTCCGCATACAGATTATTGCTACCACTCTAAATTTCACGACAAAAGCGGATAATAATTTCATGTGAAACCCGGCACTCGCACTTACAGTAATATGACAAAATTTGAGGATATTTATCACCAACTGACCTGCACTTGGCTAGGGCGGTATATACTGGCTTACACTATTTCCCTGTAAGGGAACGCCCATCTCCCAGTAGCAGCAAGCGTACTTGGGCTGATGATCTTATTTTATTACTAGTTGCGCCCCGCGGTTACACCCGCGGATAAAAAGTATGTTGATTATTTACTCATCCCACGGGAAAATTTCACTTTTCCGGGATAGAATGTAGCCTATATGTCAATCCAGTGTATAAGCTAACTTGGTACCGAATGTCATCCAAATCTATTCAGTCGTTTGAGCGTGAAGGAGTAACAAACATACACACATACATACTTTCGTCTCTTTAATATTAGTGTTATTAACTAGTGGCGCCCCGTGGTTACACCCGCAAATAACGACTTTATTATATATAGTCAACTTTTTAATTTTTTCACTATTTTTCGGCTTTTGGGATGTAGACAAATATAATAAATATAAAACCATAAATATTGGTTCAACCGTTCTCGAGTTATAAGTGTTTGAACAAACCCAACTTTGTTTTAATAGGTCTTTACCTATGAAATTGCCGTATTGTAGTACAGACTTTTTCAAAGAAAAAAAAGTTTTGATTGGCTATTTCTAAATTCAAATTAATTTTGTTTTAAAAATATGACATTCTATTTACAATATAAGTCTTTTGTTTATTGATTAGCGTTGTATTTTCATTACATTTCAACATTTTTCCTCATAATGGATACTTTGAAATTTCGTGTAATTATGGAATATGAGTTCCGTCGTGGCACCAACGCGGCACAAACGACACGTAACATCAACGACGTTTACGGAGAGAACTGTACAAACGAACGTACAACCCGTTATTGGTTTGCTCGGTTCCGTTCTGGGAATTTTGAGTTGAAAAATGAACCTCGTGGTCGTCCGGAAACTTTGGTCAACAATGATGAATTAAAGGCGATTGTGGAAGCTGATGAATCTCAATCTACAGCTGAGCTGGCAGCAGCTTTTGATGTTAGCATCAAAACAATATTGGTCCATTTGCGACAGATTGGCAAGATAAAAAAGCTTGATAGATGGGTGCCCCACGAACTTAACGATCGCCAGCGCAACATACGCGTCGAGACTTGCCTTGCGCTGCTTAACAGGCACAGAAATGAAGGAATTTTGAACCGAATTGCGACGTGCGACGAAAAATGGATTCTTTTTGACAATCGAAAGCGCTCAGCAAGTTGGTTAGATCCTGGTTCGGTACCAAAGCAATGTGCAAAACAAAAAATGACCCCTAGAAAGGTGATGGTCACAGTTTGGTGGTCTAGTGCTGGTGTGATTCATCATAGCTTTTTACAAAACGGCGAGAGCATTACTGCAGATGTGTACATTGACGAACTGACCACAATGATGGCGAAACTCGCACGTCTGCAACCAGCTTTGGTCAATCGGTCGTCTCCACTGCTACTTCACGACAACGCGCGACCCCATACTGCACAACAGACCGTCTCTAAGCTGCATGAGTTGGGTTTGGAAGCTCTCCCTTATCCGCCATACTCACCAGATCTTGCGCCTACCGACTATTACTTTTTCCAAAATTTGGACAACTTTTTAGCGGGAAAAAAATTCAATTCCCGAGAGGCAGTACAAAACGCCTTTGAAGAGTTTGTTGTCTCCCGTCCTGCTGATTTTTTCAAGAAGGGCATCCATAAACTGCTACAGCGTTGGCAAAGATGCATTGATTGCAGGGGTGATTACTTTGAATAAAAGAAATAAATAGGTTCGAAAAAAAAATACTTTAACTTTTTTCAAACATAACGGCAATTTCATAGGTAAAGACCTAATATATACGAGTATATATATAGATTGATAAAACTTCAGCGTATCATGGCTCATACTTTTCTAAAGGTCACATATAATAAAATCATAAACTTTGCTTATTTTCAAGTTTAAAAGTACGTTAAAAGATTAATTATTATGTACCTTAATTATAATCAATTTTTAATTGGAGAAGCTTTGGATACATATTTATGTTAGGCGTGAAAGGTTTTAATTATATTTTAAGAAAATATTTACATTACGTGGGTTTAATATACCTAATTTGAAATATATTTATATCATATAAATATATTTCATATGATATGTAAATGTAAAATAGTATGTAGTTAAATCTCATAGACGTGGCTCAGTTACCAGGGTACCTAGTATTTATTTCTTTTCTACACTGTAATTTGATTGTTTGTTTTCATTGAATAGTCTCTGAAACTCTGGACCGATTAGGATAATTCTTTCAGCATTAGAATGCTAAATGGTTAATTTAGGAACATATGTAATAGAATATATATATACGCATATAAAAATACCCTTGCGAAGCCGGGGCGGGCCGTTGGTAATATTTCTGATATGGCATCTTTTCCTGTGTCGAGTTGTAATTATTCCTAACATTGCGCGACATAACATTGTTACCATGTCTGACTCATTCCATTTATCTGTCCTTCTAGCGTGAGATGGCGTGTAACTCACAGATTAAATAATTGTCATTTGTACTTTTTCGAGCGGAAATAATGTTTACAATTAATTGAAGTAACGTAGTGGGAAAGAAAATCACTTTTTTTGTCACTTATTAATAGGCTTAAGTACGAGTATAAAGACAGCCTCTGTGGTGCAGTAGTTGCGTAGGTCGGCTCATAACCCGGAGGCGGTGGGTTTGATGTGCACAGCAAAAAACCTAAATACTTGTTCTGTGTCTAGTTGCCCTAGACACAGGGAATCGTAGTTAAGTTGCAGAAGGTGATCTTAATTCTGTGTTTTATTTATGTCCCGTTTTTATCTACAATATTACTCTTTTTCAACTAATTCAATTAAGTTTAGTTTTTATTAGCATAAACAATTTTACCTAAATTTTTATATTACGTGTAATTAAACGGCTTTCCTGGACTTCTTATGAATAGGATCAACTCAGCAGTAATTATAAATACTTTATCTTTACACACGAGACTTTTTTTTATATATAAGTGTAAATTATAATCTATTTCAACGACAAACCCAAAAACAAAAGGTATGGTTAAAATTTAGTGGGTGAAAAGCATTTTCCCCGAAACGTTAATATGTAGGTAAATTCACTCGCGGGCTCTATTGTCTCTATCACACATGCAGAGCACAGAACGACGGAAATAACATTTCCAAATACCAGCAGTCCTCCTAAGAAATGTTATTGAAGAGACGAACAAAACACACCGAAAATTAGTTCGTCAACTTTTTCTTTGAAGTGCAATGAGACGGTCAGCGTCTGCTCAAACTGAAAACACGGTAATTAGCAATTTGAAAGTATCTCGGCGTCACTGCCAGCTTGTGAGGGTTTAATTTAACTTTTGGACGTTTGTATCGCAATAGCACGCCCCGCGGGGTGCGGGGGGGTGAGACAAGGGCGTGCGGAGTGCGCCCACGGGCACACCTGCCTGTGGTCGAATGTTGAAGCTAGATGCCGTGTATTACAACAACACAGTGTAATAAGTTTTTGCTACACGCTGGATGTTAAATTTTTGTAACTATATATAGCTATATATAGTTACAAAAATTTAGCTCGTAGCTACGAGCTACTACCCGCAGCTTCGCCCGCGTCGTGGCCTATGAGAAAATAATTCAACCACCCATATCACCCTCTCAAGGGTGGAATTCCAAAAAAACCTTTCTTCGCGAATGTCTACGTCATAACATCTAGATAAATAAAAAACATTCTTCCAAAGTACAATCTAAATATATGTAAACACAAAGGTGACTGACTGACTGACATAGTAATCTATCTACGCACAGCCCAAATCACTGGACGGATCGGGCTGAAATTTTGCATGCAGGTAGATATTATGACGTAAGCAGCCTCTAAGAAAGGATTTTTCGAAATTCCACCCTTAAGATGGTGAAAGGGGTAGTTGAATTATTTTCCCATAGGCCACGCCGCGGGCGAAGCTGTGGGCAGAAGCTCGTTAGATATAAACTCTGCGTATTACGTACGTAATTACGTATACGTAAACGTACATATTGTCTACATTCTTATGTAGACAATACGTACGTTCCTCATATATAAGGTTCAATGACCCATGAACTCGTTGACACACAAACAAAGTTATCTCGTCGGCCGACGCGCGCTCCTCAATACTTTTATGAGCGATCATAAAAAGTATTTAACAGCCAACAAGAAAATCCATTTACAGCCTTTTGGTAAATATACTATTTCTATATTTATAGCAAAACTCATTTTCTTTTAACGTTCCTGGATCGGTCACGTGAGGCCAATAAAATTGTTCGTAAAACACGTTGTGAAAAAAATATTATCCAAAGCTTATCTTTTGAAATTAGTGTCGTGTCGTAAAATATGATTCTTGTGCTTGCGTGGTGTCGCTCCGGCTTACAACCCGTACGATAGTTGTGATACGAAAATTGTTTACAATGTATCAAGTTATCGATGACAAAAAATTTACAGGAAGTAGCTTGTGTGGGGCCATAATACAATTTAAACTTAATTTAAATTTTCGCGTTTTAAATATTCAATTTATTTTACTAAACTAAGATGTTACAGTCGAGATCGCATCAAAGATAAAAAAGCAAAAGGCAGCGCAGTCACTAAAAATGTAGATTTCGTAGATACAAAGGTTTCTAAGATATGAACAAACATCTGTAAAATGTGGCATTCAAACCTCTCCCTGTTCTACGGCTCTACCCTCACACGCGAAAATTTCTAGTATATTCATCGGGACACTTGAAAATATAACTATGCCAACTTTCAAGACTAATGAACTATTTCAGTTGGTTGCCCAATCGAGCTAATTTCCTTAAGGTATCAGGTGAATGGTAGATCATAAAATCCGCTGTATTGGATTTAGGATGACGTAATGTAGCCTAAGTCAAGTAAGATATAAATATGCTTCGATTTTTTTTTTGTTTTCCTTAGTCCTAATTTAACTTCTTTCAGATGAGACAGTAGTCAACATCACCGCATCGTCGCAATCATCAGATGACGCGATCAACTATGTGACATGAGTGCCTAGAAGATAGGGGTTCACTCTTTTTGCTTTGAAAACTCCCAGATTATGTTATTTTTCAGGAAACAGAGACGCTGGTAAGTTGTTCCATTTCTTTGCCGTCTGCGCAATAAATGTTGAAGTGAAATGCTTTGTGCGAATCCAAGGAATGCCCAGTATATATTGTATAGTATCCAATTCAACAAAATATGATACGTAGTTTGAATAAGCCACTACGAGGGAGCAAAGGAAACCTAGAAAGTCGTACTCATTTACATTTGTGCACTTTCTTTTGCATGACGTGTTTATCTATTTATTTATTATTTTATAATAGGTACACAAAACAAATTTCAATCATTGACTAAATGCCAAATAGACATACTTATTTATCGAAAATATATATTTTTGTGCGAGGAATTCATTTAAAAAAGCCGCCATATACATTTTAATGTAAGTTTATATAACCTACGACATGCATAGTATGAAGGTCTATCCATTGACACCTGGTCGATTGAAATAAGATTCGTACATACATACTAACACGCATACACAGATACAAAGACCTTCAAAATCATAACCATCCTTTTGCAGTAGTTGGGTAAATATACATTAGCGCGCTACACGATATTTTACGAAGCTACGAAGTGCTACGAGATTGCTACAGCCGCTACGTAGCACTCGTAGCAGCTTTAAGCTAATTTGCCACGATGTATGCATTATGTAAATGTAGAAGCTACGCGCTACGCTATCCTCCCTCGGTTATCGTTTATTATTCAATCTATTACACAGTCGGACTGGTTCTGGGCGGTTTAAGGCGGAATCAATTAACGTATTACATGGAAGCTTGCTTTCATTCCGTATTCATACACGCCGCACACTCTCATATATACATTTATTGAAGCTCTAAGTATTTTGATAGTGTACGGTATCATTATTACATTGTAGATCAATGCTATATGTTGGATTAAATAGCAATCAATGATCTCAAAAGTGAACCATTAAAACTTATAATGAAAAAGAGTTTGTAATTTGGATTCAATATATGTATAGGACGTATATTTTTTTTTTAAATTAATGACTTGAAGAGCTAGACCTTTACTTGATGTTACGCGTCACAGCCACATGACAGTAGCAGTGCCACTTGGAACTCTATGTGGTATAGTTTTAAGTGATACTACAATACACATACACAATACATACTGCACACGTCATTCTGACACAATCAGCACAGTCAAGGAATTAATTTTTTTTTTTAATGCTGCTTTACTACATACTCCTGGGTCCGTGCTCTTATTTAATATACTACTTACATATTGTAGGTTGTGTTATTATTATTATTTAATATATACAGGAGGGGCTTAAATAATATATAATTAATACATAAAGTCACCTACACAGATTCTGGACCCAAACCAGGATTCCTTGCATCTAGGGACCAAGGAACTATGAGCCCCATGGTCACATGAAATTAATGACTTTGGGACCAGGTCAAAAAGCCTTATTTCCCCATTTTCACTAGCTCAATAGTTACATTTAACGTTGGTTGTAAGATTTTAGCAGCTAATTCAGAGAAATAACCACGTTTGACATTACATATCAAATATTTCAAATTAATATATTCCCGAGAACAGTCGGGAATATATTAATTTAAAATGAATTACACTCATGACAATTTTAATACTAAAACATATCAAATATATAGAAAAGATTATTATTTTTGTTGTCCCTTTGATGTTTGACTCAGTTCTTTATATTCCGGTCGAGTTTTAATAAGCTCGCAGCGACCCAGCAAGTAGTAGCCACGTCCACCATAACGTGTACATCATCAAAATACTATTATGATGTAGCGCGATGATAAATGGTGGAGTTGTCCGGCTGTCCGCAATCTGCTTGCGTGATTTACGGCAGTGTACGCTCACCACCATATCGTCGTGTGTGTGTGCGTGACATAGTGTTGCCAGGTGTCACGAAAAAGTTTGTGAAAGTTTCAGGTCTCAAAGGACATGTGTTTCATGAAATGAAGCCTATTTGGGCATTGAATTGTGTTTTCCATAGAAATGTTATTATCTAGTTACGTATTCTTTTTTTTCTATTCGTGTAAGCAAGTAGTTAGAGTGTCAGAATTAAATGGGAGAATGATATGATATGTGTTTTTTATGATAATCTGTGCTTATAACAATAACCAAGACCTCCGGTTAAATAAAAAAGTAATGTAACTATTTTAAATATCCTGATTCAGACTTATAAATGTAGTAACAATTGCCTATTTGCAATAAATTATTAGTTTTTTACTTTATATATAAACGAGTTTGAGCCTCGCGTCAGGACAAGTATTTCTGAACAAAAAAAAGCGCAAATACTTGTTCTGTGTCTGGTTATTGTAGAAACAATCACATACATAGATCTTGTACCCTTACTAGGATTTCCTGTTGCTAGAGACCCAGAAACTATGGACCATGGTCCCCACAACACCCAGACACAGAACAAGTACTGATTAAGAAGTCGGTTTGCCACAATAACCTCACTCGGCAGACGTCTTAATGATTGCAGTAGATTATAACGCAGAATAATATTCACGTAGCCAGCTCTTGCTGCACCCAAAGGAAGAAATAGGATGTTCATATTCTTACTGTGTAACCATGCGGAAATTATGGTTGTTTACGGATACAAGAGCGACGTCAGAGAATACGCCGTGCCGTGCTGTCGCCGGCTCACCGACACGTGTGATTGATATAGTCTTATGCTCCAGACGTTACACGACGATAACAGAAACTCACTTCATCAGCCATGGAGATACGGGCCTTCTATAACCCACCAAAATTAACCAAGTGCCGCCTGGTAGATAAATAAATAAATTAATATTTGTGGACATTTTATTTAACGCCATCTAGCCCCAAATTAGCAAAGCTTGTATTTTGGAAACCAGATAACTGATACAATACTTAGATACTTTTTGTTTGTATATATATAATATACATACACACAATATAACACACAGACACAGAACAAATATCGATGTTCATCACACAAACGTTTGTTTCGTGTGGGAATTGAATCCATAATCTATTGATCAGAAGGCAGATCTACTGCCGACTGAGCTATCAGACCAGTCAAAGTTGAGTAGATTATTGAGTGTTACCTTACGGTGTATTCCTTCCCCGGTGTAAGAGCGAGTGTCCGTTCCCACCAATCACAACTTGTAAATTTACCTGCTACTGCTGAGCCACATTCACACACCCAAATCACACTCACTCATTCAAAAAATCGAAACCTTTTTCACATGAATTCTTTGTGAAAGCCGTGTGTCACGAGCACGATGAAGTAATACATTTAGATAATGACGAGCTTCTGCCCGCAGCTTCGCCCGCGACGTGGCCTATGGGAAAATAACTCAACCACCCATTTCACGCTCTTAATGGTGCAATTTCGAAAAATCCTTTCTTAGCGGATGCCTACGTTATAACATCTACCTGCATGCCAAATTTCAGCCCGATCCATCCAGTTGGTTTGGGCTGTGCGTTGATAGATCACTATGTCAGTCAGTCAGTCACCTTTGAGTTATATGTATTTAGAAGATGTACACAAACACGATTAGTGAAACACGATTTGAGAAAATCATTCAAAACATAGAAGGCATTTTATCTATACTTAAATTACCAAATACATGCAAAGACCCAACCGAATAACAACTTCAATCTTAAAACAATAAGATTTCATCTACAAGAACATATTTTTTTCATGGATTTGAATTGTAAATATTTTCTAAGATACACGATTGTGCCCGTATGAATCTCTTTCAATACTTCGAGCGAGATGGAAATCTGGTAACTTTGATACACGATGCTAAAATAGATACAACATTCATGAATTCGTAGAACAGCAAAATGAAAAACTACACAGCGTTTGAAGGATTATGAATCTTGTCTTGTACAATATAAAGTGCAGTGTCGGCTGTGTGACTGAATTTTCGATAAAAACTTTAATTTACACTATTTCCATTGTTTTAGAAGGAGCTACCTGTGTTTTGAAGCGAAATATGTAGTGAGATCAGTTGGTAGTGAGGTAGATTTAAGTTCCGTGGGTCGTGGCATGCAATCAAGATTTTTCGTGTTGTATTGTGTGTATGTGTGTGTGTGCGTGCGTGTGAGTTTGTTTCTGTCCACACACTGCAACGACTGAACGTATTTCAATGAAATTTGGATTGAAAATACCTATGTACATGAATGAACATAATTTTATACATTTTATTTGAGGACGGAACGGAACTAGTATCTAAATATATATAACTCAAAAGTGACTGACTGACTGACTGACTCACATAGTGATCTATCAACACACAGCAAACAAAACTTACAAACCACTGGACGGATCGGGCTGAAATTTTGCATGCAGGTAGATGTTATGACGTAGGCATCCGCTAAGAAAGGACTTTAAGAAATTCCACCCTTAAATGGGTGAAATGGGTGGTTGAATTATTTTCCCATAAGCCACGCCGCGGGCGAAGCTGCGGGCAGAAGCTCGTACACTATAAACCCGGAAAGAACAATTATTTCTAATGCACAAAGAGAGCTCCCAGTTAGTACAGATAGATACCTTTTCTGCTTCATAAAGGAAAAGTAAACGAAACTAATTACGTAACAAAGTTAGCTCTCCCTAATATATCTATTTAATGACCGTGACGTCGTTTCCGCGACAAACATTGTTCGGTGCTGTGAACGTTGTGACAGTATGTTTGTGCAAGTTGAGTGGGAATGAACTTTTTCGTTCAGTAATTATTTGTTCCAGATGTAGGGACACAGATTTGAAGCCTTGGCTTTATGGTATTTGCTGCGTTAATCTCCTTTTTGTACTAAATGACACGCCTCAGCTGTACTTGAGTTAATTATTTCATTTTTTCAAAGGAAAAGGCTAGTCCGGAAAGGAAGAGGAGTAAGCGAAAGGAAAATTTCATCCAGTTTCAGGAGATATGGACTTATATAAGTTAGACAGACAGACATACCACCAGAGGCTTTGTAAATAGGGTTCAGTTTTGACCTCTTGGTACAAACCTTTAAAAAAATCACGTATATGGAAGTATGGATATTGTTGGAAATCCTAAGTGGTTTTAGTTTTAAAAAAAAAGTAGCTTTACAATGAAGCTAAGAATATTTATTAAGATTTACTAAGAACCGACAATAATTAATAGCGTGATTTTATAAAACGTCCGTCGCCTCAGAGCGCTGCCCGAAAAGTGAGCCCGAGCCTTCTCCGTCGCTCGTATATATACTACGCCGCTTGCATCAGCTCCCGAAGTGAAGTATTTTGTAACACGGCCGTTCCTGCTTGCGTGTTGTCCTCAACAGCTGCTTCATCTTCAAGCGGCACATTTTCGTCGACCTCGACCGTTGTGTCTTCTTCTATAACACAACAAAACATGATTTTAGGACCTGATGTACAGGCATAACGTTGGTAACTGAAACCATTTCAAAATTTAAATGAAGTTGTTGCTCAATTCAAAGAAATTTCAATTTAGAGAAATTCAACAGGTACTTGTAATAAACATTGAAAACGGAGACTGCAAAACAACTGTGTTAAAAGCACAAGCGTGCACTCAAGTACAACCAACGCAGTTCTCATAACAATTTTATGAAAAGATGTAAGAAGAAGTAATGGTTACAGGCGCATGTTAGCATTGTAAATAAAGAAAAATAAATGTATTGCGAATTTCAGAATTCCGGACGATATGACACTCATTAACACGTCATACATAGCAAAAACGACAACGGTATGACGTGACACTCACAAATCACTTCGTACATTGAAAAGAAACGGAAACTGTACGACATGACACTCACAAATCACGTCATACAACTGTATGACATGGCACTCACAAACCACGTCATACATTGCAAAAACGGCAACTGTATGACGTGACACTTACAAATCACGTCATACATTGCAAAAACGGTAACTGTATGACGTGACACTCACAAATCACGTCATACATTGCAAAAAACGGCAACTGTGTGACATGGCACTCACAAACCACGTCACACATTGCAAAAAACGGCAACTGTGAGACATGGCACTCACAAACCACGTCACACATTGCAAAACCGGCAACTGTATGACATGGCACTCACAAACCACGTCATACATTGCAAAAACGGCAACTGTATGACATGACACTCACAAATCATGTCATACATTGCAAAAACGGCAACTGTATGAAGAGGCATAGGCCACCTCACACATTGCAAATAGAAAGAAGGCAACTGTGCGAAATGATCACACATTGCAAACGACGCCACACAAAGTGCAGTCATCGCTGAGTCACATTGCTGAGACAGATATCCGCAGTGGAGAACGCAGAACAAGCGTCCGGCGTCCATTCGCCCCGCCAAAATACGATGTCATCGGCGGTCGCTTGGGTTGTCTTGCCATAAGACCCGCCGAGAAGTTTCGGGCTACAGTGGTGGGTGACAGCACATGCAGGACCTTGTAGGGCCCCCGCATGCCAGAGTTGTTCACGAACACAAAATCGCCAACGGTGAAGGTTCGTGACTGCTGACGAACCGTGTCTTGGAGTTGCTGGTCAGCGTCTGGTAGTGTGGACGCAGTATTATTCATCACCGCATCTTAACGGTACACCAATGCGAGTTCTGTTTTGAATGAATAACCGGGGATGTACCGTCTAAAGTAACAAAAACTAACTTAGTAGCATTAAAAATGTCTAACCTCTTTAGACATTGCTTGGCACTTACGTGTTAACAGAAGCTTCTACCTTATGCTCGCTCGGTCTCACCTGACCATTAGTAATCATTCGACCTTAGTACTCTACTTCAGATGTAAGAAATTTACATTTCTTAAGGTTGATGGAAAATCCTGCCTCATTCAGAGTCTTTAGAATCACTATACTCGCGTTTTCGCTTGTTTTGTTGAACATAACCTTTGCAATAAACACCACGAGCTCGAACGGGTGTAATCTCATCAGGTTTCACATAAATGGATAGTAAACTCACTAAATTCATAGCAGCTGCGCGAATTTGAGGATCAGTAACACCAGCGTGTAACTATCGCTACAATGAACTCGTCACTCAAATCGTTAACAATGGTTGAACTGGTTTACTAAAAACAATCTACTGTTAAATAGTAAGAAAACTAAATGTATTAAGTTTTCGTTACCTAATGTTAGGGGGTCTCCTACAAATTTATTACTGAATGGTGAGGTATTAGATTTGGTACAATCTGTCACGTTCCTTGGCATAACTATAGACTCTAAATTACAGTGGGGTCCTCACATATCAAACATTGCTGGTAGATTGAGCTCTGCTGCATATGCTGTGCGTAAAATCAGACAGTTTACTGATGAAGCCACTGCAAGATTAGTATACTTTAGTTACTTCCACAGAATTATGTCATACGGCATCTTACTGTGGGGTAAAGCCGCGGACATACAATCAATTTTTGTCTTACAGAAAAGAGCAATTCGTTCCATTTATAACATGAAATCCCGCGACTCTCTCAGGGAACGATTTAAGGAGATAAATATTCTTACAGTGGCTTGTCAATACATTTACGACAATTTGATGTACACTCGCAAAAACATTAGCTCTTTTCCCAGATATTGCGACATTCATAACTTTAATACTAGGAACAAAAATAAATTGAAAGTTCCAAGATTCAGACTGCAGAAAGTTAATGGTTCATTTATGGGAAACTGTATACGCTTTTATAACAAGTTGCCCGACGGTATCGAACAATTGTCAATGCGTAAATTTAAATTATTCATAAAGTCAAACTTAATGAAAAAAGCCTATTACACAATAAATGATTATGTGTCGGACAAAAAAGCTTGGCCTGAATATCCCAAGCTTAACGGTATGAAAGCTTAGGTACTTTGCCTATTGCCTATTCCTATCTATAAATTCAGTTTCTATTTGTAATGTTTATAATAAGATAATCACGGTATTTTTCTTGCACCGGTGTGACGTGGTGGTTATTTTTGTAACATATTCATTATTTCAATTGTAATGAATTATATACATTGTAAAAGACAGTAGAAAGAAGACAAAAAAAAAAATACATCACTGTAAAGTTTCTTGTAGCTTCTTCTTTACAGTTGTAATCGAAGCTTCGGATCAAAGTTTTCAATTCTGCATTGTGCCGGATTGCTTGCACCAGTAGTGAGAAAGAGAACTGCTTTTTTTTCAAACTCATATATTGTAATGGGCTTGCTATATTATTTGACAATAAGCACTTTGTAATTTTATATGCTTAGTGAAATAACTTAATTTTAAGTACCTAGTATAATTTTGACTTGTAAAAGTGCTAAAATTAGCCTATTTGCAATAAATCTTTTGACTTTGACTTTGACTTTAATGCGTAACGTAACAACAAACGTCTAGCGTATTCTGCATACGTAGGGTAGTTATCGGAATTAGTTTTCATAACATCAAATAAAATGTTCGCGATATCTACTCGTATAGGGCACAATGCTTGAATTTGCGCTTGAAATTTGACCAACTACGGTCGTTACTATCCCACTCGTATAGCCACGACCTCGCGTCATTTTTAGACAATTACCTATACGCGCTAAACACTCACGATCGCCCCATCATTTAGTTTGCGCACATGATCAATTTGACCACACAACGAATCAAAATCATGCAAAGACAGATCGAAATTTGACATAAATACATGGTTCGATCTTACCGGCATGGCATCATAGCATTAACGAGCTTTTCGGCTACTTATAACCATATCCGCGGTGGGCGGAGGCGTGCTTGTACACGGCACGGGCAGGTCTAGACTGGCAGGGCAGTGCAGACGGCGCAGTCAGCGGGCAGACGGCTCGCACGACGCGGCTGGCGTGCCGGAGCATCCGGTGCGGGCGCCGACATGGCGCGCGATGTACTCCCAACAACACTTGCACTGCGTGTCCTGGAATCTTCCAAAACACCTAAGCGGCTTATGAAAGTTTGAAACTGGGCTTCGACGTTTACTAAGTTACGAGACGTTTACTAGTCTCAGCCGTAGCTACCAAAAATTTAAGCGGAAATTCTTTAAAATCACAACAGCAAAATCAAAGCAATATTTGAAATCAGAATAACCAAGTCAGAATTGAGTTAGATCCCACTTCTGATGTTGGAAATCCTAAGTGGTTTTAGTTTTAAAAAAAAAAGTAGCTTTACAATGAAGCTAAGAATATTTATTAAGATTTACTAAGAACCGACAATAACTAATAGCGTGATTTTATAAAACGTCCGTCGCCTCAGAGCGCTGCCCGAAAAGTGAGCCCGAGCCTTCTCCGTCGCTCGTATATATACTACGCCGCTTGCATCAGCTCCCGAAGTGAAGTATTTTGTAACAATATGGATTCTTTTAAAAGCAAGATACGAAAGCGTCGGCGAAGATTTCCATAACTTGCAAATTAAACAAAACTCCTAAACAAATTACCATTGTTCAATTCCAGTTAATCCCTCTGTTTCTTTTCCCTTTTCATTTGAGAACGTTATTTAATCTCTCTCCAAAAATCTCGATTTGTTCCCGAAAATCCTAAGATAGTCTTGTTAATGTTGAAATGAGTTTTGCAATAGAATTCTTTGTTTCCGGTTCAAGACTCCGGGTCGACGCCACGCGGACACTTAGATTTTTATTATTATTTCATGTCTTCCCTGATTAAAGTCGTTTTTTTAACATTAATATTATATTGTTAAACCTCACCTATTAATTAACAGAGTGGATAAGTTTTTTTTTATGTTTTGGCTCCACACTTTTGTGTATTTAGCCAGTGTCAAGTAATTAATAATTTATCAAGTTAATGATATTTCACGCAAATATGTGTCAAGTCACAGTCGAAGTCATCAAGTCAAGTCTTCGCATCACTTACGGCATCGTCGCTTTACATCTTACTTACATACATATCTTACATACATACTTTGATTGCAATGCAACAAATAAAATCATTCCTAATTTGAAAATTTTCATAGTAACTGAAATGTAGAACAATGTTTAACTCACTAAATTTGTCCATATAATGGCTCAATAAAGTACTCCATAAAAAAAAAAACCATACTAGGTAGAGTTGTATTTTTAAATTCAATTTCTACATCAATTTATTGAGCGTCCACAGCAACCGTAGGTGGTCTATTGCACATTCAGTATACTTTAAACTTTATCATAAAACTTGAAGGTTCAAATTGATCTAAAAAGCGTTAAGGATAAGGTGTATAAAGTCAATATCTGTCTACACAATGTAGTAGAGTCCCGAGGGTCAACGAGAAATGGGACACTCGATACTTCGGTTATCGGAGCGACCGCTGGGCTTCGGGGCAGCGAGGCACTGAGGCACCGGGGCAATGCCACCAGGGCTTTGCCACCGTAGCATTGCTACGCGATGCACGCACCAAGATAAAGCTCGTAATTTAGGCTAGACTGCTTATTACTCGTTTATTTTAACGTTTGGCTTGCGCTTATAGTCGAGTGGTAAATACATTTGCAACTATACTGATGACCATGCTATCGATCCATGATGATCGAGCTAGTGCTCGATAGGTCAGTTGGCAGAAATCCTGACTTCTGAACTGAAAGTTGTGGGTTTGATTCCCACCCAGGACAAATTTGTGTGATAACATGCTATGACAAATATTTAGTGTGTGAAAATCTAATATTAACGTTGAAAATGAAACTGTAAATTAATAGTTACTGGTAATTTTTTTAAGTTGGAGGCTACACCTTTGACTGCATTGTCGCTGAACATCAGAGTAGTTGCAGTGACATGGCGGCCTATACGTAAGATATGCAAAAATTAAATTTATATCTACAGAAGTATAAGTGTATATATGAAATTTTATTTAAAAACTATGAATAATATATTTTTTCTGTTATTGTCTACAGTGCACATGAATATTGATATCGCCGGGAGGCAAAACGGTTTGTTACTAGTTTGCTAGTTGTGAAAAACTAAAATTGTTTTCCCTTTTTATCAAAACCAGCAAATAAAAATATATTCACCTGGAATAGTTTCGTGAATATTTAAGTCAAAAACGTTTGTTATTTTTTATTATTATTTACATTAAAATATTATGTATTAATGGAGCTTTTTTACATTTAAGGTTAAAAAAAATACAATACTTACTCAATACCTTAGATTTATAGTTTTCCCTATAATTTTTTGCCGTACACCTGCAAAATGTGGAATGAGCTCCCGCCAGCGGTCTTTCCGCAGAGCTACAACATGGAATACTTCAAAAGGAGGCTTAAAAGAGTCCTACAGGGTAAGCAATGCATTGGTGACGCCTCCTCCGGTGTTACAGATGTCCATAGGCTACGGTGACCACTTCCCATCAGGTGGGCCATATGCTTGTTTGCACCCTTTAACATAAAAAAAAAATTATATAGACATTTCACACAGCGCCATCTAGCCCCAAACTAAGCAAAGCTTGTACTATGGAAAACCAGATAACTGATACAATACTTATATACTTTTGCTTGTAAATACATACATAGAATACAATATAACACCCAGACACAGAACAAACACCCATGTTCATCACGCAAATGTTTGTTCTGGGTGGGAATTGAACCCACAACCTACAGTTCAGAAGGCAGAGCCACTACCACCTGAGCTACCAGGTCAGTCAACAAAAGAATACCAACGATTGATGTATGTGTGTATAACGGAGCTGTTTAGTTTGGTTGGTATATAATATACTCACTTCCACACACAGCTGCCTCCGGGGATCCATCTGGGACGAGCTCCTTTATTTAACTTTAGGGTAAAACGAGAATTTAAATTGAAAATACGCCAGCCTTTGTAAGTAAATACATGGAAGCAAGTTGGCAACACATCACAGACCACTCCGCTTTCGAACTCAGTGTTTACTTAGTCAACATAAATTATTAGAATATAATGTTTTTTAATTGTTATGAAACGTCGGTCACTTAGAAAGGTTCATTTCGCACTACTCTTTCTCGTGAACTTAATATTGTGTGTCCCTCTCACGTATTCATTCATGTTGAGAAGTGGAGCGGTAAATATCATAGATTGAAAGGTTTCACTCTCGTGACGTGTAGTATCTCCATGCGATTGAAAGCGGATGGAGCGAACGTAAAGGCATATTTTACATCCCACTAACGCCAAATAAGCATAAAATCCGCGGAACCTATTTCGTATCATCAAATTGTCAATGAGATTATATTTGCGGCTCATTTTAGTGTAAAATTCGTTTAACCTTGTAACGTGGCGTTTCAGAAAGTATGCCTTAAATCCTTTAGATGAAATTCGACACTATTTAGATATGTTTAGGTTTGTTTTTGAATGATAAAGGATCTGTTTGAATATTGTGTGACGCACTGACAACGAAATAGTCCGCTCGAGGCATTAAATGCCTGTTACGTGTCAAATCCAGTGTTGTAGTGCTTCAAAGTTACGTGTATTTTATATTCCTTGCTGGATGAAATGTTAAATTGTAGAAATACATCTACTTCACCCGCACTAACATACACTCGGCTACCATTTTATAATAGGTTTCGCTTAAAATATTAATTACACAAAATGGTAGAACGTTAGTGTATGCAAATGTATGTTATTCATAGGTTTGCATGTAAAGAACAAAAAGCACAGAGCAATGAAAATAATCTACGACTGCATATAAAATGTATGCCCCGCTGCACTTTAGTTTGATAGCTCTTAAGTTCTTTTCAATTATCTCTGTAGAGTGTACCCAAATGACTGTGACGTATGTCATAGAGGGGTAAGTGCGAGCTGTCAAACTTAAGTGCAGACAAATATTCATGTTGTTACAGGTAAGTTGTTGTTTTATCACGAATTCGCATCAAAGATTGGTTACCTAGTTATTAGTTGATAGCATCAAACTCGGGATGTACACCAGCAGGTACAGGGCGGGATGGCGACCAGAGTATACTTCTTTTTCAAGAACTAAGAGTCTATTTAATTATTTCCATTGGAACTATTTTACGTCTAAGATTTTTACAAAGTCACATTTATGATGAACTACCTCTCAATATTAAATAGGCTCAATCACTCACTGCTTTTAAGACTCATATAAAGCACTTCTATCTCTCTAGTTTGATTTCAAAATAAACCTTCATTGTTACCTCAGTATTTGTATATTATGTATTATTTGTGTATGTATATGTATAATAACTATTGAATTTTAAGTAGTATATTATTTTATATTTGTTTTAGTATGTATGTACACAGTAACTTTCTAGCACCACCGTTCTTGCTTCTCTGTCCATCTAAAAGTTGTCTGGAAGAGATCGCTTTTTATTATTACCTACTCATTAGTTATTTCTTGTTTTTGTATTTGTTACCTTGGTGTCAATAAAGAGTTTATCTATAATTTTTGGCAAACCTTTCAAATCTGGAAATGTGTTTTTTTGTATAGTCAGGATAGTTTTGTCCATATTTCACATGATGTTAAGTCACAGTTTATGGGTGAAGATAGCGCCGCATTGCACCGGGAATCGAGAACTAAATAAATAAATAAAACTGGTACTAGCAACGTTTTTAAACTCAAATCGATTATAGCCCTTGTTTATGCATTATGAGACGTTGCACGCAACCGTTTACAAAGTGTAATTTAAAAATGTGCCCAGGAACTGACGTTCAATAAGGCTGGCAGCGGACGGAGCCCCGAGACTACTCACGCGGGTGGATCAATAGCAATATCGGCTCGAGTGGTCTGCTGTCTCCAGTTACACCGCGGCGCGGCGCACCTCATGCGAAATTTAATAATCCGGAAACTGGACATCGGTCAACGATAGGGTGGCACTTAACCTAGGAAAAGCGGGTACCTGAGTAGTAAAGTTCGCCCTCGCCAACATTCTCATCTCATGAAAATATTCTCGCAGATATTGCGAATAAAATCTGGGAAATATTTTCCATTTTAACAAAAGAATAACGCTGTTTTTGCGGCTGCGATTTTATTACTCTTTGTAGTATAAATTTGCGTGTGGTGATTCATGTGTAGAGCTCACAATTTGAAATACAAACTCAATGCTCAGCCAGTTTCTATGGTTTAGTGGTTAAGCTGTCACACTTTGACAACTTCAGTAAGGTAACAGGAAAATAAATACGTTACAAATATAAAGCGTACTAAATTTAATAGTTATAATGGGAGTAAATAAACAGAGCGCGGGTCGGTTCACACACTAAGATAGGTTCCAGAGCCACATGTAAAAATCCACTATCCTGGCCAGCGAATCGCAGCGAAGCACTGGATGAGGCAGGGGCACGTCGCCTCAACTATTTCGTTCTTCTCCTTATTCCTCTTCCTCTCTTCCGCCAAATCCCGTCTGACCTGTCTCCTCTCCCGAAGCAAGCTTATGTTGCCCGCTGCAGGTAAGTAGTGGGGTAGTAGAAAAACCCTGTAATACCCAAGACAGACACATCAAGAGTTGTCCGATTTCCAACTTTGACTGCAACATCCGACCGCTATGCAATTCCGCGAAGCACAGGTATAGTAGAAAAAGCAGTGATCAAGATGAGGCAGTCCAGGCAGAATCAACATAAATATAAATATAGAACTAAAATATACATAATATGTTTACATTTAAAATATCATTAATTAGGCGTACAATCGATATTAAATTAAAATTTATTAAGTAGGTACATAAGTGCAAGATGAAATTTGGAGAAAAATTATGTACTTAAAGCATTATAAATGAACAGCTTTTAGTGTGTATGATTTTGCAAGGAAGGGGCATCTATTTTATTTTATCTAGTAGGTAGGAAGAAACATTGGCACGGCAGTTAAATCTAATCATAAAATATTTGTCTTACAACACTTACCCAAGTTGGGGTTGCACAACACTTGATTAAAATTTCGAGATCAAGTATTAATAATGTATATAGATACAATAACTCATCAATTTCGAATTATCCAAAGGATATATAACGACACAGCATTCACGCTCGGCCGGCATTTGCAGACTGGCCGCTCGCGAGCCGGTTCTTGTACTCCGGGCCGCTGTCCGCGATTAGGGATCCCTCGACTAAATTCGCAGATGTTACAAAGCAGGTCGGCTCATAAACCGGAAGTGGCAAGTGCGATTCTCGCACAGGACAAGTATTGGTGCACAGAAAAAAAGCGCAAGTACTTGTTCTGTGTCTGGGTGTTGTGAGACCACGCTCCTCGTAATTCTTAAGTCCCTAAATACAGGAAATCCTAGTTAGGATCCAGTATCTATGTATGTGATCGTTGGGCGTTATTATTATTAACATGATAAAAGTAAGAAAAAACGCCACCGTTACAAGATTAATATCCTACATGTCCAAACAAAACTATTTTACTTCACATTTATCATTCGAACAGCCAAAAAGTGGAACGCTTTACCGGCGTCCGTATTTCCCGAAAACTATAACCTTGAAATCGAGAGTGAACAGGTATCTTCTAGGCAAGCGTGTTACTCATAGAACACATCGTCACTTACGTGAGATAGCCCTAAAGCTTGTACTATGGAAACCAGATAACTGATACAATACTTAGATACTTTGTTTGATTTGTACATAGAATAAAAAAAAACATAGAATACAACACGACACCCAGACACAGAACAAACACCTATGTTCATCACGCAAATATTTTTCCTGAGTGGGAAACGAACCCACAACCCACAGTTTAGAAGGCAGGGCTTCTACCAACTGAGCTAACGGGCCAGTCAGTTTAATAGTTTGTTATATACTCATTTTCTTTATAATCATTTTTTTCTGCTACTAAAGTTCTACACGGCTTCTACACGGAGCTAGATATTTCTGACAAGTCTGGTGAACACACAGCGTTCGATGATGTCATACATAACAATATCCCATTACAGTCGTTGTCTCCGTTCGGTTCAGTTCTGCATTAGACTTAATTGTAAATCTAATTGTCAATCAACATATTCCTCGTGTGTTATTGGAGCCAATTAGCTGTCAGTCTCAGTTCGTCTTGTTACGGATATGTTTGTAATCAGAGGCGGGCTCTCTGTCTCTTGTCTCTTCAATATTCTGTTTATTGTTAGAAAATATCTTTTTGTTAATTATTGGATCCATTTGATTGATTCATGTATGTCACACTAATATTATAAAGGCGAAAGTTTGTATGTGTGTTTGTGTGTATGTTTGTTACTCCTTCACGCTCAAACGACAAAATAAAAGTAGCCAAAATGTTTGTAATACGCGATTAGATTTTGACTTTTTGGTAAACCTAAAACGAAAAAAGGTTTTTTATTCTAATATTATTTGTTTTAGGACAAATCATTTTTGAATCATTTATGTATTTACTTTTTACAGACGTCACTACTGTCAAACGCTTTTCGTCAAATACATAAACAAGAAATATTCGAGAAATGAAAAATTAACATTTATTATCAAAGTCAAATCAACTCTGTATTCGTTTTGTAAATCTCCATTCGAAGATTAAAAAGAACACATTACAAAAGAGTCGAAACATTAATTTCGGAAGGGTTCTTTTTTCATTTGTAGCAATTGTAGGCATATCGTACTCTCAGACTATAGAAGAACAGTAGACGGCACATTCAAAACTAAGCAGTGAAGCTTTCTACGCTATTTGTAGCAAACCAAGTAGCTACTAATGCGTTGCTTATCCTGTGATAATTCACTTTTGACCTATTTTTTCAAACTATCCATGTTGTAGATGAAAAATATCATTCCACATTTAGAGGTGTACGGCAAAGATTAATATTAATAATAATAATAACGCCCAACGATCACATATATAGATCCTGGACCCTAACTAGGATTCCCTGTGTAGGGAACACACACCCTAGGAACCCAGGAACTACGTGGACCATGGTCCCACAAAACCCAGACTCAGAACAAGTATTTGCGCCATTTTTTTCCCTTTAAGATTGACGCATAAATCACGCGTCATCATGTGTGATTTTTTACAAGTTAATAATATATGGATGAACTTTTTGAGAATTTACTATACGTAATAACAAATCACAGCATCACTTTTCGTGGGCTAGGAGGTGTAGTTTTGCGACTATTCTCACTGTATTCTAAATAGAACTACAATCAGAAATGTCTACCTTTCAGATCAGATATAAGTCATCGCTCCTGTCTAACCAATACTCCAAAATAATGCGGATGAAATAACAAATTATGATTATTTTTGTGATGTGGTTTTTTTGTCTTGGCTTCACTTTCTAGCTTTGAAAGCGCTGTCTATGAAGTTCTAGTCTGAGTATCTAACACATTATTCATTTGCAGTGCGAAGCGGTTTCACGTTCTCGATTCTATTCAGGTCAATGAGTTTTGGATACCAAAGAATTTCGCCTGTTTTAATTTAGTAGGTACTTCTGTATGCAAAAAATCTAAATATACCTAGGGATTTTTTTATTACTCTATTTAATTTTAAGGGGCTTTTAAACAAAGTCTATGCCAGCCCCATTGTAAGATGAAACCAACAAAGAACAAAACAAATAAAAGTTAAAAGAAAAATAAAAAAAATCTTAATTTGTAAACTGCGAATCGAGCATCGGGCGGTTACATTCTTTTACATTACTTTGAAGAAAATAGAGCGTGATTCAAATCCGGAATCAACCAATCCTTTCAAAAAAACAGAGGGATAATATTCGTGGTTCTCTAAATAAAATCGGAAGCATCCGTGAGTTCATCGTATATTGGCGTCACAAAACCACCAGTTAGCTCTAAGAGTGAAATCTGAAGTTAGAATGAGCACAAGAACTGGGTCTGCGTGAACTTTAGAATTAAAAGTACAGTGGGAAAAAGCAATTTGGTACTTAACCGACAAATCTATACCAAATCCAACCCGACTAAACAGCAAACAGCAGTTCTGCAAACAGTTCTCGTTGTGACGTCACAGGCAAGTCCTATTATAATTCTGATTTTCGTTCCATTGTATGCGAGATTGGCTAATTAAAGTTTTGGTTAAAAAAGCCGTCAAATAAAAATAGTGTGGAGCATTTAACTATTAAGTATAAGTAATAATTATGATGGAATAACACAACTGGCTAAACTTTATGGTAAACTATAAACGGGATAACGGTACTGGCGGCCTTTCTAATACTACATGCCTGCAACTGACCCTGCAATAGCCTCGGGCCACATCAAAAAAAATAGTACCAACATACCGGGAGGCGCGGTGACATCTGCAATTCAGATCCAACTCTGAATGAAACATTCGTTAGACATTCCACAGAGTTCGCCCGAGTAGGCTTTCTTTGATTCTTTTTGTAAAACGTTTCGGAGATTTTACCACCGAGGGAGGTAATAGAGCTATTTTTTTGCTTGATTCAATTGTGAGTTTTAAATATCCATTTTCTAATTCTTATTGTTTTTTAAATTAAGGATAAACATGACGAGCTAGTTCAGTAACACAGCCGCCCATTATAGCAGTGGCACTCGGAAGTTTACTATTACTAGGTACTAAACGTCCTTCCAATACCTTTATACATCACCACACGCGTAATATCTAAAACTACCAAACAGAGACTGATTTTATTATTTCCTTCGCAAGCCTTTACTAAGTTTCTTATCAAATGATGGAAACTAATTACATGAAAAACATCTTATCAAGAGTTTTCCTAAAGACTTTCTTGGACACTCGTCAAGAAGTAACAAGTATCCATGGTGGAACCATGTCGCAGTATTTAATTTTGGTGTGACTAGCAAAGTGGCTTCCGTCTAGGGAGGTTTTGTTGCGACAAAGTTGTATGTATGCATGTTTGGTTGTCTGTGGTGTAGTCCGTGACCTTTCCGCAGTGGGAGCGGTTAATCCTTTTAGCTCTCACCGATACCAGTCCTCGGTAACTATCGGATTTGTAACGCGAAAGCCGGAGCTTATTCGATTTGGTAGTTATTTATATATTAACGCGATGCGGGAAGAATTAACTACGCTCGGAGCTGCCGTGTCTGGATTCGGAGGGCGGATGGACACCATGGAGGAAAAACTCCTTGGTCTCGAAAGCAAGTTCGCCGATTTCCAGGCGCGACCGGACACGGGTGAGCTCCTCGCTACTATAGATCGGCTTAAAAACGACTTGAACGATCGCGACCAGGACTCGCTCCAGAACGATGTGGAAATAACGGGAATCCCTGAAGAACAAGGTGAAAACGTGACGCACATCGTTAGCCTTATCGCTGGCAAGTTGGGGGTCCCGTGCGACGAGCGCGACTTCGTGTCCGTGGAGCGCGCCGGCCTGCGCCGCGCGCCGGCGGGCGGCGACGTGCTGGCGGCCGCGCCGCGCCCGCGCGCGCTGGTCGTGCGGCTGGCGCGCCGCGCGCAGCGCGACGAGTTCCTGCGGAGCGCGCGCGTGCGCCGCCGCGTCACCACGGAGGGCCTGGGGCTCGCCGGCAGCGACCCGCCTGCCCGGTTTTATGTCAACGAGCGGCTGACGAAGCAGAACAAGATGTTGTTCTACGCGGTGCGCGAGGAGACCCGCCGTCGGGGGTGGCGGTTCGCATGGACGAGGGGCGGCCGTATATTTGTGCGCCGTGAGTCGGGTACGGCATCGTTCCGGGTGCGCTCTGACTTAGACCTGCAGCGAATTTTTGGGAGCGACGCAGTTGGATCGGAACCAAGCATGGCCTGAACGGTTTCTCTGTAATTGATAGAAGTATATATTGGTTAGTTATAAGTTATGGAACTATTTTTATTGTTAAGTATAAGAATTCATTGTGTAATATTTGTAATATGCCTAGGTTTGATAAAGGTGGAGTAATAATTTATATAGTTTATATTATAAAAAACTGGAATATTAACAGTATGACAGCATTATTTTTTCTAAATTTATTTTATTGTTTCAATAATAAATGGATGACTGAATCTTCTATTCAGTTGGTTAAAATTTATTTTATTTTATAATGCTTGATAATTTACTCAAAATTGGACTTTTCAATGCTGGCTCATTGGGAACGCGACACGAAGAGTTTGTTGTGGCGTTGGTAGATTCGGCAGTAGACATAATGGCCATTAATGAAACCTGGTTGAGGGGCGGGGAGGAGGGCCGCGCGCCGGTCGTGCCCGGGTACCGGCTGAGGCACACGCCGCGGCCGGCCGCCGTGCGGGGCGGCCGGGGAGGGGGAGTGGGGTTCTACGTTAAGCGAGGTATCAACGTAAGGGCGTGCCCACATCCTCACACCGCTTCTGTGGAGCAGATGTGGCTTAGTTTGAAAGTGAGATCCCAAAAAGTTATAATAGGTACAGCTTATCGTCCCCCATGGCTAGATGTACATGTTTTTCTGGATGGACTGACACAGTCAGTGGCCAGTTTTTCTGACTATGACCACATAGCATTATTTGGTGATTTTAATATCAACTGGCTAACTTCATTGGACAACAAAACTAAACTCTTACAAACTTTTCTTGACTGTGTAAATCTAACACAACTAGTACATGAACCAACTCATTTTACTGATCACAGCCAAACACTTATAGATGTGGTCTGTACTGACATGAAGGCACGGTTGGTCACGGTAAACTATATACCGGACTTGGGTAGTCATGCACTGATAACTGTTGAGTTCTATATTAAAGCAGAAAAGCCTAAGCCTTATTTTATTACCTATAGGCCCCTTACAAACATAATACTAGAACTTTTTAATTTAGATTTGAGCCTGATAAACTGGCAAGATTTTGAACATTTTGATAATGTAAATGATATGGTATCTTTTTATAATACATGTATAATCTACCTATTTGACCTTCATTCCCCTAAAAAAACTGTGCATATAAAAAGCAATTCATATCCGTGGATCACAGACACTGTAAGAGATATGATGCATATTCGTGATCGTTGTCACAAACAATACACAATATCCAAAACTGACTCACATAAACAAGCATACAAGGATATGAAACACATAGTAATAAACGCAATGTATCAGGAAAAGAAAGTGTATTTTGATAGGCACATAAATCAAAACCTAAGTAACTCTAAGAAATTATGGAAAAATTTAAAATCAACAATCATACCTAACAATAAAAAAAGTTCTGAAATTCCTTCTTTTTTAAATAATCCCAATTTAATAAATTCACATTTCCTTAATGTTCCGGGCAATCACTGTGTACCTATATCAGTTCTCACTTACTTTGAGTACCACAGATTCAATCAATCTCAATTTCGGTTAGAACCAGTTAGTGAGAATATTGTGGCAAATGTTATAAAGGGGCTGTCTTCAAATGCTGAGGGCTCTGATCACATCACACTGCAAATGATTACATTAACCCTGCCTGATACCCTACCTTACATAACTAAGATTATAAATCTATCTATTACTTCATGCACATTTCCTGACCTATGGAAAGTTTCTCTTATAAGACCTATACCGAAAAAAGCAAATGTAACTTCAATTAAAGATCTTCGTCCTATTAGCATCTTGCCATGTTTATCAAAAGTATTAGAAAAGATTGTATGTTATCAAATGGTCAAATACCTTGAAGGTGAAGAAATCTTGCCGCAAGCTCAATCAGGTTTCCGTAAGAAACGAAGTACTGCAACTGCGTTAATTGATGTGGTAGACAATATTCTTGCTGCACGAGACCGGGGTATGGGTACCATTCTTGTGCTACTTGATTTTTCGCGTGCATTTGACGCAATCAATATTCCTTTATTATTAGCGAAAATGTCATATTACGGTTTTGATCCAAAAACAGTCAAGTGGTTTCACAGCTATTTATTTTTGAGGTCCCAAATTGTAGAAATTCCCGGTCCTGGTGGGAAACCAGTGTCTTCATCTTGTACCTATAATCTCAGAGGTGTTCCGCAGGGCTCAATTCTGGGACCGATCCTTTTTATTTTATATAGTGCGGACATCATAAACTGCATAAAAAATTGTCAATACCACATCTATGCCGATGATCTACAGCTTTATCTACATTTCCCTCCAGGAGATACTGATATAGCAGTTGGGAGAATTAATGATGACCTAAGTAGATTAGCAAGGTGGTCAGAAACTAATTGTATGGTGTTAAATCCAACCAAATCCAAATTCATGGTTATGGGGTCTAAGCAGCAGGTGTCTGACATTATGTATTGTAACCCCCAGGTCTTAATATCCAGTGAGCCAATAGATTGTGTTACCGAGGCTCGTAATTTGGGAGTCATTATGGATAGCCAACTTCGCTTTGAGCATCATGTGCAAGAGGCTGTGCGCAACTGCCTATACAGGTTGAAAGTTCTCTACAGAGTTAGGCCTTTCCTGAGTGCTGATGTCAAGTTGACACTTTGTGAATCGCTCATACTCTCCAAATTAAACTATGCAGATGTTGTATATGGCCCTTGTTTGCTGTCAAGAACTGAACGACTCATTCAAAGAGTGCAAAATGCATGTGCGCGTTTTTGTTTCCAGGTTCCTAATCGCGCTCACATTACTCCATTTCTAAATCAGGCTGACTTAATGAAAATGACAGCTCGCAGACAGTTACACTTAGCAACGTTACTTTTTGGTGTCATTAAAAATCAACAGCCAGAATACCTTTTTAATAAACTGATTTGGGCCCAGGACACGCGCAGATTTCAAGCAAGGTCGACAACATTCGTACTTCAGACGCATCGACACAGGTCTGCAGCTTTCAGAGGGAGTTTCAGATTTGCCGCTACTCACTGCTGGAACTCTTTGCCGCCTCCTTTACGATCCCTGAAAACAGTTGAAACCTTCAGTAAACGTTTAAAGTGGCACCTTATGTGTAGCCAAAAAGTATGACAGTAATTCCTATTATTTTATTTTATTCTCTTTTCTTTTTCTTGGCAACGCAAGGGTGCTTCTTTTCTCTTTAAAAATCAGTAGAAATAAAAACTTACCTTTCCTGGAGCTTCCAACGTGAACTTTTATAATAACAGGGAAACTGCTAATTTTTTCTCACTGAACTATCTCACGCTTCAGCACACTTGTCAGTCCGTGTTCGATTGTTCCCAACGTATAAAATAACTGTTTGCGCATAAAAAATTATTACTTTATGTTTCCACTTATGAATGTTTTATAACGTATAAATTCAATTATTTACCATCTATGTGTATATTTATTTTTATTAGTTCTATGTACATATCAAATTGTAAACAATATTTTACTTTGTAGGTCAATGCTATGCACAGACTAAAATTACACACAGGGTTTTACAGTAATAATTGGTCAGCTAAGACTACTATTATAATTATATAAGTTTAGTATAGTGCTCTGTGACTTTAATACGTGGCGTTGACGTGGCGGCACGATGGCGGCACGCGTGATGTGCTGTGGTCGGCCGTTGGCACTTGACACTGACTTGAAACATAGAAAGACGCAGCTTCCACAGAGTATATGTTATGTTTATTAAAGTATTATTATTATTATTATTATATTTATATGTCTTGTTCATGTTTGTTCTTGTTTATTGTATTTTTGTCTACAGCATGTAAACTTTTTTAATTTTTATGTAGTAAAATTATTGTATTAATATATTAAGTATGTCCTGACGTTCGTGGTGTCACAAATGTGTTCCGACTGAAAATCAGTTATTAAGGTCTTAGGACCTTAATTGTATGCTGAGTCGGAGCCCATTCGTGACACCACGTAGCATTGTTCTATTGTTTTTGTGTTACGTATTTTTTATCAGTTGTGTGTCACGAATAAATGTTTTTTCTTTCTTTCTTTCTTCTTAGTTAACTCCGCTGTTCTATTAATACAGGAAAATACATCGCGGAAACAGGAAAAAATCTATTTACCTGTTTGTGTCTCCGTTGACTTTGCGATATCTATGCGGGATTAGCTTTACTATCCTAACAAGTTGTTTTATTTGTGCGAATGCTATCAAAATGGTGAAACATTTGTACTTGAAAGGCTCACTTGGGTTAAGGGTCGTAGAAATATTATTACAGAATAATTAACAGGTAGGAAAAAGTCACTCCGCAAAGGCATTGAAATAAATAATGACTCTTGCTTTGACGCAACAAAGCTCAATTCACAATAATTACACTACGACGGCATAGTTGTAGCTACATAACTATTGAGTGAATTTTTATCAGTTAATCCTTTAAAAAAATGATAGAAATAAAATTTCTGCTGCAACTTATTTTCCATGTAACAATAATTGTTCCGTATTCTAATATTATTTCCTGTTATTATTTGCCGTGGCGGTGCGAATACTCCCATACACCAGTAATCTCCCGCGGTAACCACAAAAACCAGCTGGGAAATGGGTAGCAGCTTTCTCCTCAGTACATTAAAATCTTTTGCGATCACCATAACGCCTGGCAGGCGTGATCATATCCCTCCGATTGATAAGCATATTGATTGGCCCGATAGCTCAGTTGGTAGTAACCCTGCCTTCTGAACTGTGGGTTGTGGGTTCGATTCCCACCCAGGACAAACATTTGTGTGATGAACATAGGTGTTTGTTCTGTGTCTGGGTGTTATATTGTATTATATGTATATATTTACAAACAAAAAGTATTTAAGTATTGTATCAGTTATCTGGTCCCCATAATACGAATTTTGCTTAGTTTGGGGCTAGATGGCGTTGTGTGAGATGTCCGCACATATTATTATTATTATTGTATTCTATACGTATTTACAAACAAAAAGTATATAAGTATTGTACAGTTATCTGGTTTCCTAGCTTTGCTTAGTTTGGGGCTAGATGGCGCTCTGTGAAATGTCCACACATATTTATTTATTATTTATTCATTATACGGGAGAGGACTTCAGTTCAGCATCTGACGTCCGGCTGATAATGTCATAATTAACAAGACTTCATCTTCTCAGTATTCAAGCACTAGCTGACACACCTGGCTTCGGCTCCATTTAACCAAAGCCCGTACAGGCTCTGATTTCGCGCGTAAAATGATACTGTTTGCTCGCTGAACCGAAGTGGCCCATATCGGTCGCCGGCGGCTCGTGAAGCCTTAAAGTGTGCTATCGATTGTAATCGATGCAACTCGATGCATTTGTTGTCAATAAATGAGTAGCCTTGTTAGTACGATCATCATTTTTCGATAAAAATTACTTATCTTGCCATCTGCGTTTGGTTCCACTGCTATTATCAATTATTCTGCCACCAAGCAGTAGTACGCAAGCACTGTTGTGTTCCGGTTTGAAGGGCACTGTAGCTTGTGAAATTACTGGGCAAATGAGACTTCATGACCTGATTTCACAGCCTAGTAATCTTAGTAGATTTTGCTGATGTCTCAGGATGACGTGCGCAGTGCAATGTCACGCGAAATTCCAAGTTCCGAGTGATACTGCAACTGATATGGGCAGCCGTGTCGCTTAACATCAGGTGAACGGTTAGGTCGCCACGTCATTCCTTAACATTAAAAAAAAAAAGCATTCCTAAAGAGAGAAAGTTCGGGACATATGCTGAAAAGCGCTTTTAAAAAAATATTGTGTCACTTTCTATCCCTAAGCCAAAGAGGTTTTTATCATTTCAATAAGCCAAAAAAAGTCAAAGTATAATACAGTTTTCAAGTGAGTCTGCCCAAAGGTGATATGGATAAAACTAAATAATAGCAAAATACATACACCTTAATGTGCTGAAATATTGAGAGCTTATAAATCATGTGAAATTTTAATCCCATTAATCTTCTATCTATCTAAATATATAACTCAAAGTTGCTGACTGACTGACATAGTGATCTATCAACGCACAGCCCAAACCACTGGATGGATCGGGCTGAAATTTGGCATGCAGGTAGATGTTGTGACGTATGCATCCGTTAAGAAAGGATTTTTCCAAATTACACCCTTAAGAGGGTGAAATGGGTGGTTGAATTATTTTTCCCTGCGCCACGCCGCGGGCAAAGCTGCAGGCAGAAGCTCGTAAAACATATACGTATAAGTAGAATGTTGCAATTTATTTTGCACTAAAATCTGAATTCAAATCTAAATTAAATCGCCCATATTGAGCACCACTAGTCACCAGTAAGTTTGCGAGTGTTCGTGTGAATGCCGCTAGTTGTCGGTAAACTGGAAGTGGTGGGCTCCGAGTTACTTCCTCTCAGGAACTGGCAACTTATTCGGGTAATGAAGGACTTTCCGACTCAAACTTCCATTAACTTCCTCCAAATGCTTTTTATTTAAATGGTATGTTTACTCCCATTTCGTGAATGTTACTGGATAAATATCGTTTTTTTATTTATTTTGGGGATATCGTAAATTTACGTTCTACACCGTTTTAACAAAAAAAATGTCAAGTAGTCCTATATTGGACTACATTTCGATTGATGTTAAATAGATAGATACATTATTTTTATGTAGGTACAGTTCACTTTTCATTTATCATAATTTTCTTTACCTATAATTTTTGCCACTGTTTTAATCCCTGCTAATATGTAATCAAAATGAAACGTTATCTATATTTATTTGAATGACTTTCAGACCAAAACACTGAACGATTTATCCGAAGTTTTGCAGATCTCTGATAATACAAAAATCAACAAAAAATAATTTTTGGACGAGAAAATTAAGGCTTCCCACGGGATAATGAGCAGGTAAACCTGCGGGAGCCTCCAGTCGTCCTTAAATGATGGAATATTATTGGTATGTGATGTAATTTTAAAAAGCTTGGGCTAATATTGTATCCACAAAATTGACCCAAATACCAAAATTGTTTTGCTCCGTTTATTTTAACCAATTACTCGTATATTGGGAGATGCTGTCACCCGCTGTAAGAATGTCCATAAAAGTTTCTAGACATCAGTTATTGGGGCAAGGAATTTTATAATTAGGCGTCTTTAAGTACCAAAAGAATGTTATTATTATGCCGTATATATTTAATATATTCATTTACTGACTAATAAAACCTTTAAAACAGTCATGTTAACATATTTGGGTCAATAATTCCAATGTCTTCCTGATTTATATTTATGGCAAGAATGATATTCAGCGTAATAAACACAAAGACAAAAGAAGGGAAAAAAGAAATTGACAAGCAATCTCAATGAGGATATCCACCAAAATCCCTTAAGACATTATTTATTGAGGGGATAAGTGGACAAAACCATCTATAAATCCCCATATTTGTAATTATTTTTATCTAATATTTAGATATTTACTAATTGATCTATTTCTAATGTACGAAGTACCCAGAGATCGGAATACTTAGAAGGTCGATGATAGTAAAATGTAAACATAAAGGTTGGAATAAACCAGCGCGTCAGACCGACAGGCCACGCGGTCGCGCCGGTGTGTTGCAACATTCCCTATTACGTTTGCGGCCAGGTGGCGAGAAATACTGAAAAGGTGGAAAAATCACATTTTGCACTTGCCAACTTTCATTAAGAAAAGTAGTTCAAAGTTTACAATTGAATTATGAAACCCCAAGCGCAGTTCCGCAGTTAAAGAACTAAGTTTGCGGCAAAACAAGACTACCAGATTCCCTAGTTCTAGGAGACCTAAGTGTCCTAGGTCGTTTGTCGACCAACTCTCGTCTAGTCAGCTCCAGAGCTTGGAGCGTGAATAATTTACGTTTTCTTTGAAATTATGTAGCGTTTTGTGTATTTTGTTAGCTATACACCAAGGATCTTTAGGGCTATCTCAATAAAATATTTTAAATTACCCGTGAGTATCTTTTAATTTTCAAAACAATATTTTTTTTCATCTTCATATTTTATTGTTTATAATTTATGTTTTGTTTATGTAATTTAATGACGTAACAAGCAAGTGTCATCATCATGATAATGTGATGAATAAATATGACAAGTTTCATCGTCAACATCTGTCATTTTCGGATAAGTATTTTTTTTTAATGAAATGCAATTTCCTGACGTACCTACACGGCCGCGCGGCAGTGGCTGCGCTGCCACTTGGAACATTATAAAGTATCGCGGGATATAACTAAGAAGAAGACTCTGCGTACCTTATCCTGAGACATCATCAAGTAATACCTACTACAAGATTGTGAGATCAGGACATAGAGCCTCAATTGGCCAGTAATGTCGCGAGATACAGTACCCTTCAAACCGAAACATGGTATTGCTTGCACACGGCTGCTTGGTGGCAGTATAATAAAAAAATATGTGAACATGAATACAGTGCAATCCAAGCTGGAATAAAATTACGCCAAACGATAATTTACTGAATTAATCTACTTATGAATGAAAAATATTAGAATTTTTGTTCACTTCCCCATGAAGTGCTCATAAAGACGCAGGTATAATCAAAAAGATTCCAGTTTTAAAGGTCAGCTAATTAAGGCTCCTGATCCCCCTGCACAACGCGCGCGGCGGCTCCGGGCGGACTTGGGGTTTTAAAACCCTTCTCAAAATAATTATAATATTACTATGGTTTATTGCGACACCGCGGTACTTCATTTTCATTTTTGTTAGATTATTAAGATGGATGATTGTGACTGTCTCATTAAATTTTATTTTAGTCTTCTTTTTAATTGAAATATAACAGTAACTTTTTATGACTTAATTAGCTACTATTTTAATGAAAGTGCCTTTTCTTAAGTTTATATTTAATAAGTATTTAGCAAATTAATTCAAGCAAGAAAATTTAAGTCAAGCGTCTGGTATATTTATCCTAACGTACTTTGACTGACCAATATTTATATAATTAAAAAAAATATTTAAAAAGAACCAATATTTCGTCGTTTTTTAATCTACTGAAATCATGGAGCGCCTTTGGAAAGACTTTCAAACTTAGCAAATTCCTCAGCGAGTCAATTAAACGAAAGGGGTGCAAATTGGACGCAGATCGGGACATCCGTAACGAGTTCAGGCCGAAACTTCCGGGTCAGGGCCGGCCCAGTTCCTAATCTTGCCATACTATAATATTTTACTACCAAAAAGTTTCAATATGAATTTAGTAATAAGCGTACCATAAAATTACTCACTTCGCCAGCAATCAAGCGACCATTGATATGGCTCACGGATTAGAGAAAAATCCATTAATATCGTTGTGAATTATAGTCAATTGTTTTTCTGTAATCTGTGCTGTGAATAAGAGTAATTACAGAAAAAAATAGGCATTTCATAATTAAAAATACAGTGCTTTGTACCTCTGATAATACTTTCAGTGGCTACACAAGATTACAAGGTCGAGTGATAATTTTGCGAGAAATTAAGGCCAAGATTTGGAGCTTACTTAAAGGCCAAGTACGCAGTTCAGGCTTTCAGAATATCTAGAATAGTGATAAGCAAATTTCCTTTGTGATGGCACTATCTCAGTCGTACGCAAGCTCATTTGGAAAGAATGCTCGCCGTGAGCAACATGCGTGAGGTGCGTCACGTCTACGCTAAGGTATTACACCTTTTGTGGTACATATGTCACAGATTTACGTAGTCACGAGCCACCTTCATATATTATGTCTCACATCTTTGCTTGTTACCTTGTCGTGTTTGGTCTCATCAAACACTGAAATAAGATACACCTCGTTAAACGTAGCTCTTTAAAAACGTCCTCTATGTCTGAGTACGAGGGTTCAAGATTAAATATAGCAAATTCATATTTGCTTTATTTATAGAGGAGTTTCGGAGCGTCGTTGTCGAAAATTAAACGCAGCAATTACTGCATTGTTGGTAGAGCATTACTCAAATTCATCGGAGTCGAGCCGAGAGAGATACCTTTACTGAGAATTATTTCAAATATAATCCAAAATAGTTTGGTAAGTAGTTGGTGTTTCTTTTTTTTATTTGTGTTAAGTCGTTTATGCCTTACTGTGCGACATAATTGCTTTCATCCGGGACATACATGATGACGTGATCAATCGATTTGTTGTAGAATTTAAATTTTCCGAAGTAAATCCTTCCTTATATATAATCAGTCAGGGTGACATAATTTTTATGCCACCTGATGACTTCTGACTTGGCTTAATGACAACTGTCAGGACTGAATAATAATAAAGTTTGTTCTAAGAAATAGGTCGTGAATATTCCAATATAACATATTTGTTGTTAGAAACTAAATATTGGTTAAGTATTTATTTTAAAAATAGAAAAGATAAAAAGTTGTTATGTTAGTAGATGTTATGTACTGTCCGGGTACACAAGTCACACAAGCGAAGTGCACAAGCCGCGGCGAGTCGCAGCGGAGCGCGGCGGGGAGCGGCGTGTGGAACGAGACGCGCGGCCACGCGCGGGGAGCGCTGGTTGGGTATTACAAAATTTACTTGGCTAGCATGCTACATACTTGGCTAGCATGCTACACACTTGGCTAGCATGCTACATACTTGGCTAGCATGCTACACACTTGGCTAGCATGCTACACACTTGGCTAGCATGCTACATACTTGGCTAGCATGCTACACACTTGGCTAGCATGCTACACACTTGGCTAGCATGCTACATACTTGGCTAGCATGCTACACACTTGGCTAGCATGCTACACACTTGGCTAGCATGCTACATACTTGGCTAGCATGCTACACACTTGGCTAGCATGCTACATACTTGGCTAGCATGCTACACACTTGGCTAGCATGCTACACACTTGGCTAGCATGCTACATACTTGGCTAGCATGCTACACACTTGGCTAGCATGCTACACACTTGGCTAGCATGCTACACACTTGGCTAGCGTGCTACACACTTGGCTAGCATGCTACACACTTGGCTAGCATGCTACATACTTGGCTAGCATGCTACATACTTGGCTAGCATGCTACACACTTGGCTAGCATGCTACACACTTGGCTAGCATGCTACACACTTGGCTAGCATGCTACACCTTCGATCGCATCGTAACTTCCCATCACGTGAGGGCGTAGTCAAATGCTAAACAAATTTTAAATAAAACACATTTTTCAGCATGGAATCGCATATCCCCACGCTTTATGCTTTTCTATCGCTCTATATAGGCTATAGGATTGCCACCTCTCTGAGAAAAAAAGATAGTGTGGGTGCTATCGCATTGCTGACGCTATTACGCACTATAGCACCTCTGTTGTCCTTCTTGCCCCAGGAAATGAGCGGTCAGTCTTGAGCGATAGAAAAGTATTAAACTTAAAAAATACGATAATACAACCTTTTTTTTATGTATGTATGGGGTATGTGAGACTCGAACCCACTAAAACCCCCCCGTCCCCCCTCGTCCGCCTTACCAGGGCGAGAAGGGGTCACGACTGCAGTCCAGCCAATTCGCCCCCGACGATAATACAACCTTGATACAACCTTAGTTATGACTTTGGTAGGTTTTTTTATGTTAAGGAATGACGTGACGAGCTAGCCGTTCGCCTGATGTTAAACGACACGGCTGCCCATATCAGCTGCAGTGTCACTCGGAACTCTAAAGTATAGAGTTTCGCGTGACACTGCACTGCGCACGTCATCCTGAGACATCAGCACAATCTAGTAATAAGATTACTAAACTGTAAGATCAGATCATAAAGTCTCATTTGCCCAGTAATTTCACTAGCTACAGAGCCCTTCAAACCGGAACACAGCAGTGCTTGCGCACTACTGCTTGGCGGCAGAATAACTGGCAAAGCGGTGGTATCTACCTAGACGAACTTTGCAGTAAAGTCCTACCACCTAGTAAAGTTTTAAAATAATTTAGAAGTATAGAGATAAATTTAAAAATGGGAAAAATTAAAACATCACCCAGAACTATACTAATTAATAATACAGTAGTTAAAAATATGTATCTACGCAGAAGTTAAAACTGATTACAATGTTATCACTATTCAATGAGCAGCTCTGCCTTGGAATTATTTACATTTTTACTAACAAAATTACGTTATTAGTCCGCTTGAGCCACGCGCCGCCCGACAGGTTAACGTAATGTAAAGAATGTCGAATGTAAAAGCTAAAAGATAAGTTACTTATAATAAATATTATTATTACGATATGTATTATAGTTAAGATATACTATTAATTTCTATATATCTTAGAGCTACTTCTATGAAGTTCGATAGGCTGCAGTTGAAAATTTCCACTCCCTCAGATATTAAATTAATCCAACGTATGGCGTGGTTATCATGGTTTATCATGTCGAACATTTTAATTGATATTTATCTATTATCAGAATTTGAATCAGCGGCGCGCAGCTGCTTGCGTGCGGCCGCGGCGACCGCACGCGCTAGATTAGCGGCTGTGTGCTAACACCCTAAATTGCCCCGAGTGCGGCGGAATGTTGCCAGACTATACACTGAATGCCTCAATGTTGGCAGTAAACTCAAATATACGCTAGTAATATCTTGCGTTGAATGTTAACATGGATAAATTAATGTTGGCTAATAATTAAAGTATAGGGTAACATTTCAGCTAAAAATAACACTATAGGAGTAGATCATTTAGACCTTTACCATCCAACATAATCAAAATAATATGAAGTAGAATCTCAAAACTGCTAGATATTTTCTTCGAATAAAATACAATCTAAAAGCAAGTAGCAGCAGGTCGACCGATCGACAGATCGACCGACCGACTGACCGACCGACCGACCCGACCTCACCGTATGAAAGCGCTCAACAAGTTGCTGCGACATAACATGAACTTTTTGATTATTGTTTGAGTATTTGATTTCAAAACTATTATTGTTTCTTATAGCTCATCGCACATCAATAATGGATACTTAACTTTATTTATAGGGCAAACAACGCATTAGCAGCCTGTCTAGTGTTACAGATGTCCGTAGGCTACGGCGAGGTCACCATCAGGAGGGCTGTATGCTTGTTTCCTACCTATGGCATCAAATAGCTTTATTGTATTGAATAATGCTTGTTACAATAGGGCAATAATGCTTCTAGGCCATGTCTTCTCCAACGATTTTCGGTTCTGTGTGTATTGTGAACAGCTCACTTCTGCTTCATTTTGCTTACCACTTCAATAATTATGTGCTACATCATACAAATCACCACATAGTAAGCCAGTTGGTAGAGAATTTTCTATTGATTTTAACTACATATTATACTCTGGTTTACTATTAATATTATACAACATAATACCTGTCACATGCGGGCATGTTTCTAATACTACTCATATATCAACTATTTATATTATTGTTGTTGATGTTTAAATATTTAAAACTTGCAGAATTGTAATACAATTAGTTGCGCCCCGCGGTTTTACCTGCAATAAAAAGTATGTTATATGTTAATCCAGGTTATAAACTATATGTGTGCCAAATTTCATCAAAATCCGTTCAGTGGTTTTTGCGTGAAAGAGTAACAAACATACATCTATATATATTCATCCACACTAGGTAGTAGGATTACCAAAGTTTGTACATAAATTGGTGTACCCTATTCACGTTGCTTTCGCTAGCCGTACGGTACTTTATAGGGGACATCAGAATATTGTTAACATCGCGGATCATTATTCATGGATCGTAAAATACTAGGCATTAAAATGATAGGCCTTTTGACAAACACGCTTCCCCACGCGCCGGTTTATTGCTCTTGTCAAGTAATTTATTCAATATAATGTGCTAAAATGTTTGTAATGCAAGATTATACTGTAACTAAATTCCGATGTGTCCCACGCGGTGCTAACATAATCATATTAACGCAATTACTTTAAAATCTTGTTAAGATTTTTAGATGTTGTCTTTAATAATAAGGCGACTGTAGAAGTCATAGTTTACAGTGATAGATAAGAGTAATCAGTAAAGTCTAGTGAAAGTATTACAAAGCTAGCAAAGAGCAGGCGTCATCAATTTCCCTTCGAACTCCAACATTTAATTCCCGGAATACGCCGCTTCTTTCTGTTCCTTTGTGTGGACAAACTACAAGCAAAATACCTTCTTCTGGAGAACAATCATTTTTTAATGACTTTATAAAGAGTAACAATGTTTATGGCATTTTCTTTGGTGGGGTGCGTTCCATAAGGCAAAAATTGGCGTCTGAATGTTTTCTTTCTCAAACTTAATAGCATTAATGAATAGGTCTCATGCTCCATGAGCTACCTACTACGAGCTTATTTCTGTATTTACTAATGTTTCTATAGGTGGGAACTTGTAACTGGCCTAGTTTCTTTTATCTTAAGCTTACCTTTTTATGTGAATTTGGCTGTAAGTTTTCCTAATATGAATAAATAAATAAATAAAGCCTTCGAGACTTCCATCGGAACATATGAATAATTAAATAGAGTCGAACCAAGAGGACCTTTCTCTGGATTAAGCTCACTCAGATATCGAGGACTTAAAATTCAAATCTAATGAATCCTAAATTTAAGGTTTCTCAGATAAGACTGGAATGATCACTTTTATTTTAATTCCTTACTCTAAAATATTCAGCTATTTGAAAATTATATTAAAATAATCAGTTTCTATTTCAGTTCTGAATTCTAATTGTTATTACAGACTATTTTATGATATAGTAAAAACAAAAATTACTTTATATGATAAGTATCATACAATCAGAGTAACTAATAAATATCTGAACATATTTGATTTTTTAATATCTTTGTAATCAACATCTAATAATATTAATAAATAACTTTAAATGTTGTCACATGCACACGGGGACTTAGTTAAAATCTACTGAATTAGTAGCATTTAGTAATCGGTAGTTGGTATTACTGTAGATAGTTTCACTTTGACCTATATATATATAACATATTGTGGTGTAAATGCTCACTTTGTCACTTTACGAGCTGCTCCACCCGAACCATATATATAAAATAGCTAAGTGTGATTATAGGAAAAAAATATTTATACGGGGTGGCGCGCGGTTTTCTCGATAACAGGCTATTTTTAGCAAAAAAAAATGGTTTTTGGATCTTTTGCAGGCTGTTTACTAATATTTATCCTGTTCCTGAAGCAAAATGATTATATAGCATGGATCTCTGTCACGGCAGTTGAGACCGCGGGCCGCAGCGGCTGGCGCGGGCCGGCTCGCGCCGCGGCCCTCCTTCGGCAAACATTAATATTCATCTGCATTATCACCTCCGAATAATACAACTCCGGTACCTTCCTACGGCGGTGTAGCGGCAGCGGGGTGCGTATCCGGTTACACAGCCTACGCAATGGAAAATGCTTATGCAGAATCCTTAATTATGACTTTAATGATACAGAAATTAAATAGATACATTACACCTAAATTGAATTCACTTACCCGTGAATACTCTAAGATTCTTGTTTTGAATTAAAAATCTGCTTACCAAGAGCTTTACATCGGTCCAGTTACCTTAAACCTTTTCAATTCATGAATGCTATTGTATTCATTAAACATTCTCGAGGTGCACTTTTTGTATTTATTGATGACAACATACATAGAGTTAGTTTAAGATAACAGCTTTCCTAAAATCCTAAAGAATCATAATAATTAATACAGCATAATAATAAATAAAATAAGTACTTAGTTATGTCACAATGTTAGGTAGGTATATTTGGTTTTTAATCCAAAATATATTGTTTCGTATCATAAATAGTTAGATTTTATTTATTTCACAACTTTTATTCAAATTTTGTTGTTTCTTACCATCAATAATCAAATACTCTCGTATTTCTCCTTACTGAGGTACCTGTGGCGAGGCAGTTTACGTTAACTTTGACATTTTAGGTAATTCGTATCTCAGAGTCTTAAAGTCACAGGACATCGCCTTTGAGTCTCGCAGCATTTTCATGTTTATTTCTTGTATATTCTCAGTAACCTATACATAAACTAGTGTAACTTTTTTCAAAGTAACATATTTATTATTATCATCAATTATTCAGAAACAATAATTGCATTCAAAGTCCAATCCATCTCCTCGATAAGTAAACTAGTTGCGTATTCCATCACACAGCAATTATCAATATTGAATCCGCAGAGGACTGAATCCAACTGGCGATTGAGGGAGTATTGTGCGGGACCGAAGTTAGATGAAATAAGTTATTGCAATGGAACACATCGACGCGCAAACAAAGAGGCGCGGTGTTGCGACTTGGATAACGGAGTCCACTCCCCGGACTTGTTGATCGATGAGCATCTCGAGCACGGCTTGAACGGGAGTTAGCTTTGTCGGTTTGACAGTTGGAATAGACACGGGATGAAGTGAAGTCATTGAGCTCTACCGTTCACTTGATTGTGTTGTATCGGATAATATCTCGTTGGATGAACAGTTTGTTTAATAACGAAACTGTTATTGAGTAAGTAATATTATAATTTTTGTAGTCTCACATTGTTACCGTTTGTTTGTTTCTTTGTAGCTGTATTGACAGTCTCGTTGGTGTGGTAGTGGAGAAGGTCGGCTCATAACCCGGAGGTGGCGGGTTCAATTCCTCATCATCATCATCATCAGCCTGTGTTAGTCCACTGCTGGACATAGGACATGCGGGACTGTGGCCGGATGGTATTACCTTCAGACGTTTCGTCAACCTCAGGCGGAACACTAAAAATGGCCCTGATAGCCATAGAAATACCTAGTCTTTTTAAATATGGATAACAAGTCACTATGTGAATTAGTCACCTTTAATTGTAAAAACGTGAAGAGATCGGTGGGGGATATCCGTAACTTATGTAGTACTGCATCGATTATAGCCCTTCAAGAAACGTGGCTCTTGCCTCAAGACATACCTTTTCTCGGTACAATACACGATGATTTTGAGTACTTCGGCAAATCATCGATGAGTGTGGATCAGAATTTGATAAAAGGTCGTCTGTTCGGGGGCGTCGGGATAATATGGAGGAAGAATATGTTCCAGTCAGCCACGGTTATAGAGTGCGATAATGTACGTCTAGCAGCTGTTAAGTTCGAAACACAAAACAAAGCTTTTATGGTGTTCAGCGTTTACATGCCGTGGCAGTGTGCAGATCATTTTCTAGAATTTTCAGAGTGCTTAAGTGAAATGAATGCTATTATTGAAAACGTACAAGTAGAATCCGTTTATATGCTCGGTGACTACAATGCGCAGCCAAATGAGTTATTCGCAAATGAATTAACCAGTTTTAGTGCGGAGCAACAGTGGGTTTGTGCTGATGTAGAAAAATTAGGTATATCCTCCGGTGCATATACATTTATTAGTGATGCGCATGGATCTCGTCGGTGGTTGGACCACTGCATAGTGACACGCGCGGCCTGGGACACGGTGAGAGACGTTACAGTTCTTTGTAATAATGTTTTCTGGTCCGATCACTATCCCGTAGTATTGTTTTGTGATTTAAATGTAGTTAGACCTAGAACTTGTAATATTTCTAATAGTAAATGTAATAAAGCTATTTGGGGGGAGCGTAATAATGAACAAATTGCGGAATATCATGAGTTATGTAACAATAAGCTTAAAGAAGTAGATTTTCCCTCGGAATTATCGCTATGCGCCGAAAAGGTGTGTAATGACGTCAGTCATAAGTCTGTTATTGACACCATGTACAATAATATTGTTAATATTCTTAGTGAGTCAGCCATTGTAACACATAAAGCTACTGAGAGGAAACCTAAACGAAAACCATACATTATGGGTTGGAATAAACATGTAAGCGCTGCTCATAGGGACGCTAGGTATAAATTACATCTTTGGTTTTGGCATGGTAAACCCAATAGTGGTATTATTTATGAGAGTATGTGTGAAAGTCGAAAACTTTTTAAAAATAAATTAAAATGGTGTCAAAAACACCAACATCAAATTAAAATGGACATTATTTCAGAACATAGAACATCAAAAAATTTTTCAAAATTCTGGAATAGTACAAATAAACTTAACCTTAAACCTAGCGTCCCTACGAACATTGGCGGAGTTTCTGATCCCAAGCAGATAGCCAACCTTTTCAAGAATACTTTCAAAATTGAATCGCCTTTGGGACCATCAACGCAAAAGGTGTTTGATACTGCAAGTATAGGTACGGCGTGTAATGTGAGTTTTTCTGCGAAACAAGTGAGAACAGTGCTACAAAACATGACACGAGGGAAGTCCCCGGGACACGACAGTCTCAGTGTTGAGCACCTGCAGTGTGCCGGGGTACATCTACCGAGGGTACTAGCTATGTTCTATTCGGTGTGCATTTCTCATTGTTATCTTCCGGCAGATCTTATGAAAACGATTGTTGTGCCAATTATCAAAAATAGAACTGGAGATATAGCGGATAAAAGCAATTATAGACCCATATCACTGGCCACGATAATTGCAAAAGTACTTGACCGGTTGCTAAATTGTCAGCTCGATGAACATTTAAAGCTACATGATGGGCAGTTCGGCTTCAGGGCTGGGCTGTCAACGGAGAGTGCTATACTGACTCTAAAGCACACCGTGAGATATTATGTCGAAAGAAATACATCTATCTATGCTTGTTTTCTTGATTTATCAAAAGCGTTCGACATGGTGTCTTACGATGTGCTTTGGAAGAAGTTACGGAGCACGAGTTTGCCAGCGGAAACATGTTCTGTTTTCGAGTATTGGTACAACAATCAAATTAATTGTGTTAAATGGGCTGATGAGCTTTCTGACGCATACAGGTTGGAGTGTGGAGTGAGGCAGGGGGGGATTTGCTCTCCGAAGCTCTTCAACTTGTATGTCAATGAGCTGATTGAGGGCCTCAGTAGTATGCAGACGGGCTGCTCGATTGACGGCGTATGTGTCAATAACATAAGTTACGCGGACGATATGGTATTACTGGCGCCCTCCGTCAGCTCTGTCAGAAAGCTCTTAGATTTTTGTGAAGCGTACGCCATAAGTCATGGCCTACGTTATAATATAAAGAAAAGCGAGTATATGGTTTTCTCTAAGGGCGGTAAGGGACCGAGTAATGTACCTCCTTTATTGCTAAACGGTAGTCCTCTCAGCAGAGTTCAACAGTTTAGGTACTTGGGTCACGTGGTCTGCGAGGACTTGTGTGATGGGGCAGATATTGATAGGGAACGTAGAGCGTTGACAGTTAGGGCGAATATGCTGTCCAGAAGATTCGCATCATGTTCTAGAGAGTCAAAAATAACATTGTTTAAAGCATACTGCCAATCATTTTACTGCAGTAGCTTGTGGACAGCATATACCCTGAAATCTCTAAACGCTCTGCGTATTCAGTATAATAACGCTTTCAGAGTGCTGATGCGGCTGCCGCGGTTTTGCAGCGCGTCCTCCATGTTCGCAGAGGCACGCACTGATGGCTTCGCAGCCATCATGCGAAAAAACGTTGCCTCACTGTTAAGCAGGACGCGCGCGAGTAGCAACAGCATTCTGAGAGCTGTTACTGATACATTTTACTCCCCGATACTGCGTCATCAGATTAAGATCCTCGTAGCACGATGATGCAGCACTATTTTAAAATAATTTTAAAAATTTTAATTTAATTTGATTTTAACTTTAACTTTAGTTTTAACTTAATTTAACTTATATGGATCATGTTGTCTGAAATAAAATATATTTGATTTGATTTGATTTGATTTGATTTTGATAGGCCTCTCCCAAGGTACGCCATTGAGCCCGGTCTTCAGCTCTTCTCATCCAATGACTGCCAGCCACTCGGCGCAAGTCGTCGCTCCACCATACCACACATTCCTGCGACAGGTTATTTATTTGTGCATGAAAAGAAAATTGCAAAATCTGTATCCTGGTGTTGTGTCACCATGGTCCGATGAGCATCTCGAGAATGGCTTGAACGGGAGTTAGCTTTGTCGGTTTGACAGTTGGAATCTCGCCTTTGACCAATCACGGGCGTGCCAACGAAAAAGGCCACGAACCCAACTTGAGTTCGTACAAATTAATTTACATCAGTGGATTTTAACACTATCCGGATTCCGGACTCAAAACCGATTTCTAATAAACGTTGTGTAGCGGAAGAATAGTTATAAAGTGTTTTCTTTCCTTCTATCAAGTTTGAAATAGGCAAAGTTAATACAAGAGAACTCTGGGTAGATATTCCACTGTTATGATGAGTTTATAGATAAGAGGAATAGAGTATTATTATTGCCACAATAGTCGATCAATTGGCTCTACAAACAAACAGTTCTTGTATCATATCTTGTAGGTGTAATAATGATGTAGTATATTTCATTATGATGTCGCAATTGAAGGGGTGAGAACAAAAAGGGTTTAACTGACTTTTTTTCACATAATGACTTATGGGTATAGTTGGATTCATTCAATTATCTACAATAATTCATTCTCAAAATACCGAAATGAAGCTTAAATCTCGAGATTTTGAGTCTAAAAACGGTTTATCTGTCAGAGGAATACAGTTCGCTTAGCATAAAAACATTATTATATTATATTTTTACAGTAATTGTATGGATTAGTACTATATTTAATATTTTAAAATAGAATTAATACATTTTCAAGCAACTGAAACTTACATAAACCTTTTCTATTACCTTATAAGCACTCTACATTAAAATGGCGCCGTTGAAGTTTAAAGTCAATTTTCTCGAAACTATCAATTTGACAGTTAAACCCTTTTTATTCTCAACCCTTCAATTGTAATCACACTTCACACTAATATTATAAAGGCGAAAGTTTGTATGTGTGTTTGTGTATATGTGCGTATGTTTGTCACTCCTTCACGCTCAAACGGCTGAATAGATTTGGATGAAACTCGGTATCAAGATAGCTTATACGCTGGATCAACATATAGGCTACATTTTATCCCGGAAAAGTGAAATTTTCCCGTGGGATGAGTAAATAATTAAAATACTTTTTATCCGCGGGTGAAACCGCGGAGCGCAACTAGTAACATATAAATATTGTAAAACATAGAGAAAAAAAAAAACAAAAACAAAAATAGAATATTTTTTTAGAATAGAATATTTATTTATTTGTGCAAAAATAATACATTCAGTTTACAATCAACAAAATAAGTATATAAATGATTTAAGCTGATTCTCACAATTTCGCTGTTCAGTGACTGTAATGTTTCTTGTAGCTTCTTCTTTATACGTGTAATCGAAGCTTCGGATCAGAGATTTATTCTCTGCATTGTGCCGGATTGCTCGCACCAGTAGTGAGAAAGAGAAATTCTTTTTTTTTTTTTTCAAACTATCATATTGTACTTAATGGGTTTGCTTATAATATTTGACATTGAGCACTTTCTAATTTTATATGCTAAGTACAGTTACTTAATTTTAAGTGCCTAATATAATTTTGACATGTAAATATGCTGAAAATAACCTATTTGCAATAAAATTATTTAACTTTGACTTCGGTGAATATATCTAACAATAATATTACACGAAATATGATTACGGAGTCCTAAATAATTTCATTAACATGACGGCGTTCCAAAAGGTTGTAAATATAATTGAATTGTCAAAATATTAGAATGGAAAGCTTTGAGTTTAATTTCCTTATCTCTCAGATTACGGTCGTTAGCGGCTGTGTTTGTAAACCCAAATCTAGATTTGATTAAAAGTTATAAATGTTTGATTACACGCGAATAGAAGGATGGGGGACAGTCTCGATAGACGAGTGATAGCTTTAAAACAATTACTTTAGTTTCGACAGCGACACGCCATCCTGTTAGAGAACTATTCTTAACACGATTTTAAGAGTTCTTATACATTATTTACTGTAGAGAGCCGATGGATGCACGAGGCTTGTAAATAAATTTATAATTTCTTTTTAAATTAATAATAAATTTGCGTATTGTTATATGTGTGTGATCTTTGGGCCTTATTATTATTATTATTTCTAACAAATCGGACGCCTCTATTAGATCAATGATATCAAGCAATAATATTCGCAAGAAGCCATTGAATGTAAACAGCTGTCAAATAATAATTGAAGCTGCGTCCAGCAGTAGACATGTTCCGGCTGATGATGAACAAATAACCAGGGCATTCAACATAATGAATAAATTTCTCTTAGATTAACTTTATATATAGTAGTGAGAAAAAGGAAAAGCTTATGTTAGCCTATGGTAGGAGCCCCTCCGACGCCGGATCGGGAACTTGGCTCGTTATCTGGAACTTTCGCTGATACAATTAAACAATAATAACTCCGAGAAGGCGTCACTTACACTAAAGTATGCCTTTTATAGCATTCCTTCAGAAATAATTGTTCTAACAGTTATTCTAGCTGTTAACTGCCTTTTATGGCGTTTAATTTTTATGTAATGGTTTCTGAATCATCACAAATATGCTGTAACAAGCTTCAAAAGATTGCCGCTAGAGGAAAGTGATAAGTGAAGACATATTTGCCGCTAAAAACTACAAACTAAACTAAACTAAATATATTGTTTTACTTATATTTTCTAATCCTGAAAATACATACGATCTTTATTATCTAAGATTATGAAATGCCGTTGCTTTCTGAGACTTTGAACCTACTTTTTATACCAGAAAGTTGAGTACTCCCAAGGGAGAAAGGATGCAGTGAACGCGGAGCGCTAGCTGACCATAAAACAGGAAATCCAATCAAGCGAACAAATATTTATAGAGCAGATCAAGAGAACGTGTTCTTCAGAAAGTGCGAGCCAGTAGCGGCACGCAGCTCGCACGTCACCGACTAGGTAATGGCGGCACTCAGGAGTTAATGCGATCCTTCGAGCCGGGTCGGTTTAACGAGCGCCGCTGAGCTACTCCTCAAAGCCTCGTTTGATTGATATCCTCACTCCTGGAGGCATGGGGGCTAATTGCTAGAGTGAAGGGTCGTTGAGCCCCTCACCTGCGTCTTGGCTTTGTGATCAATGTTATAGTTTGTAACTTTGACGAATTTTGATGGAATGCATTTAGGAGACCAATCGGGATTTATTTAGCTTTAAACTATTGCAAAAAATTATAATTGAACTACCTTGATCTACAAGAAGTACAATAAATACCCTTTCCCCTTTTTTCTTTCAAACTTTATTTATTTATTTTCATATAAACGTGATACAATTTCTGTTTATTTATTTGCTTGTCTGTGTGGCTTTTACGCCAAAACAATTGAAATGATTTTGAAGAAACTTTGCACACAGACTCCTTATATTACTGAGGTCAATATAAGATACTTTTTATTCCGGAACATTGATAATTCCCGCAGGAAAATGGATGAACTACGGGAGAAGCCGTGGGGCTAGTATTATACATTTAGGTAGAAGTATGTTCCCACCGACAAAGCGTCGCGTCGTCGGCTCGTCGCCGTCGCTGACATGAAACGGAATTCCCTAATTTGACGACGCGACGCTGCAAGATTATCGAGACATCTCCATCACCTTTCGAAGATGAAATAACTGACAAATAGGCAGCCAATCTTGCGGAAGATTCGCATTATCGAGGTAAGCGTTCCTTTTTACTGAATCAAATTGAATTGTTTGAGCCTTTCTTGTTAACTTTCAACAGAATATATTTTACTTAAAGAGCTGTAATAAAGGGAACATTATAAATATACCAGAAGCGTCCCGCAGTTTTATAGTTATTTTTCCCCGCGGAATCGTTACATTTTTGGAAACAAATAGTATTCTATTACAATTTTTATTATTGGTCATCCACTCAATCCATGAACCAAAAACTTTTCAGCCAAATCGGTTGTCTTTTTTACAAGAAAGCCACACGAACTAATAACAATTTGTATATTCTTGTTCAAATAGTGATATTGTAAAACTGCACATCAGAACCGCAGATAAAAAACTGAGATTAATTTAAAATGAATAAAAAGTACGTTAACAAGCCAATCTAGTTTCGGATACAATAAATATTGTATTCTACGCATCCATCTCATGAAATTACATTCATATTTATCAACGAAGTAATTTCTCCGTGTACCGTAGTACCTGAAGTATGTCGTCCAGTGCGAGCCTGCCAGGCAGCGCTGGCGAGAGGCCAGTTCTGCACTGAATTATTCATAACACGAGGCTCTTTATATCTTCAATTAAATCGCTTCACGTAGCTTCGCTGTCCGCTTTCAGTGGAAAGGCGGGCTTGCTTGCTCAATCGGATTTGCTGAAATCTATGTAATATTATTTTTTCATTTTAACAGTGGAGAGTCATTTGGAAAGCATGGTGAATTCTAAAAAGTTATTTTCAGTTCTTTTTATTCTATCAGAAATTAAGTAATTATAGCAGTAAGCCCCATCACTACTTAGCGGGCATTTTCAGAGACACAATAACCAAATCCACTATCAACATTACAGTACTGGCTGGTTGTATTATTTACCAGCTTTATGTTAACTTCATTGGCCACCTGCGAGTTTGTTTTATATACATTTTTCTATGAGTGGAATCTTGTAACTGGCTTAGTTTTTTCACTTTACGTTTACCTTTTACTGTTATTTGGCTGTAAGATTTCTTAAGATAAAATAAATAAATAATGACATCCATCCTAAATCATTATTTAAATATCACTTGCATTACTTGTTGCATATAAATGGGGCATTGCTGACGTCCCGACTATAACTGTTATGTGTGATTCTCCAGGTGAGCAATGTCACTACAATGGCCAGTATCTAACAACGTGCCCTAACGGAACAGTGCTGCTAAAACCACACGTGAAAATCTAGAATTTGAGCTCCATTGAGCATCCAAAAGCGAATAAATCATCGATCGTCGATGCTCTGGTTTAGTCTTTAGAAGATTCGTTTTATCAAGACATTTCGCACTTATTTCACTTTTTTGGTAACTTGCAGTTGGATCGCTTTCACTATTCTACCTCTCACGAAATCGATCGAAATGTGTCGACGAAGCCACGTATGATCTCTGAGCTGGCACCTGTGTGTATTAAATGAAACGGGTCCCTCAGTAGTACCAACTGACCTCGTAGTTTTGGAGAGTAATGAACAAAATCTTGTTTTTAAAGTCAGAACACACCAGCTCTCACTTTCAAAGTCAACTCCAAACGATATTTACGACGGCCGTGACAAATGAGTGAGATTCCTCTCTAAAGATACACTTAGCGAGCTCTGTGGAGAGTGAATCGCGCGCCATTGAGCGGCCCTGTTCATTAGCGGGACCTTTGTTCCGCGCCGGCCCACAGAAAACAAATCTGCCTTCCTCCAATCGCCTATAACCGACAAATTTACATCTTATCGTCTTAACTTTAAAGTCTAAGTTTACGTGCCGATGCGAAGCTTTGAATGTAAAACTTAGGAGTGGTAATAGCGATAATTGGCCCTCACAATAACGAATATCCGCAAACAATGATTCTGAGTGTACATTGACTAAGTTCTCGTACTCGGTCCGTTAAGTTACGGAAATGAACGGTGTTTTAATTAGTACCTTGTTCTGATATGCTCAAGTTTGATTTGGATTCGAACGAAAGAATGAGAACATGCTTTTTAATTCTTTAATTATGTGTGAGTAACATACGCCTTATTGATTCAATATCTCCAACCAAAGCGAAGTACCTTTAATAATTAACGCACAAAAGTTCATATCGTCCACGGATCTGTAACATTTTTTCACTGCCTAAGTTATAATTTTTTTTTTAATGTTACGAAATAGCATGACGAGCTAGTCACTCACCTGATGTTAAGCGACACGACCGGCTATATCAGTTGCAGTGACACTTGAAACTCTTAAGTATAGTTTCGCGTGACACTGCACTGCACACGTCGTTCTGAGACGTTAGCACAGTCTAGCAGTAAGATTACTAGACTGTGAGATCAGGTCATAAAGTCTAATTTACCCAGTAATTTCACTAGCTACAGTGCCCTTCAAACCGGAACACAGCTGTGCTTGCGCACTACTGCTTGGCGGCAGAATAACTGGCAAAGCGGTGGTACCTACCTAGACGAACTTTTCAGAAAAGTACTACTACCTAGTAATATATTCGAATTCCTCCCAAACCGAAACCATAATAGGGAAACATTTCCCGTTTGGTCCTGTCTCGTTACATGAAACTTGGAATAGTGTATCCAATCCTCGTCCGACCCCCGCTGACCCGACGACGAGTCCTGCCACAAGCATATTCCGGATTTATTAATAACGAGCTTCTGCCCGCAGCTTCGCCCGCGGCGTGGCTTATAGGAAAATAATTCAACCACCCATTTCACCCTCTTAAGGGTGGAATTTCGAAAAATCCTTTCTTAGCGGATGTCTACGTCATAACATCTACCTGCATGCCAAATTTCAGCCGAATAGTCAAAATCAATAAATAGTAGGCCAAGTTCAAAAGTTTGTGGCGATTGATACCGCAAGTGCGTTTTTATCTTTACCTGCTTGTTAAATCACTCGTTTGATGATTTTTAAATGATAATGTTAGTGAGTTTTGTAGTTAAACTAATTTTAAAGTTTTTTCACTTTTTTTATAACATTAAATGGGTGGGTTTAGCACGGTTTAGCAAGGCATTACCTAATACTACGTTTGTCAAAATCAAAGTCAAAAAATTATATAGCAAATAAGCTATTTTTTGCACTTTTGTAAGTCAAAATGAGATTCCTTAAAATACTCAATTTAAGTTATTGTACTAAATTGAGATAAATATAAAATTACAAAATACTTAACTTCCAATTTTATACAGCAAGTTTATTACAATATAAAAGTTTGAAAAAAGAAGTTACCAAATACAGTTTTCCATAAACGAACCATTAACAGGAATCAGATGGAAAGTGAAATCATGCTCTTAATCAAATAGTAAAGTTTTCCGCACTGAGCTTAACTGTCGGAGCTTAATCATCCATGTGGGACGAGATTCAAGTATTTTATCAAAAGATGCTCATTCTTAGAAAAATCCGAATGGTTGTGCTAAATCAGTTGAAAATATAACTATTGTGTAGTCGCACGACATAGCCCCGAGAATAAGGTCCCCAGCCTCGAGTTTCATTCGGTAGATTTATGTACCACAGAACTTTTAGAACTTCACCTAAAAAGACCGAAAAAAATCCGCGGTACGAAAATATAGAAAAAACCTAACTTTGGATCCTACATCGAGTCCAAAGCCAAAGTAGCTTCAAAAAAACTCGGCATATTGTCCAAGGTAAGGCGGTACTTCACACCTGGACAGCTTCTAAATCTGTATCAAGCACAAGTCCGATCGTGTATGGAGTACTGCTGCCACCTGTGGGACGGGTCTGCCAAGTACCAGCTTGAGGCTCTGGACTCGATTGAACGGCGTGCCAAAAGGCTCATTGACGACGACACTTTGGTTGGTGAAAGGCTCCAGAGCCTTGCACATCGACGTAAGGTGGCAAGTCTGTCGGTTTTTTACAGATTACACCACGGTGAATGCGCTCAAGAACTGCATGATCTAATTCTCCCATCACCATTCCGCTACCGGACTACTAGACGCTCGGCTAAGCGCCATCCTTTTGTGGTCGAAATACCACCCATTCGTACCAAGCGATTTGACTCAACGTTCTTAATTAGAACGGCTAAGGAATGGAATGCCCTGCCAGCGTCTGTGTTTCCGGCGAAATATGACCCGGGCGTGTTCAAGAGAAGAGTGAATAGGTATTTACTTGGCTAGCATGCTACACCTTCGATCGCATCGTCACTTCCCATCAGGTGAGAGCGTGGTCAAATGCTAGACAAGTTTGAAGAAAAAAAAAAAAAAAAAAAAAAAAAATATATAGGGACCACGTATTGGACATTTATCAGAGATGATAAAGATTTTAACGTGTATTCACACAATGTTAAGAAAGATATTTTCAACGTTGATTAATTTATTCAAATGACAAAGAATATCTTTTGAAGTTTCTGGCCGTAATGGGACGTCCTAGCTGCAGTTAAACAAAACTTAAAGAATGAATGACGCATCATTCTTCAAGCACTTAAACTAACAACCATCAGCTGGTGCGTTGTGTAGAGTGACACGAGACGTTCGATCAATCTGATCGCGGCATTCTATCAACTGCCGCTAATGGAATATCGATAATGACCTCTCGACACCCGAGTTACCGCGCAGATTGCTGCATAGTTACTATGGGATACACTTACCTACTACCGCGACCGGAAGATGATCTCTTGCTTCTTGTAAGAGTCAATACCTGAGCAAGTATAAGCAGGCTGATCGTTGTATTCTACATATTTAGTTCTTTTATTGTATCCATTATTTTTCCTATTAACAGATTTATTCCACACTCAGCCCCAAATATTCTTATAAATAAAAAAGTATTATTCGCTTAAATCTATTCAGACAGACAGACAGTACGACAAAAGCAACTAAATATAAGTATCTTGATCTAAATCTTATTCCTTAAATATAAAGTAGAATACCTTGTGTTGGTTCGACAAAGATATGCTCATGAATTTGGGAATTTGAAGAATTTGGGCTGTAAATAGTTGTTTTTAGATCTTTATTTCATATCGGTTATTTTGGTAATTTCATTGGAACAGGACGAATAAATAATATTATTATCAGTTAATTATTTTGAAATGCCAATCACAGTATCACACTTCACACTCATATTATAAAGGCGAAAGTTTGTATTTATTTATTATATTATAATAAGAACGGCAATGCCAATTACACTTATTATTAAATTCATTACATGTAATGTCGAGCGCATGCATGATAAAACATAAAATAATAATTTAAATAATCAAACATTAGTATAAAGTCTAAAACAATAATCAAAATATTAATAATTAATCAAAAGTCAATTGTACAAATATGAAAATAAATATCATTAAACAGTCATAACAACAAAATAAAATAATAAAAATTAAAGATTATAAATTTTCACAAAATAATAATAATAATTTTAAAATACACTGCCATTTATCACATAAAAATATCACATTCAGGATTGGCGCTCAAGAATGCATTCAGACCGTGTTGTATGTGTGTATGTTTGTTACTCCTTCACGCTCAAACGGCTGACTGGAATTGGATGAAATTCGGCACAAGATAGCTTATACACTGGATTAACAGATAGGCTACATTTTATTCCGAAAAAGTGAAATGCTCCCGTGGGATGAGCAAATAATTAAAATACTTTTATCCGTGGGTGGAACCGCGGATGCAACTAGTTTCAAATAATTTAAAGCAAATAGGCTGTTTGTAGCACCATTACGTGGGAACCGACCTCTAGGAGTCGTTATCGCTTACGTTGCTGTATATGTAGACACATATTGTTGGTGACTATGACCGTCCGTACGAACAATTAATATTATTGTTTATGTGTGAGACAAACACAACTACACAGTTATTATAATATAACTTCATTAATAATAATTAATAATAATTCATTTTTAATGCTAATACATTAGCCTATAAACATAAAAAAACGAATTTTTTAAAACCTAAAACCTTTTTGTAAAAGACTGTTGCTATTATTATGCAAAAATATCTCTGCCTCTAAAAGAACTCGCATATATAATAGACTGACGTATATTAAGGAGACTGATCTCGTTCTGTGTGCAGGATACTAGCGAGCTATCGTCTAAGTACGGCTCCCATCGGTGGCCATTAATCATCGAGAGGGCTCTTAATGCGATATAATTATTGGCTCCACTAATGACATCCCTAATCCTACTCGACGTGCGTAAATAACGATTTGTGCTTTAGCTTTAACGCAAATGCGTGAAAATGTTATATAGTTCTCTAAAGTCATATTTTGACCTGTATATGCCCTTCTAGGTCTGCCTCTTCCTCTCTTCCCTTCTACATTTCCTTCCATTATGTTTTTCATTATGTTGTCATGTGGTATAAGTTGGCTAAACATTTTTCCTCTTCTCGCGTCTATTGTCGCTAGTATGATCCGTTTTTCTTGCACCAAGGTCACTACTTTTTCATTCGGCTTATACAGATCCAATAAAAGAAAAAATAGATGTTATGTCGTACAGGGACGTTAAAACATTGGCTGAAGACCGAGAAAGATGGCGATTACTCCACCGAAAAGAGCTACACTCTTAAATAAGAAGAAGAAGCATAATCATGTCAGCGGAAGAAAGATGACCATTCATCTTTCTTCCGCTGACATGGGCATCACATTTTAGCGCACTTCAATTGACCTGAACGGAATTTGTCTATTATCTGTGGTACCGATTTGTATCGAAAATCATTGCTGGCAAATGCTGGCGTGAGTGAGTGTAGTATGCGATGATAATATTATAACTGCTCTTTATAATCCGCTTTCAAATTTAACTAAATGTTTAGAATATAATCGTCGTCTGCGTAAGCACCGCGTCCCGAACCCGGCCCAAATAATCGTGCGAGTGCTGTCTCATCAGATCCTTTGTGCCGGCCGTTATCTCCGCCCACCACCGCTCTATTACCCTGAATGGCCGTTATATATGTACTAGTAACGGTTTTAACTATCGCGTACATAGTTATTGCTGCCAGATTAAACGTTTGCCCATCTCTAGCTGATATGTTGGTAGTTGAACTTTAAATTTTACTGGGTTATTGGTAATTGAGCTGTAACATTAAATGATATTATAATAATCGGTTGATTTACCGTTGTTTGGGGTATCAGTCAATATGGCAATCTATTTTCAGCTACTTTTTTTTAATGTGCGATCTTGGACTTCGGAAATCTAAAAATGTATACGTTAAGTTTGAAATAGCTCGACATTTGAATCTGTACAGAACATCTCTATTTCATATAGAATAGTCAGTTTGCTATAACTACGTACTTACTGTAGTGTGTGTGATATCTGTAATAAGAATTGTTGAAAGTAGCACTAACTCCGGCAAACTGCTCGCTCGGCAAGACGTGACGCCTCTTTTAGTTATGATACCCAAGTTGATTCTACTGCTGAACATAAGCCACTGTCCACTGCTGAACATACGCCTCCCCCACAGAGCACTATTGACCAGCATAATAATAATTGTCTCTTACAACCATCGGCTCCCATGGTTTGAACCAGCTAGGATCACGTAACTTGATTGCAACTGATAGAGACACAAATTTGTATGCATTTGACAGTTCCAATACGCAGTTTATGTTCATAGTTACTATAAAAAATTAGGAATGAAATTTCTCCTGTTGCATTGCAGTCAAAGTTCCGTGATGACCCCCAGGTTGTCGGTTCTACTAGTCGGTACAACCCAGCATACGCCTAAACTATTATTAAACCTATAATTTATTTTAAAGATAAGCTGTACCATTCAATGATAGATATGTTGAAAGATTAATTTAAATAAGATATTATGAAACCTGCACAGAGTGAGGGACAAGCTCATAAAATGATAAAATTCGCATGAAGTAGGACAACAATAGCGAACACGGCTCAAACTTCAATATTCAATGTATTACGTTCGTGACTCGACTGTTTAATGTGCCCTGGATAGCTTCACTGCATTATTAATAAAGGGCCTTTATTACCAGGTGGTAAGGTACATAGTTGATTGCGGAGTGAGAGTCCGTTGAGGATGAAGTGGCAGTAATCCGTAGTTTAGTGAACCAAGCCTAAGACTATTTATAATGAGCGGTGTCACGCAACCGGCGCTCCGCTGCGACCGAGTGCTCGGGACGTTGGGTACCTGGCATCGTAATACGTGGGTACGGGTGTCGCTTTATAAAGATGATTTACATTTTTTTTTTTTTTTTCACAATTATCATCATAAAATAAAATAAATAAAACCCAACGCTCACATACATAGATCCTGGATCCTAACTAGGATTCCCGATGTCTAGGGACCCAAAAACTACGAGGACCCCATGGACCATTCCCATAACACCCAGACACAGCACAAGTATTTGGGCTTTTTTTCTGTGCACAAATACTTGTCCTGCCACACGAATCAAACCCGCCACCTCCGGATTTTGAGCCGACCTGCTCAACCACCACACCACAGTTAAAAAATTATGGTTTTTTTATTTTATAGAACACTTTTAACTCGATGATGCCTCATGACTTGATTTACCCTTGAATGACTTCTTAAGCATAATTATCGTGAGACGCGTTTCTTTTTTTTTAACTCAGATAACTAAGATTTGGTATCGAGCATCAAATCAAGGTAGCTAAATATAATTATGTCCATTAAAAGTAATATATATGTCATGAAGTACAACTCAAATAAATATGTGAGTTATTCAATTACGACAGTAAATAAATATTACAGTGATTCCATAATCCCAATAATTTAAATTGCAACTTTTATATTGAGTTTGGTTACGCAAGCAATCGCATTCAAAACAAAAGAGTAATAAAAAATATCAATTTTTCATGCAAAGGTAAATTTGAGTCAAGAACGGGATTTGAACCCGCATCCGTCCCTTTTTTATAAACATGCTTGGATTTTACCGTTCTGAACAAATTGTATCCCATTAAATAAGCTTGTATGTAAATGAGACATTTTGGGCAATGTCGAGCGCCTAAGCTTACGTCCTTGTCCTGTATTAATCTGGAGCTTCCAGGCTGTAACTTTACCCGTCGAGACCTGTACCTATTACATATTGATGATGTATTAGCTTTATATAAATACATACCATCGAACACAATAGTGCTTGCACACTACTGCTTCACGGCAGAATAACTGGCAAAGAGGTGTAGATCAGTTGAACTTTGAAAAGTCGCGAAACTAAATATACAGTCTAATTACATACTCGTACAAGCGAATTTTACTCTCGCTCTTCCGTGTTCTGTCTGATGACTGTTCTGTAAATGTTCTCTGGTATATTTTATAAATTTAATGTTAAAAGATTTTTTGCAAATAGGCTATTTTTAGCACTTTTACAAGTAAAAATTATATTAAGTACTTAAAATCAAGTAAACTCACTAAGCATATAAAATTACAAAGTGCTTGTTAACAAATAATATATATATAGCAAGCCCGTTACAATATATGACTTTGAAAAAAAAAAAAAAAAAGCAGTTGTCTTTCCCACTACTGGTGCAAACAACCCGGCACAATGCAGTACAGAAAACTCCGATCCAAAGCTTCGATTACACCTGTAAAGAAGAATAAATAGAATGGTTATTTGTTTCATGGTTATGTATAATAATTATTGTCTTCCCTAGTCGATACTAGCTGTAGGAACTGCTTGCTTGACTTGACCGTTATAAGGCATGTAAATGTAATCGATAAGCTTATTCCAAATATTCAAAACAATTCAAGAAACAACAAGAAATGGTTCACTGGAAATACTGAGACTGAAATACCTGAACTGAACTACAGCATAAAAAGAATACCAAGTCATAAAATCATACCAGTTTTTAGATTATAATACAACACCTAATATAATAGGTCTTTACCTATGAAATTGCCGTATTGCAGTACAGACTTTTTCAAACAAAAAAAAGTTTTGATTGGCTATGAATTCTAAATTCAAATTAATTTTGTTTTAAAAATATGACATTCTATTTACAATATAAGTCTTTTGTTTATTGATTAGCGTTGTATTTTCATTACATTTCAACATTTTTCTTCATAATGGATACTTTGAAATTTCGTGTAATTATGGAATATGAGTTCCGTCGTGGCACCAACGCGGCACAAACGACACGTAACATCAACGACGTTTACGGAGAGAACTGTACAAATGAACGTACAACCCGTTATTGGTTTTCTCGGTTCCGTTCTGGGAATTTTGACTTGAAAAATGAACCTCGTGGTCGTCCGGAAACTTTGGTCAACAATGATGAATTAAAGGCGATTGTGGAAGCTGATGAATCTCAATCTACAGCTGAGCTGGCAGCAGCTTTTGATGTTAGCATCAAAACATTATTGGTCCATTTGCGACAGATTGGCAAGATAAAAAAGCTTGATAGATGGGTGCCCCACGAACTTAACGATCGCCAGCGCAACGTACGCGTCGAGACTTGCCTTGCGCTGCTTAACAGGCACAGAAATGAAGGAATTTTGAACCGAATTGTTACGTGCGACGAAAAATGGATTCTTTTTGACAATCGAAAGCGCTCAGCAAGTTGGTTAGATCCTGGTTCAGTACCAAAGCAATGTGCAAAACGAAAAATGACCCCTAGAAAGGTGATGGTCACACTTTGGTGGTCTAGTGCTGGTGTGATTCATCATAGCTTTTTACAAAACGGCGAGAGCATTACTGCAGATGTGTACATTGAAGAACTGACCACAATGATGGCGAAACTCGCACGTCTGCAACCAGCTTTGGTCAATCGGTCGTCTCCACTGCTACTTCACGACAACGCGCGACCCCATACTGCACAACAGACCGTCTCTAAGCTGCATGAGTTGGGTTTGGAAGCTCTCCCTCATCCGCCATACTCACCAGATTTTGCGCCTACCGACTATTACTTTTTCCAAAATTTGGACAACTTTTTAGCGGGAAAAAAATTCAATTCCCGAGAGGCAGTACAAAACGCCTTTGAAGAGTTTGTTGTCTCCCGTCCTGCTGATTTTTTCAAGAAGGGCATCCATAAACTCCCACAGCGTTGGCAAAGATGCATTGATTGCAGGGGTGATTACTTTGAATAAAAGAAATAAATAAGTTCGAAAAAAAAAAATACTTTAACTTTTTTCAAACAAAACGGCAATTTCATAGGTAAAGACCAATATTTAACATACTGAGCTGATGTATACCTATGCATGCGGAATCACTGGCTGATATGATTTACCATTTGGTATTCCATTTTTTGGATATACTTGTACTGTCTACTTCTATATAACATTTTTAATTCGCATGAATTTTGCCTGCTACGTTTAGGTTACAATTTGGCTCTAGTTAGAAACCATTTATCTTTCTTAGCTTGTCTATAATAATATTACTGATCTAGTCTGAGGTGCAATATGAATATGTAACGAAGCTGCTTGCTGCACGCACATGAAACTTCACCCCTATTGTTGCGCGGTAAAAACACGATTGTTTTTGTGTATTAGGTACCCTTATCAATGTGCAGTCAGGTGCAATACACCCCGCGTTATGTTTAAACATATATATGTAATAGTTATATTAATTAATATAATTAGAAACGAAAGTAAACATATAAATAAACATACGAATAAGTTAAGAAATTAATAGTTTAAGCATAAAAACTTATGTTTTGTTTGTTTAGATTGTATAAAGAACAAATAAAAGCTTTTTTATTTTATTTTTATTTATTATGTAATAGTTAGTCTAGACCATTAGTATAAATGTTTGAAACTCTAGATTTTAGAGTCTAGAATTTATCTTTAGGTACCCATACAATTTCACTAGATTTTATATAAATTGTGTACCTAATTATAAATTCTAAATTTGCTATATTTTATTTTATACGATAGTACAATGGGCCGGCATGAAAATATTTAATTAAACAGGTTTGGATATCAGAAATTTCACCCGCAATTTACTATTCCATACAAACCTTTGTATTTGCAATATTTAAATATAAAATGCAGCCAAATAAATCATTCAGTTATTGCAAGAAAATAACGTTGCGGAAAAGTACAATAATATTGTACATACTTATTATTAATTAGGTATGTTATTGTAGCTGACTGTACAAACAAATGATCGAGCTGACAATCAAGGAAGCGGAAATGTGGGTTTGCGTGTAACAGGATGGGATAGCGGGTTCCGTGGCACTTGATGGTAACTGGTAAACAACCGTCGGTGCGATTATATATTGTCGTCAATTTGATATTCCTATTGATAACGATAACCTATATCTCGTATTCATCATACTAGTATTCATCATCGACATCAGACTTGGTCTGCTACGTAGGGCTCTCCTACAGCACGCAACTGAGCTCGGGCTTCAACTCTCTACATCCAGTCTCAACGAGCCACATTCCGCAAGCCGTCCTCCACCTGGCCGCAAGGAATCCTACACTACGTCTAGCTAAACCACTCCACTCCACTCAAGAACTCGTCCACCGCAGAGTGGTTAACTGCGGTTACCAGTTCTTCGAGAAATGTGTCCCGCTGCCACTTCAGTTTAACTATACTTTGCCAATGACGATACTTTGCCATTATTGTTGTAATAAAATTAAATGCAACAATTTAACAGAGTGGGTTCTTGTTTTACATACTTTGATTTGTATTAAACTAATTTAGGTTAATTGTGGTAACCTCACTTGAAAGCCAGTTCCCAATCCAGGTACTTTACGTGTCAATAAGCGTAACATGAGGTCACCAAACTGTAATATATCTGATGTTTTGTGCTTTAAATAGGCTACAAAGTAAGGCAGTATTAATATATAATAGTTTAACCAGATATTACAAAATTTTCAGTTTTGATCCTGAGTTTATCATCCGACCAATGAATCATGCGCCTTTCTAAAACGGTCTCACTGCGATTTCAGTTCGGCGGCAAACGATCGGCCATCTATCACGGCCCATCTATAGCGATCGCTACCTACCGCTCACCAAGAATGAAACAACACCTGACTTGTGCAACTCAGGGTTCTGCCTATAACCAAACTAATATAAGATAATACTTGAAATGTTATGCGTAATAGAATAAAAGCGAACAAAACCGTAGCCGTTAGGGTTCCGGACCGACTTATAACATCTGCTGCTATGTCTTACTTATGAAATGTGACTCATAAAGTATTTAATCATACCTTTTAAACTTAATTCTCTGATGTTCGTGATATCATGTCACTACGGGTTCCGCCTGAAATTCAGTTTTTAAGGTCACGCGTTGACCTTAATCTCATGCTGAGTCAGGATCTGGCCATGACTTCACAGAACGTTACATCTGCTATTTTGTCTATTCTTTCTGAATTATAGTGTATTCTCCTGTAATGCATTGTAATATTCTGTGATGTCCTGAATAAATGTTTTTTCTTTCTTTCTAATCAATTCAATTCAATTTCTTCCAAACAATGAAAAGGCTGATCATCTAAATATAATCACATAATTGCACTGCTAATTACAAAAAACGGATTAATAAGAGTGTTTCACTTTTATATTATTTTTATTTTATTCGTTGGTAGAAACTATCCTGGATGATTACACCTGAAAACTAACAAATTAGACTCATAAATCTAAATATTTTTGTTATATTGTGTGAATTTGCATTTCCACAGAATTATAGGAGACATAGGCCGTATGCGATACCAATATCAACCCAACTTAATACCTTAAGTGGTTCCTGAAAAATAACATTCTGATGGATGGACTACAAAAGATCCATTTATAAAACCTTACGCACAAACTTCTTGGTAATAATAATGTCATGGAAAGACTTACGAGTGAACAACGCAACACCATATATTTATTTTTTCTAATGCTACAAGTGTACGAGATCGTACTTAACGCTACGCTACTCTACGAGGCTCTACGGCGTTGCTACATTAATGCTACGGAACCCGTTCGTAGCGACGCGCGTCCGTTCTACCCTCGTCCGACGTCCGGTCCGGTCGAAGGTTATTTATGTGCCGGAGATATAGCACAGCTGAGAACAAGTCAGTGGGAAACTTGACACGAAATGTAGAACACCTAACCAAGTCTTCTGCAGCGGATGGTACATTACTCCAAAAAAACTGAAGAATGATTAGATTTTTTTATTTAAAGTACATTTCGACTATGCTACAAGAACAAATAACAGCCGATAATTCTTATCATAATAATTATCACATGGGTCTAGAATACTAACTTCTAATGATGCTTTGACAGCCTCTGTGGAATCCTAGTTAGGCTTCAGGGTCTAGACCCTGAAGCCTAACTAGGATTCCACCGTACATTACCGACCTAGGTTCCGTACCTAGGTACGTAATCGTTAGGTGTTATTATTATTAAAATAACAATTCAAGTTTTCTTGAGTTACCTAAATTTTTTTATTTATTATATTTACGACTGATTCCGTTATTAATTTTGACATTATTGATCTTTTATCAATATTTTATTGCCTAGATTTTTACAATATCGGTGAAGTTATAAGACTGCAAACGTTCTGTCGCCAGCAGCTCGATCCCGATTCAACATTAATCACTGCGGTGTTTAGACGCGCCTCGCTCGCCGTCCGGGCCGGAATGTCTCCGGGAGTTTTACCGGTTCATTTGCATATCTTCACGATGTGGCCGAGCGATTGCTAAATTGAAATGAACGATTTACTGCTTCCTATAAATGCAGACTAGTTCGAGTCTTTGAAAATAAAATATGACAGCATTTGCTTTGACTTCGCTGATGATATTTATTTATTGATTTGGCTCACAGATATTAGTAATTTATTTAAATTTAACACCGCTAAACTACCGAGCAGGTTGACAGTGGACTCAAATTCCCATGTCTATTTTCTGTATTTATTATAACTAGGCAATTTGACTTATATTTAACGTCATTCTCATTTGATCTATATTTTCAAAGTTCTGAACATCCATAAAAATCTAGGGCTAATGCATCGCTAACTAGTAATCGCCAATATTTGCAATTACCGAATTAAGTCAATCAACTAATGTTAATTAAATTGTAAACCATCGGATGTTATGTTTCAGTGATTTATGCTGTTTTGGATTAAATATTAAATTCCTCCAATACGCGAATGATTTTATGATGAACATAAATATTACACAATTGATGATCTACTTGAAAAGCAAAATCACCTGAATTAGATCTTATGTAACCTTTCACACGATAATTACCCTTTCATCCGGAGAACTCATGATTTTTCGACATTAAGAATATCCTATGTTTATCTTTGTTGTATTAGCAATCAGTGTGCGAAATTTTATCATCCGTAGACAAACATCGAGCTATTCTAACACAGCGAGCGGCCGTTCGATAAGACTTTACAATTTTTCAAGGGACATGTCACAAAGATACCATACCTGAGTAATCGAGTCTTAAAAGGTATTAGATATTGGCAGCGCCTCAGGTGTGATAGGTATCTATAGGCGACGGTAACTGCTCACCCTCAGACGAGCCGACAGATTGTATATTTATCCATGTTATTTTAAAAAAGGGCCTAAATCTTACATGCCTTGATTATACTATCAATTAATCAATTTCTTAACTAACAGCTCGCCAAGCAAACAAGTTTCGGCTTCTGCAACATCTCACAAACGGCTCCGACAACTGTTTCCAAGCGATTCGTAACGCATTCTGCACATTTATAGTACGACGCTTCCACAAACGTTAGCCGAGTTCCCCCGCATCATTTGAACACTATTCCTTAGACTAGAAGTCTAGAACAAAAATAAAGGCGGCTTGTATAAATAGAATATGAAAAAATAAATAAGACCCAACGATCACATACATAGATCCTGACTAATTTGGCTAAAATAGCTATGTGGTTGGCACGTAACCATGGCATCTCTAACTATATTTTTATGGTTTGTGATTGAGCCAGAGGGAGCATGGGTCGTGAACCAATACGTTTAGTCTTCGTACTAGCTGCATTTTTAAAAGACAAGAATTATAATATCATTGATACTGCGGGATCAATCAATGGTAAGAAATATGGTTAGCTTCCAATCACCGTTCCTTCTATATTATTATTTTCGTCTAAGTGTATTTCCTACAAGATGTCCGTCTATAAACCGCTTACTCCGTAATAGAGCAATGCGGGATGCGACGTGACAAGCAGTTAGACTTGGCAATAGTTCCAGCTACTAGCGGATACTATCACCATCGAGAAGCTGCTCAAACTGTTATGTAAATGTATAGGTGGAAGTGTAACCCGTGATCTTAGAACAAACCGAATGCGTGTACTGCATGGAACTACACTTAAAACAATTCTTCTACTTCTCATGTACTCAGCCCAGGTGGGAGAATTTATAGTCCAAAAGAAGGTTTTTTTACCTTAAGTTAACGCCTTAGGTCTTACTAGAACAGTCGGCACAGATAACTTAATATGTCTTCCGAAGCACCGTGGTAATATATAATAAAGTACTTTTTAAGTCCCTGCATTCAGACTCGTCCACATTCTCTCTCTTTCTCTCTCTCTCTATCTCTCTCTCCCTATCTCTCTCTTCACTTACGTTCTGTGATTTATGCAAAAACCCCATTTATTATAATCCATTGGTTTCTCACTTCATGATTGTAATGTTAGAGAATGTGACGTCACACGCGGCCGCGACTATGGCCCGTTGTTTATTATTTGTTTAGGTACGGTTACTTTGTTGTTTGTTTGTTTGTATGGGCACTCGATCTGTCGCCGGATCCCAACTCAAACATAAGACACCGAGGTGGCATGTACTACGTTGGGGAGTTACCTTTGTGATCCTTCAAGAAGTTGTTTCATTTGATGAGAAACAAATTAATATCGTAAATAAAAAAATTAGAAATGTCTTGTCTAATAACAATGTTATTTACTAAATGGACCATTCAAATAATTCAGCCACTCAGCCATCTTTAGTTTTTAAGGGTGGGCTTATAAGCAAGTCTCAATACTTAGGTATTCATGATAATCTAGATAGAAAAAGATAATAAAAATAAATGAACAAGACAATAAGTATCTAAAATTTTGCTTTTTTATTCATCCTTAACCTCTTAATAGATCAGTCAGATCTGAGCGAGACTATAGAGCATAACAACGAAAGCCAAATTTAGAAAGCTAAGCGTCCACGCGCTCACATAAAGCATCAATGAAGCGAACGCTAAGACGCTTAGATGATGCACGGCAGAGACCAAACCTCTGCTCGCCGCCACCGGAAGCATTTGCAAATACGAAACGTGCTATCTGTAAACAATATAACAGCGCTCATAGAGAAATGCGTCACAGCAGCTGTTCTTAACCGGCAGTTAAAGTTATTCAACTATTTGGATGATAGACCGCTACAAAAAATGGTATTTACAACTGATCGCTTCCACCCTCCAGAGATCGCGTTAAGCCATTCATTGGTCCCCGTTGTTATCGTCAGCAATAGTCGTTAAGCCAAGTCAGAAAGAAGCCTTTGGACGGCCTAATAATTTTGTCATCAGGGCTGACCACTAACATACAGGAGAAAAAGACAATAAAATATTTAGACAACTTTCTTTGCCGTGCGATCGCATACATAGATCCTGGTCCCTAACCATGGATTCTCTGTATCTAGGGACCAAAAAATCAAGAAGACCACGGTCCCGCAACATACGGAACAATTATTTATGACTTGTCCTTTCGCAGGAATCTATCCAATAATCACCAACTTCGGGTTATGAGCTGATCTGCTCAACTACTACACCAAAGAGGTTGTCAAACTAACGGACATGACATGCATATAAAACAGATAATACATATTAATTAAACACAAAAAACACATATATTTTCGACAAAACAAACAAGTACGCAGCTACCGACGCCACGAAGCCTCTAATTCATCACTGCCGCGGCCTAATAACATAAAGCACCGCATATACTGCGAACAACTCTCAAATACAAATAAAAATATCGGGAACATATCGCATGACGGCCGATCTCCGTAAGCGATTTATGATGAATGCGTGTAACGTATAACAAATGTTCGTAATGTGTCAGCGAGCTTCCGCACCACACATACCAGTTCCTCAGCATGTATACGGATGTATCATAGGTAGGTTGCAGGTGGGAAGGTATCGGGAGCTGTAAACATGGCGCTTGTGGCAGGTGCGCCGTGATCGATGTCGTCATATTTTACTGGTCGTCAAATAAAACGTGTCGGCTTGATTTTTGTGGATTTAATATTTTAGACACGAAGTGGAATTATCTGTAATATTTAAGGTTAGACCGGAAAACAGCCGAGTGCGATATCCGGAAGAACTATTCCTTGTTAGTGTTCAATCAAACAGGTCCCTTTTTTAGCAGAGGCTGACTTGCAACATATTGATTGTAATACAATAAAAACAATTAAAAAATCTTATTTTTCAGGTTGGGCGCTCAAAGTGTGAGTATATCATATAATACGATACAATTTAATCACCTTCTCACGTCAACAACTTAGCTCGGGCGGCATGCACAGTGGCAGAAGCTTCACAAAACCTCAAACGGAAAAAATATGAAACCCTAGGTGAGGGTTGAAACAATGGTTCCCTGAGGCCCGCAGGCGCGGCTTCTTGTCAGGGAGCTGTTCGGTCGCCTGGCTGAGCTGATGTGCGACCAAGAAGCTGGCACATACCTCGGCCAACAATCAACCTAGCTATTCAACGAGGGAATGTTGCCAGCTTTTTGAGTACGCTTCCCGCAGAAGGGGATCTATTTTTTTTTATTTTCCAAATTATATTTCAATAAAACAGTAATATATAGGTATCAACTGTCAGTACAATTTAATACACAATATACTCCAACAATTGATGTTGCTGTAAAAAACATCGTTGATAGAAAAAACTGGACTAAATGACCATCTATTACAAACTCAAATCCCGTCGTGTCCGCGCGCTGGTTCTAGAAACCTCAATGACTCAGCGAGCGGCCGCACCATAATAAATTTCCTCCACAAGTGAGTGTGCTCGTGAGCTGCGAGCCCCGCGTGTCACTAGTTGTCATATTGTTTCTGAACCAACGAGTGTCTTTCATTGTATTGTAAGCTTGTCCACCTGACTCACTCTATGGCTGCAGACGCCGCCATCCTCGCTGAGCCAAAATTGAAAATCAATGTTTAAGTACATTTCCGCTACTTTAATTTTACCTGCACTAACGTCAGCGCTCAGATATTTCATGGCTCGTTCACTGAGCGCATTTTTACAGTTCAAAAATTCAACTGGTATTTCTTTAAAAACGTTCGTTACTTTAAAAGCATTTTACGGCGGAGAACTTGTGGGTTCGCAGCACGTACCAACTGTTATTGGCTATTAAGCTTTTGTTCCTCAACCACGAATGGTATTTTATTGTTGGAGTTTAATAACAGAACATGGCATACTCCAGCATCTGTGAGAGCTGCAATGCATGCCAAAATCACTGACGACGAGCACGGACGAGTGCTTTTGTTTACTTACGTAATATTATTTGTATGATTTTATGTCTAAAAGCATATTTACATGTTTTTATGTAAGTAGACGTGACGAGCTGGTCCTTTGCCCGTTGCTGATGCAATTTTTCAATATTTTTCAATTTTTTTATATTTTTAAATCTTAAAAATATAATTATAATCAAATGCCCTATCTAGGTGTTTAGTTCCTATGAAAGTCTGCCTATAGCCTCCTAGTGTCGTCAAATTTTCTACAAGAGCTCGTACTTTTTCTTCAAATACTAACCTTCGTTTTATTTCTCTGGTCACATACATTTCAGGACCAAGGTAATAGGGCTCGTGTTTAAAGTATTGGAGGAGCTGTAAGAACTAAGAGGCTTATCTGGGCGGCGGGGGCGGCGGGCGGCGGGCGGCGGGGGGCAGGGGCGGCGGGCTGGCCGCGCCTGTAACCGAGCATGAGCGCGGCTAATTAGAGAACTTACTACGAGGGAAATATTCTATCGGATTACGTCAACAACTCGTATTTTAACTTTAACATGAATTCGTTTTTATTCTGTTACTTCTATAAGCTGCGGGAAACCAGACCAAATAGCTAAAAAATTAACAAAACAAAAAAAACAAAACAGGCCATTTTACGTTCAGCAGTAGACGTGTCAGACTAAGCGCAGTCTAGCTGGGGGGGGAAAGGTAATATACCAATAAACATGCATAATTATGTTATTGGTATATTATTATTTGGTAATTCAAATCCCAAATATTGAGGCTTTGTTGGAGGTGATAATTTTTATTTGGTTCAATTAGTTGCGGATTACCCTTTACAACAAACAACTTACTTCATATATACCACTTGATATAAAGTAAGCTGAAGCTGATATTATAGATAGACTTCATTCAAAACCAGGCAATATTTTGATTGCACAATTCAATGTTATTTTACAAAGTCACTGGTGGATGTATAGCGGGAATAGTAATTTGTAAGTGGAGGAGACGACGGGACGGAAACAATGGTGGCAAGGAAACGACTTTGCTATAGTAATATGAGGCTGCGTTGTAAGTAATGCATGCCTTGCTACAAACTAAAGAATAAAGATAATTTGAATAAATAAAAGTGAAGCCAAAAAGGTAATATCAAATCATTCCGTACCACTTGCATCACTCTAGAAAAATATTCAAGTGCAACATCCATTTTGCCTGATACGCGAGCTATGTATATCGATAAAATAGGTTAGTATAGGTTTGTCGTACACTGGATGTCGATGAATGGTGATTTCTGGGTCTTTATTGTATTTCTGATCTAAAAGACTAAAATAAATAGAAGCTAAGAATAATTTGAATATCGCGATATCAGTTAGCGGCTTTTCCTAGAAGCTTTATAACTCTGTGGTTAGCGACACACCGGACGGGAACGACGCGCTTCCGGCGGCGACCGTCGCCGCGCCGCGGGCGCCCGCGTCGCTCTATTGTTTGGTTATTTTTTCTTAGTTTCTTTTAAGTTGTTATACTAAATGAAAACTAAATAATAACAATCGGCCCGATCAGTTCTAACCAGCAGTTACACTTTTTGACATAAATTAACTAAAGCTCATAATTTATTTTACGATAGAAAACGTTCAGTTTATACACTCAGTAGAACACGTGAAGCCGGTGGCGCCAGTGTTGCCCGCAGCAGCCGGGTATTGTTTCCCGCGCGAGCGTGTGTAACTTGCTTACCGCTGCAAACTCCGCCGAACGTTATTATATTTTGCGGGAACACCGACTGAATAATATTATCTGGCAACACTGAATATTCTCTATTGCTGAAGCTTTGAGTAGCATTGTTTACTCGCAGCCCGAGGACTTGCTGGAGGAAAGTTTACCTGTCGGCTTGTTGTCATGAATATGAAACGAATAGAATGCTGATGCAGCGAGTTATACGGTATTACAACCGGTCTGCGCTTCGAAGCTTTATAAAAAAAATCACGAGGTTTCTTCATATTTTGGGACCAAAACCAAACCACGACACAATTCTAATTCTTTGTAAAAATTTAGGTTTTTAGGATGACGTTTAGGTCAGTAACCTACCACCTACCGCGCATCTATATACCTAAGCGCATCAGTATACCCACATATAATGATGCGCTTTATGAATTATCCAGCGCTTAAAAGCGCACGGCATTAACTGTGCCTAGTTTAGGCGCAACTATTACCGAACTGATTACTATTTACAGCCGACGGCTCCCGAATCATATTTATTATGTAAATGAAATTTAATGTCTAATAATTATTCTCTAGTTGGTATTCTGCCAAAATGTTATTGTACCATTCCAGACTAAACCCTATGCGTTCGCGAGGCTGTTATTACAGGGAAAGTTTAAAGCGATGATTTCATAAAGCCATTACTGTTCTAAGCTGTTTTATTAGAATACCGCAAATGTTATCTTTTATTGGTAGATATTGTCACATTTTCTTCGGTGGAGCCAATGTATTTTATATTCTAATGATTCAGTATTAATTGTTTTCTTGGTGTGCATCTCAAGCATTAAACAGCTGATCAGCTACGTCATCATTGTAGTACTACCTAGAGTCCCTAGAGACCGTCTGCTGCGATTCTCCGCTAGATACCGATCTATTGTTAACATTTCGGAGTTTCTGATATTTTTGGGGGGCGTCTTTTTTGTTTCGTTTATTATTTTTTAAAGATTAAAAAAATCGTTTTATTCTAAAGTTTAAATATAGTATATTGTCTGTTCACTTACTTGTATTTCAATAAAATACTTAGCTCATGTTGTATTTTTTTTAAGTTTAAATTCTTTACGCACGCAACGGATATTGAAGTTGGTTTACGTAGATCTATATTGTCAACATAACAAAGTTAAAAATTACTTAAAATTTGTATTATTATGTTGGTATGTCCAGTAAATTGTCAATTTACAACTCAAGATGGCGACTTTAAACAAACCAACAATAAAGTTATACCGGCCGATAGATGGAGCTAAACTAAAGAAGTTTTACTTCAGTCGTGTGGTCTCGTTTTTTATTTAGACAAGTTGCAGCTTTTTGCTTTTTCGAGTTCCACTGCTATTCACACAACAGTGGTGCAATTTTCATTGTTTATCTATGTAGGAATAATTTTAGTCTGTAGTGAAAAGTAGATATAGTCGATGATTTTTTTAATGTGCATACTCTATGATTTAATTCGAAAAAAAAACGAAGTATCCTCTACTTGGTCTGTGCGAATTACGGTGTACGACGACGGTGTAAAATTATTATAAGAGGAAGAAAATAAATAGCAGTGTTAAATTGCAACAAAAATCTTTTTATTCCAATCAATCGACCCCACATCTATTATGCTATTGCTACTATATACTATACAGGATACTAAATACTCCTAAGCCAAATACAGATTTCCACTCATAATTTTCGCAGTTGAACAACATTTCGATCAAAACAATTCTCCAAAATAATTCTGCAATAAATGACGCAGCGTCGAAGGCCGCGGTTGTGTTGTATCGATAGCAAGGATAAGTGTACCTATATACTACCCGCGAAGGAAATAATAATGTATCCAGGAGCCGCTCGCGATCCATTAGCGATAATCCGCGCGGAGGCGGCTACAAATGTCCGATATCTCGGCGGATCAAACAGGAACACTGTGATATTAGACTTTAATAAACCTCACTGCCGCTTCTACTTATAAACACAATTCACTAGGTACAATGTTTTTTGATAATTCTGGTTGAGCTTTAGCTTATCCTTTTAGGTATTTTTAGTAAACAATATCATAACGTTAATAATGTCATATGATTACGTTTCTAAAATATGATAAAATATGAATACAGTCGCAAAAACTAAACATTCCGGTGTCACAAGTACCGTAAGTTGGTCTCGGTTAGTGATACAATCTGTTCACAAAATCTCATTCAAATCGAATCAGCTGATTTTATAAAAGACACACAAACAAACAAATAATTCAAATGTACCTACCTAGGTATTTTGACTGTCAGATAGTCCCAAAAATAACCTACAGTTTAGAATCTTTTTGTATCACATAAACTTTCAACAGATTAATAATTCCTCTGAACAGATGACTACCAGCCGCTCGGCTGTTCAGAACAAACACTATTATTGAAATCAATAGTGTTTTAGTTAGTTCTAGCTACTTTCACAACCAAACAGCACACTCTGCTTCTGATAAATGCAAAATGTCGACGTCGACCATTTTAGATTCTTCATAAAAAGTCAAATGGTTTTGTCGAATACAATATAAACACAACGGCTTTGTAAATGGCGTCCCTGAGAGAGCGATTTGCTTTAGTCGGATATTGTGTTTTGGAGCTAATTCGGCTCATTTGTCCGCAGCGTGGTCCCGGGGGAGGGGGTAAGGGGAGAGGGGATGACAAATAGCCGCGGAACTGACAAAACATTACTAACAAGAAGCCGTCACATTATTGTAATGCTCTCAGGTGGCTTGGGAACGAACAGCTACCTGTTGCGAACACGCTGTATGTAACATTTGTTGTCAACCCTAAACGGGCAATAAAATAATATTAAAAGTTATAGGTACTTTTGATTTGCTATTAATCCATTTTCCCGCAGGAACGCATAATTTTCCGGAACAAGAAGAATTACATTTTAATCTCTTAGTGTCAACAATCAATAAGAACTTCATCGGAATCGGTTCAATCGTTTTTTAATATTATTTCGAGGCGAAGATTCGATTCTTATTGTATTGTTACGCAGCGCGCCGGCGTCCACCAGGTCCACCAGGGATATCACGAAACTTTGATTGCAACCAATAGTAACACAAATTTTTATGAATTTGACAGTTTGAATACACAGTTTATGTGCATAGTTAGTATGAAAATTTCTTCTGTTGCATTGTAATCAAAGTTTCGTGATCACCCCCCTGATGTTAGTGGTCATCGTTACTTGTGGAAATCAGCAACTGGGCGCTGATGTTTTGGCGCGAAAAACACAATAAAAAAACAAACAAAACAACCTTTCATTTTTATATTAGAAGGGATCTGTAGGGATGTATGAAAAGGGATTGTGCTTGAAAATAGCTGACCAGCTTAGTGAGTCAGCCGCGAAGGAGGGAAAAACAAAGAAATCTCAAAAATTAATGTCAATAATTCCACCAAGTATGAATTTATAGTGTATCCTCATGATCAAAGTTCTGGAAGGACAATGGGTTTTTGAATGAAAACTGTGCGGTTATCTTTCAAAAATCCATTCTCATGTCTCGAGCTAACGATGAATGATGATATAATTTAAAGTTTCTTGTAAAAAGTGAACAAACCACTTTTTCTCTTCGGAGAAACTCGCTGATCTTTCTCTTCTACGGGCATAGTGACATACGAGGTGTGAGCCTGCCGACATGACACTTGTTGTGGACATACGAGGTGTGAGCCTGCCGACATGACACTCGTTGTGGACATACGAGGTGTGAGCCTGCCGACATGACACTTGTTGTGGACATACGAGGTGTGAGCCTGCCGACATGACACTTGTTGTGGACATACGAGGTGTGAGCCTGCCGACATGACACTTGTTGTGGACATACGAGGTGTGAGCCTGCCGACATGACACTTGTTGTGGACATACGAGGTGTGAGCCTGCCGACATGACACTTGTTGTGGACATACGAGGTGTGAGCCTGCCGACATGACACTTGTTGTGGACACGGACATTTCTAATTATTTTCTATCACTAACTATACAATGTACTTATACAAATTAAAGAAACTTAGAATAATATTAATTTTGGTTGAGCCGCATATCTGAAATGTTGATATAAAGTATTATAACGCCGCGTGGAACATCATGAATGACTTTTTTATGTTAATTAATGACGTGATATCCGTTCCCCTGATGTTAAGCGACACGGCTGCCTATATCATTTGCAGTGTCACTCGGAACTGTAAAGTTTAAAATTTTGCGTGACACTGCACTGCGCACGTCGATATCAGCACAGTCTAGTAATAAGATTACTGGACTATCAGGTTATAAAGTCTCATTTTCCTAGTAATTTCACTAGTAGTGCTTGCACACTACTGCTTGGCGGCAGAATAACTAGCAATGCGATGGCACCTACCTAGGTGAAATTTGTAGAACAGTTCCACCATCTTGTAAGCCTGTAATATTGTGGTCACAGCTTTGCTGTAACAATTCCGGCAGGCGCTTGTTCCGCCACGACCTGCAATAGTTAAAGTTGATCCGTTACTAAACCAGGCTACAATTACAAAGCACAAACTACAATCTCTCCTCAGATACATTTCCAAGTATTACTACAATTTCACTGAAAACTTTCTTACAAAAGTTCTTACTTCACTTAATTACAAAACTCTAATTCGGCTGTTAGAATTGCGGGCAACTTCACCAACCTCCTCCCGCCGCCCACACAACACGAGCTACAAGATCCCGACCACAGATAGTATAATACTACACTAGTACCCGAACTAACATCAATACCGACTCCGAATTGGATCCAAGTTGATGATTCTTAAGCCTTATAAATTAGGTGTCGTAGCTCATCTCGGGTACGTTCTGTTGTTGCTGTGCTCCATCTCTCTTGCCTCTACCGTTATATATGAAACGTAACCCCTTTTTTCTGTCCTTCGCCCCACCACCAACGGACCCCCAAGTGAAGAAGTTTTACTTCAATAAACGTAATTTATTTTTTTAATTTTAAGACTTATATTTTTGGTATTTTATTTTAGAATTTTATTTTAAGCACAATATGGGTTTTCTCATCTGAAATAAAAACATTCTATTATTAATTAAGTCGATAATCTGCGCGCAGGGTATCCCAAAAAGCTGGCAACGATACATAACTGGTAATCATCTACAAACATATTATACGTAGTTCTTATTTATTTATTTTTTGACCGCCGTCTTGGTGTGTAGTTGATTGAGCAAGTCGGCTTATAATCCCGAGGTGACGGGTTCGATTCCCGCGGCAGGACTAGTATTTGTGCCATAAAAAAGGCGCAAATACTTGTTTTGAGTCTGGGTGCTGTGGGACCATGGTCCTCGTAGTTCCTGGGTCCCTAGACGTAAGGCATCCTAGTTAGGATCTATGTATGTGATCGTTGGGCGTTATTATTATTGTTATTATTTTCCATCTTACAGAAAAGAGTTTATGTCTCGCTGGTTTACCTAAACTTACAAATTTGAACCCGCGCCCTCCAGCTGACTGGATAATAATCTCTTCGCGGTTGCGATTTACACTTTGCGTCCAGTCCATGACGGTAATTATCTAATTGACACCTATTGGTGACGTATGCGCACAACCGTACACAGTTCATGAGCTGGAAACCAGTAACAAGTCAGTTATATAAACAACCGAGTGTTTACTCTGTATAAATAAAGGTACCAATATTTTCAAACAGCACCTCCGCGCTCCGATACAATCCCAATAAACCAATTAAAACAGAAAAAGCCGAGTTTTAATGAAATCAGAACGTAATTTTTTTACGTCGCCCTTCAAACAAAATATTGGTTTTACTGTTGTTGTTCCATTTTTTGTTTTATTTATGTGCAGGAAATATTTGCCTTAAATTGAGCCCAACTCATACAGGAACGTATCATGTACGAGAAATAGAAATAAGTTTTATTTTTTAATTCTCACCTAAACGACGAAGGTATTAAATTCTTCCTCAAACCACGCGGAAAACTTGAGAAGAAAAAGTTTTCCGCGTGGTCTGGGCTAAATGGCGTCACAAGACCAGCTGCTGCCCAATAATTCACCGTCCTCTTTCCACTATAATTGTACCTTCTGGTCACAACAGTAGGCGCCTGCCCTACAAGGTACCGACTGCACGAATTACACGATGACTCCAGGAACGTGTCCTGCGCTGTCACTTGAGTTTGAATCGTTTTCTAGAAACTTGTGTCCTCCAGTCTGCCTGCCAGCTTTCTTTCCATCACGTTGATATTATATTTTATCAACGTGCATGGTACCTCCGTTCTCTGTCTCGCTCTCTCTTGCGTTATATAAAACTGCGAAATCAGCATGAAACAGCTTAATTGGCTCCGGTTCGCCACCCGACCCGAACCGGCCTGGCTCTAAGTATTGTATAATTCCGCGCACCTTTCACAAACATCGCGCTTTCTGCCCACCTTTCATAATTACAGCGCCATTCTAGCGCCCAAACAGCGTTATAATAGTGTTACAGCGCCGGACTGACGGCGTTCATTAATTTAATGCAGCTTAAAATTAAATGATGTTTCGCCGAAGCCCCTCTGTAATGATGATAGATATTTTGGTTTAATTATGTCCCGTCGCCCTCGCAGAGCCGCGGTGCCGCGGTACAACCGGTACTACCGGTACTACGGCGGCTTGGAAATTGACTGTTACATATACTGCGCTACTCTATTATTCACATATGCTGACAATTTTCGTCTCCACCTGAGACTATATAGCAGGAATAAAGAGAAACAAATTCATCTCTCTGTTAAAAACTTCACCAACGTTTGCTAATTCCAGTCGTTCAGAACATCTCGCGGAGGTTTTAATCAAATTACAATTACTGTTAATTCAAGCGTTGTCTTACTGCTCGCCCGTGTAGCGCCGTCTCCCTCCCTCCCACCGCCCCTCTTCATTAAATAATTAGCGAATCATTTCTTCATGTACTTAACTTTTAAATAAACAAACGATATTGGAAATCCCTTTTAAACTTAGACCTAGACGGAATTTTAAATGTTCAAATTTTGTTGAGCTGCACTACATACACCTTTTATTTTTCTCTTTTTTATTTATTTAACTAAATATTTAGTCAAACCAGGAACTGACTGTGGCTATTTTCGCTCAACTCTTTTATCCGGAGATCAAAGAGAAACGAGCACTTTGAAAGGCATTTCAAATTGTTTCTGGATGAAAAAATTTAAATTGTAGCGTTGATAAAATACATTTGTGGCTTATCGTACAAAGTCGAAATGTGTTCTGAATACCATTAAGTGGTTACCGGGAGCTGACCGAAAATTACCGCTACTCGTTTGGAGTAATTAAGGTTTCATATCGGAGATTATATTATTTTAATTTGGGGTTCCAGCACTGCCCCACTCTATACTATTATAACTACGTGACTGGAGGAATGGGCCCGTAACGTGAGGGGTGTACATCAAGTAAATTACCACGTTTGTTCTACTTAGAGATCCTACTTGCGACATAGATTATGTATAATTTGCACGGGAAATAATCTTTTGTTAAAAACCACCTCGTAATAAGAATTCTTACAATTTTTGATTCATACTGAAAACTTCAGTCTTGGCTGAAATATTAAAGATTGGTTTACAGGGCTTCTTTTTAGGTTTCGTAGATTTTAATAATAAAATCTTCTACTCATATTATCAGCGATAGTATACCAGTTAAGTATAGGTATCATACCTTTTTTTACTTCAAACTTGTTTAGCATTTGTCCACGGTCTCACGCTGGAAATAGGGACGCCGGCTTGCTGTTCCATTCATTAACTGTTCGCACTATAAAGTTGATGTACTCTTTCTGCGTGACGTAAAGGATATTAAAAACAAGGCCAAAACTTTCAGCATAACCACAACCTAGAAAAAAGTAATCTAGATATCCACTTGTGATTCGTTGATAGAGCTAACCAAATGGTCGTATAAATTATGTGTTTATCATAATATTTTTTTTTACTACTAGGTGGTAGGAATTTTCTGCAAAGTTCGTCTAGGTAGGTACCACCGCTTTGCCAGTTATTCTGCCGCCAAGCAAACCGGAACACAGTAGTGCGCAAGCACTACTGTGTTCCGGTTTGCTTGGCGGCCGGTTCCGGTTTGAAGGGCACTGTGGCTAGTGAAATTACTGGGCAAATGAGACTTTATGACCTGATCTCACAGTCTAGTAATCTTTATACTAGATTGTGTTGGTGTCTCAGGATGACGTGCGCAGTGCAGTGTCATGCGAAACTCTACACTTTAGAGTTCCGAGTGAAGCTGCAACTGATATCAGTGCCCATATGGGCAGCTGTGTCGCTTAACATCAGGTGAACGGTAGGTTCGTAGCGTCATGCCTTAAAAAAAAAAGTCACACTTCCGTAAACTTAATGTTCTAAACTGTAACTATCGTGTAATATTCTACTGTTGGGAGGTCGTCGGCCCTTTTCTACTTGATGAAGGGAACGTCGCAATTTTTTCTTTAAATTTTGATCTATTGATTACTTGTTTACATTTACATAGAACCTCTTGTCTTTTCAACATCGACACCTCGAAGATTGAACTTTTTATTTTCAAAAGCACTCAATTGATCGTACAAAGAAGTGGCTCCATTTGTGAGCCACAGGTGTATGTACAGCTCGCGAGCCGCAACCATTGAATACCTGCGACGAGCGGCTGCCACCGAGCCTTCCGCCCGCGCCTTCCGCGACCTCGGTGAATATCAACGCTATGCCTATTATTGTCAGTTCCACACACTTGTGAACATTCATCTTAATATGAACTGAATTCGAATATCAATGTTGAAATAGTGTTTATTTTTATGGTATTCATAGATATTTACGTACAACAACATTTACTAATAGGTTTCCAGGCGAGCGTGCTACATCGCCACTTAATGTGAGGAGAAATATAGTAATAACTAATCGAGCTGATTGTCAACCATGAAACACTGAATTCGTGAAATACTATTAGATAAATAATGAATATCTGTTATTTATTATTAACGGAACTAAGCACTAAAATATATAGCGTGTTGAAACGTGCATAATAATGGGGAAAGCCTCGATCGAGCGCCGCGCAATACGCTAAAACATTCGGCATAATAAATTTCGCAACTCTCGAAATTACAAGCCCGAGGAATTCCCAGAAATATTTTATTACAACTGTGCCTTTTAAATACTCAAGTTACGCAAGTCATTCGTTGCAAGTTTTCGGGATTGGCCTATGGAAAAGTTAGAGCGTATTTCCATACGCTCTAACTTATCCAGCGGGGTCACCCCGCCCGCGGCCGCTCCGCCGCAGCATCCCCGCCCGCCCCGCTGCGCCGCGTTATTGGCAAACTTTCCGCCTTATATTATCATACTTCCCCGACATTGACACACGCGGAGCTCATATCGGAATCGACTCCGCAACCAGCTTACAATCGCGTTTCGCTCCAACTTGAGCAAAGGTCACAAAATCAGAGTAAATATTGTGTTCCCGCGGAATATCGGTCAAGATCGGTGCACTGTTTGGGTAACGCGCGCTCCACTTCGTAAAGGATGTTACATCTGCGCTCGATGCTCGCAACTCTATTGTTATGTTTGAGCTTCATATTCAGCAGAGTTCGAGTGTAAGCACGGGATCCCACAGACTAAACACGACCGCAATATTTTTGATGGTTAATATACAATATGATCGTAACCAGACATAATAAAATTAAAAGACTGCGCTCAAGAATGGCAGTAATATCTACTACAGTTGTATTATAAACATTTATTAAACATGAATGCGGTGCTAGCTGTCACTATTTTTATTTCGGCTGCGCGCCGCGGCGCATGCGATCCCTCGTAAACCTGGAATGTAAGCCCATCCGTTATTTATTTAAAAGTCGGCTAAATTTGTCCATGTTATTGTAAAGCTGGCCTACACGATATCAATCAGTTGTCGGCGTGCGTGTACTCGCGCCATCGGCTCGCGAGTGCTGCTATTTTATTTAACGTAAATAAATGCGCGCTGACGTACTATATAATACTTGTGTGCATTCATGTTACAAATTCAACGATTTTGTCATGACTTATTTAATTCGGATAAAACTCGATCGAGAAGCACAAGGATCCGCAGCTTCAGCAAGAAAGTATGAACACGTCAATCATACTCATTAATGCGGGACATTGAAGCAGAGATCAGCCGCGGACGTGACGCGCCCTAACGGAGCTTATAACGTCCGCCGGGAGGAGTGCGGACACTCGTCTCGGGCGCCTCCAGCTGTCCTCTGAGCCTCAAAACAACACACCCACCTACAGTTAACAAGCCCCTTTGCTAAAGGCAAAGTTTCAGTTTATTGGCGGCGACGTTCAATCTTTTGTTTATCAGTCCGCCGCCCGAACACAGCCCGGTAAGATAGATCGTTTGTTTCTAGCGCCGTAAATAATTTTAGTAGCTGAAAGTATGTAGGTGATATTAATAAAGTTTGCGCACTGTCGCGCTGGAAGGTAATACTCTTTTAATGTGTCACAAGTTGCAGCATCCTCCCGCTCGGGTGAACAATATCACAGTGCTCTCGACCGCGATATTGTTCACCTGTATAATGTTACCATCGGGTGAGTAGCCTGCAGCGCTTCATGTTGCTTCACTTTGAAACATCTGTTCAGCGTGCGGTCACAGAATATAAAACAGTACCACGTGGTACGGTCTACGTTCTGCTGTAACAGTTTTACGACTGTCATTCATCTGACCTGATGACCGGAGAGATTAGTTTATAATTTTTTATAGTTGTTTGTAAATCGAGATGAAACGGGTTCGAGTCGCGGCGCGGCGCGGCCGATCCGTCAACATAAAAGGGATTAACAATTGCGTTATAAAACGCGTTGTTTACGAGTGCGTGTCATTCATAAGTTCCGACGTGGCGCGCGTGGCGTGGCGTGGCGTGGCGTGGCACGCGTCACGGCGGACAGAAATAGTGCGGAATCAAAGGGTCGACGACTTGTTCCGAACACGGGCATGAGTTTACACTTTCCAAGTAAATCCGATGAATGTAGCCAACGGTGGCGGGACTCGGACCGCGCCGGTGCTCGTGCACTATTTTAGAAACAGCCGCTTTGTGTCTGCGTTTGCACGACTCGCAATATTTATGATTATAGCATGTTAAATCCGTGTCATGAAATGAAAAATTAATATGTCCGACCGACCTTCTGATACGGTAGCAGGAAAATCACCGAAACATCACCAACTTACGTCAATGAGAGAGGCGAGGCTATGTGAACAAACGAGCACATTATAAGCTGGCGTAAGTTTCTCTCTCGATATAGTGTATCGGGCGAGAGTTGGGGAAGTGCAATTATCGCGTTGTCGCGCGCGCCGTGACACTCCACGTATTCGCCGAACTTACATACATGCACTAATATAATATATGCTGTGGATGCATGCACGGTGCAAGCTCAGCTAATGAGGATTATTTTTAATGGTAAAATTGGCATGCGTTTGACAATAACTCACCTGATGGAAGTGACGAAGTTGTCTAAGGTGGAGCACGCTTGCCCATGAGATGCCCATTCACTCTTGATTTAAAAAGATCCATGTTATACCTAGGGGGAAACATTGTTGTTGGAAGAGTATTCCATTTCTTGGCCGTTCGGACTATAAATGACCCAGCAAAATGCTTAGTGCGGAATAAGTTTACTTAACAATATTGAAAGAATTGTGATTCAGGCTATTTGTTATTCTAGTCCGCGCGTGCGGTGGGCGGTTTATACAGTGGTCTTAGTTCGGATATTAAAGCTGGATGGAAGGATGTTCAAGCCATTTATTATATTTCCTACTTATATTACTGATGACGAATGAAACCGATAAAGTAGGCAATTAAAAATGTTGACTGATAAGATATTGGTGTCGATTCTAAAGCTAAACTAAATTAAAATATTACCGTCTTTTTCATTTCCCCTTTATCAGAAGAGTACCGCCATACTTTAAGTTTACTTTAGTTTTAGAGAATGCGACACAGAATCGACACCAATTAAGTCTGTATTATCTCATTTGTTTGCGATCGAATGTTTTTGTATTTGTTTCCAAACTTCACACTAATTTGGACATAACTATCCTTAAATAACGTAGCAGATGCTGAAATTTCAAAATAGTGGAAGCTTTTGCGTGGTGTAGGAGATTACGTTTCACGTGTTCTACATAAATATATGTAAAAATTGATACACCTTCAGTTTGTAAATGTGTTTCTCGCGCTGTGTTTAGAAGCAGCCATTAATCCATCGTGTGCTTTCATTTTCTCATCGCCTCGGCATTAGCAGTTAGTAATATGCAGCCGTGGAGTAGTTGCCCGCGCGCGGTCGCGGCTACTTGTTGAATACGTCATTGACATTACAAATAGAGCCGATTGTATCAGCTCATCGGAATGGTCTCATAAATGTGAGCTTTATGGCTGGAGCCTCGTCACTGGCGGCTCACGGCTACGGGTTGCTAATAGAAACTGAATACGTGGTTGTTAATACACCTAGATTGGGTTTAATAACTGAATGCTTTTCATATGTTTTGTACTACCTACAGTAATACCGCCTTTATTATTTGATCTAAATATTAACAGTCTACTAACGCTGTTACACTGTACTCAAACAGCTAGTCCCACTAAAATAGAGTGTGCTTTAGACCACATTACTGAAGTTAAACTTCTTTAATTTAGCTCCATCTATCGGCCGGTATCACTTTGTTTTTGCATTGTTTAATGTTAATGTCGCCAACTTTACAATTGTAAATTGTCATTTTACCGGACACACTAATATAATAATACAAATTTTTAACTTTGTTATTTTGAGATCTATGCAAACTAACTTCAACTTCCGATCGCCTCACATTCCCCAAGTCAAGCGTACGTAAACAAGTTTCACTTCACCAATAATTCCCCACTACGAAACATTTGAAGTGTAAGCACTAGCAGTGCAGTGGCCGCGCTGACCCATAGACAGTCCACAAGCTCCATTCAATACTGACATTAGCATTTTGCCACAAGTACCTAATTATTGAATGAGCGTAGAGAAAATTAGTAGATAGGTACTAGTCAAATGGTATGCTTTTAAATATTAAACTGCATTGAAGTCTACGTGGGAACTATTCCCGCTGACAGTGAATTCATCAATATAAAATATTATATCCTGCATAGACCCCTGGTGGGATTCAATTACCAGATGTAGGTCCAGTGGTATGCGTTTCATGCGTCAACGAATTCACGGCGGAGTGGGCAGTACAGGTGCGGTCATATCGAGCGCTATATATACCTACAACGAATTAGTAATATACTCCAATGTAAACCAATTTGGAAAACTAGATACTTGCGTAATGAAACTAAGTACATTTTCAATTGAATGAACATTCCGCGGGGAAGTATAATGAATACAATTGAGACGGCCGTTGTCTCTCTCCAAGCTTCATTACAACCGAACAACACGACGCGGACTCAAGTTCTGCTCATTTAGTAGCTCCGAAGAACTATGTCTCACTCAAACTGAACAAGAGCCGTGCTCTCCGCGGCTCGTGCGAGCAGACGTAACAACTAAACTTGCAATTAGAGAATTGTATAAAGTCGTATCTTTGAAAACTCGGCATCACACAAGTTCGCAGACTTCCCTTACAATTAGACCAACTCTAAGTTTTAAATCTTCAATCTGCGTCTTGAATTAATTATCCAACTAAGCACAGCTGTCGTAACTACACAAGTTACCAAAGTTTAATACCCAATTACAACTGAGAGCCCGTCGTTGTGAATTGTACGCATTAACCCTCACCTCCGTGCTCCATCGATATATTTACTACACTCGTGGGGCATCGATTCAACACAAGCCGTGTATATTGTGTCGACAACTGGAGCGGACTCCTCCATCGCAGCGGTGCGTGTGGTAATGAGCACCAGGCATTGAGCGCCCCTCGCCGCGTGTGGCGCGCGTGCGAGCGGCGAGCGAGTCAGCCTCGCCCGCCGCCCGCCCGCACCCGCGCCGCACCAAACGAGGCGCCACTTTACGGATGCTTTGTGGATGCGAACCCTTTGATGTTGTGTAATCGTAATCACGCATTGGTACAAACCTTTTACCGACAAAGATCGGTATTATTACATTACCAACTGAGGAGATAATGGAATCAATAAATATTCGGTAAGTCGCTATCTCGTTGCTTCTAATTAAGTAACAAGACTGAGATTATGGATAAACCTCATTGAAAATGTGGACGAGGCTATTTAGCACCATAAAATACCTCGGTAGACTGCAAAGTAAAACATTTTATAAGTAGGCAACCAGGCTGTAATCTTCTCTGAGCTACCATCAAAACAAGGTAAAAAAGTTATTTATCCCTTTCCGTCCATTACCTCCGGGCGCGGGTCACGGCTCGCGCTACAGATTACGCAGTAGTTTCTGGAACCGGTGAACTTCACTTGTTTACGTGCCGCCTCTAATTTGTGCTATTTGCTTCACGTTGTAGCTGATCACAGGGCAACACTACAAGTAAATAATATAATTTTTGTTCCCGCTAGACCCATCACCATTCGCGTCTCTAAAAGCATCATCACTGCTGCTTCATTTGGCTTGCTACATTACCTACAACGATGAAGCATTACATTTCATTTCCTCTTTATTTGAGTCAGTAGCGATAACGTCGTTTTGATTTTTGTATGTCGTGCCATGACGTGATACGGTGGCGTGTCACGCGATGTTGGTTTTGGGCACTCGACCGGCGGAACCACTTAGTTGAACGTCCTCAGTGGCCCCGTTTCAAATGCTTCAAATGGACAAATTAATGTGTGATCAGATCAGAATTAGCTTGATGCATGCGTTAGCGGTGTTTTCATTTATATCTTAAAATAATCTATCTATATACATAAAAAAGGTGATTGACTGACTGACTGACATAGTGATCTATCAACGCACAGCCCAAACCACTGGACGGATCGGGCTGAAATTTAGCATGCAGGTAGATGTTATGACGTACGCATCCGCTAAGAAAGGATTTTTCGAAATCCCACCCTTAAGAGGGTGAAATGGGTGGTTGAATTATTTTCCCATAGGCCACGCCACGGGCGAAACTGCGGGCAGAAGCTCGTCTACCATAAAATCACATAATATAGTCACGCCCAATGTACATTAATCATTTGTAGCGAGATAAAGATACACAAACTGAATGGAAGTTCAAAAAGGTCTTTTCTCCGAATATCCATTAAGCTCTTCTTGAAACTAAAAGTTTTATGTGCGGGAACAAAAAGCAGGATAAGCGGTTACATTAACATGAGAAAGTGGTATCCAAAACTGTGAGAGGCTCAAAGGCTCTCTACTAAGTAAGTAGCTATAATGTTTAACAATATTGATATCGGTTTTAACATAATTCAGGAAGTAAAGCGATAAGCGATATATCTTGTGTATGCGCGGCGCGCGCCTGGGCGTGTGTGGCGCGGTCGGTAGGATGGGACACATTTGCATGTCAAAGCTAGAGGTCGGCGCGCAGTGTCTTATCTGTTATGTGCTAACTTGATTGCTCTTGAAATCATATCTAATATAATGACAAAAATAATTTTGTGTTTCTGCTTATTTTATAATGGCTAAAACATTATCTTCAAATGATATTAATGAGTACACTTGAGGTATATTTACAAAGATATTAGGGTTGTCATATTGTTGAATTACATATCGATTACAGTTCTCAAGACGCAAATAATGTAGAAGAATTTTCTTGTTCATTTATTGGTGTAAAGATGAGTGACGTCATTGCCAAATCCGGCTAAATTTATCACCAAGTGAGTCAGGGGGCGAGTCTCCAGCCGCCCCTTCCTTTGACAAAAATCCGCCAGTTTCACAAATTGCTCTAATCTCAGTGCGAATGTTTTCCTTGTCCGTTATCCTAATTGGCAAAGAATAAAAAATGAGCCAAGCATGATACAAGCCAGCCTCCACCAGCCAATGGCAGTCGGGGTATAATGATCTGAACCTGGCTCACAACAAGGTGACATACTTGTTATGGAGGCAACGAGCTCAATAATAATTGCCGCTTATGGAGTAGGCAACATGTTAAGTTTACTTCCTTTATTATACGTTATGCTAACATTATACTATCAAAGTACAACCTTTCTGTTATGTTACGCTCGCGACGTCGTCGACTAGCTTGTCTGCAGACAATGTTCATTAAGGTCGCGCATTACTCCCCCTACTCGAGAGCACAGAGTCTCTAAGGCTAGCGCCATCAGCAAGGATTTCTTGCGTAACCTATTTCCTAACTTGTGTTGAAATTTAATAAACCTCTTTGAAGTCGTTAATTTCTCATTTCCTCGGCTCTCACATCCACGAGGCGCGTTCATCTCAGCTAGTTACTGGTGCCAGTGAGTGCGCGGCACTGAAGCGGTAGTTGCTCACTACTGGTTGTGCTGCGCGTCGCACAACCGCTTCGGCTTCGCCCACGTGGACTATAGGAAAATAATTCAACCACTTATTTCACCCTCTTAGGATGGAATTCGAAAAACCTTTCTTAGTGGATACCTACCACTATTTTACAAAGAACACACCCTCCAAATTTCACGTCCATACGACCAGCGGTTTAGGCTGTGCGTTGATATATAAGTCAGCCATACAGTCAGTCAGGACTTTTAATTTTATGTGTATAGATAGTTTTCAGTGCCAAGAGCTTTCACTGTTAAGAACGTAAACAATCGTACATGAATGTACGCATAGATATATAATGCTTAAATGGACGTATAATTATTAGTAAGACTTCTTTACGCAGACTTGGGGAGTAAACTGGTAAATGCGAGGCGAACGGAAGTTGAAGTTTGTTCACGTAGATCTCCATTGTAAACATAACAAAGTTAAATATTTGTATTCTTATGTTGGTATGTCCAGTAAAATGACAATTTACAATTGTTAAGATAGCAACGTTAACATAAACAAAGCAAAAACAAAATTACACCGGCCGATAGATGGAGCTAAACTAAAGAAGCTTTAGTTCAGTTGTGTGGTCTAAAATACCCTCTTTTTTTGTTAATATTTCCATGATTATTACATCTGCTAGTATTATCAAAGTCTTGTAGAATAAGCAACTGCATGAAACTTTCATGTAAACATCAGTCTAGAGTAGCTCCGCTCATAAATATTTCACCTTCACGCTTCTATCAATAGCGATCGCTCTTCTTTCTAATCGGACGCGCGGGTCGACTCACTTGAACATCAATCCGTGCACCAGCCGGCGGGGGTGGTATCAAAGTATGCAGCGTAGGGTTGAGCGGCCAGAGGTCACCAGCGACCTGTGCGGAGGGCCGGGTGTCCTCTCGAGCGCACCAAGCTCGAGTCTGCCTCGCCAGCTCTCAGACCAGCGATACAATGGCACGCCTCTTGGATCTGCAAGCTGTTGGTAATGATCAAATATTTTTAACCGACTTCCAAAAAGGAAGAGGTACTATGTTCGACTAATTGTTTTTTTTCCTTTTTTGTTTATGTTCATTAAAACATCCACGATTCCTAAAATTTTTTTCAGTTCGAAAACTCTTTACATGAAACTGCAAATATAATAATAATGATAATAATGGGACCACCTGGGAGTATTTTCGAAGTGGTCCCATTATCATCAATTCCGGATCTGATGATGGAATCTCAAGAAAATCGAGGAAAAACTAACTAACTAACTAATAATTTAATAAAACTTTAGAAGTCAATTTATTGAGCTAGAATCTGCAGAGGTGTTAATCTATTGACGTAGAATCTGCAAAGGTGCAATCTGTTGAGGTAGAATCTGCAGAGGTACAATCTATTGAGGTAGAATCTGCAGAGGTACAATTGTTGAAATAGAATCTGCAGAGGTGCAATCTGCTGAGGTAGAATCTGCAGAGGTACAATCTGCTGAGGTAGAATCTGCAGATGTACAATCTATTGATGTAGAATCTGCAAAGGTACCATCTATTGATGTAGAATCTTCAGAGGTGCAATCTGTTGAGATAGAATCTGCAGAGGTACAATCTATTGAGGTAAAATCTGCAGAGGTGCAATATGCTGAGATAGAATCTGCAAAGATGCAATTTGCTGAGGTAGAATCTGCAGAGGTGCAATCTGTTGAGGTAGAATCTTCAGAGGTGCAATCTGCTGAGGTAGAATCTGCTGAGGTGCAATCTCCTGAGGTAGAATCTGCAGAGGTACAATCTATTGATGTAGAATCTGCAGAGGTACAATCTATTGATGTAGAATCTTCAGAGGTACGATCCATTGATGTTGAATCTACAGAGGTACAATCTATTGATGTAGAATCTGCAGAGGTACAATCTGCTGAGGTAGAATCTGCAGTGGTACAATCTGCTGGGGTAGAATCTGCAGAGGTAGAATCTGCAGAGGTACAATCGACTGAGATAGAATCTGCAGAGGTGCAATCTGTTGAGATAGAATTCGCAGAGATGCAATTTGCTGAGGTAAAATCTGGAGAGGTGCAATCTGTTGACGTAGAATCTGCAGAGGTACAATCTGCTGAGGTAGAATCTGGAGAGGTGCAATCTGTTGACGTAGAATCTGCAGAGGTACAATCTGCTGAGGTAGAATCTGCAGAGGTACAATCTATTGATGTAGAATCTGCAGAGGTACAATTTATTGATGTAGAATCTTCAGAGGTACGATCTATCGATGTTGAAACTTCAGAGGGGCAATCTGCTGAGGTAAAATCTGCAGAGGTACAATCTATTGATGTAGAATCTGCAGAGGTACCATCTATTGATGTAGAATCTTCAGAGGTACAATCTGCTGAGGTATATTATGGCAGAGGTACAATCTATTGATGTAGAATCTGCAGAGGTACAATCTATTGATGTAGAATCTTTAGAGGTACAATCTATTGAGGTTGAATCTGCAGAGGTACAATATGCTGAGATAGAATCTGCAGAGGTGCAATCTGCTGAGGTAGAATCTGCAGAGATGCAATCTGCAGAGGTACAATCTATTGAAGTAGAATCTGCAGAGGTACAATCTATTGATGTTGAAACTGCAGAGGTACAACTTGCTGAGGTATAATATGGCAGAGGTACAATCTATTGATGTAGAATCTGCAGAGGTACAATATATTGATGTAGAATCTTTAGAGGTACAATCTATTGAGGTAGAATCTGCAGAGCTACAATCTGCTGAGGTAGAATCCGCAGAGGTGCAATCAGCTGAGGTAGAAACTGAAAAGGTACTATCTATTGAGGGAATCTGCAGAGGTACAATCTATTGAGGTAGAATCTGCTGAGGTATAATCTGCAGAGGTACAATCTGCTGAAGTACAATTTGATGAGGTAGAATCTTCCGAAGAAAGCTTCGAAACTGTAGTTCACGTGGATGTTAAACAGAACAGTGTTTCTCTAGAAATCGAAGAAAATGATGGTAAGTTTCACCCCTCCTACTCATAATTGGAACATACATACATATGTACATAATTACTTAATGTAAGTTGTTAAAAATAGCTGTTCTATGTCACGTTTAGCGGCCTACTGCCTAAATATAGTTACCTACCTGGTGGAATGTTGGTAAATTAGACAGCAGGTTGTGAACACTAAATTTATTATTTGCCGAGGTCTAGCCCAGAACAGTAGGGGCAAATAGCGTGGGTTTGGGCCTATACACTTCCGTCCCTTCTTCCTGGTAAGTACTGCCCTGGAGTGCGAGTCGCGGTGTAGGTGGAGCTCGTCCAGTCCAGGGGTGACAGTCGGATGGTGATGAGTGCTGGTGGAGGCGTCGGCGCTTACAGCCCAGGTGACGCCGGGAAGCGACCAACGCAATGGTCCGTAGGTGGTAAAGGTGGACTTTGGACCCTGGAACGCGCATGAAGAATATGGCGTTAAAGCCAGATCCAGCGAGTGTGAACACCCACGGCGACAGCAGAGGGAAAGCACTATGCAGTTGTGATGCCGTGGATGTTCAATCAGAACGGAGATTACAAATTTAGCCGGATACAAAATTAAAAAATGATTGAAATTGGTAAAAGAGATGCGAGGGTAGGTGATAGAAATTAAATATTAAAATGCTCTAATTTGGAAGAATTAATGAGAAATGATTGACTAAAAGTACATAGACATGAAAGTAATAATGATACGCACCTTTTAAAGCCCAAGCAGAAGAAGCTACTTTAAATTTAAACACAGATTGAAATTATTATTAGTGTGCACCACTTACCCAATTGCGGGGTCCTAAAATCACTTTAAAAATACTATTTAAATTCGGATGAAACGAGTAGTGACGTCTAGTATTAGGCCGCGGTTATGTGTCCTATAAAAAAATAATACCTGACACATATTAAAAGACCGCGACCGATGACGTGCGTTTCTATCGAACGTTTAATTCGTAATATCAAGGCGGCGGGCGGCGGCGCGGCTACCGGGGGCCGGGCCGGCGCATGCGCAAGAACAATAGATTTAACAGTAGAACGGATAACTGGTGACTAAAATGAAGCTCGACTTAAAACAAACGTGTTGATGAAATTATTTTATTTTCTATAAGCAGTTTAATTTATTAATAGTTTTAGTTAGTTTTAAATAGTGTAGTGTTTATTAAATTTTGTATGAAATAAAAATATTATCTTTAAAATATTTATGTAATGTGAGTGCAACGTTACATTACCCCCCTCGTCTCGGAAAGGGTTTTATTCTATAATAAAGCACGTCTATAATTTACCACCAGCAGTACTCTTTCATTCTACTTCAAACTTCTCTCGCATACTTCTATCTCATACTTTTTATACATTATTGGCTACCACAACCGATAAAAAGGTTGCGGGCGCGTCCTCTCATAAAATATAGGCAACTGTGATAGATTGCACAGTTAACTTATGCTAGCGGTAAAGGTCTAAAATGAAACAGGTGGGATATATTTAACGTAGGTACATACGTCTAAACAATTGGTGCTACTTAAGATTTTTTATTAGTTTCAAATCTTTAATATGCCATACACCAATGTTTTTTCCTGACATATCCTCAAGGACATAAACAAGAGGAGATCTTTTTTCTGCTATACGACACTTAATGAATTTCGGTGCCAACTTCTTACTAAAATATTTGTCTTTATCACTGAGAACAAAAGCGCGTTTAAAGACTAAATCACCAACGTTAAATTCAGCTGGTTTCCTACGTAAATTATAATGTGTAGTATTCTTTTCATGTGCATGCCACAATGAAGCTTGCACATCATTGAATACCGACGAAAGAATTCCCAGGTTTTCAGCATATATGTCACGCGGTAAAAATAAAACTTCATCACCTAGATCGTTGTCTGTATAGTGCGATCCGCAGAGAACGAGCTCTCTTCCGTACACAAGGAAAGAGGGTGTGTAGCCGGTGGACTCGTTAACAGAGTTATTAATCGCGAACTGCACCTTGGGGATAAAGGTGTCCCAAGTTCGTTGATCATTTTCAACAAACGTAGACAGACTAGTGACAATCGTTTTATTGTAACGTTCCACGGTGTTAATTTGGGGCGTGTACTTAGGTGTAAAGTTTACATTAGGTATTTGGTATTTTTTAAACAGAGCATCAGTAGTAGAACTGATGAACTGGCTGCCATTGTCCAGGAATATTGTTTGTGGGATGCCGTGAACTAGAAAAATGGATTCTTCTAGGATCTTAACGACGGCATCTGAAGTTGCACGACGTAAGGGAAAAATGTGACAAAATTTTGAAAAACAGCAAGTAATAACGAGCATATAGCTATTTTGCTTGCGAGTGACTGGTAAAGGGCCAACAAAATCAATTGAAATCATCTGGAAGGGCCTCGAACAATGTTTTGGCCGTCCCATCTGACCCAATGTAGTATGATTTTGTGACTTATAGGACAAGCATACGGAACAAGCACTCACAAATTTAACGACATCTTGGTGCATACCTGGCCAGTAATATGTAAGAGACAGACGCCGGTACGTTTTGAATATGCCAAGATGTCCAGCAGTAGGTTCAGAGTGATTTTCCGATATCACATTTTCACGAAATTCACTAGGCACAACTTCCTTCCATGCAAATTCTGAAGTGAGTGGGGATTTTGTTTTGGAGAGTCTATACAATGAATTATTTTTAATTAAAAAGTTTGGGAAATTACTTGGTGTATTAAGACAACCATTGTAAATATTTTTGTACCATGTGTCATTGGTATTGACAACAGAGTTTGACAGAGAAATAGCAGCGTTAGGAAAAGCTCGAGAAAGAGCATCAGGGATTACGTGATCAACACCTCGACGATGTTTAATGACGAAATTAAACGAAGACAGTCTTACACCCCAACGCGCCAATCGTCCCGTCGGATTATCTAGCGACAAAAACCATTTTAACGCCGAATGGTCAGTGTACACCGTAAATGTCTGCCCATTTTCAATATAACATCGCCAGTGCTCGAGAGCAACTAATACAGCGAGAGTCTCTCTTTCAGTAATACTGTAATTTTTCTCGGCACTGGTGAAGGATTTACTCATGTAGGCAATCGGGTGTTCTTTACCGTTAAGGTTCTGCGTTAGCATCGCGCCAACACCAAAATTGCTAGCATCCGTGTGAATTTCAAACGGTTTTGTATAATCCGGACAAGCAAGGACTGGCGCAGAAACCAAACATTCTTTTAAGGCATTAAAAGCTGCATCTGCTTCTGGTGTCCATTGAAAGGGAGGTGCCTTTTTACCATTGGCAGTGAGCTTGTTAAGTGGGCCGGCTACAGTACTAAAATTTGGAACAAAACGTCGGTACCAAGTTGCAGTACCGAGAAAGCGTTTAAGTTCCTTCTTATTGGTAGGTGTTGGGAAGTTAATTATTGCTTCGACCTTTTCTGGGTCAGTACGCAGACCACGAACATCGACCACGTAACCGAGATATTTGAGTTCGCTGCGTAAGAACTTGCATTTTTCAAAATTTACGGTTAAGTTAGCCTGTCTCAATTTGTCCAACACGCGTAGTAAGCGTGACACATGCTCGTCAAATGTGGAGCTGATAATTATTATATCATCGAGATACGCGAATGTCTTCCCCTCCATGTCATTAAATAGCAGATCAACAAGTCGCTGTTGAGTTGCGGGAGCATTTGTCAAACCAAAAGCTGTGGTTTTAAAACGTAATGTTCCTCTTCCCGGTACGTAAAAAGCGGTCTTATCGCGGTCCTCAGGAGCTATGGGTAATTGCCAAAATGCCTTAGAGAGATCAATGCTTGATAGGTATTTTGCGTCACGCAAGTTGTCTAAAATTTCGGCAACATAAGGTAAACTATAAGCATCGCGCTTGGTGACCGAATTTAGTTTACGACTATCGAGGCAAAACCTGGGTTGACCATTCTTTTTATTTACGATAAGCACGGGTGAAGACCACGCACTCTCACAGGGTTCCACAACATCAAGTGACAGCATTTCATCTACTTGTTCAAGTAGGATTCGCTGCTTCTCGGGTGACATTCTATAGTAGCGCTGTCTAATCGGCTGAGCATCGCCAGTATCTATACGGTGAACTATCAAATTCGTTCTACCTAAGCCTTTCTCTTCAGTTGAGATTGACTTGAACTGAGTAATAACATTGTCAGCTATAGCTTTTTTAGTATCTAATAGATGATCATACGATTTGATAAATGTTATGTCATGACTAATTTTCATCTCTGCCAACGAAGTATTTGATAAGGTAATACTACCTAAATATTTGGGACAAATATGGAAAGCACGCCAAAAATCTACACCAAGTATAATTGATGTTTCAACTTCGGGAACTACATAAGCCTTAATAATATGAAACTGACCTTCGAATGTTACTGGTAAGTTAATGTAACCAATACTGTTCAATTCTTGACCACCAGCTGCAATCATTTTAGGGTTACCATCGTGTTGCAAAGTGCAGTCTGCTAAGAGTTTGTGGCAATTATTGCCCAAAATGGAAACTGCAGCTCCAGAATCAAGCAAACCGCAAGCGTCAATATTGTCAATCTTAATATTAACATAAGGCCTAGGATCATTTATAGGTTTTGGTTGCAGAATTGTAGTAACTCTATAAGTAGAAGAAAATGTTCTAATAAAGGCAAGCCAAGTTTCCCAATCTTGCTTGTCAAAATTACCACAACTCTGCCCAACTAGTTTTTTGAAGTTTTATTACAGTTAGGACACTCTGGTGTTTTCACATTCTTCATTCCACATTTAAAGCAGACAATGTCACGAGAAGCTTGACATTGTCGAAGGTGGTGGGTATTTTCACGACACCTAGGGCAATAAGGTTCCTTTTTGGTTACCTGAACTGCATGTACATAATTTTTATTTTTATTGTTTTGACAGTTATTGTAATTAGTATTGCCTCTATGTTGATTTTGATTATAATTGTTATTTTTATATGTAGGAAAATTACTATTGTTACTTTGATTTTTAGTATAATACCTGTTTTGATTATAATTACTAGTACCAGCATTATACGCAGTTTTGTTTATATCTTTAGTATACGCAAATTCTGGTGCAAGAGTATTAGGCGTAACTTTAGGAGGTTCTTGGAAATGCGAAAGACGAGCCTGAATATTCTCGTAATTACGACATAAGCTACGTAAGGCATCAATTGTTAAAATCTGGGGCGCAGAAGCTAAAGTACTGGCATAGCATGGCCTTATATTGTGAAGGAGAATCTCGAGCTGATCCGCTTCGTTAAGAGACCTAGATAAACGTGAGAACATACCATCCATGATGGAAAGATAAATGGTGATGTTTTCCCGTTCACCCTGAGTACGAGAGCGAATTTCAGAAATGAGCCGATAGTCATAGTCAGACTGTCCAAAATCTTCCTTCAGTAAAGCTGCTAATGCAGGCCAAGAATTAACCTTACCTTTTACAGCACGATACCAGTGGAGGGCATCTTCTTGAAAAATTTCCGACGCATAACTTAAAACTTTATTAGAAGGTATATTTCGAGCTTCAATAAATTCATCAACACGCTGTATAAATGAGCGCACACAAGTTTTACCGCTGAATTTTAATTTACTTAAATCAGATGAGGTTCGATCACACGTTACTGAAATCAAGTTCTGCACCTCCGGTGCGGTGGAGATGGGTTCTCTAGAAGGGCCTTCATCACTATTAAAAGAGGTCAAAGGTCTTTTAGCTTGAAGAGCCAAAAGTTTATTTGATAATATTTTGTATTCTTGAACAATTTCGTCGTATTGTTTTTTAATATCGTCAGTACACGTTATCCTCTCAAGACGGTTATACAAATGGTTCAACATATTCTGAGTTCTTGAAAGCGTGGAAGTACTAAGATCAGACACATCTAAATTTGTCTTAACTTTAGTGAGAACTTCCAAGCAACCTTTAAGATCCTGTCTTGTTTCAAGCGGAGATTCCAAAATATAGTCCGATGGAAATTGTGTTGACAATTTAACAATTTGTTTCCGTAGCTCTTCAACTGAAGACGCAGGGGTTACTCCTCTGATACGAACTTCGTAATCTAGCTCCGACTTTTGCAGAGACAGGTACTTAATAGGAAGCATCGTGATATAGATTACTAACAGTTGGATAAGTGGTGACAAATCAAATTTAATATAAAAAAAACAACACGTTCTCCGTTCTGTTACAATATTAATTACTGAACGTCTGGTTTTTTTTTGGAAAAAAAAATAAAAATGATTTTCAAAAAAAAAAAATTTTTTATCATGCAAAATTTTAAAATTTGCTACTAATGTGTACTGCTTACTAACAAGACACAATACTCTAAAAACAAAATTAATTTTAATCAGAAAAATATTTTTTTATGAAAGCGCCATTTTAGGTGCCCGATGTTAAATTGACCTTGAAAATTTTTCTTTCCGGTAACAACTAAACCGGTGTAAGTTGATGTAAAATTACGAATTGACAATATATTGAAATGGAAATAAAGCTATACATTAATAAATACTAACACAACAAGTACTTTAGGTAGGTACACATTAGTAACGGAAAACCAAAAAAATACGTTTTACATAAAATCAAACCACAACATGCACAAACTACAACCAAGGAAGAAAAGATAGAAGAAAGTGTCCTTTTACCACGACTTAGGCGCCAAGTGTCACGTTTAGCGGCCTACTGCCTAAATATAGTTACCTACCTGGTGGAATGTTGGTAAATTAGACAGCAGGTTGTGAACACTAAATTTATTATTTGCCGAGGTCTAGCCCAGAACAGTAGGGGCAAATAGCGTGGGTTTGGGCCTATACACTTCCGTCCCTTCTTCCTGGTAAGTACTGCCCTGGAGTGCGAGTCGCGGTGTAGGTGGAGCTCGTCCAGTCCAGGGGTGACAGTCGGATGGTGATGAGTGCTGGTGGAGGCGTCGGCGCTTACAGCCCAGGTGACGCCGGGAAGCGACCAACGCAATGGTCCGTAGGTGGTAAAGGTGGACTTTGGACCCTGGAACGCGCATGAAGAATATGGCGTTAAAGCCAGATCCAGCGAGTGTGAACACCCACGGCGACAGCAGAGGGAAAGCACTATGCAGTTGTGATGCCGTGGATGTTCAATCAGAACGGAGATTACAAATTTAGCCGGATACAAAATTAAAAAATGATTGAAATTGGTAAAAGAGATGCGAGGGTAGGTGATAGAAATTAAATATTAAAATGCTCTAATTTGGAAGAATTAATGAGAAATGATTGACTAAAAGTACATAGACATGAAAGTAATAATGATACGCACCTTTTAAAGCCCAAGCAGAAGAAGCTACTTTAAATTTAAACACAGATTGAAATTATTATTAGTGTGCACCACTTACCCAATTGCGGGGTCCTAAAATCACTTTAAAAATACTATTTAAATTCGGATGAAACGAGTAGTGACGTCTAGTATTAGGCCGCGGTTATGTGTCCTATAAAAAAATAATACCTGACACATATTAAAAGACCGCGACCGATGACGTGCGTTTCTATCGAACGTTTAATTCGTAATATCAAGGCGGCGGGCGGCGGCGCGGCTACCGGGGGCCGGGCCGGCGCATGCGCAAGAACAATAGATTTAACAGTAGAACGGATAACTGGTGACTAAAATGAAGCTCGACTTAAAACAAACGTGTTGATGAAATTATTTTATTTTCTATAAGCAGTTTAATTTATTAATAGTTTTAGTTAGTTTTAAATAGTGTAGTGTTTATTAAATTTTGTATGAAATAAAAATATTATCTTTAAAATATTTATGTAATGTGAGTGCAACGTTACATCTATTATATGATATATATACGTGACACAAAATGAAAAGTTAAACAAACAAGAAATACCATCATCCAAATTGCAGGCGCCGCCGGTCGCCGATTACAAGCGCTTTTATCAGAAATATGCGTTCCAGCTCACAGAGGCATAAATAAATAAAAACGCCCAACGATAACATATTTATTTATTTAATACTTTATGCACATTACATAAAAAGTACAAAGGAGGACTTAATGCTAACGGCATTTTCTACCAGTCAACCAAGGCGTGCAGAGAAACAATTTGATTAGGCGTGCATATAAGGAAATGAGCATAATTTTGAACATTCATTTGACCATCAAATAAATTAAAATAAAACTATAACAACGATACAACTATTAAGGTAAAAATATACATATTTTACAAATTTAATAAAATATAAATATTAATGAATACTACAATATAGATAATATATACATAATTAAATAAACTACAAACTACATAATAATAAATAATTCTATGTTCTGCTAGTTCAAGTTTAGAGACTTTTTATCAAATGTTCCTTTACCTGGCGTTTGAAATTGTCCTTATATATAAACATATACATAGATCCAGGACCCTAACTAGGATCACTTTTTTTCTGTGCACATATACTTGTCCTGCCGCGGGAATCACCTCTGGGCTATGAGCCGACCTACTCCACCACCACGCCACATTGGGTGTCATTTTATTTGACTCATAGTTTCGTACTTCCATTATTTTATCAAACGACTGCATTCATTTGCCCTTTTTTTTATTACTAAAACTTAATATTTTATACAATAACTTTTGTTAATTTCATACATACTTATTTATTATAAAAAAATTAAGTATACGATTCTGAAAACGCTTGCGGTAGGTCGGCGGCTCAATTCTCCAATGGAGTGAAATGGCACAGCAGTCAAAGATGAAACATTGCTCAAAATGTGTTAACGGTTTCAGCTAAAGAAGAAAAAAGTCTATGCAAAAGCAAGTTTTTTTCAGTACGCAAGCAAAGTACTGTTTGGTGTTTCACTGTGTAATATAATAACTTGGCTGTAAGCACCAGTGCAACGGCGCAGTGGCGGCTCGCTCCGCCGCGCCGGCCTTCAACCGACTCAATTATAAAATATGCTGCGGTGGAAAATTTTAGATATCGCAGTGCGATATCTAAAATATGCACCGCTCCTTCTTCGCGAATATCAATCGAACCCGCTCCAGGCTTCATGATTTACAAAAATAGAGCTCTCTTCTCGTCGACTATGAAACTGTTGACTCTGCGCAACAAAACTTTGCTGGCTTTTTAAATTCAAGGAATATACACATATTGCTATAAACGTACCAATTTCTTGAAGTTTGCTTCACAATCCATCGTCTGACAATGGCTATCACCACAAGTGACAGCATTACATACAGGATACAGGGTTTCGGAAACGGCCGTCAGCGTTGTTGACCGCAGCGGCGCTCGCGGGTGGGATTATTGGAGGCAGCGATTAGTTCCATGTCTGGCCACCGCAGGCGCCACCGTGCCTTGTCTCTCCCGCTTCCTGTGACTTCGCTTCTAACAATATTAAATCAAAACTTACCCGAAATTTATTAAGCGAGTTCTCGTATGCCATCATATCAAACGATACTAATGTTTTGAGAAAACACAATCAAAATATCTCATTTCCTGACTCGTGAATGTTTTGAGGAAATTATGAAAAGCTATCTTCTTCTCACCAGGATATTTTTGTTAAAAAACACATTTGGTTGTATGATTTTGATTGTGAATGGCGGTCAGCAAAAGCTGACCACCATACCAAGGTGATTCTAAACATTTTAAACGCAAGCGTTGTACGATGTGCCTACATCATTATCACAAAATATTATTTCCGCGACACAATTCCCGCTACCTACTCCAATAAAATTGATTCATCGATATACTGTCCTCTTGGATCTCTTACTACGGTAGGTACATCACTGCTCGTATCGTTAGGGAAAATTGATTATCGTTCGCGGCGTCGTCGAGTGGACTCGCACTACGAGTATACAACATGAAAATTATCGACATTTACTGCTTTCACCGTTTCTAAATCCTTTTAAAATAAATAATAAATAGGATTAGTAGGTAATACAACTTAATAGATAAGTAAAGGCCTTAATCCCGGCGAGTTTGTCCATTTTCAGAACACAAATCCGGAATAAATTGGATGATCTCATAAGCAAATGTGCCTAAAGTATCGACCCCTTTTAGGGAGCTACTTTATTTTATCTACCTTAAATATTACTTTCCTTGGAGATTTTTAACGAGCTTTACACAAAAAATCTTTACAGGCATATTTTCTTGTTAAGATGAAATATTATGTTGAACAGTGTAAAGTTACCAAAACACTGAAGCGGTGGTAATCTGATAGAATAATAATAACAACGAGAAAACTAAGAACTTAATTATATATCTTCTCATTTACATAAGTAGCTTGCTTCTGCTTTACATGACTGTCGTACTGTAAATGCTTTTTACTAATTCGTTGTAGACTTAAAATTGGCCTGCTTTGAATTTAAAAATTATGAATAATAAATCTGAAAATAAATATTAATAAACAGTAGTGCTATGAAGCACCGCCACACCGCTGGCCACGGATACCTACAGTTCGTTCCCCCACACTCGTGTGGTCCATCCCCTGTGATGTGAACCGAGAATACACCAGATCTATGTACAGGTATGCAATCCGGGCGAGTGCCTCTCTGTGAGTAGTTCAACTACACCATCAATTGATCGATTGATTTATAAAAATACTCGCTCAATTGGATATATGACGTCCAGAGTCCAGACTGCTGCGAGGAATGTTTATTGCTAAATTGATGACGATAGATTGTATTTTATCAGTTCCAGGGTTTTGAATATGGGTTGAATATGGGCAATAAATTTCAACATCTTATACGACGGTGACGGAAATTCCTTTCTATAAAAGCCTCTTTTCATTATTTTCAAGGTCACAAGGAACTATAAAATGCAAAAAACTATCTAACGAATCTAAAGTATTATTTAAATATTTTTATATGAAAATTTTTAAAAGTGACAAGTTAATCTGAAATATAACCGTGGTTTTTTCTAAAATTCTATCGGAATACATCGAACGCTTGCAGCTGCAAGCCACGTCTACGTGCTATTTTCTTCGGGGGAACTTTGTTCCACAAATCTGTGTGTCGGGACTGGGGAGCTGGTTCCCACTCTCGGCTCCGGATGCTAATCAGTCAGTGATCGTCGGAACTAGCTCCCACGGCCCCGGCACATTTATAACCAACGAGATATAGTAGACGCGATCTGAAACTAACATATTGCTGTTTAGTCAATATTTAGAAATTATTACGCTATACATTAAACCGTATGTTTCTACTGCTGGGATACGGGCCCTCTCTCACGGTGAGCGGGTGTGAGCCGCGACCCATCATGATGCCAAGGGCGGTGAAGGACCATCCTCATCGTTTCCTCACGTAGTTATCTTCAATCGCTGTTAGAGCGAGTGGAACACCGCGCATAGCTTGACAAGTTACTGGAAGACTGCAAGACCGCGTGGGTTATCAACCAGATTCGAGTACCTACTACGTTTGAAAGTCGCGCTTGCTGCTGAGCTCGCTCTACGATTTGACTTTGAATTTAATTTTTTTTTTTTTTACTTCAAACTTGTCTAGCATTTGACGCTCTCACCTGATGGGAAGTGACGATGCGGTCGAAGGTGTAGTATGCTAGCCAAGTAAATACCTATTCACTCTTCTCTTGAACACGCCCGGGTCATATTTCGCCGGAAACACAGACGCTGGCATTCCATTCCTTAGTCGTTCTAATTAAGAACGTTGAGTCAAATCGCTTGGTTACGAATAGGTGGTATTTCGACCACAAAAGGATGGCGCTTAGCCGAGCGTCTAGTAGTCCGGTAGTGGAATGGTGATGGGAGAATTAGATCATGCAGTTCTTGATAAGTAATAGTTTCTTAATAATCATAATCATCATTGCAATCGCAATCATATAATTAGTAAAACCAATTTATGTAATAAAATATGTAGGCACTGTGTGTACAATTAACATATCAGTCACATCACGAGTAAAGACAATTATAATGTAAACATTGGAAAAATATTGTAGGAATGCAAAATAATCAAGATGGACTCAGCGTCAAAATAAACTTTGTTTGGTTTGCTTCAACATGGATGTTTTAACCTTTTTTACTTGGCTAGCATGCTACACACTTGGCTAGCATGCTACACACTTGGTTAACATGCTACACACTTGGCTAGCATGCTACACCTTCGATCGCATCGTCACTCCCCACTAGGTGAGAGCGCCGTGGTCAAATGCCAAATAAGTTTCAAGTAAAAAAAAAAACATTTACATGCGTCAAGCTCGCGGACGGGCGCTGCTTGCGGGAGCTGGTTGTTCGTGGTGTGTGTACGATTAGAAATAAGTATATAGAAAATTTTGTTTTGTCCCTCCTGTATTATATTTATGCTCATTATTAATAATAAGGTAAAGTACAAAATTTAAACTTATTTTACAAAGAGCCACGTGTTTCTGGTAATGCAGCTTAAAAAAATCCTTATTACATGAGTGGTTCAGCTCCAAACGCCTCTCGGATCGTGGGACCTCACGTTACTATGACTTTGGCGCTGGATTTACATACTCAACTTATGTCAAACTTATCCGACTGCAGTCTTGCAGTAACTTCAATCACGAATCATTTCTAAGCTCTGTTACTAACTTATGAATGTCATTTTTTTTTTTTTCGAATTGTTTTTTACAGATAGGCAAATTTTACATGTCAAAATCAGTACTTAAGCTTTTGCTTCCATACCTACTTCCAATTTGACTACAAACTCTATTTAAAACTTAGGGTGACATACATGGAAAACTTAATGGTAAATAGTATTGAAATGAAATAGAAATGAAACGAACGAAATGAATTATCTACAAGTCTTCCAGAACTTCTAAAGGAATCAGTGTGCGGTTATTACGAATCGTAATCCCATATACTTTCTATTCAAAAGTCTTAACGTTATACTTTCACTACATTCCGTCACATCTTCCATAAATATTTCATGTTAAATCCAACAAACACGGCCATAAAATAATTTGAGAACGGCTTATAGCTTAATCCCTGGTTTAGCTGCGTGTCTCCGGATGTCGCATGGCGCATTGTCGTAGTGTGGCGCAAGTGTCGCCTGACAACTGAACTTCGACAATTACGCTGACTAATTGCCTCTCGCGATGGTTCATTGCATCCTCCGGTCATCATTTAAGCCCTATATTTTTAAAGGCACAGTCAAAATCTGTTATAACGACATCGAAGGTACTGCTTTGTTGTACTGCGATTGTCGTAACAACCGGTGATGTTTAATGTGTATCGTGCAAGTACAAACAAATCGATAGGTAATTATTGGAAAAATATATTCATTCAACTATGTACTCTTTAGTGATTTAATAAAAGTTTTTGATTTAACAAAAGTTTATCATAAATCAAAGTTTTTTATTTGCTAAAGTCAAAACAGCAATTTATCCAGCTTCTCAGCATTTCCATGGACTAGGCGCGGACAAATGATCAGTTGGACAAAGCACGTTGCACAATGGCGCACCTCTCCGCCCTATTCCCGGCCTCCTCCGGCCGAGGGCCGGCTCGAGAGGGACAAGGGCAAACACCATTAGTGCAGCCGTGACCTTTTCTACTGCTATTTTTACCTCGCTGTTCCAACACCAAAGCTTTCGACAAACACTTCGCGGAAAATTTATCGGGTTATGGTTTTTCCAAATTTGCAATACCATAAAAATAATACGGAAATCAGTAGTTACACATATCTCTAGCGTTTTCGACATGCAAACATCAAGTTTAACCGCACTCGAGTCGATTTGAACTAGTTTGGTTCCTATATTAGTTCAGAAACTTGTCTCCCCACTGTTGGTTGTTCAAGCAACTCCCTAAAGTAACCACAAAACGCTGAAGGCGTCTGCTATTAAATTAACAACTAATTGAGTCCCGAGTCGCGATTATTTTACGTAATCCGTTCGTCAGCGACAGACGCGCCCATAAATACACTAATCTCGCGACGCTTCTGTGTTGTGGCGCGCACTAACTATAGCGTGCACTGTGGCGACTGCCCCGCGCACTAACTACGCCGTGCACTGTGGCGACTGCCCCGCGCACTAACTACGCCGTGCACTGTGGCGACTGCCCCGCGCACTAACTACGCCGTGCACTGTGGCGACTGCCACGCGCACTAACTACGCCGTGCACTGTGGCGACTGCCCCGCGCACTAACTACGCCGTGCACTGTGGCGACTGCCCCGCGCACTAACTACGCCGTGCACTGTGGCGACTGCCCCGCGCACTAACTACGCCGTGCACTGTGGCGGCTGCCCCGCGCACTAACTACGCCGTGCACTGTGGCGACTGCCCCGCGCACTAACTACGCCGTGCACTGTGGCGACTGCCCCGCGCACTAACTACGCCGTGCACTGTGGCGACTGCCCCGCGCACTAACTACGCCGTGCACTGTGGCGACTGCCCCGCGCACTAACTACGCCGTGCACTGTGGCGACTGCCCCGCGCACTAACTACGCCGTGCACTGTGGCGACTGCCCCGCGCACTAACTACGCCGTGCACTGTGGCGACTGCCCCGCGCACTAACTACGCCGTGCACTGTGGCGACTGCCCCGCGCACTAACTACGCCGTGCACTGTGGCGGCTGCCCCGCGCACTAAATACGCCGTGCACTGTGGCGGCTGCCCCGCGCACTAAATACGCCGTGCACTGTGGCGGAGTGTGAACCGAGCCTTGTGAACATTCCGCGCTCGCGACCGTTGCCTCGGTACAACCTGAGGAGTTGAATAAACACGATTGCGTGGGGTGCTATGATGCTTAACACTGGAATATTTGTCTATTATATCTACATACCTACATAATTATAAACTGCCAATACTTATAACATAGATTTTAGCAACATGATTATTGTACGAAAAAATATGCGGCGAAAAGCTGGTGTCATACTGTTAGTTACTTAGAGTGCTAAGTAACTAACAGTAGCCGTGGTATAGTACACTGACACCCCACGGTAGTTGTAAGTGAACGGTGCGCCACTCCCCGGCCCGCGGTCGCGGACCCTCGCGGACCTCGCGAACATTAACGAGCGCTGTAAAAGTTAACGTCGACCTATTTAGCCACACGGACACCATAGCTACATTACTTCTATAACCCTTGAACCATTACTACGCCTCACCTGTTTTAAATTAGAAACCAGATGCTATCTGTACCTCCTGCAGGATATCGTCATAGATCGGAGCCTCAGTACTACTTAGATTCGATACATGCGTAAATTATTCAGAAGACCGTGGCCGGGGTATTAATAAGGGTCGTTTCCGCCCGACGATTGATGATGCGAGGTCCACGCCACCCCGTCCCCACCCCTCGCTCATCTCCTCCGTCCACGCTTGTATTTTTCATGAAATGACCGAGATCTAGTGAGCACACTCCGAGCAATGCTGTCGATGCACTGCATATTATTCGGAGCCGTGCGCGTACTCACCGTCTATTGGGACGTTAAACGTGAATATTAGAATGGCAAAGGCGTTCAGTTTGTCTGTCGAGCGTGAAGCTGAAAATTCTCGCTCGAAACGCTCTCAAATCGGATGTCCTTCCTGTGCACGCGACAGATGCAGCGGCGCGGTAACTTTGTGCAAACTTTCTCCCGAACTGGAGAGCCGCGCTCGCACTCGTGCACTATCCTTCGAGTAAAACTTTGTCGATAACTTGACGATTGTAAATAAACCGCTTACTTAGAGAAAGTTTCTCGGCAGTGACAGCACTATCCGTGAGGACCTTTAATTAGCTTCCTTTGTTGTAAATGCGTGTCTATCTAATCGTAACGGCTGTTGGTCTTCCAATAATAAAATAAATAAATAATGTGATTATAATAAATGGGATCAATACTCGTAATAATATTAGTCCCGTTTGGAGCAGTTTTCACAAAACTTTAGTTACGCTCGGGACAGGACACAAATAACTTTGTAACCAATAATGTCAATAGGACCTAAATATATGGTGGAGTACCTACATTACTGATTGGGGTTTGTTTTGCTAAGTGGTTCATCCGTTCTCGTCAGCCACAAGCGGCCGTGCTCGTGTCTGGCTGGGTCGACCACGCGGTCGGTAGCTGCTGCCCGCTCCGAGTCCCTCACGGCGTTCACTATCGAGCCATCTGCGCCGCCAGCCCTCGACACCTGTTGCGCCCTTTGATTTGTGCACTTGTCACTCGATCGCTTCGAAACGACGACAGGAAGTCAAAACTTTGCCTTCAGAGCAATTCGATCCTTAGAACTCCTCAGCGCCCTTGAGTGGCTGGACGCACTCGCTGTTTGCGTGGGGGTGTTAATAATTAATTAACCCTCGCCTCGAGCTCCACGCCGCGAACGTTGTCGAGTGTACAGCAAACGTACTTGTAGGCATTTTACTTTGATTAGATTTAGACATGGAATCAGTCTCTTATTGAGGCGCCTTTAACACTTCACTTTGTTAACCTTTATATTCTTGACAGCAGCGATCAATGAGATCCTTTTGTATATATTTATTACTATATCATTTTCTACCTATATGTCTTCTAGCTATCTACAATAGAAGTAACTATTATATAATATTCATGTACTTAAAGCTTCTGTATTTTAATATTTTAATTTATCAATCATACATCTAATGATATTACTTGATGTAACCCCTATCAGTTACTTCATTGATGTACCATTGTGCCACACACAACGTTGTTATTACTCTAAACATTTAGTACCTAGCTATAAGCCTTGTGGGATGTATGTCGCACAATTATTATTACTAAGTGGCAACCAACCAAGAAAATACCAAATTAAAATCATCATAATTATAATTCCTCCTTTTAAATAGTTTTTTTTTTAACGTGCTGACTTCACCTTTCGAGAAGTACTGTAATCTTTAGTAATCATAACAATTTTTATTATTTTTTTAAGATTAAGTGTATTTAAAAACTATCAGTTATCTGGCTCTCACAGCACAAGCACAACACACACAGCACCTGCTGGCATCTCTGCGTGTATAGTGTACTGGGGCCAGTAGCTGGGGAGCTACTGGCCCGGAGCTACTGGCCCCAGTAGTGCCCCTACCGAGGTGGGCCTCGATCCAATAAGCAGCACTTGCTATATCAATTAATAATACGAAAATTATGTTTCTTCAATAATTACTATAATTCTTTCTCTAAAATGCTAGAATAAATTTTGTTCTAGCTAGAACTACTAGCTAGAACAAAATTTATTCTAAAAAAATTCTAAAAAATTATTTTAAAAAAAATATATAAAATGTACAACACAAACACCACAGCATTCATGGAATTGGTTCATAGATCAGTATTTGTAAGAGATAGTACCATTCGGTCACAGCCTGTTCTGTCAAAGTCGTGCAACCCCACGCAGGGGGTTCATCAGTCACACTTCTGAAATGAATTTATTTGTTTTTTTTTTTCATATCCTAGTCGGTCACAGTTTTTTTATTCGCTCGTTTAAATGTATGATCAGTATTTCATAAGCAGTATATATATTCACCTAGCCTATTTTGACAAACAAAAACATTGGATTTTGACATAAAAGATAAGTACGAATTAAAAAAAAAAACTGTTTCCCACAGTTATTATAGAAATAAAAACAATTGAAAAAAAAAGAAATAAAAGCAATTGTGTGCAATACAGCACTTGAACTTTAATCGCTAACTGTTATCAAACTGTAGAACTTTAATGTAGGTGTACAATATGGTTGGTGTATGTAGAGATGCATACAATTCGTTAGGACGCTTGCTTTTATCGCTTAACGATTTATGATGATAATGGCCGTGCGCGCATAATCTGCAAATTTTATAATATTACAGAACTAAATGCGAACGTCAGCCGCTCCCATTCACACATTCATCTCGCTTGCAGGCTGCTTGTGCACTACATTTGCAAACGGGTATGTGAATAAAACTTGGACCAATAATGCATTTTGCATATTGTGAAAATTCGTTTAAAAAATGAAAGCGCAAATTCAGATACTGTAATATCGCTCGAGTGACAAATGTTTCCTATTGTAAATGGATTATGGTGTATTCTTACAATTCAAGTGGTAGGCAGCACAGCTACTAGTATAGTATAGCTAACATCAAAAAAGGTATTCAGTGCATAAGAGATTCATCTATAAAGTTACGCTTTAGAATGATTGCCGCTGGACAGACGGCACGGGCGCCGTCTGCGCGGGGTCGGTGTAAGGACGGCTACATTACAGAAATACAGCTCCAAACATTACTCCATTAACGTTTAATGCTGCCGACATCGTCGTGGCTAGACCTTAATGCGGCCCAATGATGTACTACTTCGGATCGTTAAACCGTTATTAGGCTTTAGGGATCAAGTTCCAAGAACATTAAGTCTAAGTTATTGATAAAGGCACAAAGTAGAATCGAGATATAACATAAACAAAGGCGGTGATCGCAACAAGAGGGAAATGGGAGAGATCTTATTACTTCTATGCTTCTAAAAACTTAATAGATACTTACATTTTAATTTTCACCTTTTTCTTTGTACTTTCCAACAGTAACAATTTGGTTCGTCCTGAGCGCACGTCCACTCTAATGATTGCATTAGATATTCCGTTCCAATTTCACCCATAAAATATTTGGGAATCTCTTCGGAACGTATATTAAGTCGTTTGGTTTAATATTTGAAGGGGCGGTAATCGAGTCGCGAGGGTTGTCGCCGAAACACATAATCAGCAGCCGGGGGAGCCCGAGGGGGGCGGGGGAGCCATTCATCTATTCGAGTAATAAAGAGAACATTTCGAGCACAAAAATTCCATTTTCTATACAATGGGTGCCGTTAGCGCAAACATGCCGCGCCATTGTTGGAGGAGCGGCTCTGATTAGTTAGCGCACCGTACGGCGGCGGCGGCGGCGTGGACACCCGCGCTGCCACAGGCAGTAACAGTAGGTACTACTACGTACTTCTGATTAGTTAGCGCACCGTACGGCGGCGGAGTGCGTGGACACCCGCGCTGCCACAGGCAGTAACAGTAGGTACTACTACGTACTTCTGATTAGTTAGCGCACCGTACGGCGGCGGCGGCGTGGACACCCGCGCTGCCACAGGCAGTAACAGTAGGTACTACTACGTACTTCTGATTAGTTAGCGCACCGTACGGCGGCGGCGGCGTGGACACCCGCGCTGCCACAGGCAGTAACAGTAGGTACTTCTACGTACTTCTGATTAGTTAGCGCACCGTACGGCGGCGGAGTGCGTGGACACCCGCGCTGCCACAGGCAGTAACAGTAGGTACTACTACGTACTTCTGATTAGTTAGCGCACCGTACGGCGGCGGCGGCGTGGACACCCGCGCTGCCACAGGCAGTAACAGTAGGTACTACTACGTACTTCTGATTAGTTAGCGCACCGTACGGCGGCGGAGTGCGTGGACACCCGCGCTGCCACAGGCAGTAACAGTAGGTACTACTACGTACTTCTGATTAGTTAGCGCACCGTACGGCGGCGGCGGCGTGGACACCCGCGCTGCCACAGGCAGTAACAGTAGGTACTACTACGTACTTCTGATTAGTTAGCGCACCGTACGGCGGCGGCGGCGTGCGTGGACACCCGCGCTGCCACAGGCAGTAACAGTAGGTACTACTACGTACTTCTGATTAGTTAGCGCACCGTACGGCGGCGGCGGCGTGCGTGGACACCCGCGCTGCCACAGGCAGTAACAGTAGGTACTACTACGTACTTCTGATTAGTTAGCGCACCGTACGGCGGCGGCGGCGTGCGTGGACACCCGCGCTGCCACAGGCAGTAACAGTAGGTACTACTACGTACTTCTGATTAGTTAGCGCACCGTACGGCGGCGGAGTGCGTGGACACCCGCGCTGCCACAGGCAGTAACAGTAGGTACTACTACGTACTTCTGATTAGTTAGCGCACCGTACGGCGGCGGAGTGCGTGGACACCCGCGCTGCCACAGGCAGTAACAGTAGGTACTACTACGTACTTCTGATTAGTTAGCGCACCGTACGGCGGCGGCGTGCGTGGACACCCGCGCTGCCACAGGCAGTAACAGTAGGTACTACTACGTACTTCTGATTAGTTAGCGCACCGTACGGCGGCGGCGGCGTGCGTGGACACCCGCGCTGCCACAGGCAGTAACAGTAGGTACTACTACGTACTTCTGATTAGTTAGCGCACCGTACGGCGGCGGAGTGCGTGGACACCCGCGCTGCCACAGGCAGTAACAGTAGGTACTACTACGTACTTCTGATTAGTTAGCGCACCGTACGGCGGCGGAGTGCGTGGACACCCGCGCTGCCACAGGCAGTAACAGTAGGTACTACTACGTACTTCTGATTAGTTAGCGCACCGTACGGCGGCGGCGGCGTGGACACCCGCGCTGCCACAGGCAGTAACAGTAGGTACTACTACGTACTTCTGATTAGTTAGCGCACCGTACGGCGGCGGCGGCGTGGACACCCGCGCTGCCACAGGCAGTAACAGTAGGTACTACTACGTACTTCTGATTAGTTAGCGCACCGTACGGCGGCGGAGTGCGTGGACACCCGCGCTGCCACAGGCAGTAACAGTAGGTACTACTACGTACTTCTGATTAGTTAGCGCACCGTACGGCGGCGGCGGCGTGCGTGGACACCCGCGCTGCCACAGGCAGTAACAGTAGGTACTACTACGTACTTCTGATTAGTTAGCGCACCGTACGGCGGCGGAGTGCGTGGACACCCACGCTGCCACAGGCAGTAACAGTAGGTACTACTACGTACTTCTGATTAGTTAGCGCACCGTACGGCGGCGGCGGCGTGGACACCCGCGCTGCCACAGGCAGTAACAGTAGGTACTACTACGTACTTCTGATTAGTTAGCGCACCGTACGGCGGCGGCGGCGTGCGTGGACACCCGCGCTGCCACAGGCAGTAACAGTAGGTACTACTACGTACTTCTGATTAGTTAGCGCACCGTACGGCGGCGGAGTGCGTGGACACCCGCGCTGCCACAGGCAGTAACAGTAGGTACTACTACGTACTTCTGATTAGTTAGCGCACCGTACGGCGGCGGCGGCGTGGACACCCGCGCTGCCACAGGCAGTAACAGTAGGTACTACTACGTACTTCTGATTAGTTAGCGCACCGTACGGCGGCGGTGGCGTGGACACCCGCGCTGCCACAGGCAGTAACAGTAGGTACTACTACGTACTTCTGATTAGTTAGCGCACCGTACGGCGGCGGAGTGCGTGGACACCCGCGCTGCCACAGGCAGTAACAGTAGGTACTACTACGTACTTCTGATTAGTTAGCGCACCGTACGGCGGCGGAGTGCGTGGACACCCGCGCTGCCACAGGCAGTAACAGTAGGTACTACTACGTACTTCTGATTAGTTAGCGCACCGTACGGCGGCGGAGTGCGTGGACACCCGCGCTGCCACAGGCAGTAACAGTAGGTACTACTACGTACTTCTGATTAGTTAGCGCACCGTACGGCGGCGGAGTGCGTGGACACCCGCGCTGCCACAGGCAGTAACAGTAGGTACTACTACGTACTTCTGATTAGTTAGCGCACCGTACGGCGGCGGCGGCGTGGACACCCGCGCTGCCACAGGCAGTAACAGTAGGTACTACTACGTACTTCTGATTAGTTAGCGCACCGTACGGCGGCGGAGTGCGTGGACACCCGCGCTGCCACAGGCAGTAACAGTAGGTACTACTACGTACTTCTGATTAGTTAGCGCACCGTACGGCGGCGGCGGCGTGGACACCCGCGCTGCCACAGGCAGTAACAGTAGGTACTACTACGTACTTCTGATTAGTTAGCGCACCGTACGGCGGCGGCGTGCGTGGACACCCGCGCTGCCACAGGCAGTAACAGTAGGTACTACTACGTACTTCTGATTAGTTAGCGCACCGTACGGCGGCGGAGTGCGTGGACACCCGCGCTGCCACAGGCAGTAACAGTAGGTACTACTACGTACTTCTGATTAGTTAGCGCACCGTACGGCGGCGGAGTGCGTGGACACCCGCGCTGCCACAGGCAGTAACAGTAGGTACTACTACGTACTTCTGATTAGTTAGCGCACCGTACGGCGGCGGAGTGCGTGGACACCCGCGCTGCCACAGGCAGTAACAGTAGGTACTACTACGTACTTCTGATTAGTTAGCGCACCGTACGGCGGCGGAGTGCGTGGACACCCGCGCTGCCACAGGCAGTAACAGTAGGTACTACTACGTACTTCTGATTAGTTAGCGCACCGTACGGCGGCGGCGGCGTGGACACCCGCGCTGCCACAGGCAGTAACAGTAGGTACTACTACGTACTTCTGATTAGTTAGCGCACCGTACGGCGGCGGAGTGCGTGGACACCCGCGCTGCCACAGGCAGTAACAGTAGGTACTACTACGTACTTCTGATTAGTTAGCGCACCGTACGGCGGCGGCGGCGTGGACACCCGCGCTGCCACAGGCAGTAACAGTAGGTACTACTACGTACTTCTGATTAGTTAGCGCACCGTACGGCGGCGGAGTGCGTGGACACCCGCGCTGCCACAGGCAGTAACAGTAGGTACTACTACGTACTTCTGATTAGTTAGCGCACCGTACGGCGGCGGCGGCGTGGACACCCGCGCTGCCACAGGCAGTAACAGTAGGTACTACTACGTACTTCTGATTAGTTAGCGCACCGTACGGCGGCGGCGTGCGTGGACACCCGCGCTGCCACAGGCAGTAACAGTAGGTACTACTACGTACTTCTGATTAGTTAGCGCACCGTACGGCGGCGGAGTGCGTGGACACCCGCGCTGCCACAGGCAGTAACAGTAGGTACTACTACGTACTTCTGATTAGTTAGCGCACCGTACGGCGGCGGCGGCGTGCGTGGACACCCGCGCTGCCACAGGCAGTAACAGTAGGTACTACTACGTACTTCTGATTAGTTAGCGCACCGTACGGCGGCGGCGGCGTGGACACCCGCGCTGCCACAGGCAGTAACAGTAGGTACTACTACGTACTTCTGATTAGTTAGCGCACCGTACGGCGGCGGAGTGCGTGGACACCCGCGCTGCCACAGACAGTAACAGTAGGTACTACTACGTACTTCTGATTAGTTAGCGCACCGTACGGCGGCGGAGTGCGTGGACACCCGCGCTGCCACAGGCAGTAACAGTAGGTACTACTACGTACTTCTGATTAGTTAGCGCACCGTACGGCGGCGGAGTGCGTGGACACCCGCGCTGCCACAGGCAGTAACAGTAGGTACTACTACGTACTTCTGATTAGTTAGCGCACCGTACGGCGGCGGCGGCGTGGACACCCGCGCTGCCACAGGCAGTAACAGTAGGTACTACTACGTACTTCTGATTAGTTAGCGCACCGTACGGCGGCGGCGTGCGTGGACACCCGCGCTGCCACAGGCAGTAACAGTAGGTACTACTACGTACTTCTGATTAGTTAGCGCACCGTACGGCGGCGGCGTGCGTGGACACCCGCGCTGCCACAGGCAGTAACAGTAGGTACTACTACGTACTTCTGATTAGTTAGCGCACCGTACGGCGGCGGCGTGCGTGGACACCCGCGCTGCCACAGGCAGTAACAGTAGGTACTACTACGTACTTCTGATTAGTTAGCGCACCGTACGGCGGCGGCGGCGGCGTGGACACCCGCGCTGCCACAGGCAGTAACAGTAGGTACTACTACGTACTTCTGCTAATCCGTCATACTGTGGCACGGCTTTAGAATATCGAACTCTTCTTTTCGGTCACAGACCAACTAACATTAAATTAGACAAACGTAATGATCAAAATAAAATAATCACCTCAAACGAGCTTTATTCGTGTCCGTACGACATTAACAACTTTTTTATTAAGTTTCGAGTACTTTTGAGTGTATATTAATAAGCAATATTCATAAATAAATAATAATAATAATAACGCCCAACGATCACATACATAGAAAAAAAAACTTGTTTGTATTAAAATCTACTCAGTAGAAGTAAGTGCGTTATTTTAAAAGTTTACTGAACAAATGTTCTATTGTTTGAATTGTAGTGTAGTAGATGCTTTATAGACGGAGAGAGAATTCACGATACGAGACACACCTGCACTCGCAGCCCGCCTGCTCCCTTCTTACTGCAGCCTGCAGCTGCGGGCGTGCGTGTGCTGCAGGGGAGCGGATGCTGGAGTTCTCTGTGATTGCAGTTCAAGAAACAAACGCTCGATGTACCGGAAATGGCACTTCCGTAATTGTGTAGGTTCCTTTGAGTACATAGTGCGTGCAGTAGTTTACAGAGTCTATTCGGTTTGTACGCTGAAGTCGGTTTGAAAGCAAAACCTCCGTTTAAGGAACTAGGTAAGAGATCTCTCAACAATGAACACCCTTTGTTTAATCTCTTCTGAAATCCTTGACGTCATTTCACCTGTTTCGTATTAACGTTTTAAAAAATATGTTTCGAAATACTTAGTATTACCATTTTTACCTGGACTCATGCGCATCAACACGCATGTCACAAGCGGTTCGAAAGAAAATCTAAATATTTTAATTACTTTTTATAGTTTTTCGTAAATATTAGTCCAGGTGTTCAACAAACCTACTTAACTTTACTTTATATAACTATATAAACCTACAAACAAACAAACCCAACTTTTATATTGTACTACCCTAGCATCCAGGAAACAGATGTTCTGGACTGGATGTTGGTGTATGATCTATAATTTTAGTTTAATTTTGCTTGTTTATTCATTTTCTTTTAAATTGCATGTTTTTGTTTTTGTAACGATATTGTTATGTAATTAGCTCTAAGAAATACCCAATAAACTTATTATTATTATTTAATTTAAAAAACGAAATGAATAATACAATATGCCTGCTTAGTCAACGAGGTGGATAAAAGCAACTTAAAAGGAAATACATTGTATGGTTTCCTGTTCCGCCGAAACCTTATAACGGAAGCTCCTACCGCCGCCCGCTAGTAGTCGCTGCTTTAGATAAGCTCGGGCGGCACCCGAGCCGTCCTCGCTCGCTGGACGAGACTGCAGGCTTTAGATAAGCTCGGGCGGCACCCGAGCCGTCCTCGCTCGCTGGACGAGACTGCAGGCTTTAGAAGGTTGCAGCCATGACTGTAACGTAGTGCTAGTTCGGCAACAGTGGCCACTTCAAGCGCTAGTGTGTCTCGGTCCGTGCTAGTGTGTCTCGGTCCGTGCTAGTGTGTCTCGGTCCGTGCTAGTGTGTCTCGGTCCGTGCTAGTTGTCGCGAAGCACGTACGCACGTACTGCTGATGATAATGCCTCAGCAACCGTGCAACGAATAGAAGGCGCCGCGCTGAGGATGAATATTTAAACGTTATTTTAACTGGATGTCGGCGCGGGGTAGCTGAACTTATTCATGAGCGTCGTGAGCAGGTCTCCGCCGCCGCGCCGGCTGCACCAACGGCTGCTGTGCATGGCGCGGTGTCCGTCCGGGACGTCATCTCTATTCATCAAGACGCTAACAAAGCAATTAGAGCGCACACAACGCCAGGTGCTGGCGGCACACAAGTCACCGATATTTGAGTATACGGCAGGCGTGACGTCATCTCACTGTCTCATTCTCAGAAATGAAGGTGTATAGAATGGTCATAATTAAACATCACACGAAAATGTTTCAGTGTAACAACATTTATTTACGTTTAGTTCGTGGAATTCCTTGTACTGAGTGTTCTGTGATCTCTGATGAATAGCAAATTCTTAGCATCGCTTCGCTGCGAGCGTTTCGTAGTGGAAATGCGCACGTCATTTACATCGATTATCCTCGGCGGAGCGCCGGCACCGCCGCCGCCGGCGACCTCCGCCGAGTGCGCTTCACTTCACCTCTGCGTCGGATCGGCGACGTTTATTCTCAAACGAGGATTAATTCTCAAACAATTTTGCCGGAAGTGTCGGCGGAACCATTCCTCAATTTCTTCAGATCATGAATCTTGTTCGCAAGATGAATATTTTAGAATATTAACCGAGGAAAACAGCGTTGAATCAATAAAATTAATATTTATTCGGTAAAACTCGATAACTTCGGAAAAATTAAGGTTTCCCTCTGCGCAAACTCATGAATATTAAATGACAGTTTGACTGAACGCCGCTGCCAGTTTCGATGGGGAGTTGATTCGGGGCACGGCTTCTGTCGACAGACGTCACGCTGCCGTTGTACAAGTACTTGCGACCTCGGAGTGTGCACAGCTGGGCATCATCACAGGACTGAAGCGTGCATCTCTACATCAACAATAATTTAAACTAACCATTTACTTTATTAATGTCCTTTTTCACAACCGTGATTGTATACCTACTTCGTACAAATTTATTTCTGAGTCATGGTGACACGTCGTTAACATTAAACATGTTAACTACTATTACTTACTGTAAGCTGTTTTTAAGAAATTCAAAATGATGTCTTTTACTATGTCAAGAGATGGTGGCCCGTCAGCGAGGAGACATCGCTCGAGTATAATAAATGACCTTCAACGTGCTCCCTCAAAAAATTTCAGTGTGTACCTGAGATAGGTAACAGTTCATCAGCGACAGGTTACAGTTTGCAGGCGCCTATCACAGTTTTTTGCACTAAGTAGGTATCTTTATCAGTTTTCAAATAGATAATGAATCAGTAAAATTAATGTCGTCAAGTTGGTTCGTTCCGTCGTTATAAGGTACAAATAAATAAGCAACACATAAAAAGCAATGTTTTACTATACAATTGAATATGGGTATGAAAATAGCAGCCAATGAGTGATTCAAATAGTATTAGAGCTGACAAAAAGTAGTGTCGGGTTACACCATTGGACGGTACGGAGCGCCTCTCAAACAATGCGGAACAATGACAAATGCGAGTTGGATTGTTCAGAAAATCAGTCTGTTTCCGTCCCCCGTCCCCCCGTCCCCTCCCACTCTCTAGCAGTGACTGCACTCCCCTCGCCGCGGGACCTGCAGGCGGATCAACTTTCATTTTAGCAATTATTTCATATTCCGGAATGCATCAAAATGAGAGCGTTACGTCATTCCGCCTGGAACCTTGGAGAGCGATACTAAGCAAGTTGTTACTTACGCAGTTGTGAAATTGTTGATGACGTGAATTTTTGCATTTTGGCAATCACTGAACTGCGGGCTCAATCAGATGATAATACCATCGCGTACTTAGTAAATAACCTTAATTATAATTTTTTAACCCTTACTTTGTCTTCATTTTATTTAAATGCAATGCATGCATGCAAAAATGTTCAATTCCCGGTAAGAAATGTGAGCGGCTCATCTTGATATATCAAAAATCATTGATTTTAGCTGTCAAGATGGGCACGAATCATCTATTTATTTATAATACTACCTATGAGTTTCTTTTATAATTACCTTAAGTTCTACTTCATATTATAACTTTTAAGCTTAACGCAATTAGCAGTTTAAACCTACAGCCCGTTAGTAGAGACTAGCTCTACCTGGCTCTACACGACACACCTGCAGTAATTGCAGAGAGCGGTATTACAACAATCGTGCCTGGAATCCAAGCGACGATAGAGTAGAGCCATAGAGCCATGTAGGGCGCACTTGATCTAGCAATCATCCTAGATTGGCTCTACAAGCGACTCTACTGTTGCGACACATTTAAAACAAAGATTTGTCTGTAATGGCAATTCCCGATAAACGTAATGAGGTAGATAGGAATCAGACCATTATGATAATTCGTTTTTTTTTGTCAAGATGTTTTTGCACATTATTCACGCAACGGTTTAGCTTAAAAGTTCTATACTTTAACTATATAATAGCTGCATAGTATCCGCCTAGTCACTAGTCATCGAGCCTCCGTCGGTAGTCGAGTCATCACTCGCACAGTGACCCACTGCCCTCGGGAGCCACTGCAACGAGCGCGGATCCTATCTTGATCGCCGCGTGCTGTGTACGAAGTGAACTAACACAGGGCCCTCCGTCATGAAATGTTACTCAACATCACGTCAGTCTCGACTCTCGAATAACGTAATCATAAAATAAATACGTAATGAAACGGTTTGCAATTGGGATGTGACGGTACCTCACCCACATTATGATAGAAAAGAAGAACTTTCTTTAGTGGCGCTATTATTGAATTATTATCTTATCTTAGACGATAAGTTTGTAACAATATCATCAACGCCTGCCACACAGCTGGTGAGTGTAATAAATTCACAATGCATGACGTGCCGGCGAGTGTTGACGGAAAGGTTTGCGTGCGACGCGTCGCGGCTGTCGCTAAACATTGCGACACGTCGCGGCTGTCGCTAAACATTGCGTCACGTTGCAGTGGATGAACAGACAGACGCGCTCGTCTCGCCTGATGTATCTGTTTGAACATTAGCGCCCGCACTAGTGCGCCGTGCGGGCCACTAGTGCGAGCGAGTCGCCGCACGGCGGGCCACTAGTGCGAGCGAGGCGCCGCACGGCGGGCCACTAGTGCGAGCGAGGCGCCGCACGGCGGGCCACTAGTGCGAGCGAGGCACCGCACGGCGGGCCACTAGTGAAAGCGAGGCGCCGCACGGCGGGCCACTAGTGCGAGCGAGTCGCCGCACGGCGGGCCACTAGTGCGAGCGAGGCGCCGCACGGCGGGCCACTAGTGCGAGCGAGTCGCCGCACGGCGGGCCACTAGTGCGAGCGAGGCGCCGCACGGCGGGCCACTAGTGCGAGCGAAGCGCCGCACGGCGGGCCACTAGTGCGAGCGAGTCGCCGCACGGTGGGCCACTAGTGCGAGCGAGGCGCCGCACGGCGGGCCACTAGTGCGAGCGAGGCGCCGCACGGCGGGCAGCTCGGGCTTCCATATTATGCTGCGATTGACTATTCAAAATGCATTTTTATCGGCATAAAGGTCATTGCGGTTCCACGCTAACTACCATGTTTGAGCTCATAACATTGGGCCTGTCCCAAAGGACTCGCCAGTTACCGTAAAACTTAGAGAATTTAACCACTGTTATGCAAGTTCATCGGTTCAGGCCCGGCCAGTGAGAGGGAGCGATCCATAACGTGAATAACATTATCAAAATGTTTCGCTAAGAACCGTGCCGTTTGGCAGCCGAGCTTTACACCCCTCCAACTCCAGGGACCCTAGTCTGTTAATGGACAACTTCCACCTTTACTGCATGGTAATACGGGTCGCATAGCGCGCACGCTCACGCCGCCGCGGGTACGGGCCCGCACCGCACGTGCCAAATGAGCCGACATTAGCTTCAATACTCCAGCGGAGCTCGCGCGAGCGTCGACAACCCTCTGCATATAGGACGATTAGCGCGACTCCGTCCGAGCGGGGCCTTGACACCCGCCGCTCGGACTTTTAAGTGATCTAGACGAGTAATCAAGTTACTCAAGATACTTTTAGTCTGCGATTAAGCCTTAACGATACCGACTCTGAAAACTAGACAAAGAAAGTCTAGTTTTTCGAGTCAGTTTTCCAAACAGTTACAATTCCCAGTCCAGTATGGTTACAATTCCCACTACAGCAATCCACGTTCAAGTACGTAATAAACAAACCCAGTTCAGGGAGAGCCGGTCGGTCGCGGCTCGCAGAGGAAGCAAACGCGCGGCAGGAAAGCGTCGCAGCGCGATATCGGCGGCGTGTCGCCGGAAACTATACTGTTCTGCGATACTTTTCCATCTCGGGTATGTTTTGCGAATAAAATACTATTGTCTTCTTCTAGTCGGAGGTTATATGACTTATTCTGTCAAATATTGCAAAATAAAGGTGAGAGAATTTACTGCTAAGAAGAGCCTCTCTTGCCGCCCGCCGGTGAGGCTAACTTTTAATTGCAAAATTGATTCGTAATCTGTTTCCTAGAAATAGAGTGGCATGTGATCGACTTGGTGGCGGCCCCTCGGCATGCCATGACGATCGCATCATCGTGCGACTCTCGACCTTGTGACCTGGTAATAAAGGATACCGCGGGGGCTCCACACGCGCCCTAATTGCTTCGATTGAGTTTATTGCTCCACCGCAGCTCCTGATAGTAGACGCGACGGACGCGACGCCACCGCCGCTTGATTACTGCTGCGGCTCTCTATACTCGTGGGTTCTTGCTATTAAAGTGCCGTTCAATTCCTGACAATAAAACTAGGTAAGTAGGTAGACGTTAAATCTCCCCGAATACGGGTCAATATAAAATACTACATTCAAAATGCCTAACATATAAATAACTTTACCACAACTGAGCAAGCGATCACTTGCGGCGGCGGAGCAATCACCACCGCAAGTAGATACCTACTCCAGTTTAGTATCTATCTTCTATTATATAAAAGGCTTTGTCCTGACTGACTGACAGACAGCGCACAGCCCAAACCGCTGGACGTATAGACTTGAAATTTGGAGGATGGCTACCTTTTATGACGTAACCGCGTGCTAAGAAAGTATTTTTGGAAATTCAACCCCTAAGTGGGTAAAAAGGGTAAAAAACGTTTGTATGAAGAACCTGCATTTCGTGACGTTTCGTTTTGAAACTTAACACATACAAACAAGTATAAAAATAAAAGAAATGGTATTTTTTAGTTTTTTGAAATTCAATAAATAAGGGAGTTAAAAAAATTGTTAAAGTTTGTATGGAAATTTCAAATAAAATTACCGTATCATACTGAAATTTGAAATCTGTAAAGAACATACGAAATCAAATAGATACGGGTCGCGGCGTTTTTTGAATTACATCCTCTGAAGGGTTTTTTGGCAAGGTTTGATTTAAGAGGTGAAAATGAGAACAAGGTTAAAAAATTAAGTATAATATTATATAATAATAATATATAACTATTATATTTAAATTAGAACATAGTTATTTAAAAAGTCACGTTTGGAAACCCGGGTATTGTTAAATTTATATGTTGTATGTTTCTAAATAAAATAAATATTACTTACTAAAATATTGTTTTAGGATTAGTTAGGGTTCCCAGGTCAAAGATAGTTGGTCATATACTTATTTGATTATTTTAGTACAAATATAGTTCAAGAGTCACTAAACGTTAATTGTGAAATGGTGAGTCATACCATCATACCAATCGTAGGAGATGGAGCTTGCCTCTTTCGATCCCTGTCCTATTTAATGTATTGGACTCAGGAACGGGCAATGGATTTCCGTAAAAAAGATCGTCAGTCATGTAGTAGCTAATTGGGAAGAATTTGCGATATTGTTGTCATATAATGCTAAGTCTAACAATGCCGCTATGAGAGATCAATACTCGCACGAGATTCCAGCCATTAATTAATTTAAGAGGGTTAAGCTAATTTTGTCCCGAAAAATTAATGGTTTCGGAGGGATAGCCCACGCGGGCGAAGCCTCGGGCAGAAGCTAGTGTAGTATACATGTTGTCGCTTATAAACCACAAATTACAATTACATTAGGTGCGGTGCGATGTCTCTGGGGAGGCTGCTGCCCAACATGGTTGGCCCGAAGGCCACGTGCCGTCGGCTGTACTCCGGAGTGATCCGGAGTATGGCCATGTACGGGGCACCGGTCTGGGTGGACGCCCTCGGTCGCAATAACAAGGCCCTGCTGCGACGTCCGCAGCGGGTCATTGCGACGAGGGCGATCCGCGGATACCGGACGGTGTCCTGGACGGCGGCTTGTGTGCTGGCCAGTGATCCCCCCTGGGAGCTCGAAGCGGAGACCCTCGCCGAAGTTTACCACTTCGTGGCGGCGAGGAGGTCCCGTGGAGAGCCCCCAGCGTGGGGGGAGGTCAAGCGCCTGCGAAAGCAGGCGCGGGCCGCCCTGTTGCGGCGGTGGACGGAGGACCTGGCTCCACCGGTCCCTGGACAGAGGACGGTGGAGGCCATCCGCCCGGTCCTCCGGGAGTGGGTGCGGCGGCCCTTCGGGTCGCTGACGTTTCGTTTGGTGCAGGTGCTTTCCGGACATGGATGTTTCGGAAAGTACCTGCATCAAATCGCGAGACGGGAGGCGACCCCGGCCTGCCACGAATGTGGGGCGCCAGAGGACACGGCGCCCCACACGCTGGAGGTGTGCGCTGCTTGGGACTCCGAGCGGCGCACACTTTCAGCGGTCGTTGGCCGGGACCTCTCGCTGCCGAGCGTGGTGAAAGCCATGCTCGGCAGCGAGAGTGCGTGGCAGGCCACGGTCTCCTTCTGCGAGAGGGTGATGACGCAGAAGGAGGCCGCGGAGCGGGTCAGGGAGGATAATGCCAACTCTGACCCCCTCCGGCGCAGACGGGTGGGGAGACGGAGAAGGCGCTTCATTGAGCGCTTTCTCCATCCCCCGTAGTGGGGCCAGTGGCGGAGAGTCGGGGGACTCTCCGCTGCACTTACATGGCCCCACACGTCTGGTGGGCAACTGAGGTGAAAGGTTGCCCACCCACTGGCGCAGAGGCCCGGAAGGGCCTACCGCCGGGGCGAGATGGTTAATGCAGTGCGTCTCCATCTCGCCCCATCCCGGCGGCGGTCGGATCACGGGGGGGTTTTAGTGGGTTCGAGTCCCACATACCCCCTGCCACCACCCCCGTGGTGGCAGGGAAGTGCGAGGGCATTTCCCCCCCTCAAAAAAAAAAAAAAAAAAAAAAAAAGGTGCGGTGCGATGTGATATTATGTCATTGAGTCGATGAAACCAATCCTTCAGGCTAAGCTTGGCTTCAGTCGGCGTTAGTTCTGCAGTCCCGACGATCGCGCGAGCCTCCCCGCGCCTCCACATACTGAAGCGCGCCGGAGATTAAGCCGATAATAGGCTTAACGTACACTTACCGAGGTAATTCCGACGAGCGCGGAGCTCGCGAATGAAAACTACACCGTTACTGTCCCACTTCGCTCCACATGTAATGTACTCTCGCTACCTTTGTTTTTATATAATTATACTTGTTCTGTATCGACAATGCTAAATGAAATTGTCTTCGTTTTAGACGTTCTTTGAAATGTTATAATCAACGATCCAGACGGAAAATGGGAACGGCTCGGATATTTATTCACGATTTCATTATTGTTGGAGTGGCGCGGCCTCGGATGCTGGCGGCCGTGTGCCGCGGATATACTCTTAAAAATCTATCCACGATAACATTGTAGCCGTGCCGATCCAATCATAAATTACGATATGACGTGACCCATGCAAAAGTATGTATCTATACTGTGGGCACGATGTGGTGCACCAGACTATGTCGATCAGACCGCAGGCACGGGGCAGGCCCCGCCGAGGGCCCCGCCGAGGGCCCCGCCGAGCGCCCCGCCGAGCGCCCCGCGCCCTACCGCAGTGTACTGCTTCCTGCTCCGGCGCCGGGCCGCCGCTCCCGGCGAGCGTCGGTCTCGCGTACGGAGGGAGCTAGGATCATCTCAGCACATTATACTCTCTATCCATACTCTCTCTGGAACCACATCACCACCACCTCTATCATAATCACTGTACTGTGGACGTAGAGTTCTGATCCTCACCGATTCCTATTCAAACTTCGCATTCTTACCGCTTTAGTAACGTAATCAACATGTACATCAAATACAGCCATTTCAGAAAATCGTAGCGTTTATTACCGATGTAATAAATAAATAAATAAATATTAACCATTATATATTTTCCTTTGTAGGGTTATTTCCGAACGAGTCGCGGCCGGAATTGAGACAAAGAGAAAATAAACAAGAAACTCGAGTTACAGATAATCAATTTTCTAGAAATTCAATTGACACCCGGGACCGTTACCGTCGCCGAATGTAAATGATATTTTTGCCCCGACAGTGATTTGATTTACTTCAGATTCGAGGTTATTACTAGTAACACTGATACGAGTAGAAAGACGATGTTACCATGTCACACCCACTCATTGTTCTTTCAAAAAAGGGAGCTCAAGGAAATGATTAGCGAGACCTTAGTCGCAGTTCAACCTGTAATGTAAAAATTACCTTGTAATAATTATCAAAGTATGTAGAAATATTATGCGTCTTTGTCGCAGGACGAACTCTACGAATCAAACGATAAGCGCTCTTCATGACTGCTGTGAAGGTGTGTCCATTAATGTGTCCTCTGACTGATCCATCCTACGAGCCACCGATTTTTGCCGCCGCGTCGGAGAAAGCTCGCAATACCGGCTTGTGCATTATAATACAGGACCTACATATATATTCTGCTTATAACGTAGAATTTAAGTAGCTTGTAAAATCATGTTTCTGCGTAAAACTTATCTTATAGCTGAAAAAGCGTATTTTATGAAAATTGCATTCGGTAATTTGTGTACACAGTTTTAGGGAGGTTCTACAACACGAGCGATATTACAGCGTCAACGTCGCGCGTCCGTCGCAGGGCACCGCCCACACGCGGCTCCCCACGGACCGGGCAGTCCCTTGGCAATAACATTCCTATAGCGCCACTGACTCATTTCTTTGAACAATGATATTTATAAAAGTAATGTTTAAGTATAATTAAAGTAGCGGTGCCCTAAGAATTGGCTTTGTTTAAGTTCAATCCAATTTTATGGATCGTCATTAATCGTAAGTGCTCGATCCGATCTGTGGATCGAATAGTATGTTTCAATCCGATCTGAAAATCAATTGGATTGATTTAGTTAGGGTGATAATAATGAAGAAAACGATAAAAATTTCAAATCCTAAGTAATTACATATTAAGGCTGGAGTCCAATAGTTGCTAGACATAAAAGCTCGATCCACCTTTGGCAACAATAAAATCAATGTCTAGGAACCTTACTTTTTTAGTTTGACTTATGACGTGGACGTAACGCCAACGATAATTCAAACTCAATAAGTGACATAAGACAGAATAGCAAGTGTCCGGCACAATAGGGCCGGCGACGGCTGCGAACATCCAGCGGGCGTCGGCGGCGCATGATTAATGGCCGGAGTCGGGGGCGCCGCTCGCCTCTACTGCGGATTGATCGCACCGCACGTCATGGATTGGATGGGCGAGTGTGCTGGAAGCGGCCGGAAGGACCCGAGCCTCACGCCAGCGGCGGCACTCGCCCTCGGGGCTCCTGACGGGCTTCCTGTCGCTTTACACTCAGGATTTAGGGCTTAGCATCGGGGATTTATGGAGCCTCGCGTTGGTCAAACCTCGCTAATACCTGAGACCAAAGATACACAGAAACTAAACTATGCTACGAGTAATGATTAATGCCATCTTAATCTAAATCTTAAATACCGGTCTGCAATCCTTACGACTTTGACATACCGTATGCGGTAGAATACGTGTCAGAGGGTTCGTTGATGTTCAAGGTCTCAGTAAAACTAAGTCAACAATGTACACGTGGTCGTTAAACATAGATTAACTGGCAGTCAAGTTGTGCAGAGGGGGGGCGTGCGAGCGTGCGGGCGTGAGCGGGGGGACGGGGAGAGGGGTTGTTGCCACGTCATAACCACCACTTTGTTAACCACGCGGGTACTTGAACATTCTGTTTATCCGCAGTATGTTGAGTTTATGTATGCCTCAGATCTGCATATAATAGCATGTATCAATCATCAATTACGAATTATTTCATACAAACTTTTCAATAGAAGCTTGAATTATTCCATATCTGCATGCATTGATTGAGCTGATGCCAAATGTTAGATGTCCTGGTGGGCACACGAGCGGCGCTGCCTGCTGCCGCCCGGGACAGCCCACGGGTGTTTGTGATTACGTCGAAAATGAACGCGGAAGTCGTTCTATCGGCGGCCGCTGATCCCGACTAAATATACATTATGTTGATGCACCGGGAACCGGGAACCGCGACGAAATCTCGTAAACCCATTATAGGATTTCATAATGACTGGAATTAAAATTGATTTATTGACTTCATTTAACTTGTAGAACATATTAGAATCCACAAGAAATGTTTATAGTCTACGAATGAAATATACACAATCGTCATTGGGCTGACTTTCGATGGCAGCCCTGGCATGCTGCCTGTGCTGCGTGGCCTCGTGCCTTCTTCCTCGAGGTGTTCCCGAAACGAGCGCGTCGGTGGTGCTAGTCTGGGCTACTTACTTGGTGCCATTGTAGCCACCAGCTAGCAGCAGTGTTGTAGTAGTACATGTGGCAGGTACGGAGTGGAGCGCGTCACATAAACGCGGCCGGCTAATACAATCGGACATAATTGCCGCAATTGGCAACATTGACAGATGCGGTCACAGCTGCTCCCGCAACTAGACGCCACCATTAGATACTTACTACCTAACGAATAAATTAGACAATAAGCAAAATGTGCTATCGCAAACGGATACCTAATAGGGATTAATAGTACGAGTGTCGCACATTATCGCGACGGACTAAGTGAAAAGTAAGCACGAGTGGGACTCGAGCCGAGGACCGTGACCCGCGCTTGTCTTCTATTTTTACCGCCGCATTGATTCCGCGTTACATATGAACTAGGAGCCCTTGAAACGTACTGAATTATTCGCAGAGCGAGGGTCGGCGCGCGGCGCCCCCGCTCACCTCTGACATTCTTACCTTGGACCGTTTGCCGGCTTGTTAAATAAATAGAAGCGCACATCTAGTAACTCCACGGTAGTAAAATAACATATTATTTGGTTGAATGTTCCATAATCGTTCTGCAGCAAGCTAGCAGTCACAATCAGTGCTGCGACAGAGCGATTGTTCAATGACGCTATTGCGAGAGTTAAGAAACACATCTCCTAGCATTACATTATTTAGGTGTGTAACTTTGTATTGTACGTTTTAATGTTTTAATGAACCTTTTAAAAAATTTTTAGTAAGTTCGCTCTACCAATACCTTTTACGCAATTCCTACCGGTTACCGTTTTGTTTGCCAAGCGCAGCAAGTGAGGACTTTACTAACAATTAGTAAATCGAAGTGGTGTTTATAAAACAAGTGCCCGCCCCCGACGGCTCTCGGCGCGCCGGGCCGGTGCCGCCACACGTGGCGGGGACGCGGGGCCGGAGCCGGGCCGGTGCCGCCACACGTGGCGGGGACGCGGGGCCGGAGCCGGGCCGGTGCCGCCACACGTGGCGGGGACGCGGGGCCGGAGCCGGGCCGGTGCCGCCACACGTGGCGGGGACGCGGGGCCGGAGCCGGGCCGGTGCCGCCACACGTGGCGGGGACGCGGGGCCGGAGCCGGGCCGGTGCCGCCACACGTGGCGGGGACGCGGGGCCGGAGCCGGGCCGGTGCCGCCACACGTGGCGGGGACGCGGGGCCAGAGCCGGGCTGGTTACACCATCTTACCTACTTCAATGTAGAAATCCGAACCCGCCGAGTGAGCACAAATTAAAACAATGAAATTAAAGGTGAGTAAGATCTTGAGTCAGAGTTCGATGATTCAGAGAGCTTATACAGAAAGGATTACTATATTTGTAGGAGCATTGAGTTCAGAGCGATCGGTTCAGTGATGCCATCAATAAGAAGCGATGCCTACATGGAGCGGTGCGATGGCTGCGCCTGCGCCGCGCCGGCTGGCCAATGTGTGACACGCGCGGCGGAGACCTATCGCGTCGAGTGATAGGCCTATTACCTCCCTACGAAGGGCACTCAGGTAAAATGTAGCGCGAGTGGTCGGCTCCCAATGTATATGGGTATTTTCAGCCTGGTGGTGGTATGATTTCTTTAGTAGGTATGTACTACTGCAACTAACTTAATTGTTATTATGTCTTAAATAAGCGTAAGTACCTACCTACTTAAAGTACTATTAATTAGATAAAAGTATTTTTACCTCGAATATAGCTAAAGACATTTGTTCTTCAGAATCGGTTTCAGTTTTAATAATAAGTACTCACAGCAGCTATTTGTGCATGTTGTACGTATTCGTTAGTTTATGGCGATGTCATGGGTGCGGCGTAAAGCGCATATTAAATTACGCTAACGGCCTGCGTTGTATCACTCGGACAGCTGACGCAGGCGACGCGACGCAACGCGACGCGACGCCGGCTGCTTTGTTTGCGACGTTTGTTGGATCTCAAGAGTCACAAGTTCCACTTTTTCTGCTCTCATTAGAATCAATAACCGAACGTTTCCGCCTGCGCCATGCGTGTCCTTCTGCAGCTGGTAAGCAACCTAGCCTTGACTTACTGCCTCGAGTATTCCATGGATCATGTTCTTGTTTAAACTGGACATTATTAATTTCTAAAAAATGAACATTTTAAGTCTGAAACAAATTAAGTCTGTGCCGCACAGTTGTATAGTAAAGGTAGTATTGCTTTAGCATGGAGCCAACGGCCGCCTCGACCACCGGTGACTCCAGGCTCCGTCAAATGACTTCAGATTCAAATCAAGACACTGGATACCAAGTCTCATCAAGATTAGTATTAAATAAACTGCTTGTACGCGAGTACCAACATCGATACATACATACAATAAATACCACTTTCTAAAAACATCCATTATTGCAACTCTATTAACGCATTTATTTTCCCCGAGCCTCTCGGACTACAGAACTCGCCAGTCGGAGTGGCAGCAACCAGGACATTCGCTATGACGTACCTCCGAGCGCAGCCTCCGGCGCAGGGCCGAGTGCACGCCGTGTAGCCTCGCCAGAGAACACTCATCTAATAGCTACATTTCTCCTTAATGTGCCGCTCAACGATATAGCTTTTTGATTGCAGGAAACATTTTACTCTGAAATACGCTCCGCGCTCGAGTTACTGCCTTATAAACTTGGCAATAATTGAAGTCCCCCGTTCGCTTGGAATGCTCATTGAAAGTTCTATAATAGCTACGGTCGCCCAAAGCTTTCATTCAAACGTAAAACATTTTACTTGAAGTTTGTCTAATTACTAAGAAATCTATTCTCAGCGTTCATGCTACGGTACATAAATGTTCGCAAACCTAGAAAATTCAGATGAGTAGCTACATGGGCGAGTGGGATTCGCGGTATGAATAAAGATCAATTGAAATATTATCGTGAAATTGAATTATTATTGGTTTTACTTTGCCAGCGTCATACAAAAGTAAGTAATATAATAATAATATATATGCGAGCGGTGGCTAGGCCTCACTATCCTGCCACCCCGTCAATCATGCCAAGTATCCGGTATTAGGTATATAAGCCCCAACACGTCCTTTTAGCTTTACAATTGTTAACGCGCAATCAACTCGATTAATACTAACATTGCATTATAATGATGTTGTTAACTACAGGCCTTCTGGACAAGTGCAACTTACCTTTTTATATATTCTGTTGAATAAAGCTTGGCGTCCGTACGTCACCTTTAAAACAACAACAGTTCTCGATAGCTTCGACTGACGTACGGGCGCCTCGGAATATTAATTTATTATTTTCTTTGATTGCACCTACTTTCCGCCTTTTCGTGACCGCATCCTCATCGCATCGTCTACAGACGTAATGGTTCAAGCTGTAGCACATTCACCCGATCTTGTGTACGTGTGACGTGTGAAAGTGTCGTTCGTCATGTCCAGACTTACGTCTGAGGGCGCGACACTCGCCGGCTATTTCGGATGAGATTGCTTCCCTAATTATAACTCGGTTCATAGTTCCAACCCCTCTCCCACCTCCTCATCCCCCACCCACACCGTACGCTGTAAGCACCGTGCGGTGCGTGCCAAGCTATCAGAGAGTGTTTCTGTTCTCAACTTTAACAGCGCTCATTCAACTCCCAGACCACAAGTACGACAAAAATGTACTGTAAGCAAACACTTAGGCCAAGCCAAGATATTAAAATCTACATTTTATTATCAAGACAGTAAGCTCTTTCTTAGTATTTACTAAAGATTCAAAGGAGTAGACTGTAAACTTGAAATTAGTTCGTAATCCTACGCCTCGTCTATCTCTAAAGGATTACTTGGCGAAACTTTAGACACATCCACATGCATCGATCGTGCGCCGCCTTGCCTCGCCACTCGTTATGTTTTGGTGACACTACCAACACGAAACAATAAGTTTTTACTTATAAAATTGCCGTTCTGTAGGCCGTTTCAATTCAAAATATTTTTTGTTTGGGTAAGGATACTTATTTGATATTAGAATTATTTAATAATAAATTGAATTGAATTGAAAAACAAAATATTTTTTTAATATAAATGTTAACATCTGGAAGCTTGTTGTAAAGCTTTTTGGTAGGAAAAAGTTCAATACCCGAGACAAAATGCCTTTGAAGTACTGATTGCTCCCGTCCAGCTCCTTTCTTCAAAAAGGGTATCAATAAATTGCCACTGCGTTGGCAAAGATTCATCAATCGCACGAGTAGTTACTTGGATTTAAAGTAAGAAATATAAAATATAATTACAGTAACCACTTACAAAGTAGATAAATTATTTTATAAAAAAAAACGTCAATTTCATAGGTAAAGACTAATATTTATTATTTTATTAGTCTATATATAAATTGACCATAAATTGATAATTGACTCTTGTCGTCTATTTCTTTGTAATAATACTTCTGAGTAAATTAAGTAAGTATTCATGAACGTACTAGAGACGCTCAACAGATCACGCCGTGCGTTTGACTGTGTCATGTAGTCAAAATAGAAACATTCAATTTTAAGCGACATGATTAAAAATATATATGTGTATAGGTACATACTAAAACGTTTGTAGGAAGCTGAAGCTTCGGTGCAGCGGCTCGCGGTGCGGCCGTCCCGAGGAGGGCGGCGCCTGTAAACACCGATCCTTTGATCTCGCTGCCCTCGATTCTCCTTCAAAAATTCAAAGGACGGACGTTGCTGATGATTAAAACACGTCTCCGTCCGCTCTCGGCGAGAAATGACACAACTTTTATACTTAGTTCTTTCATATTAAACAAAAATATAAACGGAAAAAAGCATTTGGGAGAAAGTCGTAGGTAGGTACTAAAATATTGATTAAGAAAGTTATGCGCCAGTCCGGAATGTTAGATCGAAAACACTTGGAATTAATTTAAGAATAAAAAATAATTTAAGTAATGTTCATCCTTTATGAACACTGCTTAAATTAAAATTGATGTAATTAAATTATTGCACAGGATGTTAATAAATGTTATTTAAGTTAACATAATTGTTATGAACGAGTTGCGAGCTGGTCGTAACGTGGCGGCGAATAATTGCAGCTTTTGATAAGGTCACGAGGAACTTCACCCAGTTTGCAAATGTCAACCGCGGCGCGGCGCTCGGCTCCCGAGGCGACCAACACTAATAAAAGAGAACGTCCGCAGCGTACACTTGCACTGCACGCAGCTGCATAAATGGAAGTAGAATGAATAAGGACAGAACATCGCGCCCGCAGGACAGGCTCAACTCGGTAAAACAAAAGTTCATAAACTTGATCCCCGAGGAGGGTCGTAAGTCATCTGTTCCCGCAGTTATTTCAGTAGGCTCTTTAATTACACAGCTTTTTGTTGGAACACAAGTTGTTCCTCACCCCTCCCCCTTCCTTTGCCTTGTCGCAACCTCTCCCACCCGTTCCTCTGCCACCGTTACTTACTCTCTGGATGTTCACATAAAATATTTGGTCTATACTTTCGTCATTATTATAGCGTAGGCCTCACTCACGCCTTTAAACCTAATTAACTAACGAAAATAACTCTAAAGTGGCGTTACCCTGACTCTGTCGCTATTGTTGTCTTTGTGGTAGGTGGTACCTAACAGCCACATGGGTTGAAACAACCGGTGTGTATAAGTATTTTGCCTCTAAGGCCACATACACGCTACCCCTTGCTAGTGGTACTGATGGCCGTTCACACTCGGTGGGCTGCCGACTGGCGTCAGGTGAGCGTGCATGTCTCGCAATGTTTGTAGAAGGCAAGACGCAGAGAAGTGCTTATTCCATAATCGTTGACTAGTGTGATAGCATCTCTAATACAGCCGCGAGCGACGAGTACCTAAGTAAGTATGAAGTGTATATATAGAGGCTCGAGAGCTCACAGCTGTATAGTGAATCGCTGTTAGTCTTAAAATGGAAGTAAAATATTGGTACTAAATGTAGATCATTTTAAGAGGAGTATCTATAAACTAATTTCAACGGCCATCCGAGACAGTAACGTCATAATAGGTAATCACGCTATTCAGCAGAAGATTATTTTTTAAATTCTCATGTAATTTATTTATTCTCGTTAAATTTAATAACTGAAAGAGATTAAGTCATTTACCTGCATTACGTGATTTTATTATTTTTATTTTTATAACTCATATTTATTTGTTAAATATAAGTATTAGGTTTTATAAAAATGTTTGAGATAATTAATTATAGTTATATAGATATTTGCTTTACAGAAAAGTTGAGTATAGATTGAGAAAGAGAGAGAAACGTGACCATTCATTCACTCATGCACACGGACATAGTTGGAAGAGTGTTGTTTTGTCACTACAAAACAACACTCTTCCAACTATGTCCGTGTAAATAAAATAATATAAAAACTTTATTAGTTCACACAGTTAACAAGGGAAATACATCAATTTGTTTAAACATAAGATAACATATTTTTTTTGTGTAAAGCTATTGGGTATTAACAAATAATGTACTCAAAGATATAGGATATTATCAATCAATGAATGTCAATGAATGTACCTCAGTCGAAGCACTGTAGGTAGTTTAGTTAGTAGAATTTAGTAGTAGTTGTTATATTATTGTAGAAGCTTCAAGCTAGTCAGTTAAAAGTACTTAGGTACTCTATGTAGTTGGGACTGCGGCTAATATTGCAAGTGTATCTCAAGGAACGAGTTTTAAAAATGAGTATTGAGTAAGTTTGTTGTTGGCGCGAGTGGGCGGCGCCGGCGTGGGCGCTTGCACAACCGCTGCGCCGGCGCCTCCGGAACTGCACCTCGGCTTGGGCTTAATGTCCACCTTCAGAGGCTGCGCTCACGTTCGTTGGTCACATGTGCGGCCGGTCCGGTTCCTACCGCTGGAGTCAGGGTGTCCCTCACATGGATGAGTCTCGTCGTCGCTCGCCCGGCGCCGCGCTTGGAGGATTCCTCATGATTGTTCATTTTTTTTTGTCATTTCCAACCTAACGTGGCTTATTTGTATTTTCGCTCTATCTATTGTAAAGGACACATTCATTTTCAAAGCTGTCATATTATTTAAAAAAATTGGAGTTCGTTATTGACATGATAGTTATATATTTTCGTAGATTTTAATTTTTCCGTTACTACTGAATGAGGTCTGATCAGTGTTAGTGAACAAAGGTTTCTCCAATGAGAACCTCACTGCGCCCGCATCTTTTCATCCGCACAAGCGATTACCATCTGCCTGACGGAGGGGAGGGACGCTTGGAATTCCAGATGAACATGTAAAGCTTATTACGCATCTCAATGAAAGATGAATATTCTATCGAATGTTTATCTTTAGAGACTGAAAAAATAATAATTTTATATATCTCAATATTTTTTTAGTTATACGTATTTTGTTTGTAACATCACTCTCACGCTAAAACGCAAAACTGATGACTGAACCGATGAAATTAACGCACAGACATGAGTTAACTTACCAAATTAACATAGAGTAGGTACTGTAGGTCTTGAAATACTAAGAGTTTTCACGTGAACCCTGCGGCCCGTGTGTTGTATACGTGAACCCTGCGGCCCGTGTGTTGTATACGTGAACCCTGCGGCCCGTGTGTTGTATACGTGAACCCTGCGGCCCGTGTGTTGTATACGTGAACCCTGCGGCCCGTGTGTTGTATACGTGAACCCTGCGGCCCGTGTGTTGTATACGTGAACCCTGCGGCCCGTGTGTTGTATACGTGAACCCTGCGGCCCGTGTGTTGTATACGTGAACCCTGCGGCCCGTGTGTTGTATACGTGAACCCTGCGGCCCGTGTGTTGTATACGTGAACCCTGCGGCCCGTGTGTTGTATACGTGAACCCTGCGGCCCGTGTGTTGTATACGTGAACCCTGCGGCCCGTGTGTTGTATACGTGAACCCTGCGGCCCGTGTGTTGTATACGTGAACCCTGCGGCCCGTGTGTTGTATACGTGAACCCTGCGGCCCGTGTGTTGTATACGTGAACCCTGCGGCCCGTGTGTTGTATACGTGAACCCTGCGGCCCGTGTGTTGTATACGTGAACCCTGCGGCCCGTGTGTTGTATACGTGAACCCTGCGGCCCGTGTGTTGTATACGTGAACCCTGCGGCCCGTGTGTTGTATACGTGAACCCTGCGGCCCGTGTGTTGTATACGTGAACCCTGCGGCCCGTGTGTTGTATACGTGAACCCTGCGGCCCGTGTGTTGTATACGTGAACCCTGCGGCCCGTGTGTTGTATACGTGAACCCTGCGGCCCGTGTGTTGTATACGTGAACCGTGCGGCCCGTGTGTTGTATACGTGAACCGTGCGGCCCGTGTGTTGTATACGTGAACCCTGCGGCCCGTGTGTTGTATACGTGAACCCTGCGGCCCGTGTGTTGTATACGTGAACCCTGCGGCCCGTGTGTTGTATACGTGAACCGTGCGGCCCGTGTGTTGTATACGTGAACCCTGCGGCCCGTGTGTTGTATACGTGAACCCTGCGGCCCGTGTGTTGTATACGTGAACCCTGCGGCCCGTGTGTTGTATACGTGAACCCTGCGGCCCGTGTGTTGTATACGTGAACCCTGCGGCCCGTGTGTTGTATACGTGAACCCTGCGGCCCGTGTGTTGTATACGTGAACCGTGCGGCCCGTGTGTTGTATACGTGAACCCTGCGGCCCGTGTGTTGTATACGTGAACCCTGCGGCCCGTGTGTTGTATACGTGAACCCTGCGGCCCGTGTGTTGTATACGTGAACCGTGCGGCCCGTGTGTTGTATACGTGAACCCTGCGGCCCGTGTGTTGTATACGTGAACCCTGCGGCCCGTGTGTTGTATACGTGAACCGTGCGGCCCGTGTGTTGTATACGTGAACCCTGCGGCCCGTGTGTTGTATACGTGAACCCTGCGGCCCGTGTGTTGTATACGTGAACCCTGCGGCCCGTGTGTTGTATACGTGAACCCTGCGGCCCGTGTGTTGTATACGTGAACCCTGCGGCCCGTGTGTTGTATACGTGAACCCTGCGGCCCGTGTGTTGTATACGTGAACCCTGCGGCCCGTGTGTTGTATACGTGAACCCTGCGGCCCGTGTGTTGTATACGTGAACCCTGCGGCCCGTGTGTTGTATACGTGAACCCTGCGGCCCGTGTGTTGTATACGTGAACCCTGCGGCCCGTGTGTTGTATACGTGAACCCTGCGGCCCGTGTGTTGTATACGTGAACCCTGCGGCCCGTGTGTTGTATACGTGAACCCTGCGGCCCGTGTGTTGTATACGTGAACCCTGCGGCCCGTGTGTTGTATACGTGAACCCTGCGGCCCGTGTGTTGTATACGTGAACCCTGCGGTCCGTGTGTTGTATACGTGAACCCTGCGGCCCGTGTGTTGTATACGTGAACCCTGCGGCCCGTGTGTTGTATACGTGAACCCTGCGGCCCGTGTGTTGTATACGTGAACCCTGCGGCCCGTGTGTTGTATACGTGAACCCTGCGGCCCGTGTGTTGTATACGTGAACCCTGCGGCCCGTGTGTTGTATACGTGAACCCTGCGGCCCGTGTGTTGTATACGTGAACCCTGCGGCCCGTGTGTTGTATACGTGAACCCTGCGGCCCGTGTGTTGTATACGTGAACCCTGCGGCCCGTGTGTTGTATACGTGAACCCTGCGGCCCGTGTGTTGTATACGTGAACCCTGCGGCCCGTGTGTTGTATACGTGAACCCTGCGGTCCGTGTGTTGTATACGTGAACCCTGCGGCCCGTGTGTTGTATACGTGAACCCTGCGGCCCGTGTGTTGTATACGTGAACCCTGCGGCCCGTGTGTTGTATACGTGAACCCTGCGGCCCGTGTGTTGTATACGTGAACCCTGCGGCCCGTGTGTTGTATACGTGAACCCTGCGGCCCGTGTGTTGTATACGTGAACCCTGCGGCCCGTGTGTTGTATACGTGAACCCTGCGGCCCGTGTGTTGTATACGTGAACCCTGCGGCCCGTGTGTTGTATACGTGAACCCTGCGGCCCGTGTGTTGTATACGTGAACCCTGCGGCCCGTGTGTTGTATACGTGAACCCTGCGGCCCGTGTGTTGTATACGTGAACCCTGCGGCCCGTGTGTTGTATACGAGGTATGCACGGGGACTCGTTACGGTGGACTTAATCTTACTTCAGTAATCGATCTCAGGCAGTAACACTGGTTACGTAAATATTCCGTCTGGAGCCCCACAGGGTTCCCATTTGGGCCCATTATTGTACAACGCTTTGTTGTATGATATGACAAACTGTTTTGAAACTAACGTCAAGCTCTTGCTTTATAGTTATGACAACAAAATCTTTCGCAAAGTTAAGGTCTATTGACGATTAAGAGAAACTTCAAATCTGTCTAAATTAGCTTACAAGAGATACGACGATAACACGCAAACACATTATCATAGATCCTAGAGCCTAACTAGCATTCCCTCCATCTAGGGACCCAGGAACTCCGAGGACCGTCGCCCCGCGACACCCGGACATAGAACTAGTATTTGCCCTTTTTTCTGTGCACTAATACGTGTCCTGTTGCGGGAATCGAACCCGCCGCTCCGGATTATGAGCTGACCAGCACAACCACTACACTACAGAGGTTGATTTAATATATAATTTAAATAAAGTGACACAATGCACACTAACACACCACACGCACCATCATTCCTACACCTCACATGCACTCATCCGCTACAGACACGTATACAATAAAGGAGTCCTCTTATTGGCCTATTTTTATATAAATTGTTTAAGTTAGTGAATAACATTGTTGTATAAGCTGTGGATTTTCTTAATGATCAAATAAATAATTCTAAAATAGTCCTCGATTAAAATCATTCAGTGGAGAGTATGTGAGGTGCAACATTCCGGCGGTCATCGGTCACCGCGCGCGACATTTGACATCTGCTCAATGGAAGCTGCCCGTCGCCCGCGGCCGCCGGCGGCTCGCGGAGCGCGTTCATTACTGCTCCCGGACCAACATGTTCTCTATGAAACTATTAGAGACAGATTGTAATAATTGATTTCATCGGTCGCTACTCTCCTTTGGAATTTGCCTAATTTTAGATCTTTATAGCATGGACATAAAATTCAATAGCGATGTTATGCTCTTATGTAAATTTCACGTTTATTTTATTGGAGGATTCTTCAAAATCGTTGCTAGCAAAGTGATATTTGAGAGCTGATGTCAATCAACAAACTTACGCTGGCAACAGCGCCCATCACTTTGAAAGCGTTTTCTTATCTGACGAATCCTTACAAGAACCTCATAATTACCGTATGACGATCTGTCTGTGGCGGTACCATGCGGACCTAAGTGATTTACCTCACGTATTTCGTTTCGACTCGTGATCGCGATCGACGCCGTGTGTCAAGTTGTCAATTGAATTTAGTGCAGAAATTAAGGAATCAGTAAATGTGCGCAATGCAGGGTCCTATTCTCTTTGTGCGAGTCGAACGTGGACAACCGCACGTTTATTCTGTTTTGTTACTTGGTTAGCGTTACCACTTAATATCCGAGTTGAATGTGGGATGAATCAAGTGCCAATCTCATCGTCCTCATTGCCGATTCTGCTGCTGAACAGATTTGGCTGTTTTATGACTGTCCGGCACAAAGACGTGAGCTCTCTGCTTGAATCCTCGTTAATTGGTGCAATGACGGCTACCAAAGGATTATATCTGACTTAAAAAGTAGTCTATAATAGTCAAGAATACTTTTATTTGGTTACAATTTCGTGGAAAATGAGCCAAGATGCGCGAGTGGCGCGCGGCCTTGCGGTGTGGTGCGGTCGGCGATCGGCGGTCAGCGATGAGCAGTACATTCCGAGCTGATAGATCGGCTCCTGGTGTGCCACGCCATCGTCCCTCGCCCCGCCCCGCCGCCCTGCGCTATCTGCGACCGGCACCGCACCTGCAATCTACTGGTAATTAACGTCTCCGATACGTTATCTAACGGTTAATGCACTCGGTCCATACCTTACGATGTTTATTCAACACTTGAACATCGGCGTGTAATCACCGGCAGTGCCGCTGGTTAGATGTTTGGTTATGATTATCGGCCGACGTTGGCTACTATTTGCTTGATCCATTTAGTAGTGATCCTATTTTTGGTACTACCCACCAATCGTTATGATACGTTTTCTTGAATTTGTTGCGTTATTAAATGAGCAACTTCATGTGCATGAACAGTTTAATATACGTAGCCGATCGTATCGGCGTCATTTCAGGGATTCAGAGGCTGCCTTGTAGCGTCCGTCATTAGTCGGCCCTCGGCAATGTAGAGCTGACTGCCGAATGTTTTCATCGTCTTCTGTACAACTACTATGAATTTTATTGCTATTTCTTTTAACTTCACTAATATTAAAACGGTCTCCTTCTTACATCAGACAGCATCGCTCTACATCCAGGATTGGATCTGACTATGAATCAAGAGACTTACAGACATTTATTCATAAATGGTTCGCAACGTTTTAACATGCACGAGCCGGTGGCTAGTCAGGCATTATAAGAAAGCCGTCATGCTAGTTTTATTGATTTTTCACCAGCACACTCAAGATCACCGAAGGATTCGAACTCATGGCCTACAAGATCGTAAGTCAACTTTTCTAAGAACTGAGCGGTTATAGATTCAACGCATTATAACAGCAGACATATTCACGCTCTCGTTATAAGAATATTATTAACTAGTTAGATAGTTCCGAGTTTATTTATGGCTCGTGTTCTACATTTTATCGAGTCTCAACTTACACAATCAAAAAGATGCAGCTCTAATTAAATAAAATGATCATACACAAAGCTAGCTTAGGTATAGGTAATTCAAATAGGTCGCGCCTGGCTTGTGATCGTAGCTTGTAGAACTGTAATAACTAATAATATTTTGTCTGCACAAATTGTGCTTGCTGGTCAAAACATCGATGAGCTGTATGTATGGTGTATTTTGCTGCATCTATGAAATTAGATACGCTTGCAACCAATGTTATTTGATCACGTTCGGTATCGGCAAGGACTTTGTCGATTGAATCATCAGACCCTACGCCCCTGTCTCAAGGTGTGATGTAAGTTGATCTATGACACGCGCCCTCACATTTCGTGGTACTCGAACATGCCGGTTTCCTGGCAATGTTTTTGTTCACCGATGTAAGAGTAAGTTAATAAACTTTGTATATAACTTGGAAGGTTACAAAGCCGAGTGGGATTCGAAAGTCGCCCGAGCTGCCGTTGAGTCACACTCGCTTTTTACTCGATTATCGATGAATAATCGTCGCCGCATACAATGTCATGTCGTATCGCGTTTGGAGAGCATGGTACCGGTCGACTGAGGCACCGCAACGGCCCAGCAGCAAGCAGCAACAGCTTCATTATACACGGTGGAATTTAATTCGTTCTTTTCTTTAAATGTATGTACTGAAACCATGCTATAGAATTATATTAAAAATGCAATTTAAAAATGCTACATACAGCGCAGGCACGACAGTGCTTTGCAAATGTTTTGTAACTTTTCATTAGAATTTGAGTTCGCAGTAATTTGATAATACCTAGATTTCAGTTTTATTTCATAAGTACTTTTGGTATCTAAATATATATAACTCAAAGGTGACTGACTGATTGAATGACTGACATAGTGATCTATCAACGCACAGCCTAAACCACTGAACGGATCGGGCTGAAATTTGGCATGCAGGTAGATGTTATGACGTAGCATTCCGCTAAGAAAAGATTTGTCAAAATTGAAATGAAATGGGTGGTTGAATTATTTTCCCATAGGCCACGCCGCGGGCGAAGCTGCGGGCATAAGCTCGTTTAGTTATATAGGAGCGTTCTATAGCATGGACTGAGTACATACATTTAAGGAAAAGAACGAATTAAATTCCACCGTGTATCGTATTAAAGTGTTGTGTTGCGACCAGCAGCCGCCGGCGGACATCGCTAGCTTCAGTCGGCGCCTGCAAGCCGTCTAATTGACTCTCGGGTCGCAGCCGTCTCGTCGCAGCCTTCAAATAACACGCGTGCTCCGAGCTCTACAAAACATTGTCTCTGCCTTTATTAACATAGAACGAGTACACGCGCACCGCCCGCTAAATGATTCTCTAGACATAAGAAACATGTGGGTTTGAATATCTTCATGAAGAACTTCGTTCGCGATCCGGCGGAGAAAACGCATTCCTTAACTCCAGGATAATAACACCGTCTCGCTCGTCCTCGGCCGATTTCATTTTTGTTTTTCCGTAACGCTAATCTTAATTAAGGGCGGAGCGCGACGGTCGGTAATTACCCGGCTGTTGTCACGAATAATTATTCCTTGTTGCCCCAATTCCACGGGCATGAGCCACGTTTCCGCGGGAATGCGACATCCGACATGCGACTTGTGTAGTCGTGCGACAGTGCGACATTGAGTGATGCGTGCGTCATCCCACCGCTGTAGGCAGACTAGCCTACGATCTATACAAGCCCCGAAGCTCTCGGAGCCCTCGTGGTGGTGACAACAGCAATGATTAAACTCTGTGATGTGTTAAATGTCACGTTCTATAACAACAACACACCTCCCATCGCCATTAATGTCACACACTGTGCGTCAACAGACAAGTTATGTACTTTGGATACAATTAATAAGAGAGAATCAATATTAATTATAACCAGTTTAAAGAAAGTAACATATAAGCAGATATATTTATATACCCTGCTGTCAGACTTTTGAATCCCACGAATGGCTTAATGGCTGTTATTCAACAACCGCGACCAGTGGCTTAATATCTTAAACAAATTATCTGCTTGCTGCTAGTTTTTTTTTTACTTATAGCTCCCTACGTTTTAGAAGTGAAAGCATCCCACGCCCAAGGATATGCAGATGCGAGATAGTAGACTGGGACCGGGACCGGGACCGCGACCGGGACCGCGACCGGGACCGCGACCGGGAGAGACTGAAAAATTCTGGCAATCAACTAACAGAATGAAACCGACCTAAAGCGATTGAAGGCATCTTTTTCAAGTCCCATCCTAACAAGGTTTCTCTGAAAAAATGCATCCACAAATCTGGTCCGACACAAGCAAACTAAGACTGGACTTAGCTATACAGCGATAGAGTGCTTGGTATTATATCATAATATTTAAAGGTAGTAGAAGTTTCCCAGCTTAAATAGGGAACTAGATATCAGGACTCTCAGTTTCGAGTATCTACCTATACTCTCCCGGGAGAGCTGCCGGCAAACAATGGAGGTGTCCTGTCCGCAAGCTGCCAGTAATAATAAAACAGGCAACCATTCGCCGCAGCCATTTTTATTGCGAACAGGCAGCTTGGTTGTTGGGTTACGTCACAGAGACAACTCAGATGTAACAACTTAACAAGTATTGTGGGACCACCTTGCCTACTGGTTCATCGTGCCTGTTCTAAGCTGAGGTCTGTCGTCTAGGCTGAAGGCGCAGGTGCATTAAATATCGTAAGCGGCTCTACAAACTGTATGTAAACACTTATTATCATTAATCAATGAATAACTACTTTGTAGACTACCCCGGTAGAGAAACGTATGTTTTGATCTATTTTCGGTAGAGTCCGGTCTCTACCGGGATAATGTACTTGAGGTGTGATGTGTTGGTTAATATTGAAATGCTAACGAACTTACTTATTAATATTCAATGAATGCAGCTTGAACACTTCGCTGATATTTTTATTATTAAAAACTACATTATAATAATATTATTTACTTATTAATATATTTTTGTTATATTAAATGAAGGAATGATCGTTTGTTTATAAGAATATTTTAATTACACATGTTATACTTATAGCATATTGGAAAATTATTTGTTATTTATATAAATTTTTGTAACCTAGCTTAGGCATTTCCCATATTATTTCCGGCGAAAGAGGCGGCGGCCTGGACCGCATAATACGGGCTCTAAAAAAACTAGGCTAGTTTTTTACCTAGGTTTTTCTAACCTAATGTAATGTACTTATTTGCCTTTATCCAAATAAATGTATTTTTCATTTTCATTTCATTGGTATAGTTCAAGGAACCTATGTCGCTACAAATTGTTGTAATGATGTAGAGCACTAGTAGGTACCTAAAAATCACTTTAAGAAATAGCTGCTCTACATCCATCCTCACCGCACCCGTGTACGCTAATCCCCCTTGGAAGGAGATTCAAAGCACATATTATAACATATAGTATAGCTAATCTACATTATACCCTATCTTTCTTTTTATTATAGAGTAAGGAGAAATAGGTCCGGCTCAGGCACGACTTGGATACAAATCAAAGTGCAATCTCGGAAATCGGGGTGCAAATAATTTGCCTTTCACAGTGCACAAGAGCTCGCGGCGGGCGCGGGGCGGCCGGCGGCCCACTCGCGGCGGAAACCAAGTTTATAGGGCAAGCCGGGCCTTCTACCGCGCCCCGCTGCCCGCCACCCGCGCCCCGCGCCCCGCGCCCCGCGCCAGTCAGCCGCCGGCAACCTCCGCGCTCGGTCGCGTCACACGACGCTCACTGATGAGCTCACTCCGCGATCGCGGCATTTCAACTTACAACACATACAAGTGCTTTCAGTTGTGAATCGAACGTCTCTTGTGAAGTTATATTATATTTTCTGTGGAGTGAAGTGTTATAGTGTGTCTAAATTGTAAGGTCTGAATGTGGGAAGGAAGGAGTTAACTGCCAAGTACCGACTGTGCTTTCTAAACAAGTTTAGAGATAACTGTGTGCTTGCGCCGGTCCTGCCTGTACTCGACTCACGCACACACGTGTACCAGGTGAGGCATGAGAGGGTTTATGAATACAGACCAATTTCTTGCAACCTCTATAGTATACAGCAAAAGGAAAGAACAACTATTAAGAAAATGAAAATAAGATATTGAAATATCCGCTAAAACAAAGTAATGTCAAGAACGAATAAAAAAAACACAAAGCAAAATCTGAGAACACAATTCGAAAATATAACGTTTTTTTTTAAATGTAGAGATGGTAGAGCGCATTGCAGAGCCTCGCGAACAGTTGCTGAGTAGTGATCAAAGTTGTAATTAACACGTGGCAGACGTATCAGTGACCATTTTTGTACCTAAATAAATAAATTCATTAAGTGCTTATAACAAGAGAACTGGCTAGGGTGAAAGAAAAAATGCAAATAATAATAATGAGCCAAGCACGTCCATCTTAAGAAATGTAGAGTTAGAATCTCTCGCGCGTCAGTAACTATGATTGGTACCAAAAACACCGGATCCCGGCACCGGCCGGGTGGTGCGGTGACCTTCAAGGCGAAGGTCGAGCTGCATGCTCTACCAAGTTTTGAGGACACATGCGCGGAGCTATAAACGGCATTATGTATTAAGTTATCGAAATGTAATGTCATAAATGGAAGCTTCTGTGGTATGGTGGTAGAGCAATGTGGCTCACAAGCAGGTATTTGTGCAGAGGGAAAATTGCGCAAATACTCGTTTTGAGTCCGAGTGTTGTGGGAGCATGGTCTTCGTAGTTCCTAGGTCTCTAGATGCAGGGAATCCTAGAGAGTCCAGGATCAAATGTGATTGTTTGACATTATTTATTATTATCGAAATATATGTTTAAGTTATTGATCTAGTAAGTAACTTAATTGGGTTGAAAAAATAAAGACTCTACCTCTAATAAAATTTCATTCTCTTCATGAAGACAATTTCATTACGACTCTACCACAAACTAATTACAATATTTATAATCTGTGCTCAACCCTAGCCTACGTCTTATTCATAACTTGCGCCTTTATCTACATTGGCCTCAATCGCTATCTGTACTAACCTCAGGTTTCACGACTCTACGTAAGCTCCGTCTGTACCCGCTACAGCAAGACAGGCCCAAAAGGCATTGAAAATTTATAGGAACCTCCGGATAGGTCCGTGAAGATAAATAATTAAGCAAAACGATACAATGTCTGTGTAGTGTTATATATGTAATAGATACCTTCATATTTCCAAATAGCTAGCTCGGATAGAATAGAGTAGAGTGGAGCCTATGCATGGGCCAACGTCTTGCTTACTAATTATATTATCGTGTGATTGGGTTGGATTTGTTATTGTTTAATGTACATCAGCGGCTTTGATCCTAAGGCACCCGAGCGCGGGTACCGTCCTTGTGCCTAGTGGATGTGTTTTTGTGCTTGAGATCTAGACGTTCTCAAGGTCAAGGCTTCAGCTTAATGCACTTCCACTACACAATACTATTTATATTATAATCTATACTTAAACTGAGATTGCGTAATGATAAGTGACACCAAGATTTAGATAAGTTAGAGGTAATTTAACTATATCTACCAATTAAAAAATACAAAATCGTAAACTCGATAGAAAAGCGTAATTAAGTAATACGAATTTTCAACTTCTAATTAAATAAATAAAAAATAAACTTAGTAGATCTATAAATAAATAGTATATCTGAGTAGTAGACAAAAGGTACATCAATAGATGGAAAACAATATTCATGTAGATAGACATCCCCTACTATACATATACCACCACTACAATAGTCATGTGGACGCTGTAGATCACAAGATACCTCGAGATGTTCCTGCACCCATTCCAATAAATGTCACGTTAGTGTCCTCGGATCGCTCGGCCATGGAATGATCAGTGAAAATCAGTTAATCAAAAATTAAATATAAAACGGCCACACACGTGCTACACAACATTTTAGAAGAATCTGTTGAGAAATGCGACCTGTAGAGGAGAACAGCTGGACAGACGTACTAAATCATTTTTGTCCGAGCTGAAACAGAGACGCACCATTATCCTCTAAACTTGAGTGCCTGCTGGAGTACACATTATACCGTAACCTAAATACAACTTAGCTCAAATGCCAAATAGATTCTGTGAGTAATAATTCCCATCATTATAATCCTAATATATGGAGTTGTCATCGATCGTTGAGCCCCGCTGTTTCACCCGCGAATAAAAAGTATTTTAATTATTTGCTCATCCCATAGAAAAATTTCACTTTTCCGGGATAAAATGTAGCCTATATGTTAATCCAGTGCATAAGCTATCTTAGTACCGAATTTCATTCAAATCCATTCAGCCGTTTGAGCGTGAAGGAGTAACAAACATACACACATACAAATTTTCGCCTATATAATATTAGTGTGATTGGGTTAAATGTTGGGAAAAGAAAACCTTAATTCGAAAAGTGAATTCCAATTCACAAAGTAGAGCAAATATACTCGACTCAGTCATCATTCTCAAGGAACTGAGCGAGTCAGCAGCGCGAGCGTTGAAGCCGGCTGGAACTGTTATCGCATGACAGATAACACGCCGGCGCCGGTACATACCTTGTAGTGTTAGTAATCATAATACTTCTTAGATTATCTCTATTAACAAAACAACAAACGTTGAAATAAGTAACTATACTTTCAAAAAATATTTTACATTATACTTTCAAAATATATTTTTTGAAATTCAAAACAAGGCAACTGTTAGAATATACGTAGTAACTATTGTGTCACGGTTGGTCGTGGGGAAAGGTTCTGGCATTATAATTATTAATATGCCTTCAATAGTTATAGCAAGGGCCAAGTTACACACAGATTCATTTTCCCAGAAATGTTTTATAATGGTAAGCACAGCGTAGTTCCTCGCCCCTCGATCCTCGCTCCCCAGATAGCTCCAAGGTCGGCATCGTCCCCGAGGCGAGCTGCCGACTAGCTCGCAACTCGCACCATACGTGCGGTGATAAAATCTCTTGTACAATTTGCTTCACATCTGTTTCGTTGGACCAATTCGTAACGCTGGCGCCGAGTACCGCCTGCCTTGATGTTCGTTTGCAACTTGAATGTAACTTTAATAAGGTATTATAAAATATAATGAATAATGCAGTTTTTGGAAACACAGGTTGCATTAACATATAGCTATTGAAAAGGCGTGAAAGAGTTATGCGAGGGTAGAACTAGAAGCCGCCAACACCCCCCCGCCATCGCCGGAGGCACCTCGAGCGCCCGTACAGTAACAACTAACGGCCGTCACTTGTTTGCATCTAGGGATCTCTCCCGATCCTTGGCGGGGGATAATATCCACACGGGACTACTCCGAACGCCTTTGTGTCATCTTATCATTACATACGTATTCGTTATTTAGGAGTAGGTATAATATAGCCTGTGTGCGCGGGGCAAGGTTGGAATGCGCGCGATAGCCGCAGCCTCACGGCAAGTTCATCGCTCCCCTCACCGCGTGGCTCCGACCTCACTCTCACTGTAGCCCGCTTGTAACTCCCTCACTCTGAATTGTAGATCCTTACATGTGTGCGTAATCCTATATTGGAACTGTTGTTATATTCAATGAGTTAGAGTACAGTCTCTACAAAATACCCTAAATTAATTAATGGAGATACGATAATCACAACTAAGACGATATAGCTAGTTCTTAGTATTAGCAAGTTGACATGGCAGTGGGCAGCCCACGCCGACTACCGATGGGGAAGGGAGGTTCTCGAGTGGCGACCACGAGCCGGAGTCGTTGGATGCAAGAGGCGAGCAGCCGCTCTAAGTGGCGCTCTGCGGGGGAGGGATATGTGCTGCAGTGGAGGTCTTCAGGCTGTTGATGATGAACTAGTGATCTCTGCTGTTTCTACGAAGCGTCAATCTGCATCAATATAATAATGTATAGGTACAAAGAAACTAAAAACTATGGTGGTCCTTTCTTAATGTGTACTGAATAGACCGTACTTTTGACTGCTTTTACAAATTTTGTTTAGGCTATTCTAGATCTTTTGAATATTTTATGATTGTTTTAATGCAGTGTCAAATGAAAATACTTACTTGCATTACGCTCTACCGCGGTGCGCGGTGGTTTAAGAAAAAATACAACTAGTCAATTATTTACACCAACACCGTGTGGACAGTTTCTTCCGACGTTGGGTGCATACTTCAGTGTTTATCCTTGCCCACGTTACAAGGTCACTAAAAACTGAAAAGCAAAAGCAATTCGTAATAAAATCTTTATAATCGGCACTATATTCACTATAGAGTGAATACCTGTAGGTTTAATATGTAAGGCTGCGATGCGAGGGCACGTCGGGCGCCCGCCGCAGCCGCCGCTACAGCTCTCTGTCCGCGAACTAAGGTCCAGGGCCATTCCCGAGACAACATAGAAAAATTATAAATGCCTGCCATAAATATTAACATAATATACCTATAAGCCTACTATAGAAGGATATGAAGAAGTGTTATAGACACATTAAAAAAATAAAAACTAAATTGTCGAGTTTCTCATATGCGCTTAGGGAACTACGACGCGCAACCGACCTAAATACTCTAACAGCGTACTATGCTTATGCACACTCGTGGCTAAACTACGGCATAATACTCTGGGGAAATAGTACAGATGCTAAAGATCTCTTTGTAGCCCAAAAAAATGTATCCGTATTCTCGCAAATATTAAATTAAACCGGACATCAGTCTGTAAAGACCCAAACCCTCTATAATAAACGTTGATTAAAAAAAATATTTAACATTTTCATAGACCTTACTTTGTCAAATTCAAAATTCCAACAATAGTCTCTTTGTACATCCTAGAAATCTGTAAATTCGTGAAGAAATACCCTCAATTTTTCAAAAAACTAGCTGTTGGAAATCGAGACTACGTCAGGTACTACGATCAAACTATAAATTCCGTTTAGTTATACCAACATCAAAATTAGCAATGCACAGTTCCGGCCCGCGTTCAATAGCCATAAAAATATTGTTATAAATTACCTCTCCATCTAAAATAAATTGAAGAGAAAAAATTTACCGTAGCCCTAAAAAATGTACTACTGACTAAAAGCTACGTTACGTTATACGTTAGACGAATTCTTTTCGGACAAGTTAACTATTATAGACTAGATCGATTCGCTCCGCACAATATTTCTATACCCAAGCTGGGTCATTATATAACATACTTAAATATGCTATTATTAACACCTGCATGTAACCAATAATGTTTGCAATAAATGATTGAGTTTGCTAGACGTCGTCAAAAATATAACAAAGTGGACAAAGAGGCTGAGCCACCGCCGCGTGAGACCCACAGTCAGGAAGTCACGAAAGGGAGAATATCAATTTTATTAATAACTCACAAAAACCATGTCACAGTGCAGCAAAATGGCTAACTGCCTTCACGCGTAGAATAACGATCTTAGACCAAACAATAATTCACACACTCCGGTGAGCGAGAAGAGCGGGAACTCAACTCACCAAACCGGGCGCGCTGACGTAGACTAACTAACAGTTGCCGGGCAGCCGAGCGCCGCGCGCCGCGTGCTTGTGTTTGTAAACAGAGCGGCCGGCGCTGTGTGCGTGCGCGCAGCTGTCCCCGCCCCTCCCCCTCGCCCCACCCGCGCCGCCTGCCGCCCGGACTACTTCGTCGAACCTGTCTCTACAAGCTATACTCACATTGCATACAGGCTGTTGGTATAATAACAGCCGACAGCTTTTGGAAGTCTCTACCTGTAGCAAGCTACCTATTTTTGCAAACAACTCACCGCGCCGTCGCCGCCGCGGTCGTTTCGGATTAGGTTGCGGGTGCAAGCGTAGGTACATAGGTACCTGAATCCAGTTCGAGATTTCAAGTGAATACCTGTTCTACTTATATAATGATCGGCTTTCAAGAATTAATTTTTAATATAAATTTGTTCTGATGCTTTCGAATAGGATTTCTATTCTTGTCTTAGGTTTGCATTCTATAGCGGGTATTTTTTGTCCGCTGATCCGGAGACATTGTCAAGCATAACGTTCACAAAAAATACTTGCCACAAACTTTAATTACTGTTGTTAGTAAATTAATGCTATGATGACGTCCCGCATCCTATACGTTTATGAGAATGAAATGATGTAGCGAGGTGTCGAAGTGTGCGCTCGCGCCTGCTGGTGACCTTGTGACGTCATCGTTCACGCTCCACCTATCTCTACCTTGATCGTATACATCTATCTATCCATGCATTATAAAATGTTTGGTCCCGAATGACTGACTGACGGACAACGTGACCCCTTGGTCCAATCTACTTTTACACATTTTGCATAATCCTTTTGTAAAAAAGTTGATGGAAGACGTGGTTCGTATTTTATTTAAATTCAAAAATCACGGGGTTTAAAACGGGTAGAATGTTATTTTGAGGGTAATTTGCTTTGAAGCTGATATTAATACTGCTTAGTGCTTTTGATTTAAATTACATTTTATTTTGGACACATGTTTAAAAATTCAATCCGATTTTATTCAAAACATGTTGAATTAACTTAAAAACATAAAGTAAATTTGTACTCTTTAAAATTGAAATGTCTCGAAAGTCACCGTAGGTACTATATTACTAACTCATTTGAAGGTTTCTAAGCTTAAGAGGTTTTGCACTTTTAGGTCTATATAAATAGGTCTTTACCTATGAAATTGCCGTTTTGTTTGAAAAAAGTTAAAGTATTTTTTTTTCGAACTTATTTATTTCTTTTATTCAAAGTAATCACCCCTGCAATCAATGCATCTTTGCCAACGCTGTGGCAGTTTATGGATGCCCTTCTTGAAAAAATCAGCAGGACGGGAGACAACAAACTCTTCAAAGGCGTTTTGTACTGCCTCTCGGGAATTGAATTTTTTTCCCGCTAAAAAGTTGTCCAAATTTTGGAAAAAGTAATAGTCGGTAGGCGCAAGATCTGGTGAGTATGGCGGATGAGGGAGAGCTTCCAAACCCAACTCATGCAGCTTAGAGACGGTCTGTTGTGCAGTATGGGGTCGCGCGTTGTCGTGAAGTAGCAGTGGAGACGACCGATTGACCAAAGCTGGTTGCAGACGTGCGAGTTTCGCCATCATTGTGGTCAGTTCTTCAATGTACACATCTGCAGTAATGCTCTCGCCGTTTTGTAAAAAGCTATGATGAATCACACCAGCACTAGACCACCAAACTGTGACCATCACCTTTCTAGGGGTCATTTTTCGTTTTGCACATTGCTTTGGTACCGAACCAGGATCTAACCAACTTGCTGAGCGCTTTCGATTGTCAAAAAGAATCCATTTTTCGTCGCACGTAACAATTCGGATCAAAATTCCTTCATTTCCTTGCCTGTTAAGCAGCGCAAGGCAAGTCTCGACGCGTACGTTGCGCTGGCGATCGTTAAGTTCGTTGGGCACCCATCTATCAAGCTTTTTTATCTTGCCAATCTGTCGCAAATGGACCAATATTGTTTTGATGCTAACATCAGAAGCTGCTGCCAGCTCAGCTGTAGATTGAGATTCATCAGCTTCCACAATCGCCTTTAATTCATCATTGTTGACCAAAGTTTCCGGACGACCACGAGGTTCATTTTTCAAGTCAAAATTCCCAGAACGGAACCGAGCAAACCAATAACGGGTTGTACGTTCGTTTGTACAGTTCTCTCCGTTAACGTCGTTGATGTTACGTGTCGTTTGTGCCGCGTTGGTGCCACGACGGAACTCATATTCCATAATTACACGAAATTTCAAAGTATCCATTATGAGGAAAAATGTTGAAATGTAATGAAAATACAACGCTAATCAATAAACAAAAGACTTATATTGTAAATAGAATGTCATATTTTTAAAACAAAATCAATTTGAATTTAGAATTCATAGCCAATCAAAACTTTTTTTTGTTTGAAAAAGTCTGTACTGCAATATGGCAATTTCATAGGTAAAGACCTATTATAAAAACCGTTGTTAACATACGTAATATGCCGAGTTTATATCTAACGAGTTTCTGCCCGCAACTTCGCCCGCGGCGTGGCCTATGGGAAAATGATTCAACCACCCATTTCACCCTCTTAAGGGTGGAGTTTCGAAAAATCCTTTCTTAGCGGATGCCTACGTCATAACATCTACCTGCATGCAAAATTTCGCCCCGATCCGTCCAGTGGTTTGTGCTGTGCGTTGATGATAGATCACTATGTCAGTCAGTCACCTCTGAGTTATATATATATATATATATATATATAATATAATGTTTATAATTTTGTTGTTTTTCATATATATATATATATATATGAAAAACAACAAAATTATAAGCATTATATTTATAGAAGAAAGATGTCGCGGTAGTTATACCATTTATAACTCAAGAACGGCTGGACCAATATTTATGATTTTGGTGTTTTTGGATATTTATTTGTCCGGAATAAGATAATAAAATGTATTAAAATTGATGTCGATCAATTTAAAAAAAAATAAATGCTAAATATGCACATTCATTGACTGTTAGGCGGAACGAAGTTCTGACCCTCGTCTCATTTATTTTAATATTACCCGTGTATTTGTGGTAGCAATAAACGAAAGGAAATCCGCTGAAGAAAGGGTTGAGTCTGCCCACATAACCAGTAATAGACGGTAGCCCGTCATAGCTCTTAGATCTGACAATCTTTCGGCGGCAGGTGAATGCTAGGGTAGATTGTTAAAGTTTCGGGAAGCCATTGAAAGCAAATGACGGCCAACCATTCGCTGTGGTTTTGAGTGATCATTGGGTCTATGAATGAAAGTCTACGAAGCAGCGGGGTGACTTCCGCTTGTTGATGGATGTTCTTGCCATGACGTCATGTCGAGTTATGGTTTACTGCTAGGTTGCACGCGGAGCGAGCTCCTGACGAGAACTCTACTGATGCTGGTACGCAGAACTCCACTAGTCGAATGGAGCCGCTTATAATGTGTAAAATGTAGTTTGTTAGATGTACAATAGCAAAACAATTAAAAGCTGGAGACGTGCGGCCGCGGCTCCAAGGTTTAAAAGTACTTCAAACTTAATCTTTATGTGATCCGTAACAGTCAGTACACGGAAAGGCTGCGGGCGAGGACCGCTCGCTAACTGCAGCGGCATCCTCCTCAATAATATCAATATCATATTTTCATAATGAAATGAAAAAAAAAGTGTAACCCAGGATCTATATGTTTATGATCGTTGGGCGTTATTATTATTAATATTAATATGAATATTATTGAAATTTAAAAAAAATTGAAGAAAAATGTTATCCATTATATCTTTCCGAGGTACCGTAACATCCAGCTAAAGGAGTATCCAGGATAAATTATCTTTTCTAACGGGAAAACCTAGTTCGACCATTGCTATGGTCCATGTTACTAACATGTTTTCGATGTCATCAGACATATAGCAGCTTCATCCCTTTTTGCGCTTAATAGGTGTCTTCCCTTTAACATTGTTAAGTAAAGTGACTCTTGGCACTCCATATTTTCTTGCTGCGGTAGCTTTTGCGACACTGCGCTGTTGTTGTCTTCTGCATTCTGCTATAGCAGCTTCCATATCAGCTTCAATACATCTAAACATCTGACCTTTTATGGGCCGCGTCACGCTCGACCAAATCTGAAATCAACAAAACCAATAGTTGACACCTACCTTACCACATTAGTATACATCCTGTCTTCTATTATTCATAGTAAAGTAAAAGTAACAAAACTGATACAGCATTCTATACACATGGAATAGAAGCTATTTTTGTATGAATTTGAACATCTCATCTTTTAGGTTTTCACATATTTTGGTACCTAATAATTAACACAACAACAATTGTTACAAAAAATGAACTAAACATAAAAACAATAGCCTTTGTATACAAATGAATCTTTCATAATTCTAAAATCAATACTGAATCCACAAAAATCGTACCTACCTAAATATGTATAACAATATCATACTTTTTTTTTTATTGTATGATAGGCTTGCGTTTGACCACTATCGCCCCTGATGGTACGTAACGATGCGGTCTAGGATGTAACACGCTTGCCCAGAAGATACCTGTTCACTCTCGATTTAAAGACTCCCAGGTTGTAGTTATCGGGAAATATGGACGCCGGTAAAGCGTTCCACTCTTTGGCTGTTCGCATAATAAATGTCGAACCAAATCGCTTTGTCCGCACATGTGGGGTATTAACCATGTAACGGTGGCGTTTTTTCGTACATCTGGTTGTCCGGTGGTGGAAAGGTGAAGACGGAATCAGGTTATGCAACTCCAATGCGCACTCTCCAAAATGCACTCGATAGAAAACCGATAAACTGGCAACTTTGCGTCTATGGTCGAGGCTTTGCAGTCGGGCCTCAAACAAGTCGCTACCTATGAGCCTCTTAGCACGCCTTTCGATAGAGTCTAAGGCTTCCAGCTAGTATTTAGCAGACCCACCCCACAGGTGGCAGCAGTACTCCATGCACGATCGAACTTGAGCTTGGTACAAATGCAGAAGCTGTTCAGGTGCGAAGTACTGCCTAACCACCTCCTGACCGATGTCAGCCTCCTTACAAAAATGTTTAAGAATCACAAAGCACGTGTCTACTTTTTTGCGTTGTTTAATGCTAACTGACTCCATTTATATTACATTTATATAGATGCCAATTTCGTTGAGAAAGGTGTTATAAGTTTTTGACCATGTTTCATAGATGGCGCTAGGCGTCTTTTGGATCAGTAGTCAAATAGATCCATTGTTTGTTATTCTTTTTTTTTTTTTTTTTTTGTTTTGGTTTTGGCTCCACACTTTTGTGTATTTAGCCAGTGTCAAGTAATTAATTTTTCAAGTTAATTTATATTATACATTTATGTATGTTGTATGTCAGGTGAAGTCACGGTCCAAGTGATCAAGTCAAGTCATAGTCTAGTCAAAGTCATACTCTTAGTAAAGTGGTGGCAACTTTACTTGAAGCTTCTATGGAGTTTTGGAAACAACACGAAAAGAAACGTTTCACCATCATTATACCATTTTCCCACACTCACGCTCGTAATCCAGCACTTAACGAATAGAATGCCACCAATTTTATGCACTAACACTGAAAATAACACAAGTTTTGGAAAATAATACAATGCGGTGACGCAATCTTTTTCGCGTTCCCGCCAAAACTCCTTTGTTATTCTTAGCGGGAAGGATTTTTTCCAAAGTGTCATCCTTTAGTTCCGCGTCGAGCAATATGTGTTTAACCTTAATTTGATTTTGGTAATAAACATATTAAGACACAGTTGAAACTGACGCTATTTCTTGTTTTGGCAGGTCTTGAGGGAGTCTATATCTGCTATCAAGCAACTGACATATTGATTTTGATTTCATGGTTGGAAAGAACTCATAAAAATAGATGTCTTTAGAATTTAATTACATACTAATGGATGCCATCGCAGTCAACTGTTTTTAAAATAACAAAGTTAAATAAATATAATTAAAAAAACTTGAGAGGTGTCAAGGGACACCCGGAGAGAACGAAGTTCCTTTCGATTAATTAGTGAAGGAATTGTAATAATTTTTTTTGTTATAATAATATTTATTTTATTATGAACAAATATAATGTAAATAGAAAGAATATTAATATAATATGAATGCGAAATAGAAAGACGAATCGAAATCGAAATGCTTTCTATTAGAGAGAGAGAGAGAGAGAGAGAGAGAGAGAGAGAGAGAGAGAGAGAGAGAGGGATAGACAGAGAAACACGCGTACGCCGCACGGCTTCAAAAAGTGTCGCTACAACTTTTGGTCTTAATTTTTCCGTCTAGCCCCCTTTCGCAACGCGCAATAAGGAAATAAAAATAATAGATATCAGAAGTTAACGCCACAGATAACATACGGGAGGCTCGAGCTGGAGAGTTTCTGTGGAACGCAGGGACCAGGAGAACTTGAAGCATCCTTTGAGAAGTAGAGTGGACGCGATAGACAGAATAGTATAGAGGAAAGAAGGAATGCAAGTATTCCAGTGAGATCGCCATCGGTATCGAACAGGTAGCGACTTCAGATTTTTGTAAAATTTGGAGACATGATCGTATTTGCGTAGGCTATATATGAATCTAATACAGAAATGTAGGCGTTCAAGCTTATGAAGCTGTTCGTCGTTTAAATCTAGATATGAAGCACCTGCATAGTCTAGAGTAGGGAGTAATAAAGATCGTCCTAGAAAAGAAAAAAAGAAAATACTTTATATTTTTATTTTATTTATTTTATTTATTTATTTTATTTATTCATATTAGGAAAACTTACAGCCAAAATACATATAAAAACGTAAACTTACAGTAAAAGAAACTAGGCCAGTTACAAGTTTCCACCTATAGAAACATTAGTATATAAAGAAATAAGCTCGTAGTAGGTAGCTAATGAAGTTAGCATGAGACCTATTTAGTAATGTTATTAAATTTGAGAAACAAAAAATTCAGATGCCAATTTTTGCCTTATGGAACGCTCCCCGCCAAAGAAAATGTCATAAGCATTATTAATCTTTAAAAAGTCATTAAGAAATGAAGAGGTTCTCCAGAAGAAGGTATTTTGCTTATAGTTTGTTCTCGCCAAAGGAACAGAAAGAAGCGGTGTATGCCGTAAATTAAATGTTGGAGTTCGAAGGGAAATTTTGCTGAGTAACTCGGCACTATCGACTTTATTATTTAAGATATTCAAATAGTATGTTACATCTGCCATAATCCGCCTTGTTTTGAGTGGCAGAAAATGATGACGTCTACAGCGCTGCTCATAGCTGACGTCAAATGTTTTAGAGCGAAACTGTAAATTTTATTTTATAGGTGCACATAACAGATCATAGAAAATACTTAAAAATTGCACAGTGAACAATTCTATAATCCACTCTGCACACATGCACTCTGCCTGCTTTAAAACAGTGATAATTTCATGCCCACCGTAAAAACGTAAAAAGATAATGAAAAAGTAAAGCAAACAAGTGTAACTTAAATAATCAAACTTAAGTAGAACTTAATCAAAACATTATGTCAAACAAATAATCATATATGCAATATACATCAAATAAATGGTATAAATAAAATAAACACTTCTAAAGATACATTATACACCTTCACCTTCAATGCACTTGAAAAATCGGATGGATCACCAAAGACTTCAAAACTGTCAAGTCTCTAAAAATCTTGTATTGTTATCTGGTGAGAAGTCAATTAGAGTATGCATCCCAAGTGTGGAACCCTCGTTACGAGTGTTATATTGACAAAATAGAAAAAATTCAAAGAAATTTTTTGCGTTTTGTTAATTTCAGACACAGATTAAAATTACCAGACTATGACGTAAGTTGTAAGCACCACCATCTGCTTCCCTTGTCTCTGCGCCGTGAGGCGGCCGATCTGACGTTCCTTCATAATCTAGTTCTGAACAAAACGGAGTGTTGCGATCTTCTTTCGAAGATCAAACTCCAGGTACCTACTCGTGCTGTCTCCAGACGGAACTATCTCATGCTTCATGTGGATACATGTTTGACTAATTATAGACAGAATTCTTTCTTTATTCGTGTATGTAGAAACTTTAATTCCAACTATTCTATATAACTAAGAATGTTGATTTATTTACAGCAAAATCAAATTTCTTCAAAAATTATGTAACATCTACTTTTTTTGATGATTTGGTTTACTCTTTGCTCAGGTTCTATAGATTGATATGGATTTGCCTTTTCTTTTCCCCCTTCTATCTTAAAACTTTGTTAAAGGTATATAGTACTTACTTATTTAAATATCAATTCAATGTTATAATCGCACCACTTAAATGGTATATATTTCAATAGTCTGCACTTATTTAGTTTAATGATATATAAACTGGAATGTAGCTCTGTTCTATTTGTGAAAACTGTTAAGGCTTGTTTGATAACAAATTTTGTACTATAATATATTGCTTAAAGCTGTTTGTTTTCCATGAAATAAATAAATAAAAATAAATAAAAGCGAAAGGGGACTAAAATAACAAAAAAAAGCAGATGGTAAAATATATTCTAGTGTCGCCATTTTAACATGTTTCTAGTGCATTAATATAAGAACACAGATGGCCGCGAGATACAAAACCTCAGTAGTGTGCAATGCGTCCAGTACCATCCGACTACAGCAAATACTTATAAACAAACTTGTATCTAAATTGGTTAAGTCTGGGACTGGTCTGGAGACTAAGTCTGAATACATCTAGTACACTTACTAGATGATGTACTATCATCTTCATCATTATGTATTTTGTCAAAACGGTGACGAACGCTACCAATTAGGTCATCATAGGAACGGCACATAAGTACGAGGTATAGGACCGTTGTAAGTTACGTTATTTTTATAAGTGGTTACCTTAAATACTCGAGGGATTCTGCTGCGAGTATTTAGATTAAAGTTTATTAGACTTAATAGATGAGGCAGCCCTCATCTCCTCACCACCGAATTGCATCCTATGCAAGTAGAACAGCTCGCTTACGTGTCTTCTTTTGTAGAGAGAACTTAAAATGCTTATTCCTAGATAAGTAGCTAGGATACCTCCGTAGGAGACCAAAGCGGCGGCAAACGGCCCTCGCGTATCGACCTTGGATACGCTCTATATTATCACAGTGAGTTGAGTAAAAAACTGACCATACACCATGGAGCCATATCCAATGATGGGTCTAATTAGACTTTGGTAAAGGTATCATACTCTTTGACTTGTAAATATTTTGTTATTCTCAGAATAAATCGATTGCTGATTGCCGACAGCTGATTGCCTTTCTTAACTAAGTAGTCGTAATGCGGGCGAAAAGAAAGCTTTCAAGTCAAAATATACGCCCAAGTCTCTAGCCACATCTTTGCGCTCCAACGAAGTGTTGCCAATTGTGTAATTAAATAGAAATGTTTCAATAAGAATGTCATCACAAAACATTTTTTTATGTTTAAATACATTTTGTTTGACCTACACTTATCGTCGATTGCTTTGATGTCTCTCTGTAGACAACCATTTATTGATTTAATAGTACGAAAATTTTTTAAGTCATCCGCATACAAAAGACAATTACTATGCAACATCCGTTCAAGGTGGTTAATAAATACTGCAACAAGTAATGGACCGAGATGTGATCCTTGAGGGATGCCTGAAGAAGTAGGATAAGGCATGGAGAAGTATCCTTTTATTGCAACCATTTGACTGCGGCTTGTGACATAAGACTTTACCCAGCGTAGAAGATTCCCATAAACGAAAGTCTTATACTGAAATATACTGAAAGTTTTTTGACAAGAATAACATGATTCACCTTGTCTCTAGGAATACATAATGTATTTATGTCTTGATATTTATTATCTATATTTCAAGGATTTTTTCCTCTTCCTACAATCGTCAATGAAATATAAAGTACCTACTTACAATCATATCAAATTAATTATGAAAAAAATCTTTAATTTGATAAAAATATCTTTATGTAGCCTTGGAAATAATAAAAATCCAGATAAATAACCGTTTGTGTTACTTCCAGATGTGCCGCAGCTGCCTAAGGTGAGGCCGCACCCTCCCCCGCGCCCCTACATGTGTGAGTATTCTGACCTCGATAAGTGCTAGTGCATAGCCTCAATACTAAGTGTACTCTAGTCGAGTCGGCCTGTGGCTTTCACAAGGATCCCATCTAGGTCCTATATTATACTCACTTGTTACGTCTTGTCTATGTCTATTTACTAGGTGGTAGGACTTTACAGCTAAGTTCGTCTAGATAGGTACCACCGCTTTGCCAGTTATTCTGCCGCCAAGCAGTAGTGCGCAAGCATTGCTGTGTTCCGGTTTGAAGGGCACTGTAGCTAGTGAAATTACTGGGCAAATGAGACTTTATGATCTGATCTCACAGTTTAGTAATCTTATTACTAGATTGTGCTGATGTCTCTGGATGACGTGCGCAGTGCAGTGTCACGCGAACCTCTATACTTTAGAGTTCCGAGTGACACTGCAGCTGATATGGGCAGCCGTGTCGTTTAACATCAGGCGAACGGCTAGGTCGTCGCGTCATTCCTTAACATAAAAAAAATGCATATTTTGTGTAGGAACTAGGTGCTGGGACGAGGTGGCGTGGCGCTTATTGGCAACTTTTTGTTTGATGATAACTTACATATGCTTATTTGGATTTTTGTTAGGTACTACAAAGATCCAAATAGTAGTTTTTATTTATTTTAAGATTTTAGGGTCGCGTATGAGCATATTGGTTTTCCTACGGGGATAATATGCCGAGATAAAAAGTATTCTGTTGATGTCGGCAGCCGCGGCGGTCACCTGTGCAGGCAAATCGTATCAACTATTTTATTTACACGTGCGCGTGACGACACACAGATAAAGATGTTTCACTTATATTAGGGGTGTCCTGGAAGTTGTGCATGACAAGCTGGATTCCGGAAATAGCACCCTCTGGGATATTCTGGGATTTTTCGACCTCACATTAACAATAATAGTAAAAAGCGGTACAATTTTTCCCTAAACTGCCACTTGTTGGGTCAACGGAGGTCTAAAAACAAATATTAAATTTGTAAAGTAATATACAATAATTTGAACAAGCTTTTACTATACTTATTTATATATTCATATTAGTAGTTAGTAAAAAAGTTACCTTAAAATAAAATATACTAGTGGCTACACACAAGTTGGCCTCCGCCTACAGACACAAGGAACCCAGCGAGTGCCTACCGAGGCAGCTAACGGAGTTGACGTGATATCTATTAAGTATCGTGATGGTGATGGTCAAGCTTTCAATTTTAAGAAACTCAAAAATTCTGCTGCCAATTCTTACCTTACAGAAAGCACTTCACCAAAGAAAATTTCATAAACATTGTTACTCTTTAGAAAGCCATTATGAAGCCGGCGAGTGTGGCGGCACAAGGCACAAGCTAGGGGAAAATGAGTCGCCCTTGCGGCGTCCTAGTTGCCAGTATTTTTTTTAAGTTTGGGAGTTTTCAAGTCAGGAATGAACAGATATTTTCTAAGCAACCTTAGACCACAACATTACTTAAAATCAGGCGAAACATTATTTATTTTTACAAAAACGATTGGAATAATTTTGAACAAACGCCTTCAAATTCTCGAAATTCACTTTTTTTTCTTCTTCTTAGTTTAATGGCGATAATTCTGTTGTTCATTAACAATGTCAAGTAAGGAAGTTTTGTACGGTTATGTCATGTAAAGTCAACGTGCTACAGTAAAATGGCGATTATTTTACTGAAGGCTCTAGGAAGTCTTGAAGATAAAACGAAAATGCATGGTTGTACAACTTGGAACCATTTGCCAACACTCGTATACAAACATTTATAAAATCCACCCTTATCGCGTATATCAAAAATACATGGATTATGGAAAAAAACTAGCAACCACCATTTTCGGATTTTTAAAATTTACTTGTTAACAGCTGCTGTGGAAATCAATGGAATGGCAGGTGGATGACAACGTACCGAGCTGACGACGTTTCCATAATGTCGGACCGCCAGCCGATCATCCTAACTTCAAAAAGAAATTTGAAAAATTATTAAGACATATAGACATTAAAATGTGAAAAAGTAAAACCTGTTATGAATAAAACTCAGCATACAATTTTGAAATAGGTACTAAATGTACGTAAACAAATAAAGCTACAAAAATTGCATATTTAAATAATTAAATAAATAATTCAACATCTACCCCAAATAAAAGCTTCAACTTAAAAATAACTTTTCAGGTGTGAAACAACTGTGATTATTTAGTTACGATTGTACTATTTAATTTCCAGAGTTAAAAGAGAAGAATGCACGGAGCGCGGGCGTGGGTGGTGCTGGCGGCCGTGGCGTGGTGCGCGCGCGCCGGGCCCGGGCCGCCCGCCGGCCCGGGCCCGGGCCCGCTGCTCCGGTTCGAGTTCCCGCTCTACAACGTGAGCATCCCCGAGAACTCCCCGGCCCGCACGGCCGCCCGGGCCGCCGCCGGCTCGCCGCCGCCCGGCGTGCGCCTGCCGGCGCCGGGCGCGCGCGTGCACTTCCGCATCCGGCGCGGGGACAAGGACAAGCTGTTCAAGGCCGAGGCCCGCACCGTCGGCGACTTCTGCTTCCTGTCCGTGCGCACGCGCGCCGGCCACGCCGCCGTGCTCAACCGCGAGCGCCGCGACGCCTACCGCCTCGAGGTGCGCGCCTCGGCGCAGCTGCCGGCCGGCGCCGCGCTGGACGCCGACGCCGCGGTGGCCGTGCGCGTCACCGACGAGAACGACCTCAGCCCGCTCTTCTACCCGACCGAGTACGAGGCCACCGTGCCCGAGGACGCGCCCGCGCACGCCAGCGTGCTGCGCGTGGCCGCCGAGGACGCCGACCTCGGCCTCAACGGCGAGATCTACTACAGCCTCGCGGAGCCCTCCGACTCGTTCGCCGTGCACCCCACCACGGGCGTGCTGACGCTCACGCGCGCGCTGGCCGCGGCCGACGGCGAGCGCCGCGAGCTGGCCGTGCTGGCGCGCGACCGCGCCTCGCTGCTGGCGGCGGGCGACGCCGCGCCGGCCGCGCGCGCCGCCGTGCGCCTGCGCGTGGCGCGCGTCAACCTGCACGCGCCCGAGCTGCGCGTGCGCCGTCTGCCCGCGCTGCCGGAGAACTCCACGGAGCAGGTGTACGCGATCGTGGAGGTCACGGACCGCGACGCCGGCGACCACGGCCGCATCGCCAGCCTGGAGATCGTGGACGGCGACCCGGACGGCCACTTCCGCGTGCGGCCGTCGACGCAGCCCGGCGAGTTCGACGTGCTGGTGCACGCGCTGCTGGACCGCGAGGCGGCGCCGCGCGGGTACAACCTGACGCTGCGCGCGCAGGACGCCGGCCGGCCGCCGCGCGCCTCCTACGCGGCGCTGCCGGTGCTGCTGCTCGACGTCAACGACAACGCGCCCGTCTTCAGCCGCGAGGTGTACGAGGCGAGCGTGTCGGAGACGGCGCCGCCGGAGACGCCGGTCATCCGGCTGAAGGTCAGCGACCGCGACGAGGGCCGCAACGCGCGCGTCTACATCGAGATCGTCGGCGGCAACGAGGGCGGCGAGTTCCGCGTGAACCCGGACACCGGCGTCCTGTACACGGCGCTCCCGCTCGACGCCGAGCGCAAGTCGCTGTACGCGCTCACGGTGTCCGCCATCGACCAGGGGAACGCCGGCACGCGCAAGCAGTCCTCCGCCAAGGTGCAGGTGACGGTGCTGGACGCCAACGACAACGACCCGGTGTTCGAGCGCGACTCGCTCGAGGTCGCGGTGGCGGAGAACGGCCCGAGCGGCGCCGTCGTGGCGCGCGTCGCGGCGCGGGACGCGGACTCCGGGGACAACGCGTACATCTCGTACAGCATCGCCAACCTGCAGCCGGTGCCGTTCGACGTGGACCACTTCTCGGGCGCCGTGCGCACCACGCGCCTCCTGGACTACGAGAGCATGCGGCGCGAGTACGCGCTGCGCCTGCGCGCCAGCGACTGGGGCGCGCCCTACCGCCGCCAGGCCGAGATGCGGCTGCTGGTGCGCCTGCAGGACATCAACGACAACCGGCCGCAGTTCGAGCGCGTCGACTGCGTCGGCTACGTGTCGCGCCGGCTCCCCATCGGCTCCGAGATCGTGACGCTGTCGGCCATCGACTTCGACGTCGGCGACGTCGTCTCCTACAGGATGGCGGGCGGCAACGAGGACAACTGCTTCGCGCTCGACTCCAGCACCGGCGTGGTGACGCTCGCGTGCGACCTGGGCGACGTGCGCGCGGACGTGCGCGTGCTCAACGTGACGGCGACCGACGGCACGCACTTCGCGGACGCCGCCTCGCTCACGCTGCGGCTGGCGGGCGGCGGCGAGCCGGCCGCGCTCGAGTGCCGCGACACGGGCGCCGCGCGCCGCCTCACGGAGCTGCTGGCGGCCGCCGAGCGCAGCAACGCGCCACTCGACCCCGCCGACGAGTTCCCGCCCGCGCCCTCGCGCTACGGCGAGAACCTGCACGCGCCCGAGTTCATCGACTTCCCGGTGGAGGTGAAGGTGAACGAGTCGGTCGCGCTCGGCACGTCGCTGGTGCGCCTGCGCGCCGCGGACCGCGACCTCGGCTACAACGGCCTGCTCGCGTACGGCATCTCCGGCGGCGACGCCGACTCCGCCTTCCGCATCGACCTGGAGACCGGCGAGCTGCAAGTGATCGGGTACCTGGACCGCGAGCGCGAGGCCGAGTACTACCTGAACGTGACCGCGTACGACCTCGGCGAGCCGCGCCGCTCCGCCTCGCGCATGCTGCCCGTCACCGTGCTCGACGTCAACGACAACCCGCCGCGCTTCGAGAAGACCCTCGCCAGCTTCCGCGTCACCGAGAACGCGCTCAACGGCACCGTCATATTCCTCGCCAAGGCCACGGACCGCGACGCGGGCCAGTTCGCGCGCGTGACGTACTCCGTGAGCGGCGCCGACGCGGGCGAGTTCTGCGTGGGGCGCGAGTCGGGCGCGCTGGCCGTGTGCGCGCCGCTGGACCGCGAGCGCCGCGCGCTCTACGACCTGTCGCTGCGCGCCACCGACGGCGGCGGCCTGCACGCGGAGGCGCAGGTGCGCGTGGCCGTGGACGACGTCAACGACAACGCGCCGCGCTTCCCGCTCGCGTCGTACGCGGCGCGCGTGCGCGAGGACGTGCCGCGCGGCGCGCTGGTCGCCGTGCTCGAGGCCTTCGACCCGGACCTGGGCGCCGGCGGGCAGGTGCGCTACTCGCTGCCCGACCAGCCCGCCGAGGACGCCGCCTTCGCCATCGACGCCGTCTCGGGGGCGGTCACCACCACCCGCCGCCTGGACTTCGAGGAGCGACAGGTCGGTCGCCGCGCTCGGTCGGTGTTACTGTACGGGTAACGCCGGCTCGTAGAGAAATCAACCTGTCGGTTCACAACCATTATTTTATTTTATATTTATTTATTTGGACAACCAACAGGGTTCTTACCAAATAACATGAGAACAGGATAACTTCATACAAACTACCTCAAATTCCATAGAAACAATGACAAAACCAAACAGCGCCATCTAGAAAATTGTTGGAACACTGTTTGTTTAAATGAAATTGATTGTCCCGAACTCTTATACAAAATTAATTTAGTTGCTCACTCGAAATCATTGCGATTTAATCCCATTGTAAGTGCACCGGTAGTAAACACAAACTATAGACAAAACTCGTATTTACGGAGGGCCAGCAATGGGTTTAATGTACTTGATAAGCGTCTTAGCTTTGACCTATTCTGTACAAGCGTGGCGTCGGCCAGCCAGCGGTTGAGCAGTCAATTTTTTGACTAATCACTAATAATTAACTGTAATATTTTTAGTTACTAGGCTAGCTGCTACCTTAATTATTTATTTAGTTACTAGGCTAGCTGCTACCTTAATTATTTATTTAGTTACTAGGCTAGCTGCTACCTTAATTATTTATTTAGTTACTAGGCTAGCTGCTACCTTAATTATTTATTTAGTTACTAGGCTAGCTGCTACCTTAATTATTTATTTAGTTACTAGGCTAGCTGCTACCTTAATTATTTATTTACTTATGACTTATTATTGCGCATAGCTATTCTATAACTTAATAATTCCATGCAGTGCGTATGTAGGTAGTGCTCTTAGGTGTTCACTTCATTTAAATTATGCTCTTGTTTGTCTATCGGTGAGGACCTTAACTGGCTTCATTTTTTGTAAGTGTATGTCTATTGTAATTAAACAGCTGTTGGTCTTCCAAGAATAAAATAAATAAACTTCTGTCTGTCCTTTTGAAACGCCTTCACGCAAAAACTACCGGGCCGATTTTGATGAAACTTATTATGGTAAATGATTATTATACCAGGCTACTTTTATTAATAGAATTAACTGTCTGCCGATATGATACTGCCGCTCGATGACAGATGGCGCTATAAAACTTTATGCCATTCGACAACAGATGGCATTAACTGTTCACTAAAGGGTTGGTAAAGATTGCATGGAGAGATTTTTTTGTAAAGCTATTTTTATGAAACTTAGCAAATATATCAAGAAAAAGAAAAAATTACAACTGTTTCACAGTTTTCGAAAAGTCGACCCTTAAGGGGGTGAATGTGTTGTTAAAGTTTGTGCGGAGAATTTTCTCATTTTATTCAATTTTGTTATCATGTTAAGCAAATGGCTATGAAACGTTTTTTTCAGTCCGACTTCATTGCTGACTGAGTGAGTTGACATGTCCGTTGATTTATCAAAATTGGTCTAGGCACATCGCAGTACACTATACAAAATTACACTATTTATAACTCAAGAACGGCTGAACCGATTTAACTGAAAATTGGTAAGGTAGCTTAAAACCAGGAGACGGACATGGGATGCTTTTTGTCCCGTTCGACCGCGTTATACTAATGCGAGCGAAGCCGCGGCGGGTCAACTAGTAATTAATAAGTGAATTAATGAATAACAAAAGAAAACGCTATTTTGAACGTTCGTTTTATACAGAATATAACCTCCTTTTTTCTCCGTGTAGGCGGGTTTTAAACAATTAATTTCCGGTTTGAAGCCGTCGCTTATAGTTTCCAAGTACACAGGTGTACGGCGTGACGGTGCGCGCGACGGACGGCGGCGCGCCCGCGCTGTGGGGCGAGGCCGCGCTCGTGGTGGAGGTGGAGGACGTGGACGAGAACGCGCACGCGCCCGCCTTCCGCGACGCCGACGCGCTGGCGGCCGCCGTGCGCGAGGACGCGCCGCCCGGCACGCGCGTGCTGGCGGCCGCCGCGCGCGACGCCGACCCGCCCGGCCGCGACTCGCGCCTCGCCTACTTCGTCGTCGCCGGCTCCGGCATGGCGCACTTCGGCGTGGACGACGCAGGCGTCGTCCGGACGCTGACGCCGCTGGACAGGGAGACCGTCCCGCACTACTGGCTGACGCTCTGCGCCCAGGACCACGGCCTGATACCCCGCCAGACCTGCGTTGAGGTACGATTCGTTCGATAGCAGCGCGGCAGCGGTCTGCGTGGACGAGATCGTAAGCGCTCGTCCTCTCGCAGGTGTACATCGAGGTGGAGGACGTGAACGACATGTCTCCGTGGCCCGAGCGCGCCGCCTACGCCGCGGAGGTGGAGGAGCACGCGGCGGCCGGCACGCGCGTGGCGCGCGTCGCGTGCCGGGACGCGGACGCCGCGCCCGCGCCGCCCAACGTCACCTACTCCATCGTGGCCGGCAACCCGGACGGCCTGTTCTCCGTCGACGAGCGCTCGGGTGAGCGCCGGCCCGCCCCCCGCGCCGCCCCGCCCCGCCCGCTGACGCGCGCGTGTTGCAGGCGAGGTGGTGACGACGGGGCGCGCGCTGGACCGCGAGGCGGCGGCCGCGCACGCGCTGGAGGTGCGCTGCTCGGACGGCGCGCTGGCGGGCACGGCGCGCGTGCAGGTGCGCGTGGCGGACATCAACGACCACGCGCCCGCCTTCTCGCAGCGGTTCTACGACATCCGCGTGCCCGCGCCGCCCGCCGCCGCGCCGCCGCCGCAGGTGCTACGCTTGTTGGCGCTGGCCGCACTATTTTGCTTTTATCTATTACTTAAGTCTATTAACTTACCTAATAATGTTTTATTATTAACTTTTTTGCAATTTATGCGTTTTACGGACATGAACTCGCATGCTATAGGCAGTTATTACAAAACAATAGCAGCCGCTCATTCAATTTAAAAGAATATTATAACTCGCATATCAATCAGATTGAAACCTCAATTTCTTACTCACTTAAAGCATTCTGGTCTTTTGTCAAAAACAATACTTGCATTTCATCTTTTCCATCCACTATGACGTATGGCAATGACACCGCAGATACGGGTGAAGCTTATGTGACCTATTAAAAAAAAAAAACATATCGAATTTCCATCAATCAACTCGTAATAGTCCTTCAACGTCCACTGACCGCTTGGCTAATACGGATAATCCAGTAAACATTGGTTCCATTGAAATCTTATTGGAGGTTTTAGAGAAATTATTAAAATCTCTCGACACAAATAAATCAGCTGGGTCAGATGACCTTCCACCCATCTTTATTGTTGAATGCTCGCAAAGTCTTACTCTTCCGCTTGGTATAATGTACACCAGGTCAGTTCGGGAGGGCGTCGTCCCACGCATGTGGAAATCTGCACTAGTGTCGCCTATTCATAAAAAAGCGTCTCAAGTCTCAAGTTGAGAATTACCGCCCTATATCGAAACTATGCATTTTTGCGAAACTACTTGAGAAGATAATTTATTCACAAACATACGCAGCTTTAAAACCAATATTTATACAGGACCAACACGGGTTTCTTAAAGGGCGTTCCACAACGTCCAATCTACTCCTCACAAATTAATTTATAGTGAGTATTTGAGTTTAGATCATATGGCACCAGGTCGATGGCATATTTATAGATTATAGCAAATCGTTCGACAAATTAGATCACTCATTGCTCTTAGCTAAATTACAATCATCAGGAATACACGGTGATCTTTATAGATGGTACTCCTCCTACATAAAACGTCGATCTCAAGCTGTTGTTCTCAATGGATTTAAATCATCGTGGACCGATATATCATCTGGAGTTCCCCAGGGTTCCTTACTGGGACCACTGTTCTTTATAATTTTTATTAATGATATGAACTCCTGTTGTTTGCACTCAAAGTTCTATTTATCTGCAGATGATATGAACATTCATAAACCAATCAGTACTTTAGTTGATTCAATTGAACTTCAAGAAGATCTCGATGAGTTTAGTGATTACTGCCTAAACAAATAAATTAGACCTCAATGTTGATAAAAACTATACAATTACCTTCTCGAGGAAAAATAACGTTATTCAAACAAACTATTACTTAAAACTATTACTTAAACAATTAAACCGAGTAAAAATCATGAGATTTACGTGTGCTGCAGGATTAAGTTAATGTACAATCAACACATAGATAACATCGTTACAAAATCTACAAGCCCTTGGATTTATCACGAAGGTATCTACACCATTCAATAACATCAAAACACTAAAGATTTTGTACTGTGCCTACGTCCGCAGTATCCTCGAGTACTGCTCTCAGGTGTGGAATCCACAGTATGAGTGCCATATTTAACGCATCGAAAGAGTACAGCGGAAGTTTTTAAGATTTTTACAGTTTCGCTCTAGAACATTTGACGTCAGCTATGAGCAGCGCTGTAGGCGTCACCATTTCCTGCCACTCTAAACAAGGCGGACTATAGCAGATATAACATACTATTTGAATATCTTAAATAATAAAGTCGATAGCGCCGAGTTACTCAGCAAAATTTTTTCTTCGAACTCCAACTTTTAATTTCCGGCATGCACCGCTTCTTTCTGTTCCTTTAGCGAGGACAAACTACAAGCAAAATGCCTTTTTCTGGAGAACATCTTCATTTCTTAATCTCTTTAAAAATACTCTTTAAAAAGTAATTTACGAAATACATTTTGGCTGTAAGTTTTCCTAATATAAATAAAAAATATTTGTTAGGACTTCAATTTTTTGTAAAGGCTCGTGCATGGTGTTCTTTTTTATATTTCTGTGTGATTTTAAAGTTTGCAGAGAACTTCCCAGATGCTAAAAGATCTAATTAAGGTTTCATTTAATCCGGAGCCACTAGAACTATTAAGTGCTTAAAACGATTTTAATCTTGTTCTTTACCGAGGGTACCGTCAGCGAAGGTGATGGTGCGTAGTGCGCATGCGTTGCGCGTTCAGCGGTGCAGTGTGTGCGTGTGCGTGTGCGCAGGAGGAGGCGGGGGACGGAGGGGGCGCGGAGGGGGACTCGAGCCTCGAGTGGGACGCGGACGAGGACGAGGAGGGCGAGCCGCGCGCCGCCGCGTGGGACGCGCTGCCGGACGAGCCGCCGCCGCCGCCGCTCCACTACCGCGCCACCGTCAGTACTCCGCACGCGCCGCCGGACGGCCGGCCGGCAGCGCCGGTACACGTGGCCCTCCGCAGGTGGTGGCCCTCGACGCGGACGAGGGCGCCAACGGCACCGTGACGTACTCGCTGCGCGGCCGCGGCGGCGCGCGCGGCGCCGTGCGCGTGCACGCCCGCAGCGGCCGCCTGTACGTGGCGCCCGGCGCGCTGCCCGCGCGCGGCGCCGCGCTGGAGGCGGCCGTGCGCGCGTGCGACGGCGCGGCGCGCGCGCGCTGCAGCGTGGCGCGCGTGGCCGTGCGCGCCGTGCCGCCCGGCGGCGGCGCGCCGCCCGCGCTGCCCGCGCCGCCCGCGCTGCAGGCCGCCGAGCTCGACCCGCCCGGCTTCCTGCTCGCCGTGCTGCAGGCCACCGACCCCGACGGCGACGCGCTCTACTACGACATCGTCGGTGAGCCCCGCGCCGCCACCGCCCCCGGCCCCGCCCCCGAGCCGCTCTCACCGCCCCGCCCCCGGCAGACGGCGACCCGCGGCAGGAGTTCTACATCGGGCGCGAGGACGGCAGCCTGCTGCTCGCCAAGCGGCTGATGTGGGAGCGCACGCCGCGCTACACGCTCAACGTGTCCGTGACGGACGGCGCGCACGTCGTGTACGCGGCCGTGAACGTGACCGTGATCAACGACGCGGACGAGGGCGGCGTGTCGTTCTCGCGCGCGCAGTACGCGTGCTCGGTGTCGGAGGCGGCGCGCGCGGGCGAGGCGCTGCTGGCGCTGGAGGCGCGCGCGGCCGGCGGTGCGCGCCTGCTGTACGGCCTGCACGCGGCGCGCGCGCCCGCCTCGCTGCGCCTGTTCCGGCTGCACGAGCTCACCGGCGTGCTGGAGCTGGCGGCGCCGCTGGACCGCGAGCGCGCGGCCGAGCACGAGCTCACGGTGTGGGCGCGCGACCAGGCGCCGCGCGCCTCACGTGCCTTCGCCCGCGTCACGGTGCGCGTGCACGGCGCCGACGAGCACGCGCCGGCGTGGGGCCGGCGGCTGGCGGAGGCGCGCCTGGCGCGCACGGCGCCCGCGGGCGCGCTGGTGGCGGCGCTGCGCGCGGCGGACGCGGACGCGGGCGAGGGCGGGCGCGTGCGGTACTGGCTGGCGGGGGACGCGGGCGGCCAGTTCGCGGTGGACGCGGCGCTGGGGGACGTGCGGCTGGCGCGCGCGCTGCCGGCGGCGGGCCCGCGCGAGTACGCGCTGCTCGTGCGCGCCGCGCGGCCGCCGCCGGCCGAGCGCGCCGCCGCGCTGCCGCTGCACGTGACGGTGGTGGAGCCGGAGGACGCGCCGCCGCGCTTCCCGGCGCCCGAGGTGGCGTGCGAGGTGCCCGAGAACGAGCCGGCGGGCGCGGCGCTGGGCGCGGTGGAGGCGCGCGGGGGGGCGGGGCTGCGGTACGCGCTGGAGGGGGGGGAGGGCCGCTTCCGCCTCAACCCCACCGCCGGCCTGCTGTCCACGGCGGCGCCGCTCGACTACGAAGAGCGTAACTTCTACAACCTCACCGTCATCGCTATGAACATGGTGAGTGATGGTAAATTACAAAATACACGGTGATCTTTATAGATGGTACTCCTCCTACATAGAACGTCGATCTCAAGCTCTTGTTTTAATGGATTTAGATCATCATCAATACATCAAGTTTTTAAGATATTTAGTTTCGCTCTAGAACATTTGACGTCAGCTATGAGCAGCGCTGTAGGCGTCACCATTTCCTGCCACTCTAAACAAGGCGGACTATAGCAGATATAACATACTATTTCAATATCTTAAATAGTGTTGTTTGGAATCCCGTTTACCGAGTTCATTCTGATAGATTGGAAAGGGTCCAGAAGAACATTTAATTTCTGGCATACATTCATCTATTCATTCCGCTTCTTTCTGTTCCTTTGGCGAGGACAAACTACTAGCAAAATACCTTCTTCTGGAGAACATCTCCATTTCTTAATGACTTTTTAAAAGGTAACAATGTTTATGACACTTTCTTTGGTGGGGTGCGCTCCATAAGACAGAAATTGGTGTCTAAATGATTAATAGTAATACTAAATAAATTCTTGCTTGCTTGCTTTTTCAATGTTAGGTCAAAATAAGGTGTAAAAAGATATTCGTAAATGCAAATGCGAGTATTTCACTTTTGAAATTGGCGCCATCGCCATCGCCATAAATGTGATGACCCATCTAAAAAACGTAAACAAAATCAACCCCAGGGCGGCGGCGAGGCGCGCGTGCGCGTGCTGGTGCACGTGCTGGACCGCAACGAGTTCCCGCCGCGCATGACGTCACGCGAGCTGCGCGGCGCCGTGCGCGAGGACGCGGCCGCGGGCGCCGCCGTGCTGGACGCGCGCGGCGAGCCGCTCGTGCTGCGCACGGAGGACGGCGACTCGCCCGCGCACCGCCGCCGCGCCTTCGAGCTGCTGCCGCCCGCCGCCGCCGCGCTGTTCCGCGTGGACCCCGTCACCGGCGCGCTGCGCACCGCCGCGCCGCTGGACCGCGAGCGTGCGCCGCGCCACGCCTTCACCGTGCGCGTGGCCGACGCCGGCGCGCCGCGCCTGCCCGGCGCCAGCGACGCGCGCGTCACCGTGGACGTGCTCGACGTCAACGACTGCGTGCCCGCCTTCGAGCGCGCCGCCTACGAGGCCACCGTGCTGCTGCCGTCGGCGCCCGGCGTGGCCGTGCTGGCGCTGCGCGCCTCCGACCCCGACCCGCCGCCCGACGGCCTCAAGTACGACATCATGGAGGGCGACCCGGCCGGCGCCTTCGCGCTCTCGGCGCGCGGCGACCTCACGGTGGCGCGCCCCGCCGCGCTCGGCGCCGCGCACCGCCTGCGCGTGCGCGTGTCGGACGGCCGCTACTCGAGCGCGGCGCGCGTCGACGTGCGCGTGCGCGAGCCGGACAACTCGGGCCTCGCCTTCCAGAAGGCCGAGTACCACGGCTCCGTCGTCGAGAACTCCACGAAGCCGGCGACGATCGCCGTGCTCAACGTGCTCGGCGCCGCGCTCAACGAGCACGTCGAGTTCCGCATCCTGAACCCGACGGAGGGCTTCGAGGTGAGTCGCGCGGGCGGAGCGGAGCGGGCGAGCGGGCCCCGCCCGGGTGCTGACGGCCGGCGGTGGCAGGTGGGGCGCACGTCGGGCGCGGTGCGCAGCACGGGGCGCGCGCTGGACCGCGAGGAGCGCGACGCGTACGAGCTGCTGCTGGAGGCGCGCTCGGCGCGCGCGGGCGCGGAGCCGCGCGTGGCGCGCGCGCTGCTGCGCGTGGCCGTCACCGACGTCAACGACAACTGCCCCGCGTTCGTGGAGCTGCCCTACTTCGCGGCCGTGCTGGCCGGCGCCGAGCCCGGCGCGCCCGTGCTGCGCGTGCGCGCCGAGGACGCGGACGCCAGCGACAACGGCGAGGTGCGGTACGAGATGAAGCGCGGGCACGGCGAGCTGTTCCGCGTGGACCGGCGCTCCGGGCAGATCTCGCTGAAGCAGACGGTGGAGGCGCGCGAGCAGCCGTACGAGCTGGTGATCGCGGCCTTCGACGGCGGCGTGCCGGCGTGCGGGGCGGAGGCGCCCGTGGCGGTGCGCGTGTGGGGCGGGGGCGCGGCGCCGGCCTGGGCGCGCGCGCACTACTGGCTGGAGGCGCGCGAGGACGCGGCGCCGGGCGCGCCGCTGGCGCCGCCGCTGCAGGCGCGCTCGCCGCTCGGCCGCCAGCTGCTTTACTCGCTGCACGGCGCGGACGCCGACCTCTTCGAGATACACTTCGACACCGGTGAGTTGCCCTCTCGCTCGCGCGCGCGGTGCCCTCCCTCTCGCGGTCCCTCTCGCGCGGTGCACTAACGTACGGTTTTGTCCCGCAGCCCCCGACGGAGGCAATAACCCATGTGAGTACCGGCGCGAACGGCTACATCTCGCGAATTTGCTTTTGCACCGCAGTATATAGTATTGTAGTACCCGTTACGAAATCATTTAAACGATTCATCCTTCAACATGGTTCCTTTTCTTATATTATTTTAAACGCTTTACATTACGTTAAACGATATCATGCAATAATACAACCACAACCAATCCATAGTGTCAACGTCTTGCCGCGTACCATACCGACATGCACCACTCGCCGACCTAAACCCCATCCTCGTACATTACATTGAAGCACTAGAAAATTATGCCTTTGGACATTCGTCGTACTGCTTGACATTATCGTGTGATATAAATTAATTAGTGGTTTAGTTGGTTGTCCCGATATTTTGCATTAAATGTCATTTCGAGTACCTCGTTCGGGATTTGCAAAACGAATATGATTGTGACTTATAATGGAGTAAAGTATGATTTTGACATTTTTGATAAAAGTTCGCTAACCTCAGTTAGACGACGGGTCACCGATATACTATCACGTAACTTGTAACAATTGGTATTACCACAAATTTCTCCTTCTTGGTTATTAATTTAATTTAATTTATAACTTTTTTTTTAAACGTTTAGCGCATCTCTTAAACTAAAAAAAAAAAAAACTTAAGCATGTATATTTTGTTTGTGTGTTAGAATTTAATTTTATTGTTCGTGTCCTAGCGCTCTAGCGTCTAGAGATAGCGTCATTTTTGTTAGCTACAAACGCGAGTTAGGTTGACATCCAGAAGGGACCATGCCCACCGCACGCGTCCCGCAGCGCCATACCCCCATGTCGCGCCCGCAGGCGCCGTGAGCCCGCGCGCGGCGCTGGACTACGAGCGCGCGCGCGCGCACCGGCTGGTGGTGCGCGCCACGGACGGCGTGACGGGCGCGCGCGCCGACGCCGCCGTGTCCGTGCGCGTGCTGGACGTCAACGACTGCGCGCCCGAGTTCCCGCAGCCCGAGTACCGCGCCGCCGTGTCGGAGGCGGCCGCGCCCGGCGCCGCGCTGCTGGCGGCGCGCGCCGCGGACGCGGACGCGGGCGCCAACGGCCGCGTCGCCTACTCGCTGGCGGCGGCGGACGGCTCCGAGCCGCCGTTCGCGGTGGACGCGGCCAGCGGCGCCGTGCGCGTGGCGGCGCCGCTGGACGCGGAGGCGCGCGCCGAGTACCACCTGCTGCTGACGGCCACGGACGGCGGCCGCCCCGCGCTGCACGCCACGGCGCATCTCTTCGTCACCGGTGGGTCCCTCTCCCGCACCGACGGCTCTCACTCGTCTCTCGGGACGCACCTAGAGCTTGACGAAATACAGTAGAAATTAATAGGGGCGCCACTATCGCTGATGAGTCTAATCGCTAGCAACCCCGATACTACGACAGCGCAAATTTGATACTTATAAATAATAGTGAGTGGGAATAAGATGTTTTGGAACGAAGTTCCTTATCGCGCGTTGCGAAAGGGGGCTAGATGGAAAAAATTAAGACCAAAAGTTGTAACGACACTTTTAGCTATAGTTGTAAGCCAAAATATTAAATATTAAATGCCTGAAAAGACTCCTTCCATGTCTTGACTTGAGCCGGCCGCCATATCATGTTCAGATTTAGATGTTTTGCTTCATCACTGCTACTATCGTTTTGGATATATATTACAAGGCGATCCTGTCATCATACAACGTAATGCGTCTCTCGTGATACTCATTTTCTTTTTAATTAACATGGTTTCATAAATTTTTCCAATCAATTGCACAAACAACTTGAAATGCTCGTTCCACTGCTTCCTAAAACAAAGAAAGAATACACATAATTATTACTTAAAAATATCACAATAAATAAACGTATAGGTACTTATATATAATTCTATCATTACTGATATACCTTCATGTCAATCAACAATCAACCCAACATTTTGTGCTTGGCAATTCCCCAACTCAGCTCTATTGGGTCCAAGTCACAGCGGTATGGATGCACACGGGCACCCAAAACTTCATAATAATATAAAATCATTATCATAAAATATTTATAAAAAATAAAGATTAAACTTGTTACATAGCATGCAAAGTGCACCGGACGCGCCGCATATCACACCGTCTAGACGTCGTCGTCGCCGCGTCAGCTGGATTTACACACATCCACAAGGCACTAACACATAAAGAAAGTGCTGACCAGCGCCTCCGTGAGAATGGGATCGCGACCGCCGTCCGCGCATCGCCCGCGTCCCGCGTTCCCCTCTTAGCCCCGTGAGGCTGTCATGACCCCTCCTACGTCACTTGTTCTCGATCGCCGAGACCTGTCACTTGTACATATTAGTTATAAGTAGTTTTAAGGACGAACTTAGTTTAAATAAATAACTTTAGTATAATTATCGTCTCACTTTAATACTCCCGCTGCAGCCCCTCTATAACTAACTTTACAATAAGGTAATACACACATTACATTATATTAAATAGTTTTACTGTTAATAGACTTAACAAAATCGTTTTTAGTCTGTAAGTCACATTACTAAATACTAAGTAAGTACTAGCGATTTGACTGCGTGTTATAGTTATTAAATTATTACGATAAATACTGATTAAACAAAGATATTTTAAAAACAAAAACAAACAAACAATACACGTGTTTACGTATATTGTGATCATAATTACCATATAACGAATAATCCATTCAAGATTGGTGTTTTTAAATATTTTTATTTAATAGACCATAGACAAGATAAATATATGAACTATTGCCAGAGGAACAAAAAGATCCATTTCAAGACTCTTTTCCAAGCAATACTTAACGATAAAAAGCACTTGTAGTGCAAAGCGCCAAACATAGGCAATTTTTCAAATGAGTAAAACGTGTCGTAATTGTCGAATCGAATATAATTGTCGAGTCGAATCGAATATTAATATCGATCACAAAAGCCGCGATGTCCCTTAGTGGAGGACGTGAACGACTGCGCGCCGCGCATGGAGCGCGGCGTGGTGGCGGCGCTCGTGTCGGCCGAGGCCGAGCGCGGCACGGAGCTGGCGCGCGCCGCCGCCTGGGACCCCGACGCCGGCGCCGCGCTGCACTACCGCCTCGAGGGCGCCGCGCGCGCCTTCCGCCTGCACGCGCGCTCCGGCGTGCTGGCGCTGGCCGGCGCGCCGCCCGCCGCGCCGCGCTCGCTCAACGCCTCCGTGTCGGACGGCGCGCACGCCGCCTTCGCGCGCTTCAAGCTCGCGCTGGCGCCCGCCAACCGCGCGCCGCCGCGCTTCCCGCACCTCGTGCACGAGGCGCGCGCGCTCGAGAACCAGCCGCCGCCGCTGCTGCTCACCACGCTGCACGCCACGGACGACGACGCCGGCGACTACGGCGCCGTCACCTACTCCATCCCGTCAGCGCGCCTGCGCGAGACCTTCGCCGTGGACGCGCGCTCCGGCGCGCTGTGGGCGCGCGTGCCGCTGGACCGCGAGGCGCGCGCCGAGTGGGACGTGCCGGTGGCGGCGGCGGACGGCGGCGGCCTGGCCAGCCACACGCTGGTGCGCGTGCGCGTGGCCGACGCCAACGACTGCGCGCCCGAGTTCCCGCTGCGCGAGTACCGCGCCGCCGTGCGCGCCGACCGCGCCCCGCTGGCGCCCTTCCTGGCGCTGGCGGCGCGCGACGCGGACGCGGGCGAGCACGCGCGCCTCACGTACTCGCTGCACGAGGGCGAGGCGCGCTCGGACGCCGCGGGCCTGTTCCACGTCGACCCCGTCTCCGGCGCGCTCTCCTTCGCCCGCGACGCCACGCCCTTCGGTTGGTATTCTGTCACGGATGTTGTTCAGATCTAAAACCTTCAGCAATTACTAGTTGGGACCGATTCAGTAACTATGACCTCAGCCACATTATTAATAATAATTATCATTTTTATTCAAAAAATTACATGAATGAAAATACAATATAAATCTTAGGAAACTAAAGTCTTACAAAATTAGGTGCCTGCACTAGGATGAACCTGTGTCACAGGCGGCTTAAGTACTAGATTCTACTACGAGTACTCGTGGGAGCAGAATTATTAACAATATTTAACAAATACGTATAATAATAATAATAATAATATAATATATGTGGACATCTCACACAACGCCATCTAGTCCCAAACTAAGCAAAGCTTGTATTATGGGAACCAGATAACTGATACAATTACTTAGATAATTTTTGTTTGTAAATACATACATAGAATATAATATGACACCCAGACACAGAACAAACACCTATGTTCATCACACAAATATTTGTCCTGGGTGGGAATCGAACCCACAACCCACAGTTCAGAAGGCAGGGTTACTACCAACTGAGCTATCGGGCCAGTCAATAAGTAGTATCAAGTATATAAATAATATATTAATAACTTATAATTATTTGGGTTTACAATAGTATGTCCAAATTATTTTTAACCTAATTCACTTATTACATTAGGAGATCCTCGAATATCGAGACCTTGAAGTTTAGCTCGTAGCGGATCACGATACGGCGAAATGTTTCACTGAAGTGACGTAAGTGGCGCGCGCTCCACCGCCTCTAAGGTCTCACGATGTAACTTAGCTTCTCGCCATCGTGTGCCCCTCTGCAACGAACGGTATAGAGTCGTGTCCCGCAGCGTCCCGCAGCGTGCAGGTGTGGGTGCGCGCGCGCGACGGCGGCGGGCGCGCGGGCGAGGCGCCCGTCACGGTGCACGTGCTGGGCGCCGGCGAGCGCGCGCCGCGCCTGCGCGCGCTGCCGCCCGACCTGTTCCTGCGGGAGGACGCGCCGCCCGGCGCGCTGCTGGCCGACCTGCGCCTGGACGCGCCGCTGGGCGAGCCGCCGCGCCTGCGCCTGGCCGCCGCGCGCGCCGCGCCCGACCTGTTCGCGGTGGACGCGGCCGGCCGCCTCGTGCTCGCCGCCGCGCTCGACCGCGAGGCCGCCGCCGACCACGTCATAGGTGAGGCCCGCCCGCGCCGCGCCCGCCCCGCCCGCCCCGCCCGCCGGGCCTCACGCTCTCGTCTCCGCAGGGGTCATCGCGGAGGGGCCCGGCAGCCCGGCGCCCGCCACCATGGTGATGACGCGGCTGCACGTGCTCGACGTCAACGAGCACGCGCCCTGCTTCCACTCGCAGCCGTACGTCGTGCACGTCGCCGAGAACGCGCCGCCGCACACCAGCATCGTGCAACGTGAGTCCCCGCCCCGTCCCGCCTCGCCCCCCGCGCCCTCCGCGCCCTCCGCGCTCACCGCGCCCCTCCGCCCGCAGTGATGGCCGATGACCCCGACGCGGGCTCCAACGGTGAAGTGCGGTACTCGTTCGCGAGCGACGGCGACGAGGACGGCTCGAGCCCGGGCGCGGAGGAGTCGGCGCCGTTCGCCGTGGACCCGCACACGGGGTGGGTGAGCACGCTGGCGCCGCTGGACCGCGAGGCGCGGCCGGAGCACCGGCTGGCGCTGCTGGCGGCGGACGGCGGCTCGCCGCGGCGCGTGGCGCGCGGCACGCTGGTGGTCCGGCTGGTGGACTACAACGACTGCCCGCCGCGGTTCGAGCGCGCCGAGTACGCGGCGGCCGTGCGCGAGGACGCGGCGCCGGGCACGGTGGCGGCGCGCCTGGCGGTGCAGGACGCGGACGCGGTCGGCGCGCCGCTCGCCTTCTTCGTGGCGGAGGGCGACGAGCGCGCGCGCTTCCAGCTGCGCGCCTCGGGCGAGCTGTACGTGGCGCGCGGCCTGGACCGCGAGCGGCAGGCGAGCTACGACCTCGCCGTGGTGGCCACGGACGGCAAGTTCTCGGCGCGCACGCGCGTGCGCGTGGCCGTGCTGGACGTGAACGACAACCCGCCGTACTGCGTGCGCCACCGGTACGCGGCGCGGCTGGCGGAGGACGCGGCGCCGGGCGCGGCCGTGGCCACGCTGGAGACGCGCGACGCGGACTCGGCGGAGCACGCGCGCCTGCGGTACTACCTGACGGGCGAGGGCGCCGAGCGGTTCGCCATCGACCGCGACTCGGGCGCCGTGACGCTGGCGGCGGCGCTGGACCGCGAGGCGCAGGCGCGGTTCGCGCTGGTGGCGCACGCGCAGGACCGCGCGCGGCCCGACTGGGAGTGCAGCGCCGAGCTGGCCGTGGAGGTGGCGGACGTCAACGACAACGCGCCGCGCTTCTCCGCCGACACCTACAGCGTCACGCTGCCCGAGGACGCCGACATCGGCACGCTCGTCGTCAAGGTGAACCTCCCTCCACGTGCTCGTCCATCCTGGCTCCCTAGACGCAGGGCATCCTTGTTAGGGTCCAGGATCTGCGAACGTTATTGTAGGCCGCTATTGTTATTATTACTCTTAAGTCAGCCGAGTTCAAGTAAACCGCTGCGGCGGTGAACGGGACGCGAACTCGACGACGTCGTTATTTTTTGTTTTTATTCATCTTCCAACTCTAAAGTTGTCAGTGTGAGAAGTAGGTTTAGGTATAAAGAAATCAATTCTCAAATAAGACTAGAGTCGCCCCCGAGAACACAGTTATAACTAGCGGCACGGAACTAGCGCGGCGCCTCATTGCGCAGAAGTCAAACATTAGATATCTCTCGGTCTGTACACTCGCGTTCTAAGGTGTATTGTTATTGCCATTCTATATGTTTTTTTTTTGTTTAGTTTGAGTTCGTATATTTTTAGTAGATAGTGAATATGTGTAGGAGGAACGGGTCGTGCGTAGGTTGCAACCTATACAACTATAGGCCTTTAGCATGTCCACTCCGCGCCGTGTCTGGAACAAGAATGATCCGTAGTACACCGAGCGTTCCCTTTTTATAACCAGATGGGTGGAGGAGCGATGACAGATGCCGGTGTTGCCACTATAATAAATTTAAATGCTACGACAGGGTAAATTAAGATACTGCCCGCTGCGCATAGAGTTTACAACTGGACGTTGCCGCCGTCATATGCTTAGAAGAAATACTGTTTTGAAAAGACAGTCATGAAAAATGGTGTTTGACGTGCGTTATTTTCTTAAAAGAGGAACCAATGAATCTATTGATTCTTTAAAGCAAGATTTAAATAAAAAGAGGTTAATCTGGAATAGTAAAACAACCTGTTACAAGCCATGCAAGACTTTAACATAACTTTCGTGCCGCTACCTTGTACACTTCAAACTTCCTGTAAGCACTCCCGTCGCCAGGTACGGAGCTAGTTGCTTCTTGAATACGTTCAATGAACTTATTATTGAAAACAAAAAACTCACTCTATTAAAATTAAACCTTTATGTGAATAAAATCGGCAATTATATAAAAAAAAAAAAACAATATAGTAAGGCACTACTAGAGTCCTCGATCTTCAGCTGTCAAAATCAAAATCAGTCGTTATTTTATCGCGCCTGTGAAACCATATTAGAATATACATTTATTTTGGAATAGCGCGGGTACCCAGGGGTAGTTGCATGCGCTCTGTGGTTGATACTAACATGTAATGCGCGGGTACCCAGGGGTAGTTGCATGCGCTCTGTGGTTGATACTAACATGTAATGCGCGGGTACCCAGGGGTAGTTGCATGCGCTCTGTGGTTGATACTAACATGTAATGCGCGGGTACCCAGGGGTAGTTGCATGCGCTCTGTGGTTGATACTAACATGTAATGCGCGGGTACCCAGGGGTAGTTGCATGCGCTCTGTGGTTGATACTAACATGTAATGCGCGGGTACCCAGGGGTAGTTGCATGCGCTCTGTGGTTGATACTAACATGTAATGCGCGGGTACCCAGGGGTAGTTGCATGCGCTCTGTGGTTGATACTAACATGTAATGCGCGGGTACCCAGGGGTAGTTGCATGCGCTCTGTGGTTGATACTAACATGTAATGCGCGGGTACCCAGGGGTAGTTGCATGCGCTCTGTGGTTGATACTAACATGTAATGCGCGGCACTCGCTCGTCAGACGCTTACTTAGTAGACTTGGAAAATCCGTGTTATAAAATTATAGTCGTAGTAGACCTGTACACCGACCTGTCTTTCACATTTAAATAACTACCAAGTTTGGTGCAATGCACTTGTATTGTTAAGTAAATCCTTGAGAGATAAGTGCGAACTTAGGAGCTTTCAAACTTAAGTACATTCGGGCATTGCTATCTTAGGGGTGATTGCACACTAAGTCACCCCACATGCGTCGTCTTCCACTTAAAGTGTAAAAACGCCGGCTGTAGCTAGTTTTTATAGATCTTTCCTACAAGAAGCTTACATACTAAATATATTCAAAATTATAAGCACTCCATACTCGGTTAAAAATAGTTTTATGTATTACTTCTCTACAGCTACAGTTTTTCAGTTACCCGACTTAACCGGGTTCAATACTCAATTATTTATTGCCAACATGACTTATGTACTTACTTTATAATGCAGGTGTTAATGATGTGTTTGCGAAACATAATTTTTTTAATAAATTTTCTGAGTACCTTGACATAAGTCAAATATCAGTCAAATATTTTGCTTCGTTGTAAATAATTACAACGAAGAAAAATATTTTCATAAATTTAATTTTCAGTGAATTTTTTGACCAGACTCATTCTGTTACAACATAAGAAAAAAACCGATATGATTTACTGATGACCCTAGTAATACTACCTAATCATAATAACATAATATAAACTAATCAATAACTTCATACTTAGTTTAAAATGTTACTCTTACATTATAACAATAATAATAATAAAACTGACTTGTCACCTTGATGCGTACTGTGACCTTCATCCCTCTAAATGTTCGGTGGTAACTTTCACCCGTAAAAACTATTATTATCGTCACCATACACGCTAAAAGGACAGCTACTTCAGACAAGTAGCGTACTTAGAGATCTCGGAGTAGTCCATGACTCAAAACTACTTTTTGACAGTCATATTGAGTCCGTTGTCACTAAAGCGTCAAGAGCTTTAGGGTCCATCATGCGAACATCTGCTGATTTTAAACGAGCAAAAACATTTAAAATACTTTACTGCACATTTGTCAGGAGCCACCTTGAGTACGCGTCTCAAATCTGGAATCCTCGTTATGATAAGTGTAGGGTTGTTTCATAAAAACACGTTGTTTGGATCGTGTTAAACTTTTATTCTTTATAATAATCAACTATAACACTTTTATCGGATCAAACCGCGCATTTAAGTGACAGCCAGTAGCTAATGACCATCCTACCAAGTTGACACTTGACAGTGACAAACTCTACAATCTCTTCTTATCTTAATAAAATAAAACTGAAGATTATATTATAAGAAAATACACCTTAAGATTAAATGACATTGGGAATCACAACAAAGCAAATATAAGTACTTAAGATTGTATGGCATCCATAATGAGGCTCAGAAGAAAGTCATTATACCTACCAGGTATTTGTCTCTTTCTCATTGGTCTAGTCTGTAAGTTGTTTGTGTCGGTTGTGTCTGTAGTATTCATTTCTTGTCTTGTTGGTCTATTCTGGCAGCCATTTGTGTCCATCAAGTCCATACTTTGTTTCTCTCTCTGATTGTCTTTTCCATTTCTTTTCTCTTCATATATGTCTTTTTCTTTTCCTACTTCTTCTTCTATTAGCCTTTTAATGTTCCTTTCTTTTATAGGTTGAAAGTATGATGAGTTTCGCTTCACCAGTTTGCCATCTGGAGCCTGCGCAGCAATGGCATTACCAGATTTCCATATGACAGTGTGCTCTACTGGAGAAAATGGTGTACTCAGCTTATTTTCTTTTCTTTGCTTCACCAGAACTTTATCCCCAGGAGTAATATTTGATCTCTTGGCATGTCTTCTGTTATCTGCATACTGCTTGTAACAATCTTTCTTATACCTATCCATATCTCGTATCTCTTCATCATCTAAATGGAAATCCATGTTCATCTCTGGTATCTTTGTCCTGATCACTCTTCCTCTAAAGATATTCCCTGGTGGTACTCCTGTGCTTGAGTGTGGTGTAGAACGATAAGCTGATAAGTATGTCAACAACTCCTTTTTCCAGTCTAGTTTCATAGCTTGAGCAATTCGCAGCCTTCTTAGCACACTTTTATTTTGTCTCTCCACTTCTCCGTTTGCCTGTGGCCATAATGGAGTGGTGTGCCTTAGTTGTATGCCTTGAGACTTCAAAAACTCTTTAAATCTCTCATCTCTAAATGCCGGTCCATTGTCACAAACAATCTCGTCCATTAGTCCTTCTCTTGCTATTATTTTCTCTAGTGTTTTTATTGTACTATCTGCTGTTTGGTTACGCAATATTTCTACCTCGTAATATCGGCTGTAGTAATCTACCACGAACAACAAGTAGTGGCCTGAAGGCAAAGGGCCTAGGTAGTCAATTGCCACTAATTCCCATACTTTACTAGGTAATTTTGTGATTGTTATGGGCTCTGGGTATGTGTTTTGTCGGACTAATCGGCATCCTTCGCAAGTATCTACCCAGTATTCTATATCTTTATCCATCGATTTCCACCACACTTTTGAACGTAGTTTAGCTTTCATTGAGTTTACTGATAGGTGTCCTTCATGTCCTAATTCTAGAATCTTCGGTACCAACTTTCGTGGTATTACAATTCTTGTACCTCTAAGTATAATGTTATTGATAACACACAGTTCTAATTTTATCAGCTCATATTTTCTTAAGTCCTTGTCCCACACATCTTTTTCTATTGCTTGTGATAGATCTTTCAATTCAGGGTCATTTAAGGTAGCTTCCTTTACTGTTTCTAATGTGACTGCTTCAACAGTTGTGTCAATTGATGCTATCAGCAAGTTATCTTCATTATCTTCTGTTTCCTGGGGTGTATTACTAGTATCCAATAGTTTTGACACTGGATCTGCAATGTTGTTCTTGCCAGGTTTGTATATTACTTTAAAAGTATAAGGCTGCAGTCTAAGTACCCATCGTTGGATCCTTGCACTTGGTTTGGAATTTGGTGAGTAGATTACCTCAAGAGGTTTATGGTCGGAAATAATATTGAAGTATTTCCCAATTAGATACATGTATAAGTTCTCACATGCCCATACAATGGCAAGTGCCTCTTTCTCGGTTTGTGAGTAACGTTGTTCTGTGGGTGACAAAGCTTTGCTGATGTATTTTATTGCAATGGGCTGAATCTGCCCATCTATAGATTGATGTTGAATAAGCACTGCAGCAATTCCAACTGGACTTGCATCAGTTACCACTGTAGTCTGTGCATTTTTATCATAATAGCCTAAGGCTGGAGCTTTTGCAATCAAAGCTTTTAATTTGTTAAATGCTTCTTCATGCTCTTTAGTCCATGTGAATTCTGAATCTTTTGTAGTGAGCCGTCGCAATGGTTCTGTAAGTGTGCTGAAGTTAGGTATGAATCTGGCAGAAAAATTCACTAGTCCCAGGAAGCTTCTTACTTCTGACTTAGTCTGTGGTGCTCTACATTCTTGTACCACTTGCTGGGATGTACAGGTAGGTGTGATACCTCTTTCAGAAAGATGGTGTCCCAAAAAGTTAATTTCAGTCTCACCGAACATGCACTTATTTTTGTTTAAGGTGATACCACTATCCTTCAGTCTGTTTAAAACTTGCTTGAGTCTGTAGTCATGCTCCTCTCTGGTACGGCCTCCAATTCTTATATCATCTTGGCTGTTGGCAACACCTTCAATGCCTTGAAGTATTTGGGCTATTATTCTCTGAAACATTTCAGAAGCACATCTTATTCCAAAAAATAACCTTTTATATCTAAATAGACCAAGACTTGAGCTGAATACTGTGATCATCCGTGAAGCTTCATCGAGTTCAAGTTGATGGTAACCCCACTTAATATCAAGTGATGAGAAGTACTTACATCCATTCAGATCAGCTAAGAGTTCTTCAAATGTTGGCAATGGAACTCGCTCTCTTAGTACTGCTTCATTAGCCTTTCTCATGTCTACAACTAGTCTATATTGACCTTTCTCTTTCTTTTGTACAATTTGTGATGGTGAAACGCAAGGGGTTGGGCCAGTAACAGGTTCAATAATGTCATAGTCAATCAGTTCTTTAATTAATTTTTCTTCTATGCCTCTTACACTATATGGTTGCCTCCTAACAGGTTGAGCTATTAATTTGACATTAGGGTCAATAGGAATTTTTAGTTTGAAATCTTTCAGTTTACCTACACCTTCAAACAACATTGGAAATTCTGTTGATACAGTATTCTTGTTCATAATACACCCACTGGCTAAATTGACATTAGGTATATTAGGGCCTAACCTAAGCAAACCAAGCTGAATTGATGAAGATCTGCTTAGTAGGGCGGGACCTTGTCCATCATAAACTAACACATTTGCATTAATTTTCACCCTAGTAGCCGGTGAATATAACTTTACTTCAAATATTCCTAATTGGGAAATTTCCTTCCCTCCATATGAGTAAAATTTTTGTTTTTCTGACTCATAAATTTTCTTAAAATATACACCACATTTTAACAATTTTTTGAATAAGCTTTTGTCAATAATGTTGATAGAGGCACCCGAGTCTATAATCAGCTTACACATTACTTTATTGTCGATAAGAATATCACACTTGTTGTCATTGTAACGTCCACTCACCTCGAACACCGAGTTTACCTGTTTTGGGTTTTGTCCAACCTGATCATCATCGGAATCGCTGACTTCATCCACGCTTGAGTCCGAGTCTTCTTCAATTACATATTTCACATATCTTTTCTTCTTTTTCTTCTTGTTATTGTCAATCCTCTTAGGATTTTTTGTTTTGCAACATTTTGCAAAGTGACCTTTAATCCCACATTCATCACACTTCATATTGAGTGCCGGGCATTCTTTGCTTTTAGCCAAGTGACCCCGTCGTCCACATCTGTAGCAGGAAGCATCTTGTGCAACTCTATTTATGGATTCCATGTTTTCTTCAGCTTTTACAATTACATTTTTCTCTGTGAACATATCTTTTTCCATTTCATATAGCTTTGCTATTTCTAATGCTTTCTTTACCGTTAGGTCTGTGCCTTTCTTTATTAGCTTTCTTTTTAGTTCTATATCCGAACATTTCTCCACTACTTGGTCTCTGATGGCTTCTTCTGGGCTTGCGAATTCGCAATAGCGAGCTTGACATCGTAGTCGCAATACATATTGCGCACAAGTTTCACTTGTATCCATATTCATATTGCGGAATTTCTGTCGCTCGTACGCAGTGTTAAGTATAGGTTTGAAGTATTCATTTAGCCTATTAACACATTTTTCGTAGTCGTTACTGCCTTCCACTGTATCTTCCTTTAGTGTATCATAAATTTCTTGCACCTCTGGGCCGGCTTGGTGGAGTAACCTCGAAACTTTTTGTTTGTCTCCGAGCCCCACTTGTCCTTCAATATAGTATTGAAAATTCCGCATCCAGGCCTTCCAGCGTGTTGCTGCTGTTGCTGGGTCTCCAAACGGGTCGAAAGGAGGACCTACGCCGCCTGCCGCGTACTCCAACTGTGCCATCGTTTATAACTCGTACTACGACTTGCACGCCTGTGATTTCAATGATATTTTCCGTCGTCGCCATAAACTGTAGGGTTGTTTCATAAAAACACGTTGTTTGGATCGTGTTAAACTTTTATTCTTTATAATAATCAACTATAACACTTTTATCGGATCAAACCGCGCATTTAAGTGACAGCCAGTAGCTAATGACCATCCTACCAAGTTGACACTTGACAGTGACAAACTCTACAATAAGTACATCTCAAGAATTGAGCGAATTCAGAATAAATTCCTCAAGTATCTCTGCTACCGCCTGCGAATTCCTTATTCGTCCGACAATTACCACAACCTTTGCAGACAGTTTCATCTTCTACCCCTTTCCAAAAGGCGCGAAATCGCTGACCTTGTATACCTTTTGAATATTACGAACAATATCGTTGATTGTCCCGACCTCGCGAGTAAAATTAAGCTTAACGTTCCACTTAGATTAACGAGATTCAATGCGCCGTTGCACGTTCCATTAGTTTCAACTAATTATAGGCAGAACTCTTACTTATGGCGAGCAAGCAACAACTTTAACAAACTGAGCAAGCGAAATGACCTTGACCTCTTTTGCACCAGCGCTTCCTCGGCGAGGCGACGGCTGAGCAGGGAGTTGTTCTTAGTTGACGTTTGATGATAGCAGAATGTTAATGTAATATATATTTTTTGTACCTACATTTAGGCATTTATTCTGTAATTTTTAACCTTTTCTATTTATATTTTATTGTTATATATCAATTATGTGGGTAATTTGTGTAACAAAATTGTACTTCGTCATGCTCCGTTATGGTCAAAAGGCTTCCTCAGGTATCTGAAATTTTTGATCGGCCTCCATCTTTTTTCCGTTACATTTAATGGTTAATACTTACCAATTTCGAAAGATGTGTTATGTTGGTTCGGTACCTGTCCGGTCGCCGGCTGCCGTGTCACCGCGCGCCGACCATCGACGGCAGATATTCTTGCGAAATAATATAAAACCACTAGCTAAAATATTATTAAGGAATAAAAATGCAAAATAAAACAGCAGACCATTTTCTTTTCAAATGTCAAGTATCGACTGACGTCATATATTTCAGTTCCACTTTCATCAGGAAGAAAAATATTTTAGCATTTATGTACACACTAAAAACCAAATCCTTCAACAGACTCAAGTCGTTCGCAATCTTGGCGTTTATCACGATTCTAAACTGTTATTTGATGAGCACATCTCTCACATAGTAAGTAAAGCTTCTAAAGCATTAGGTTTCATAATGAGAAGCTCCATCGGTTTCAAATATAATTATCTAAAACATTGAAGATTCTCTACTGTACTTTTGTTCGTAGCATATTGGAGTACGCATCACAAATATGGAACCCGCGGTGTAACACATACATCATGCGAGTCGAGCGAATACAAAAGAAATTTATAAAGTTTTTATGTTTTCGACTTCAGATTCCTTATAAATCGGACAACTACCTTCAACTTTGTAAAAAATTTCACCTTCTACCGCTCAATATAAGACGTAACATATCTGACATTACTTTTTTTTACTAAAAGTAGCATCTAGTGTAGACTGCCCTGAACTAGTCAGTAAAATTAAACTAAATGTCCCACCAAATTTAGACACCATCAACCCCTTAACACTCCAGTTGTTAGAACCAACTATCGTCAAAACTCATATCTGCATAGAGCGAGCAGAAACTTTAACAAGCCATGCAGTGAGTATACATCGTTAGACTTGTACACCACTGTCCTGTTGTATGTCTGGGAACCGCACCGGAAAATTTACAGCGGGATAGCAATTACTTAAATCTAACGAACTTACAATGTATACATTTGGGAAAACTAAACTATCAAAAACCTCAGAAAATAAATAATTAAATCTTTGTGTAAAATTCTGCACAAATTACGAAGAAAAATTTAGAAACACAACCACGCCATTCTAGGAAAAATCACTAAACTTAACTTTTATGTTATTGAATGATGTGACGAGCTAGTCGTTCACCTGATGTTAAGTGACACGGCCGCCCATAACAGAAAAGTGTCACTCGGAACTCCAACATGTAAAGTTTCGCATGACTGCTGCAATGCTTAATTAATAGTAATTAACTATCAAAAACCTAAGAATAGGAATAATACACAATGTTAGTAATCAAAGTAATGATCATGAATATATCGGCAGAACGGGTTGTCCGTAGGTTGCAACCTATATACCTATAGGCCTTCAGCATGTCCACTCCGCGCCGTGTCTGGAACAAGAATGATCCGTAGTACACCGAGCGGTCCTTTATAAAGCCAGATGGTTGAGGAAGCAATGACAGTTGCCGGTGTTGCCACTATAATAAATTTAAATGCTACGACAGGGTAAATTAAGGTACTGCCCGCTGCGCATAGAGTTTACAACTGGACGTTGCCGCCGTCAAATATTTCAAAGAATTTTAAGTCACCAAAAGAACGCAAAATTACAGAATTGCGATGAAAGTCACTATTTATTTCATTTTTCATTAATATAAAGGTACCATAGTCTTGAATGATCTAACTTAATAATCGATTATGTATTTGTAATTAAGGAAAATAAATAAGATTGCTAAAGAATTCTTATTTTAATAATTTTAACATATTTATCTAATAACTTTTGAAACTTCCAAGTTCATTAACAACAATAACAATCTCAACTACCAAATAACGGCAACTCGAAACAAATAAATGACATGGTAAATATCCCGTTCATAAATAATATTTATTTTAGAAAGTAATATTTATTTTATTTTGAAACATGCAACATATAAATTTAATAATAACCGGGTTTTCGAACGTGACTTTGAAAATAATTGTGTTCCAAAATTAAATAATTGTGTTGTCAAACCTTCCTTCCCATTTTCACCTCTTAAATTAAACCTTACCAAAAAAAATCTTCAGAGAATGTAATTCAAAAAACGCCGCGACCCGTATCTGTTTATTTCGTATGTTCTTTACAGATTCCCAATTTCAATATGATATGGTAACTTTTTTTGAAATTTTACAAACTTTAACAATTTTTTTAACCCCTTTAAATATTGAATTACAGAAAAATAAAATCTACTATTTCTTTTATTTTTATACTTGTTTTATGTGTTAAGCTTGAAAACGATACGTTACGAAATGTAGGTTTTTCATACAAATGTTTTTTACCCTTTTCAACCACTTAGGGGTTGAATTTTCAAAAATCCTTTCATAGCACGCGCTTACGTCAAAAAAGGTAGCCACCCTCCAAATTTCAAGTCTATACGTCCAGCGGTTTGGGCTGTGCGTTGTCTGTCAGTCAGTCAGGACAAAGCCCTTTATATACCAAAAAACTCTTCAGAGGATGTAATTCAAAAAACACCGCGACCCGTATCTCTTTGTTTTGCATGTTCTTTACAGATTTCAAATTTCAGTATGATACGTTAATTTTATTTGAAATTTCCATACAAACTTTAACAATATTTAAAATTTTTTTTAACCCCTTGAAGTATTGAATTTCAAACAACCACAAAATATCATATTTTTTATTTTTATACGTGTTTGAAATGTAGGTTTTTCATACATATGTTTTTTACCCTTTTCTCCAACTTAGGGGTTGAATTTTCAAAAATCCTTTCTTAGCACGCGGTTACAGTTAAAGAAACAGTAAGGAGCGGCGCATGCCGGGAATTAAACGTTGAAGTTGAAGGGAAAGTCTACTTAGTAACTCGGCACTATCGACTTAATTACTCGAGACTATATATCTCAAGTTGAGATATTCAAATAGCTACGGGTCCGTCTCACTTTAAATGGCAAAAAATGACGAGGTCTATAGGGCTGCTCACAACCGAGTACAAGCGAGTGTAAGCCAAAATAATACCGTCCTCGTGCGGCGCGCAGGTGCACGCGACCGACGCCGACCTCGGCGAGAACCGCACCGTGCGCTACTCGCTGCTGGAGGGGGGCGGCGCCTTCAGCCTGGCGCCCGAGACGGGCGTGCTGACCCTGCGCGCCGCGCTCGACCGCGAGGCGCGCGCCGAGCTCCGCGCGCTCGTGCGCGCCGCCGACGGCGGCCGCCCGCCGCGCTCCGCCACGGCCGCCGTGCGCCTCACCGTGGCCGACGTCAACGACAACCCGCCCGAGTTCGAGCTGCGCGCCTACCGCGCCGCCGTGCCCGAGCTGGCCGCGCCCGGCGCCGACCTGCTGCGCGTGCGCGCCACCTCGCGCGACGCCGGCCCCAACGCCGAGGTGCGCTACGCGCTCGTCGCCGGGGACGGCCGCGATCGCTTCGCGCTCGACCCCGTCTCCGGCGTGCTGCGCCTCGCGCGCCCGCTCGACTACGAGCGCCGGCGCGAGTACCTGCTCTCCGTGCAGGCGGTCGACGGCGGCCAGCCGCCGCTCAGCGACCTCGCCTCCATCAACATCACGGTGCTGGACGGCAACGACAACGCGCCCGCGTTCTCGCAGCCCGCGTACGCGGCGCGCGTGCGCGAGGACGCGGTGCCCGGCGACCGCGTGCTGCAGCTCATCGCGGACGACGCGGACTCGGGCGCCAACGGCCGCGTCGCGTACTCCATCGCGCGCGGGGACCCGGCCGGCCGGTTCGCGGTGGACGCCGACACCGGCTACCTGTCGGTGGCGGCGCCGCTCGACCGCGAGCGGGCGCCGCGGTACGCGCTGACCGTGCGCGCGCGCGACCGCGGCCTGCCCGCGCTCGAGACGCTCGCGCTCGTGGAGGTGGAGGTGCTCGACGCCAACGACAACGCGCCCGCGTTCGCCAGCGCCAACTACTCGGTGGTGGTGCAGGAGGACCGCCCGCTCGGGTACACGCTGCTCAAGTTCGAGGTGACGGACGCGGACGCGCCGCCGAACGCGGCGCCGTTCACCTTCGACTTCCAGTCGGGCAACGAGATGGGCGCCTTCCGGCTCGAGCAAGACGGCTACCTGCGCTCGGCGACCCGCTTCAACCACCGCATAGCGGACCGGTACGCGCTGCAAGTGCGCGTGTTCGACAACGGCACGCCGCCGCTGTTCTCGGACGCGTGGGTGCACGTGCGCGTCATCGAGGAGTCGCACTTCCCGCCCGCGGTCACGGCGCTCGACGTCGTCGTCAACTCCTACCTGGACGAGTTCCCCGGCGGGGTCATCGGCCGCGTGCACGCCTCCGACCGCGACGCGTACGACACGCTGCGGTACGCGCTCGCCCCCTCCCCCGGCGCGGCCCTCCCCCCCTCCGGCCTATTCGACATCGACGCCGCCGACGGCACGCTGCGCGCCGCGCCCGCGCTCGACGTCGGCGACTACCGGCTCAACGTGACCGTCGACGACGGCAAGTTCATCGGCTCGGCCGTCGTGCGCGTCTCCGTCGTGCTCGTGTCGGACGAGATGCTCGCGCAGGCGGTCGTCGTGCGATTCCGCGAGGTCACCGAGGACGATTTCGTGCTGCGCCATCGCAAGGGCTTCCTGCGCGCCGTCGCCGAGGCGTGCGACCGCGACCCGGGCGACGTGGTGATAGTGAGCGTGCAACCGGGCGCCGCGGACGGAGGCGTGCGGCGCACGCGGCGCCAGGTGGCGCAGGACTTGGACGTGGCGTTCGCGGTGCGCGCGGGCGCCGGCTTCCTGCCCGCGGACGCGCTGCGGCGCCGCCTGCACGCCCACCTGGAGCGGCTGGAGGAGCGTGCGCAGCTAGTGGTGGAGGAGCTGGTGCGCGCGACCTGCGGCGGCTGCGTGCACGGCGCCTGCGTCGAGCGCGTGCTGCTGGTGGGGGCGCCGCGCGCCGTGGCCACGGAGCTGGTGGCGCTGGTGGCGCCGGCGCACGCGCTGCGCGGCGAGTGCGCGTGCGAGGCGGGCTGGGCGGGCGAGCGCTGCGACGCGGCGACGCCGGCCGCCTGCGCGGAGTGCGAGGCGCGCGTGCTGGCGCTGGCCGGCGACGGCTACCTGGAGTACCGCGTGGAGCGCGGCGCGGTGGCGGGCGCGCGCCCGCTGGAGGACGAGCTGGCGGTGTCGCTGCGCTTCCGCACGCGGCGCGAGCGCGGCACGCTGCTTTGGTGCGCCGGCCGCGTCGACTACGCGGCGCTGGAGCTGGCCGACGGCTACCTGCAGTTCCGCATGGAGCTGGGCTCGGGCCCGGCCGCCGTGCGCGCCGCGGTGCCCGTGGCCGACGGCCGCTGGCACGAGGCGCGCCTGGAGCGCCGCGGCGCCAGCATGCGCCTCACGGTGGACCGGCGCAGCGCCCACGCCGCCACCCCGCCGCCCAGCGCCGTGCTCGACGTGCGCGCCGCGCGCCGCCTGCTCGTGGGTGCCGCGCTGCTGCGCCACGCGCACGCCTTCGCCGCCGAGCAGGTGAGCTTTCGCGCGCCGGGTGACCGTCGATGCTGCCCTGCGCCTCGCCCTCACCGCGACCGCGCTGCCCTCAGGTCACGTACGGGTTCGACGGCTGCATCTCCGACCTGAAGCTGGGCGGCGCGCCGCTGCCGCTGGAGACGGGCGGCACGACGGGCGACGGGCGCGCGCAGCTGGCACGGCGCGTGCGCGTGCGCGTGGCGGCCGCGTGCCCCGCGCTGGCGCCGCCCACGCCGTGCGCGTCCTACCCGTGCCTCAACGGCGGCACGTGCCGCGACCTGCCCGACCTGCCGGAGGAGGCCTCCGAGGGCTCCGAGGGCTACGCGTGCGCGTGCCACGCGCGTTTCGGCGGCCGGCGCTGCGAGCTGGACGCGGAGCCGTGCGCCTCGCAGCCGTGCCTGCACGGCGGCTCGTGCGCGGCGGACGGCGCGGGCGGCTACCGGTGCGCGTGCGCGGCCGGGCTGGAGGGCGAGCGCTGCGAGCGCGGGCGCTGGTGCGCGGCCGGCGTGTGCGCGCACGGCGGCGCCTGCGAGGAGGGCGAGGGCGGGCCCTCGTGCCGCTGCCGCGGGTACTACGGCGCGCTGTGCCAGTACGACGTGGACGAGTGCGCCGGCGAGCCGTGCCTCAACGGCGCCACCTGCCTCAACGAGCCGGGCTCCTTCCGCTGCCTGTGCCCGCCGGACAAGACCGGCATGAATTGCGGCAACCCGCTGTACTCGGACGCGGTGACCGCGGGCGGCGGCGCGGCCGGCGGCGCGCGCGCGCTCGAGCAGCTGTGGCGGTGGGCGGTACACGAGCTGTGGCCGCTGGCCGCGGTCGCGCTCGCGCTGCTGGCGCTCGTGCTGCTAGGCGCGCTGCCGCTGTGGCTGCGCCGCCGCGCGCGGCTGCCGCCGCCCGCGGCGCCGTGCGCGGAGAAGCTGCCGCCGCGCAGCAAGCTGTCCAACCTAGAGGCGGTGCGGCGCGAGCGGCCCGCCTCCTGCGCTGAGCCGCCGCCGCTCAACAACGTGGACACGCTGCGCAGCTACGGCTCCGCCGGCGACGAGCTCGAGGGCATCCCGCCCGACTACCGCCGCAACCTCAACATCGACGTCGCCGACCGCAAGCCCTGGTCCGAGCAGATGCACCTGCACACCTTCGTCGACAACAAGATCTACAACGGTGAGCGTCGCGCCCCCCCACCCCCCTGACCCCCGCCCCTCGCCCTGTTCCGCTGCAACGGTTTCGTTCGTCCGCAGACCTGAAGGGCACCGGCGGTGCGGCGGCGCGGCGGGTGCCCGCCGAGCCGCACCTGGTGGGCGGGTACCACTGGGACTGCTCGGACTGGTGCGGTGGCGGCGGCGCGCTGCCCGGCATCAGTGAGGTGGCCGGCTCCGAGCGGCCCGACTCCTCCTCGGGCACCTCGCCCCCCGCCACCCCCGCGCGTCGTGCCCTGCCGCTCGACACGGACAGCGCGCCCGACGAGCCGGACGGTGAGTCCCGCCCCTCCCCCACCACCGCCCCCGCCCCGCGGTGCACTCACGCCCGGTGTCGGTTGCAGCGGCGGCGTACCTGCTGCACCCGGACGAGTACCTGCCGCGCGCGGACGGCGGCCGGCCGGTGCGCGTGCGCGAGCCGGACGCCGCCAGCCTCATCACCATGCTGGGTGGGTACCCGCCCCGCCCCGCCCCGCCCCGTGCGGTGCCGCGCACTAACCGCCGCCCCGTGTCCGCAGAGGAGCGCACGTCGCTGCTGGGCGGCTCGCGCGCCGGCTCCTGCAGCTCGCTGTCGGCGCGGCTCTGCGAGATCGAGGACTCGGACGCGGAGGGGGGCGAGGAGGGGGGCGCGGAGGGGGGCGGCGCGCGCCACACGGACGTGTGACGGCGGCGCGCGGCCCCCGAGCCGCCGCCGCGCCGCGCGCGCGGCCTGTAGCCGCCGACCGCAGCCGCCGACTGGTGGCCGCCGACCGTAGCCGCCGACCGTAGCCGCCGACTGACTAGTGTATAGTGTGTGACCCGATGAGTACTGAATGCGAACAGTCAAGGACGATCCCCGCGGGACCTCGTCTCGGTTCTGTATCATACTGTGTATCAAATATCATTAAGTACCTAGACAAGTATCGTGTATAAATGCCCCCTGTAAATATGTATCTACCAGTACCGTAAGCGCCCTCGGCCCGACGGGACCGGCCCGCTCCCAGCGTCGCGCCGCACGCACTTCCTACAAGTGAACCTTATACTTTAGTAGACCATATGGCATTGGGGAGCCAGAGGTCGATGACATATTTACAGACTATAACAAAGCGTTCGACAAATTAGATCACTCGTTGCTCTTAGCTAAATTACAAAATACTCGGTGATCTTTATAGATGGTACTCCTCCTACATAGAACGTCGATCTCAGGCTGTTGTTCTCAATGGATTTAGATCATCCTGGACGGATATAACATCTGGAGTTCCCCAGGGTTCCTTACTGGGGCCAGGGAACTCCTGTTGTTTGCACTCAAAATTCTATTTATCTGCAGATGATATAGAAATTCAGCAAAAGTAGCGGAAGTTTTAAATTTTTTAGTTTCGCTTTATCTTTTACGCCTCTTCTTTCCGTTCCTTTGGCGAGGACAAACTACAAGCAAAATACCTTCTTTTTTTTTCTTCAGGAGAATATTTAAAATTCTTAAAAACTTTTTAAATAGTAACAATGTTTAAGATATTTTCTGTGGCGGGGCGTTCCATAAGGCAGAACTGGCATCTGAATGTTTTGTTTCTCAAACTTAATAACATTACTGAATAGGTCTCATGCTTCTGTATTAACTAACGTTTCTATAGGTGGATACTTGTAACTGAACTAGTTTCTTTTATTTAACCTTTTTATATGAATTTGGCTGTAAGGTTTCCTAATATGAATAAATACATAAAATAACACAAAATATCGGCCCGTTGCACCGGGCCGGGTGACGTGCGCCGGGACCGGGACCGGGACTATCCTTTTACATCATCCTTGGTTCTTCCGGCGTCCGACTTCCATCAATCATTATGACGCTATGTCTAATAGATTATTGGTCTGTGGCGGGGTGCAGCACCGCGCTTATACATTTACTTTGTGTACAATGTCAACGTAAAGTTAAGGTTAATGCATGTAGTAATAACTGTGTGAGGAGACGCTGCGAGCCGATATGTATCCATTACACTAAGAAACTAAACATGTTCTATGTATATATATGTCCGGTCCCATTTCCAAGTGAAATGTGAACGAACGTCCGAACGATCGCCGCGCCTCTCGCGCCTCCTCCATCCGTTTCGACGCGCGTGATGTTCGCGCCGTGCGTTTATTGTAATGTTCAATCGACGTTTGTACTTTCTTATTTAAGTTACGTACCAATGATGTATTCGAAGTGCAAAATAAATCGGTGTCTTTCCAAACGAGAGTTGTGTACCGCACGCGGCACGCGGCGGGCGGCGGGCGGCGGGCGGCGGGTGCACGCGGCCCACTGCGCGCGCGGTGCACGCGGGCCCGCGGCGGCCGCGGCGGGCGCGCAGTGTACAGCCGCTCCCGCTATGGTTCCATATCATGTAACTTGCGAACTGTGCATTTACGTAGCGAGTAAGTCCTCCTCTAGGCTAGCGAATCAAATTAGGAATATATTTTTGTATGTAAAGTGTACGGCGATCCCCCCCCCCCAACCCCCACACACTGCAGGGCTGCCCCCCGCGTGCGTGAGGGAGCGTTAGGTATCGACAACTTGTAATAATAGTGAACGGGGTGTGTACATACGAGGGAGGGTCAATAAGTCTGTGGCATTTCGCAAAAAAATACTTTTACTTTACTAACATTTGGTTTTATTTTTCCGCATTTTTAATCTCTTTCCGCCGAGCCATTTCTTTAGGTTTGGAAACGGGAAATACGAACAGAGCTAGCTCCGGAGAATATGGCGGGAGTGGTAGCAGTTCGTATCTTAAATCATTCAATTTCGCCATAGCGACCGCTGACGTATGGACCCATGCATTGTCCTGGTGGAAGAGCACTTTATTGTTGGCCAAATGCGATCGTTTTTCCTTTAAATAGTGGTTGAACCAGTCTAATAAGTTAGCATAATATTTGCCATCGATTGTTTTACCCTTTTGGAGCTAATCGATGTGGATTATGCTACTTGCATCCAAAAAAAACTGTCGCCTCAACTTTGTTGCTTGACAGACACACTTTGGCCTTCTTCGGCGCCGATTCACCCTTGGAAACCTACTGTTTCGACTGTTCCTTGGTCTCCGATGGATCCATGTTTCGTCCACAGCTACGAAACGGCACAAAAACTCACCGACTTGCGGTCAAACAACGCGGCCCCTCTCGCAGTCTCCGGTCTCCGATCGGCCGACACCATATTGTGGACTTTTTCATTGTTTTCGGGTGTAGAGAGCTCAATATGGGCATCCAGGACGACCGGCATCAATTGTGATTGTGCAACCACAACGGAATTCAGTTAACCACCTATTTTATCATAGAAATAGATGCCGTGGAGTTCCCATAGTACGTACTTGTCCTGCTTTTGTTTGGTTTGCGCAATACTTAATGAGCACCAAAAATTCACTTTTTCCATTTACATGAAAATTTGCGCGCTTTTCTTTATTGTAAAGCTGCCATAGACGATGGTTTTCATTGAAACTTTAACAGTAATCCGTTGAAGGATGGTTGTTGACCATAGAGTATATACTTTTTTACAAAAGAGGCGGAAAATGTTAAAGGTCACGGACTTATTGACCCACCCTGGTATTATATGTGGAATGATTATATTAAACATCTCATCAGAGGAGAGGAAAATACTGAAATGAACAACTGTTTTCATACGATCATTTTGATAACGTTGAGCGGTAGGAACCGCGAAGTTTGTTCGACGCCAAAAAATTACGGTAATGGCGTATTCTGTACAACTCAAGCGATCAAGCTTTTTTCCTTTCCGCTGACGGCTCTAAGTTCGGTAATCACTCCTCGGTCTATGAAGTCGCACGCTGTAGTGAATCATATATTGTTTGTATGACATAAGGGGGGGGGGGATGATTCTTGAGTTTTTACGGAATAATTTGTAATGTATTATTGCGACTAGCGGCGATGTTGCCGCGCCGCGTGACTAATAAAAATATTAAACTTATTTGTTTTTTTTTTATTTATTAACCTTCATGGAACAAAACATTTCATTTCTTCGAGCAATAACAAGCATGGACTTTTTGGCGGGAAAACGAAAAAGATCGCATCGTATTTTCCAAAACTTGTGTTATTTTCAGTGTTAGTGAATAAAATTGGTGGCATTCTATTCGTTAAGTGCTGGATTACAGGCGTGAGTGTGGGAAAATGGTATAATGATGGTGAAACGTTTCTTTTCGTGTTGTTTCCAAAACTCCATAGAAGCTTCAAGTAAAGTTGCCACCACTTTACTAGGAGTATGACTTTGACAAGACTATGACTTGACACATATTTGCGTAAATATCATTAACTTAAAAATTATCAATTACTTGACACTGGCTAAATACACAAAAGTGTGGAGCCAAAACATAAAAAAAAACACAAGCATGGAGAACTCGTATTTAATTGAACATTTACAAGATATCTGATCATTTTCTTCTCATTTACTATGCAACGAGAGAGACAGAGAAAGTGGTACACAGTCTGCCCTATCTATCTTGAAATGTCAATGAAGCCGTCAGCGCAGTGTCACGCGAAACTATACTTTGATAGGTTCAATAGACACTGCTGCTTGATTTGGGCAGCTATGTCGCTTAGCATCAGGCGAACGACCAGCTCGTCATGTCATTCCTGTTGCTGAGAGGGAGGATGATCCGATACTAAAGCGTTGGACGGGGATGCTTGTGTTCCCGACGCATCGAAATGCCTAGTAATAAACTACTGCGTTACGCCCTGGCTTCGCACGGGTTCATTAGTAAAACGCGGTTGCACGGGATAAAAGCATCCTATGTCTCTTCTATATCCGTCTCCAGATTTTAAGCTACCTCACCAATTTTCAGCCAAATCGGTTCAGTCGTTCTCGATTTTAATTTATTAATATTAATATAAATTAAAATAGTATAAATATTTAAATTTATATTATTTTAATTATAATAATAATATTGTTATAAATAGTGTAACTATCACGATTTTCTTGCGTCATAGCTTCAATATGTCTAGATTAATTTCGATAAATCAACGGGCAAGTCAACTCAGCTAGTCAACAATGAAGTCGGACTGAAAGATACGTTTCATAGCCATTTGCTTAACATGATAAAAAAATTGATAAAACGTTTCTCCACACAAACTTTAACATCACATTTCACTCTTTTAAGGATTGATTTTTCAAAACTGTGAAGCACTTGTAGTTTTTTTTTCTTTTTCTTGATATATTTGCAAAGTTTCATAAAAATAACTTTATAAAAAAATCTCTCCATACAAACTTTACCAACCCTTCTCACCACTTCAAGGGATGATATGTCAGTTATCTGCGTCTATTCCGAGCTCTACATTATTAAGTGAACAGTTAATGCCATCTGTTGTCGAAGGGCATTAAGTATTATAGCGCCATCTGTCATCGAGTGGCAGTATCATATCGGCAGACAGTAAATTGGTTGTTATAGTTACGGCAGATAGTAAGTTCTATTAATAAAAGTAGCCTGAATGATGACCGGGATAATAAACATTTACCATAATAAGTTCCAAAAAAATCGGTACGGTAGTTTTTGCGTGATCGCGTAACATGGGACGGACAGAAGTGTTACAAAATTTCCTAGATGGCGCTGTTTGGTGTTGTCAATGATAATGCAAGGTTTCTATGGAATTTGTGGTAGCTTGACACTTGGTATGACATGACACTCACAAACCACGTCCTACATTGCCAAAACGGCAACTGTTTTATATGACTCACAAAGCACGTCAAATATTGTGAATTGTAAATACATTGCAAAAACGGCAGCTGTATGACACGACACTCACCGACACGTCATCCATTGCAAAATCGGCAGCTGTATGACACGACACTCACCGACACGTCATCCATTGCAAAATCAGCAACTGTATGACATGACACTCACAGATACGTCATACATTGCAAAAGGGCAACTGTATGTCATGACACTCACAAACCACGTCATACATAGCCGAAACGGCAACTGGACGAAATGACACTCACAAACCACGTCATACCTTCTAAAAACGGAAACTGTATGACACGACTCTCACAAACCACGTCATACATAGCCAAAACGGCAACTGGACGAAATGACACTCACAAACCACGTCATACCTTGTAAAAACGGAAGCTGTATGACTTGACACTCACAAACCACGGCATACATTGAAAAATCGGCAGCTATATGACACATAAAAAAAAAAAAAAAAAAACGACACTCACAAACCACGTCATACCTTGTAAAAACGGAAACTGTATGACACGACACTCACCGACACGTCATCCATTGCAAAATCAGCAACTGAATGACATGACACTCACAGATACGTCATACATTGCAAAAGGGCAACTGTATGTCATGACACTCACAAACCACGTCATACATAGCCAAAACGGCAACTGGACGAAATGACACTCACAAACCACGTCATACCTTGTAAAAACGGAAACTGTATGACACGACACTCACAAACCACGTCATACATAGCCAAAACGGCAACTGGACGAAATGACACTCACAAACCACGTCATACCTTGTAAAAACGGAAGCTGTATGACTTGACACTCACAAACCACGGCATACATTGAAAAATCGGCAGCTATATGACACATAAAAAAAAAAAAAAAAAAACGACACTCACAAACCACGTCATACCTTGTAAAAACGGAAACTGTATGACACGACACTCACCGACACGTCATCCATTGCAAAATCAGCAACTGAATGACATGACACTCACAGATACGTCATACATTGCAAAAGGGCAACTGTATGTCATGACACTCACAAACCACGTCATACATAGCCAAAACGGCAACTGGACGAAATGACACTCACAAACCACGTCATACCTTGTAAAAACGGAAACTGTATGACACGACACTCACAAACCACGTCATACCTTGTAAAAACGGAAACTGTATGACATTACACTCGCAGATACGTCATACATTGCAAAAGGGCAACTGTATTTCATGACACTCACAAACCACGTCATACATAGCCAAAACGGCAACTGGACGAAATGACACTCACAAACCACGTCATACCTTGTAAAAACGGAAACTGTATGACACGACACTCGCAAACCACGTCATACCTTGTAAAAACGGAAACTGTATGACACGACACTCACAAACCACGGCATACATTGAAAAATCGGCAGCTATATGACACGACACTTACAAACCACGTCATACCTTGTAAAAACGGAAACTGTATGACACGACACTCACAAGCCACGTCATACCTTGTAAAAACGGAAACTGTATGACACGACACTCACAAGCCACGTCATACCTTGTAAAAACGGAAACTGTATGACATCACATTCACAAACCACCTCATACATTGCAAAAACTATATGGAGAGAATAATCCCGCCAGAAGAAATTATAATGTATTGTCTCGACATAGAATTCAGTCACTATCGGGGAGTAAGCGTTATTGCTTTATTCTGGTTTATGTTGGATGAGTAGGCGCTTAAGCTTACTTACTCATATTCTCTATTATTTCATAAAGAAGATAATTTCATAGGTAAAAACCATATACTTAATAATATTTATTCTTCGTAAATATGGTCTTAAATAGTTCTTTATGTCTTAAGAGACTAGAAGTGATAGATAGATAGATTAAACTCTTTATTGTACACACAAAATAATAATAAAAATACAAAGAAAAAAACAACCAATTATATAAAGCGTAACAATGGGCGACCTTATCGCTAAAAACGATCTCTTCCAGGCAACCTTTGGATGGAGAGAAATTGACGAAGTGGTAAATGACAGGGTGCACATAACTATTTCGTTCATATAAAGGACATAACTATAATACCTACTTAACTTCTTAAAATACAGATGAGATATATAAGTGAACTGTGATCACAAAAAAAAATGCGCAATATACACCTATGCTCTTAATTTGTTAACAGAAATTCGGATTTTACTTAGTTTTATAGAAAAAGTGCATACCTTCCTCCAATAGTGAGAACGGATATATTAAAACTATGAAGTCCCTCGGTATAGGTATAGTGCTTCCTCGGTATTACGGAAAAATTACTACTTAGGAAAAAGGCCGTACTTGGAACTCCATACAGTGTTCCAGGTTAAGCTCAAACGGCATACTGTCTTCAGTATATACCGAAACCACTGACACCATCCACTCGTTTGTTTCTAGTGTTGTAAGAATAATGTTTTCGGTTGTAATGGTATGGTCATTCAAGATCTAAATGAAAAAATCACAAGTTCAAAACTGTCACCATTCAACGTGCGATACGTCAAAAGATCCGTCTCTAGTTGCACTGCAAAATTTTTTTTAAATGTTTAGTACTACAATTTAAAGAAATTGAAGAAAACCCGTAATTTGGTGTTCGTACATGATAGCTTTTTGACATTCAAACACCTATAACTTTTGAATTTATGAACCGATTGTCGCGAAAAAACGTTTTTCGTAATCAGCTGGACCCCCCGCAAGCACGGGGTCCTAGCTCGCAAAAAAATTGCCCGCCCACCCACCCGTCCTCGATCACTAAGGTAAAATTTCAGTGCAGTGGGAATGATATTTTTATTGAAATATTTTTTTTTTGGTGTTTAATTAAAATTGTTTTTTTTTAAGTCGTTCTATTCTATTTAATACTACATTCGATTGGAAAATTATTACATATTTACAATTTCTTTCAATTTTTTTTTTTTCTATCGAGTATGATAAGGGATCCTCATGGATAGGTTAGGTTATGATGATGATTGAGGTAAGATTAGGTTAGGTTAGGTTAGGTTAGGTTAGGTTAGGTTAGGTTAGGTTAGGTTAGGTTAGGTTAGGTTAGGTTAGGTTAGGTTTTTTTTTTTTTTTTTTTTTTTTTTTTTTTTTTTTTTTTTTTTTTTTTAAACCTGTCCGGGCGCTATGGCCCGGCCTGCGAGCTGCCTACCTCTAACATGGGGGTCAGAGACTTTATTTTCGTTAAATAATTTTTTACAAGGTCAGGATTGGGGTTTGGGTGTTTGTTTCTTTTTCTTATTTTACAAATCGTTTTGCAATGTTATGCTTACATTTACATATCGTCATTATTTTAATCTTAGCTTTCTTTCATTCCTAAAAATTGCTAGCCTGGGTTGCAAGATACATTTTCTTCTTGTTTATATACATTATTATTCTTATTCTAATTTTGGTTTAAACTTCTTTTAGTCCACTTATTCTAGTCACATGGTCCTATTCTGTTTACATTATTTTTGACATGTTGTTTACTAATTTGGTTTTACATTTTGAAGATTACAGTTTTAGGTATACATCTATTTGTTTTACAATCTATTTTATTTTACAATGCTGCCTAAATATATATTTACCATACATTTCCAGCATATTTGTACATCTTATTATTTATTGCTATTTTTTATTACCTATTCTATATAACATTCTTATTTATCGTTGTTTTGTGGTTTTTATCTTTAGGGGCCGCGACAAGTGCAGTTTTATTTTATCTATTCTATTTTGTGTTTGCTTACTTTTAATTTTGTTTCCGTTTGTTGATGGCCTTGGCATTGCGCATAGGATTTTACCTTGGTTTACATCCGTTTCAGCTTGGCGAAAATTGTGACACCTTTTTGTTCACCAACTTCAGCATTTTTCTACGAAACTGTCCTCCGTTGTTTCTGGTGTTTTATACTTGTTCGCCAATTTCATCATGGATTTTACCATTACAACGCCTTCAGCTGTACGCGATGGTGGCTCTGGCTAGAGCCTCCCATTTTCTTCGTATTGTACACTCATCGCTGAAGGCGTTGTGTTCCACGTTTTCTAGCTTTGCGTGGACACAGTTGCAGCATGTTGGGGTCCCACCCGCCAGCCAGTCTGCGCACTGCTGTCTCATGTGGGGACCCCCACAGTGGCTGCACTTCTCTTTTTGGTCCTTGCAGAACCTACGCCCATGCCCGTAGCCGAGGCAGAGCGAACATTGTACCAGCGGTGATTGATCCATCACTCTAATACGCTGCAGGTCAATGTGCACTGCCCCGGCCTCTACCATGCGTTTATACAGATTAGGAGACACCCTCAGAACTACGTGACTAGTGGATGGACTGCGAGTCTTTTTGCGGTACGCGACATCAATTCTTTCCTCCACCCTGTCCAGTCCATGGAATAGGAATGCGTTTTGTTTTAAAAGAGCCGTTACGATGTCCTCATCAGAGTTTTCCTGGAGGACATTCTTTAGTATAACTAGTGGGTCTTTGTTACTGATTTCTTCCACATTAAGATCTTTTGCTCTCCTTAACCTTTCTTTCAATCTTTCTCTTTCTTCCACCGTTTTACATCCGACAATCACTTTTCTATCTCTTGTCTTCCTTACTCTCTCTACATTTAATCCTCCTTCCTTCGCGTTCACCACATTCCTTATTTTATTTAATACCTCATCCCCCGTCTCCATTCCGTCTTTCGCAGTTACTGCCACAGAATGCAATACTGTGTGCTCGACGAAATGTTTTCTGGGAGGTGCGGCCAAAATACTCGCATACGTTTGTTTTTCCATCGTTTCTCTAAGTGCCTCCACCGTATCAGTGTTTTGCCTAGATTGCTGTACGTGTTCTTCCATCTTTTTTACTATTACATTCTTCATATCTTCGATTTTGTTGCTAAGTTCAATTATGCCACCTCTATCCATACCCTCTTTGTCTTGTTTACTTCTTTCCTCTATGATTTTATTAAGCTCTTCTACTTGTCTCTTATATTTGTCTCTCTCCTGTTCCGCTTCTTCTATCTGCTGTATTAAATTATCAAAATCTGCTACAATTAGTGCATTCGCATCGTCCGATTCTTTTAGCAGATAGAATAGGCGGTTGGTTTCTGACAAGACGGCGTCCTTAATAGTTGTTTTAATATTTCTAGAATTATTTATTTCTGTTTCTATTTTGTAATAACATTCTTTTGCTTGCATGTGACGGGTAAGGTAAACCGTTTTTTCTGGCTGTGATAATATGCTTGTTCCTGCCTCAGGTGTTTTTTCTGGGCAGCTTCTATTTTGATTCGGAGAGCTATGGGGTGTTGAAGATTTTCTTTTTGAGGGTCCAGCCCTTCCAACGCTCGCAGACTTTTCCGTGTTGCTCTTCGGTGTATGAAACATGTTAGTTATTTTGTCTTGACACGGAAAAACAGGTTAGTCAATGTTAAAATCTGTATATTCTAATCTATTTATATTTATATATATATATATATGTATATGATAGTTTAATCTATATATTTGTATATAATGTTTTAGAATTTTCTAAATTTACTGGTATTACTAATTTTGTTTTTCTGTTTCAGGTCGTCGGGTGTGCAGAGGTCAAATAGTTCCAGTTCGGGTAAGTACAGAAATTTTTTATATCAATAATATATAAATTTGTCAACACAAGGTCATAAATAAAAAGATTAAAATTATTTACTCCAAACAGAGTAATTATATCCTAGTCAATAAGATTTTCTCTAGGTAAATTATATTCTAGTCAGCTAAAACACACAATAAAATAATTTAGTTAGTCAATAAAATAAAAAGTCGCGTTCCACTATATCTTGGCCCAGAAAGATAAAACCGCATATTGGCAATATTTTTAAAATATGATAACTACAAATAATTTTTTAGGAGGCGGGGGGAGGGGAACGGGGGTATGGTAGGCGAGTATACAGCTATTTACAATTTTAATATCACCAAAATATATTACACAATACAAAATGAAAAAGAAATTTTTAAGTCGGGAAGGGGGGGGGGGGGGGGGGGGCTTATGAATGGCTAAGAAGTACACAGTAGTTAGCAATTTTAATTTTAGCAAAAATAATTTTTTACAAAAAATTTTTACAATTCAATTTTCCAAACTATTGCTTTTGATATGGGGAAACTATTTTTTGGAGTAAAGGGATGGGAAAAATTTAGAAAAATAGAAAATTACAATCTGACCAGACGAGTCGGTGTCAAAAACGACCTATCTATCACCGTTTCCGAGATATTCAGATTACAAAGTTAAAATAAATGTTATGCGGTTTGTAAACTTAAACTAATTTTAGTATAACCAAGCGCTTACAATATAAAAATCCAATTCTTTTATAACAACTTAGCTTAGGTAATGGCCTACCCCTGGCAAAATTTTTGGGGTAGGTTGTCGCTGAAAATTTTGAAAAACAATTTTTTGAAAAATTTTGTCAACTGCACCAAACTTTAAAAATCTATAACTTGTTCAAATATGTACTTATCTAAATTCTGAAAACGGTTTTAGCTTCAGGTTCTGGTCTTCTTTCTGGCTGCGTGTTCAAAACTTCCACCACCGCCGCGGATGGGAGACCACGTGTCCACGTGCTACTTGTTTTTTTGCCGTTTTCTCCTTAACGGGAAACGGCAAAAATCCGGTTGAGGTGTCGGAAGATAGGCCTCCCCCGGGCCTATCGAGCCGCACTTAAAAAAGTGGGGGTCAAAGATCTTATTTGACCAGCGTTGATTTTTGAAGTTTTAAAATTTTTTACTTTACCACTTTTTCACGGATAACTTTTTTGGCACTTCACTATTGTGGAAACGGTTATCACCAGCGTGTCGGCCTTGTTTTTCCGAAAATTTTTATATATTGCACGACTTTGTAGCCGCAAAAAATACCACCACTTTGGAATAAAATCGGAAATTATTTTTCACAAATTGCCTGGACCGTGGCGTGCCGGGCGGAGGTTGGGACGCGACTGGTTAGGTTAGGTTAGGTTAGGTTGGGGTGGGGTGCAATGCCAGGATACCTCCACGTTGCCTCGGGTGCTGCAATTCCCTCTTAATGCTTGCATTCGGGGGGAAGGGCAGCACCTGGACCGGTGCACCCTGGGCAACGGCTAACAACTTTCCTTCGGGGATCTTGTTAGCCGTTGGCGAAATTCCTGGCGGGGGGGGGGGCCTCTCTGCGATCCCTATGCCTCGGCATAGGGCGCAGCAGAGAGGCGGGGACTCGCACCGTCGCATCCTTGGCATGGGAGGCGGTGGTGCGAGTCAAGGCGGCCTCTCGTTGTCGAGCAATTAGCCATGCTCGACAATGGGAGGACCGGGGAGGTGGTCCCTCTTCTGTTCGCAGGGGGGGGACCAAGGAGCGGGGGAGGGAGTGTCTTATCGCTCCCTCGCTCCAGAGGGTGGGGCGATGTCCAGGAGTAAGCGGCATCGCCCCTGGTGAGGGAGGGGCTTAAAAACCCCTCCGGGAGGGGGCTTTATACACCCCCCCCCGAGGAGGAGCGCGCGCCGTCGCCTTTGGTCGGAGGGGCGACGGTGGCGCGCTAGTGGGCAGCAGGCGGCTGCAGGATCGGCCTCTCACCGTCGATTCGTTGCGGTCGTCTCGACGAGGAGAGGCCCGGGGAGGTGGGGGGCGGGGGAGAGAGATTGCCATCCTCTCGCTCCTCCGCTCCAGAGGGCGGGGGCGATGCCCCGTTATAGCCCCGGGGCATCGCTATCGCTCTCGCGAATGAAGGAGGGGCTTTGTACACCCCTCCGGGGAGGGGGCTCTATACACCCCCCCCCGTGGAGGATCGCGCCGACGTCTCTGAGGGCCGGAGGCGGCGGCGCGAGTGGCAGCAGGTGGCTGCAGAATTGGCCTCTCACCGTCGACCGCCTTGCTAGGAGCGCTCGACGAGGAGAGGTCTGGGGAGGGGGCTTTATACACCCCCCCCCGTGGAGGAGCTCGCGCCGTCGTCTCCCTGCCTATTGCGGCAGACAACGGCGCAAGCTAGGGGCGGGGGAAAGAGAACGGAGTACTCTCTCTCCCCCACTCCTGAGGGCGCGGTGACGGAGCCGGGATTAAATTCCTGACTCCGTCCCTGCGGCGGGGACTCGGGGCGCTGGATGTGGGCCATCCAACGTCCCTGAAAACAGGGTCCCCCAGAGGAGTTGGTGCCCCAGATGTTCCGGGGCATCACTCGAGGAGGAGGAGGGGCTTTATACACCCCTCCGGGAGGGGGTTTTATACACCCCCCCCCGAGGAGGGCTCGCTCCTGCACGGAGCGAGCAACAGCGCAAGCGGGGCTGCGGAGAATGCGCAAGCGGGCCCGCGGCCCCGCTTCCAGCTGAGTAGGCGGAACATCGTGGAGGTTTTAGTCGGTATGGGTGCCCCTTCCGGGCATCGAGCCCGACACTACCCGTGGCCGACCCAGCCGCGGGTGTGCGTAAATGCATTTCCCCCACGTTAAAAAAAAAAAAAAAAAAAAAAAAGGTTAGGTTGGGGTGGGGTGCAATGCCAGGATACCTCCACGTTGCCTCGGGTGCTGCAATTCCCTCTTAATGCTTGCATTCGGGGGGAAGGGCAGCACCTGGACCGGTGCACCCTGGGCAACGGTTAACAACTTTCCTTCGGGGATCTTGTTAGCCGTTGGCGAAATTCCTGGCAGGGGGAGGGCCTCTCTGCGATCCCTATGCCTCGGCATAGGGCTTAGCAGAGAGGCGGGGACTCGCACCGTCGCATCCTTGGCATGGGAGGCGGTGGTGCGAGTCAAGGCGGCCTCTCGTTGTTGAGCAATCAGCCATGCTCGACAATGGGAGGACCGGGGAGGTGGTCCCTCTTCTGTTCGCAGGGGGGGGACCAAGGAGCGGGGGAGGGAGTGTCCTATCGCTCTCTCGCTCCAGAGGGTGGGGCGATGTCCAGGAGTAAGCGGCATCGCCCCTGGTGAGGGAGGGGCTTAAAAGCCCCTCCGGGAGGGGGCTTTATACACCCCCCCCGAGGAGGAGCGCGCGCCGTCACCTTTGGTCGGAGGGGCGACGGTGGCGCGCTAGTGCGCAGCAGGCGGCTGCAGGTTCGGTCTCTCACCGTCGATTCGTTGCGTCCGTCTCGACGAGGAGAGGCCCGGGGAGGTAAGGGGCGGGGGAGAGAGATTGCCATCCTCTCGCTCCTCCGCTCCAGAGGGCGGGGGCGATGCCCCGTTGTAGCCCCGGGACATCGCAATCGCTCTCGCGAATTGAGGAGGGGCTTTGTACACCCCTCCGGGGAGGGGGCTCTATACACCCCCCCCCGTGGAGGAACTCGCGCCGTCGTCTCCCTGCCTATTGCGGCAGACAACGGCGCGAGTTAGGGGCGAGGGAAAGAGAACGGAGTACTCTCTCTCCCCCGCTCCTGAGGGCGCGGTGACGGAGCCGGGATTAAATTCCTGACTCCGTCCCTGCGGCGGGGACTCGGGGCGCTGGATGTGGGCCATCCAACGTCCCAAACAGGGTCCCCCAGAGGAGTTGGTGCCCCAGATGTTCCGGGGCATCACTCGAGGAGGAGGAGGGGCTTTATACACCCCTCCGGGAGGGGCTTTATACACCCCCCCGAGGAGGGCTTGCTCCTGCACGGAGCGAGCAACAGCGCAGGCGGGGCTGCGGAGAATGCGCAAGCGGGCCCGCGGCCCCGCTTCCAGCTGAGTAGGCGGAACATCGTGGAGGTTTTAGTCGGTATGGGTGCCCCTTCCGGGCATCGAGCCCGACACTACCCGTGGCCGACCCAGCCGCGGGTGTGCGTAAATGCATTTCCCCCACGTAAAAAAAAAAAAAAAAAAAAAAAAAAAAAAAAGGTTAGGTTGGGGTGGGGTGCAATGCCAGGATACCTCCACGTTGCCTCGGGTGCTGCAATTCCCTCTTAATGCTTGCATTCGGGGGGAAGGGCAGCACCTGGACCGGTGCACCCTGGGCAACGGTTAACAACTTTCCTTCGGGGATCTTGTTAGCCGTTGGCGAAATTCCTGGCAGGGGGGGGGGCCTCTCTGCGATCCCTATGCCTCGGCATAGGGCGCAGCAGAGAGGCGGGGACTCGCACCGTCGCATCCTTGGCATGGGAGGCGGTGGTGCGAGTCAAGGCGGCCTCTCGTTGTTGAGCAATCAGCCATGCTCGACAATGGGAGGACCGGGGAGGTGGTCCCTCTTCTGTTCGCAGGGGGGGGACCAAGGAGCGGGGGAGGGAGTGTCCTATCGCTCTCTCGCTCCAGAGGGTGGGGCGATGTCCAGGAGTAAGCGGCATCGCCCCTGGTGAGGGAGGGGGCTTTATACACCCCCCCCGAGGAGGAGCGCGCGCCGTCACCTTTGGTCGGAGGGGCGACGGTGGCGCGCTAGTGGGCAGCAGGCGGCTGCAGGTTCGGTCTCTCACCGTCGATTCGTTGCGTCCGTCTCGACGAGGAGAGGCCCGGGGAGGTAAGGGGCGGGGGAGAGAGATTGCCATCCTCTCGCTCCTCCGCTCCAGAGGGCGGGGGCGATGCCCCGTTGTAGCCCCGGGACATCGCAATCGCTCTCGCGAATTGAGGAGGGGCTTTGTACACCCCTCCGGGGAGGGGGCTCTATACACCCCCCCCCGTGGAGGAACTCGCGCCGTCGTCTCCCTGCCTATTGCGGCAGACAACGGCGCGAGTTAGGGGCGAGGGAAAGAGAACGGAGTACTCTCTCTCCCCCGCTCCTGAGGGCGCGGTGACGGAGCCGGGATTAAATTCCTGACTCCGTCCCTGCGGCGGGGACTCGGGGCGCTGGATGTGGGCCATCCAACGTCCCAAACAGGGTCCCCCAGAGGAGTTGGTGCCCCAGATGTTCCGGGGCATCACTCGAGGAGGAGGAGGGGCTTTATACACCCCTCCGGGAGGGGGCTTTATACACCCCCCCCGAGGAGGGCTTGCTCCTGCACGGAGCGAGCAACAGCGCAGGCGGGGCTGCGGAGAATGCGCAAGCGGGCCCGCGGCCCCGCTTCCAGCTGAGTAGGCGGAACATCGTGGAGGTTTTAGTCGGTATGGGTGCCCCTTCCGGGCATCGAGCCCGACACTACCCGTGGCCGACCCAGCCGCGGGTGTGCGTAAATGCATTTCCCCCACGTAAAAAAAAAAAAAAAAAAAAAAAAAAAAAAAAAAAAAAAAAAAAAGGTTAGGTTGGGGTGGGGTGCAATGCCAGGATACCTCCACGAAACCCCGGGTGTTGTAGTTCCTCTTGAATGCTTGCATTCGGGGGGAAGGGCAACACTTGGCTCGGTGCACCCTGGGCAACGGTTAATAACTTTCCTTCGGGGATCTTGTTAGCCGTTGGCTGAATTCCTGGCGGGGTCTCTCTGCGATCCCTATGTCTCGGCATAGGGCGCAGCAGAGAGACGGGGAGGGGGCGATGAAGGATCGCCCCAGCGGACCTTCGGGTCGTGGGATGGCCGGCCTTCAAGGCTGGCGGCGCGGCAGGGAGGGTCAACTCGGCCACCCTGCCGGGCACCTCGGGATGGAGCAGTTCTGTCTGCAGTGGGCCTTCGGGCCGGGGGATGGCGGACCTTCAAGGTCTGCGGCGCGGCGGGGAGGGTCAATTCGGCCGCCCCGTCGGGCACGCTGGTGGAAGCCAGTGTTTTGTGTGTGTATGTGTGTATGTTTCTGTGTGTGTTTTTTATAGGCAGCCGGCACTTTACGCCGGCACCCCAAAACATGGCCGATTTCAATAGAAGTAGATTACCCCAGGGAGGTAAAGCCGGAAACGGACAATCCTTCCCTCCTCCGGGAGGCTGCCCCTCGTATTCTGGGGGGGGCAAGAATCGCCATTCATCGTCTAAAGTTGTGAAGATTGTGGAGTGTCCCAAGAGGGACGAGAGGAGGAGTAGAGAGCCCGCTCTGGACTCTGACGACTTAGAGTCGTTGGGTTCCAGACCCGGCTCCGCCATGAGCGTCGAGTCGATAGGACGCAAGAGGAGGAACCCTAGCAGTGCTGGTACTGCCTCTGACTCTGATGAGGAGCAGAGCAGTAGACCACCTGCTAGGAGAGGAAGAGGTCGCCCACCAACTACTGGCCAGTACGTCGGGCTCGCCAAGGCGCAAGCGGAGTTGAACGCACTCAAGCGTGAAGAACTCCGCTTGCAGGCCGAGGCTGAGCTGACGAGCTATGTAAGGGAGCAGACGGAAAGGACGAGAGCTCGCGCTTCGGTGAGGTCCGGAAGTGATTCCGGTCCCAAATCGAGCAGCGAGCTGGTGAGCGCTGTCGTTGACAGCCTCACCATTATTAAGGAGGTCGCGACGAAGTCGTCGAACCTTAAGGGGACACTAGTCCGGAGCCTTAAGGACGCGGCGGCTTCGATCCACGAGGCGGTCACGGAGATGTCTTCTCTCTCCGTGTCCGATGAGAACCGGCTCCTCCAGGCCGACAACGCTCGGCTGAAGGCGGAAGTGGGCGATCTTCGTAAGGAGGTCGCCCAGATGAAGCTGGATATGGAGGAGCTGAGGAGGGCTCAGAGGCAGACGGTGGCTCCCTCGGTCGCTCGCGAGAGCGTCGAGGTCGAGCCGATCCGTCCTGCCTCGCAGACACGGCGTGGAGGCGGAGCGATCCGCCGAAACGCCCCTACACCGGATAAGGACGGAGACGAGTTCGAGCGGGAGATCATGGTGAAGGTGGGGACCATGGTCAACGCTCGGCTCGAGGCGCTGGCACGCAGGCTTCCTCCGGAGCCGCGTATTCGGCCCCCACTAGCAGCGGACAAGGGGAAGGGTAAGGCAGCCAAAGCTGCGGCCCCTGCCCCTGTGCCGGCAGTCGGGGAGCCGAAAAGGAAGAGGAAAAGGAAGAAGAAGAAGAAGAAGGCCGGCGCTGGTCCTTTACAACCAGCGTCGGCGAAACAGCCCAAGGCACTGCCACCAGCGCCGAAGGCTATGAAGGAGAAATGGAGCGACGTGGCGAAGCGTGGCAAAACCAATGGGTCTGGTGCGGTGCAGAGGGCAACGCAGACCAGGAACCCGGCGGCAAAGCTGCGCCCGCCACGCACGTCGGCCGTCGTCCTGACTCTCGAGCCTATTGCTCGGGAGAAAGGATTCACGTACATGGACGCGCTCAATAAGGCCAAGTCGTCCATTGTCTTGACCGACCACGGCATACCGCCTCTAAGCTTCCGTATTTCGCAAGCTGGGGCGCGTATGCTGGAGGTCAGTGGTCCGGACAGTGCCGACAAAGCCGATTTACTGGCGGAGAAGATTAAGGAGGTAGTACCGGCGGAGTTCGTCCGCGTCACCAGGCCGTCGAAGTGCGCAGAAATGCGCATTTCCGGCCTCGACGACTCCGTCACGTCGGACGAGGTAGCGGAGGCGGTCGCGCGCATCGGCGGATGCTCGATCGACTCCATCAGGTATAGCGAGGTTCGCACAAACCTGATCGGAGTCGGCTCGATGTGGCTGAGATGCCCGATCGCCGCCGCCAAGGAGGTAGCGCTGGGGGGCACGCTGCTCGTGGGTTGGACCTCGGCAAGGGTCCACCTGCTGGAGCGCAAGCCCTTTGTTTGCTTCAAATGTTTGGAGGAAGGTCACGTACGTGCTAAGTGCCCATCCAAGGTGGACCGCAGCGATAAGTGCTATCGCTGCGGACAGCCTGGACACGTAGCCAGCGTATGTACCGCTGCGGCTCGCTGCATGCTCTGTGCGGCAGCGAATTGTAGCGATGACCATAGGATGGGAGGCAAGGGTTGTAACGCCCTCAAGCCCAAGCCCAAGCAGAGGTTGGGAGACGGAGCGAGGGTGGATCGTAAGACCACTTCGACTCCGGCCCGCCCTGCGAAGGCAAAGGCTAAGGACATGCCGATGTCTGTTGACCCTGGGCCTAGTGCCCCGGGTCCGGGACGTCAGTGATGTCGGGATCGGCGGGTGACGAACGGGGGTTCGTCGTCCGCACGCCAATCGATCCCCCAAGCGGGTCGGCGCACTGGGTGCCTGGTGCGCTGAAACCGAGAGGGCACGTCCTGACGAGGACGTAAGGAAGAGTGCCGCGCCTGCGGGCTGTGGCTGCCGCGGACAGGGATACGGAGGAGTCGTACCACGTACCCGCGTCCCTGTCGCGATCGCGGAAGAGAAGGGGCACCCCAGGTTTTTAGTGAGTATACCGCCTCACTTTAGGAGGTGGGAGTCTCACATATCCTCCGGCTCCCCCCGGGGCTGGAGGAATCCGTAATTTGGATTTTCCTGGGTTAAAAAAAAAAAAAAAAAAAAAAAAAAAAAAAAAAAAAAGGTTAGGTTGGGGTGGGGTGCAATGCCAGGATACCTCCACGAAACCCCGGGTGTTGTAGTTCCTCTTGAATGCTTGCATTCGGGGGGAAGGGCAACACTTGGCTCGGTGCACCCTGGGCAACGGTTAATAACTTTCCTTCGGGGATCTTGTTAGCCGTTGGCTGAATTCCTGGCGGGGTCTCTCTGCGATCCCTATGTCTCGGCATAGGGCGCAGCAGAGAGACGGGGAGGGGGCGATGAAGGATCGCCCCAGCGGACCTTCGGGTCGTGGGATGGCCGGCCTTCAAGGCTGGCGGCGCGGCAGGGAGGGTCAACTCGGCCACCCTGTCGGGCACTTCGGGACGGTGCAGTTCTGTCTGCAGAGGGCTTTCGGGCCGGGGGATGGCGGACCTTCAAGGTCTGCGGCGCGGCGGGGAGGGTCAATTCGGCCGCCCCGTCGGGCACGCTGGTGGAAGCCAGTGTTTTGTGTGTGTCTGAGTGTATGTTTCTGTGTGTGTTTTTATAGGCAGCCGGCACTTTACGCCGGCACCCAAAACTATGGCTGATTCAAAGAGATGTAATGTACCCCAGGGAGGTAAAGCCGGAAACGGACAATCCTTCCCTCCTCCGGGAGGCTGCCCCTCGTATTCTGGGGGGGGCAAGAGTCGCCATTTAACGTCAATCGAGATCATGGAGTGTCCCAAGGGGGACGAGAAGAGGAGGTCATTGAGGAGAGAGCCCGCTCTGGACTCCGACGACTACTCGTCGGATTCCAGACCCGGCTCCGCGATGAGCATTGCGTCATCAGGACGCAAGAGGAGGAACAGCGGCGGTGGAAGTGGCTCAGATTCCGACGGGGATCGGGGCTCTAGACCACCAGCCGCTAGGAGAGGAAGAGGTCGCCCTCCATCCACGGGCCAATACGTCGGGCTCGCCAAGGCGAAGGCGGAGTTGAACGCACTCAAGCGTGAAGAACTCCGCCTGCAGGCCGAGGCGGACCTGGCGAACTACGTCCGGGAGGACAGAGAACGGAGGAAAGCTCGCACGTTGACGAGGACCGGGAGCGATTCTGGCCCCAAGTCAAGTCACGAGCTAGTGAGCGCTGTTGCAGACAGTCTCACTGTCATCACGGAGGTCGCGACGAAGTCGTCGAACCTTAAGGGGACACTAGTCCGGAGCCTTAAGGACGCGGCGGCTTCGATCCGGGAGGCGGTCACGGAGTTGTCTTCACTCTCCGTGTCCGATGAGAACCAGCTCCTCCAGGCCGACAACGCTCGGCTGAAGGCGGAAGTGGGCGATCTCCGTAAGGAGGTCGCTCAGATGAAGCTGGATATGGAGGAGCTGAAGAGGGCACAGAGGCAGACGGTGGCTCCCTCGGTCGTTCGCGAGAGCGTCGAGGTCGAGCCGATCCGTCCTGCCTCGCAGACACGGCGTGGAAGCGGAGCGATCCGCCGAAACGCCCCACCGGACGAGGACGGGGGCGAGTTCGAGCGTGACATCATGGTGAAGGTGGGGACCATGGTGAACGCTCGGCTCGAGGCACTAGCGCGCAGGCTTCCTCCAGAGCCGCGTGCTCGGCCCCCACTAGCAGCGGACAAGAGGCAGGGTAAGGCAGCCACAGCTGCGGCCCCTGCCCCTGTGCCGGCAGTCGGGGAGCAGAAACGGACGAGAAAAAGGAAGAAGAAGAAGAAGAAGGCCGGCGCTGGTCCTTTACAACCAGCGTCGGCGAAACAGCCCAAGGCACTGCCCCCAGCGCCGAAGGCTATGAAGGAGAAATGGAGCGACGTGGCGAGGCGTGGCAAAACCAATGGGTCTGGTGCGGTGCAGAGAGCACCGCAGACCAGGAACCCGGCGGCAAAGCTGCGCCCGCCACGTACGTCAGCCGTGGTCCTGACTCTCGAGCCTATTGCTCGGGAGAAAGGGTTCACGTACATGGACGCGCTCAATAAGGCCAAGTCGTCCATTGTCCTGACCGACCACGGCATACCGCCTCTGAGCTTCCGAATTTCGCAAGCCGGGGCGCGTATGCTGGAGGTCAATGGTCCGGACAGTGCCGACAAAGCCGATTTACTGGCGGAGAAGATTAAGGAAGTAGTACCGGCGGAGTTCGTCCGCGTCACCAGGCCGTCGAAGTGCGCAGAAATGCGCATTTCCGGCCTCGACGACTCCGTCACGTCGGACGAGGTAGCGGAGGCGGTCGCGCGCATCGGCGGATGCTCGATCGACTCCATCAGGTATAGCGAGGTTCGCACAAACCTGATCGGAGTCGGCTCGATGTGGCTGAGATGCCCGATCGCCGCCGCCAAGGAGGTGGCACTGGGGGGCACACTGCTCGTAGGTTGGACCTCGGCAAGGGTCCACCTGCTGGAGCGCAAGCCCTTTGTGTGCTTCAAATGTCTGGAGGTAGGTCACGTACGTGCTAAGTGCCCATCCAAGGTGGACCGCAGCGATAAGTGTTATCGCTGCGGACAGCCTGGACACGTAGCGAGCGTATGCACCGCTGCGGCTCGCTGCATGCTGTGTGCGGCAGCGAACCAAAGCGCTGACCATAGGATGGGAGGCAAGGGTTGCAACGCCCTCAAGCCCAAGCCCAAGCAGAGGATGGGAGACGGAGCGAGGGTGGATCGTAAGACCACTTCGACTCCGGCCCGCCCTGCGAAGGCGAAGGCTAAGGACATGCCGATGTCTGTTGACCCTGGGCCTAGTGCCCCGGGTCCGGGACGTCGGTGATGTCGGGATCGGCGGGTGACGAACGGGGGTTCGTCGTCCGCACGCCAATCGATCCCCCAAGCGGGTCGGCGCACTGGGTGCCTGGTGCGCTGATGCCGAGAGGGCACGTCCTGACGAGGACGTTAGGAAGAGTGTCACGCCTGCGGGCTGTGGCTGCCGCGGACAGGGATACGGAAGAGTCGTTCCACGTACTCGCGTCCCTGTCGCGATCGCGGAAGGGAAGGGGCACCCCAGGTTTTTAGTGAGTATACCGCCTCACTTTAGGAGGTGGGAGTCTCACATATCCTCCGGCTCCCCCCGGTGCTGGAGGAATCCGTAATTTGGATTTTCCTGGGTTAAAAAAAAAAAAAAAAAAAAAAAAAAAAGGTTAGGTTGGGGTGGGGTGCAAGGCCAGGATACCTCCACGAAACCCCGGGTGTTGTAGTTCCTCTTGAATGCTTGCATTCGGGGGGAAGGGCAACACTTGGCTCGGTGCACCCTGGGCAACGGTTAATAACTTTCCTTCGGGGATCTTGTTAGCCGTTGGCTGAATTCCTGGCGGGGTCTCTCTGCGATCCCTATGTCTCGGCATAGGGCGCAGCAGAGAGACGGGGAGGGGGCGATGAAGGATCGCCCCAGCGGACCTTCGGGTCGTGGGATGGCCGGCCTTCAAGGCTGGCGGCGCGGCAGGGAGGGTCAACTCGGCCACCCTGTCGGGCACTTCGGGACGGTGCAGTTCTGTCTGCAGAGGGCTTTCGGGCCGGGGGATGGCGGACCTTCAAGGTCTGCGGCGCGGCGGGGAGGGTCAAGTCGGCCGCCCCGTCGGGCACGCTGGTGGAAGCCAGTGTTTTGTGTGTGTTTGTGTTGAGTGTTTGTGTTCTTGTGTGTTTTATAGGCAGCCGGCACTTTACGCCGGCAATCAAAACAATGGCAGATTTAAATAGAAGTAAATTACCCCAGGGAGGTAAAGCCGGCAACGGACAATCCTTCCCTCCTACGGGAGGCTGCCCTTCGTATTCTGGGGGGGGCAAAAGTCGCCATTTGTCTTCAGTTAAGATCGTGGAGTGTCCCAAGGGGGACGAGAAGAGGAGGTCGATGAGGAGGGAGCCCGCTCTGGACTCTGACGACTATTCGTCGGATTCCAGACCCGGCTCCGCGATGAGCATCGCGTCGTCATCAGGACGCAAAAGGAGGAACAGCAGCGGTGGAAGTGGAACCGATTCCGACGGGGATCGGGGCGCTAGACCGCCAGCTGCTAGGAGAGGAAGAGGTCGCCCACCAACTACTGGCAAGTACGTCGGGCTCGCCAAGGCGCAAGCGGAGTTGAACGCACTCAAGCGTGAAGAGCTCCGCTTGCAGGCCGAGGCTGAGCTGACGAGTTATGTACGCGAGCAGACAGAAAGGACGAGAGCTCGCGCTTCGGTGAGGTCCGTAAGTGATTCCGGTCCCAAATCGAGCAGTGAGCTGGTGAGCGCTGTCGTTGACAGCCTCACCGTAATCAAGGAGGTCGCGACGAAGTCGTCGAACCTTAAGGGGACTCTAGTCCGGAGCCTTAAGGACGCGGCGGCTTCGATTCACGAGGCGGTCACGGAGATGTCTTCTCTCTCCGTGTCCGATGAGAACCGGCTCCTCCAGGCCGACAACGCTCGGCTGAAGGCGGAAGTGGGCGATCTTCGTAAGGAGGTCGCCCAGATGAAGCTGGATATGGAGGAGCTGAGGAGGGCACAGAGGCAGACGGTGGCTCCCTCGGTCGCTCGCGAGAGCGTCGAGGTCGAGCCGGTCCGTCCTGCCTCGCAGACACGGCGTGGAAGCGGAGCGATCCGCCGAAACGCCCCACCACCGGATAAGGACGGAGACGAGTTCGAGCGGGACATCATGGTGAAGGTGGGGACCATGGTGAACGCTCGGCTCGAGGCGCTGGCACGCAGGCTTCCTCCGGAGCCGCGTACTCGGCCCCCACTAGCAGCGGACAAGAGGCAGGGTAAGGCAGCCACAGCTGCGGCCCCTGCCCCTGTGCCGGCAGTCGGGGAGCCGAAACGGAAGAGGAAACGGAAGAAGAAGAAGAAGAAGAAGGTCGGCGCTGGTCCTTTACAACCAGCGTCGACGAAACAGTCTCAAGCGCGACCATCAGCGCCCAAGACCTCGGAGAAATGGAGCGACGTGGCGAAGCGTGGCAAAACCAATGGGTCTGGTGCGGTGCAGAGGGCACCGCAGACCAGGAACCCGGCGGCAAAGCTGCGCCCGCCACGTACGTCGGCTGTCGTCCTGACTCTCGAGCCTATTGCTCGGGAGAAAGGGTTCACATACATGGACGCGCTCAATAGGGCCAAGTCGTCCATTGTCCTGACCGACCACGGCATACCGCCTCTAAGCTTTCGAATTTCGCAAGCTGGGGCGCGTATGCTGGAGGTCAAGGGTCCGGACAGTGTCGATAAGGCGGACCTATTGGCAAGGAAGATACGGGAGGTTCTCCCGGCGGAGTTCGTCCGTGTCACCAGGCCGTCGAAGTGCGCAGAAATGCGCATTTCCGGCCTCGACGACTCCGTCACTTCGGACGAGGTAGCGGAGGCGGTCGCGCGCATCGGCGGATGCTCGATCGACTCCATCAGGTATAGCGAGGTTCGCACAAACCTGATCGGAGTCGGCTCGATGTGGCTGAAGTGCCCGATCGCCGCCGCCAAGGAGGTAGCACTGGGGGGCACGCTGCTCGTAGGTTGGACCTCGGCAAGGGTCCACCTGCTAGAGCGCAAGCCCTTCGTGTGCTACAAGTGTATGGAAGTGGGACACGTGAAGGCGAAATGCCCGTCCCAGGTGGACCGCAGCGATAAGTGTTATCGTTGCGGACAGCCTGGGCACGTGGCCAGCTTATGCTCTGCCCCGGCTTGCTGTATGCTTTGCGCAGCAGCAAACCAAAAGGCGGATCACAGGATGGGAGGCAAGGGTTGTAACGCCCTCAAGCCCAAGCCCAAGCAGAGGTTGGGAGACGGAGCGAGGGTGGATCGTAAGACCACTTCGACTCCGGCCCGCCCTGCGAAGGCAAAGGCTAAGGACATGCCGATGTCTGTTGACCCTGGGCCTAGTGCCCCGGGTCCGGGACGTCGGTGATGTCGGGATCGGCGGGTGACGAACGGGGGTTCGTCGTCCGCACGCCAATCGATCCCCCAAGCGGGTCGGCGCACTGGGTGCCTGGTGCGCTGATACCGAGAGGGCACGTCCTGACGAGGACGTAAGGAAGAGTGCCGCGCCTGCGGGCTGTGGCTGCCGCGGACAGGGATACGGAGGAGTCGTACCACGTACCCGCGTCCCTGTCGCGATCGCGGAAGAGAAGGGGCACCCCAGGTTTTTAGTGAGTATACCGCCTCACTTTAGGAGGTGGGAGTCTCACATATCCTCCGGCTCCCCCCGGGGCTGGAGGAATCCGTAATTTGGATTTTCCTGGGTTAAAAAAAAAAAAAAAAAAAAAAAAAAAAAAAAAAAAAAGGTTAGGTTGGGGTGCGATGCCAGGATACCTCCACGAAACCCCGGGTGTTGTAGTTCCTCTTGAATGCTTGCATTCGGGGGGAAGGGCAACACTTGGCTCGGTGCACCCTGGGCAACGGTTAATAACTTCCTTTCGGGGATCTTGTTAGCCGTTGGCTGAATTCCTGGCGGGGGTGTCTCTGCGATCCCTATGCCGTGGCATAGGGTGTAGCAGAGAGACGGGGAGCGCGCGGTCACAGCCTGTGACCATGCGCAGGACTTGCAACGGCGCCCTGGACAGTCCGGGAAGCGGCGGTGCAAGTCGGGGGGCTCGCGTCGGCGTCTCGGCCATATGCCGAGTAGCGGCGACGCGAGCGAGCAGCTTTGCTGCAGCGGACCTTCGGGTCGCGGGATGGCAGGCCTGCAAGGCCTGCGGCGCGGCGGGGAGGGTCAATCCGGCCACCCCGTCGGGCAGTTAGAGGAAGCAGTTTTGTCTGCTGAGGACCTACGGGTCGGAGTGTGGTGCTGTGGCGAAAGCCGGCAGCGTGGAGTAGTCCGCACAAGCTACTCTCCCGGCAACCTTGATGCCTTCCGCAACAACCCTCGTTGCGTGATAAGAGGATACGTGGGGGTATTCAAGGCCCGAAGGGGGCTTGCCTTAACTGGCCGGCCCCAGAGAGAATGGAAAACTCGACATAAACCCGTGAGAACACACGTAACACCCTGCGGATACCTGGGGACCTCCGCAGTATGTACCCTTGTCCCCCGGAATGGGAGTAACCCGGGGGATTGACCTTTATATCGGCCCGACTCGTGGGAACAACAAATGATGTCTAATGAAAACAAAAAACCAAAGTGTGTAAATGTTGAATATAGCAGCAGGGCGCCGGGCGCCAAAGAGGGGAAGAGCGAGCAAGATTGCTTGCTTTTCAAAAGTCTTTCGGAATCATCCGATTCCGACGTGAGCCTGAAGACTGTGTCTTCAGGCTCCGTCAGTGGAGGGCTCTGGCGGAAACGCCAAAGAGCAACCGTGGACGGGGACTCCTCAGACGAGGTGTCCACGCCCAAAATGGCGACAGCGCGGCGTGGTCGTGGCCGCCCGCCAACAACCGGGCAGTACGTCGGCCTGGCGAAAGCCAAGGCCGAGTTGAACAAGGCCCGAGAGGAGGAGCTGCGCCTAATCGCAGAGAAAGAGATGGCAGAGGATCTGCAAAAGAAGAAGGAGGCTAATATCGCCTTCTTTAAGAAGGCAGGCCCAGATCCTCTGCCGGAGGAGGAAGTGCGAGGGAGAGACGCCGCCCAACTCGAATGGATGGTGCTGGACTCCGTGGACACAATAACTAAGATTGCCACGAAGTCCAGCAACCTCAAGGGGACGTATGTGAAGGCCCTCAAAAAGGCGGCGGGCATCATCCGTGCCTCCTTTGAAGAAACAAAGGAGAGGGCTATGTCAGATGAGGTCCGCCTCCTAGTCGAGGCGAACAAACAGCTGTCGGCGGAGCTTAAAAAACTCCGCCGCGAGATGGAGGAGTTGAGAGCCTCTCAGCAGAGGCCCACACCCGTCCCGGCTCCGCCGATGCAGCCGCCAGCGGCAGCCAAGCCCCCAGCCCTCGAAGACGTGCTGCAAAAGGTCATGGTGCAGGTGGGCACCATGATCAGCGCACGATTCGAGGGCTTGGAAGATCGGCTTCTTCCGGAGAAACGCCTCAGGCCGCCGCTGGCCGCCGATAGGCGAAGAGAAGAGGCGGAACGGGCACCGAGCACGTTGGCCGCCCCCCCGGCACCGGCAGTTGAGCCGCAGCCCGGCCCATCCAAAGCCGCCAAGCCCAAGAAAGGTAAAGGCAAAGGCAAGGGTGGGCCTGCTCCTGCCGTAGTGTCAGCGCCGGCCCCAGCTCCACCTCCACCAGCACCGATGGCCTGGACCGAGGTGGTGAAGAGGCCAAAGAAGAAGCGCGCCGAAGCCTCTGGCCCTGCCAATCCCCGGCCTAGGTCGGCGGCCCCGGAGCGAGCCCAGGTTGTGAGGGCGGCGAGGAAACCTACCCCTTCGACAACCCTGAAGGCAAAGGCGGCGAAACTCCGTCCCCCCCGCACTGCAGCCGTGGTCATCACACTGCTGCCGGGGGCGGAGGAGAAAGGCCTTTCGTACTCGAAGGTGTTGGCGGAGGGCAGGAGGTGCGTTGACCTCGGTGCGTTAGGAGTCCCCCCCCTGCGAATGAGAACGGCGGCCACAGGGGCCCGCATCCTTGAGGTCCCTGGGGCCGAAAAGTCTCAGAAGGCAGACTCCCTGGCTGAAAAGCTAAGGGAGACCTTCCAGGGGGTGGAAGAGATTCGAGTCTCCAGGCCGGTCACCATGACAGATATGCGGGTGAGCGGACTGGATGACTCGGTCGGGGCTGAGGAGCTGACGGAGGCTCTCGCCAAGGCCGGAGGGTGTCCGACCCAAGAGGTCAAGGTCGGCACCATTAGAACGGGGCCAAGGGGCATGGGTTCTGCGGTGGTGCGATGCCCCACATCAGCAGCCAAAAACATAGCTGCTGGAGGACGGCTCCTCGTCGGCTGGGTCTCAGCCCAAGTCCAGATCTTGGACGCGAGACCCCGCCGATGCTATCGGTGCCTTGCAATGGGCCACGTCAGGGCCCAGTGCAAGTCAGAAGTTGACCGCAGCGATGAATGTCATCGCTGCGGTCAAAAGGGCCACAAGGCCAGCGATTGTGCCGCCCCCCCACACTGCACCGTTTGTGCAGCTGTGGGCAGGGCCGCAAATCACCTCTCCGGGAGCAAGGCATGTGCCAAGCCCCCGACGAAAAAAGAGCCGCGACGCAAGTCCGCTGCGACTGAGGCTAAGGCCAAGTCGCAGCCGACTCCCTCCGTAACGGAACAGGCGGTGCGCATGGAGGAAAGTTAGTATGCCACTAACTTTCCTCCAGGCGAATATCAACCACTCTGCCCGGGCCCAGGATCTTTTGCTCCAAGCCCTGGCAGAGCGGTTGATACAAATCTGCGTGGTCACCGAGCCCTACCGAGTCCCGCCCAGGTCTGATTGGGTGGGAGACCTGGACGGGTCGGTGGCAATCACGGCCCAGTCGCCGGCGCGGCCTCGTCCCTTGAAGGCGATGGTTGGGGGCCGAGGATACGCCGTCGCGAGTGTGGGGGAGATGGTGATTGTGGGGGTGTACCACTCTCCCAACAGGCCTCTCCACGAGCTCGAGGCCCTCCTCGAAGAGGTGGGCACAGTCGCGAGCAGAAACCGTCCCAGACCGGTTATTGTCCTCGGGGACCTCAACGCGAAGTCATTCGCTTGGGGTTCCCCGACGACAGACGCGCGGGGTACTGCCGTCGCGGAATGGCTGACCGCGACGGGCCTGTGCGTCCTTAACCGGGGGACGGAGCACACGTGCGTGCGCCGATGGGGTGGCTCAGTGGTCGACGTGACCTTTGCCACCCCTGAGCTTGCACGACGCGTACGCGACTGGGAGGTGCTTGTGGACGAGGAGACGCTCTCCGATCACCGCTACATTCGGTTCAGCGTCTCCTCGCCCACAACCTTCGTGGAGGGGCCTGTTGGGTCCGGTCCGAGGTGGATCCTTAAACGCCTGGACTCGGAGGTGCTGCAGGAGGCAGCGATAGTCCAGGCGTGGAACGCCCCACCTGCGGAGCCGGTGAGTGTCGATGCCGAGGCGGACGAGCTTTGCGAGGCCATGGCGCGCGTGTGCGACGCAGCCATGCCCCGCGCCAGGGCCTCGCAGACCAAACGCCAGGTGTATTGGTGGTCGGACGAGATCGCAGAGCTCCGCCGCCGCTGCGTAGGGAGGCGCCGCCGGTACCAGAGGTACCGCCGCAGACGGCGCCGAGAGACGGAGGAGCTGGACCACTTATACACCGCCTACAGGGAGGCATCGAAAGCCCTCCGTGTCGCCATCGACGAGGCCAAGGCTGGGGCCTGGCGGGAGCTGCTGCAGACGCTTGAGCTGGATCCGTGGGGAAGGCCGTACAGGTTGGCGAGGCAAAGGCTTCGCCCCTGGGCACCCCCGGTGACCTCAACGCTCGCGCCTGCAGTCCTGCAGCAGGTGGTCGAGGGACTGTTCCCTGCGGCCCCAGGGACCGAGTTCGTCCCTCCCACCGCGGTGGTCGATGGCGAAACGGAAGGGCTTGATTCACTCAGCTCCCCTTCTGAAGTCTCGGAAGGGGAGCTGGGCGCAGCCATCCTCAGGATGAGGGCCAAGAACACGGCGCCGGGCCCAGATGGCATACACGGTCGCGCGTGGGCCCTCGCTGAGGATACTCTAGGGCCTCGAATAAGGGCACTGTTCGGCCGCTGCCTCGAGGAGGGGAGGTTCCCCCGGCGGTGGAAGGGGGGCAGGCTCGTCCTCATTCGTAAGGATGGGCGCCCTGAGGACGAGCCTGCGGGATACCGTCCGATTGTGCTGCTTGATGAGGCCGGCAAGCTGCTGGAGCGGGTTGTCGCTGCCCGCCTTATCAAGCACCTGGAGAGGACTGGTCCCGACCTAGCGGAAGAGCAGTACGGGTTCCGGAGAGGTCGCTCGACGCTTGATGCTATTGCACGTGTCCGCGACCTCTCCGTCGAGGCGTGCTCCAGCGGCGGCGTCATGTTGGCGGTGTCTTTAGACATCGCCAACGCCTTTAACACGCTGCCCTGGAGCACAATTTTGGAGGGGCTGAGGTATCATAGGATACCTCAGTACCTGCAGCGCCTCGTCGGGGACTACCTCTCCTATAGAGAGGTAGTCTTTCCGACGATGCAAGGTGAGGGACGTAGCCCCATGACGCGCGGCGTTCCACAGGGGTCTGTTTTAGGGCCTCTTCTGTGGAACGTCGGGTATGACTGGGTCCTTCGGGGCGCTAACCTTCATGGCGTCGGCGTCATTTGTTATGCCGACGACACGCTGGTTACCGCCCGGGGAAGGACTTTCAGAGACGCGTCCATCCTTGCCACCGCCGCAGTCGCTGCGGTGGTGGCCAGGATCCGACGGTTGGGCCTGGAGGTGGCGCTCCACAAATCCGAGGCCATATGTTTTCATGGGCCTCGGGGGGCGCCACCTGCAGGCTCCAACATCGTCGTGGGGGGAACCTCCATTGCTGTCCGCTCGTCGCTCAAGTATTTGGGCGTCGTGCTTGACAGCAAATGGAGGTTCGGAGAGCATCTGCGGCGGCTGTCCCCCAAACTTATGGGGACAGCCGCCGCATTGAGCCGGCTACTCCCGAACCTGGGAGGCGGAGGGGGCACCTGCCGCCACCTTTACATGGCGGTAGTGAGATCGATGGCCCTCTACGGCGCTCCGATCTGGGCCGGATCTCTGAATCCTCGGGAGACCTCTACACTCCTGAGGGCTCAGAGAGTCATGGCGGTGAGGGTGTGCCGGGGTTATCGCACACTCTCACACGAGGTGGCCTGCATCCTCGCGGGCTCCCTTCCATGGGACCAGGAGGCGGACGTCCTGGCAGCCGTGTACCAGCGAAGAGCTCGCGCACGGACCGAAGACCTGCGGCCTATGCCGCAGGAGGTCGCGCACTGGCGCACGGAGGCCAGGACGGCTGCTCTGGTCGCGTGGAAGGAGCGGCTCCCGCGGGGACTCACGCGGAGGGGGGCTGGAGCACAACGCCTTATTGAGGCGATCCAGCCCGTACTCGAGGAGTGGGTCCAGCGGGAGCACGGAGCCCTGACCTTCCGCCTGACGCAGGTCCTCTCGGGGCACGGGTGCTTCGGGAGGTACCTGTGTAACGTGGCAAGGCGGGAGGCGACCCCGGCATGCTTCCGGTGCGGCTGTGCAGAGGACACTGCGCAGCACGTGCTGGAGACGTGCCCGGGTGAGGAGGAGCCGCGACGGTCCCTAGTCGCGGTCGTGGGGACAGACCTTTCGTTGCCGACCATCTTGAGAAAGATGCTCGACGACGAGAGGTGCTGGGAGGCCATGGCCTCCTTCTGCGAGACTGTTGTTTCTCAGAGGGAGGCCGAGGAGCGGGAGAGAGAGAGAGACCCTCTCGCTCCCCCGCTCCGGAGGGCGCGGACACGGAGACGGGCTAACCGGGCCCGGACTCCGTCTCCGCTGGGAGGACCTGGGGCACCGGATGCGGGGACATCCGGCGTCCCACACTAGGGATAAGGTCCTCCAGAGTGGAGTCGATGCCCTACATGTTCCAGGGCATCGCTCGAGGAGAAAGGAGGGGCTTTATACACCCCTCCAGGGAGGGGGCTCTCTACACCCCCCCCAGAGGAGGGTCCGCTGATTTACACAGCGGACAACAGCACTAGCAGGGCCGCGGAGCATGCGCAAGCGGACCCGTAGCCCTGCTACCAGCTGAGCAGGTGGAACATCGTGGAGGTTTTAGTCGGTATGGGTGCCCCTTCTGGGCACCGAGCCCGACACTACCCGTGGCCGACCCAGCCGCGGGTGTGCGTAAATGCATTTCCCCCACGTTAAAAAAAAAAAAAAAAAAAAAAAAAAAAAAAGGTTAGGTTAGGTTCTGGATGAGTGGCGTTCTGTCTGCGGTCGAGAACGCTGCGTTTATGTCTGCTCCGCGCAAAAAATTCGCCGTGGTGGTAAAAGTTTGTTCCGGAGTACAAATTTTACACCGGAAGTGTCGTGGTGGTGTGATGCACCGTTTGGTGGTTGTGGATTTCTCCTGCGGGAACTCTCCGCAGGGATAAGTGGGAGTGATTTTCGGGAAGGAAGAATATTCCTTCCAGAACATTCGAAAATTCGCTCGGCCACTTCGAGGAAGTGAGTAGTCCGCGGGCGGGCCGATATCCAGTCGGCCACGGCGCGGAGTGCGGCGCGCGGGGACGAGTCTACGCCTCTGGATAAGGACTATAAGGTGTATGAACTCTATATAGTTAGGTTAAGTAGTTTTTAAGCTAGCTTTAAGGTAGTTCTTAAGTTAGTTTTTAAGCTGCTAGGATTAAGGTTGTGTATATATGTAAATATTTAAATTTTTGTTTAATTGTTTACATGTATATAGTGTTAGGATATATATATTAATGTGTATATAGCGGGTGCTGTTGCGCAGAGCAGCCCACGTAGGAGCTTGGCTATGCCCAAGCCACTACGTAACGCCTCCGGGCGATTTTCGAAAGGCCCTTGTCAGGGCCAGGCCGGGGGTCCTCCTCTGGGCCCACCGGTTTCGGTGGACCCCGAGAAGGACTCATGCCCTTCTCAGGGCCAATTTAAAGCCCCTTCTCAGGGCACGTCCGAACGAGTTTCGGGGTCGGAGGCCAGCCGCGCGTCGTCCGCGGCTGGCTTCCTGCGGGCTTATTGCGGGGCAGATGTGCCGTCGGACTCCGACGAATCCGTGATTTTCACCTCGGACACAGACTCGATGGCGGTCGACGGCCGCACCGAGTCCCGCAAGCGAGCCTTTCTAAAGAAAGGCTCGGAAGGCTCCTCGGACAATACGGGGAAGCCGAAACGGAAAGCGGGGGCCAAGAAGGCTAAGCCGCTGGCGGCGGACAGCCATGACGTGGGTCTGGCAGACGCCCAGCGTCAGCTGGACCTGGCTCGGCGGAGCCAAGTCCCGAAAGAGTTGGAGGAGCTGGTCGCGGCCAAGGAGCAGCGGACGCGCGTCGCCCGGGCTAAGTCCGGGTACGGCGCGTCCCGCATCCTATATACGGACCACTCCTTGGCGGAGCTCGAGAGGATGGCGCAGGAGGACGAGGAGGAGATTGTGGAGGTCGTCTCGAAGTCCTCTAACTTGAAAGGGACTTTCCAAAAGTCCCTAAAATGCAGGGCCGCCAGTATGCGCAGCATCGTGAGCGAGCTGGCGCAGCGTACGGCAACGGACGAGACGAGGCAGCTGCAGGCGAAAGTGGATCGCCTGCAGGCGGAAGTCGGCCAGCTTCATAAGAAGCTGGCCGAGGCCACGTCTCACCCGGCCGAACCGCTGCTGAGGCCCGAAGCTGGGGGCCTCCCTCCCTCCAACCTTGAGGATATCATTCGCAAGGTTGTGATGGAGGAGAGGGCCTTCACTAGGGCCTGCTTCGCGGGAATAGAAGACCGGCTCCTGCCGGTGCGATGCCTCCGCCCACCGCTTGCGGCGGACAAGAGGCGTAGTGAGCCGGGACCGCCGGTGCTGTGTCCCCGCCCGCCGCCCGCGGCGGACTGGAGACAGAGCGAGCCGGGCCCGTCCACGCAGCGCCTCCGACCGCCGCCCGCGGTGGACAAGAGGAGTAGTGAGCCGGGGCCATCCCCGCTCACCCAGGCGGACGCCCTCCTCCCTTCTACCACCCCGTCCAACCAGCATGGCTGGACGAAAGTGGTTAAGGGAAAAGGGAGGGCGAAGAAGAAGGTGGTGGCCACCCCCCCTACCGTCCCTGCCCCCGGCCCGTCGGCTCAGCCAACGATCAAGGGAAAAGGGAAGGGGAAGAAATCGGCCCCCAAGCCCTATACCGCTGCTCCTACAGCGAAAAGGGCCCCGACTGGCGCGAAGAAGGGACTCGCTCTTCCCAAGTCTGCGGCCGTTGTGGTGACGCTCACCACGGAGGCCGCGGAGCGTGGGGAGACATACATGTCTCTTCTGATGCGGGCCCGCACTAACGCCGATCCCGCTCAGCTTGGGATCGGCGAAATTACGTGCCGGCGGACCCAAACGGGGGCTCGAATCTTCGAGTTCCCAGGAACTCAGGGTGGTGCACACGCAGACCTCTTTGCAGCGAAGCTGAAAGAGGTCATTTCGGATGCGGCCAAGGTGGCTAGACCCACCAAAACCGCAGCCTTGGAGGTGACCGAGCTTGACGACTCGGTCACCAAAGAGGAGGTGGTGGCGGCGATCGCAGCGATAGGGGGCTGCGACGTCACAGCGGTGCAAGGGCGGGCCATCAGGCCCGGCCGCGGTGGTATGGGCACTATCCGCCTTGAGTGCCCAGTCGCCGCAGCTAAAGCTGTCCTCACCAAAGGACGGCTTTCCGTCGGTTTCGGGTCAAGTGTGGTCCGGGCACTTGCAGAGCAACCTCTGCGCTGCTTCAAGTGCTTCGGCATCGGCCACACTCGGGCCCTCTGCCCGTCCAAGGTGGACAGGAAGGGCCTTTGCTACCGCTGTGGCAAAGAGGGTCACATGTCCGCCTCCTGCAAGGCCACCAGGCCGCACTGTGCGGTGTGTGCCGCCAGTGGTCGTCCGGCGGACCACGTAATGAAGGGGAGCAATTGTAATCCTCCCCTTAGGAAGGGCAAAGTGCAGGCACTTTACCGGCCTGCCGCTGCCACCACCGTTCCTGAAACAGGAACCTCGGAGGCCGCGGAGGAGGGTGCGATGTCCGATTAAGTCCAACATCGCATCCTCCAGGCGAACACCAACCACTGCGGAGCAGCCCAGGATTTGCTGACGCAGACCGTGGCTGAGTGGTTGGTGGACGTGCTGTGGTCGCCGAGCCGTATTCGGTCCCCGGTCGTTGGCTGGGTGATCAGGACGGCCTGGTGGCACCGGTGATGCGGTCTTCCTCAGACTCCCCTCCCCTCTCGACCTTAGAGAGAGGACCGGGATACGTGGCCGCCGCCTCCTCCCTGGTGGTGATTAGCGGGAACGAGGCACGGGGGTGCCTCCTCCCGCATTGCACTGATCACCACCACCGTCGGGCGGGAGCGACCTTAAGGTTGTTCCCGGGCCCCTCCTGGAAAGGAGGTGCGTGCAGGCCCCGCTGTAAAAGCGGGCAATCGTCGGAAGAGGACTGGACGTCAAGGCTCCGCCGGTTACCCAGTCCTCCTCCACATAGACGAGGGAGGAATATCGTGGAGTTTTTTAGTCGGTAGGGGTGCCATTGCACACTGGCGCAGAGTCCGACACTACCCGTGGCCGACCCAGCCGCGGGTGTGCGTAAACGCATTTTTCTTCACGAAAAACAAAAAAAAAAAAAAAAAAAAAAAAAAAAAAAAAAAAAAGGTTAGGTTCTGGATGCTATTGCACGCGTCCGCGACCTCTCCGTCGAGGCGTGCTCCAGTGGCGGCGTCATGTTGGCGGTGTCTTTAGACATCGCCAACGCCTTTAACACGCTGCCGTGGAGCACAATTTTGGAGGGGCTGAGGTATCACAGGATACCTCAGTACCTGCAGCGCCTCGTCGGGGACTACCTCTCCTATAGAGAGGTAGTCTTTCCAACGACGCAGGGAGAGGGACGTAGCCCCATGACGCGCGGCGTTCCACAGGGGTCTGTTTTAGGGCCTCTTTTGTGGAACGTCGGGTATGACTGGGTCCTTCGGGGCGCTAACCTTCATGGCGTCGGCGTCATTTGTTATGCCGATGACACGCTGGTTACCGCCCGGGGAAGGACTTTCAGAGACGCGTCCATCCTCGCCACCGCCGCAGTTGCTGCGGTGGTGGCCAGGATCCGACGGCTGGGCCTGGAGGTGGCGCTCCACAAATCCGAGGCCATATGTTTTCATTGTCCTCGGGGGGCGCCACCTGCAGGCTCCAACATCATCGTGGGGGGAACCTCCATTGCTGTCCGCTCGTCGCTCAAGTATTTGGGCGTCGTGCTTGACAGCAAATGGAGGTTCGGAGAGCATCTGCGGCGGCTGTCCCCCAAACTTATGGGGACAGCCGCCGCATTGAGCCGGCTACTCCCGAACCTGGGAGGCGGAGGGGGCACCTGCCGCCACCTTTACATGGCGGTAGTGAGATCGATGGCCCTCTACGGCGCTCCGATCTGGGCCGGATCTCTGAATCCTCGGGAGACCTCTACACTCCTGAGGGCTCAGAGAGTCATGGCGGTGAGGGTGTGCCGGGGCTATCGCACACTCTCACACGAGGTGGCCTGCATCCTCGCGGGCTCCCTTCCATGGGACCAGGAGGCGGACGTCCTGGCAGCCGTGTACCAGCGAAGAGCCCGCGCACGGACCGAAGACCTGCGGCCTACGCCGCAGGAGGTCGCGCACTGGCGCACGGAGGCCAGGACGGCTGCTCTGGTGGCATGGAAGGAGCGGCTCCCGCTGGGACTCACGCGGAGGGGGGCTGGAGCACAACGCCTTATTGAGGCGATCCAGCCCGTACTCGAGGAGTGGGTCCAACGGGAGCACGGAGCCCTGACCTTCCGCCTGACGCAGGTCCTCTCGGGGCACGGGTGCTTCGGGAGATACCTGTGTAACGTGGCAAGGCGGGAGGCGACCCCGGCATGCCTCCGGTGCGACTGTGCAGAAGATACTGCGCAGCACGTGCTGGAGACGTGCCCGGGTGAGGAGGAGCCGCGACGGTCCCTAGTCGCGGTCGTGGGGACAGACCTTTCGTTGCCGACCATCTTGAGAAAGATGCTCGACGACGAGAGGTGCTGGGAGGCCATGGCCTCCTTCTGCGAGACTGTTGTTTCTCAGAGGGAGGCCGAGGAGCGGGAGAGAGAGAGAGACCCTCTCGCTCCCCCGCTCCGGAGGGTGCGGACACGGAGACGGGCTAACCGGGCCCGGACTCCGTCTCCGCTAGGAGGACCTGGGGCGCCGGATGTGGGGACATCCGGCGTCCCACACTAGGGATAAGGTCCTCCAGAGTGGAGTCGATGCCCTTCATGTTCCAGGGCATCGCTCGAGGAGAAAGGAGGGGCTTTATACACCCCTCCAGGGAGGGGGCTCTCTACACCCCCCCCAGAGGAGGGTCCGCTGATTTACACAGCGGACAACAGCGCTGGCAGGGCCGCGGAGCATGCGCAAGCGGACCCGTAGCCCTGCTACCAGCTGAACAGGTGGAACATCGTGGAGGTTTTAGTCGGTATGGGTGCCTTACTGGCATCGAGCCCGACACTACCCGTGGCCGACCCAGCCGCGGGTGTGCGTAAATGCATTTCCCCCACGTTAAAAAAAAAAAAAAAAAAAAAAAAAAAAAAAAAAGGTTAGGTTAGGTTGGGGTGCAATGCCAGGATACCTCCACGTTGCCTCGGGTGCTGCAATTCCCTCTTAATGCTTGCATTCGGGGGGAAGGGCAGCACCTGGACCGGTGCACCCTGGGCAACGGCTAACAACTTTCCTTCGGGGATCTTGTTAGCCGTTGGCGAAATTCCTGGCGGGGGGGGGGCCTCTCTGCGATCCCTATGCCTCGGCATAGGGCGCAGCAGAGAGGCGGGGACTCGCACCGTCGCATCCTTGGCATGGGAGGCGGTGGTGCGAGTCAAGGCGGCCTCTCGTTGTCGAGCAATTAGCCATGCTCGACAATGGGAGGACCGGGGAGGTGGTCCCTCTTCTGTTCGCAGGGGGGGGACCAAGGAGCGGGGGAGGGAGTGTCTTATCGCTCCCTCGCTCCAGAGGGTGGGGCGATGTCCAGGAGTAAGCGGCATCGCCCCTGGTGAGGGAGGGGCTTAAAAACCCCTCCGGGAGGGGGCTTTATACACCCCCCCCCGAGGAGGAGCGCGCGCCGTCGCCTTTGGTCGGAGGGGCGACGGTGGCGCGCTAGTGGGCAGCAGGCGGCTGCAGGATCGGCCTCTCACCGTCGATTCGTTGCGGTCGTCTCGACGAGGAGAGGCCCGGGGAGGTGGGGGGCGGGGGAGAGAGATTGCCATCCTCTCGCTCCTCCGCTCCAGAGGGCGGGGGCGATGCCCCGTTATAGCCCCGGGGCATCGCTATCGCTCTCGCGAATGAAGGAGGGGCTTTGTACACCCCTCCGGGGAGGGGGCTCTATACACCCCCCCCCGTGGAGGATCGCGCCGACGTCTCTGAGGGCCGGAGGCGGCGGCGCGAGTGGCAGCAGGTGGCTGCAGAATTGGCCTCTCACCGTCGACCGTCTTGCTAGGAGCGCTCGACGAGGAGAGGTCTGGGGAGGGGGCTTTATACACCCCCCCCCCGAGGAGGAGCTCGCGCCGTCGTCTCCCTGCCTATTGCGGCAGACAACGGCGCAAGCTAGGGGCGGGGGAAAGAGAACGGAGTACTCTCTCTCCCCCACTCCTGAGGGCGCGGTGACGGAGCTGGGATTAAATTCCTGACTCCGTCCCTGCGGCGGGGACTCGGGGCGCTGGATGTGGGCCATCCAACGTCCCTGAAAACAGGGTCCCCCAGAGGAGTTGGTGCCCCAGATGTTCCGGGGCATCACTCGAGGAGGAGGAGGGGCTTTATACACCCCTCCGGGAGGGGGCTTTATACACCCCCCCCGAGGAGGGCTCGCTCCTGCACGGAGCGAGCAACAGCGCAAGCGGGGCTGCGGAGAATGCGCAAGCGGGCCCGCGCGTGGGCCCTCGCTGAGGATGCTCTAGGGCCTCGAATAAGGGCACTGTTCGGCCGCTGCCTCGAGGAGGGGAGGTTCCCCCGGCGGTGGAAGGGGGGCAGGCTCGTCCTCATTCGTAAGGATGGGCGCCCTGAGGATGAGCCTGCGGGTTACCGTCCAATCGTGCTGCTTGACGAGGCCGGCAAGCTATTGGAGCGGGTGATTGCTGCCCGCCTCGTCAAGCACCTGGAGAGGACTGGTCCCGACTTAGCGGAAGAGCAGTACGGGTTCCGGAGAGGTCGCTCGACGCTGGATGCTATTGCACGCGTCCGCGACCTCTCCGTCGAGGCGTGCTCCAGTGGCGGCGTCATGTTGGCGGTGTCTTTAGACATCGCCAACGCCTTTAACACGCTGCCGTGGAGCACAATTTTGGAGGGGCTGAGGTATCACAGGATACCTCAGTACCTGCAGCGCCTCGTCGGGGACTACCTCTCCTATAGAGAGGTAGTCTTTCCAACGACGCAGGGAGAGGGACGTAGCCCCATGACGCGCGGCGTTCCACAGGGGTCTGTTTTAGGGCCTCTTTTGTGGAACGTCGGGTATGACTGGGTCCTTCGGGGCGCTAACCTTCATGGCGTCGGCGTCATTTGTTATGCCGATGACACGCTGGTTACCGCCCGGGGAAGGACTTTCAGAGACGCGTCCATCCTCGCCACCGCCGCAGTTGCTGCGGTGGTGGCCAGGATCCGACGGCTGGGCCTGGAGGTGGCGCTCCACAAATCCGAGGCCATATGTTTTCATTGTCCTCGGGGGGCGCCACCTGCAGGCTCCAACATCATCGTGGGGGGAACCTCCATTGCTGTCCGCTCGTCGCTCAAGTATTTGGGCGTCGTGCTTGACAGCAAATGGAGGTTCGGAGAGCATCTGCGGCGGCTGTCCCCCAAACTTATGGGGACAGCCGCCGCATTGAGCCGGCTACTCCCGAACCTGGGAGGCGGAGGGGGCACCTGCCGCCACCTTTACATGGCGGTAGTGAGATCGATGGCCCTCTACGGCGCTCCGATCTGGGCCGGATCTCTGAATCCTCGGGAGACCTCTACACTCCTGAGGGCTCAGAGAGTCATGGCGGTGAGGGTGTGCCGGGGCTATCGCACACTCTCACACGAGGTGGCCTGCAAGCGGGTCGGCGCACTGGGTGCCTGGTGCGCTGATACCGAGAGGGCACGTCCTGACGAGGACGTAAGGAAGAGTGCCGCGCCTGCGGGCTGTGGCTGCCGCGGACAGGGATACGGAGGAGTCGTACCACGTACCCGCGTCCCTGTCGCGATCGCGGAAGAGAAGGGGCACCCCAGGTTTTTAGTGAGTATACCGCCTCACTTTAGGAGGTGGGAGTCTCACATATCCTCCGGCTCCCCCCGGGGCTGGAGGAATCCGTAATTTGGATTTTCCTGGGTTAAAAAAAAAAAAAAAAAAAAAAAAAAAAAAGGTTGGGGTGCAATGCCAGGATACCTCCACGTTGCCTCGGGTGCTGCAATTCCCTCTTAATGCTTGCATTCGGGGGGAAGGGCAGCACCTGGACCGGTGCACCCTGGGCAACGGTTAACAACTTTCCTTCGGGGATCTTGTTAGCCGTTGGCGAAATTCCTGGCAGGGGGGGGGGCCTCTCTGCGATCCCTATGCCTCGGCATAGGGCGCAGCAGAGAGGCGGGGACTCGCACCGTCGCATCCTTGGCATGGGAGGCGGTGGTGCGAGTCAAGGCGGCCTCTCGTTGTTGAGCAATCAGCCATGCTCGACAATGGGAGGACCGGGGAGGTGGTCCCTCTTCTGTTCGCAGGGGGGGGACCAAGGAGCGGGGGAGGGAGTGTCCTATCGCTCTCTCGCTCCAGAGGGTGGGGCGATGTCCAGGAGTAAGCGGCATCGCCCCTGGTGAGGGAGGGGCTTAAAAGCCCCTCCGGGAGGGGGCTTTATACACCCCCCCCGAGGAGGAGCGCGTGCCGTCACCTTTGGTCGGAGGGGCGACGGTGGCGCGCTAGTGGGCAGCAGGCGGCTGCAGGTTCGGTCTCTCACCGTCGATTCGTTGCGTCCGTCTCGACGAGGAGAGGCCCGGGGAGGTAAGGGGCGGGGGAGAGAGATTGCCATCCTCTCGCTCCTCCGCTCCAGAGGGCGGGGGCGATGCCCCGTTGTAGCCCCGGGACATCGCTCTCGCGAATTGAGGAGGGGCTTTGTACACCCCTCCGGGGAGGGGGCTCTATACACCCCCCCCCCGTGGAGGAACTCGCGCCGTCGTCTCCCTGCCTATTGCGGCAGACAACGGCGCGAGTTAGGGGCGAGGGAAAGAGAACGGAGTACTCTCTCTCCCCCGCTCCTGAGGGCGCGGTGACGGAGCCGGGATTAAATTCCTGACTCCGTCCCTGCGGCGGGGACTCGGGGCGCTGGATGTGGGCCATCCAACGTCCCAAACAGGGTCCCCCAGAGGAGTTGGTGCCCCAGATGTTCCGGGGCATCACTCGAGGAGGAGGAGGGGCTTTATACACCCCTCCGGGAGGGGGCTTTATACACCCCCCCCCCCGAGGAGGGCTTGCTCCTGCACGGAGCGAGCAACAGCGCAGGCGGGGCTGCGGAGAATGCGCAAGCGGGCCCGCGGCTCCGCTTCCAGCTGAGTAGGCGGAACATCGTGGAGGTTTTAGTCGGTATGGGTGCCCCTTCCGGGCATCGAGCCCGACACTACCCGTGGCCGACCCAGCCGCGGGTGTGCGTAAATGCATTTCCCCCACGTAAAAAAAAAAAAAAAAAAAAAAAAGGTTAGGTTAGGTTAGGTTAGGTTAGGTTAGGTTAGGTTAGGTTAGGTTAGGTTAGGTTAGGTTAGGTTAGGTTAGGTTAGGTTAGGTTAGGTTAGGTTAGGTTAGGTTAGGTTAGGTTAGGTTAGGTTAGGTTAGGTTAGGTTAGGTTAGGTTAGGTTAGGTTAGGTTAGGTTAGGTTAGGTTAGGTTAGGTTAGGTTAGGTTAGGTTAGGTTAGGTTAGGTTAGGTTAGGTTAGGTTAGGTTAGGTTAGGTTAGGTTAGGTTAGGTTAGGTTAGGTTAGGTTAGGTTAGGTTAGGTTAGGTTAGGTTAGGTTAGGTTAGGTTAGGTTAGGTTAGGTTAGGTTAGGTTAGGTTAGGTTTTTTTTTTTTTTTTTTTTTTTTTCTACCGAGGGTGTGAAGGAATCCTCATGGATACCACAGGGCACGGGCCCTGTGGTTATGTCCGACTCCGCCACTTCCGCCATGGCGACCTACGGACTAAACCTCCCTCCCTTTCTAAGAACTGCCTGCTGCATCGTAAGCAGCACCATTAAATTCATAAATTAAAATTAGCATTAACATAGAATGAGACATTTTTTTTTTTTTTTTTTTTTTTTATATATATATATTTAATTTGATATATATATTTATACATATTTTTTTTTTTTTATTTTTTTTTTATTTTTTTATTTTATATTATTGATATACATATATATATATATACGCAGACACATACATGTCCATGCGCATATACACATATATACGTATACACACACATACACATACATAAATACACACATCCAACATATATGTAAATATTTGTCAGACATGCAAACATTAACATGCAAACATTTGTCCGTTCATGCTTATGCTTAGCACTACAGCCTAGTATGACTGGTCATAGTAGGCAAGAGACATAATACGAACAAGGTCGACCGGCATACGGTCCTATATACCTATAGGCCGCAGACACACACGGGGCTAGGTCCGTTTGATTTGACTATAATACATAAACAGCAATTTCACCAATATTAAGCGCTTCGCAAATTATTATACCTCATATAGCAATTGCGGAATCAGCAGAGTAAATTATCGAATTCAAGATATAATGAGATTAAATAAAAGATTCACAGCGAATCCTGAATACTAATAAACTTAATAAGCCAGCTCATAACATTTAATTGGAAATAATAAAATTGACATATAAAATGCTAACCATTACGGAAATTATAAAATCCATAATACTATTATAACGAATAATACAATCTATAATAATTACAAATATAAATACATTTCATAATCGAAAGTGTTGTAATATTATAAATTCATTCAACACATTAGAAAATTCTCTTATAATTGATAATAATATGAATCAATAAATTTCATTATATATCATCTATTATAATTACAGATATAAATACATTTCATAATTGAAAGTGTTGTACTAGTATAAATTCATTCAACACTTTTGAAAATTCTCTCAAAATTGAAATATTATGAATGATCATAACAATGTCAATAAATTTCATTATCGAAATTATTTGATAATATAAATTCATACAAATACATTGATACATTAGACACATTAGAAAGAACTCCCTCATGATTAAAAGCGAGATTAACTACCAATAGACATGCATAAAATAGATTTCAAAATAAATTAATAATGAACGCAATCGCTGATGCAAAATCAATAATTACCAAGCCTCAAATAACAATCAGCATACAGTTGAGCCATTAGCCCTTGCCGCGACCCTGACAACGGAGTCAGCAAAAGCAAGGAAGGGCAGCCGGAGGTTATCATCCTCCATGACCTGCGCCAAGCTGGTGCTCGCCAAACTGATTCCCAGCTCTGCCTCGCAATCTACCCTTCTACTCCCAAATCTAGGACACTCAAGTAACACGTGCTCCACGGTCTCCTCCGACACGTCATCGCAAATACAAAGGGAAGTCTGAGACAGCTTAAAACGATGCAAATATGATCTGAAACCCCCATGTCCCGTAAAATACTGGGCCCTCAGATTAGTTATTTTAAGCTGCCTTAGAACCCTGTGCGCGACTCTTACACTGGGGAAGAACTTACGCGTGAGCGCTCCCGTCACTGCCGTCTGATACCTCAGCTGCCATGACTCCAAGGTAGCCTCCCTTATGAGGTGCCTGGCAAAGGACAAAGGAAATGCGTCGTAAGCCGAGGATTGCCTATTCCGCAATGCTGCCTCCTTGGCAAGCTCGTCGGCCCGCTCATTTCCCAGCACCCCAGCATGAGCACGCACCCAATAGAACTCTACAGTGCCACCTCCTTCACTGCACCGGTCAATGTGCGCCCGAATGTCAGCCACTATTGGGTGCAAGCACTCAGGATCCGATACACACTGGAGCGCTGAGCGCGAGTCACTTAAGACAACCGCTCCCGCCCCATGCCCTCTCCTCCGAGCCATCATCTCTAAGGCCTTCCTAATGGCACACAGCTCCGCTTGAAACACACTGCAGTAGCTTTCCAGTCTAAACCCCGCTCTAGCTGTTTCGTGTCCATTCGCCCAACGTGAGACTGCACCACCAACCTTCCCCTCCAGCTTGCTCCCATCAGTATAATAGAATGGCAGAGAACTGCCGATGTTACGCAACTCAGCCTCAGTCTCGACAACACCAAACGGTATGCACTTCCTACAGGCCGGATGAGGAAGGCTGAACGGGCTGATCCTCTTCTGCAGAGTTCGGCCGGGCAATCCACTTAGTGGTTTCCCTCTCTTCACTCTGAACAACTCCAACTGCTCCTTAGCCCTTAGATCCAGTGGCAATATACCCGCTAGCAGTACGCTAGCAGTCAGAGAAACCGTCCTGTGTGATTTTGACACCATAATCGCAAACTGCCTCGTCAGACGATCCAATCTCTGCCTCAGCTGCCTAGTATCCGCCGACTGTGCCCAGGCACCCGCAGCATACAACACCGTAGGCTCTATGACAGCAGTGTATATCAGCCTCACTATGTCAGCGTTCAAACCCCACTGAGCGCGAGCAGCTCTAGAGACCACCTTATAAATCTGGCATGCCTTAAGACTGACGTGGTCTATGTGCTTAACGAAATTAAGGTTCCTATCAATGACAAGTCCCAGCACCTTGAGACTATCTGAGTAAACTAAAACCTCCTGACCAATTAGCAACCTAGGCACATCGTATTTTAATTTGTTGGTCACGATAATTGCCTGGGTCTTCTCAGCAGCAAACGTCATCTTATTCTTGGCCCCCCACCTCAAAATTACTTCCAGAGCCAAATTGGTTGACCTTTCCAACTCAACAGCCGACGCACCAGTTGCAACCATTAGTATGTCGTCCGCGAAAGCCTGGACATTCACACCGAGGGATTCTGTCTCTTTCAACAGGGGGTCAAGTTGAACGTTCCACAAAGTGGGACCGCAGGTGGAACCCTGAATACAACCCCTGCCAGTGGACTTAACCACCTCTGAACCTGCAAATTTCAGAACAATGCTCCTGCCATCAAGATAACTGTGGAACATCCTCTGCATGGCAACGTCCACACCCAACTCCTTTAACTGCCCAAGAATCGCTGGCCACCACGCATTGTCAAACGCTCCTTGGATATCGAGAGATATGACCACCACAATCTTTTTCTCTAAAACGCCCTTTCTCACCAAAGCAAGTGCATCAACCAGGGCATCTTCAGCACTTACTTGAGGCGTGAAGCCATATTGCTTCGCGCTCATCTTACTTTCCCTGCCCAGCTGCCACTGCAGACGGTTAACAAGCATCTTCTCCAATACCTTACCAAGCACCGGGAGAAGACCAATAGGGCGGTATGACCTTGGTAACAAGCAGTCTTTTCCTGGCTTCGGGATCACCTTGACGGTAGCCTTCTTCCAACGCTTGGGGAAATAGCCCAACACCAGACATCTGTTATACAGCGCCAACAACGCATCCGGATGTGACATGTACGCTCGGTAACAAATGTCTGCCGCAAGACCATCCCCCCCCGGTGCTTTCTTGGGATCCATTCTGCGAAAAGCCGTTCTCACTTCCTCATGAGTGAATTCCGTCACCTCACCACCAAACCCGACCAACTCAAGCCTATGCTGCGCAACCAAGCACCGCAATTCCCCTTGTTCCTCGCTATCCAATTCCGGGTCATCCTCCGGGTAAAACGTGTCAGCTAGTACACTTGCAGAGCCAAGTGGCGTGAGGATGGTCCCATCCAATGGAGATTTCAAGAGTCTATCATGCCCGCTAGCTGAGCAGCTCCTGACTATCCTATATGCCTTCTTCCAGATGTCCTCCTTCCCTTGCCCTGTGCAAACATCCTTCCAACTGGCTGTCATTTCCACCTGTATCCCTTCCTTGTAGGTCTCCTTGGCAAGTAGGTATTCCGCAATAACCGCATCCCTTCGCCCCGCTCTAGCATTCTTAATCCGCTTCCTCTTAGTCATCATATCCCCCTTAAGATTAATCAACCGCTCATTCCACCACGGCATACCCTTAAGAACTCTGGTGGACACTGGCGGGATTGCAGCACGACAGGCCGTGTGTATGTCCCCCTCGAACTGTTCCACATCCCGCTCCAATCTCTCAATCGGGTCATCCTGTACATCATCCAGGTGCCTGAGTACAAATTCTTCCCTGAATTTACTCCAGTCAGCCTTGACTGTGTTGTAAGTGCGAGTAATTGATTTTTTGGCTAACTGCTCCTGTCCCTTAGTCAATCTGATCCGAAATCTGATCGCTCGATGATCCGAGAGCCCAACAAAGTCAGGATCCACCCTCCAATCAGTAACCCGATCCAAAATCCCTACTGAGCACGCCGTCACATCCACCACGCTAGAGTAGAGTGTTGCCCCCCGGTACTGATGAAACGTAGGTATCGCCCCCTCATTAAGTATTTGGGCACTAAGCTCTCCCATGGTCTCTGTGAAAGCCAGTCCCCTACCATCTTCAACCTCACAACCCCACCAGGGACTAGAGGCATTTATATCACCCCCAATAAGCAAATTCCTCCCTCCAGTAGCCTCGGCCGCCCGACGCACCACTAACAGGAACGGTTCAATATCAGCACTACCCTGCATGTACACACTCATAACATTCAAAAAGAAGCCCCCATATTTTAGCACCACTCCTACAACATTTCCAGTGACATGCTCCGAATTCTCAATGACATCGAACCGTGCATCAAGAACAACAACTGCTGCTTTAACCGGATTCGCGAGATCCGCGCCCCTTTTCTGAACAATACGATGATTTGCCGTTAGATACCCTTTCGACCCAACATATGGTTCCTGTAGGAGCAGCACTGAAACTTTTTGCCTCTCGGCCTCATTTAGGCATTCCTTAGTTGCCGCCAGACCACGACCGAGGTTAACCTGCACAACTCTGACCAATTCATCTGAATCCTGGGTGCCCTTAACAGTATCTTACCCCTTCTCGCGCTAGCCTATCCCATCTCTGCCATACTGAGCAGTCCGCACTGTAAGCTGGATGCCCGGCATCAGCAGCCCGATCTCCAGCTCCAGTAGACTGACAATTGACACAAGAAGGCGGCCCGTTCCTGCGGGGGCAGTCACGCGTCTCATGGCCCTCTGCACAATAGCCACACTTAGCCTGCTCCGCCTTGCACTCGCGCGCACGATGCGAAAAGCCCATACATCTGTAGCACTGCAGTAGAGGGGACTGATCCAACGCTGGTACAATTTGATAACCCAGGCGTACCCTACGACCCTCCATACTGCTCCAAACCGCTGGACTTACTTCCAGTATGACATTCTGAACCGCGCTATTCCGTCCCTTAGTTCTGCGAACAACCCTGACGCGCAAAAGATCCCGAGACACACCCGCTGTTAAATCCGTATTCTGGCGCAACAGAGCCTCGGCAATCCGGGCATCACTCATGTCCGGGGTAACTCCAATCAAGCGAAGTAAGGGGTCTTTTGTCTTCGCTGTCTTTACCGAAAACTGGTTACTCAGCCCCTTAATTGCTGATCCCATCAAATTAAGTTCCCGTTCGGAGCCTACTGAAATAGCTACTTTGCCTCCCCTGCATCTACGCAACCCATTAACTCCCACCCCCAACTCTACCACGTCCACACCCTCCTTAATTTCACCGATAATTTGCTGCCCCGTTTGACGCGGATCCGCTGACTCAACGATCATTGTGTAACGGGGAGAGATGTTGCTGTTGCACACTACTGCACCAGACACTGCGCTGGACTTTGCCGCAACACGGCGCCGCTGACGAGCCTGCTCAACTCCCGAGGGAGCAG